>CM035838.1:401765760-403200377 GCA_020510985.1 Pholidichthys leucotaenia
GGAGAGCAGGGCCAGGTCATCTGCAAAGTTCAGATCATCTAGCTGGTCAAACAGTGTCCACTGGATTCCGTTTTTTCTGTCTGTTGTTGACGTCTTCATGGTCCAGTCGATCGCCAGGAGGAAGAGGAAAGGTGACAGGAGGCAGCCTTGTCTGACTCCGGTCTTCAACCTGAAGCTGTCTGTTAGCTGTCCTTCATGGACTACTCGACAGGTAATTCCTTCATAGGAGTTCTTGATCAAATTGACCAGTTTGGTTGGCGCTCATTAGTGGCAAAGCAGCTTCCAGAGGGTTTCACGGTCCACGCTGTTGAAAGCCTTCTCGTAGTCAACGAAGTTGATGTACAGCGAGGAGTTCCACTCTAAAGACTGCTCGACGATGATGCGCAAGGTAGCGATCTGGTCAATGCACGATGTGTTCTGGCGGAAGCCGGCCTGCTGGTCTCGGAGGAGGGGGTCGACAGCACCTTTCATTCTCTCAAGTAGGATCCTGTTGAAGACCTTCCCTGGCACTGACAGAAGCGTTATTCCTCTGTAGTTGGCACAGTTGCTGAGGTCTCCTTTCTTGGGTAGCTTGATGAGGTAGCCCTCCTTCCAGTCTGCTGGTCCTTCTTTTTCTTCCCATATCTTCTTGAAGAGAGGGTACAGCATCTCTACGGTGGTCTCCAGGTCTGCCTTGAGTGCCTCTCCAGGGATGTTGTCTGGTCCTGCTGCCTTGCCGTTCCTCAGTAGCTTGATGGCTTTCCTAATCTCCTCCCTAGTCGGCTTCTCACAGTTGATGTCCAGGTCAATGTCAGCAGGGTTGATGTCCGGGGGATTTGGAGGGACAGGTCTGTTCAGGAGCTCGTCAGAGTGCTCTGCCCATCTATGCAGTTGTCGCTCTGTTTCCAGGATGGTGTTTCCTTCCTTGTCCTTGACTGGTCGCTCGGGCCTGCTGTACTTCCCTGACAGTTTCTTGGTGGTGTCGTACAGCTGTTTCATGTTGTTACTGGCCGCTGCTTCCTCGGCCTCCTCTGCCAGGCTGTCGATGTACTTGCGCTTGTCTGCTCTTGCGGTCCTCTTCACTTCTCTGTTGGCTTCTGTGAAGTCTTCTTGTGCCTTGGCCTTTGCTGCTCTTGTTCGGCTGTTGTTTACTACTGCCTTCTTCTGCTTTCTCTCCTGGATCTTGCATAGAGTGTCTGCCGATATCCACTCCTTCTGTTGGTGTCTCTTGGGGCCTACTACTTCCTGACAGGTTGACACAAGTATCTTCTTCACTTTCTGCCACTGGTTCTCGGTGGTGACCTCTTCTTCAAGCAGTTCTTGTAGCACTTGGTACTTGTTGGTGAGAGACAGTCTGAATTCTTCTCTGTTCTTGATATCTTTCAGCATGCTGACGTTGTACTTCAGCCTCTTCGTTGTTGTCCCCATCCAGTTCTTCTTCAACTTCAGCTTCAGCCTGGCTACCAGCAGGTGGTGGTCAGATGCGACGTCTGCTCCTCTTCTCACCCTTACATCCTGTAGGGACCTCCTGAATTTCTTGGCCATGCAGATGTGGTCGATCTGGTTCTCAGTCACTAAGTCTGGTGATACCCAGGTGGCCTTATGTACTCTTCTGTGGGGGAAAGTGCTGCCACCGATGACCAGGTTGTTCATTGCACAGAAGTCTGCAAATCTCTCACCGTTCTCGTTTATCGCTCCCAGTCTGTGTCTTCCCATCATTTCCTCATATCCGGTGTTGTTTTGTCTGATCTTGGCATTGAGGTCGCCCATGAGGATGTTGACGTCTTTCTCTGGGTACTTGGCCATGACGTTTTGCAGTCTGTCGTAAAATCGGTCCTTGACTTCTTCATAACTGTCGTTGGTTGGGGCGTAGCACTGGATAACGTTCATCTTGATCTTCTTCTTCTTCGTTCTGAAGGATCTTCTTCTTCTTCGTTCTGAAGGATGCTGTGATTATTCTTGATCCATGTGCTTCCCATCCTATCAGAGCTCGCTGTGCAGGTCATGACAACATGAGTGCGACGCCTTCTGTGTGTGGAGCGTTGTCTTCTTCGTGGCCGGAATACAGCAACATCTCTCCGTTGGGCAGTCTTCTTTGTCCTGACTGTGTCCAACGGGTGTCGCTGATTCCAAGCAGTGTGAGGTTGTAGCTCTTCATCTCTGTGGCTACTTGTGCTGTTTTTCCCGTCTCACACATGGTCCTCACATTCCATGTTCCGACGTTGATGGTCCTAGTTGATAGAAGGGGGGTTGGCCTTGTAGCTTCCATAGACTCACAGCTTTCACCACACGGCGTCATATGTCCTCTTGATCAGGACCCTTCCTCTCCCAGGGCAGTAGTCTCTTGGTCTGCTGTTGGCGTTTCTGTAGCATACAGGGTTTTTACGGGGTGGGGTTGCTAGCCCCACGCCCAACCCTCCTCCTTTCTCATCCGGGCTTGGGACAGGCCATGGCGGAGTTCCAAGTAACATAATTAATGATGATGATCTCACAAAGGATTCACTTCAGTCAGAACACATTGTACAATTGTATGTGCATTTTTACCATCAAATACAAGTTGACATTTGCAAATATAAATCCTTTGCACATATAATATTCAATACACAGACCATACAGTGGCGACACTCTGTCGTCACAGCACTGCTGCATTTATCTTTCCCTCTATCCTGACTAGTCTCCCAGTTCCTGCCCCTAAAAAAACATCCCCACAGCATGATGCTGCCACCACCACTGGCATGGTTATGGGCGGTGCCTCATTTCCTCCAAACATGATGCCTGGCATTCACGACAAAGAGTTCAATCTTTGTCTCATCAGACCAGAGAATTTTGTTTCTCGTGGTCTGAGAGTCCTTCAGGTGCCTTTTGGCAAATTCCAGGCAGGCTGTCACGTGCCTTTTACTAAGGAGTGACTTCCGTCTGGCCACTCTACCATACAGGCCTCATTGGCGGATTGCTGCAGAGATGGTTGCCCTTCTGGAAGGTTCTCCTCTCTCCGCAGAAGAACGCTGGAGCTCTGACAGAGTGACCATCGGGTTCTTGGTCACCTCCCTGACTAAGGCCCTTCTCCCCTGATCGCTCAGTTTAGATGGCCAGCCAGCTCTATGAAGAGTCCTGGTGGTTATGAACTTCTCCCATTTACGGATGATGGAGGCCACTGTGCTCATTGAAACCTTCAAAGCAGCAGAAATTTTTCTGTACCCTTCCCCAGATTTGTGCCTCAAATCAATCCCTTCTCGGAGGTCTACAGACAATTCCTTTGACTTCATGCTTGGTTTGTGCTCTGACATGCACTGTCAACTGTGGGACCTTATACTGTATAGACAGGTGTGTGCCTTTCCAAATCATGTCCAATCAACTGAATTTACCACAGGTGGACTTCAGTTAAGCTGTAGAAACATCTCAAGGATGATCAGTGGAAACAGGATGCACCTGAGCTCAATTCAGAGCTTCATGACAAAGGCTGTGAATACTTATGCACATGTGATTTCTTAGTTTTTTATTTTTAATAAATTTGCAAAAATCTAAAAAAAAAAATCACATTGTCAATATGGGGTATTGTGTGTAGAATTTTGAGGGAAAGAATGACTTTAATCCCTTTTGGAATAAGGTTGTAACATAACAAAATGTGGAAAAAGTGAAGCGCTGTGAATATTTTCCAGATGCTCTGTATTTCCTTTCTCATACCTTCTGTTCCTGTTAAGATCCCATCAAATTTAGATGAAAACTCTGTTCTCATGGAGTTAATGACTGCCAGCACTGTGCTTGTCCCCTCTTCAGCCATTTCTGTGCCACCGCTGGCTCCCTCCTCCATCATGGCTAAAGTTTTCGCTGCCTTGCCTCATGTTTGAAAATCTGTTAGCTTGGGTTGTTTTGAGGATTTACCCTTTTTTCCACTTACTTTCCAGCTGAGGTCTTTACCATGCCTACGCTTAACCTTTGGAGTGGGTTTTTTTTTATCCCTCACCGGTCAAAGCCCAAATGGGTTGAAGAGCCCTTTGGGCTTCAACCGGCGTGGGATTATGTTATGCGTCAGTCCATCCATCCGCCTGTCTTGTCTGTCTGTCCATCTGTCCCACTGTTGTGAAATCAATTCCTCCTACAGTTTTGTTTGGATTGTTTTGAAACTTGGTACCATGGTTTGATATACTCTGATGATATGCATATTGCAATTTGATTACGATTGGATGATTTTTGCAGGAATTGTAGCCCCTGACGTATGACCTCCTGTTTCACCTCACTTCATAGACAGTAACTGTCTTGTGGAATCAACTCCTCCTACAGTTTTGTTCCGATTGTTTTGAAAGTTGGTACCATGATTTGATATACTCTGATGATACACATATTGCAATTTGACTCTCATCGGATGACCTTGAGGTCATAGGTCAAAGGTCAGATTTTCCCTAAATCTTCTAAACACAATAACTACTGAAAGAAATGATGTAGGCTTTTCAAATTGATACAATGGTTATATGTAATACACATCTTGGATGATTTACACCCTTACCTAACTATGGGTTTGGGGGTCAAGGGGTCAAATGTCAAAGTTAACATTGCAGTTGCACTATGGTGAATGGTAAATGCTACATTTACTATTACTATAAAACGAGTCAAGCTAGGGCCACCAAACCTGGTACGCAGGTTCACCTTGGGATCCTGACATCTGACTATGGGTTTGGGGTCAAAAGGTTAAAGGTCAAGGTTAACGATACCTAAGCCTTTTTACTGTACGACGAGTAACGTTAGTAGGGTCACCAAACTTGGTATACAGATTAACCCTGTGACTCTGAAGTGTGACTATGGTTTTGGGATTGCAAGGTCAAAGGTCAACATCAAAATGGCTTATAAACTATATCCCAACAACAAAGAAAGCTAGGGTCACCAAACCTGGTACACAGGTTCACTCTGAGACCATGACCTACAGGTCTGGGGTCAAAAAATCAAAGGTCAAGGTTGCCACTCCCAAAGATCTCTTACTATAGAACGAGTAAAGCTCTCTTGGGTCACCAAACTTGCTGCACAGGTTCACCTAGGGATCCTGCCCTACAACTATGCGTTGTATACTTTGTTGTATATTCGTGGATGGTGAGCTTATCATAATTTGGTTCTGCCACAGTAATTAAGAAGTTGAAAACTGCTCTCTCAGTAAGTATTGGGATCTTCAAAGAAAGTGGAGGCAGGGGATATTGCACTCGCCTCAGAGTGCTCTTGTTCAAATTGAGAGAGTTTTAGTCAAATTATGAAGTTATTTGAGCAGAGCAGTGTGAAGCACGTCTTACTAGAGGGCCACCATAACCAGTAGTCCCAAAAATGGGCTTTTGTTTAATTTCACAGTATAATGTTAGTTTATATGAAAATACAGCCAAGTCTTTCCTCAAAATCACTCACCAAAATGGACCCTGCTGTGCACCCTAACCCTAAGGCTAAGCCCACAGTTCATGTGAAAGCAGTAAAAATCAGGATGATACCTGTGTGATCCAGTGTGGTTTGCATTGTGACAGCTGATGAGTCACTTACCGACCGACCAGCCAGCCATCACCATCACCTTGTGTCAAATGCATCCCCACTGTGCTGTTTTGCAGTATAAAGAAGTTGGGTGCTGTCCTGACAACAAAGTTTGGAATCTTGTATCTTGCATCTGATATGATTTGGACATTGATGGAATGATACTGTTTTTTAAAAAAATTATTTTCAATCGTAATTATATCGTGATTCAAAGTATAAAATTTTGTCAACTAATTGTTAGGTTTTTATAGGGTTTAGATAATGAACCTAACATGTACTCTTGAAATATAGAGCAATTTAGTGAAAACTAAAGTTAGAATAACAGCAAAATATGTACCCCAAACTGGTCTGGACCACTTATAAATTTTGTTAGTACCTGTACTAAATTTCAAGCTACAAGAGGCTGGTGAATCCCTAAATTCCAAAAGTTCATGTGAATTGATTGTGCATCACGTTTACGAACTGATCTGCTACTACTAATGGTTCTTGGATGAGGACCATTGTTTTAAACAAAATCTTAGAAGAAACAAATGCATCACAAAGATAAAACCTGAGATTATTAGCAAATATAAAACTGATAGATGTGTTGAACTGCTATTTTGTCATCTGTTTGAAACTATTCAGAATTGCAATATTTATTCATTGGTATATTTCCTCTGCTCTTTATTTGATTTTTCTTTACTTACATCTGTGTTCCAGTGCTGGTTCAGCTGCTATTAGAGCTCCAGAGTGAGACGATATTTCGCTTTGTTTTGGATGAAATAAACAAAAAGGTAAGACAAACATATTTACAGGCATATGGAGAAACGCTTTCACTTATGTACACATGCAGGCACAGGAACACACCCAGCATCTTAAAAATTTTATTAGGACTTTTGCAACCAACATCCTTTCCTCCCACAGCTATTTTGTAAACAAACGGCATGCTTGTTTCCCTGTTGCTGCTGTTGTCACCTCAGGGCCGTGCTGCAGGTGGAAAATAGTGAACGGTATGTGCTGATGATGACAGGAAGACATAATGGCAGGCAGTGGAGACAGGTCCCATTTATGTGATAAGAATAGGGCTTGATTACAAGTTTGACACAACTATTGTTTACGAGAAGGGAAGTAAATTTGTTTTGTACAGTTGAATGAAATATAGTCATTTATCTCAGATTAACCTTTCCAACCCGAGGATGCTTGGAGGTGGAACAGACAATGTCTTGCTTAGATACAGTTATACTGTACCTTGCATTAGTTTCCTTGTTCTAAAATGGATGTTGTGTTTTGTGCCCGTTTTCAGCAAATGAGAATTTGGTGAAGTAGCACCAGTGTTTGGTGACTTGTTCACTTACTAGGGATGGGAATTAATAAGATTTTGTCAGTATCAATAGCATTGTCGATATTGCTTATCGATCCAACTCTTTATTGATTCCCTTATCAATTTTTGATCAATATGGGGAAAAAAGCAGGTCTTCACAGGATTTCTGCATCAATGCAGAAGTTTTATTTTTCTGACTTTAATCAATGCTTCTTATCTTAAAAATATATAATAAAATCAAATATAAGACTGTTAGCATGCTTTTCATAGAAAAATGGGCATTTATGCCTTGTAACATTTATTATGTTTAAATGCTCAAAAGCAATATAATGAAAAGCAGTATAAATGGAATACCGAAGTGAAACAACGGCACAATTATGTTATTTTAGCAATCACAAATATATACATGCTGCACTTGGGTGTAATTTTTGCATGCTTTTTTTTAATATACACTACCGTTCAAAAGTTTGGGGTCACTTAGAAATTTCCTTATTTTTGAAAGAAAAGCACTTTTTTTCAATGAAGATAACTTTAAACTAATCAGAAATACACTTTATACATTGCTAATGTGGTAAATGACTATTCTAGCTGCAAATGTCTGGTTTTTGGTGCAATATCTACATAGGTGTATAGAGGCCCATTTCCAGCAGCTATCATTCCAGTGTTCTAATGGTACAATGTGTTTGCTCATTACGTCAGAAGGCTAACGGATGATTAGAAAACCCTTGTGCAATCATGTTAGGTCTGCAATGCTGTAGTTGCTGCAAATGGAGGATTCTTTGACGAAAGCAGTTTGAAGGAAAAAATTATTATTTCAAATACAAATCATTATTTCTAACCTTGTCAATGTCTTGACTATATTTTCTATTCATTTTACAACTCATGGTGGTAAATAAGTGTGACTTTTCATGGAAAACACAAAATAATTGTCTGGGTGACCCCAAACTTTTGAACGGTAGTGTATACAGCATACAGTGGTGTGAAAAAGTGTTTGCCCCCTTCCTGATTTCTCATTTTTTTGTTTGTTTGTCACACTTAAATGTTTCAGATCGTCAAACAAATTTAAATATTAGACAAAGATAACACAAGTAAACACAAAACGCAGTTTTTAAATGAAGGTGTTTATTATTGAGGGTAAAACAAATCCAAACCTACATGGCCCTGTGTGAAAAGGTGATTGCTCCCCCTCGTTAAAACATAAATTTACTGTGGTTTATCACATCTTTGGAAAGCTGAGTTCAATTTCTCTAGCCACACCCAGGCCTGATTACTGCCACACCTGTTCTCAATCAAGAAATCACTTTAGTAGGACCTGCCTGACAAAGTGAAGTAGACCAAAAGATCCTCAAAAGCTAGACATCATGCTGTGATCCAAAGAAATTCAGGAACAAATGAGAAACAAAGTAATTGAGATCTATCAGTCTGGAAAAGGTTATAAAGCCATTTCTAAACCTTTGGGACTCCAGCGAACCACAGTGAGCCATTATCCACAAATGGCGAAAACATGGAACAGTGGTGAAGCTTCCCAGGAGTAGTCGGCTGACCAAAATTACCCTAAGAGCGCAGCAATGACTCATCCAAGAGGTCACAAAAGACCCCACAACAACATTCAAAGAACTGCAGGCCTCACTTGCCTCAGTTAAGGTCAGTGTTCATGACTCCACCTTAAGAAAGAGACTGGGCAAAAATGTCCTGCATGGCAGAGTTCCAAGATGAAAACCACTGCTGAGCAAAAAGAACATAAAGGCTGGTCTGAGTTTTGCCAGAAAACATCTTGATGATCCCCAAGACTTTTGGGAAAATACTCTGTGGACTGATGAGACAAAAGTTGAAATTTTTGGAAGGTGTGTGTCCCATTACATCCAGCGTAAAAGTAACACAGCATTTCAGAAAAGGAACATCATACCAACAGTAAAATATGGTGGTGGTGGTGTGACGGTCTGGGGCTGTTTTGCTACTTCAGGACCTGGAAGACTTGCTGTGGTAAATGGAACCAATGAATTCTGGTGTCTACCAAAAAATCCTGAAGGAGAATGTCTGGCCATCTGTTCATGACCTCAGGCTGAAGCGCACTTGGGTTCTGCAGCAGGACAATGATCCAAAACAGACCAGCAAGTCCACCCCTGAATGGCATAAGAGAAACAAAATGAAGACTTTGGAGTGGCCTAGTCAAAGTCCTAATCTTAATCTGGTTGAGATGCTATGGCATGACCTTAGAAAGGTGGTTCATGCTCGAAAACCCTCTAATGTGGCTGAATTACAACAATTCTGCAAAGATGAGTGGGCCAAAATTCCTCCACGTTGCTGTAAATGACTCATTGTCAGTTATTGCAAAGGCTTGATTGCAGTTGTTGCTGCTAAGGGTGGCCCAACCAGTTATTAGGTTTAGGGGCAATCACTTTTTCACAGAGGGCCATGTAGGTTTGGATTGTTTTCCCTTAATAATTAACACCTTCATTTAAAAACTGCATTTTGTGTTTACTTGTGTTCTCTTTGTCTAATATTTAAATTTGTTTGATGATCTGAAACATTTAAGTGTGACAAACATACAAAAAAATGAAAAATCAGGAAGGGGGCAAACACTTCACACCACTGTATATGCACAGTGTATATATACCCACATGTATAAAATACTCAATTGTATATTAACATACTGGTAAAACTTCAACACATTGCTCAGTCTCAGAAGGAGTCTAATTCAGTATTAATCTGTAACCTACATCACATGTACCACCTACCCAAACTCCAGCTGCTCTATGGTCATGAATGGATGAAAGCCTTTAAATACAAACTTCATTACAGCTCCATGAGCAGCTGGTGTCAGTGGGTTTTCTGGCAAGGGCGAACAGGCTGGTAAAATCTCAGAGCTACCTGTTGCTGTCATCATCTAAAATAAAGGTAAAGCCAACTTTATTGTCATTCAATCCATACAGCCAATCATGTACAGTAGAACAAAATTATGTTTCTCTTATCTACAATGTTAGTCATATCTAGAATCAAAGGGGTCGCTGCCTTTTTTCCCTCCTCTGTTCCATTATTGCTGAGCACCAAGCTGGACAGCAGGAAGTTCTGCTTTTATATGGTCTTCGGCATGACCCGGCTGGGATTTGAACCCCATCTTCCCAGGTGTGGGGCGGATGCTTTACGGCTCAGAGATCAAATGAGATCATTATGAGATCAAATGAGATATTTAAATGTCAGACATTTTTAGCTGGGATTTGTGAGTTAAAAAATGGGCTAAACTTGGCCTGCAAGGCTGCTAGCATTGCACTAATATTCTACTACTAATAAGCTAATATTACTGTCACTAACGGAGGTGCTGCTGTTTGGGAATCAGGTGCTGGCGCACTTCGCAGACTGTTGAGCACATTGCAGTCTTTCATTTTATCCCATGCTGCCGTGTCAAGAGATGTTTCTACTTGTGTTTTCCATATGCCATGCTGCTCGTGTACACTTTCGCCATTATCCCGCGGTAGCAACGGCGTCATGGCATTGCTTGGTAACGGCAGTGTGCGACTTCATGACATATGCAATTTTTAAAAAAACACGGAAGTGTTTAAACCCGCAGCATCAATAAGAGAAATTGAAAACGTCAGCGACATACGATTCTGGGGGATAAAAACAATTTAGATCTGGTTCTCAACAGGAACAAGTTCTCAGTTTCCATCCCTGTCATTTACTCTGGTAAGACTTTATTAGGTAGAGTTAAACACACTTTCAGTATCCGTACAGTTAGGTCCATACCGGAGTGGTGGCTCAGTTGGTAGAGCATCCGCCCCACACCCGGGAGGCAGGGGTTCAAATCCCGGCTGGGTCATGCCAAAGACCATATAAAAGTGGAACTTTGGATCCAGCTTGGTGCTCAGCAATAATGGAATGGAGGAGGGAAATTTGCGGCGGCGCCTTGCATGACAGCGGCCCTCTGATTCTACACTTGGGGTGTGTGTGATTAACACAGTAGATAGGTAAAACACAATCTCGTTCTACTGTACATGATTGGTTGTACAGTTGAATGACAATAAAGGGTGATTTAATTTAATTTTAATGTATATTTGGACCGTGACACAAGTTTTGTTATTTTAGCTGTTTACCAAAACATTTATTTTTTTTTTTGTTACTTATTTGTACCCGTAGGTAGATTTGGTTTGCAGTCTGGTGACAAGCCACCGGCTGCCGGTTGCTGCGTGCGCGAGCGCCCTAAACCTACATGTTTTTGGTATGCGGGAAGAAACCGGAGAAATCCCGGAGTAAACCCACGCAACACGGGGAGAACATGCAAACTCCACACAGCTCACTGTTAGTCAGGGGCTGGGATCGAACCCACGATCTCACGATCCCCGCGATCCCCCGGCCGAGGGTAAACTGTGCTGCCACAGTGCTAAACCACTGCGCCACCGTGCAGCCCATTTTCAAGATATAGTTATATACAGTGGATATAAAAAGTCTGCACACCCTTGTTCCAATGCCAGGTTTTTGTCATGTAAAAAAAATGAGACCAAGATAAATCATTTCAAAACTTTTTCCACCATTAATGTGACCTATAACCTGTACAACCCAACAAACAAACTGAAAAACAAACTGAAATCACTTAAGGGGATCTTAAGCGGCTCTGTGAATATTCTAATTAGTGACCTGCAGGGCGTGCACATGATTGGTCGCTGTGCTCCCGACCTCCAGGGCTTGCACATGATTGGTCGCCACACTTCCAACTTGCAGGGCGTGCACATTGATTGTTTGCCATGCTTCCGACCTGAAGGGCTTGCACGTGATTGGTCACTGCGACTCCTGGTGGGTGGGCTGCTAGTCTGTTCAAGACGCTTCCATACGTTAAAGTTTTGCCTTTATCTTCAAAAGTAAAAAGCGAAACATTTTTCTGAAAATGGTCAAGGTGAGAGATAAATGTGTAGTTGCCAAATACAGCCCCTTTTCTACAAGTACCTACTCAGCCTGACTTGCCTCGCCTCTACTCGGCTTGTCACGGTGTGATTGGTTTTCCATTTCAACTGAGTACCACCTCAAGTGGGTGGGGTTGGGTTCATTACAGGAAGGTGGCCCGTTATCCTGTTATGTTGTTTACATGCTGACGTTTTCACTGATAAATAACGTAAAAGATGCTTAAAATCACAAAATACTCACCATCTTTCCTGTGAGCAGCCATCAGCTTGGAGACCTCCTGGTATACCTTTTCATTTCGACTCGCTTCACTGCAGCAGGGCCAATGAGGCTGAAAAGTTCATAGGCTGAAAAATTCATAGTTGTCAAATTTGACCAAATGTAGTTTATTTTTCAAGCACAGGGATCCAAGCGTTGCAACACTGATGGAAGAACTGTGTGCACCAACAAGGAGACTGTTGAAAAATAACCACATTTGGTCAAATTTGACCACTATATGAACTTTTCAGCCCTGGCGCTGGCGGAGCGTTCCAAAGTGAAATACCAGGAGGTCTCTGAGCTGATGGCTGCTTACGGGGAAGATGGTGAATGTTTTGTGACGGTGTTGATTTGTGTGTAGCCATTTATTTCGTTGATTATCAGAAATAATAAAAACTCACTGCCAAATTTACAAATGGCAGTTTTGAATCTTGTGAAGATGTTGCTCTCCTCCACTGACATTACGCCCTGGCCAATCAGTGGCCTGCAATCTGTTGACGTCACATTTTCAGCATGACTCAGCATGATTGGAACCTCACTGAAGTTGGTCCCAAAAAAGTACCAGGTACCAGGTACTAATGGCGAGTAGGGTTGAGTAGGTACTAGTGGAAAAGGGTAGCCGAGAGTATCTGTCTAGTTGGTTAATTTTATAACCAACCAGGCTAAGCAGGAATAGTTACGTAGCTACTAACGGTCCAAACATGCCTGTTTCAGGGTGGCATTACCAAACTGAAAATTCACAGCAAAAAAAGACAGACTTGGGACTGTGGTGAGAGTTTGTGCTTGATATGTCTTGTAAGACACAAAAAACATGTTACAGACATGTTAACAACAGAAAAAACTTGATTTTTGCCGGAGTGTCATTTTAAGACAAAACTTAAGGCAGAAAGACCCACAAACAGACTAGAAAAGCACTCAGAGAGTGCATACCTCCACCAAGGCTCCTTCAGTCTCTCATGGATCACCTCCAAAATGTCATGGGTTCATGTGTAGGTCATGAGCCAGTTCTGGTGAAAATTGCATCAAAGTCTGTCCACTAGTTTTGAAGGATTCTTGCTAACACACTGTGAGAAGATAAGAGCCTTGGTGGAGGTATGCATTCTCGGCTCATCACCAAAATGTTATGGGTTCCTGTCTAGGCCAAGAACCACCTCTGGTGAAAATTCCATCCAAATCCATCCAGTAGTTTTTGCGTAATCCTGCTAACAGACAGACAGACAAACAGACGGACAGACAAACCACCTCGATTACATTACGTCCTTGGCGGAGGTAACAGCAACTGAAGATGACTGCAGTAAAGGCCTGGCAAAGCATCAGAGGAGGAACCCCAGCTTTTGGTAATGTCTATGGCAGGGGTCACCAACGCGGTGCCCGCGGGCACCAAGTCGCCCGCAAGGACCACATGAGTCGCCCGCAGGCCTGTTCTAAAAATAGCACAACTCGCAAGTGAGCTGCGTCTAAGATGTAATTTTTTCTGCCGCTATTTTTTAAAATCACACTTGCATTTATATAGATTTTAAAATGACAAAGTCTTAAAAATAAAAAAAAATGAAAATATGTTTATTATACGTAAAGTTAAGGTGAACTCTGACCTAGTTCAAAGGTCAGTATCGTGCGCATGACAAAACCTTCGCGCTTGTGGAGAGTAAGCTAGCTAGGACAGAGGAGCCTCTTAAAGAAGAAGTTACAGGTCTATGAGAGCCAGAAATCTTGCTTGTTTGTAGGTGAGCAAATACTTATTTTACTGAGGAATTTACCAATGAATTTATTAAAAATCCTTCAATGTGATTTTCTGGATTTTTTTTTTCTCATTTTGTCTCTCATAGTTGAGATATACCTATGATGAAAATTGGAGACCTCTCTCATCTTTTTTTTTTTTTTTATTTAAGTTTTTGTAAAGGGTATACAGGTCGTTACAGCAATGCAGTGTTTACATTTTCATCACATGTTCCCTTATTTTCTGATATCTGACAACATTGGAAGATTAATTCTTACAACACCCCTTATTTTTTTTTTTTTTTTTAAAGTGAAAGAAAAAGTGAAATTAAAGAGAAAAAAAAAACAAAACAAAAAACAAAAAAAAACCAAACAAACCAGTAAAAAACAAACAAAAAGAAAAAGTAAGTAAATAAAGATAAAAGAGCATCTGAGTAGCATTGGAACAAAGAGCAGAACCATTATTGAAATGGTATTTGTCAAAGATTAGATCTAATGGAAGACACATATGCGGTCCAGGGTTGCCAAAAGTTCATGAACCCATCCATGTCCTGTCTCAGTGCGAATGTCAACTTTTCCATCGAGTAAATGTCTTGGATCACGTTAGTCCAATCTTCAGGTGTAGGACAGTCCTTCAACATCCATTTTTTAGTTAGAGCTTTTTTGCTTGCCAATATTAAAACATTGAATAAGTATTTTTCTCCTCGTCTTTCCAGTGAGTCCGGTAGTAAACCCAAATACAAAGTTACAAAAGAAAAGGGAACTGTAATTTTGAATATTTTCCCCAATATTGTCTGTACATTGGTCCAATATTGGTGGATAACTGGGCATGACCAAAACACATGAAAATGATTTGCAGTCTTTTCACCACACAAGCGCCAACAGTTCAATCCCTTATGGGTAAATTTGATTTGTGCAGGTGTTCTGAAAAATCTTGCCAAGTTTTTCCATCCAAATTCTCTCCACTGCAGGGATGAGGTACTTTTCCATTGCTGTTTATTTAGCTTTTCCCATATTTCCAGATGTAAAGTGAAATTCCCCTCTTTTTCCCATCTCTCTTTTATATAAGATGTGTTGTCTCCTTTTAAGTCTTGAAGACCTTGGTATATTTTAGAAATGTATCTGATCCCTGGGATCCCTTTATATGCCATTAAGAAGACCTTCAGAACACCTGACTGGGCCCTTTCCAAAACCTCCTTTTTAAGTATATTGTTTATGTGGTGTCTAAGCTGGAAGAACCTGTAAAGGTCTTGATTTATTAGGCCTTGTTTTTTCAAATCTTCAAAACTTCTTAAGATTTGCCCTTTAAAAAAATCGTAATATTTTATCAGCCCCTTCTCCTTCCACTTTTTAAATCTGGTGTCTGTTTTATTAGGAGTAAAGTCCTGATCATAGGCGATCCATTGCAGAAGTCGATAGGGCTCTTTAGTTTGATTCTCTCTGACTATCTTAAACCAAATTTTTAGCGGGGTCTCTATCCACGGGTTAGTGTTATTCAAAAGCTTAGGTAAGACATTGTTCCCTATTATCGCCTGTAGGGGGATGTCACTTGTTATTTGGCATTCGATCTCCTTCCATTGTGCAGAGTAGACTGGGTTACATATCTCTACTAAAGTTTTAATTTGTGCGGCTTTAAAGTAGTCCCTGATATTTGGCAGCGCGAGCCCACCTTTGTCTTTGTTTAGCTGTAGGGTTCTATATCTGATTCTAGGTCTCTTGCCCTGCCATATGAATCTTGAGATCCTTCTGTCCAGCTCCTGCCATGTTTTTTTGGGAGGTTCTACCGGTATTGTTTGGAAAAGGTATAGAAGACGTGGAAGTATATTCATTTTGACTGCTTCAATTCTTTGTGCAATACCCAAGAATGGTATCATATTCCATCTTGCTAGGTCAGATTTTATTTTTGTCACCAGTGGATCATAGTTTAGTGATATAATTTTGTTGAGTTGTTTCGGGATATTGACCCCCAGATATTTCATAGATTCCGACTCCCAGTTAGTTTTGAGTTTGCTTAGTGAATAATGATTTGGGTCATAGTTGAATGTTAAAACTTGGGTTTTATGCATATTTAATTTGTACCCCGATAAATCTCCATACTCTGAAAAAACTGAGGTTAGTTCTGGTAAAGAAGTGTCCGGCTGCCCTAGGTATATTAAAATGTCATCAGCAAAGAGTGCTATTTTATGTTCCTTCTGACCAAGTGTAATACCTTGAATTTTTTGGTTTTGTCTTATCCATTGGCTCAGAGGTTCTATGAAGATTGCAAAGAGCAGTGGAGACAGGGGGCAGCCCTGACGACATCCTCTTTCCAGTTCAAAAGATGATGATAAATTACCGTTAATCCTTATTTTAGCTGTTGGTTTTTTATATAATGCCTGTATAGTTCTAATGAAGTTGTTATGAAAATTGAAACTGGATAAGATTCTGTATAGAAAAGACCAGTCAACCGAATCGAATGCTTTTTCAGCATCTAATCCTAATATGACTGCATTTAAGTTATATTTTTTTATATGATGAATTATGTGTAAAGTGCGTCGAATGTTGTCTTGTGTCTGTCTTTGTCTTATAAAACCTGTTTGGTCTAAATGAATTAGGTCTGTCAGTATATTCTCTAACCTTTTGGCAAGGATAATGGTAAAAAGCTTATAGTCCTGATTTAGTACACTGATTGGTCTGTAGTTGGAGCACTCTAGTTTATCCTTTTCAGGTTTAGGTATAACTGCAATGACCCCTTCTCTCCAGGAGGGGGGGATTTCCCCTGTGTGGAGGACATAATTAAATGTTTTCAGGAGGAGAGGAGATAGTTGCTGTTTAAAGGTTTTGTACCACTCTGCTGTATAGCCATCAGCTCCTGGGGATTTGTTAGCTTTAAGTTTCGTAATTGCTTTTTCCAATTCTTTAGGATGTATTTCTGACAGTAGTGTTTTATTTTGTGACTCCGTAAGTTGGGGAAGGTTTAATGTGTTTAGGAATGCCTCGGATGCGTTTTTATGTTTTTTTGTGGGAGTATAAGTTCTTATAGTAATTCTCGAAGTTTTTAAGAATATCCTGAATTCTGAATTTTATTTCCTTTGATACTGGGTCTCTGATTTTGTAGATTGCTCTTTCTGTTTGATGTTTCCTCAATTTATAGGCTAGCAATTTTGCCGATTTACTGCCTGCTTCATAGTATTTTTGTTTCAGAAATGTAAGTTTCTTCTGGATTTCTATTGTGTAGATCTCATTTATTTGGTTTTTAATTTCCTTAATCTTGAGCGAGTCAGTAGAATGAGTGTTGCCTTTGTGTTCTTTTTCTAGGTTCCTAAGTTCTGACTCTAATGTGGATAGTTTTTCTTGTCTTAGTTTCTTTTGGGTTGCCAGTTTTGCAATAATCTTTCCTCTTATTACAGCTTTACATGCATCCCACAGTATTAAAGGGGATACTTCTCCATTATCGTTATCTTCCAAATATCTGAGAATATCTGACTCCAATTCATCTTTCAATGGTCCTTTCAGGACATTTGAATTTAACCTCCAAGAAAATGTATTATTTGTGTATTTTTGGATATTTAAGTCCATGTAGATCGGACTGTGGTCGGAGAGATCCATCAGTCCTATTTTACATGTTTTTACTCTACCAATGTCTCTATTAAACATAAAAAAATAGTCAATCCTTGAGTAAGATGAATGTGGAGTTGAGTAAAATGTATAGTCTTTTACACTGGGGTTGAGTTCCCTCCACACATCACAGATTCCCATTTCTTTTAGTAGCATCCGAGTCTTCCTGTTTTGGGTGTTATTTTGATGTGGGGAATTACCAGAAGCATCCCAGTATGGATTCAGTCTAAGATTGAAGTCCCCACCACATATCACTAAACCTTGAGCTTTAGTTATCATTAGGTCGAATACATTTTTATAAAATTTCCAGTTAGCCCCTGGGGGAGCATACACATTCAGCAGGGTGATATCTTCTCCCTCTAGCCGCCCAGTTACCAAACTGTATCTCCCTTCTTTATCTTTGTGTTCTGATTTTTTTTCAAATGTAATTTTGGTTGATATCAATGTCGCTACTCCCCTCCTCCTCCCTGATTTATATGAAGATGAAGAGATCATTTTAAACCCTTGTCTACTGAGTTTATTGTGTTCCACGTCTGTTAGGTGGGTTTCTTGTAAAAGTATTATTCCTGCTTTGTCTTTTTTCATTTTGCCTAGAATCTTGGATCTTTTAACTGGATTCAGGATCCCTTTTACATTATATGAAATTATTTTGGTTACACCCTGTTTCTCCATTGTGTTGTTTTGTTTAGTATAACTGTGTGGTGGCCCTCTTTTGTGCTACTCAGAAACTGAAAGAACATTAAAAACAAGAAAAACATTAAGAACATAGTGTAAAAAACTTTAAAACAAAAAACTGTCAAAAGAACTTCCTGAGCTGAGGTCTTTTTAAAGACCCTGTAAGAGCCTTGATGGAGTGAAGGCTCTGAGGGAAATTCCTCAAACTCTGTTACGTGTTGAGGGCCCTCTCTTACCACTGAAAGTAGTCCCATGCTTTTAACGTGAGTTTCAGAACCCAATCCAAACTTGTAATGATTTTTTTTTTTTTTTTTCCTTTTATGCCTAAACCCTGTGAAATTGTGTGCACCCTCCCACCCCCATCACATCAAACATTCACGCAAAAACAGTATTTGTTAGTATGAGCAGAACATGTGGATTATTGTCACATTTCTATTTTAACAAGTTTTTTTTTTTATTACAAAGACTTATTTGTTTCAAATAATATGATTGTTCCATGAAATGTTTTACCACATGCTGAATATGCATCTCCTTTAATGTTTGTTACCTTGTATGAGGGGGGTTGGATGTGCGGATTGATTCAAGAGAAAGGAAAAAAAAAAAAAAAAAAAAAAAAAAGGTCGCTATTCCAACCTGAAAACGGATAGTTTATCCGCGACGCTCTGGTGCTGGGTTTCCCGCTGCTGGTCCGTGGATTTTGAGGGTCTTTGTGTTGTCCATGTTTGCGCTTTGATCTTCTCACTCGGGTCTGCTGCGGGTTTAAACACCGTTACCGGGAGCCCTCTTCTCGCCATGTCAGCTGTTGCTTCTTCCGCCGAATTATAGAGACACGTTTCATCGCCGTAGAAGACCCTTAACTTCGCAGGAAATGGTGTCTGAAAGCGCAATTTCTTCTCTCTTAACACCTTTTTCGCGTCATTGTATTCCCTGCGCTTTTTAAGGACCTCCGGGGCGTAATCGTGTTCCACGTAGACTTTTCTCTCCTGGTGCATAAATCCTTTTTTCTGCCAGGCCAGTCTTACAACCTCTTGTTTTATTTTGAAATTGGAAAATCTTACCAACACCGAACGTGGGGGCGCTTCCGCCGCCGGCCTAGCGGCTAATGAACGATGTGCCTTTTCTATCTTCAAGTCGGTGGTTTGTGGAATATCCAATTTCTCTCTTAGTAAGGATTCCACGCATTCTGCCATAGAGTTAAAACCATTTTCGGTTCCTTCTATCAGACCATGAATTCTTATGTTGTCTCTTCTTTGTTTTCCTTCTTGGTCGGTTAGCTTAGCCTCTATAGCTGCTTGTCTTTTGCGTAGGTCCAGCACAGAATCTTCGAGCACTTTTATTCGATCCTCTGTTTCCAAGATTCGGTTCTCGGCCTGGTCCACTCTGCTGTTTGTCCTTTTCAATTCTTCTCTGAATTCCCGAAATTCGGCCGTAACATCTCGGCGAAATCGTCGTAGTTCCTCAAATAGTGATTTCAGGCTAACCCTTTTGTTAGCTATCACCAGCTCCTCGTCTTCTGAACGGGGATCTTCCAGTTCAGATTCTCCGGCCGATACGTGTCCTAGCCTGGAGAATTTCAGTTTCTTCTGTTTTCCTTTAGACATGATGATTTTGTCTTTTGATTTTCACTCCTCCAAAAATCCGTTAAGTTTGATTTTCAAGGTGTTATCCTGGATTGAGTCTGAGAGCTTCAGTGTTAAGCTGCAGTCGCCATGGCGTCCAGACCGGAAGTCGACCTCTCTCATCTTTTAAGTGGGAGAACTTGCACAATTGGTGGCTGACTAAATACTTTTTTTCCCCACTGTACATGAATACAATGACTGTCAAGACGAACAGGAGCTTTTGCTGTTTAGTGGCAGAGGAAGTAAACAGACGGGCAAAAAGACGGACATTTGTTCACCCAGTATTGGCAGATTGCTCAGTACTTCCCTGTGGTGGGAGTTTCCGAGCGCATGCGCAGTTCACTGCGGCCGTTTGCAGTCAAGGAATGTTGGGACTTGGAGTTTTCAGTGAGTTTTTAATGAGTTTTACCTTCTCTTTCCTCTACAAAACTAAACAGCAAAACCAGTGCAAATACAATCGATGTGATGAATAAATGGTGTAGTTGCTGAATACGTGTTTTTTTTTTCAGTAACCGGTATTTTATAACAGTGCAGCTCCACGTGCCGTAAAAAAAACGTGCTGTGTTGTGCTGTAAAAAAGTCACACTTCCACCTCTAGTGGCCCAGTGTAGTTATTACAGTGCCTTTTCCCCCCGCTTTATTGACGTTAAAGGTGAGTTAAATTTGTGTTTATTTCAAAAACAAAGCCTTACCTCGGAATTCTGGCAAATTAAAAGTTGAGAAAATGTGACAATACAGTGATCCACTCAATTTTGACTGGACGAGCTGAAACAGAGAGAGAGAGAGAGAGACATACACACACACACACATCCACACACAGCCTCATTAACTGATTACCATATGCCTCCCCATTTCACTGAGGCATAACAACACAGTGGTTTGCATATAAAAGGAAGTTGGGCAGTGCTGTGTATACGAATAACTTGAAGAGACATGTAAAATAGGAGTGCTAATGAATAGTACCTTTTACACAACTGTTGATGTGCAGTGCTCGGGTGCAGCCATCATGAATTTGACCAAATTGTTGCTCGCAAACAAAAAACAGCAATGTATGACCGACTTGTGGAGTATGAAAAAAGAAATAGATTTTTCTTCTGAAAAGAAGCCATTAATTTCTAATTAGTTATTTCTATAAGTATTTGAAATATGACAGATTTTTTTGTAATTGTCTGATTTATTTATCAGACTATGTATAAATATTCCTACACAATCTCTGCATGACTGATCCATTATTAATCATCCCTTTGATTTAAAAATAAAACTCTACACTAGTGTTGTAGTACTTGTGATCAGTCTTGATCTTGACACCAGGCCTGAGACCACATTTTCAAGGTCTCAGTCTTGTCTCGGAATCGGGTTATTTTTTACTCTGTCTTGTTTTGGTCTCCGACAAAATGGACTCAGGATTTTAAATCAAGACTAGGACTTCTTTATTTGTCCACATAATTAGTATGACTGCAAAGAAATATTCCTCTTAAATGTAACAGTAAAGTCATTTTAATTTAATTTCATGTCACCGCTAATGGTCGCACCCCTGCCTCCTTTACACAAATGGGAGAAGATAAGAGGAAACAGAGAGGACTTTTGTTTAAACATTTTTATGTTGATGGAACATTTGAGAACATGTGGACATTTCATGCTTGTGCTAATCACAGACAGTTGAGGATATCTTATTCAATTAAAGAGAGTTATTATGCCTCGGTGAAACTGAGAGGCATACGGTAGTCAGTTAGTGCATCTGTGGCTCTGTGTATCTGGCCGTCTGTCTGTCTGCCTCTCTGTTTCAGCTTGCCTGGTCAAAATTAAATGGAACTAAAGGCTTGTATCATTGTATCACCATATTTTCTCAACTTTTAATTTGCCAGAATTTCAAAATAACACTTTGTTTTTGAAATAAACACAAAAATAGCTCACCTTTATCGTCAATGGAATGGTATTACGCATGCGCCTGGAAACTCCCACCAGAGGAAAGTACTCCAGGACTTCCTCTGGTAACATTTTCGGGTGGCAGCCCACCACGCTTGAAATTATACCTCCACTCTAAGAGGAATTTTAAATTTGACAAAAAAATATGAAGGAATGACGGTCCACAAGCGCTCACACGAGCAACACGTATGACCGTCATCCGCGTGGAGTTCAAATGCACCCTGCCAGTGTGACCATTTCCAGTTGGCAGGCAGAGTGTCTCACTAGCGTCACTGTCCGAGAGAAACATGAGCTTATTAAAGTACTTTAAATGTGAAAAAAAGCAGAAGCGGTATGTAAACAGTGGAGGCATTTATGGGGGTTTTAACCTGCTGGTAACGTGAGTAATAATGGAAGAGTCGCTTAGCTAACAGGTGTGGTTAGGAGCTCGAGTAGGTTCATTTTGTCTTCTTCTTAAGTATTAGTTTTTTGTTTTTCTTATTTCAGACAAGAATAAAAAGATGTTTTTACCTTTACCTTAGTTAATATTCATTAACTAATTTATGTTCATTATTATGTACCTGGCAAGTTAAGATAACTGAAATTCACAAAGTCAATGACTTTA
This sequence comes from Pholidichthys leucotaenia, assembly GCA_020510985.1. NCBI lineage: Eukaryota > Metazoa > Chordata > Actinopteri > Cichliformes > Pholidichthyidae > Pholidichthys > Pholidichthys leucotaenia. The sequence continues at coordinate 401,787,830 of CM035838.1, forward strand.
ATCTATCAGCAGCCTTCAGACAAACTAAACGTGTCAACGTTTGAATTTCAAAATAAGGAATCAGAATCAGAATCAGATTTATTGCCATTGTTCATGGAGTACACAAACTAGGAATTTGTCTCAGTGCAATGCTGCAACATTCGTTGGCCTCCGTCGGTCTATGATGACCATGGAAGAGAATCCTAAACGTCTACTCTGCTGGAACAGCACCGCCTGTGGCTGAACAGGCCGATGCGCGAATGACAGTCCCTGTCACACAGGTCACACTTGTGGGTGGTCTCCGTGCTGCTGGGTCTGTGGCGGTTCTCCCTGCGGGTCCTTTTTTCATCTGCTGCAGCAGTCAGTCTCTCTTCACCCGCCTTGAGCTGTCTGGTCAGGGTGCCTCTCCATTTGGAGCGGTCCGTTGCAAGGTCCTCCCAGTGCTCTGTGTTGATATCCAGGGCCTTCATGTCTCTCTTGCAGACGTCTCTAAAGCGCAGCTGTGGGCGGCCAACGTCTCTCCTGCCAGTTGCCAGTTCTCCATAGAGGACGTCTTTGGGGATTCTGCCATCCTCCATACAGTGAACGTGGCCTAGCCAGCGGAGCCTGCGCTGCCTGAGTAGAGTGAACATGGAGGGAAGGCCGGCGTGGGACAGAACTTCTGTGTTGGGCACTTTGTCCTGCCAGGATATGTCCAGGATGTGGCGAATGCAGCGCAAGTGGAAGGAGTTCAGTCTCTTTTCCTGCCGGGCGTATGTTGTCCACGTCTCACTCCCATAGAGCAGTGTGCTGATGACGCAGGCGTTGTACACTGCCATCTTCGTCTTGACAGAGAGTTTGGGATTCTCCCACACTCGTGTGGTGAGGCGAGCGAGTGTGAAGGCTGATTTTCCAATCCTCTTGTTGATCTCTGTATCAAGGGAGAGGTTGTTGCTGATCGTGGACCCCAGGTACGTGAACTGATTCACGACCTCCAGCTTGTAGTCATCAATGGTGATGGTTGGTGGTGCTTCCGTGCCTTGCGCCAAGACGTTAGTCTTCTTCAGGCTGATGGTAAGCCCGAAGTCCTTGCATGCCTGGGAGAAGCGGTCCATCAGGGTCTGAAGCTCCTGCTGTGTGTGGGTTGCGACTGCAGCGTCGTCTGCGAACAGCATGTCTCTGATTAGAGCCTCGCGTACTTTGGTTCTGGCTTTCATGCGGGCAAAGTTGAAAAGCCTGCCGTCAGATCTTGTGTGCAGGTAGATTCCCTCTGTTGCTGTGCTGAAGGCATGCCTCAGGAGCATAGCAAAGAAAATCCCAAAGAGGGTTGGCGCAAGTACACAGCCCTGTTTCACTCCGCTGCGTATGTTGAATGGCTCTGAGACGTTGCCATCATGCTGCACTATCCCCTGCATGTTGGTGTGAAACGATTCGATGAGGCTTTGCAACTTTGGTGGGCATCCTATCTTTGGCAGGATCTTGAAAAGGCCCTCTCTGCTGACCAGATCGAACGCTTTGGTGAGGTCGATGAAGGCGACGCACAGAGGCATGTTCTGTTCTCTGCATTTCTCCTGGAGTTGGCGGATGGAGAATATTATGTCTACCGTCGATCGCTCAGCGCGGAAGCCACACTGAGACTCGGGGTAGACACGTTCGGCAAGCTTCTGTAGACGAACGAGAACAACTCGTGCGTAGACTTTGCCAACAACGCTGAGGAGGGAAATGCCCCTGTAGTTGTTGCAGTCGCTTCTCTCCCCTTTGTTTTTGTAGAGGGTGATGATCTTGGCGTCCCTCATGTCCTGTGGTACGGCACCTTCCTTCCAGCACTGGCAGAGGACGTCATGCAATGGCAGCAGTAGGGCGGTCTTGCAGTGCTTGATCAGGTCAGGGGGTATGCCGTCGTTGCCGGGTGCCTTGCCAGCGGCCAAGCTATCAATGGCCTTACTGAGTTCGTCGATGGTTGGCTCGGCGTCAAGTTCGTCCATGGATGGCAGGCAGTCGATGGCATCAAGGGCTGACGGTGTCACGGTGTTCTGTCTAGAGTAGAGGTCGGAGTAGTGTTCCACCCATCTCTCCATCTGCTTGTTCTTCTCTGTGATCATCTCCCCAGTGGAAGATTTGAGGGGGGCCGTCTTGCTCTGAGCCGGACCAAGTGCTTTCTTGATGCCATCGTACATACCACGGATGTTCCCTGTTATGGCAGCGGTTTGAATGTCTTGGCTGAGCTGAGTCCAGTACTCGTTGGCACAGCGCCGAGCAGTCTGCTGAACTTTGCTTCTCGCAGCCCTGAGAATCTGGAGATTCTTCTCGTTTGGTTACTTCTTGTACTCAGCAAGTGCTGAGCGCTTGGCTTCAATGACGGGGGTCATCTCGGTCAACTTGGCATCAAACCAATCCTGTGACTTCGAGGTCTTCCTCCCAAAGGTAGCCAAGGCTGTGCGGTAGATGGTGTTTCGCAGCTCTTCCCACTTCTGCTTTGCAGATTCTCCTCCTTGTGGTACACCAAGTTCCTTCTCAAAGGTGGAGGCAAACTGCTCAACAAGTTCTGGTTGGGCCATCTTGCTGGTGTCAATCCGTGCCTTTCCAGGTTGTCTAGCACGATGGAATTTCTTCAGCTGCAGCTTGACCTTGCAACACACCAATGAATGGTCTGTGTCGCAATCTGCACTCTGGAACGAATGGGTGATTAGCACGTTCTTCAGTGAGGTGCGCCTGGTCAGGATCAAGTCTAGCTGGTGCCAGTGCTTTGAGCGCGGATGTTGCCAGGAAACCTTGTGTTGGGGCTTGGTCTTGAAGAATGAGTTTGTGATGCACAGATCGTGATATGTGCAGAACTCGAGCAGCCGCTGTCCGTTGTCGTTCATTCTGCCCACGCCAAAAGGTCCAAGACAGGAGGGCCAGGAGTCGTGGTCAGCACCCACTCTGGCATTGAAGTCTCCAAGGAGAATGAGTTGTTCAGAGTTGGGGATGATCCTGACAGTTGTTGTGAGATTCTCGTAGAACTCGTCTTTTGCCTCTGGTGTGGCTGTCAGTGTTGGGGCATACACACTGACGAGGGTGACTGGGCCTTGAGTGGTGTTCAGGCGGAGGGTGAGGAGTCGTGCAGAGCCAGTGCTGCCCGGTTCCACCATCTTCAGCAAAGTGTTCTTCACTGCGAAGCCCACTCCGTGTTCCCTGTGTTCGTCACTGCCCTTTCCCTGCCAGTAGAACGTGTAGTCCTTCTCTCTCAGTGTGCCTGCATCAGCTAACCATGTTTCCTGGAGAGTGGCGATATCCACTCCCAGTCTCTTCAGCTCATTATTGATGATGGTAGTCTTCCTGGTGTCGTTGATGTCCTTGAGGTTAGCAGCGAGTCCTGTCATCATAGTGCGGATGTTCCAAGTTCCCAGTTTTAGAGTTGGTCTCTTTTGTTTTATTGTCTTGCCTGGTGCGACGGTTCTCAGCCTGCTGTTTGGATTTCTCCTTATCCCCATGCACCCAATGAGGAAAGCAAGCTGTGGCGGGACAACACCTTATTGGCTGGGGGCTGCCCAGCTTGAGGCGGGCGGTAGCTGTCCAGTGAGATCTGATGATCCCTCCCACCGTCGGGAACAACCCCTGGCGCCACGCTCTACGCCAATTGAGCAGTGGCTTATAACCGGTAACTGTCATTCCCCGTGTTTTGTCTACGCCAAAGGCGAAGCTGGAGTGTCCTCTCCAGTGATCCGGTGTTCTACCTTCCAGCGTTGGGCGTTGGTAGGATTCAAGCCTGGGCAGGAAGATATGGAGGACAAGATGTTGCCCATGCAGCATGTCCCCCCTCTCCACGTCACTGATGAATCCAAAGGAACAGCAGGGCTGCTACAGTTTGGCACCAGCGCCGTTGCAGGAGCTGCCAGAACGATGTTGAGCACAACATAGAACTGCCTTAGGGGCTCCGACTCCGGATTTTTCCTCAGGGTTGACTCCCGAAGCCTTTCCCGTGACCGGGTGTGCCGCAAGGCAGCAGAGGTTTGAAATCAGGGTTTACCTTCCCCTAGATGGGCTACCTTCCCAGGTTGACGAGCCACCATCTACCCGAAGCATCTGGTTTTAAGGCGCCAGAGATCCGCCCTCGCCCCTTCTCCTATTAGTAAAAGCAGTTCCGCCGGGCTTAGAGACTAAACAACACGGGCAGGCTAGGAGTTGGACTTAGTTGCCAGAGGCTTTTCGAGACGCACACCATAAGGAGCATTTTATGAGCACTGGGAGCTTAACCCCAGTGCCGCTCCTGGCTATGACAACCTTGGAACCTTAAACATTAACAACATTAAACATGATAAAATAAAAGAAATAAAAGAAATAAACTGTACATGCAATAAAGTGTAGAATAAGAGTGAGTAATACTGGTCAGCAGTTAAAATATATTAGCGAGCAGCAGATAATGTGGAGAACCATATAGTGCAGTCGGTAATGCAGGAAGAAAACAGTGATGATTGACATGAGTTTGGTTGAGCTACTGTACATAGTGCACGAGAGTCAATAAGTCACTTAGTGTTCAGCAGTCTGATGGCAGAGGGGAAGAAGCTGTTCATGTGACGGGAGGTTTTAGTCTGGATGGACCGAAGTCTTCTACCTGAGGGGAGGGGGGCAAACAGTACGTGACCAGGGTGTGAGGGATCGGCTATGATCCGGCCTGCACGCCTCCGGGTCCTGGAGATGTACAGATCCTGTAGAGATGGGAGCTTGCAGCCGATCACCTTCTCAGCAGTGCGCACGACGCGCTGCAGCCTTAGTCTGTCCCTGGCAGTGGCTCCTGCGTACCACACGGTTATGGAGGTGGTGGGGATGGACTCGATGATGGCTGTGTAGAACTGCACTAACATCTTGGTGGGTAGCTTGAGCTTCCTCAGCTGCCGCAGGAAGAACATCCTCTGCTGGGCCTTTTTGATGAGGGAGCTGATGGTCGGCTCCTACTTGAGGTCCCTGGTGATGGTGGTGCCTAGGAAGCGGAAGGAATCAGCAGTGGTGATGGGAGAGCCTGTGAGGGTGAGGGGGGGCAGAGGGGTTGTGACTTTCCTGAAGTCCACAATCATCTCCACTGTCTTCAGAAGGGAGGCTGTTCCTGCTGTCTGGGTGGTGAGGAGATTTCTAAAAAAAAAAACTATAAATATATAGAAATATTATAACAGAATTAACTGCATCTTTGGTCATTTAAGTTAAATTTATTTCATTAAATACAATTTTATTAATTTTTTTTCTTTGAAATCAGAGTTAAATTATTGTTCTGTTCTGGCTCTGCAAAATTATGGTCAAAAATGTAAATTGTTATAAGGAAAAAGTAAAAAAAAAATTACCACAGTCTGTTTCAAATTTATTAAAAAAAACAAAAAAAACCCCTAATTTTATTTAAAAAAAATAGGCAAAAATTAGCCATAAAAAATCCACGAAACGTATAATAAAGTCTCAAATGTACAAGAAAAGTCAATTTTACAAGAGGAAATTACAAATTTGAGGAAAATGGTTTCAAATTTAGATAAATTTACAGAGAAAAGTAGAAAATTATTAGAAAATTGTTATAAATTTTGGAGAAAACCCTCAAACCTTCAAGACTGAAGTCATTACTCAAGTTTTTAAGTGGGTGCTCTTTGTACCCTTAACTCAACTACAAATTTTTGGTTGTCTACTTTTAATTATTAATTTCAAAGCACTGCTTTTACATGAGTAGAATTTCTGGTTACTATACCCACCTCTGATCATATAATTTAAGTATGCAAAGTAAATTACTATTATGAATGTTTTTTTCCCTTCCCTACTCTCTCAATGGAAAAAAGAAACACTAGAATAAAAATACAAAAAACACACATTTTTGTCATTTATGTAAACCATGACAAAACAAAATCCTGCAGGACAAAACATGACACTTGATATTTTTTAACCTATTTGTATACCACCATAGACAGAGAGAGAACCTGAATTAGACAGAGCTCAGAGAGGGAAAGTTGAGACAGAAGAGAGGCGCAAAGGAGAGGAAAGTGTTCAGGCAGAGGGTCCAGGAGAGGTGAGAGCAGAGGAAGGAGAGAAGGATGACACCAGTAAAAAGTCCAAACACAGGACATCTGGGTGGGACCCCAACTGGGCCAATATTCCAACATTCAAGCCTCGGTTGTACAATACTTTAATGGTAAGTTCCATATGCAAAGTTATTGTGCAAAATTTAAAAAAAGAAATAAGTAGTATAAAATTAACATATTCCGGTTACAATATTGTCATGTTCCCCCCACCCCACCTCAGAAAAATGTGTTGCCACCTCGCAAAGGTCTTTAAGCCAGAGGAAACACTGTACTCAGTAGTGGTGGGTGGATCGATCCAAATATCGATAATATCAATTTTGATCAATACTAGTGTAATGAGATCGATGCTCTGTGTCAGTGTTGCCACTCCCATCACAGCACGGAGCAGGCACACTCAGCCACACTTTGCCCCTTTTCTTCTTGTGGTTTTACCTCCTCGCTCTTGTACCATCACGTGACTCAGCAGCGCCAGGTAAACAAGCTAGTGAGCAGCAGCCGCCAGCTGCCAGAGTGCTGGTGTTCTATAATTCTATGCTACTTATCGAGATGCGCTACCACAGGGTGCACACACAGCGCAGAGACAGAGCTAGGGATGGGCGTATCTCATGTATTGATACTTCAATACTAGCTGGTTGATATTCAGGAGTTGATACTTTTTAAAATATCATGATACCACTTTAATACAAAACGTACAATTTGTTTTCACTTCTGAGAGTTTTAGGCATTAAATTTATGTGTGAAAACTGGTGAAATACCAGCCCAGACATGTTTGAGAAATGGTCTGCCGTGTCACATGATTATGGCAGCCTAACAGATGTCAGAGCCGAAGGCTTACTCTACACTGGCAGCCTCCAGTCAAGCAGTCATAGCCATTTCCATTAGTATCACTTTGGCCTTACTTGTTTCTACTCTATTCACTTTCTCGCTATTTCCACTGTACCCTACACGCTTTAACCGACACTATTTCCGTGCCTGTTAAGAGGCAGGGTCTAACCAAGCCGAAAGCGAGGTGTGATTTGACGTCAATCGACTGCTAGCCACTGATTGGTCAGGGCGTAACGTCACGAAAGCGCCCGTCTTCGTTGAAATCTTTACGACCGCCATTTGCAATCACGGACTAACTCGGTCACGGAGTAAATACGATATTAATACAGACAGCGTTGTAGGTTTTGCGGAACTCTACACCATGGTCCAACGAAGAGGTGCGGAGTTTTCTCTGCTTGTTGGCAGATACACAGTGAGGAGTGACCCGATGGCTGGCCAGCATACAATCAGACTATAGACAAGCTGAAGACGAACGTGAGAGAACCATCGATGGTGAGTGATTTGTAATAATGTGCATCTATTTGCTTATTTATCCTGTTGGTGGTAAGCTCACTTTTTTTGAGCCTTATACAGTGCTGTTCTGTGCTGGCTAACGTTTATTAGCTAACGTTTTTTGTAGCTAGCTAGTACCAACTGCTGAATCGCGCTTGTTTTCTCCTAAATATTCGCTTGTGAGAGCAAAACGATGAAATATGTTAATCCTGGTTAAAGTCCTGGTTTGTGTTTTGTATTGCACTTTGGTCCTGCGCATTAAATTGTGTGCAATTTAATGCTAGAATGTGTTTCCACATGCCAGGGGTTAGCCTCCCTGTTTATATTGTGATACTGGTGAAATGGACCACACCAGCTGAAATCTCGTCATATTAAAATTGCTTTTTCAAACCAGTGATTTATAAAGTCATTCATATAATTTTCTAAAGCGTCAGAATACACCCACACACCTATTCTGTGGATCCTGCAGTGCTTGTCAGGGAAACGAAGCATTTTTGTCACATCCCACCACTCACTCATTTCAGAAAGAGAAATCCGTATATTATATAGATTCATTACACAGCCAGTGATATATTCGAAGTGTTTATTTATTTTAATTTTGCTGATTACGGCTTACAGCCCCTGAAAACCCCAAATTCTATTTTGCAAAAAATTGGAATATTACATAAAATTAACTTTAAAAAATAGTTTTTAAATATAAATGTTGGCCGTTGAGGTGTTGGTTAATATGGGCTGTAGCTGTAATCATCAGTATTAAAATAAACACTTTCAATATATCACTGTTCCTGTAATGAATCTATATATGGGTTTCACTTTCTGAAATGAGTGACAAAAATATTGAATTTTTTCATGGTATTCTAATTTTTGAGATGTGCCTGTATATGTATTGAACTTGCTTGAAACTAACCCACATCCATTTCTGTCGTTTGTCTAGGCAAGACGAAATCAGCCGCCCCACAACCTACCTCGCCACTGTGGAAAGTACTGAAATCCTTTGCTTTTATAGGTAAAGTGTCAAAAGCACAATTTCCACTTAATATAAAAGGGACTGAACTGAGATTTATTTGATTGTGTGAATATGGCACATCAACTGTAAAATAAACCGCTTGTTAATGTATTTATTTTTTTGTCAGATCACTTGTGTGATCATTTGTGAGTTATGTTCTTAACTGTATCTTTTGGGGAATGGCAGTTGTTCAGTCATCAATATAATTTAGTTTATATGTGTAGTTTATACTCTATCATCAATAAACTCATGCAGTAACAGCACACATTACAAATATTTGAGACCCATTGTAGTGCTTCCTTTTATATTTTAGCAATAAAAGTACAAAACACCGCCCACACTTGAAGCCAGGGCAAGAAGAGACACTTTTACAGACAAGACAAACTTTTATTGATAAACACTTCATATTTTGACTGAGCGACTCCACACTCTGTGATGCACACCTTCAGTTAAAGTACTAGATTCCATTCAAGTGAATATATTAATTCATTCTGATTGCTGAGGCCACAGTAAAAGCAGATGATTTTAAATGTAACGCAGCCCTTGTAAAATCGACTTTACATCAGTGCAGCTATATGAAAATTGTGGTTAAATACAACAACGAAGTACTTTATTGTCATATTGGAATTGGAATCGCTGCTGTTTTTTTTTTCTTTTGAATTCTTGGATGGAATATGGGTGGGCAATATAAGCTGCAGCTTCAGCCATCACCCATTTCAGATAACCTATGTTGAACTGTGTAATCAGAGGAGTTATTGTTTAATTCGACCTTATTAGATTTTTTTTCCCCTTTGTTATATTATTCTATTTTCTTTTAATCTATCCGAAATAAAGATTCATTCATTCACATTCCACCACTGGCTTTTAGCAACAAGTGTATTTCCCAAATATGTTTTAAACTTCCTTTATTTAACCACCACCCATTTCTGTCTTTTGTCTAGGCAAGAGGTAAACGATCGATCCACCCCAAACTGGACCTTGCGTCACTATTTACAGAGATGCAGGCCTAAGATCTGCTGATCTGAGACCAGTGTGAGCTGCACATCCCAGCTGCTGAGTGACCCAGTCTTACAGTTTGAGTTTTGCACATTCTGAATAATCTGGAATTTGCTGCTGATTGTAATAAACAATTTAGTGACTTATGTGTTTGCATCATGATTTCTATTTTTGTCTGTTAATACACTGGTTGGAAAAGAGTCAATAGTACAAACCATTAATGGGTGACCTTGAAAATAATGGCTCATTTTTAAGAAATTTATGTCACATGATGGTAACCTTCACATATAAAAAGAGACATCTGCAAAAACTTCAGAGGTTTGTCAGTGCAATACTACATGAATGCATGTATAGTACATTGTTGATGCAGAGAATATATATTTCTACAGTATATGTATCTAGTAAATCAAGCATTTTCCATGTAACCTTGTGACTGCATTATTTTAATTGCTTTTAATCCTAGATCAAGTTTGTTTTGGTCTAAAATGCATCTTAACTGTCAAATACATCTTATTATACCGAACTCAGTACTGTTTACTTTTGAATATACATTTTGTGGCTAATATAGTTATTAACATGGCGATCAAGTTGTGTCAGCTGATCATTTTTTACTATGACAACATCTCAGACTCAGTGCAGCTGAAGCAGGTGCGTCCATGATGTCTCAACAGTCCATGATTTTCACGCAGATCAGAGCAATTTTTTTTCACACAATATTTTTATTGAACCTTTTTTTTTTTTTTTTTTTTACAAACAGCACACACAGACACTAACACAAAAGTAAGTTAAAAACTAAAAAGAATAATAACAAAATGACAAAAAAGGTAATAAAAACAACCATTAACAAAAACAAGTCAACAACAATGCTCCTCTGTTTAGTCTAGGTAATCTATTACATTAGAGTACATAATATACATTCACCAGCTTGGAATTTGCAAGGTCCACACATATCATTCACCTTCTTCTTCAGAAGTTATGTTTACTTTCTTTACATAATCAATGAAAGGTCTCCATATATTCTCAAACACATTTTCCTTTGATTTCAGTATGTATGTTATTCTTTCTAGTGGAAGATTTGTTAACATCTGTCTTAACCACTGAATCACATCTGGTCTATGATTTTTTACACTGTAATGCAATACATTTTTTGGCATTAAGCAAACAGGTCTATGAATGTTCTTTCACTCTTATTAAAGTTATGTTTTTCTGGATACAGACCCAACAAAAACAGTTTAGGGTTCAATGTGAATTGTTTTGAAATTATTTTTCCAATTGTTACCCTCACCTCTTCCCAAAACATTCTAATTTTTCTACATTCCCATAAACAGTGAAATAGGGTTACATTACTTAGATCAGAGCAATTTTTTGCACAGGAAATAAACCACACATTCTTAAGCTCTACAACCACTGATCGTTTGTGAAGCTGTGCTGACAGTTGACAGGCTCACTCAGCCTGTCACTCAATTGACAGGCTGTACATGAACGCCAGACTGACCGTTTGAATTGGTAATTTTCCCACAACAGAGCCATCTGAAACACACACAGCGTACATATTTTAGCACCTAAACAGTGATAACTTGCAGAGATTACAGTGTAGTACAACGTACTTATAGCAAAATAGCATTAGCAACTATTAGCTTACCATCACATATGACCTAGTTTGTATCCTCACGTCTTCGGCTCTCTCCAGAAGCTGCAGAGTGTTTTGTCTCACTGCCTGTACCCTTGTCTGACGGTCCTTTTTGGCATTTCCATCCATCCATCCATCTTCTACCGCTTTTCCGGAGGTCCGGGTTGCGGAGGCAGCAGTTCAAGCAGAGAAGCCCAGACTTCCCTCTCCCCAGCCACCTGCTCCAGCTCTTCAGAGGGGATACCAAGGCGTTCCCAGACCAGCTGGGAGACATAGTCTCTCCACCGAGTCCTGGGTCTGCCCCGGGGTCTCCTCCCAGTGGGACGTGCCTGAAACACCTCAAGTGGGAGGCGTCCAGGAGGCATCCTAATCAGATGCCCATACCACCTCAACTGACTCCTTTCAATGTGGAGGAGCAGCGGTTCTACTCTGAGCCTCTCCCGGATGACTGAGCTCCTCACCCTATCTCTGAGGGTGAGTCCAGCAATCCTACGGAGAAAGCTCATTTCAGCCGCTTGTATCCGCGATCTCGTTCTTTCGGTCATTACCCAAAGCTCGTGACCATAGGTGAGAGTAGGAACGTAGATTGACTGGTAAATCGACAGCTTTGCCTTAGAACTAAGCTCCCTCTTCACCACAACAGACCGGTACAACGTCCGCATCACTGCAGATGCTGCTCCAATCCGTCTGTCGATCTCTCGCTCCATTTTCCCCTCACTCGTGAACAAGACCCCAAGATACTTAAACTCCTCCACTTGGGGCAGGAGCCTGTCCCCAACCCGGAGAGGACAATCCACCTTTTTCCGGCTGAGGACCATGGACTCGGACTTGGAGGTGCTGGTTCTCATCCCAGCCGCTTCACACTCAGCGGCAAACCGTCCCAGCAAGAGCTGTAGGTCATTGCTGGATGAAGCCAACAGGACAACATCATCTGCAAACAACAGAGATGAGATCCTTTTTGGCATTTACGGTGAAAAAAGCCACAGACCGAGGAGTCGCCTTGTAAAGCCGCCATGTTGTGTTTGGCTTGGGTCGTGTGTTTTACGTCACGGGAGTGTGGCGCCGCCTTGCTGTAAAAAAAATCCCGCCCACCCCAGCTATACACGGCTTTACATGGTTGTAATGGAGACACAACCGCGGCAGAAACGAGTAGTAACGAAAAGAAACGAGGAAAGTCGAACTGGGCTAGTGGAAATGAGGCAATTGTGAGTCCTGTGCAGAGCTCAGCAGTGTCGCGGGCAGCAGAAGGATATGAGTAATGCTCTTTGAACCTATGTGTAACTTACTGAATGGGTTTCTAACTTACAGCTACCCTATAATGACAGATTTGCAGCATTGATTCACTGGAAAAACACGTACAGAGCTCAGCTGCTGCCTGCAGCACATACACACACACAGAGAGCTAAACACATGTACTTGTTTATGTAACGGGACCTGTCGGGGATGTGTCTGAGCATTTTCAAGCTACAGGATAAAGACCACCTTTCCCTGTTTCTGATTCCTGCCTACACAAGAGTTCCCCCCATACCAAACAAACAGTTAAAACCTGGCCTGAAAACGCTGTTCTCCAGCTACAAGACTGCTTTGCCTGCACTGATTGGCGCATCTTTGAACAGCAGGACCTGGACTCCTACACCGAATCTGTCCTTTTCTACATCAAATGCTGTGTAGAAAATGTGACAGTCACCAAACACATCTGGGTATTTCCAAACCACAAACCCTGGATGACCAGTGAAGTCCAAGCTCTGATCAGAGCCTGGACATTCAGTGTTCAGACAAAAGCTACGGTCACACTGCAGGTCTTATTGGTCAATTCCGATATTTTGCAGAGATACGATTTTTTTGTGTGGGCATTCACATTATAATTTAAATGCGACCCCCATCAGACTGGAGTATGAACGGTCTCCAGCTATGAAGTGACCCGCATGTGCAGAAGAAAACGTAACGTCAGACACACCGTTGTTTGCGTGGAAGTAACTATCAGCCCCGAACGATTGGGGGGGTAACAAAACTTCTTCACCTTGCTGCAGCGCAGCAAAATAAATGTTAAAAACATTCAGAAATGATTGATTATGCTCAAAATAAATGAGACCAGCTTCATTCCTCTACATGCCAGATAACCACTGTGATCAGCTCTGCTTTAACAGAACTTATCGATTAAACAGCTGTCTTGAAAATGAGACACCGTGTCTCAGTGGGAATACCAGTATAAATAAGGTTAATAATAAATAATTCTAGCAATTACAATAGGGCTCTCGCCCTAATAAACAGCAGGGATTGTACCAGCGGCGTAACACCGGTGCTGCACAGGAGCTGCCAGAGACTCCCCACTCTGGACTGTGTTTTCATATGCCCCTATCTGGCCATTCCGCTCCACAGTTATTTACATATTACAGTGGCCAGGACTGTGCTGTTTACAGCATCCAGTAAATATGCCGTTACTTTTTTTTAAAAAAAATGTGCCACTACTGTGCACCTGTAATGTCTGAGTTTCAGCTCCGACTCCCCCCCACCCTCGGAATTTTGAAGTTTTGAAGTTGTTGTGCCATGGGAGCCAACAAAATTATGATCCAGTGATAAAGGGAAGAAGATTGATTAAAAAAAGAGCACAAATCAGCTGTCTCCCATGCCTGCGGCATCCTCCACAGCAGAATTGTAGCGTCTGTCTCACTTCAATGAGGAAAAAGTCGGATGACATGCGGCATGACCATTCAGACTGAGGTCACTTTGGAAAATATGAATGAATGAATGAATCTTTATTTCGGATAGATTAAAAGTAAAGATTAAAAGGAAACAGAATAATATAACAAAGGGGAAAAAATCCAACAAGGTCAAATTAAACAATAACTCCTCTGATTATACAGTTCAACATAAGTTATCCGAAATGGATGATGGCTGAAGCCGCAGCTTATATTGCCCACCCATATTCCATCCAAGAATTCAAAAGAAAAACAAAACAAGAGCGATTACAATTCGGAACAAAGCTAAGACAAAATGTGACAAAAAAAAAACAAAAACTAAGCAACAACACAACACAGACTGGATATGACAATCCTTATGTGATTTTACATGTCATCTTGTATATATGTTTGGAGTATTTCTTCCTTTAGTTTTTGTTTAAATTGTCCAAGCGTTGTACTTGATTTTAATTCAGGTCCAAAATCGTTCCATAATCTGACTCCTTACACTGAAACACAGTGTTGCTTGGTGGTAGTTCTCACTGAAGGTTTTTGAAATATACTGTACATGTTCCTCTGAAATGATATTGTTTCTCCCTTATTTGGAACAGCTTTTGGATATTTGCGGGCAGTGATAGATTCTTCACTTTAAACATTATTACTGCAGTTTTAAAGTCAACCAGATCTTTCAACTTAAGAGCTTTTAATTTAAGAAAAAGTGGGTTTGTTGGTTCCCTGTAAGCAGCTTTGTTTATTATTCTAATAGCTCTCTTCTGAAGCATAAAGACTGGATATATGTTTGTTTTATATGTATTTCCCCATACTTCAGTACAATATGTCATGTATGGGAGTATTAATGAATGATACAAAGTATATAATGTGGGTTGATTCAGCAAATATTTCGCTCTGTGTAGTATTGCGATTGATTTAGATATTTTACCTTTAATATAATTAATATGTGACTTCCAAAACAGTTTATTATCAATTATTACTCCAAGAAATTTAGTTTCAGATACCCTTTCAATCTCTACACCATTTACACTGAGTTTAGATACTAAGTTGTTGTGATGGTTGTTAAAAACTATAAATTTTGTCTTACTTAAATTGAGCGTTAATTTGTTTGAATCAAACCACAGTTTAAGCTTTCCTAATTCCTTTCCGAGTGTATCCAAAAGTTGTTCCAAATTGCTTCCACTGCATAATAGATTAGTGTCATCGGCAAACAATATTAAATCCATTTTTTCCTAGACTTTACATATATCATTTATATACATATTGAATAACAATGGCCCCAAAATTGAACCCTGTGGGACTCCACAAGTAACCTTCAGTAACTGTGAGTTTTTGTTACCAACACATACATACTGATATCTATTCTTTAAGTAACTACTTAACCAGGACAGTGCTATCCCCCTAATACCACAATTTTGTAGTTTCTTTAATAATAAATTGTGATCCACTGTATCAAATGCTTTTTTAAGATCCAGGAATACCCCAACTGAATACTCTTTATTTTGAACGGCAGTTGATATTTTTTCTATAAATTCCATTAGAGCAAATGCAGTTGTCCTCTTGTGTCTGAACCCATATTGCTGCTCACACAATAAATTATTCTTCATTATGAAGTTGTCAATTCTCTCATAGAATATTTTTTCAAGTATCTTGGAAAAATTGCTGCAATAGTGAAATTGGTCTATAGTTTGAAAGTTCCCCTCTGTCACCCGTCTTGTATATCGGAATTACTTTAGCTATTTTCATTGCATTGGGAAATACGTATACCTGTTTGGAGAGACAGGTTACAAATATACGTCAGTGGTTTCACTAAGTATTCGATAATAGTTTTGACTAAGAGCATGTCAATACCATCACAGTCCGTAGATGTCTTACTTTTAAACGATTTAACAATTTCAGTGACCTCTCTCTCGTCTGTGTTCTTTATAAAAATGGAGTCTTTTATAGCAGTGTTTCTGTTTATTGTATCACCCGTAGGTGCCGGAATGGGTATTTCTCGAGCCAATGGGTATTTCTCGAGCCAATGTTAACAAAAAAGTTATTCAATTCATCTGCAGGTGAAACTGCATTCACACTCTGAGTCGTTGTATTATTTTTTGAGAAATTGGTTGGGTAGCTTGTATTTCTGTTTTTATTTCCAAGAATATTGTTAAGTATTGTCCATGTATTTTTAATATTGTCTATATCAGATACATATCGATACGTATCAAATATCAGATGCATATCAAAATTAGGACCATATATGAAAGTGGCCTGGGTCTGGTATGAAAAAATCGGATATGTGCCATTCAGACTGTCATTAAAAAATCAGATATGGGTCACATTTGTGCAAAAAAATCAAAATTGAGCATTAAAACCTGTAGTGTGATCGTAGCCAAAGGGACAGCTCTCGGTACAGCACTGCCAGAGCTAACCTGAGGAGAGGCATAAAACTCGCTAAAAACACCTATAGGAGGAAGGTGGAGGGCTTCCTCACAGACAACAACCCCCGACAGATGTGGAGAGGCATCCAGGCCCTCACCAACTACAGGGGCCAGGGCTCCCCAACACCAGACAGCAGCTTTACTCTGGCAGAGGAACTTAACACCTCTTTGCCCGATTTGAGCACACCTCCCGCCAAAACCGCCCCCTCCCTACCCTCCCCTCTCTCTCTACAGGTGCACGAGGTGAGGAGGAAACTGAGAGCAGTGAACTCTCGCAGAGCTGCTGGCCCAGACGGCATCCCAAGACCAGTGGTCCAAGCATGTTGCGACCAGCTGGCAGGGATCCTCACGAAGTTGTTCAATCTCTCCCTGACGCACGCCACTGTCCCCTCCTGCCTCAAGGTGTCCACCATTATCCCCATCCCCAAAAAGGCCGCATTTGACAGCCTGAATGGCTACAGACCCATAGCACTCATGTCTGTAATCATGAAATGTTTTGAGCAACTGGTGTCCCAGCACATCAGGGACTGTCTTCCCCCCCTTCTTCCACCCACATCAGTTTGCCTACAGGGAGAACCGGTCTACAGAAGATGCTATCACCACCACTCTCCACAGAGCGCTGAGCAACCTGAAGAACCCATGGAGCTACGTGAGGAAGCTCTTTGTGGACTACAGCTTAGCTTTTAACACCATCATCCCAGACATCCTGATCAACAAACTGCACCTCCTCCAAATCCCCGCCCCTCCCACCTGCTCCTGGATAAAGAGCTTTCTCACCAACCGCCCAAAACAGTCAGACTTGGCCCCCACCACTCCTCCACGCTGTCCTTCAGCACTGGCTCCCCCCAAGGCTGCATGCTAAGCTCTCTACTGTACTTCCTGTACACTTTTGACTGTATTCCAACCCACACAACCACCATCATCGTGAAATACGCGGACGACACCACCTTGGTTGGGCTCATCACCGGCGACGATGAGAAGGCATACAGGGTGGAGGTAGAGAATCTGCTGTTGTGGTGCCAAGCAAGCAACCTGAAACTGAACGTCCAAAAAACCAAAGAACTCATTCTGGACTTCAGGAAGAACAGACAGAACCCCCCCCCCCTTTCCCTCATAAATGGCGACCGTGTGGAAAATGTCCCCGCCTTCAGATTCCTGGGCACCCACATCTCCTCTGACCTCTCCTGGACTGTCAACACCAAGGCCTTGGTGAAGAAAGCTCAGCAGCAGCTGCGCTTCCTCCATGTCCTAAGGAAGAACAACCTGGACCAGAAGCTGCTGCTGGCCTTCTATCACTGCTCAGTGGAGAGTGTGCTCACCTACTGTCTGGGAGTGTGGTACGCCGGCTCCACGGCCGAGAACAGGAAGGCTGTGCAGAGGGTCAGCAACACCACCCAAAAAATTATCGGCAGCCCTCTGCCCTCCCTGGAAGACATCTCCAGATCCTCCTGTCTCAGAAGGATCAAGGCCATCACAGGAGACCCCTCACATCCCACCCACCACCTGTTTGACCTGCTTCCCTCTGGTCGATGGTTCAGATCGATCAGGTCCCAGACCTCCAGACTGTCAAACAGTTTCTTCCCCTTAGCCCTCCGAACTGCAGACAGTCAGAGGCCCCACCCCCTCCCTTTGAGTGCTCACATGCACAGCACTGAAGGCCTTTTAATTATTGCTATAACTCACCTGTCTTTGCACTCCTCACTTCATGTACAGTGTCTCACAAAAGTGAGTCAACCCTCACATTTTTGTAAATATTTTATTATATCTTTTCATGGGACAACACTGAAGATATGACACTTTGATACAATGATGTAAAGTGCACTCCGCACTCTTATGTAGAGTCATGTGAAAAAATTAGGACACCCCATTAAATATCCAGTTCTTTATTAAGAAATGTTCACATATCTATGTCTAACTTTGTTTTTGTTTTTATTTGCATTTTTTTAACATTTATTTTAGCCATTTTAAGTGGGAATGAATATGGGGGTGTCCTAAAAAAGATGGGGGTGTCCTAATTTATTCCTCACTATTTGTTTGGAAATACATTTTACAGAAAATTTGAAAAAGTCTTTAATTCATTTTAATTGTTTAGTTGTATTACATGAATCTCCTAGTATTTTTTAACATTGATATTAAATATCCATATGTCCAAATATGTAAAAAAAAAACAACACATAGGCTTATACAGAGTGTCCTAATTTTTTTCTCATGATTGTACATAGTTCCACCTGTGAAGCCACTACCATACCTGTGTATATACCAATGGGCTATTTGTTATTTTTACTTTTATTTTTACTTCCATGAGATGGTTAACTGTGTGTCCTATAACTGTTTCATTTTCAAATTCTTCTCACTTACTTTATTGAGCAGTAGCCTGGTGGAGCACCCACAATTTTGTTGTGCTGTACAACTGTACAATGACAATAAAGCCTATTCTATTCTATTATATTCTGTTCTGTTCTATTCTATTCTAAAGATCCAAATTGCTGTTTAGCCCTCTCCCCCATATTTTTTTTATTATCTTTGACCGCAGTCTGTACCATCAGCTGTCCAGTGTTGTTCTGATAGATATGCCAAAATGTCAGAACACCGGAGGAGGTGGATCCAATCAGCTGATCGCTCGAAGCACAGAGCGCCGCTGTTTTCCATGATAAATCACACTTTGCTGTTGGCTGCACCTCCTGGCAAAAGCACACTCCATGTATTATCTTGGTTTTTTCACTTTATTGAAAATAAACTTTTTTTTATTGCCATCAGTTTGCGTGTCTTTGAGCCAGGCTGTGACAACTGTTATCTAACGTTCCTGACGTGTCACATCAGCTGTTTTAGACGTGACCGACCTGACAGATTTGACAACTTTGCCAGGTTCCTCCTCCCCCCTCGCCGTGGTCTTTGGAGGGGAGAATCATCTGGGTTGAACAGAGATGATCTCTCGCACACCTAGGATTCATGGATCGGGAGACAATGGTAGTTTGGCATGACTGCTATGCAGAAGTTAGGATAAGATATGCATAAATTAGACTATTGTTGCGCTTAAGTTGGGAATGTTGGCAACACACTGAGCATTCATTGGTTTAAGTCTTAATTATTTTACTATAATTGAACTTTATTTTATTTTTATTTACTTTGCTCATTGTTCTATTTTGTTATCATTTTATAAGCATTTCTTTCAAGTGTTTGTGTTCATGAGTTTTATTCATGTTGTCCTTGCAATAACGTCCCATAAATTAATGGTATTGTATTGAAAGGAAAAATGCTGGTATCACCCATCCCTAGATGGAGCAGAAGAATGGCAGAGAGGAAGAGAAGCACCATGTCATGTGGCTATATTTCCAGGCCAAAAATGAAACGACGGCAAGCTGTACAATTTGTAAAAAGGCTGTGAAATACAGTGGTAACACAACTAATTTATACAAGCATAAAAATCATCCAAAAGACAATGCCGAGCTACAGAAACGGAGAGAGGAGGAGAGAGATACCCCACCCCCTGGCCCCGAAAGACCCCAACCCAGAGGCAGAGATCATTGGCAGAGGCCTTTCAGTATGGCAGAGAATAGCCAGGTATTTTAGTCATCTTCAGCATTAGTTAAAATTAATTTTCAAAGTGCAACTGGTAATTTGTTACTTTAGCCAACTCAAAAAGTATAAATTATGCTAAGACCTTGGTATAATACATTTTATCCCATTGAAATGCTTTATTTAAATGAATACATTTCCTGGAATTGAAACCAATATACTGAATATAATATGGCTCAGATTTAATTGAATATAATTACTCTTTTGTGTCAACTGTGAAAGTGATACTGCATGTATTTACCTCTAAACTTGGCCCAAATTCTGTCCTGGCTTTTAACTAATTAATAATCCAAAGGAAAAATCACAAAACACTTAAAGGTTGTGAAAATTCATTCAGATTTAGTAATTTGATGATGCCATCCACTTTAATGATTAAAAAGTATTGGTATTGGTGTCGGTATTAGTATCGGTGATACAGGCCCTGTATTTACTTGGTACTGGATTGATGCAAAATCTTGCAGTATTGCACACCATTAGTACTCAGCAATCTGCCAATACTGGGTGAACAAATGTCCGTCTTTTTGCCCGTCTGTTTTCTTTCTCTGCCACTAAACAGCAAAAGCTCCTGTTAATCTTGTCATTGTATTCATGTACCTCCATTGCTTTCGCCATTTAAAACGTCTGCCACCACGCTCTTCTTTTATGTTTGGATTGCAGCTGTTCAAAATCAGTTTGGTGGCTCTTGGCTGCCGCCGACAGTACGGCCATGTGAACTGCAGATTATTTTCACTGCGCATGTGTGTACACCAAAACTACTGGATGGATTTGGATAAAATTTTTGCCAAAGGTGGTCCTTGGGCTAGAGAGGAACCCATAACATTTTGGTGATGATCCGGGAACTCATACCTCCGACAAGGCTCTGGCATTGGACGCATCAGCACCTTGGTGCTTTCATTTTGATTTCAGAACCCTTGTATTTACTCAGAGAAGGAACTAATAGACACACCTTTCTCCTGCTCCCTATTCGGGGTCGCCACAGCAGATCATGAGATTTGGCAATGATTTTATGCCAGATGCTCTTCCTGATGGGACCCTTCCCATTTACCTGGGCTTGGGACCGGCATTAGGAGGACATTGGTTCTGTGCTTCACCCTTATGATAAAGTCTTGGTCTTTGTTAGTATGGTCTTGAGTACAACAGTACTCTATACCTCAGTCATATCTTTGTTTGGTTTAAAATTTGCTGTTGATGTTGAGCGTTGCAGAGAAACTTTGCTGACAAACATAGTAATCTAACAGTGTTGCTGCATCTTCTTCATCCAAATACATAATGTATTTACCGTATGTAATGTTACTGATTTTTTTTTTTTTGTGTGTGTGTGTGTGTGTGTATTCTTTATCTAGCTGACTGACCAGCTTAATCTAAAGCACTTCCTGGCGACATTTAATTTCTTGGGGAATCTGGTAAAAGCTGTCCCTCATGTGGCCCCCAGTCTGGTGACTCATGGTAAGACAATAACAGGATTATAAAAGAATTCTACATGTTTTAATGTGTATTGATATATTTTGTGACCCTTACTGGCACTCACAGTCCTCCAAAAGTGTTCTTAAATATTAGAGCGCACCTGTGATGTTAGTTTTCTTTGTCATTTGTCCAGTTTTTTCATGAATTATTTGAGCATATTTCTTCCAGTAAGACACATACTGTCACCATGGGTTGAGATGCCGTCTCGGCACTCAGCCCATGTTTTCCCTCATCCCTGCTTCCCATTGAGCAGCGTCTCAGCTGGCCCCCAGCTGGCAGCATTATGGACGGCTGGGGCCAATTAGTCTTCATCAGCTGGGGCGCTGCCAATGAGGATAAATAGGAGCAGCCTCGATGACTCGGGGCTGCGACATAAACACATTGCTAAGCTGAAGCCCCTTCGTCTGGTGTCAGCTTATACTCCTCTTGCAGCATTCCTGTGTTTGTATCCCGCTGTGAGTATGTACGTCTTGTTACCCCCACGTCCGGTACGAGCTGCTTACCTCTGCGCTGTGCAACCTGTGAGTGTACGTCTGCATGAGTATCTGTGCTCTCCTCATCCCTTCCCCTTTACCCTGAATAAAATATCACAACTCACTGGCTTGTCCCTGGCTCTGATTGCCCGGCTCCCTAGAGCCGGATATGACAGTATGTCACAGCCAGAAGAGTTGCCGGCGGCCGTGAGTCGCTGTGGAAATGTACCTTTCTGTCCGAGTGTCAGCGCTGCTAGCATGCCGTTTCCCAGGAGTCACTTCCGGCGCCAGGGCGACGAGCTAAGGTCCATCTCGGAGGCTGTCGACGGGACATTCTTCACCCTGCACGACGCCTCCAACGCGAGACGCTGGCATCCGGGCCGTGCTGAGGAACTCCTGGACTGTCACCCTCACTCTCTGTACCATCTGGAGGACAGTGCCAGGATAGACGCTGCAGGTACACAGCGAGAGAAGCTCCACAGGGTGGATGGAAATCCCGGCAGGGAGTCGAAGTGGGCGACGTCTTTCCCCGCTTCGGAGTCCCGTTCCTGCCGCCATTCCAGTCCGGGAGTTCGCGCCAACCAGAGGACTTCCCCCGACCTGCGCCACGTCACTCGGGATTCCCTTCTAGGAGCCGCAGCTGACAGCAGTTATGTCCGGGGTCGAGTGGCTGTCGCGAGCTCTACTGTGTTTCCTGTCACCACCTTAAGGCATGTGGCGGCGGCAGTGAGATTGATGGTGAGGACTTCAGGGCTACGAAGCTTTCCCGTGCTCGACGCCTTCCTCGTCTCGATCTCCGATCTGGAGCGGCGAATCC
Organism: Pholidichthys leucotaenia; assembly: GCA_020510985.1. NCBI lineage: Eukaryota > Metazoa > Chordata > Actinopteri > Cichliformes > Pholidichthyidae > Pholidichthys > Pholidichthys leucotaenia. The sequence goes on from CM035838.1 coordinate 401,810,212, forward strand.
TGGGTTTCCCCCTCGCTTCGTCCCCTGGGAGTAGTCGTCATCACATCGCCGAGTCACCTCTGCACGAACCTCGTCCGGATCCAGTTCTGGGTCATCGTCAGGACCGTTCCTCCCACGCAGCTGTCATCCCTTCGCCTCGTCAGTGTGGAGACTCTACAGCCTCGTCCCCTGAGCCTCGTTCCCCCGCTGTCATTCCTGGACATTCGGGCTGGCTCACCCCGGCTGTTTCCCCCTCCTCCTCGACGCGCTTCCTGACCGCTGTGTGTGCCTGGAATCCCGGCCTGGTGAGCTCTCTGCTGGAGACAACGCGAGCGACCCTCAGACGAATTCCCGGGGGGTCCTCCGTTATCGCCGGGCGGGGAGAGGAAGAAGCAGAATCCACTACAGCAGGCGATACTCAACCTCCAGGGGGCAGGCAAGTCATTGTTTTTTCACACCTGCTTAATGATTTGCTCTGTCACATCCCTGGAGGAGAAGTTCAGGGTTCGCAGCTCCCTGAACTCTCCCCACCTGCTGTAACCTGTATGCCTAATCCCGCATCCTCTGTGTCTCTCTCCGCCGAGCGGTCCCCGGCTCCGGGTCAACGTGGTGGGATATGGAGAGGGCCTGTGGTTCCGCAGCTACATTGCGGACGGAGGAGGGGGACTGACTGCTGCGTGGAGTCTACGCCGACGACTGAGCGTCCCCGGGTCTCCACGGAGGAGCGGTTCGGTCCGGCGGGACGAGATTCTTCTGGCTTCACGCCGAGTGGATCGTCGGCGGGGTTACCTGAGCTGGAGGAATCTCAAGCTGCGCTGACCATCGTGCTGGCTGCGGGGCCCGACGCGGCTAGATGGGAGCCTGACAACGACCTCCTGACGACGGATCCTGGATCTTCGCAGTCCTGGACGGCGTCAGAACCCGAGATCAGGCGAGTGCTCTCCTTTCTTTTCTCTCTTTTTATCCCCGAGCACTTCAGCCTATCTCCAGGGGAGACGAGCCGGGTGCAGCCGTCCGCTGCGTCTGAGCTCGTCTCGCCGGGTTCTGGCGCTGCCGGTGATCCTGATCCCGGTTCTGTTTTCTCTTCTGAGCCTTCTTCCAGGGTCACCGGCAAGGAGTTGCTGTTCCTCGTGGTGCTGGAGGGTCCGGGTTCAACGTTGGAGGTCGGTTCTGGTGCAGTATTCAACGTGGGTTCGCCCGAGACCCAGTCGGGGTCCAACGTGGGTTCGCCTGAGGCCCGATCGGGGTCCGACGTGGGTGCTGCCCCAGTATTGTCTAGGTCCGGTGAGGAGGTGGCCGTTTTCCTGCGGCCTGACGCCCGCCGCCCTCGTCATCGGCTCTCCCCTGAGCCTCTTCCACCGGGATCCGCTCTGATCCTTCGCCCGTCTCAACGGTCCTGGTGGTTGAGTGATGCGGGTCGACGACCCGACCCACAGAACTTTCGGTTTGGTGATCTGGTTCCCCCCACTGGTCTGTGTTTCCCTCTGGGCAGCCTGGTTCGGCTGCCGATGGACTGGATTCCTGGGATCTGGGTCCAGAGTTCGCCGTCCGAACACTTCTCTTCCCCTGATTCGCCAGCTGGACAATGGGCGGGGAGATCTCCGGAGCCATCTCGGCCATTTTTGGACTCTGCCTGCCATTCACCTCGGGTGTCACTTTTTCTTTTGTTATTAAGGTCACTCGGGTGTAATGTTTTGTCCTGTTGGTGGATTCGTTTTTATAGTGCTGTGTTTTCCATCGCTCATGCTCAGCATTTTACTTTTTGTACTATGTTTTTAGTCCCGTTTTTGCATTGTAGAGTTATGTTTTGTTTTCCGTAACACCATGCTCTGCAGTTATCCATTTATTCCAGTCACTTTCATTTCTTTAGGTGACTGGGTATTTATATATTCGTGTGTGTGTGGGTTTTTCTTTGCCTGCACTCAGTATTTCTCTTATGTCCTGTTTGTTCATTATAGTCATGTGCCTTGTTTTCCGTAACACCATGCTCTATAATTGTCATTTGTTCCAGTCACCCTCACTTTTCTTGGTGACTGTGTGTATGTACTTAAATTAGCACTGTGTATAGGTTCCCCTTTATTTAACCGTACTCAGCATTTTTTGCCCTGTACCTTTTTGGTGGTTCTTTTTTCCTTGCTCTGGGTCACGCATGGTTGGTACTCTCTGGATAGTATGTAACCGGCGTGCTGACCCAGTTCTTCTCCCCATCTGTACCTGGGTTAATTATTCTGTTTTGTCAGTATTGTATTTGGGTTTTTCTTTCCCGCTACCCTACATTGCCCCATTGGTGTTGTCCTTCCCTTGGCTTCTTCCCCTCCGGTCCGCCTCCCTTCCTCCCACCCTAGGTGGGGGGGGGGGGGCTGGGATGTTCCTGGTCGTTCAGGAGCCCGACCTTGAGGGAGGGGCTCTGTCACCATGGGTTGAGATGCCGTCTCGGCACTCAGCCCATGTTTTCCCTCATCCCTGCTTCCCATTGAGCAGCGTCTCAGCTGGCCCCCAGCTGGCAGCATTATGGACGGCTGGGGCCAATTAGTCTTCATCAGCTGGGGCGCTGCCAATGAGGATAAATAGGAGCAGCCTCGATGACTCGGGGCTGCGACATAAACACATTGCTAAGCTGAAGCCCCTTCGTCTGGTGTCAGCTTATACTCCTCTTGCAGCATTCCTGTGTTTGTATCCCGCTGTGAGTATGTACGTCTTGTTACCCCCACGTCCGGTACGAGCTGCTTACCTCTGCGCTGTGCAACCTGTGAGTGTACGTCTGCATGAGTATCTGTGCTCTCCTCATCCCTTCCCCTTTACCCTGAATAAAATATCACGACTCACTGGCTTGTCCCTGGCTCTGATTGCCCGGCTCCCTAGAGCCGGATATGACACATACTAGCTATAGTCAAATTGAATGCAATCATTTAATAGGATTAAATTGAAGAGTGGGGACAAAAGTGAGTTTCTAAGCCTGGACACACATGGATTAATAGTAGAATTGAACTGGTTAGCAGATGTTGAACATGGCGATGTAGTAATGTAGAACATGTATCATGTTTGTTGATTACTTTGTTGGTCTTCTCAGTAATATATGAGACTGGAAAGGTAGTTTATTAATACCACCGCCAAGGAGGTTATGTTTTTGCCGGTGTTTGTTTGTCTTTTAGTAGGATTATGCAAAAACTACTGGACGGATTTGGATGAAATTTTTTACCAGAGGAAGCCCCTCAACCTTAAGAAGAAACCTTTGGATTTTGGAGGTGATCCGAGAATGCATACTTCAACATGTATACATGTACCTTTTTCCCTCATAATTTTGCAGTGTTGTTATAAAATAGTTTTTAATGTGCATTTTTCAGAATCAGAAAGAACTTTATTGCCAAGCACGTTTACAAGTAAACAAGTAAACATACGAGGAATTTGACTTGACATTGGGCACGCACGAAAGGCGCATCCAATGACGTGGCAGCCATAACGAGGCGCCTGTCATACAGGAGGGTAAAGAGGGCAAGGGTCAGGAAAAACACAATAGGCAGAGAGAAAAAAACATAGTTATCAAAATAACGCTCGTATAAGCTCATATAAGCTCAAATGAGCCAAATTATGATTACACAGAAAAAAACCCTCTATGCACAATTAGCAGACAATAGATCACACATTAACAAAGCAGAGCAGAGAGAGAGTGTGTGTATATCAGTTTGTAATATCAGTGTGTGTGCAGTGATGCTTGTATCAGTTACTGGAGTACAACAAAAATAGTCTTCCAGGCAACGATGGATGTTATATTTCATGTTTTATAAACACAGATAGTCATGTCCCAGAGGTAATCTCTTCTTCATGCCAGATGGTAATTCCATGTTAGTCTCATGACAATGCAGTCCTTGGGGAGTTCTGATTATTGCACAGCAGCAGCAATGTTTGGGTTAAGCAGAGCAGCTCTCACATTCGCTTATCTCCACTCTGGAGGATTGAATTGTCCAGGGGCGCTGATCAAGGCCAAATCTGCACAGACACTTAGAGTGTAAAATTTTCTTCTCTCATGCGGTTCTGTGCTTCACAAATCAAATTAACACAGGCTTTAAAATCATTCCTTGGAGAGCATCAACGACTCCAGATGTATACCATTCTTCTGAATCAACCATCATTCAGTTCACCATTGCCGCTATCAGTGCACTCCCCGACTGGTCGAATTTGTTGTTGAAGGAGCGTTGCCGGGTCCGCTTTGATCAGCTGTCCCAACTTTAATTTCTGATACATCAGGAACTCCAGAGCCAAAATAGAAATCCTGTGATCAAGCCAAACAAATAGAGATGTCTTCCGCATCTCAGTCGAATCACACAGACACATGAATTCCCAATTGTCCATGAGTCCTGGCTCCCCCTAGCCCGATCTTCTTTTAAAGTAGTGTCAATTGCATTTAAAGCCCAACTTACAAGATCCATTTTTCCGTTTGGGTTGAGATCAGCGAAAGGGAGAACGGCACAGACAATCACTCAGACGCAGCAAGCTGGGATCAGTTGGGTCGGGAAGGCAGGAGAGGAGGAGGGAAAGAAAATGCGATTGCTCTCTCTGAAGGCCAGAAGAAGAAGAGACGTGATTCTCATAAATTTGAGTTTTTTTTCTTCCAAATCATATCATATGAATAAAAAGTAAATATAAATAAGTTAAATATTTCCTGAGCCAGAGGAGAACAGCAAAAAACTAAAACAAAAACCACAACATAAAAAATGAGAAAATTACCCATAGCTGTCATCTACAGATATAAATTAGTTTAAATCAGTGAAAATTTAAGTGTGGAGCTAGAGCCTGCAGCCTAGCGTTCTGGCCTGATTTAACCTGTTTGCTTCTAAGTAAAAATATTTCAGATTGGTCATGATCTGAAAATCAAAGACACAAAAAGTAATGAAATAAAATACATCTAATGACTTTACCTTTATTCGTTATCGCTACTTGACTAAAATTATTTGAAATCAAATAAATTACATTAAGAGCCAACTTGTTCCTCCGACCCATTTTAATTTATTTATTATTTATTTTGCGTGTATGTGCCACCATCACACACTTTTGCAGTTTTAATAATTTTTTCAGACAAAACTAAAGGGCCTTTTCCACTAGCACGCTTTAGTGCGACACGGGACGGCTCAGCACGCTTTGTACGCTTTTCCACAAGCCCCAACACGGTTTAACAGCCGCGATTCTCAGCCCCGCTCCAGGGCAGGGTACAGCAGTGCTGAGCTGTGCCGTGTTGTGACGTTAACAGACTGGTCGCCGCTGATTGGTCAGGTCGTAACCGGCGCTGATTGGTCAGGTTGTAACCGCCTCTCTCCTCCTCCTCTTCTACCGAATCTTCACGACCTTCTCAATAAAGTTTTTGAAAAAAAAAAAAAAAAAAAAAAAGAATCTTCACGACCGCCATTACTCAGCACGCAACCACTGTTGACGGTTTCTTTTCAGTGTATTGCTGTGCTATTTTCAATTATTCTCTATCAAAAATGGCTTCGCGTAATAAGGGTGTTCCATGGACCAATAAGGAGGTGCAGTGTCTGCTCACTGCATTGTCAGACGAACGTATCCAGCGCGAGTTAGACGGAGCCGCCCAGAATGAAAAAATATACCGGGAGGTCTCGACATCGGAGTCCTTTAACGGTGAGTTTTAATTTTTTTTTATTGTGCGTTTTTTCGCAAATATATTTGGTAAGACGCTCAGTTTATTTATGCAATAAAAAAGCTGTTCATTTGTGGATGATGATCGCTGCTTTATTGCAGCACACTGCGGACTAAAGCTTTTATTTTAATTATTCATGTGAACAATACGCTGAAATAAGCTTATGTAATCTTGTTAAAAACTATTGTCTTTTCTGTATATCTTGCACTTTCGTGCTGTATTTTATTGTGTGCATTTTCCTTGTAGAATCATCCCACGTGTCCGCCGCGACAGCCCGTCCGGATTTATTCAACCGAGCCTTCCTGAACCAGAGCAGGCAGAGACGGCTTCATTCAACCGAGCCTTGCTGACCCAGTTTGGGAAGCTGGTGTAGAGGCACTCAGTGGTCGGCGTGTATAAAATGTCGATTAACCTTCATTTTGTGTTGCAAAGTTTTTTTTTATTTTAATATTTTGTATATAATAAAATGGAATTGTTTTGGAAAGTGTGGTTTGTCTGTTATAACACTGAATTATAAAACAGTATAATTACATAGAAATTCCATTGCCTAGTCTGATGAAAATGATGCTGATCATCCTGTCAGGGGTCAACCATTGTAAAGGTAATGTAATTTTTAACTAGACCAAAAAACAAATGTTTTTGTAAGCTTTCTGTTCTTTTTATTGAAATATCATAAAAAATTAGCACCAAGTCAAAGTAGGTACAAGTATATGTAAATTGAATGTTCTATCGGCATTCCAAATTCAGAGAATTACAATACTTTAGAAGGAGTGTAGCATCATCTAAACGGAAAATAATAATACTGTTGTTCCAAACGTTGACCTGAAGGTGAAAAACATGATTTTTTTTTTATTCAGTACATCCAAAATTCCCTAGGATGTAAAAAATAATACAATTTGGTGTTGGCCAGTGTGCCACTGTCTCATTATTTAATACGAATAAAAACAAGTTTCAGCTCATTATTTCTAGGTCATTTGGCAGTTAATTCAAAACAAAAGTGACGTGTTGTTGCAGCTTAATTATGAGATAAAATTAATTGTGAGATAAAACCACAGAGCGAGCAAGGCAATAATCCTTGGATCCTCCATTTTTTGTCTCGTGTAAATAAGGACTCAGTCGGGTGCGTAACGTCACGGGAGTGTGGCCCTGCCTCGCTGGGAATCTGCCGCCGCCCTGCTTCTAAAACCTCCTAACACAAACCATCACAGCACAAGCACAACACCGTGCTAATGGAGACAGAAGCATTCCGAGCCGTACTGAAGTGAATCGAGCCGTACCGAGGTGTGCTGGGCTAGTGGAAAACAGGCTTAAGAAACTCAGCAGTAATTTAAACCAAAGAAAGGATGGTCTGATACACTATAATGTTTCTAATTAGCACAACTTAACATCGTCATTGAGCATTTGCTGTTTTATAATTAGACATGGTGTTAATGTTACCTCCTATTAAAATGAGGTTAGCAGACTATCCTCTCTGATGCAGCACGATGGAAAACAGTCCCACATCCCTGGCAAACAGGAGTAGCAGCTATTTGACCAAACCGGTAGTTCAGAGTTAACAACCTCTGGACCGAAGCCTAGCCACCCACCACACACCTGTTCCGCTGTGCGCACTGCGAGTGAGGGGCGGGGTGCTGACAAGTGGTGCGTGAGGAGCTTTGCTCAAGAGACGGGAGTATGTGTATTTTAAATCATGATATAAACAACAGAATATTCTATGAGACGATAGACTTTTTCATCATCCGATATACAGTGGTGTCAAAAAGTGTTTGCCCATTTCCTGATTTCTAATTTTTTTGTATGTTTGTCACACTTAAATGTTGCAGATCATCAAACAAATTTAAATATTAGACAAATATAACACAAGTAAACACAAAATGCAGTTTTTAAATGAAGGTGTTCATTATTAAGGGAACAAAAAATCGAAACTTACATTGCTCTGTGTGAAAAAGTGATTGTCCCCTAAACCTAATAACTGGTTGGGCCACCCTTAGCAGCAACAACTGCAATCAAGCATTTGCGATAACTGGCAATGAGTCTTTTACAGCACTGTGGAGAAATTTTGGCCCACTCATCTTTGCAGAATTTTTTATCTTTTGTTCTTATAAAAATGGATCAAGGAGGCCATAGAGATCAGGAAGTGGAAAAAGACACCATGAACCGAGATGAGGGGGCCTTTATGCTTTCCCACACCTGGGATCACATTCTCCAGAGACCATCTGACGGCGGGAGGCGGGGCCGGCTCGGTGGATCTGACAGATCTGCTGAGCTGGCCCTGCCTACAAAAGTCAGCTGATAAATGTCACCTGGCAGCAATCAGCTGACTCTTCTGACGAAGGCTGCAGTGTACAGTTGAAACATGTTAAGAAGGCAAAGACATCTCCTTTCTATTTTATTTTTGTCTTTTATAAGAACAAAAGATAAATAATTAAAAGAAGACAAAATGAACCTATTTGACCTATTTGCAGAATTGATGTAATTCAGCCACACTGGAAGGTTTTCAAGCATGAACCGCTTTTTTAAGGTCATGCCACAGCATCTCAATCGGATTCAGGTCAGGACTTTGACTAGGCTACTCCAAAGTCTTCATTTTGTTTTTCTTAAGGCATTCAGAGGTGGACTTGCTGGTGTGTTTTGGATCATTGTGATGCTGCAGAACCCAAGTGCACTTCAGCTTGAGGTCACGAACAGATGACCAGACATTCTCTTTCAGGATTTTTTGGTAGACAGCAGAATTCATGGTTCCGTTTACCACAGCAAGTCTTCCAGGTCCTGAAGCAGCAAAACAGCCCCAGACCATCACACTACCACCACCATATTTTACTGTTTGTATGATGTTCCTTTTCTGAAATGCTGTGTTACTTTTACGCCAGATGTAATGGGACAAACACCTTCCCAGAAGTTCAACTTTTGTCTCGTCAGTCCACAGAATATTTTCCCAAAAGTCTTGGCATCATACAACATCATAAAGGCTCAGGTAGACCAGTTGTCCCACCAGCAACAGGACATACTTACTCAGCTCATGCAGATCAACACACACTTGGATCGCCTCACACCCTCGCAGCCCTTTCCACCTACTCCCGGGGGGGCAGCTGGACTGGGCAGTTCCACCCCTTCCCTCTCCCTGCGGTCCCGGCTGACTCCAGTTCCCACACCTACATGTTTTAGTGGTAAGCTAGAGGAAGCACGGGGTTTTTTGCTGCAGTGTGGGATAGTTTTTCAGCGTGTGCCAGGGGATTTCCTCACTAGTCACAGCCGCATTGGCTATGTTGTCAGTCTCCTGGAGGGACGGGCCTTATCTTGGGCTTATGCGGTAATGGCTCAGTCTGATTATGCTAACTTAACCTACGACCAGTTTGTGAGTGAATTCAATGAGGTGTTCGACCACTCGGACCGAGATAGTGTGCTCACCACCTGGCTACTTAATCTTAAGCAAGGGAATAAGTCTGTGGCTGACTATTCTGTAGACTTCCGAGTGGTGGCAGAGGAGGTGGGGTAGGAGTATGCCTCCCTTTGTAGTATTTTCACTTGCAGTCTTAGCCCAAGCCTGAGGGATGAGTTAGCCCGCATTGATAAGCCTAGCAGACTAAACGAGCTAATTACCCTAGCTATTAGCATTGACAATTGGCTGAGGGAGCGGGCCAACGAGCGTCGACCTTCCGGCCACTCTGGCTCACAGCCCCCCCTGCTGGCCCTCGTCGGCCTCCGTTGGTCTATGATGACCATGGAAGAGAATCCTAAACGTCTACTCTGCTGGAACAGCACCGCCTGTGGCTGAACAGGCCGATGCGCACCGATGTACTACCTTCCAGCGTTGGGCGTTGGTAGGATTCAAGCCTGGGCAGGAAGACATGGAGGACAAGATGTTACCCATGCAGCATGTCCCCCCTCTCCACGTCACTGATGAATCCAAAGGAACAACAGGGCTGCTACAGTTTGGCACCAGCGCCGTCGCAGGAGCTGCCAGAACGATGTTGAGCACAACAGAGAACTGCCTTAGAGGCTCCGACTCTGGATTTTTCCTCAGGGTTGACTCCCAAAGCCTTTCCCGTGACCGGGTGTGCCGCAAGGCAGCGGAGGTTTGAAATCAGGGTTTACCTTCCCCTAGATGGACTACCTTCCCAAGCTGACGAGCCACCATCTACCCGAAGCATCTGGTTTTAAGGCGCCAGAGATCCGCCCTCGCCCCTTCTCCTATTAGTAAAAGCAGTTCCGCCGGGCTTAGAGACTAAACCACACGGGCAGGCTAGGAGTTGGACTTAGTTGTCAGAGGCTTTTCGAGACGCACGCCGTAAGGAGCATTTTATGAGCACTGGGAGCTTAACCCCAGTGCCGCTTCTGGCTATGACAACCTTGGAACCGTGCTTGGAACCCTGCTGGCCCTACCCCCATCTGATCCTGTTGACACTGAGGAGTCTATGGTGATGGTCCAGTCCAAGCTGCCTCTGACCGAGAAACAGCGCCACCGAGAGCTTTGGCTGTGCTTTTATTGTGCTAGTGAGGAACATGAGCTGGTTTCCTGCCCCATTCGGCCAAAAGGGGGGGGGGTCCGTGGGTCACAGTAGGGGGACTCACAGACTCCATCCATCCATCCATCTTCTTCTGCTTAATCCTTTTTGGGTCGTGGGGGGGGGGCGTCGCTGGAGCCTATCCCAGCATCTTTGGGCGAGAGGCAGGGTACACCCTGGACAGATTGCTAGTCCATCGCAGGGCCAACACAGAGAGACAGACAACCATTCACTCTCACATCCATACCTAAGGGCAATTTAGAATCCCCAGTTTGATGCCAATTAACCTAACTTGCATGTTTTTGGCATGTGGGAGGAAACCGGAGAAATCCCGGAGTAAACCCACGCAGACACGGGGAGAGCATGCAAACACCACACAGATCACTGTTGGTCAGGGGCTGGGATTGAAACCATGATCTCTTGGCCAAGGGTGAGTTGCTGTGCTGCCGCAGTGCTAACCACTTCGCCACCACGCTGCCCGACTCACAGACTCACTCAAGGAAAATCCCCTCACCAAATTTCTGCTTCCCATCCGCTTCATACACAACCATCATGAAATCTCCACTCATGCATTCATCGACTCTGGGGCTGAGCAGAGCTTTATTTCCGAAAATCTGGCAACCCAGCTGGGGCTCTCCTGCCACCAGCTGAAGACTCCTTTAAAGCTCTATCCAATGCCCCGCTCGCCATTGTCACCAAGCAAACGGCTCCTGTGTCTGTGCTGATATCGGGCAATCACCGGGAGCAGATCAGGATTTTTGTGCTTCCCGTTTCAGCCTCCCCGGTTATTTTGGGGTACCCATGGCTTCGGCTGCACAACCCATCTATTGATTGGCGTTCGGGTAACATCATCTCATGGAGTTCCTACTGCCTAAGTGCCTGCCTTCAGTCTGCTGCTTGCTCTCCCTCTGTGTCCCTCTGTGTTCCCAATGCGCCCCCGCCTGACCTGTCCTGAGTCCCCTCCGAATACCATGACTTGGGCGCTGTCTTCAGTAAGACACAAGCGCTGTCACTTCCCCCTCACCGCCCATACGATTGTGCCATTAACCTCCTGCCGGGGGCTCTGCTGCCTTCCAGTCGCCTTTACAGCCTGTCGGTCCTGGAGCGAGAGGCAATGGAGAAATACATCAACAAGTCCCTGAGCTCGGGCATTATTCAGCCATCTTCCTCAGCAGTGGGGGCATGGGTTTTTTTGTGGGAAAGAAGGATGGTTCTTTGAGGCCCTGCATTGATTTTCGGGAACTAAATAACATCACTATCAAGGACAAGTACATTCTTCCCCTAATCAACACCACCTTTGATTCCCTCCAGGGGGCCTCTGTGTTCATGAAATTAGATCTCCGCAGTGCATACCACCTGGTGAGGATTAGAGAGGGGGATGAGTGGAAGATGGGGTTCCGCACAACTAGTGGCCATTTTGAATATCTAGTGATGCCATTCGGACTGACTAATGCTTGCGCGGTGTTCCGATGTCTAATCAATAATGTTTTGAGGGATTTCTTGGGCTCTTTTGTGTTTGTGTACTTTGATGACATTCTTGTCTTTTCCCAGTCCCTCGATGAACATCGGGTTCATGTCAGGCGGGTGCTGCAGCGTCTACTGGAAAATAAATTATTTGTCAAGGCTGAGAAGTGCGAGTTCCATGCCCCTTCCACCTCGTTCTTGGGATTCGTCATCTCTCACAACGAGCTCATTGCCGACCCAGCCAAGGTAAAAGCAGTGGTAGAGTAGCCGGTTCCATCATCCCGGAAACAATTACAGCAGTTTCTGGGATTTGCCAACTTCTACCGCCGCTTCATTAAAAATTACAGTATCATTGCCCTACCCCTCACTCGCCTCACCTCCACCAAGGTGCCCTTCCGGTGGATGGGGGAGGCGGAGGTACCTTTATGGAATTAAAATCATTGTTCTCCTCTCCTCCTATCCTAGCTTAGGTGGACCCCGCACGGCAGTGTCAGGTGGAGGTGGATGCCTCGAACTCCAGAGTGGGAGTGGTCCTATCTTAACACTCTCCCGTGGACAACAAGATCCACCCTTGTGCGTTCTTCTCCCGCTGCCTCTCCCCGGCAGAGAGGAACTATGACATCGGGGACAGGGAGCTGCTGGCAGTCAAGCTGGCCTTGGAGGAGTGGCGCCACTGGCTCGAGGGGGCTTCCCAGCTGTTTGTCGTTTGGACTGACCATAAGAACCTGGAATACCTCAGGACGGCCAAGCGACTCAACACCCGGCAAGCCCGCTGGTCCTTGTTTTTCAGCAGGTTTGATTTCACCATCACCTACTGCCCGGTGTCCAAGAACATCAAGCTTGACGCCCTGTCCAGGCAGTTCTTGTCAGACGCCACAGAGGTGCCATCACATCCCGTGGTACCTCCTTCATGTATCGTGGGCGCCCTCTCCTGGGGCATCAAGGAGAGGGTCAGAAGGGTGCAGGAGACTGAGGCCAACCCAGGCGGGGGGCCAGCAGAGAAGATGTATGTGCCCTCAGCGGTTCGAGATGAAGTCATCAATTGGGCCCACTCCTCTAAGCTCCTGTGTCACCCGGGGATGGCGCGGACTGTGGCCCTGCTGCAGAGAACCTTCTGGTGGCCATCGCTACGGAGGGACGTCGGGGAGCACGTCCGGGCCTACCCCCAGTGCGCCACCGGCAAGTTTTCCTCCTCTCCTCCGGCGAGCCTGCTCCATCCTCTCCCCATCCCCGGCAGACCTTGGTCCCATGTGGTGCTGGATTTCGTCTCCAGCCTCCCTCCCTCTGCTGACAACACTGTCATCCTCACTATCGTGGACAGATTCTCCAAGATGGCTCACTTCTTCCCCCTACAGGGTCTGCCCACGGCCAAGGAGACCGCGGACCTGCTCGTCCTCCATGTGGTGCAGCTGCACAGCATCCTGCTGGACATCGTTTCCGATCATGGTCCCCAGTTTGTCTCGAAGGTGTGGAGAGCCTTCTGTAAGGCTATCGGGGCCACGGTAAGCCTGTGTTCAGGGTACCACCCCCAGAGTAATGGCAAGTGTGAGCGCGCCAATCAGGAGTTGGAGGCAGCGCTACAGTGCATCACCACCTCCAATCCAGCGTCCTGGAGCTCCCATCTGCCATGGGTCGAGTATGCACACAACAGCATGGTCTCCTCTGCCACAGGTCTATCCCCGTTCGAGGCCTCCTTGGCATACAATCCCCCACTGTTTCCTGAGGAGGAGCAAGACATTGCGGTGCTCTCCGTGCAGGCCCATATGAAGTGCTGTCGCCGGCTGTGGAGGGCTACCCGGGCTACACTTCAGCGTACGGTGGACCGCAACGCCAACATCGCCAACCACCACAGGACCCCGGCTCCGTCCTACCGGGTCAGGCAGCAGGTATGGCTATCCACCAAGAACAGTAACCTCAAAGCTGAATCCAGGAAGTTGTCACAGCGTTTTATTGGTCCTTTTTCCATTACACACATTGTGAATCCTGTCGCTGTGTGCCTGGCTCTCCCCCCTCCCTCCACATCTGTCCCACCTTTCACGTCTCACAGGTCAAGCCGTTCGTCTCCAGCCCTCGGTGCCCCCCTCCCACCGACAAGTAAGGCCTCATTACTTGGGCGGCAGTGGCTCAGGAGGTAGAGCAGGTCGTCTAATAACCCGATGGTTGGCGGTTCGAATCCCGCTCTCCCCAGATATCTGCCGTTGTGTCCCTGGGCAAGACACTTCACCCGCATTGCCTCCAGTGCCCATAACACTGGGTATGAATGTGTATAAATGTTTGGTGGTGGCCGGAGAGGCCGTTGGCGCGGATTGGCAGCCACGTTTCCATCAGCCTGCCCCAGGGCAGCTGTGGCTACAGTAGTAGCTTGCCACTACCATTGTCTGTCTGGAGTGAATGAATAATGTATCTACTTGTAAAGCGTCTTTGAGTGTCTATGATAAAGCGGTATATAAATCTGATGCATTATTATTATTATTATTATTATTATTATTATTCCTGCACATCTACGCTCCACTCCTTCTCCTCCCCTGTGCACAGGTGGTAGCCTCCTGGTGGCGGACCTCCTCCTCCTGGCGGCGGACCTGAGCACAACTCGCACTTCCCCAGCACTGCATAAACCTGCACTGCTTCACCTCGTCAGCATCGGCAGCTTGGACGCGGAGCAGCTGGCTGGAGCCCTTGGGAATTCTTCAGCACTTCAGCTCTCCAACCAACTCGTAAGACTGTACGTTAACTGGTGCATCCCCCCTAACCTCTGTGCACTCATCCGCCTGTCTGTGCTCTCTCCTAGGGTTGCCAGTCTGACTGTGCTCTGCTCACCCAGCTACCTCACTCCTGCACACACGCACACATTCACACTCACACTCTTTATAATAAAAGATAATTGTGTCTATTTCTAGTCCGTGTCCGCTTCTGGGTCGACCAAACATGTCAGTACACTTCTGATTGGTTCCATCTTTGTGGGGAGGTAGACTTATGTTATATCTTGTTGGGGCGGCAGTGGCTCAGGAGGTACAGCAGGTCGTCCAATAACCAGAAGGTTGGCGGTTTGACTCCAGCTCCTCCCACAGTGCCATTGTGTTCTTGGGTAAGACACTTTACCCGCCTTGCCTCCAGTGTCTGACACTGGTGTGTGAATGTGAATAAATATTTGGTGACGGTTGGAGAGACTGGTAGTGTGGCTTGGCAGCCATGTTTCTGTCAGTCTGCCCCAGGGCAGCTGTGGCTACAGAAGTAGCTTACCACTATCATTGTCTGTAGAGTGAATGAATAAAGGACTCATTGTAAAGTGTCTTTGGGTGTCATGAAAAGTACTATATAAATGCAATCCATTATTATATTTTTCTTGGCCATTTTATGCTGATCAGTTCTCTTTAGGGGCCACTGGTATGCAGATGCATGGGGTATGTGAGCTTGCTCACTAAGGTTCTCTCATTGCTGCAGCACTCGGATAGTAGGGTCAGAATTTGTAAAAAAAAAAAAAAATTGAAAGAATGAATGTATGCATGGATCATCATGGATGTGCAGCCAACAAATCTGCTGCAACTGTGTGAAGCTAGCATATCAACATGGACCAATACCTCTAAGGAATGTTTCCAGCACCTGGTTGAATCTATACCACGAAGAATTAAGGCAGTTCTGACGGCAGCAGAGATCCAACCCAGTAATAACAGTACTAGCAAGGTGTACCTAATAAAGTGACCAGTGAATGTATGTACTGTATGTTGTATGCACAAAATTTATGACTGCTTGGTTTTGGTCGTGATTTAAAATGCATTTGACACATGGTAAGTTTGGGTTTCAAATAGGTCCTGATACATTCAGATGACTTATGTCTGTCTGCTCCATAGTTTGTAGAAAAAAATAATTATAAGTGAAACTGATGCTGGGAAAGGAACGATATGGAAGAATATTTGATTTTAGCTCCCCTTTTATCTTCAACATAGGAATATGAACAATTCACTCAATCTAGAATATAATGACCTTTTTTAATACTGTATGTCTCCACTGCATGAGAGTAGTTGTTCTGTACCCTTCTTTGAAGTAGTCTTTCATATAATTTCATATTCCTCTTCATCTAACTAAGAAATTACTGAAAAAATCAAAACTGAATCATTATCTTTTCCTCTGAACTTTCTGAATTCAATTACTTTTGCTGTTTTGACCTTTTCAGCTGAACTCAGAAAACAAAACTTGAAAATTCTATTTATAAAGTTTACAGCAGCACCTGCTTAAAATAAATTGCACTTGTGATATTTATATCACACAGTTACAATTCTGTTGTGTAGTGAGGCTGAACAATCAGGCATCTCGCCGTTATTCTTCTCCCACACTCACAGCCTGATATAATCTGTTCTGGAGCCACCTGTGTGTTATCGGTCTGCTCATTGATGTATTTTTCCACTGTTAAATGGGCTATCAATCTGCCTCCCACCTACTGTATGTGCTTCTGTGCGTTGTTGGAAGGGCTTGGATCCTTTCTGTGTGGAGTTTACATGTTCTCCCTGTGCTTGTGTCTGTTTATTCCTGGTGGTTAGGAATGGTTAGGTTAATTATTATTATTGCTATTACTAGGAGTTAAAAATAGTCAGTTTTAGATTCATCGTGATGCATATATGAAAGATTATGAATCAATGCACAAATGTCAAAAAAATATTTTTAGAAGGGGTCATTGAAAAATGGTGTTTGTGGGTTTTATCCATCTGAAATGTTTCTATTGGTCACATAATTATTCTCATTAGGGACCCCTGATATGCAGATGCGTTGGGTATATGAACATGCTCACTAAGGTTCTTTCATTATTACCCTGTAGCAGTCTGCCCCGTCTGTTTGTATCTGTGTCTGTCTGTGCGTTCACAGTTTTATATATTATTTTTACATCTTTGGCCATTAGTGCTTATTGGACTAAACTTACTCCATTGATTGATCTGGGAGTGCTCTGGAACTGAACTCAAGAACAAATGAAGTTAGGATCACCAAATTTTGTACACAGGTTGACCTTAGGACCCTTGTCTGTGGCTATAATTCTAGGGTAAAAAGATTTTTAAAAAAATCACAAGGTCAGCCAATATAGACATACAGGAAGTCATGCTTCCGTTATGGATGACTGCTCATAACTTTTGAAAGAGAAGAAAAAGATGGGAAGGATATTCAGAGCTGTTCCTAAGGAATGTGGGTGAGAGGTGTGGGTCTGCATCTCTGTTAAGTGAAGTTCTAGTTGGTGATTCTAAATTGGCCCTTGGAATCTGTCTGCTTTATGCCCATAGAATAGTTATTGTAGTTATTAGTTAAGCAAATGCTGTAAGTATAGCTCCCTTACCCTTTGTATTCGGCTGTATCGCTTGTCCTTACCACTCCTTTATTCACCACCTTATCATGGTTGAGGGGTTTGTGTGCTCTAATGAACCCAGGTTCTATGTTGTTGGGGAAAGCTTGCCCCTGATAGGGTCTCTCAAGAGAAGCTGGTCCTGGGTGAAGGGTGAGACCAAGAGTGGTCCACTGGATCCCTATGAAGAAGTTACAACAAGGCTCCAGTGTACCCCATCCATTTTGGGGTTACTAGGGTTCAAGGGCAAGCACCTGGTGACCCAGTTTCTGTCCCTAGGGCCTGGCTGGGCTCAGCCCGAGCCAGCCACATGGATCTGACCTCCACATGGATCGACTCCAGGTTCTACTCTGAGCCTCTCCCAGATGACTGAGCTCCTCACCCTATCTCTAAGGGTGAGTCCAGCAATCCTACAAAGAAAGCTCATTTCAGCCGCTTGTATCCGGGATCTCGTTCTTTCGGTCATTACCCAAAGACTATAGGTAAGAGTAGGAACGTAGATTGACCGTTACATGCCCAATAAATTATTTATTTATTTTATTAATCTAATGTAGATTTGTAAAAATTATTTAGAATTATTATTACTTCAGTTTTGGTTTTCATCCATCAGGAAGAAAGAAATTTAAATGTATAATTGAAAATTGTCATGAACCTCCCCGTGCACTTTTACGCAGCGCACGGAGGAGGAGAACGACGAATGGATTTATGGATTTATGTGCAGGATTTCACCACAGCACATTTATTGGACAAAAAGGTAGACAGTTCCAAAATAACAACTGACAAAAAGGTAGTTTTGTGCACAAAATGGCTAACGGGATGAGCATACAGCAGGATGACCACTGTGCACCGTGGCCACAGACAAATGATACAAACACACATATACGCTCGGGAGAATTGGGAGGCTTCTAGGAGTCTCGACTGACAACGAAGGACAACTGGGCAACAGCCTAAGCATAGCTGTTGTACCGCACAGAGAAACGCTTCCAATCAAGTGTAGCAGCATAACTGCACAGAGAAACACAACAGTTTACTCACAAAGCAGGATAAGTCCTAGAAGTCCAATACGCCAGTGAACACATACAATCCCCCATTGACTAGACTGTCATACGCGATTAACGACTGCATGATAGCACACAATGGTCCAGCAGTGTTTGACTGGCAAGAGCTGCCTAAGTCCAAACACTGCCGGCATCACAAATTGGGCGCATCTGGGCGAGGCGCAGGAAAGACAGTTACGGGGGAATCAGCTGACTGTCAAAGAGAGAGGGGGTGTGGTCAAACCGGCGAATGTTAGACAGTGCCCACATGAAAGTGGTTTATAGAGGCTGCCTAACAACTGCCGGCCAGAGCAGCGGCTACAGGCATGGAAAAGAAAAAGAAGACAGACATAAAAACACCAAGAACTCAAAAGATAACAATACATAATAAACCTGATGCCTGAGCCACAGAGAACAGTCAGAACTGAGCCTACAGGATAACACCGGTTCG
Source organism: Pholidichthys leucotaenia (assembly GCA_020510985.1). NCBI lineage: Eukaryota > Metazoa > Chordata > Actinopteri > Cichliformes > Pholidichthyidae > Pholidichthys > Pholidichthys leucotaenia. The sequence continues at coordinate 401,828,621 of CM035838.1, forward strand.
GTTCGTGACAGAGCCCCCCCTTCTAGGGGTGGATACTAGACACCCACAGTAACATCACAAGGAAGGAATCCCCCACCACCACCACCAACCCCAACAAGAACAATAACACAAACCCGGGTGGGAGGTAGGGGGAACAGGAAAGGAGGGAACACAATACCCCGCCCAGGGCCCACAATTAACCCCCCCAAGTCCAAAGACGTGGAGGCTCGGGAGGCCGCTCAGAGTCCCAGGCCCAGCAGGCAGTCCGATGAACAAAGTCTGGTGGCCTGCCGGAAAACATGGGCCATCTGGCCCAGAGACTCAGTCCCTCCAGTGGTCGGCCAGCACTGTTCAGCGACCAGGGCTGGTGGGATGACGCAGGAGGCGGCTTGCCCACCGGGAGGCTTGCGTTGGACAGGGAGGAGAAGGGGGCCACGGCGCTCTCAGGCTGGCCTGCAACACCCTTGGTGGTCCCGGCTTGGGACACAGCTGCACCCGCGGTGGGCCCCAACCGGGCCAATGCTGCACCCTTGGTGGACCCCGACCGGGCCAACACTGCACCTGCGGTGACTCCCGGCTGGAGCTCTGCAGCACCCGTGGTGGCTCCCGGCTGGAGCTCTGCAGCACCGGCGGTGACTCCCGGCTGGAGCGCTGCAGCACCCGCGGTGACTCCTGGCTGGAGCGCTGCAGCACCCGCAGTGGCTGCCAATTGGAGCTCTCCAGCACCCGCAATGGCTCCCGATTGGAGCTCTGCAGCACCCGCGGTGAACTCCAGCTGGAGTTCAGCAGCACCCGTGGTGGGCCCTGACCGGGCCAATGCTGCACCCACAGTGAGCGGGCCAACCCGCCGGAGCACCAAGCTGAGGAGGCGATCGATGGGGGAGCCCTGATGACCCTGGCAGGAGGAGCTGGAACAGTGGCATCCTCCGCTGGTTGGACTGGACCCACAACAACCTCTAGCGACGGCACCCCCTCTCCGGCGACCCTAGATGAAGGCTCAGAGATAGCAGGAGAAGAAAGGTGGTTAGGGTTGCCGGCAGCGGTGGAGCCTGGCGAAGTGAGTTCAGATGCAGCCGAGGGCTGCACCTGACTCCCATCACCTAGAGCCAGGCGCAGTCTTTCCAATACTGACATGAGAAATATAAGAGAAAGAACTTGCCTGAGCTGGAGCTCCACCGCCGTCCAGGACTCAGTCGAAGTTGACGATGACGTCCCAGGTCCGGCCTTGAGGAGGTCCATCTCGGGCTCCCACTCCGCTGCAGAAGCCTCCACAGCAGGCAGGATGGTTGTAACAGTCCTCACGTCCTCAGCTGAAGTAACTCACGCTGGAGATGGATCCGGTGAGGGGACTGAGGGCTGGCTCCGTGCAGGCTCTGGAGCAGGATCCTCCAGGGCCTCGGGCTCCTCCATCATCTGGCGGCTAGGTTCCAGAACCGGCGGACACTCAGGAAAAATTGGAGGAGACACGGAGAGAATAGAAAGAGGGTTACTGATTGCAGCTGGAGGAGAGGACCCAGCAGACTGCAGAGACTGGGCCTCTCCCTTGGGAGACAGACAAGGTTTATCACAGTTTAATTGAATAGAATGAAAAAACACTTGCCTGTCATCCCGGTACTGGTTGGTGGCAGCTGCAGCAGGTTGGCAGTGTCCATGGTGCTTCTGGCCCCTTCAGAGGATGACGAAGGAGCCAGTCTCGATGACATGGAGGTGGGCGTGGGTGGGATAACTTTGGCAGATCTCCCGGCAGCTGGAGGGGAAATGGCTGCCGAGGATGAGGAGGGCCTCTCCCGTCATTTCCCCACAGGATGGCGCTGCTGTGGTGGAGCTGGGGTGAGTGGAGCAGAAACGGAGGGAATGGAGTCGTTCCTCCTTGGAGCACGCTTCCGTGCGCACTGTGTTCCAGCGGGAGATGACTCCATCTTCAGCCCAGTGGACGAGCGCTGGAGTGCAGTGACTGTAGCCAGCAGTTCCACGTACAGGGGGTATCTTCAGAGGCCAGGATGCGCTTCCAAAATCCCCACTGCTCCATAAACGCTCCACCAATCCCTCTTGGGTCCATGGGCAGCAAGAAACTCATCCACATAACTCCGGATGAAGTCTGCTGCCCACTCCTCCTCTAGGCTTGGAGACCCCACTGCCAATCCTCCTTTCTTTGGGTGAAGTCGACAAGCTGGGGACATAATGCGCTCCAAACACAGGTGGGTAGAAAAAAGAACAACAGTTCAAAAGGAAAAAAAACAAGTGTGTGGGTGAATCCACTAAATCCAGGCTGGCTGGACCATTCTGTCATGAACCTCCCTGTGCGCTTTTACGCAGCGCACGGAGGAGGAGAACGACGAATGGATTTACATGCAGGATTTCACCACAGCACATTTATTTAACAAAAAGGCAGACAGTTCCAAAATAACAACTGACAAAAAGGTAGTTTTGTGCACAAAATGGCTGACGCGATGAGCGTACAGCAGGATGATCACTGTGCACCGTGGCCACAGACAAATGATACAAACACACATATATACTCGGGAGAATTGGGAGGCTTCTAGGAGGCTCGACTGACAACGAAGGACAACTGGGCAACAGCCTAAGCGTAGCTGTTGTACCGCACAGAGAAACACTTCCAGTCAAGTGTAGCAGCACAACTGCACAGAGACACACAACAGTTTACTCACAAAGCAGGATAAGTCCCAGAAGTCCAGTACTCCAGCGAGCACACACAATCCCTTATTGACCAGACTGTCATACAACGATTAACGACTGTATGATAGCACACAATGGTCCAGCAGTGTTTGACTGGCAAGAGCTGCCTAAGTCCAAACACTGCCGGCATCACAAATTGGGTGCACCTGGGCGAGGCGCAGGAAAGACAATTACCGGGGAATCAGCTGACTGTCAAAGAGAGAGGGGGTGTGGTTGGACCGGCGAATGTTAGACAGCGCTCACATGAAAGTGGTTCATAGAGGCTGCCTAACAACCGCCGGCCAGAGCGGCAGCTACAGGCATGGAAAAGAAAAAGAAGACAGACATAAAAACACCAAGAACTCAAGAGATAACAATACATAATAAACCTGATGCCTGAGCTACAGTGGACAGTCAGAACCGAGCCTACAGGATAACACCAGCTCGGTTCGTGACAGAAAATCCTCTCACTTTAATGTGAAGGCTTGGCTTTTACTTTGAAACTGAAAGCAACAGTTTAGCTATTGCTAACAGTGCAGGTCTACATTGGTGTGAGTGATCTTCTGCTGGTCTAAAATCAGCAACTTTGTGTTTAACAGGATAAATCCTCAGAAGGAAAACAGAGGTGAGCTAAAGGCAGCTGCTGAGACTAAATGGGGAGACTCAAAAACATTAAATATCAGCTTGCATCAGATTGTTGCTCTATTATTCACTCACAAAGAACTATTATTGAGTTTACTATTAACATTGAGTTTAACGGACTTCCGGTTATGGCAGCCACCTAGAAGGACACGTATCACTCTGCTCTGCTCCTAGAGATAAATAATCGGCAAATAACTCTCTCATTTGGAACAGAATTTTTCCCAGCGTTTGGGCGAGGATATGCCGGTGAAGCCTAAGGCTGGGAAATCAGGTGGGGGAAAAATTGAACCGCCGAAGCAGTCCAAATTAACGGACTTTCACGTCTGTGACGCAGCAGGAAAAGCTGCGGATATGGCGGATGAAACTAGCGGTGGTGCGGTAACTGCTGATGATGGCGGCACAGGTGCAGTGCTGGCTGCCATTAGCTCAATGAGAGCAGACTTTTCCGCTAAACTTGATGGGATTATGGCAGCGTTGGATGCAATGAGAAAGGAATTGGGTGACTGCGTGGAGCGAGTGACGCAGGTGGAGCTTCGTGTTTCCAGTGCGGAGGATGAAATCGGCGGACTTCAATTAAAGGTGCGCACTTTGGAAAAAAAAATAAATGTCTGGAAAATAATGTCCTGGACTTGGAGTCCCGGTCGAGACGGAACAACCTGAGGCTGGTGGGTCTACCGGAGGGAGCCGAAGGTCGTGATTCATGCTCCTTTTTGGAGGGGTGGATCCCGGAGGCGCTGAAACACGCGGAGCTAAATTCATCAGTCGTCTTGGAAAGCGCCCACCGAATTGGCCCACTGAGAGGTAACAAGGCAGCACCGAGGACGCTAATTATGAAGTTTCTCAGCTACAGAGACAGGATGACGATCTCCAACGCGGTGCGGGCCAAAGGAGAAATTAAATACCAAGATCAACAGGTGCGGTTCTACCCAGATTTGGCCTCAGGAATCCAACAATTAAGGAAGCAGTTTGACCCCATCCGTAAAGAACTGCGCAACCTTGGGATTCGTCATGGAGTGATTTACCCTGCAAGACTTCTGGTCACATATGAGGGCAGAACACACATCTTCAAGACCCCTGAGGAGGCGCAGGAGCTCATCAAGAAGATCCAGGAAGAGACTGGTGGGAGCTAAGCATGAACAGAATATAGGGTAGAATATTTAAGCATTTACATAGGCATTTAACTGATTTGAAGCATAGAGCAAGATTACAAAATATAGATTGTATTACATATTAAATAAAAAAAACAAAAAACAAACAAAAAAAACTATGATGTACAAAATTGCTATAAAATTTTGGAGTTAAATTTGAAAATTACAGAAGAGAGTTAATGTTACGTTATTAAAAGCAGTAGAGTTAGGGTGATTGGGAGGATGAAGAAGGAGTGGCTTTGGCTGATCCTCGTGGGTGTGGAGCGGTCGATGGCTATAGCGGGAGACGGAATTTTTTTTTTGATTTTGGGGGGTTTACCACGAAGGTGGGAAGGGGGAATTTATTTGTGTGTAGTTTGTAGGATGAATGTTCAACCACTCATGTTTTTGCTTCTCTGTATGAGCATGTTTATATTGCGAGGTAATCCTAAACCCCCTATTGATCATAGACCAAAGCATTAATCTTAATTTAACTTCATGGAATTGCAGAGGTCTACAAAATTTAAAAAAAACTTAAACAAGTTATGAATAAAATAAAAGACATAGGTTCAAAAATTGTGTTTTTACAAGAAACCCATCTAATAGAGGAGGATGTAAAAAGAATTAGGAGAAGATGGCAAGGAAGTGTGTTCACCTCATCATTTTCATCCCGAGCCAGGGGAGTTATGACTCTCATACATAAATCAGTCCCATTTCAAGTGAAAAATGTAATTGGAGACAAATTTGGAAAATATCTAATTATTCAAGGATCTTTGCTATTAGAAAACATAAATTTGGTGAACTTATACGGTCCCAACATAGATGATCAAAAGTTCTTTGCTAATTTATTTCTTATCTTATCATCACTTACAGGGCAACATATAATAGAAGGGGATTTTAATTGTACATTGAATCCTGGTATAGACAGATCAACAGGACTGGACTGTACACACAATGGATGCAGGATGATCATTAAGCATTCTATGAAAGAATTGAGATTGCTGGATATATGGAGAGAAATGACACCACAAGTTAAAGCCTACTCTTGTTATTCTAATACCTACAAGTCATTCTCACGTATTGACTATTTTTTTGATCTCCACAGAATTAAGGTCCAAGATTCAAAACTGCTTTTATGATAATATTGTGATCTCTGATCTGTTGTCTCATATATGTAGATAAGAAATTGACAAAGGAGCCAGGTAGGTGGCAATTTCAGCATAAATGGCTTCAGGATGAGGAATTTGTTAAGTACATAGAAAAACAGATAGATGAGTTCTTCGATATTAATACTACACAAACATCAGCATGTATAAAGTGGGAGGCTTTCAAAGCTTTTATTAGGGGACATATTATTAGTTATACAGGTTCAAAATCTAAGAAGAGGAGAGAGGAGAGAGTCCAATTGGAACACAAATTAAAAATTCTTCAAGAAAAAGTGTATGCAGGAAGTGACCCAAAGTTAGAGAACGAATTAATAATTCTGAGAGCTGAATATGACAAAAAAATCAGCGAATAGAGCTGCCTCGAGTCTTCTAAGATTGAAGCAATCTTTTTATGAACAAGGTGAAAAATCAGGAAAATTATTGGCATGGCAGATTAAACAATTAGAATCTAAAACACCAATTACCAGTATTATAAGTAATGGACAGGTAGTTGTAGATCCTTTAGAAATTAATAGAGCCTTTAGAGATTACTATGAAAAATTATATGATACAAAAAATGAAACTGGCTTAACAAAACTAAATGGGTTTTTGGACGGACTATCTATACCGTGTATTCCAAATGAAAACAGGGAGATACTGGAGTCTAAAATTAGTCAAGAAGAAGTTGGGCTAACCATTGATAATATGAAATCAGGAAAAAGTGCAGGACCAGATGGTCTTCCAGTTGACCTTTATAAAAAATTTAAGAATAAATTAATAAAACCTTTTTTGGAAATGGTTTTAGAAGCATTTCAAAATAGTAATTTACCATCATACATGAATAATGCCTTAATTATACTGTTGCCAAAACCAGGTAAACCCTCTAATAAATGTGAAAATATGAGACCAATAAGCCTATTAAATGCTGACCTTAAGATAATCTGTAAAATTTTAGCCAGACGAATACAAGAAATATTACCAAATATTATTAACCGAGATCAGAATGGCTTTATAAAGGGAAGACAAGGCTTCCATAATGTAAGAAGATTATTCAATATTATTTATTCTAATAAAGAAGCACCGGATACAGCTCTCCTATCATTGGACGCCGAAAAGGCCTTTGATAGGGTCGAATGGCCCTTTCTTTTTGAAGTCTTACAAAGGTTTGGATTTGGAAATAATTTCATAAAATGGGTTCAGATAATATATAATAATGCTACAGCAGAAATCCTAACAAACAGCAATATCTCAAAATCAATAAAAATCAATAGAGGATGTTGACAAGGCTGTCCACTTTCACCTTTACTGTTCACTATGGCAATTGAACCTTTAGCGATGGCAGTACGTTTACATCCGCAAATATATGGAATTAAGGTTGGACCAACAGAACATAAAATCTCCCTGTATGCCGATGACATAATTTTGTTTATGTCGAATCTTAAAAAATCAATTCCGACCTTGTTGAATTTAATAAAGAATTTTGGGGAAATATCAGGATATAAAATAAATAAAACTAAATCTTCAATATTAATGCTAAATGAGTCCCAGAGAAAGCACCCAGCTTCTGAGGTAAATCAATTCAATGTTGTAAATCAGTTTAAATATTTAGGAATTCAAATTGTGCCCAAGCTGGAATCAGTCGCCAGTGCCAACTACGAAGCCTTAATGACAGACATTAATGAGTTAATTCAGAGATGGATGTCACTACCAATGTCGATGATTGGGAGAATTAATATACTTAAAAGTAATATCTTACCCAAAATACTTTATTTATTTCAATACATTCCTTTACCACCACCTTCAGATCTATTCTCAAGAATTAAAAAAAAGTTAGTGGAGTTTATATGGAACAATAGGAAGGCTAGATTACGTCTGTCCTTACTATATTTACTATTTGATCGTGGAGGTCTGAAATGTCCAAACTTTATGTTGTATTACTGGTCAGCACAACTGAGGTCTATGACATATTATTTTTCATCAAATGATCTCCCTCACTGGACTGAAATGGAATCATACAATTTACCTTTACCTCTTCCCATATTCATATATTCAGACTCGGCAAAAAAATTACAGAAACAAGTTAAAAATCCATTTGTAAAACATATGATTAAAATATGGTGTGAAACTAAAAAATATTTAAAAGAACCACAATTATTGTCACAATTTAGTCCAATATGGGGTAATCAATATTTTAAACCAGGGAGAGCGGATGCTGTATTTAAAGTATGGAATTTAAAAGGGATCCAAAAAATTCAAGATTTATATTTGTCATGTTCAGATAACATAATGTCTTTTGAAGAGCTGAGGATCAAATTTAATCTTAATAGAACACATTTTTTTAAATATCTTCAGATTAGGAACTTTATTCGATCAAATCAAAACAATGCTCTCACTTGACCTATTTATTCATCCTTGGAAAAAATCTTGACGAAAGATAGTAAGAGAAAGGGTATTATTTCAGAGTTTTATAACTCATTGACATTATCTTCAAGTGAAAACTCACAGAAAAGACTGAATTATTGGAAAGAAGACCTGCAAACTGAAATCTCAGAGGAACAATGGGAATTGGCTTGTACAGAAGCTCAAACCAAATCAATAAATGTATGTCTAAAATTGATACATTTTAAATGATTAATGCGGATGTATGTTACACCGGTGGAATTAAATAGATATAACTAAAACATACCAGATACATGCACAAAATGTATGGAAAGTAAAGGAACCTTATTTCATTGTTTATGGGAATGTAGGAAAATTAGAATGTTTTGGGAAGAGGTGAGGGTAACAATTGAAAAAATAATTTCAAAACAAATCATATTGAATCCTAAATTGTTTTTGTTGGGTCTGCATCCAGAAAAGCACAACTTTAATAAAAGTGAAAGAGCATTCATAGACCTCAGTTTGCTTAATGCCAAAAAATGTATTGCACTATTGTGGAAAAAGACTCATAGACCAGATGTGACTCAGTGGTTAAGACAGATGTTAACAAACCTTCCACTAGAAAGAATAACATACATACTGAAATCAAAGGAAACTGTGTTTGAGAATATATGGAGACCTTTTATTGATTATGTAAAGAATTTAAACATAACTTTTGAAGAAGAAGGTGAATGATGTGTGTGGACCTTATAAATTCCAAACTGGTGAATGTATAGTATGTATACTTATGTAATGGATTGCCTAGACTAAACAGAGGAGCATTGTTGAAGACCTGTTCCTGTTAGTGGTTGTTGGTGTGTTTTAGTACATTTTTTTATTACTTTAGTGTTAGTGTTTGATTGTTTGTGTTATGCTTGTAAAAAAGGTTCAATAAAAATATTGTGGAAAAAAAAAAACATTGAGTTTAACAAAGCATTTATTTATGCCCACATACACAAAGGGACAATCCATGAAGACACACACTATGGGGAAAGTTTTTAAAAAAAAAAGGAGTAAAAACAAAAATATAAATCAACATGAGCAAAGTTGCTTCAGTTTTAGGGACCAAGTCTGAGATTTGGTTGTTTCGTTATGTAATCACCCACCTCTAATTTGGAGATTTTCTTTTCCCCAATTGCTTGTTTTTAATGAAGGCAAATTACAAATTTACTGTTACCAAATTTACAAAAAACAAACAAACAAACAAACAAACAAACAAAAAATCAAACCCCCTCAAAGATAGTAGAAAATTTTCAAGCAAGACAAACACTAGCAATTTGATAAAATGGCTAATTTTCCACAAAAAAGTAAAAAAAAATTACTTGAATAAATGTACAACAAAAGCTGCAAATTTAGAGGAAAAATTTAATTCACACAGGAAAAAAAGGCATATCTGTGAGATAAATGGAGTAAATTAACTATAGAAATGTCTCAAATTTACAAAAAAGATGTAAGTTTATGACAGAATTTGCAAATTTACTTGAAAAAGTTCCAAATTTATAAGAAAAGTCACATTTCTGAAAAAACATTGATGTTGATGCAGTTTATTGGGGGAGAAAAAAGACTGTACAGAATATTGAGATAGTCTGGATTCCACCTGAATATTGAAAGCCTCAAACTGGTATGCAGAACAGCCCAAATCTTTATCGTCATTAGTGACGGTGAGCCTTACACCCTATTGGCAGCCATTAGTACTCCCATGTATTGTCATGGGTTTTTCAAGCTCTCCTGAAAACCTGCAGGTAGTGGTGTGGTGTTGTGGTGTTGATGCAAGATGTGGGCTGCCACTATTGACAGTGCCTGCTGTCTGTAGCCCATCACTCAGCAGACCTTTGTGGGGCTGTTTGGACTAACGACAGCAGCACGGCAATAACAACATGAGCCCAGAGCAGCAAAAAGATTTGTCTCTGTCTCTATCTGCCTGCCTATCTAACTGATTAGCTGCTCTTTTATTCTTATGCCTTGGCTTTATCTTTATATTTCCTCACGAGCATGCCCTGGCCATTTCAAAATTGATGTTTCTTCTTTGGATCATGGCCTGGTGCACATGCCAAAAATGTGGGCGTTTGGACAAGAGATGTTGCTCTAATGAGATAGAGAGAAGACAAAAAGGAGAAGATAAATGAAGGAAAAATGTTTCTCCTAAATTGATCAAAGATTAAAAATAAAATCAACACTTGACTGACCTAAAGGCATGATTTCTGTTCTAAGACAAACTACACATCAGTGCAGCATTTGGCTCTATTTGGAGCTCTAATGAAAAGAAAAAACAAGTGTGTTTTTGACTGGAAGCTGGAGGTGTTAAAAGCCTTTGATTCAGAGGAAGTCAGAGAAAGTGCAAAGCAAGAAAGAAATACTGCAAAAAAAGCAAATCATATGAACAAAGTGATTCAGAGTAAAGGAGTAAAGAGCATCCCTGTGAGGTAGCTGAACAGTAACCAAAGTGATATTAAAGTTACTGTTCTTCTCTGACAAAAACAGCTGAATAAAGCACTTTAACCTATTCCAGTATATGTATGTTGAAGAATATGACATGAGCTGTGGGATATTGGTAGTAAGTCTTTTATTTTTCAACTATTCTTTTTAACCACTTGTTTCTTACATCCGAGCCTCTGTCTGTAGAGGGTTCATCTCCCCCACCCCCCATACTTCACTCACTTCCCTTTATGCTTGGCTGATTCATGTACGTAGTTTGGTTTAATCAAACGTGTCTGCAAGACTGTCCTGCCTCACATGAGTTTTGATCTTCTTCACAGAGCAGCTGGGCTCGGCTTTTCTTCTCTTTGATCTCTAGCTCTTTCTCTCCATCTTCTACACTCGTCGGGTCTTTGTTCATCTGTTTTCTTCCCATTCTGCCTCTCCTGTGCATTTAAGCAAACTTTTAAATGTGTTATAACTAGATAAAGTGTCATGATTACTAGAAATATCAGCCCATATGCAAGACGCTACACCAGAGAATGTCATGGTCTGAGTGCTGATACTGTCCGCACTCGGATCATCCAGTATTTTCCCCGTTCTTCTGTGTTGTGTTCCATATGGCCGTCCTGGGCTCTTATTGTGACAGCGTCACAGCGGGACTTCCGGCTGTCAGAGCCGAGCTGCGCCATGACAGCTGGATCATATCTCACTGATTACATTTCTCCTTTAATGATTGGGTTGTCATTAGTATTTAAGGAAGCAGCTGTGGGTTACTCCTCGCTGCGACCTCGTCAAACTTCCGTCTAACTTGTGTCTGAGACTGGGCTTACGTTCGTATTCTTCATCATCTTTGTAAGTGTATTCCTTCAGAGTCTGTTATCCTGTGTCCATTGTATTAGTCATAGTCATAGTCGTGTTTTCGCCCCTCGTGGCTGTTATTTTGCCATTCATGTCTTTTTTGTTAATAAAATATGCAAACTCGTCGGCTGGCTTTCGGCGTCTTATTGATGGCTCGTGAGGGGCATCGTTGACAGTAGGTCGCATCCAAAATGAGATGCTGGTCACCATGAGTTTGTTTTTTGGGGCTTGTAGTTTTTTCCTTGTTTTCCGCTTACCAGTGTGTCGGAGATGGCATCACCAGGAGCGGGCTACTCCTTAGACGTGGGCTACGAGCTGATCATAGCTCTCAGAGAGTTAAACTACTTCCTTGACGCCGTTCATAAGGCCTTCACTCCCTTTGACACACGCTGGTTCGTGGACCTCACTGAGGCGGCTATTAACCGCAATCCTCCCCTTGCCAACCACGCCGAAGTCAGGAAGAGGATGGCGGAAATTACGGCTCTCCGGAAGAAGACCCATGGACCGGAGGGGAACTCCGGCAGGAAGCCAAAGGTGAGGCATCCCCGTTCCTTGCCTCGGGATCCAGTTCCTGTCGCCCATCCAGTCCAGGAGTTCACATCACCCCAGGGCCATTCCCATCCACAGCGGAAGAGGACGTCAGCTGGGACCCCCCGTGAAGAGATACAGTGGGTAGCTGAGCTCATCAGGGGCCACTTGGCTGAAGCTCGCTCTTCCTCCAATCCCAGTGACATCCAAAAGAATGTGGTGGCGGCAGTTAGACTGAAGATCAATCCTGAACTCCATGATTACCCCGAATACGCTGACCTGCTAGCGTCTGTCTCCGTGCAGGAGCAGCGTTTCCCAGACCTGACTCAAGCCTCGCTCTCTGCCAATAAACGCTGTCACCCTGCTCATCTCCAGCCTCAGCAAGATCCCCGTCCAGATCCAGCTCCGGGTAGCCGCAAGAACTCTGCCTCTCAGCCAGCTGTTGCCCCTGCGTCACGACATAAGGGAAAGACAGCAGCCTCCGCCTCCTGGTCATCAGTTTCCGCTGTTCCATCAGCTCCTCATCCCCGGACTGTCACTGCTGCTCCTCCCTCCTCCTCGACGCTCTCCCCAGCTGCTGTGAGTTCCACGAGTCCATCTCCGGCCGTGCCCGTTCCTGATTGGATGCGAGCAGCTCCTCTTCGTCTTCCCTGGGGGCCCCCCGTCACCATCCAGAGGGGAAAGGAGAGAACCAAGCCCATTGCAGCAGTTTCCATCGACCCTCAGCTGAGCAGGCAAGTGCTATTTCATTCTTTTCCTTCACTGAGTGAATTGCCTTGTCTGACTCCTGGGGGTGGAGTTCGGGGCTCACAGTACCCAGAGCTTCTTCCACCTGCTGCTATTAATTGCAAACCTGCATCCTCTGTGTCTCCTTCCCTGAGCGTCCCCCAGTGCCAGGAATACACTGCCGGATGAAGAAGGAGCCTGCAGCCCTGGTTAGCCTGGTACTAGCCCGTCAGCCACGTCACGGGCAGAGGAGGAGGGCGGACTGCCGATTGGAGCCTGCGCCGACGATTAAGCATCCCTGGGTCTCCATGGAGTAACGGTTCGACCCAGCAGGCCATGGATCCCCTGCCACCACGCTGTGCAGGCCTTCGGCGTGGACTTCGGTGTCAGGGAATCCTCATACTTTGAGAACCATCATGCCGGCTGCGGAGCCCACCACAGTCGAGTGGGAACCAGGAGTGGACCTCCAGGTCATGGAACCTGGATCGTCGAAGTCCTGGACAGCGGTAGAACCCGAGATCAGGCAAGTGCTCTATTTTGTTTTTCTCTTTTCTCTTCTGGAGCATTATGGCCTGTCTCTCGGGGAGACTAGCCGGGTGCAGCCAACCGCTGCATCCGAGCTTGTCTCGCCGGGCTCTGCCGCTACTGGTGATCCTGATTCCGGTGTCTTTTGTTCTTCTGAGCCTTCTCCCAGGGTCACCGGTGACGAGTCGGTTCCGATCGCTGTTCTGGAAGTTCCAGATTCGGGTTTGGAGATCATCCCTGGCGCTGTTCCTGCCCAGTCGGGGTCCGTTGTGGGCGCTGTTCCGGCCCAGTCGGGGTCCATCGTGGGTGCAGCGTTGACCCAGTTGGGGTCCGTCGTAGCTGCGGCTCTGATCCAATCGGGGTCTGTCGTGGGCACTGTTCCAGCCCAGTCAGGGTCCGTCGTGGGTGCAGCACTGTCCCGATCGGGGTCCAGCAAGGGTGCAGCGCCGGTTTGTGTGAAGTTCGGAGATCCTCCGCCGTTCGACACCGGACTGGTCCCTCATCCTTTCCCCCATCCCTTTTTTCCTCCACCAGGTGCTGCTGGGATTCCCCGTATTTGGCTCGGCTTCCCCTTGCTATCCCACTCAGTAGGAAGGCCGCCTCTAAGTTCTCCCCTTCAGTCCTGGTGGCCTAATGACGCGGGTCAGCCGCCTGGGAAACTGCTTCACCGGTTTGGCATTCTGGGACGGCCACCCGACGGACTGCTTTCTTTGTTTGGCGACCTGGTCTGGCCGCCAGAGGTACTGTTTTTCAAGGCCTGGGACTGGGGTAGACCGCCCGAACTATTTCTTTTTCCCCTGCCAGCGATCTGGAAGCTGGATGCGAGTAGACCGCCCGAACTGTTTGTTTTTTGGTTTCTCTGTGCTCTGTCTGCCGACATCCCTGTAGTGGGTTTTTTCCTTTCTTCCCCTGTAGTGTTAGGGATGCTCTTTTGTTTTGTCTGTGGACTTTTTTGAACTGTTCGTATATCGCCGCTCTGTAGCGTGTTATTATTTTTTTTTTCTTGGTATTATGGGGCACGCTGTATTATGTGCCTGTATTTCAGTTTTCTTGTTCCCTCTGTAGTCTGAGAAATGTGGGGTGTTTTTTGTCTTTACCTATTTATAATAATGGCCAATATTTGCTGCTCAGTAGCTTTGAGTTTTCTTTTCTCCTGGTGTTATAGGGTACTGTGTGTTTTTGTACGTACCTGTATTTTTGTTTGTTAGTCAGAATTGATTGATTGATTGATTTTTTTATTTGAACATTGTTAAAGAAAGAAAAAAGAGAGTTCAAAACACAACAAAAAAACAAACCAAAAATAAAATGTTCAAAAGGAGTGGGAAGAAGCCAACGCTTATACAGTCCCACCCCTTCTCCACACCAAACAAATTACAGTATTACTCATAATCATTATCCCACAACCACATTCACCGTAATACACCCATAGTCAAATTATACAACAAAAATGACACAACAATGACAGTCCATATCCAACAATATTACAACAACAATAAACATACAATTCTGGCATGTTCAATGCAAACACGAAACAACACCATCACCTTCACAATCACCATAACACACAACAACCTTCCCTCACTGAAGACACAATGTAACATCACTGCCCTTCATTCTCATACTGCTCAAAAATCATTTCTTTATATGTTGATTTAAATATATGGATGTTGGGACATTGCCTGTGTTTCTCCCCCAACCCATTCCACAATTTTACCCCACACACAGACACACAAAACTCTTCCGTGTAGATCTTACTAAGTGAATTTTAAATTTTGTATTCCCCCGTAAATTATATTTCCCTTCTCTCTCCCTGAATAGATTCTGTATATTGTGTGGCAAGAGGTTTTTACTAACTTTAAACATTAATTGTGCTGTGTAATAATGAACCAGATCCCATAATTTCAATAACTTCGAATGTAAAAACAATAAATTAGTATGTTCGAGGTACCCGACTTTGTGTATAACACGGACTGCCCTTTTTTATAATATTAACAATGAATTAAGTTTACTTTTATAACTGTTACCCTAAACTTCTATACAATAAGTGAAGTATGGAAGTACTAATGAACAATACAAAATATGAAGTGATTTATAATCTAGGACCTGCTTAATTTTATTTATAATTGCAATATTTTTTGCAACTTTATTTTGTATGTATCTGACATGTGGTTTCCAACTAATTTTATCATCCAGTACTACACCCAAAAACTTGATCTCCTTAACTTTTTCAATAACTACATTATCTATATGAATGTGTATATCTTCTTTATTTTTACAATTACCAAATATCATTACCTTAGTTTTATCTATATTTAGTGATAGTTTATTACAATCCATTTTTTTTAGCTTATTTAATTCATTATTTATAGTATGGATTAGTTGATTATAATTATTTCCAGAATAAAATAAATTAGTATCATCAGCAAATAATATTGTTTTTAATAATTTAGAAACTTGGAATATATCATTTATATATATGTTAAATAATTTGGGGCCCAATACTGACCCTTGGGGGACCCCACAGGCAATTTCCATACACCCAGACAGATATTCTCCCATTTTCACAAATTGTTGTCTCTCAGATAGATATCTTGTAACCCATTTCAGAGCAATTCCCCTAATACCATACATTTGCAATTTATTAAGAAGTATTGAATGATTTATTGTATCAAATGCTGAATGAATGCATGCAGAATGAATGAATGCAGAATGTGGTATTCTTCTTGTTTTCAGCTTTGCTTAAGGATTGTTGTACCATGTTCTGCCTTGTTTTTCTGTGTTTATCTCATCATTTTGATTATCGTGTTGTCCTCCTTTGTATTTTTTTTTTCCCTCTCATCTCCTTGATACGGGGTTTTTGCTGGTTCTTGCCCTTTTGGCCTATTTCCCCCTCCACCCTCCATGGGGTAGCCCTGGTGGCCTTCTGGGTGGGGGGCTTGGATGTTATGTTGCGCCTGGAATGCGCCTTTTGAGAGGGGAGTACTGTCATGGTCTGAGTGCTGATACTGTCCGCGCTCAGATCATCCAGTATTTTCCCCGTTCTTCTGTGTTGTGTTCCATATGGCCGTCCTGGGCTCTTATTGTGACAGCATCACGGCGGGACTTCCGGCTGTCAGAGCCGAGCTGCGCCGTGACAGTTGGATCACATCTCACTGATTACATTTCTCCTTTAATGATTAGGTTATCATTAGTATTTAAGGAAGCAGCTGTGGGTTACTCCTCGCTGCGACCTCATCAAACTTCCGTCTAACTTGTGTCTGAGACTGGGCTTACGTTCGTATTCTTCATCATCTTTGTAAGTGTATTCCTTCAGAGTCTGTTATCCTGTGTCCATTGTATTAGTCATAGCCATAGTCGTGTTTTCGCCCCTCGTGGCTGTTATTTTGCCATTCATGTCTTTTTGTTAATAAAATATGCAAACTCATCGGCTGGCTTTCGGCATCTTATTGATGGCTTGTGAGGGCCATCGTTGACAGAGAATGCACACAACGCAGAGAGGCAAAGTTTTAAACACAATTTTATTGAAAATACTAAATGCAAGATTAGCGGAAAAAACACCTCACTCGCCAGAGGACAGCCCAGCCTGTAAGGAGGGAGACGAGAGCAGATTAATACAACGAGGGAGGCAGAGTATAATAAATAATAGGAAAACTCTTATGAGTGAGAGCAGAGAGCCCGACGAGGAACCCAGGAAGGCTAGGATGAATTGGAGAGGAACCTGTGGATGAGTAGAGAGAAATGTCTGACTGGGTGGAGTAGACGATCTGGAGTGAAGACGATGATGACGGAGCAGGTGAGCCCAAATCGAACTGCCAGGGACACACCGCAGAGATGGCAGCAACCCGAGAACGTGAAAGAGAGAGACAGATTATTCTCTGGGTTCTTAGGCAATTAAGACTTTACTTACTTAATTCTTTAATGGCAGTATACCCAATGAGCCAGCGCTGGAGCATTCACAAACTGGTCCTTTTAAGCGCTAGCAGTGAAGAGACAGCAGGTGCGTCCACTCACGAAGGTGTATTGATTACCTGTGGAGCCGGGGACCCTCCCACGGGACGGGAGGGGAGTGCGCTCACCAGATCATAACATAAAACCTTTGAGACATATCATCTAGTTGTCAGCGCAGTTCTCTGTTCTGCTGTTGAAACCACTATTTTATTGTTTTTGCTTCTACAACAACAAATAATCATGTACTATATATTCTAAAAGCAGCTATTTTAGCTTTATTTCTGTGTATTTTGAATATGCCCGGCTTTCTCTCTTGACTACTATTTAATGTTACTCTTCATTCTTTCATCTCCACTGAAATCTTCCCTCTAATGGCAGCTCTGCTTCAGTTTCTCTCAGATGAAGCAGAAACTCGGATGCCCTTCGTTCTCAACAGTTTACTCTTCTTTCATGTTGCCATTCTCTGTCCATGTTGTGTGCCTACTCGTGTTTCTATTACAATTATCTTCACGTGTCCGCTGAGTATTTCCGTCTAATGTAGTTTTCTCTCATCTCCTTGTGTACAGAGTAGATACAGCTTGTATCTGATTTGTTTTATTTGACATACGTTGTTTATGTTGATGTTGCTCATCTGTTTACCCTGTCTGTCCACCAGTGACGTTGCTGGATTGCCTGTGCTCAGCCCTGCTTTACCCAGACGAAGCTTTGAAGACTTCAATTGTCTATGTGTGGCTCCAGCTGACCAGCACACCCGGGAGTTCACTGGTCCAGTCCTTGCCTTTAGCTATCAGGGACAGAGTGTGTAACTTGTTGCTGCTGACGTTAGCTCATGCCAACTCCCTGCAGCTCATCAGAAATTGTGTTGGTGAGAAAAAAAACAAACATTTTATTTCATTTCAGTCATGTTTCTAAACAAATACACTGATGTTCCTTGCCTATAAAAAATATTCATGTTTGACAAAGTGGATTATACAAGAAAAAGAGATGAACTAAATGGTGTGTTAAAAGAAAAGCATATGAAAGTATTGAAGCAAAGCTGATAACTAAGGTAATATAAAGTTTCAGAACTCACCAAACTAAATGAACATACGGGGGGGTGGGGGGGCGCTGAACAGTTCATAGTGGTCAAGTTTGACCAAATGGGGCTTATTTTTCAACATAGTCTCCCCTTCGGTCCACATACTTCTTCCATCGGTGTTGCAGCGCTTGGATCCCTGCAGTTGAAAAATGAACCACATCTGGTCAAATTTGACCACTATGAACTTTTCAGCCCCCCTCCTCGTATTCACATTTAAGGGTCTCTTAAAGGCAATTTTGTGGCTTGAGATCAAATGACCAGTGCCTCTGATATTATTATAAGTACATTTCTGTTTCCTTTGTTGCCTAGCAATGAAAACTGTTGCACTGAGTAATGGGCCATCCACACCAAGCAGGATAAAGATGACTATAACTATAAAACAATAGTTTCAAAAATCAATCTGACTCAAGTGGATGGCAGAGTCCACACTACAGTGATAACCAGAATGAAAGTGGAGACAATATTGTTTGGTTGACTTTCAAAGTCATTTTATGAACAATAAAATCACTAACAGCCAATTAGAAAACATCCAGCCATTGCTTACGTTGGTTCTGACAGTAGAACTGGGATGAATTATGGCCGATCTTGGGAATGTTTATCCACAGGCTGAGCTCTATGTAAATCAAACGTGCTTTCAGAGAGGATGTTGGGTGTGTAGGAGAAGTGACATAATGCACGGCCCAGGAGACACACACGCAGGCTCAGGATAGATTTAACAGCTTTATTAGCAACAAGGAAGTGTATGGCTGCGTGTCTGTGGAATAAGAATGTATTGGTGGTGGCGTCTGCGTCAGGCACGGGGGCAGGAGGCCGTACAGCCGGACAACCCTGTGGGAGAGAGCAGAGGGAGAAGGGTAACGGGCACCACACCAATATAGGGAATAATAATGGTAGCTGGCTTACTAGGTTGTGACAGGTGGCTGGCGTCGACAAGGGTGAAGCCCAGGAGACAGCGACCTGCGGAACCTGTGGCAGCAGCGTAGAGCCAACGGCGAGATGATGAAGTCCGCCACCGGGAATGTCCACCTGTGCACAGGGGAAGGCTAGAGGAGAGAGGTAAGGGGAGCTTACCCAGGATATCTTCACTAGTCGGTTTGAGATCCGTAGTAGCAAAGGGGCCGAAGTAGAGAGACGGCTTCAGGCCGAAGCCCAGGGCA
Organism: Pholidichthys leucotaenia; assembly: GCA_020510985.1. Classification (NCBI taxonomy): domain Eukaryota; kingdom Metazoa; phylum Chordata; class Actinopteri; order Cichliformes; family Pholidichthyidae; genus Pholidichthys; species Pholidichthys leucotaenia. The sequence continues at coordinate 401,847,846 of CM035838.1, forward strand.
GAGTGGATTAAATACCTCGCCGCTGACGAGGAGCAGGTGTGCGCGCGGCTGGCGCCGCTGATGAGCGGCGAGTCATAACAGAACTCCCCCCTCTAGCAGCGCCTCCTGGCGATGGTTTTTCCGGGTGCGCTCGATGAAACTCAGAAATGAGTGACCGGTCCAACACCAGCGAGGAAGGCACCCACTGTCTCCACTCGGGTCCATAGCCCTCCCAATCCACCAGGTACTGCAATCCGCGACCCCGGCGTCGGGCGTCCAAGATGTCAGCGACGGTCCAGGCTGGATGGCCACCAATCATCCGTGGAGCGGGGTGCGCCGCAGGTGGAGGGCAGAGGGGGTCAGAGACCACCGGTTTGATTTTGGAGACGTGGAAGGTGGGATGGATGCGGAGGGAGGAGGGAATAGCCACATGCACAGCCATCGGGTTGATGATTCTGGTTATGGGATAAGGGCCGATGAACCGTTGGGCCAGCTTTCTCCTCTCACCCTTTAAGTTTACGTCCTGTGTGGATACCCAAACTTGCTGTCCCACCTGGTAGGCAGGTGCAGGTCTCCTATGTCGGTCCGCCGTAGACTTATTGCGCTCCACCGTGCGTAAAAGCGCATTACGCGCCGTGGACCAAAGGGAACGGCACCGCCTCAGATGTGCCTGGACAGAGGGAACAGCCAACTCGCCCTCCTGCGCGGGGAACAGGGGTGGATCATAGCCCAAGGAAGCTTTAAAGGGCGACATCCCGATGGCCGTAGAGCGAGAGGTGTTGTGGGCGTACTCCACCCAGGCGAGGTGAGAACTCCAGGACGTAGGTTTGGATGATGTAACGCAGCGGAGCGTAGCCTCCAGCTCCTGGTTAGTCCGCTCACACTGCCCGTTAGACTGGGGGTGATGGCCGGAGGAGAGGCTTACCTTGGCTCCCAGGGCGTTGCAAAATGACCTCCAGACGTCCGAAGAAAACTGGGGGCCGCGGTCGGAGACCACGTCGACCGGGATTCCATGCAGTCTGACCACGTGCTGGATGAGGAGGTCCGCCGTCTCCAAGGCCGAGGGAAGTCCACGTAGGGGCACGAAGTGGGCGGCCTTGGAAAAACGGTCTACAATGGTCAGAACTGTGTCAAAGTTGTTGGAGACAGGGAGCCCGGTGACGAAGTCCAGAGCGATGTGCGACCAGGGCCTGCCAGGGACGGGCAGGGGCTGGAGCAGACCCACAGGGGGAGCGTTACCTGACTTACTGGCAGCACAGACGGGGCAGGCCCGGACGTAACGGGCGGCATCCTTCCGCAGGCCTGGCCACCAAAAGGATCGCTGGAGAAGGTCAATCATCTGCGAAGCTCCAGGATGGGAAGTGAGCTTGGAGGTATGGAGCCAGTGTATAACGTCCCCCCGGATGGCAGATGGCACGAAGAGCCTCCCCTCCGGTCCGCCGCCAGGGTCCGGTTCCGACTCCTGCGCCCTCCGGATCTTGTCTTCTATGTCCCATGTAACAGCCCCCACGACACACGACCTGGGCAAGATGGTGTGAGCAACGTCTTCTGCGGCCTCCGGGGCAAATTGCCTGGAGAAGGCGTCGGGCAGGCCGTTCTTGGAGCCAGGCCTATATGTGATGCTGAACTTAAACCTTGCAAAGAACAGGGACCAACACGCCTGGCGGGCGTTCAGACGCTTGGCAGATCTCAGGTACTCCAGGTTCTTGTGGTCAGTGAGGACCACAAAAGGCAAGGCTGCCCCCTCCAGCCAGTGACGCCATTCTTGAAGGGCAAGCTTGATGGCAAGAAGCTCTCTGTCCCCCACGTCGTAATTTCGTTCCGCCGGGGACAGGCGCCAAGAGAAGAAGGCGCAGGGTCGCTTGACTCCATTGGCTGGGGACCGCTGGGACAACACCGCCCCCACCCCCGTGTCTGAAGCGTCCACCTCCACAATGCACTGCAGCGCGGGATCGACCTGGCTGAGGACCCGGGAGGAGGAGAACTCCGTCTTCAGTGCCTGGAAGGCCGAAGCGGCCTCTTCAGTCCACCGGAACGGGGTCTTAGGAGAGGTGAGGCGGGTCAGGGGCCCGACGATGGCTCCAAAGTTCGGGACAAAGCGGCGGTAGAAATTGGCGAACCCGATGAATTGCTGAACTTGCTTACGAGAAGTTGGTGTGGGCCAATCCACCACTGCTTTGATCTTCGCTGGGTCCGGAAGCACCTGGTCATGGGAGATGACGAACCCCAGGAAGGAAGTTGTTTTGGCGTAGAATTCACATTTTTCTGCCTTGACGTACAGACGGTTCTCCAGCAGTCTCTGCAGGACCCGCCTCACGTGGACCCGGTGTTCATCCCTGGACCTGGAGAAGATGAGAATGTCGTCCAGGTAGACGAATACGAACAGGCCGATGAAGTCCCGGAGGACGTCATTGATGAGGCGCTGAAAGACGGCTGGAGCATTGGTCAACCCAAACGGCATCACGAGATATTCAAAATGCCCGTTTGGGGTTCAGAAGGCAGTTTTCCACTCATCTCCCTCCCGGATCCGGACGAGGTGGTAAGCGCTGCGGAGATCCAGCTTAGTAAACCAGGTCGCCCCCTGGAGGGAGTGGAAGGCAGTGTCCATAAGGGGCAGGGTGTACCGGTCCTTCTCCGTGATATCGTTGAGAGCTCGATAGTCGATACAAGGACGAAGAGATCTGTCCTTCTTTCCAACGAAGAACCCTGCACCAACTGGAGAGGAGGACGGTCGGATGATCCCAGCACTGAGCGACTCCTTCAGGTAGCTGTTCATTGCCTCCTTCTCCGGCGCTGACAGACTGTAGAGGCGTCCTGAAGGTAAGGGCGCCCCCTGGCGGATGTTAATGGCGCAGTCGTAGGGCCGGTGAGGAGGCAGAGACATCGCCTTGGACTTACTGAAAACGGCACCCAGGTCGTGGAACTCTGAGGGCACTAGGGTGAGATCCGGGGGCGCGGTGTCCTGAGCTGTGGGAGGCGAGGACGGGGCGCAGGCCGCGGATTGGAGGCAGTTACCCATGCAGAAAGTGCTCCACGCTGAAACCTTCCCAGTCTTCCAGTCCAAGGCGGGGTTGTGGAGGCGGAGCCAGGGATAACCGAGGATGACAGGTGTTACTGAGGTGGGCAGGACGTAAAAGGAGATATCCTCCCGATGGTTTCCAGAGATGATCACCGGGACAGGGGATGTTTGGTGACTTACTTTTCCCAGGGAAACTCGGGAGAGATTAACCAGGGCGAGAGGAGTATCGAGGGGGTGACAGTGGATGCCCAGTCGGGTTGCCAGGCTTTGTGAAATAAAGCTACCCTCCGCGCCTGAATCCACCAGTGCATGTGTGAGGTGCCCAGTGAGGTTGTGACAGAAGCGGATGGGCAGCGTCAAATGTGTGAGGGGACTTAACTGATTAGCGTCTGCGAGGCCCCCTACAGTGACTCGCGGACCACCTCGTTTGGCTTCTCCGGACAATGCTCCACCGTGTGCTGGCTACCTCCGCAATACATGCAGAGGCCCAGGTCACGACGGCACTGTTTCTCCGCCAGGGGGAGCTTTGTCCGGCCCGTCACCATTGGTTCCGACTCCTCGGAGACCTCCGGCGGCGGCAACGCCAGGGGGCGAGCTTGGGGCAGACGTGCAGAGGCGCCCCGCGAGCAAGAAGACTGCTTCCGCTCGGAGGCGCGCTCGCGCAGCCTGTTATCCGAACTGATGGTGAGAGAAATCAGCTCCGCCAGCGTCTCCGGGGTATCCCGTCCAGCCAACTCATCCCTCAGACCGGAATTTAGACTGCGGAGGAAGATGCCGCAGAGCGCACGCTCTTCCCAGCCAACTTCCTCCACAGTAACCCGGAAGTCGACCGCTTAGTCGGCCGCCGATCGGCTCCCCTGTTGGAGTCCGAGAAGGTGGTCGACCTGGACACTGTCCAAACGCAAATGATCGAACACTTCCAGAAATTGTCGCACGAACTGGCCATAGGTGAGGGTGGCGTAGCTGGGCTTCACCATAATGGCGTAAGCCCAGGTAAGCGCACGACCCTCAAGGAGATTACCTATATAGCCAATTCTGCTATGGTCTGAGGGAAAATCTCCGGGAACGCGAAGAAACACGGACTCACACTGCATAATAAAACCCCGAGCTCCACCCAGCTTACTGCTGAAGCGAGCAGGAGTGGGGATTGGTGTGAGCCGTGTTGGCGCACCCGGAGCAGGCTGGACGGCCACCGGAGCCGCAGGAGCCACGCCACCCGGACGAGCCGAGGGGAACGGCTGCTGGGGGTCCAGGCGGTCTAATTCGTTAGTAATAATAATTAATTGATTCAATATCACCTGTTGCTGATGAGCTATTAAATCCACCCGAGCCTCGAGGGTGGAAAGAAGGCGTGCGAGCCCGCTGTCTGCCGAGCCGCTCTGCTGAAGCCGTACTGACATAAGGCACGACCCAGGAGACACACACGCAGGCTCAGGATAGATTTAACAGCTTTATTAGCAACAAGGAAGTGTATGGCTGCGTGTCTGTGGAATAAGAATGTATTGGTGGTGGCGTCTGCGTCAGGCACGGGGGCAGGAGGCCGTACAGCCGGACAACCCTGTGGGAGAGAGCAGAGGGAGAAGGGTAACGGGCACCACACCAATACAGGGAATAATAATGGTAGCTGGCTTACTAGGTTGTGACAGGTGGCTGGCGTCGACAAGGGCGAAGCCCGGGAGACAGCGACCTGCGGTACCTGTGGCAGCAGCGTAGAGCCAACGGCGAGATGATGAAGTCCGCCGCCGGGAATGTCCACCTGTGCACAGGGGAAGGCTAGAGGAGAGAGGTAAGGGGAGCTTACCCAGGATATCTTCACTAGTCGGTTTGAGATCCATAGTAGCAAAGGGGCCGAAGTAGAGAGACGGCTTCAGGCCAAAGCCCAGGGCAGAGTGGATTAAATACCTCGCCGCTGACGAGGAGCAGGTGTGCGCACGGCTGGCGCCGCTGATGAGCGGTGAGTCATAACAGAAGGGAAAAGAACCGGATGCATAACTGGATGTCCTCTGTAACAGCTCTGTAGTTGAAGTTGAAGTTATTATTATTACTGTTATTAGGATGTTGTTATTATTATTATTATTGTTTATCTTTATAGTTGTTAATATCATTATCTTTATTGTCGCTGGTGTGGGCCGGCCTTACGACAGGAATAAAATTTTCTTTTCCTTGTCTCCTCTGATTGCTGATACGATTGTTGCAGTAGCCCCTGCTCATCTTAAACAAGTGTCCTCATCCTGTTTTGTCTATGCAAATGTTGACATGTACTGCATGCAGGTGCATCTCAGTAAATTAGAATGTCATCCAAAAGTTGATTTATTTCAGTAATTCAATCCAAAAAATGAAACTCATATGTAGATTCATTACACACAAAGTGATATATTTCAAGTATTCATGCTTCCCTCTCCTTACAAGCTTTATGGAAATGCTGATTTCATTTTCCCGCAGGACTTGGCACCTGCCCACACTGCCAAAAGTATGGATAGCTGGTTTTATCACACTGCTTGATTGACCAGCAAACTCTCCTTACCTAAACGCCATAGAGAATCTATGGGGTATTGTCAAGAGGAAGATGAGACACCAGATCCAACAATGCAGACGAGCTGAAGGCCGCTATCAAAGCAACCTGGGCTTTCATAACACCTCAGCAGTGCCACAGGCTGATCACCTCCATCACATGCCGCATTGATGCAGTAATTCATGCAAAAGGAGCCCTGACCAAGCGTTGAGTGTGTACATGGACATATTTTTCAGTCCACCAACATTTCTATTAAAAATTGAATTTTTAAAATTAAATTTATGTAATATGTAATTTTTTTGAGAAACTGAATTTCTGGTTTTCATGAACTATAAGCTGTAATCATCAAAATTAAAAGAAATGAACACTTGAAATATATCACTGTGTGTTAGGAATCTATATAATATGAATGTCATTTTTTTGAATTGAGTTACTGAAACAAGTCAATTTTTAGATGACATTCTAATTTACTGAGATGCATCTGTGCTGTGGGTTGACTTTGTGACTAGCACCTCTGGCTATACTTTCAGGTTCAGAAGATCAAAGGTCAAGGTCAGAAAGATTTATAAGCTATATCTCAACAAAAAGACAGCTAGGGCCACCAAACGTGATACACAGATTCATTTTGGGATCCTGACGCAGAACTATGCGTTTAAGGTCAAAAGGTCAAGGTTTGCATTCCCTATGCCCCATTACTATATGGGAGGCTGAAAAGTTCATAGTGGTCAAAGTTGACCAAATGTGGTTTATTTTTCAACATAGTCTCCCTTTCGGTCCACACACTTCTCTCATTGGTGTTGCAGCGCTTGGATCCCTGCGTTTGAAAAATAAAAGACATTTGGTCAAATTTGACAACTATGAACTTTTCAGCCTATGAACTCCCCCCCCCCCCCCATACTGTGAGTAAATCTAAGGTCAACAAACATGGTACACTGGTTCACCTTGGGATCCTGAACTGTGACTATGGTTTTGGGATTGCAAGGTCAGTGGTCAAAGTCAAAATGCCATATAAATTATATCTCAGGAACAAATGAATCAACCCACGCAAGGTAGCTGGACCAGAAAACATACCAGGTCGCGTTCTGAAGGACTGTGCAGAGGAGCTCAAGTATGTCCTGGCCGACATCTTCAACATCTCCCTGAGTCAAGCTGTTAAGATAAGATAAGATAAGATAAGATAAGCCTTTATTAGTCCCACAACGGGGAAATTCCAGGATTGCAACAGCACAGGGATAGCAACACTCAGAGCAACAATCAGAAGGCAAGAAAAAAAAGCAAGCAAGCAAGAGCAGCTAATATACATATGTACATATTACTATAAATATATATATATACACACAGACACACAGTGCAGAGCATTGTAGCTGGATGGAATAAATATATGAGTATATAAACACACAGTGCGGAGCATTGTAGCTAGATGGAATAAATATGTAGATGTATAAACACCCACAGTACGGAGCATTGCAGCTAGGTGGAATAAATATGTAAATATATAAACACACAGTGCGGAACAATGTAGCTAGATGGAATAATATGTAGATATATAAACACACACAGTGCGGAGCATTGTAGCTAGATGGAATAAATATATAGATATATAAATATAAACACACCCAGTCCCCACTTCTTTCAGAATTGCTACCATCATACCAGTCCCAAAGAACCCCATCCCATCCAGCTACAACGATTACCGGCCAGTAGCATTGACCTCCATCATAATGACGTGCTTTGAGCGGCTGGTCATGCAGATCATCATGTCCACCCTCCCTCCCTCCCTCTCACGACTCATCCCAGTTTGCATACAGGTCAAACAGATCCACAGAAGATGCCATCGCTGCTGATCTCCATCCAGCCCTCACCCACCTGGACTCAAAGAACTCCTATGTGCGAATGCTGTTCTTGGACTTCAGTTCAGCATTCAACACAATCATTCCCCAGCACTTAATACAAAAACTCAGACACTTGGGCCTCAAAACCTCTCTGTAACTGGGTGTTGGACTTTCTCACAGGGAGGCCACAGAATGTGCAGGTCGGCAGCAGCACCTCCAAGACCATCACACTGAGCACATGGGCCCCACAAGGGTGCATGCTCAGCCTGCTGCTCTTCACCCTGCTGACCCATGACTGCGTACCAGCCTACAACACCAACCACACCATCAACGGTGGTGGGCCTCATCACCAACAACGAGGAGGCCAACTACAGAAAGGAGGTGAGTCAACTGGTCCAGTGGTGTAAAAACAATACTCTCTTCCTGAGCGTGGGAAAAACCAAGGAGATTGTGGTTGGCTTCAGGAGAGGACGTACGCAGCATCCCGCTCTGATCATCGATGGAGCAGCTGTGGAGAGGGTGAGCAGCACCAAGTTCCTGGGGCTGCACATCTCTGAGGACCTCTCCTGGTCTAACAACACCACATCACTGGCCAAGAAGGCTCAAGCTCGCTTCTATTTCCTCCACAAACTGAGGAGAGCACGAGTCCCACCCCCCATCATGTGCTCATTCTACCGGGGTACCATTGAGAGCATCCTCACCAGCTACATCACAGTGTGGTATGGACAGTGTACCACCTCCTGCCGGAAGGCACTACAGCACACAGTGAAAGGAGCCAGTAAGATCATCAATGCCTCTCTGCCCCTGGCTCGAACATCTACCACACCCACCTCACCCACAAACCTATCAACATTGCAGGCGACACCTCCCACCCATCACACTCACTCTTCAGCCCCCTGCCTTCAGGGAGAAGGCACTGAAGCCTCCGGGCCCACTTCACAAGACTGCTAAACAACAGTCCCCCTCCCCGGACCATAACACACTCACCTACACAATAACTACCTCGGCTGTTTGCACAGAAAGACTTGGCACACCAACAGTAATACATCTGCTTCTGTTTGTCTCTGCACCTTACTGCAACCGTTTGCACAAATGCTATACATGCTGCTGTCTGTCTGTTATTGCAATATTGATCATGTGCAGTCCAGTCTACACTGCACTGTCTGCATCTACACTACTGCATTGAACTTGCAATTACGGGTATTACAGCTCTACTTTTTCTGTACATAGGATTACTGGGTTTCATTTTTATCTTTATTTGCACTATGGGTAGCATTACTGTACATAGACTGCTGTTGTTTTTCATCCTTATTCCTTCTTTTCTTATATATTACACACACCACTAAGAGACACACCCAAATTTCTGACTATGGGTTTGGGGTCAAAAGGTCAAATATCAAGGTTTTAAAGTATATACGGCAGGAAAAGGCATGGGTCTACATCTCAGTTGAGTTCATTATCATTAATTGGATGTCTATAAAATTTCCTTTTTCCCCATAATTTTCTGCACAGGAAATCTGTTGGATAAAGTTTTGTAGACTTCAATATGGCAAATGAGGCCAGTGTTTAGCAGTGATTCTGCTGGTGTGGAAAAAACACTGTTACAGCTAAAATATGGATTGGCATTCTGACCCTGGGGGACAGATTCATGGTGCTGATGTGCTGGTTTGCTCCTGTCTCCGGTTGTCTTGGAGACTATAGATTTCTCACACTGATGACAGCTGTTTTGGTGTCCAGGTTGTTCCTGATGATGCAGCTGTTGTCATCAGTGAATCATGAAAGCAGCACTTCCATGGAGCAAGTTAGGAGAAACAGCAGCTTCTTCAATGTTTGCTGAAAGGCACAAAATTATTTTTAGGGGCACAGTTACTTTTTATGATTGTACCTTGTATCGTGTAAATTGTTACTCGAGAAAGCAAAAAGTTTTCTGCCTGTTTTTGTTAAAGGGGTTGTAGACTGAAAAACTGTTTTTGTGGATTGAAATCTGTTGAACTGCGTCTGTTGGTCATGTGATTATCAAAAAAATATCAAATCACTCACTTCCCTTAAAAAACACACAGCTTTTATATAATTTCTATCTAAGATTTGCCATTTCAACTCTTCCGGGTTTGTTCCTCTACGTTGAGAAAAGGTAATCCCAGCCTCGATACCCGCCCCCCTGCACTATTATTAACCAGCCTAACTGTCTGTCTGCAAATGTGTAGATGTGGGGAGCCCAGACAAGTGTAACCCAGTGTTAAAAACGCAAATAAAAATATGAATATTGACACCGCTTTTAAAAAGAAAAACACCCATTTCACAATGGGAGTAAATAATTTAAAGATGAATATTTAAATAAATATATATTCATAAAACAGTAGGGAACATTTTCTGGGGAGTTTTGATAAAGTTCCAAATGTTTTTATTTGATATTTTTAGCTACCAATGGCTGTGCCGTTGTTTGGCAGCGCCAGCCAATGGGTTAAGCGCTCTCTCTCCGGGTCTGGGTATGACTTGCTTTTTTTGCCTCAGTCACGCCAGACGCCGAAAGACACCAACCAAGAGAGAGAGATGGTCCTTGATGATATGGCGACGCTAACGTGCTAATAGTAGTCTTTGTCTCGGATAAAACTTGAGATTGATTTGGATCCAAAGGCTGTAAACGCACGTTGAGTGCGGGAACCCCATGACGCACGTGTCACTTAGCTTGGTCAGGGTTTTTTTTGGTTTCCTGATTCCTGGACCAAGAAACTGTGGACTCCAGATCTGGATGGTGAGCCTTGCCCGAACCTAACTGACTGGTAAAAGTGACCCAACTGGTCACCTGGAACTGATACCAAAGAACTGTACATATTGTGAATATATTTTGGATGGATTGTATTTTCTTTTATTATTGAATTATTAATGTGATCAGCGCTCTACCTGTGTTTATGTGTACCTGACTTTGAAATATATATAGTTGCAAGTTCCATACACCATGTGTGTGAGTTTTCTATTGTTGTGTCCTCCGGGCTCCTACGAACCTGGGGTCTGTCTGATCTGGCCCAATTGTCCCTTCCATCCAGGTAGTAGAGTTAAAGGTAACTACACTGCCATAACCCAATACTACCACAAGGGTACAAGATTGTACACCTAAAGTAGTATTACACACCTAAAGTGCTACAAAGAGGTGTTACACACAAGTGGGCATTACAAAAATCTGGCGAGCCAGCCAGGACCCTGGAGCGTTGCACAACAGTAGTGGACTCTGTTTTGACCCCTGACCAAACAGTTCATATACTGTCAAAATGGATTTTGTTGCAAAATATGGTGTCATAGTTCCAAATGCAGTCATTGTCAGTGGCGTACTTGACAAAGAAAAAGACAAAGACGTTTTTAAGTTCCTAGAGCAACATGGCACTATTCGCAGGGTGCTTAGCATTGATGATAACTCGTCTGAATTTGACAAAAGTCACCTTGTGGAGTTCGAGTCTGGATTAGCTATTGAAACATTAGCACCTGCGTTGCTGTACTTTTTTGCATCCACTGACAATCCTGATGTTAAGTACTGCATTCAAGCCTTAACTGATGTGTACACTAAAACTGTAGGGGGCAGTGTTACTGAGGCTTATCTTAGCAACCTGAGGGGTTTAGCTAAGTTAAGTGGAAAAGGTTTTGAAGAGGTGTTGCGGGAGGTTATGTCCACAATAGGGAAGTCTATTGAAGCTGCTGAGACAGCTAAAACGGTCTCTGTCGATGTTGAGCCTCCTTCCCCTACTGTAGAACCCACACAAAGTGGAGTCTCTCCTCCACTCCAAGTTGAAGTGCCTCGCACCCCTAAAACCACTCAAGCACTCTTCCAAAGCCCTCTCAGACCAAACATGACACCTCAAATGTTGAGTCCAACTGATTTTAACCCACCCGAGGTTCAGAAAATCGTAGTCGAGCATGTCATTAAACATGCAGAGAAGCCGTCAAATGCCCATTCCTCTTTGAGAATCAGAGCTTTCTCTGGCAAAATGCCAAGACTGTATACTGAAGCTGATTATGAAACATGGTGTTCACATGTTGACTTGATGATGGAAGGTACTTCTTTGTCTGACTTGGAAAAATCTCGCAAGATCCTGGAAAGTCTTCTTGCTCCTGCATCTGATATTATTCGCCCTCTTGGGTCTGAAGCCACCTCTGCCGACTATCTTAAGCTGTTGGACTCAACTTTCGGGACTGTTTAAGACGGTGAGGAACTGCTTGTGCGATTCATGAACACTTTCCAAGATTATGGAGAAAAACCCTCTGCATATCTGCATCGTTTGCAGGTGGCGCTCAATCTCACAGTGCGTAGAGGCGGTCTAGAGCCACAAGAAGTGAACAAACAGCTTCTCAAGCAGTTTAACAGAGGCTGTTGGGATGATAATCTGCTAAAGGAGCTACAGCTGGAACTAAAAGATAAACATCCACCTGCGTATGCAGAGTTATTGCTTCACCTTCGCACTGCTGAAAACAGACAAGAAGTTAAAAACACACGCATGAAAAAACACTTAGGCGCCACAAAACCAAAAGCAGCCTCCTACGAACAAACCGTCACCGAAACAAGTACAAATAGTGAAGTAGAGTCTGACAGTCTGAAAGAACTGAAAAAGCAAGTCGCTGATCTATAAAGCCAATTAGCTGCTGTCGTGAAACAAAAGAAACAAGCACCACCGAAGAAAGACCCAACTAAGAAGTCTGAAAATAAGAAACCTGACTATGCCAAACCTGAAAACTTACCTTCGTCCAGCCGTCCCAATACTAGGCCCAAACCATGGTATTGCTTCTGCTGTGGCGAAGATGGGCATATTGTAGCCACTTGTGAGTCAGAGCCAAACCCTGCACTTGTAGCTGCAAAACGCAAAGAACTAAGAGTAAAAAGACAGATTTGGGACAGTCAGAACCCCCAATCTTCTTTAAACTGAAGTCTGCCGCTGTTGCGGGACAAACAGAGGCTAGTTCAGAGATGACCCGTCCCAAACCAAAAGCTCCATTCAAGACATGTGCTAAACTGAAGTCACACTACAAAACAGACTCCTTTAACTTTCCTAATGGTCTAATTGGTACAAAAAGTACAGCACAAGTGAAAGTGAATGGTTGTACTGTGAGCTGTTTGTTAGATACAGGCTCCCAGGTGACTACTGTCCCTGAGTCCTATTACAGACAGTACTTATCCAACCATGAGATTAAGCCACTTTTTGAGCTGTTAGAAGTGGAGGGAGCTAATGGTCAGAGTGTACCTTATTTAGGCTACATTGAAATGAATGTCACTTTCCCAAAAGACTTTCTCGGTATTGAAGCCGAAGTGCCAACGCTTGTCTTAGTGGTTCCCGATGTACGTGCAGCTGATCAGTCCTTAGTGTTAATAGGGACAAACACATTAGATGTACTTTACGAGCTGTACTCTGATGCATGTTCTGAACTGCAGCCAACCATGTCACTTGGTTATAAGGCAGTGTTAAAAGTCCTTGAGCTACGGCACAGACAGTACAAAGACACTAGCCTTGGTTTAGTGACCATGCGCAACAAAGAGCCACAGTTAGTTCCTGCAGGCCAAACAGTTGTTCTAGATGGCGCTGTAGCTGTGTCAGCCGGCAACAGTGAAAAATCTGTCTTGTTAGAACACCCGTTAATGTCAGCCTTACCTGGTGGTATCCTAGTAAAACCATGTCTCATAGACTTACCTGAAAGAGCACCTTACCTTGTTCCAGTTATACTCACCAATGAATCAGAACATGATGTGACAATCCCTCAGAAGTGTGTCATTGGAGAAATTTGTGCATATCAACGAGTCTATCGCAAGAACACTCCGTTAAAGTTACAAAGTCCAAAACTGAACCAAAGTCCACTCTGAAGTTCAACTTTGACTCTTCCCCCATTAGTGCTGAATGGAAAGAGCGCCTAACAGAAAAACTCAGTCAAATGCCCAAAGTATTTGCACAAAATGATTTTGACTTTGGCAAAACGGATCAAGTGAAACACACAATCAAATTATCAGATGAAACACCGTTCAAACACAGAGCACGTCCCATACATCTAGATGACCTGGAAGCGGTCCGTAAGCATCTCAAAGAACTCCAACAAGCAGGTATGATAAGAGAGTCCACTTCTCCATTTTCTTTGCCTGTTGTAGTGGTGTGAAAGAAAAATGGCGATGTCCGTCTTTGTATTGATTACAGGAAGCTTAACATGCAGACTGTAAAAGATGCTTACGCCCTCCCCAACTTGGAGGAAACATTTTCCACCTTGACCGGTTCGCAGTGGTTCTCCGTCCTCGATTTAAAGTCAGCGTACTACCAAATTGAGGTAGAGGAGCTGGACAAACCAAAGATGGCGTTTGTATGTCCCATGGGCTTTTGGGAATTCAATAGAATGCCCCAAGGCATTACAAACGCCCCCAGCACGTTCCAGCGCCTCATGGAGAAATGTATGGGCGACATGAATCTGCATGAGGTGATTGTGTTCCTCGATGACATCATTGTATTCTCCAAGATGCCCGAAGAACATGAGGCTCGCTTAATGAAAGTTCTTAATCGCCTAAAAGAGTATGGGCTTAAACTCTCCCCTGAGAAATGCAGATTTTTTTCAAACTTCTGTCAGATACCTCGGTCACATTGTGTCCAGTAAAGGAGTTGAGACCGACCCCGAAAAAGTGAAAGCCCTAAGTACCTGACCTGTGCCCCGTGATCTAAAACAGCTCCACTCGTTCTTAGGCTTTTCAGGGTACTATAGGCGGTTCATTAAGAACTATTCCAGCATTGTTAAGCCCCTCACTGACTTAACATCAGGCTACCCTCCTTTGCGCAAAAGCACAAAGCCCAAAGCTAAGCCTGCCCAGTACCACGACCCAAAGACACCGTTTGGCGAGCGATGGACTTCTTCCTGTGATCTTGCATTCAAAACCATCATTGAAAAGCTCAGTACTGCACCTGTCCTGGGCTTTGCTGACCCTCAGTTGCCATATAAATAATCTGTGAACTTCTCCATTACTGCCCACTTTAGAGCTAAAAATTCTAATTTATAGGCGGGGTAACGGGACTCACTTCTAGACAACCCCCGGAAGGTGTTAGCTTCAGAGCTAATTGTGCTACTAGGACTTAGCTTACCAAGCGTGGTTTATATTGTTATTGTCTTGAGATTTCAGTCAACCTAATAGACATTCCTGTTTCCAACTGACTCACTAATCCACAGCTGATGATATAGCTTGCATCAATCTGTTCTTTCTTGTTATATTTTCACTGTGATACCACATTGAACCATTAGCATTATTTTCTCTGAGACCCAAGATGGCTAGCTGAAGCTAGCAGTTTAGCCACTCATTCACAAATGTTTCTGTGCTTATTGTACTCCAGGGACTGGTCATATCTTATCAACCACTGAAACCACACATCCCTGCCCACCAATGATGCATTATTTAATTTATTCTTTAAGACAAAATTATGTTATTTGGCTCAGGCTTGCTGTCCGAGCTAGGAGTTAGTGAATAGTGACTTAAGAGGAAGGGTGGAGTTAACTGCAGCTTTTGGACATGCACTGAAATGAAACATTGTGAGTAAAACTGCAAAAGATGATTCACAATGATGCTAAAATAATTACATAAATTCTGACCAAATTATGTCACAGACATTTCATTAAGACCTGTGGGAGTTGTCAACTTGTAGAAAAAGTGTAGTGGATGACCCCTTTAAAGTTTCCATGTACCTCTGTCTCTGTGTATTAATGTTCTTTTAAAGGGAGTTTACTTCATCAAGACGCATGAGGATAATTAAGTGCATGAGTTCACGCCCTAGTAGTAAAAGGCTGTGTGTATTGTTATCTTCGTTAATAACAATTTGTGTTAATTAAACTGAATCCTAAGTGGAGTGAGATTTTCATGTGTTAATATATCTTATAACTTCCTGACATAACATTGTTTATTGGTTAACAAGTGTTTTATACAGAAATTGTGTGATAAGACAGTTTTGCTACTTTGTATTGCTTGTTGATAATGAAACTGAGTTGTTTTCCTCCCAATTCTTTCAAATCTTAAGGGTGAGGCTAAATGGAGTAAGAGGATTATATTGAGATGAAAGTGTATTGCTATCTTATTGGATTTTTGAGTTATAGGGACAATAAGCTTTTGCCAGCTTGTGCTTTGGTGATAACCAGAAATAAGGTTTCTATTAGCTGCACATGAGTTGTTTATCAAGAAAAAGTCATTATCTTTGAGAGTAATGCTGTAATGACTCTGGAGAGAAGCATGAGATGCAGCAGGGTCTAAATAGAGGTGTGATTGTGGTTTATATCAGTTTGCAAAGTAAACACAGTTAAGCTGTTACTGTTGTTCTTGTTAGTTCTTAGTTCAGTATTTATTATTTTAACCTCTCTTGGCCTGGTGATAATGGTGATAATAATAACAATATAGAGGTTGGAGTAATTTTATTCTCAAGTCACTCCCTTCCTGTGCCTGTTTGGGCCAGATTTAATTTTCATTTATGTTGTCTTCTTCTTCTTCTTCTTGCATCTTCCTCAATAACACCAACACTCTCCATGTCCTCCTTCACTACATACATAAATCTTCCTTGTTTCCTCTTGCCTGGCAACTCCATCTTCAGCATCCTTTGACCAGTATATCCACTATCACTCCTCTGCACATGCCCAAACCATCTCAGTCTCTCTTACTTTGTCTCCAAACTGCTCAACCTGAGCTGTCTCTCTGATATACTCATTTCTAATCCTGTCCTTCCTAGTCACTCCCAATGAGAATCTTAGTATCTTCAACGCTGCCACCTCCAGCGCTGTCTCCTGTCTTTTTGTCAGTGCCATTGTCTCCAAACCATACATCATAGTAGGTCTCACAACCATCTTTCTTCCATCACAAATCACCCCTGACACTCATCTCCACCCACTCTACCCTGCCTGCACTCTCTTCTTCACCACTCTTGTGCATTTCCCATTGCTTTGGATGGTTGACCCCAGGTATTTAAACTCGTCTACCTTCACTACCTCTGCTCCTTGTTTGTTCACTGTTACACTTGCCTCCGTCTCATTCACACACACATGTATTTTGTCTTGCTTCTACTGACTTAAATTCCTCTTCTCTCCAGAGCACACCTCCACCCCTCCAGGTTCTCTTCCACCTGCTCCTTACTCTCACTACATAGTATCACAATGTCGTCTGCAAACATCATGACCCACAGAGACTCCTGCCTGACCTCGTCTGTCAGCCTGTCCATCACCATGGCAAACAAGAAGGGGCTCAGAGCCGATCTCTGATGTAATCCCACACCCACCTTGAATCCATCTGTCATTCCTACAGCACACCTCACTACTGTCTCGCTGTCCTCATATATGTCCTGCACTACCCTCACATACTTGTCTGCCACTCCTGACTTCCTCAAACAATACCACACTTCCTCTCTCGGCACCCTATCACATGCTTTCTCTAGATCCGCAAAGACACAGTGCAACTCCTTCTGACCTTCTCTATACATCTCCATCAACACTCTTAAAGCAAACATTGCATCGTTAGTACTCTTTCTTGGCATGAAACTATACTGCTGGTCACTGTTAGAAAAATACCCGATTCTTTGATTGAAAGATCCAAGAACAAGCTGGAGATTTCTTCAATTTAAAGATGGAACATTTATTTAGAAGTCACAAGTAAAGCAAGCAGCGCTGGGTGCAGCGTGACGCAGCTCCCTCTGGAGTGTCGCCACACTGACCATGACTTCCAGGTGCGTGTTACAGTTATCTTCTTGGGTTGGTTGGGCCAACCCCCATACAGTAGGATGGGCTTGTACGTGACTGTCTGATTGGCCAATTTAACTCAGACGAGAACAGGCCATCCGCTGATCACGCCGCTGTTCTAGAATGTGCAATCAACAGTGTACTTGAATGTTGGATCCGGATGTGTATCTGATGTGAAAGACCTGACTAAAAAGAGAGAGAGAGAGGAGAGAGAGAGTTCTATAGCTTTGCTTCATTCTTGTTTATTAGTTTACCATATTTGTTCATAAGAATGCTGTCATGCGGTGGCCCTCGCGAGCCACCATAAGACGTCAAAAGACACCGGTGAAGTTTGCACAATTTATTGTTAACAAAAGAAACACACAAAACAATGAGCCACGGTGGGCTAAAACGTACAATACTACATACACGTGACCATAAGGCAAACAAGAAGCACACTTACAATCATAACCCAGGGATGGTCGATAACTAACTAACTACTAACTAACCTGCACTTATATAGCGCTTTTCTAGTCACAAAGACCACTCAAAGCACTTTCACTAATACTAACCCTCTATTCTAAGGGCCTATAGGAAACAGATATCTAGGGACAATTTAGAACAGCCAATTAACCTAACATGCATGTCTTTGGCATGTGGGAGGAAACCGGAGAAATCCCGGAGTAAACCCACGCAACACGGGGAGAACATGCAAACTCCACACAGATCACTGTTGGTCGGGGGCTGGGATCGAACCCACGATCCCATGATCCCCACAATCCCCCGGCCAAGGGTAAACTGTGCTGCCGCAGTGCTAACCACTGCGCCACCGTGCAGCCCATGATGATAAGCCAGACCATGAAGGCATAGTTGACGTCTGAGCCGAGGAACGCTTGCTCAACGTCTGGCAAGAATTCTCTGACGAGCAATCGTTGAAGAATCGCTGACGAGACTGCCGCATTATTCTGCTCCCAGAGCCCACTTAAGTGCAGAGCTGCTGATGAGCCGAAATGCAACACAGCTGTCAGACTTGACAGCAGGTAACCCCTCCGAGCACTGTCAAAATAAAGGCTCGGGGAGCCAGAAGGTAAACACTGCTGTCAAACCTGGTGAAGATGATGCATGGCTCGAGTGCGGACGAGATCGGCGTTCGAACCATGACAGTACCCCCCCCCCCCAAGGGCAAGCTCCAAACGCCCAATGATACCCAAGCCCCCCCACCCCCAGGCCCGGAGGGAGAGAACCAGCAACAGAGAAAAAACACAATACTCCCTAATGCACAAATCATAATAAAAACAGGCACAAATGAGGCAATTACAGAGCACGTTTAACAGAAAATGCAGTACTCCATAATGCACCGAAACACACAGGGCAAGAAAAAAAAGGAAAAGAACCCCCCCCCCCCACAAATTAGGTACGTTACATCCCTCAGACAGAAGAGGGGGAGAAAAAAAACATGCTGACAATGGCAAGAACACTGAGCAAAACTATCACACCGAATGGCCTTACACCTCAATGGGACCACACAACCCACGAGGATGATGACAGGCAGAGTCCAAAAACAACGGAGACAATTCCAGTGGTCTCCCTGCGTCCAGTGGCCAACGGGTGATTACAGGAAACAGGACATGATCGAATGGCCTACCCCAGTCCCAGGCTCGGAAAGTCAGAACCTCCGGCGGCCAAACCAGGTCGCCCAGTTGCAAGCACAGTATGTCGGGTGGCCGATCCAGGGCGCCGAACCGGCGAAACAGTTCCTCTGGTGGCCGACCCACATCCCTCGGCCACCAGAACCGCGGGGAGACAATCGGCGGCGGCCTCCTTGGCGGGGGGAAGACGGGGGAGAGCCGGGCCGAACGTAGAGGCCCCCCAACGGCCCCCGGCGGTGATGAGCTGGGTTGGTGACTATCATAAGGGAGATGATGGTGACGACGAGCCCGCACAATGTCAGGTGGCAAAGGGTCTGCAGCTCCTCCACCGACTTGACCCATACCGATGCTGCACTCGTGGCTGCACCTGCGTCGGACCCCGACTGGGTCGCGGCTGCACCTGCGTTGGACCCCGACTGGGTCAGCGCAGCACCGGTGACGACCTCCGACCCCGAACCTGGAACCTCCAGCACAGCGACTGCGACTGGCTCCGCACCGGTGACTCTGGAAGGAGGCTCAGAAGACAAGAGAGAACCGGGATCAGAATCACTAGTAGCGACAGAGCCGAGCGAGACGAGCTCGGGCGCAGCAGATGGCTGCCCCTGACTCGCCTCCCCGAGAGGCAGGCAGAAATGCTCCAAGATAGAAAGGAGAAAAACAAAGTAGAGCACTTGCCTGCACTCGGGTTCTGTCGCCGTCCAGGACTTCGTCGATCCAGGCTCAGGACGGAGAAGTTCGTCATCAGGCTCCCAATCGGCTATGGCGGGTTCCGCAGCCGGCATGATGGTCTCTGCAGTCTGAGGACCCTCTGGTGCTGACGTCCACGCCGATAACCCGCACGGCGTGATGGCAGGGGACCCTCGACCCGCTGGCTCGAACTGCTCCAATGTGGAGACCCGGGGACGCTTCATCGTCGGCGCAGGCTCCATGCTGCAGTCCGCTCTTCTCCTCTGCCCACGACGTGGCTGCGGGGCTGGGACCAGGTTCTCCAGAACTGCAGGCCCCCTCCTCGTCCGGCGATGTAGGCCTGGTGTCGTGGACTGCTCAGCGGAGGGAGACACAGAGGCAGCAGGTTTAGTGATAAGAGCTACAGCAGGTGGTGGGAGCTTGGGGGACTGTGAACCCCGAACTCCGCCCCCAGGAGTCAGACAAGGCAAATCACAACTATGAAAAGAAGAATGAACTTGCACTTGCCTGTTTCCTGGAGGATAGATGGTGCCTGCTGCAGCGGGTGGAGTCTTCCTTCTTCCTCTCTGGATGGTGACGGTGGGCCCCTCGGGACGAGGAGGAGGAGCCGCCCGTGGTGGCTTGCTGACGGGCCTCGCCGAAGCACGACTGACAGCACTCATAGCAGCTGGAGATGACGTCGAGGAGGAGGCGACTGCAGGGATTCTCTCCTGTTGTGATGTGTGAGATGCAGCTGACTGGGAGGCTGGGTTCCTCCGACGACCTGGAGCTGGATCTGGACGGGATTCTCTCTAGGACCCAGTTGGGGCACAGTGATGACGCTTACTGGCCGACGGTGCGGCGAGGGGCCCAGGAACACATGGCACTGGGACTGGACGGGCGACAGGAGCTGGATTCCGATCCATCGGTCTCCTGCCTGGATTTCCCTCCAGCCTATGGATCTCCACTCTCATCGGGAATGCTGAACTCGCAGGAGGGGGAGGAGGTTCCTGGAGCGCCTTTGTAATTAACCCGCGCTGCGCCACAATCCATGGTATCCTCTCCCCTCCTTCCGGAAAAGAGGTGAGGTGGTATCGTAGTAAGGCCCGCTGGGCGAGGTACAAAGAGTCACCGGCCGCTTCAGTGGGCATGAGACGGGCGGCTTCAGTCAGATAGCCGTCAATCTCCTCAAACCACTCCGGGCAATACCCACGCTCGAGGGCGGACATCCTATTCACAAGCCTGAGTGAAGGAAAAAACTCCACACCACGGCAAACTCACGGTGAAAGGCGTCTCAGTTTGGCGGCAGTCTACTGTCATGCGGTGGCCCTCGCGAGCCACCAGAAGACACCAGAAGACACCGGTGAAGTTTGCACAATTTATTGTTAACAAAAGAAACACACAAAACAATGAGCCATGGTGGGCTAAAACATACAATACTATATACACGTGACCATGAGGCAAACAAGAAACACACTTACAGTCATAACCCAGGGATGGTCGATAAGCCAGACCATGAAGGCATAGTTGACGTCTGAGCCGAGGAACGCTCGCTCAACATCTGGCAAGGAGAATTCTCTGACGAGCAATCGTTGACGAATCGCTGATGAGACTGCCGCATTATTCTGCTCCCAGAGCCCACTTAAGTGCAGAGCTGCTGATGAGCCGAAATGCAGCGCAGCTGTCAGACTTGACAGCAGGAAGCCCCTCCGAGCGCTGTCAAAATAAAGGCTCGGGGAGCCAGAAGGTAAACACTGCTGTCAAACCTGGTGAAGATGATGCATGGCTCGAGCGCGGATGAGATCGGCGCTCGAGCCATGACAAATGCAAACAGAATATGTATAGAATCTGTGTAGAGCATAATGGGAGATTACCTACAGAATTATTATTTTGGCACTAACTTTCCATTAACCCTTTCACTCCTCCCTTTGACATGATTTTATCATGTCAACCATGTATGGTGTGAGAGACGCTAGCAATTAACAGATGGTGAATAAAGCAGGTCCCTGCATTGTGTGTCAACCCAAGAGGCTTGCACCATTGGTTTTGCTACCCTTGCCTCCCCCCTTGTGGACCCCTTAGTGCGGTGCAGCCGAGGTCTTCTCCTTATCATAGTTTTTTGTCTGGTGGGGTGGACCATGTGGGGGTCATAGGGTCGAATAGGATCAATACACGAAGCCCACTGTCACAACTCGCTCTCGCCTGTCATCTGTTTCAGCCGCGCGCACACCTGCGCCTCATCAGCCTCCAACAATTTAACCCACTCTGCCTGGAACCTCGGCCTGGAGCCGTCTGCTCGTCTACGCTCCCAATTCCAGCACTCGACCGTTCCTTCCCGGCCTGCGCCTTCGTTCCTCATGCACGTAAGCTGTCATTCCCTTACCTGCTCTCCAGTATTCTCCCCTGTGCACAGGTGGATCCTTCAGGCGGCGGATTCCTCTCTCCTTCGCCCCATCCTCGTCCATCCCTTCCTTGCTTTGCTGAGCGCGCACCAGGGCGCTGTCCTCCATGCAGGAGTTCTGCGACTTGCCAACGCCAGTCACCTCGACACCTGCAAGTAAGCAGCACTTTGTGTGTTAACCCTGCGTGGTGAAGGTCATTACTCACCCTTGTCTTTGCTCTGCCCTTAAGGTTGCCTGGCTGCACGGCGCACTGTTCTGCCCTCGGCGCTCCCTGTCCTCCAGCAATCCATTCACACCTCACACTCACGCATCCAAACACCTGTTGTTGTTCAGTAAAGCTTTTGAATCTCACTCGAGCCTGTGTGCATGTTCCCTGGGCCTGACATCATGTCAGTACGGCTCCAGCAAAGCGGCCCAGTGGACAGCGGGCTTGCACGCCAATTATCCACCCTCGAGGCTCGAGTGGATTTAATAGCTCATCAGCAGCAGGTTATTCTCAATCAACTCATTAACATCACTCACCGGTTGGACCTCCTGGATCCCCAGCAGGCGTTCCCTCCGGCCCAGCATAGCGGGCCAGCTCTGTTTGCTTCCCTAGCTAGCCAGGCTAGCCCGGGGCCGCCAACCCGACTCACCCCCATTCCAGCACCCTTGCACTTCAGCGGAAAACTCAGCGAAGCGTGCGGGTTTCTTCTCCAGTGTGAGTCGGTGTTCCAGCGCGTCCCCGGGGACTTTCCGACTGACCATAGCTGGATTGGGTATGTTGCCAACCTCCTGGAAGGGCGAGCGTTAGTTTGGGCTTACGCCGTTATGGCGAGGCCCAGCTACGCGAACCTGACCTATGCCCAGTTCGTGCGCGACTTCAACGAAGTCTTTAATCACTCGGATCGTGACAGCGTGCTAACCAATCGGCTACTTAACCTTCGCCAGGGTAGTCGATTGGCAGCCGATTACGCTGTCGACTTCCGGGTGGCAGCAGAGGAAGTTGGCTGGGGCGATGCTGCCCTCTGCAGCATCTTCCTCCGCAATCTGAATTCCAGTCTGCGGGACGAGCTGGCCTGCCAGCATCAGCCGGAACGGCTGTCCGAATTAATTTCATTAGCTATTAGCTTAGACAACAGGCTGTGAGAGCGGGCCGCTGAGCGGAAGTCCTACAGCCGCTCGAGCGGAGCTTCCGCCCGCGCCTCTTAGTCTCGCCCCCTGGCGTTACCTGCTCCGGAGTCTGCCGATGAATCTGAGGCTATGCTAATCGGGCGGACCAAGCTTCCACTGGCGGAGAAACAGCGCCACAGGGAGCTGGGTCTCTGCATGTATTGCAGAGACGACCAGCACTCCGTGGAGGCCTGCCCGATTAAGCCAAAAGGGGGGAGTCCGCGAGTCGCTGTAGGGGGCCTCGTGGACGCAACCCAGTCTAATCCCCTCTCCAAATGCCTCCTTCCAATCAGGTTCTGTCATACCCCCATCAGGCATGTCACTCACACACTGGTGGACTCGGGGGCGGAACAGAACTTCATTTCCAAGAATCTGGCAACCCGCCTGGGCATTCCGTGCCAAGCGTTGCCAGCCCCTCTTAACCTTGTCACTCTCTCCCGCACACCTTTGGAGAGGGTCACGCATCGAACTAAACCCATCTCCGTCATCATCTCTGGCAATCACAGGGAGGACTTAAGCCTGTTCGTCCTGCCCACCTCAACTGTTCCCGTCATCCTGGGCTACCCATGGCTGCGTCTTCACAACCCGGTTTTCGATTGGCAGTCCGGCAGCGTCCTCTCCTGGAGCACCTTCTACATGGGAACCTGCCTCCAGTCCGCTGCTTGCGCCCCGTCTGTGCCTCTCTCCACCTCTGACTCACCCCCGCCGGATCTCTCCTTGGTGCCTCCAGAGTTCCACGACCTGGGGCTCGTCTTCAGTAAGTCCAAAGCGCTGTCTCCCCCCCCCCGTGACTTCCTGGGGGTCTTCGTTTTCGTCTACCTGGACGACATCCTGATCTTCTCCCGATCTCGGGAGGAGCATCAGGCCCACATGAGGCGGGTCCTCCAGCGGCTCCTCGAGAACAGGTTGTACGTGAAGGCTGAGAAATGCGAATTCTACACCAACAAGACCTTCTTGGGCTTCGTCGTGTCCCACAACCAACTTCTCCCCGACCCTGCCAAGGTCAAAGCGGTGGTTGAGTGGCCCACTCCCTCGTCCAGGAAACAGGTGCAACAATTCCTAGGATTCACCAACTTCTACCGCCGTTTTGTACCGAAGTACAGCTCTATCGCCTCTCCCCTGACCCGCCTCACCTCCCCCAAGGTGCCGTTCCGGTGGACGGAGGAAGCGACGTCGGCCTTTGAGATGCTGAAGATGGAGTTCTCTTCCTCCCGGGTCCTGACCCAGGTTGACCCAACACTACAATGCCTGGTCAAGGTGGACACGTCTGACACGGGGGTGGGGGCAGTATTGTCTCAGCGCTCTCTGGTGGACGGGGTGGTGCGCCCCTGCGCCTTCTTCTCCCGGCGCTTGTCTGCAGCGGAGCGGAATTATGACGTCGGTGACAGGGAACTCCTGGCAGTTAAACTTGCGCTGCAGGAGTGGCTTCATTGGCTGGAGGGGGCAGCGCAGCCCTTTGTGGTCTGGACGGACCACAAAAATTTGGAGTACCTATGGACGGCCAAGCGTATGAATGCCCGCCAGACGCGTTGGTCTTTGTTCTTCGGCCGATTCAGATTCACAATCACCTATCGCCCTGGCTCCAAGAACGGCAAACCGGACGTGCTGTCCAGACAGTCTGCCCCAGAGGTCCCGGAGGAACAAGACCACACCATCCTGCCGGCCTCGTGCGTCGTGGGAGCAGTTTCATGGTCCATCAGGAACAAGGTCCAGAGGGCACAGGAGGCCGAACCTGATCCTGGCGGCGGCCCAGCTGGGAGGCTGTTTGTGCCATCATCTGTCCGGGGTGACGTCATCCACTGGGCACACACTTCTAAGCTCGCCTGTCATCCTGGAATTTCCCGGCTGGTGGAGCTTCTCCAACGATCCTTCTGGTGGCCCGGACTTCGGAGTGATGTTGCCAATTACGTCCGTGCCTGCCCCCAGTGCACAACGAACAAGACCTCGACCTCCCACCCAGCGGGGCTTCTCCACCCCCTGCCGGTCCCCGGTAGGCCCTGGTCTCATGTAGCCCTAGACTCCATCACCGGTCTTCCCATGTCCAACTCCTGCAACACCATCCTGACCATCGTGGACCGGTTTTCTAAGGCTGCCCATTTCGTGCCGCTCCACGGCCTCCCTACGGCATGGGAAACAGCCCATCTATTGGTCCAGTATGTGGTCAGGCTACATGGCATCCCATCTGACGTCGTCTCCAACCGGGGCCCTCAGTTCGTGTCCAAGGTCTGGAGGTGCTTCTGCAATGCCCTGGGGGCCACGGTGAGTCTGTCCTCCGGTCACCACCCACAGTCCAATGGGCAGTGCGAGCGTACCAGTCAGGAGCTGGAGGCTACTTTGCGCTGCGTCACCTCCTCAAGTCCCTCTTCCTGGAGCACCTATCTGCCCTGGGTGGAGTACGCCCATAACTCCACCTTATCATCGGCGATCGGGATGTTCCCTTTCCGGGCGTCCCTGGGGTACGACCCCCCGTTGTTCCCCGAAGAAGAGGGTGAGATGGCAGTTCCCTCCATCCAGGATCATTTCAGACGCTGCCAGCGCCTGTGGACCAAGATGCGCCAAGCGCTATTATGCACGGCGGCGAGCAACTCCAACGCAGCAAATCGCCACAGGAGAGCCGCTCCTCGTTACCAGGTAGGCCAGCAGGTGTGGTTGTCAACCCGTGACATCAACTTGAAGGCAGAGAAGAAGAAGCTGGCTCAACGCTTTATCGGTCCCTTCCCTGTGACTAAGGTAATTAACCCGGTGGCTGTGCATTTGGCTCTCCCCCCCTAGCTCCGTGTCTGTCCAACATTCCATGTCTCCCAAGTCAAACCTGTGATCTCTGACCCACTCTGTCCTCCTCCTAGGGCGCCTCCCCCTCCCGTGATGATCGACGGCGACCCGGCATGGAGGGTCACCTCCATCCTGGACTCCCGCCGCCGGGGTCACGGGCTACAATATCTGGTGGACTGGGAGGGGTATGGCCCGGAGTGGAGGTCCTGGGTGCACCCTTCCTTTGTGCTGGATAAACAACTTATCGCGGAGTTCCACTGAGTGCACCCAGGTAAGCCAGCGCCGGGAGGCGCTGCTCGGGGGGAGGAGTACTGTCACAACTCGCTCTCGCCTGTCATCTGTTTCAGCCGCGCGCACACCTGCGCCTCATCAGCCTCCAACTATTTAACCCGCTCTGCCTGGAGGCTCTGCCTGGAGCCTCGGCCTGGAGCCGTCTGCTCGTCTACGCTCCCAATTCCAGCGCTTGACCGTTCCTTCCTGGCTTGCGCCTTCGTTCCTCATGCACGTAAGCTGTCATTCCCTTACCTGCTCTCCAGTATTCTCCCCTGTGCACAGGTGGATCCTCCAGACAGTGGATTCCTCTCTCCTTCGCCCCATCCTCGTCCATCCCTTCCTCGCTTCGCCAAGCGCGCACCAGGGTGCTGTCCTCCAGGCAGGAGCTCTGTGACTTGCCAACGCCAGCCACCTCGACACCTGCAAGTAAGTAGCACTTTGTGTGTTAACCCTGCATGGTGAAGGTCATTACTCACCCTTGTCTTTGCTCTGCCCTTAAGGTTGCCTGGCTGCACGGCGCACTGTTCCGCCCTCGGCGCTCCCTGTCCTCCAGCAATCCATTCACACCTCACACTCACGCTTCCAAACACCTGTTGTTGTTCAATAAAGCTTCTGAATCTCACTCGAGCCTGTGTGCGTGTTCCCTGGGCCCGACATCATGTCACCCACGAAACCTTTGTCCACTGGTTTATCCTTGCCAGGGCTCGCATCATTTGGTTGCATTCATCACACAGTTGCGACAGAGGTTTGACCTTTCGCTGTGTCTACTTCCTGTATCCGCAGTTGTGGAGTACAGTCCCACCTCACTGATACACACCGGTACCATTCGAAACAACTGTGTGCCCTTGCTTTTAGAGGCACACCTCGTCCCATGAGGTCTATAGGACAGTCTGGTGGGTGCAACAGAGGATAGATAACGTCCATTCTTCTTCTAGGGACTGAAGTCGTACAGTCACTCGCCCTACAACTTTTTCTACATTGCAGGCACACGTCGTGATGGTCTGGTGCCCTCTGGCATGCATCTTCCCTGTACCCTACACCTTTAATCGAGTGCTGATACAAAGGGCTCGGCTGGGCCAGGACCAATAATGGCCCGAGGGGTTGCCATCACAATGTATGGAGACTGTACTGTTTTATCCTTATTCACGACATCTGTAGTTATCTATGTGCTGTTGTACTGTAAGTTGTCTCTCAGTAGCCTTGAGTTTGTGATTGTTGACTATATGAACTCTGCAAGCAGTGGTTGTGTTGTGATGAGTGTGTTGGGTGATGGGACCTGTATGTTCAGCAGTGGGTAGGTAGTAGCATTGTTCATCTCCTAACATTGTTCAATGTTAGGAGACATCCTTATCCATGCTTGTCGTATTCAGGCTTTCAGAGCTTCTAACCTTCACCCTTATCTAGACTACCTAACCGTAATTAGCGTAATGGAAATAAACACGCAAGAGTACTATAAGTCTCACACCTGTACCTATGTGTGGTGAGCTATGTATGATTTATATATTATTAGTAGCACACTGTGTTTACAAATAATCTGTGATGGCAGAATGGTCCTCCTCATCATCATCCTCCGTCTTGGGGTCCTCAGCTCTTCCTCTCGACCCAGCAATTGGTCTAAGACTTGCTGATGACTCCCACTGTGGAAAATTGCATTTGTTAACGCCCTTCTGGGCTTCTGAATATATGGCCTATAGTATTGTACTCTGCTCCTTTTATTAGATCTACATCTGGTTATCCTTTTACCATAACCAATTTGGAATTTGCTTCAAATTTTCCTCATCCCCTCATTTGTTAATGTTAAGATTGGTCATATGGAGTTTTTGCGTATGACGTAAGGGGGCGTGCCGCACTGGCCCAGCCAGAGTGTGCCGCCGTATTGGATGGCAAGAAACAACAGCAGCAGCAGGATGAAACAAACAACATAGCTCACGTGTACCTACAAACTCGGCAAAATGGTGTACTCCTGTGCTGCCCATGGATGTACCAACAGATACGGCCAACCAGGACTGGAAAATGTGTCATTCTACAGGTTCCCAGCAGATGAAAATCGCAGAAATGATTGGCTTGGAAACATGCAGAGATCCATCTTGCTGCCTTCTCAATGCTGCAAGGATGAGGGGAAAGTTGTCATTAATGATAAGGGGATTAGCGGGGAATTAAATGGCTGGTGTGAAACGCAAAAAAAAAAAAAGTTGGATTTTTGAATAATTACCTTCACTGACATAATCTCTCGCTTTCTCATAACTTTCTGAGTCGGGTCTGGTTTGGGGGCACCTCTCTGCTTGCTACAAAGGACAATGCACACATGAAAGGGGAGAAAACTATTGTAAATGTGCATAAAATCAGGTACGTTTTAACGCGGCGCGCCGTGGACAGCCTTTAAAAAAAAAAACACACGCAGCGCGCTTCACTCACCTCCGAGTCCGACGAGCTGCTGTTGTTTTCCGACTCGTTCACCGGCGAGGACTTCACATCATCCACATCCCTTTCCGCTGACACGTTTTCCGATATCTTTTCCTCCTGCTCCCCTTCGTCTTTGAAAGATATCATCTTATCGTTTGCCCCCAAATCATCCCCGCCACCTCCGTTCAACTGAGGCATTTCGGCACACCAGAGGAGCACACGGGAGCAAGATTAAAAACAAACGCGAAAACAATCGACCTTTTTTTTTTGTTGTTGTCTGATCGGTGTTTTCCAGACATGCTGCTGCTGTCCTGGGCTGGAAAAGGAAACAGACTACTACAGGGAAACGTCCATGATTCAAAACTCCTCTTTCATCCTCTGATCGTGATCCCGTCCATGTCGGGCACTGCGTAATTAATCCACATTTAAATTTTGCTCTGCAGTGTGCTAAACGACTAAGGCAGGGATGTCCAATCATGTGCCATGGAGCGCCAAGACCCTGCAGGCTTTACCTCCAACCAGTGTGTTCAGCACCAGATTTCACTGAACTTCTTCCCACTGATTGCTGATCAGTGAAAACACCTGCTGAAGCAACTGGGTAGAAGAGAAAACCTGCAGGGTCTTGGCCCTCCATGGCACATGATTGGACACCCCTGGACTAAGGATTTTGGTCCTGAACTTTAAAAAAAAAAAAAAAAAGATTTGGCAACCCTATCATGAGCAATGACAGGCAGAAGGGAGCAGGAAAGCCGGAAAGAAGCTGCAGCAGGACTACTGGACTTGTATGCTGTTATGACTGCTGACAATGACTCCAATGAATGTGACACAGACATCGCAGACACAGTGTCAGAGGCCACAGTGTCAGTTGTTGAAGAGGATGATAGGGATGTTATTATGTCAGACTGTGACTGTGTGTTCTCCTCACTCATTCTGATTGCTAAACAGTACAATTTACGCCTGGGTTGTCACAGTGCACCTGCTGCTCTTGCCATCCAAGATGGCGGCACCTACGGCGTATTTATGTTTACCCCCGCGAGTCACGTGACTTTTATGGCCCTACGCAAAAACTCCATAGGAGATTTCTAGGCATCAATGTGTACTGCCGTTTGTGCTGTGGTTACCCAGTTAAGAGACAGTGCTTATGGTTTTAATTTGGGAGAATATTCTATGTTAAGGTCAGGTATTGGTTTTCCATAGATGGCTCTATTCCACAGTAGAGGTAACAAAATGTCCAACATTTTCCAATCCATGTGTTTGGGTTTAACCAGCGGGATGTGTGGAACCCCCCATAGGTTGAAATGTCTCTTATCCTCTTCAATAGGACAATGGATGCTTTCACACATTTCTTTGTTTATCAGTTCAATTTTATGACCAATCTGGAGGATGGATTTGCAAATAATGGTTATTAATATTTTGGATCAGATTTGTTCAATCACCTATAGTACATGGGGTACAATGCTACTTTTACAGATGTTGATAGGTGTTCTACTGGTAGCTTGCCATTTGTAGAATTTAAGTTGCAGAAGTTACTTTTCTGGCCTTGAAAAGTCCTGTACGTCATTACCCGGAGTTCCTACTTTACATGCAATAATTTAATTTTTGCTAATTTTTTGCATATGTGTAGAAGTGAGTCCACTTATCTGTTCTTGTCTTTAAGTATGCAGTCCACCTTTTCTGTGGTGGGTGTAGGCGCCTCCCTCCTGCCAGCAGCAGCCATTGTGGGACACGCTCCTTCCTCCTCCTCCTCCTCCTCCTCCTCCTCCTCCTCCTCCTCCTTTTGGCCTCCTTTTATAAGAGAAACAGATTCATGGGGAGCCTCAGGCTCCCCTTGTGTCAGCCATTCCATAAATAAGTTTGTGTTTTTCTTTCAAACTTTATTTTCCCCTTCTTATTTAGATTTTCAACCTTGAGTCAAGAAAGGAACTGCTTCAAAGCCTTTATTTGATTTTTGCTAATTAATACAAGATGGAATAATAAGATTAATCTCCACCAAGAGTTCTGTTCGGTGACATCCTATGCATACCCTCTGTTGGACAGGAACATAACTGGGGTGTTAGATTGACTTTAAATGACTGTGTATATCATCATCATCATCATCATCATAGCAGTCTGTCGTGGGCGACAATGACTGTTTCATTTAGGTCTGATCAGATTCCTCCACACAGCTCTGTCCTCAGCCTTCCGCTGCCAGGAACTCCTGTCTATGTCCAACTTCTTCAAGTTTCTTTTTACAGTGTCTCTAAATCTGAGCCTTGGTCTACCCTGATTGCGTTTGTCCTCGCATATCTGTGAGTAGAGTAACTGCCAAGGGAGACGCTGGGGGTCCATCCTCTCATCATGTCCGAGCCATCTCAGGTTGATCTGTAGTAGCATGTCCTCCATTGATTGTAGACCAGCTCGTTTCAACACTTCTATGTTGGTTGTCTTGTCTTTCCATGAGATGTTCATTATGGCTCGAAGGTGTCTCATCATGTACGCGTGGAGTTTCTTCACCTGCACTCTGTAGACAGTCCAAGTTTCAGCACTGTATAATAGATTAGCCAGTACTGTCGCTCTGTACACTTTGCATTTCACACAGATAGAAACATGTAGATTGTTCCACAGTCTCTCACTCAAGTTTCCAAACACAGCGCTCGCTCTTCCCATTCTGAGAGATAGTTCATCCTCCAGCCTAGCATTCTCTGAAACAGTACTCCCTAAGTACTTGAAAGTCTTGCACTTGACTAGTGGCTCTGTACCAATGCTGATCTCTTCTGGTAGTGATGTTGATAATTGGAACTTTGGTGGTTGATAAAGGCACTCTGTCTTCTTGATGTTGATTTGGAGGCTGAATTGGCTAGCTGCTCTTGCAAATTTCTCCACTAAAGATTGCATATCTTCCACGCTGTGTGCAACTAGAGCACTGTTGTTGGCAAAGAGCATTTCTCTTACTACCTTTATCGATGTCTTACTCTTGGCTTTAAACTGTGCCACATTGAACAAGTCTGGTTCTTGTTTGAATGTATACTCCTTCTGAAGTGTCTTTGAAGGCAACCTCAAGCATGGCTGCCAGATATAGCGAGAAGAGTGTAGGCGCCAGCACACACCCTTGTTTCACCCCATTGCTTACTGAAAAGTCTTTAGATACTGAACCACTCATTGCTATGTTTGCTTGCATACCTGTATGGAGTGCCTCGATCAGGCTGACAGACTTCACTGTACAACCATATTTCTTGAGTACCTGCCAAAGTCCTTGTTGTGAAACAGTATCGAAGGCTTTACTGAAGTCTGTGAAGACTACATAAAGTGGCATGTTCTGTTCGATACACTTTTCTTGAACCTGTTTCAAGCAGGAGATCATGTCCATTGTGCTTCTTCCACTTCTAAAGCCGCACTGGGTTTCCGGTAGTACATTCCGCGAGATGTGCTCACTGAGTCTGTTAAGTAGTACACGTGAGAGAATCTTACCAACAGTGGCTAGCAGTGATATACCTTGGTAATTTCCACAATCTTTCCTGTCACCTTTCTTGAACAAAGGCACAATACTTGTATCCTTCCAGTCTTGAGGTACTTTCTGGGTATCCCATATATCTTGGATGAGCTTGTGCAGGCAGTTGGTCAGCTGAACACCACCAAATTTCCACACTTCTGCTGGAATTCCATCCCTTCCTGGAGCTTTACCATCCTGTGTTGTCCTGATAGCTGCCATTAGTTCATCAAAATTTGGTGGTTCATCCAGACTTGATACAGCTGGTCACTGCACTAGAGCTTCTTTAGCCTCTTCAGTGAGATCTCCAGGGTTGTTTAGTACTTGGTCAAAGTGGTCTGCAAATCTGTCCAGGATCTTGTCTTTCTCCTGCAAAACCGTTTCACCATCCATAGCCTTTAGTTGGATCAATCCTCTTGGTTTAGGGCCGTAGATTTCTCTCAAACCTGTGAAGAATGTTTTCATGTCCTTCCTGTCTGCTGCAGTTTGAAGTTTCTTCACTTTTTCATCCCACCAGTTGGACTTCATCTCTCTGGTATACTTCTGTAGCTCACTCTGAGCCTTTGAGTATTTCATCTTCTTTGACCTTGTGTTACACTGTAGGTTTTCCTGCCTAGCTGTATTCCTCGCTTCTAGTAGTTTCTTCAGGTGTTCATCATGCTCATCAAACCAATCTTGATGTTTCCTCTCAGGGTGGCCTAATACATCACTCGCAGTCTGATACACTGTATCCTTCAGTGTTGCCCATTTCTCTTCTATGTCATTCTCTGAGTTGTTGCTGTCCCAGTCTTTCAAATTTTCATCCATTTCCTGTGTAAGTTCTTCCTGCTTCTTTTGGCCTTTCAGTGCACTAGTGTTTAGCTTCCGTGGTGGTTTCGCACCCGTCCTGCAGTGCTGTTTTCGTCTGCAAATCCTTAATCTAGATCTCAGCATAACATGATCAGTACCACAGTCCGCGTCTCTCATTGCTCTAGTGTCCATTACATCCCTTATGTCTCTCTGCCTGACTGTGATGTAGTCTAATAAGTGCCAGTGCTTGGATCTTGGGTGCATCCATGTCTTCTTGTGTGTGTCCTTGTGCTTAAACAGAGTGTTGGTTATCACAAGGTTGTACTCTGAACATAGTGCAAGTAGAAGTTCTCCATTAGCATTGCACTTGCCTACTCCATGACTGCCTAGCACTCCTTTCCATTTCTCAGTGTCCGAACCAACTCTGACATTAAAATCTCCAACGAGTATCAGCCTGTGATCAGTCGGTACACGCCTGATAGTCTCACGTAAATCACTGTAGAACTCTTCCTTTACCTCCTCTGTGTTGGTCATTGTTGGGGCATATACACTGCTGAGTATGGCATACATCTTCCGCTGTAGTGGGAGTCTCATAGTCATTATCCTGTCGTTGATTGGCACCGGTTCCTCATCAAGCATTGCTGCTATCTCCTTTCTAACTGCAAAGCCCACTCCTGCTTCTCTCCTTTCTTGAGTTGATCTCTCACTCCAAAAGAAGATGTACCCATGATCTTCCAAGCTGTCATATCCAGGCAATCTTGTTTCACTAAGTGCAGCTATGTCTACATTGTACCTGTTCATTTCCAGGGCCACAAGTGTGGTCTGTCTTTCTGGGCGCTGTGATGTTGTTTTGTCCAACAGAGTGCATACATTCCATTCTGCTACACACAAGGCTGCTGTTTTCCTCTTCTTTTGTCTTCCTGCTCCTAGCTTACTTTTCACTGCCTGTCGGAGTGTGAACAGATCAGCACAGACCTTGTAAGCCCGAGCGACGTCCGAGCCGGTATGAGCCGGTATGAGTTGCTTTCTGATTGACCATTTCATGAAACTGCTTGCAAAGTATTTGAGTACTGATAGCTTTTGCTGGACTAGCAGCACTTTCTTGGCAGATAAAGGTATTATCAGTGGCAAGGACAAGCCAAGACAAACTGACTCCAGTATCTGTTGCAGTGACTGACCAGATGATAGGTTTGTTTATCTCTGCTCTTTGTGTAGTGCATGTCACAATGCACTGACTGGCACAGTCCACCACAGACCTTGCGACAGATGTGTTTATCTGCCAGGATGTCCAGTCTCACCCCGTGTAACTGGGAGTGGCCCACCACAGACCTGTGGCAGATATTGTTTTTAGTTCTGCCAGGATGCCCTGTTTCACCCTCCACGCCCTCAGAAGGGCGGGGATGATGGTTGAGTCGCCGACAGCCCGACCCATGAGACAGGTAGTACCGGTTTTCATGGTTATCCGGTAGCAAGCAAGCCAATGCCTGACCTGACACACACACACAAAAAAAGGATGTAAGTCTCAGTTAAAAGCTGCCAATTTCTGACCAAAAAAAGTGGAATTTTATGGGTAAGAAGCTGCAACTTTAGCAAAAAGACAAAAGAAGGTGTAAATTCCCAACTGTTTACAACCTAAAACACTGCAGATATAAGATCTGAGTAAAATGCTGCAAGTTTATGCTTTTTTTTTAAACTGCAAATTCAAGAGGAAGAAAAGTTCTAAATTCATGAGGAAGAAGCTGCAAAATTATGAATAATTAAAAGCTGCAAATTTTCAAGTAAGAAGCTGCACATTTCTGAGTAAAATGGCTCTAACTCTGCAGGAAAATCCTGCAAATTTATGACAAAATCCTCACATTTACAAAAGAATGTTTCTAATTTACATGGAAAAAGGATTTGATAAATTGGCGTGTGTTGACCATTTTTTTTTTTAAAGACAACCATGAGGAGGAACTAAGTAGTGATGTTCGGAGGTGTTAAATCCTGCAGATCTGCATTAATCAGCAGGGAAAAGGAGAAGAAGAGGAATAGGTGATCCCCAGCAGCAGATACAATCCAGTTAACCCAGGAAGAGTAAACACATGACACCCCATGACACCCAACAGATCACCCCCCCCACCCCACCCATGACATCAGTGGGAACAGCTGGGCCAAACTTCACACCTCTGTCGATTTACATGTTCCCCTCTGAGGACAATTCAAACAGAGCTGCTGCTGAGATGGAAAGCAAAGGGTTAAAGGGTGACGTGGCTTTAACAGCAGCACTGATACCCCCCCCCCCCAACTGACCTGCTGGCCAGGAACTAACAACTCCTCAGACCTGTTAACACAATTTTAACAACAAAAGGACATGCAAAAGAACAAAGATTCCCTTTGATTTAACAGGATAACAGCGTGAATTTTCTGGTCTGTGAATGAACAGAACAGCCATGAGTGTTTCACAGAGTCACTTATTGAATTATAGTGGTTAATCTAAGTCACAATTTCAGAAAACAAACTTCAGGGGAAACTTAAACCCATGACACATTGTTTTAAATTTTGATGATTTTTTTTTCCCCTCTTCTCTTCCAGTCCTGAAGGCCACTTTCTGATTGCTTTGAGTTTTTAAAACATCATTTTAAGAATAATGTTAACTGACTTAAAGTACATTTCTAACTACACTATATCATACAATATGCCATTTAACATACAATTTCATTTGATCGCATTTACTTGGACACCAGACAGTGGGAAGGCAAGAGGCGGGGGAGTGATAATGTATGTCAATAACAACTGGTGCAGACCGGGACATATCACGGTTAAGGAACAGCACTGTAGCAAAGACATTGAGTTGCTAGCTGTTAGCATGTGGCCTACCTATCTCCCGAGGGAATACTCACACGTGATCTGCATTGTTATTTATGCAAATCCAACAGCGAACGCTGGGACAGCGCGTGACGTCATCCACTCAGTAACTGGCAGGCTGCAGACAGAACACCCAGATGCTCTTCTCCTCATCTCAGGTGATTTCAACCATATTTTACTGTCCCCCATTCTGCCCACGCTCACCCAGTATGTCACATGCCACACTAGAGACAATAAAACACTGGACTTATTCTACGCAAACACTAAGGAGGCGTACACCTCATCACCACTCCCCCCACTCGGGAGATCGGATCACAACTTGGTTCATCTCCTGCCATTGTACAAACCCCTAGTACACAGACAACCTCCGGTCATGCGCACAGTGAAGTTATGGTCTGAGGAGGCAATGGACGTGCTAAAGGACTGTTTTGAAATCACTGCCTGGGAGCAGCTCTGCGATCCACATGGTGAGGACATCGATGGCCTCACTCACACCATCACGGAATACATCGGCTTCTGTGTGGACAACACCGTACCCACCAAGACCATACGGTGTTGCTCGAACAACAAACTCTGGATCAACCCTGAGATAAAAACACTTCTGAGAGAGAAGAAGAGGATCTTCAGGTCAGGGAACAGGGAGATGCTGAAGTCCGTACAGAGGGAGCTGAGGAGGAAGATCAGAGAAGGCAAGGACAGCTTCAGGAAGAAGATGGAGAACAAGCTGCAACAGAGCGACATCGGCGGGGTCTGGAGAAACCTTAAAACCATCTCTGGGCTCCAGAATACCTCCCCCCAGGCCACGGGGGCAGGGAGTGGGCAAACAATCTGAATCTGTTTTTTAATAGGTTTGACCAATCGCCCTCCCCCCGACTGCACAACAACCACTGCTGCCTCTAAGGTCATCGAGACCTGCTGTCTACACCCCACTCCACCAACACCCCCCCACTCCTAGCACACAGCCCCCCCCCCCCAACCTGACCCTCACTAAGACCAAGGTGAGGACGGAGCTGAGGAAGATCAAGGCTAGGAAGGCCTCGGGACCGGACGGCATCAGTGCGATGCTCCTCAAGTTCTGTGCAGACCAGCTGTGTGGGATTGTGGAGCACATCTTCAACCTGACCCTGAAGCTGGGGAAGGTACCACAGTTGTGGAAAACATCTTGTGTGGTACCTGTACCAAAGACTTCCCACCCCAAAGATCTGAACAGCTACAGACCAGTGGCCCTGACGTCTCACATGATGAAGACCCTGGAGAGACTGCTCCTTGCTCACCTCCGCCCCCTGGTGGGACCAGCGATGGATCCACTCCAGTTTGCCTACCAGCATGGCATTGGGGTGGAGGATGCAGTGATCTTCCTCCTTCACCGTTCTCTGTCCCACCTGGAGAAGCCCGGGAATGCAGTGAGGATCATGTTCTTTGACTTCTCCAGTGCTTTCAACACCATCCAACCGATGATCCTGAAGGACAAGCTGCTGTGCGCAGGGGTGGACCAGCACCTGTCATCATGGATCCTGGACTACCTCACTAACCGGCCACAGTTTGTGAGAACCCGAGATTGTGTGTCCGACACGATCATCGGTAGCACGGGGGCCCCCCCAGGGAGCAGTTTTGGCTCCCTTCCTGTTCACCCTTTATACTACGGACTTCTCACAAAACACAACACACTGCCATCTACAGAAGTTCTCTGACGACTCTGCGATCGTCAGCCTCATCTCCAACGGAGATGAAGCTGAGTACAGAGGACTTGTCCAGGACTTTGTGGACTGGTGCTATCGGAACTGCCTCCAGATCAATGCGAGGAAAACTAAGGAGCTGGTGGTGGACTGCCGCAGGCAAGGACAACCCCTCACAGCACCAGTAAACATCCAGGAAACAGACATTGAGATGGTGACATCCTACAAGTACCTTGGTGTTCACCTGAACAATAAACTAGACTGTTCACACAGTACCGACACACTCTACAAGAAGGGACAGCTCAGGCTGTTCCTACTGAGGAGGCTCAGGTCTTTTGGTGTACAAGGGGTGCTGCTGAAGACATTCTACGACACGGTGGTGGCATCAGCCATCAGTTTTGGAGTGGTCTGCTGGGGCAACGGCATTACAGCAGCCGATAGGAAGAGACTGAACAAACTGATCAAGAAAGCTAGCTCTGTCCTAGGGCAATGCCTTGACCCAGTGGAGGAGATAGGAGAGAGAAGGATCGTGGCTAAACTGTCATCTCTGCTGGAGTCCGAGTCCCACCCTATGCAGGACATACTGAACGCACTGAGGAGCTCATTTAGCAGTAGACTACATCATCCTAGGTGCGCAACCGAGAGGTTTCGCAGGTCCTTCCTACCTACGGCTGTCAGACTGTATAACCTAAGCAGGGCTGCTTGCAGAGATAGCAAAAAAACGTGACAACCTAATAGTATTCAATGCAAAAGACGCAACAGACTTACACAAATGGTCCCCTCCAGTATACAACTAGGACAATATCAGTCGCTATGGAGGGTGACAATATGTATGGGTACATATTCATACTATGTAGGATAACTAAGTAGACGGTTATGCTGTTCATTCCATCTAGCTACAATGCTCCGCACTTTGTATATATATTTATATATTTATGTGTACGTATGTATATTCACTGCCCTT
This sequence comes from Pholidichthys leucotaenia, assembly GCA_020510985.1. Taxonomy (NCBI): domain Eukaryota; kingdom Metazoa; phylum Chordata; class Actinopteri; order Cichliformes; family Pholidichthyidae; genus Pholidichthys; species Pholidichthys leucotaenia. The sequence goes on from CM035838.1 coordinate 401,885,937, forward strand.
ATTTATAATAATAATAACAATAATAAGTTTATTTATAGAGCACCTTTCACAGACAGAGTCACAAAGTGCTTAACAAGGTAAAAAACAAAATAAAAACACAGGCACATAAAACAGTAAAAAAAACAACAACAACAAAGTAGACAGTAAAAGCACATAAAAATACAATTGGCACATAGTTAAAAAGCCAGGCTAAAAAGGTGGGTCTTTAGTTGCTTCTTAAAAACACCAATGGAAGGTGCAGATCTAAGCTCAAAAGGCAAGGAGTTCCACAGTCTGGGAGCAAAAGCAGCAAAGGCTCTATCGCCTTTGGTTCTGAGCCTAGTACTAGGGACTACCAATAGATTCTGATGAGAAGACCTGAGAGACCTGCTGGGCTGGTGTAGAGAATGCAGGTGACTAATATAAAAAGGTGCCTCTTCATGAATGGCTTTGTAATTAAGAACAAGAACTTTAAAATCAATTCTATAATTTACAGGAAGCCAATGCAAGGAGGCCAAAACAGGAGTGAAATGACAGAATCTACTGGACCTAGTTAGTAATCTTGCAGCAGCGTTCTGGACTAACTGTAGGCAGTGTAAAAAGGATTTGCTAAGACATGTAAAAAGAGCATTACAGTAGTCCAAACGTGAAGAAACAAAGGCATGAATAACGAATTCTGAGTGTAGGAAACCAATGACCTAATTTTGGATATATCCCTAAGGTGGAAAAAACAACTCCGGGTCAGAGATTTGACATGCTGATCAAAACTCATCGATTGATCGAAAATGACACCATGATTTTTTAGATTAGACCGTACATTAGAGCTTAATGAACCAATGCTATTAACCAACTTAGGAATTAGATTATCAGGTGCTACAATAAGGACTTCAGTTTTATCAGCATTAAGTTACAAAAAGTTACTAGACATCCAGTCCTTAATTGCAGACAGACAATCATGAATAATTTTTAAATTGTCAACATGGTCAGGCTTAAAAGAGAATAGTAGCTGTAAATCATCAGCGTAGCAGTGATAAGACACACCTTTAAATTTGCTGATAATAGAACCAAATGGCAGCATATATAGGACAAATAAAAGTGGACCCAGAATAGAACCCTGAGACACCCCACAGGTTAAAGGAGCAGAGTCAGATGAATAAGAGCCAACAGCCACGGAAAAACTCCTACCAGAAAGGTAGGAGAAAAACCAATCCAGAGCTTTTCCAGAAATACCTACCCAATCTCTAAGCCTTTGTAACAAAATAAAATGATCAATAGTATCAAATGCTGCAGTAAGATCTAATAACACTAAAACAGAGCATTTGCCAGAGTCTGATGACATTAAAATATCATTTGACACCCTGAGAAGAGCGGTCTCTGTCAAGTGTTTCTGACGAAAGCCTGACTGAAATTTGTCGAAAATATTGTGTTCAATCAGAAAGTCAGTGAGCTGCTTGGCAACAACTTTTTCTAAAAGCTTAGAAATAAAAGGAAGCTTAGAAATTGGCCTGAAGTTTTTCAAAACAGATGGATCAAGGTTAGGTTTTTTTAAAAGTGGCTGCACAACTGCATGTTTAAAATACGAGGGTACACAACCAGATTCAAGTGAACTATTAATGATATTAACCAAAGACGTACCCACTGAGCCAATTACCTCTTTTAACACTGAGGAAGGCAAAATATCTAAAACGCAGGAGGAGGATTTCATGGAACTCACCAACACTAACAAATCCTCAAAAGAAATTGGGGTAAAATCATTTAAAAAGGCCTGTCTGTTAGGACAATCAGGGATTAGGGGAAAGGAATGAGTAAAACCAGCCCTAACAGCAGTGACCTTGTCAACAAAAAAGGAAAGAAACTTGTTACAGTCATTAATTGAATAAACAGGGGGAGCAGAACTGACAGGATTAACTATACTGTCTATTGTACTGAAGAGGATCTTTGGATTGTTACTATTGGAGGAGATGATGTTGGAAAAATAAGAAGTTCTTGCCATTTTTATTATATTGTTAAATTCAATTAACAGTTCCTTAAGGTACAATCGATGCACCTCAAGTTTAGTGGACTTCCACAGTCTTTCCACCCTCCGACATTTACATCTAAAACTACAGAGATCATCATTTAACCAGGGGGATGAATTTACAGCACGGACAGCCCTGGTTTTAAAGGGAGCAACTACATCTAAGATGCTTGAACAGTGTGAGTTAAAAGAGCAGGCCAAGCTCTCAGTGTCGTCATCAGAGGATAAAACCACGCTGCTGTCAAAGGCAGCAGAAAATTTAACAGCTGAAAACTGGTCAATGACACAAGAGCATTTTACCCGCTTGCCGGTGTAACAGACTGATTTAACTGATAAATTAAAAAGAACACAAAAATGGTCTGACACAAGAAGCTCCTTAGTCCGAACATTATTCACATTAAGACCGAGTGTAAAAACAAGTTCAAGGGTATTTCCTTTCATATGCATAGGGCCAGATAGACACAAAACAAAATTAAATGATTCAATAATACCCAAGAAATTCACAGCAAAACTGTCATTGGGATCATTAATATGCAAATTAAAATCTCCAAGTAATAAAATCCGCTCAAATTTAATAATAGAAGTTAAAAAATTGCTAAACTCAGATAAAAAGGAGCCATTAACTCCTGGAGAGCGGTAAATTGAAACACAATAAAATGGGTTTGAGGAGCCAATTTTTTAAAATCATCAGTTCAAACGATGAAAAAGTTCCATGGCTCACCGTCCATGTAACGAAGTGGCTCCGGTTTACGATGGCCAGACCACCGCCGCGGCCTGTCAATCTCGGAGCACAGGAGAAGGTACAATCCGGTGGAGAAAGTTCAATTAAGTAGGTAAATTCCTCACTTTTCTGCCAAGTCTCAACAAGAAATAAAAAGTCCAACCCTGTAGTAATGAATAAATCATTCAAAAAGAATGATTTACTTGCGATGGAACGTGCGTTAAGCAACGCCAGCTGGATGGGCTCTGTCACAGCAGCAGTCTCGCCAGGAATGGAGGCCGGTAAAAGTAGACGTAGGCACCCGCTACCTGCTGGGGATTTGCTGGCTCGGGGCAGGGAGAAGGCCAGTTGACACGGTAGAGCAGGAAAAACAAGCCGGAGAAATGATTGCCTCACTCCGGGCACACCCGAGGGCCAGGATCCAGGAACGAGGCCAGCTGCAGAATTAGGAGAAGATGAGGCGGAGCGAGCGAGACGGCGAAGCCGAGCAAGCCTTCTGGATATTTATATTTTTCGTATCTTCTTAATTATTGCTCTGAGTGTTGCTATCCCTGTGCTGTTGCAATCCTGGAATTTCCCCATTGTGGGACTAATAAAGGCTTATTTTATCTTATCTTATCTTATTTAGATCTTAATTCAAACAAGCAGCGTATTTGCAACCAACTTCATTCAAACTTGAACAAAAACAGTCAATCTGAATACAGCTGGGAGCGTTTAAGAATAAAAATCTTTGGATTCCTTAATGAAGTTCTGCCCGCAGATCACCTGCACTCATTCATTCATTTATTCATCTTCTTCCGCTTAATCTTTTTCAGGTTGCGGGGGGCTGGAGCCTATCCCAGCATCTTTGAGTGAGAGGCAGGGTACACCCTGGACAGATCGCCAGTCCATCGCAGGGCCAACACAGAGAAACATTCCAATTACCACTCATGAGACGGACCAGATTCCGTACAAAAAGTTAAAAATTTTACGTATATAGTAAGGCTATAATCGTTGCTGTGAATGTTTGCTCATTACTGAATGTTAATATTCATAACTAAAAGAAATGCATTTTAAGAATGGACACCTAATGCCTCATTGCTGCTTTAAGTACTTGGAAACATTTTAAGATGGCTTCCTGCGTTTGTTCCTTCTTCCTGACACTCTTAAGCAAAATTTAATTTATTTATTGTTGGTTTTCTGTTTGTTTGGTTTTTAAAGCTACAGCTGCAAATCTTACATGGATTTTTATTTTTCTTTCTAACACATACTGTGCTTTCATTTCTTTTTCCATTTCCATCTCAACATCAGAAATATTTTCTACACTTGCTAAATCCACCATTCTTCTTCCCCTATGTACTTTTTCCATCAGAAACACTCAATTTTTTACCATCCACTATCCATCTGTGTACAAGACTTCACCTTTCCCTGGACTAGCTGATGAAGCTGCACACCTCACATCTATAATCTCTTTCAGTATTAAAACTTCCTTTCATTCATCTGGTCTCGGTTCTCTTCAGCCTTCATCAACATTCTGTTACCACCTGCTTGTCGTCTTCATGATTCACTGTCCCGTCGTTCATACTACTGACCTTTCCATTTGTTTTGGTATTAAATAATGCCTCTAGGTTTGAACATCTGCCTTTCGAGGAACGTATAAAAATAACACGTCTGCTGATTGCTCTGAAAACGAAAGTATAACAGAGTCATCTGTGTCTTGGTGTGGTGGAGTCTTCTGTCTTTTTCTTCTGAACAGATAGCCTCCGGACGAGCTAACACCATGCCTACAAAGCTATAACAATTTTTAGATACGAAAATTTAAAACTTTCATTAGCCCCCAAAAACAATTCTAAAAAAATATTTAAATCAAGACTCAACAACCACGTGACATGCGGACCATCTGTGTGTGAACCGCTGGTTTGTTTATGAAGCTACACTGGTTGTCTTGTGTGTGTCAGAGCTGCAGATCTATGTGCACAGGACATTAAAGCCTTGTTTCTGCTCCACCTCCGCTCTGTGCGTGCATCTATGATGCTTGTACCCTTTGGATAAGGCCGGTGTACACGCAGCTATATGTATGTATATGCTTCATTTTTTGAGTCTACTCGGCCGAGTGTTTGCAGCTTTTACCTCAAATTATCTTCTTGTTTCTCTAGTCTACTCTAGTCATGTTTGTTTTAATTCATCTTCTTCTATAACGCTTTTTACTCATCACTGGATGATCAAAAACCATCACCCTTGTTACACTGCCATCCCCCATCTCCAGACAAAGTGTAAGGAAATGTGTAAAGAATGTGACTTTCATGTAAACTTGCAGCTTTTCTCTAAATTGTCATTTTTCTCCTAACCAAATTTTGGATATTTTTCTTTGTAAATTTGCAAGGGTTTTTTTTTTCAGAAATTTGTGACTCTTTCCAAAATATTTTTGTAAATTTGCAACTTTTCCTCAAATGTGCAATTTTCTCTGAAACTTGCACCGTTTTACCTTTATACCTTTTTGCATAAATTTTCAACCTTTGTTTTAAGTTGTGATTATCAGTCAGCATTTTTATCATATTTTGCACCTCCATCTTACAAACTTGTACCCGATCTACCCTCACATGTTCATACCCCATATCGAGTTAAAAAATACCTACTGCAAATCTCTTACTTTAACAATGTGATTAGATTTCAACAAATTTGTAAAGCATAAGCAATACTTTTCTCTAGCTTTTCTTGAACTCTTGGCTGCACTGCCCTCACATGTTTGGGTAATTGGTTGTTCCAAATTGTCCACAGACCTCTTTCTCCTATAGGCCCTTAGAATAGAGGGCTAGCACCAGTGGTGGTCCTTGAGACCAAAAAAGCACTAATAAGTTTGGTTCATATCCATAAAGTTTTCGGAAATGTGCAAAAAATACAGATAGGAGGGTCTGGGAATCTCCAAATATGTATTGACATATATGTCAATTGTATTGATTGTATTGTTGTATTAATTGTATTAATTGTATTGATATAAATGAGCCCTAAACCTGCATCCTTTCTCTTGGCCAGCAGGTGGCTAGTTTTCTTGTAACAAAAGGTCAGACTGCCTGATATTCTGTCGAAATATGACCTTTTAAGCCACAAGAATTTTCTAGATTTTGGTCTTAATTGCAAGCCTACTTTTTATTAGGTGTTTCTTAGGCGGAACATGGGTGGGCAATCTAAGTTGCGGCTTCAGCCATTTCCCTTTTCGGATAACTTATGTTGAATTGTACAATCAGAGGAGTTTAATGTGTAATTGTTGGATTTTTCCTTGATATATTGTTCTGTTCCTTTCTTTTAATCTAATCTGTCCAAAAAATAAAGATTCATTCATATTTTATACGCACTTTCTGTAGCTACTCAATAGTGTGCATACATGGTAGCATTTTAGATGAGAAAGCACACCGACCTCTCAGCTATAAGGTTGAGAACATTGTGATCAATTATCTTAGTTTTACTAAGATTCACTCCCTGTTTGTTAAAGAGGATGCCAACTCTCAAAGTGCCTAACTTCAGACTTAAAGACAGCAAATCTTAAATGACTTAATAACTTTTCTATCCGTTCCTGTCCCACTCTAACTTCTCTATCAGTTCCTGTCCCACTGTCCCCCTTTTGAAACAGAGCGGCATTAATTTCAAAGCCGTTCTTTTTCAACATCCTGTAGGGGAGGATACCCATTGTGTTGCTAATTGGAGGACCCCCCTCTTGTGGGTGTTTGAGCCCAGTGGCCAAACTAGGGGCTTCTGACTCTAATTAATTGCAAGGGCGGCACGGTGGAGGAGTGGTTAGCACTGCGGCAGCACAGCAACTCACCCTTGGCCAGGGGATCCTGGGTTCGATCCCAGCCCCCGACCAACAGTGATCTGTGTGGAGTTTGCATGTTCTCCCCGTGTCTGCATGGGTTTGCTCCGGGATTTCTCCGGTTTCCTCCCACATGCCAAAAACATGCAAGTTAGGTTAATTGGCATCAAACTGGGGATTCTAAATTGTCCTTAAGTATGACTGTGAACATGAATGGTTGTCTGTCTCTCTGTGTTGGCCCTGCGATGGACTGGCGATCTGTCCAGGGTGTACTCTGCCTCTCGCCCAAAGATGCTGGGATAGGCTCCAGCCCCCCCGCCACCCAAAAAGGATTAAGCGGAAGAAGATGAATGAATGAATGACTCTAATTATTATACTCTGACCTCCTGTGGTCCTGCAGCAGATACTGATAGGGCAAATTAGGTTGGGCATGGGTATGGCTTTTTTGAAGATTGGTCATGTATTGTGTCTGCTCAGTATGTGGTCTTGGCACGTCTCTGCTATGGAAAGCAACAATACTGTACTTACATGTGCTCAATTGTTCCTCTTTAACCATTCTTTCGATGTCCCTTTGTACTGTTGCTACGGAGGGAGGAGGGGGTTGCTGATGGCGTGAAGGAGGAGGGTGGACAATTCCAGGGGGCCTCACCAGCTGCTGGGGGAGGGGTTCCACAGCCACCATCTTCTCAGACCACAATCATCTCAGATTTAATGGAGAGAAACAGACAGGCTGGGATGCTGGGATAGGCTCCAGCCCCCCCGCCACCCAAAAAGGATTAAGCGGAAGAAGATGAATGAATGAATGACTCTAATTATTATACTCTGACCTCCTGTGGTCCTGCAGCAGATACTGATAGGGCAAATTAGGTTGGGCATGGGTATGGCTTTTTTGAAGATTGGTCATGTATTGTGTCTGCACGGCTGACACAATGACACAGGCTGCACGGTGGCGCAGTGGTTTAGCACTGTGGCAGCACAGTTTTACCCTCGGCCGGGGGATCGCGGGGATCATGAGGTCGTGGGTTCGATCCCAGCCCCCGACCAACAGTGAGCTGTGTGGAGTTTGCATGTTCTCCCCGTGTTGCGCGGGTTTACTCCGGGATTTCTCCGGTTTCCTCCCGCACACCAAAAACATGTAGGTTTAGGGCGCTCGCGCACGCAGCGACCAGCAGCCGGTGGCTTGTCACCAGACAGCAAACCAAGTCTACCTATGGGTACAAGTAAGTAACAAAAACAAAAAAAAAAAAGGCTATTAAATAGCGTGTTTTTGTCCTTTTCTGTTCTATCGTGTTTATTGATTATTTTGCGTTTGTTCTCACCGTTGCAGCATAAGTCTCTTATTCTTATGTTTTTTTTCTTTCCTTCCTCCAGTTGTTTCTCCATATTTTGTCTTGTGTCCTGCACAAAACTTTAACATTTCATCAGTTTTCAATTTTCTCAGAAAAACAAATTTCCATTTGCTGCCCACTCTCACATCCACAAGGTTCATCTCCACACCTATTTATTTATTTTATTCATTCATTTTATTTTATTTTATTTATTCATTTAAATTACCTCACCTTTATATATTGTCCACCTAGGATTTCCTACAGTTTTATTGAGGAATGAATCTCCTTATTCTCCAGTTTTATTGTATAAGTAGAAATAGTTATTATTCTTATACCTCCGTCTGCCTAATTTAAATTTGAGCCTTCTCTCTCTAGCAGAAGGGCATGCTTTTTTGTCTCACTACAATCAAACTCACATAGGTGGACGAGGGAGGACTTTATGTTTGTTTGCCATGCACAGATTTAAAGCTTTCCTTTCAGCCAGAGAGATAAAGCTCCAAATTTATTAAAATTTAAGGCTCTGATTGGCAGTAATTTTGTGAAAGAGTGCACTTCCTATATTTGGTCACACGATGGAGGCACTGTCGGGCAGCTTGAAGGCGGTTCAAGATGGCGCTCTTATGCATATGCGCACTGAATGCAAGATGGCTGCCTTTGAGCGCACAAAATGGCCTCGGAGCCCATTGTATACAAACCAAACACCTTTTTCTTTTTTTTCTTTTTTTTAAGAAAATGGAGCGTTGCCTCCTTAACTTCAGCTGTAAACATGACAGAATAGCCTTACAACTTTAATTTAGTGCTTCATTTTAATACTGTTACCTCAAATAATCTTCCTCTCAGTAGTCTGTTTTACCAATCTAATTACCTCCCTCCTTTGTGGAAAAACACCACACTCGCCTTTGTTCTGGCCACGCAGTCCGGAGCGCACCATTAGTTAAATCATACTATGTGAAAAGGTTTAATAGATATTTCCAACTCCGGTATTTCTCAAATCACACTTTTATCCCCTAAAGACACTGAATTAAATCATACTATGGGACAGGTTTAGTAGATATTTCCAACCCCTGGTATTTCTCAAATCACATTTGTATCCCCTAAAGACACAAAATTTAACAGAGATCAGCTTGCACGATATGGAGAATTTGCCACAGATTTGCATGTACTCATTTCTTATAGCTTAACTTATATGTAGAAGATACTTTCATCAAAATCTCGTCAGGTAATCAATACAAGAGGTATCTTATCATAAAGATTAGTCTTATGCTGATTTTAACAAGCTATTTTTATTGTTTTATACTTATGAACGACACTCACTAATGATGGAAAAAAGTTTCTTGTGCTATTCTGTAAGTTATTATTTTTATACTTATGAATGCACTCACTATTGTTGGTAAAAAGATTCTTATGCTATTCTAGAAGTTATTATTTTATACTTATGAACAGACACTCACTAATGATGGAAAAAAGTTTCTTGTGGCTGCTTGTTACGTTACTCATGATGAAGTCTGAGATTCTTATAACGTATTAAGAGTACCTTTATCTATGCTCACTATTGATGTAAAAAAAGATTCTTGCTCACTGATTGTCACCTCTCCTCTTAACCTGGCTTTAACAACTCCTTCCCATATCTTCATAGTGTGGCTGATCAACTTTATGCCTCTGTAGTTACTACAGCTCTGAGCATCACCTTTGTTCTGGAAAATTGGTACCAAAACACTTCTTCTCCACTCCTCAGGCATCGTCTCGTGCTTCATTTAATTTCATTTTCATTTATGTATTTTATTTTAAAAAACCTTCAACTAAACAGCCTTCTGGCCATGATAGCAATTTTTGCTCATTCCAGTGAAGATGAAATGAGCTAATGCCATGACCCTGGTTCTTTCTGTTAGGCCACAGTATAAAATTGTTTCTCCTCTTATGCAAATGCATGGACTGTTGACAGACTCACAGGTGGGTCTGCAGCTCTCAAGGACAGAGATCACAATATACATTTGAGTACATGACATCTCAGTCTAATTTTTATTAGCTCATGCAGTGACGTCATCATGGGAATCGTTACTCATCCTAGGCATTTGCACTTATGGTCACCAAACTCACAACGATCATCAGGTGGGTCTGCATCCATGTTATGCTCATGGTCAAGGGTCAGGAGAACTGGGCATTTGTGATTCCACAAAAATCATTAATCCTCCTAGACAATTGCCCCAATGATAGGCAAACTCATGCACAGTGATCTTCAACTGGATCTGAATCTATGCTGGTCTCAAGGTCAAGGTCAACAATCAGGAGATCTGAGCACTGTCAGCTGATTTCATCAGGCTGGAATGAGCTACTCTGTCACTGACAGGCTGGTGTCCAGCTGAAATGTCTTTATAAGGTCATTAAGGCACATTTTGGTAGATGGGATTTAGTCCTTTTTCCAGTTCATAAGAAGCAGTTTCTTTGCAAAAGTAACTTTTGCAGTATTTGAAAAAGGCCAAATAATTTGAAACAAATGGAGTATGTGTTGAGGTAGCAGTGGTGTGAAAAAGTGTTTGCCCCCTTCCTGATTTCTCTTTTTACTGTATGTTTGTCACAATTCAATGTTTCAGATCATCAAACAAATTTAAATATTAGACAAAGATAACACAGGTAAATGCAAAATACAGTTTTTAAATGAAGGTGTTCATTATTAAAGGTAAAAAAAAAAAAAAATCCAAATCTACATGGCCCTGTGTGAAAAAGTAATCCCCCCCCCGTTAAAACATAAATAAACTGCGGTTTATCACATCTTTGGAAAGCTGAGTTCAATTTCTCCAGCCACACCCAGGCCTGATTACTGCCACACTTGTTCTCAATCAAGAAATTACTTAAATAGGACCTGCCTGACAATGTGAAGTATACCAAAAGAGCCTCAAAAGCTAGGCATCATCCAAAGAATTCAGGAACAAGTGAGAAACAAAGTAATTGGGAGCTATCAGACTGGAAAAGGTTATAAAGCCATTTCTAAAGCTTTGTGACTCCAGTGAACCACAGTGAGAGCCATTATCCACAAATGGCTAAAACATGGAAAAATGGTGAACCTTCCCAGGAGTGGCCGGCTGACCAAAATAACCCCAAGAGCGCAGCGACGAATCATCCAAGAGGTCACAAAAGACCCCACAACAACATCCAAAGAACTGCAGGCCTCACTTTCAGTTAAGGTCAGTGTTCATGACTCCACCATAAGAAAGCAAATATGGCCTGCATGGAAGAACTCCAAGACGAAAACCACTGCTGAGCAAATAGAACATAAATGCTCATCTCAGTTTTGCCAGAAAACACCTTGATGATCCCCAAGACTTTTGGGAAAATACTCTGTGGACTGATGAGACAAAAGTTGAACTTTTTGGAAGGTGTGTGTCCCATTGCATCTGGCGTAAAAGTAACACAGCATTTCAGAAAAGGAACATCATACCAACAGTAAAATATGGTGGTGGTAGTGTGATGGTCTGGGTCTGTTTTGCTGCTTCAGGACCTGGAAGACTTACTGTGGTAAATAGAACCATGAATTCTGCTGTCTACCAAAAAAATCCTGAAAAAGAATGTACAGCCATTTGTTCGTGACCTCAGGCTGAAGCACACTTGGGTTCTGCATCAGGACAATGATTCAAAACACACCAGCAAGTCCACCTCTGAATGGCTTAAGAAAAACAAAATGAAGACTTTGGAGTGGCCAAGTCAAAGTCCTGACGTGAATCTGATTGAGATGCTGTGGCATGACCTTAAAACGGCGGTTCATGCTTGAAAACCCTTCAATGTGGCTGAATTACAACAATTCTGCAAAGATGAGTGGGCCAAAATTCCTCCACAGCGCTGTGAAAGACTCACTGCCAGTTACGGCAGACGCTTGATTGCAGTTGTTGCTGATAAGGGTGGCCCAACCAGTTATTAGGTTTAGGGGGCAATCACTTTTTCACAAAAGCCATGTAGGTTTGGATTTTTTTTCCCTTAATAATAAACACCTTCATTTAAAAACTGCAATTTGTGTTTACTTGTGTCATCTTTGTCTAATATTTAAATCTGTTTGATGATCTGAAACAGTTTAGAAAGAAAGGGGAGGGTAAGGAGGAAGGGGAGGGTGTAAGGAAAGGATGTTGAGGCGAGGCACGAGCGTAGTTCAGCACAGATTCTTTATTTACCCTCTAACATAAATACAGCCGGTGGACCCCAGCATTGCCCACTGGGGCCAGGTGTCTGGTAGGAGAGTGTAAGAGTTAAGAGAGAGAGATGAGGAAGAACCGCTCTTTTATACCGTCATACAGACAGAGAGAATGCATGGCACATTAGCATATCAATTGTCATCTAATACCATTGGTCAGTACACATGATTAGCATGACATTGGTTGGCACAAAGATGTATGCATTCAGTCCCATCTGACTGTCTCCTGTGGTTCTTTTGGTCGTGTGTCAATTGTCCTCTGCTTCCTCCAAGCTCACTGCTGGGTGTGAGGAAATTTCAACAGTGGAGGAAGCCATTCAGACCTGGTCGACCCAAACGTATAGTGAGGGTGTGCTGGGAACGTCTGGCTGAGGCCCCTGTCCGGGAGGTCTTCAACTCCCACCTCCGGAAGAACTTCAACCACATTCCGAGGGAGTCTGGAGACATGGAGTCTGAATCGGCCATGTTCTCCACCTCTGTTGTTGAAGCGGCGGCCCAGAGCTGCCGCCGCAAGGTGGTCAGTGCATCTCGTGGTGGCAACCCCCGAACCAAGTGGTGGACACCAGTGGTGAGGGGGGCCATTAAGCTGAAGAAGGAGTCCTATCGAGCTTGGCTGACTTGTGGGACTCCTGAAGCAGCTGAGGTATACTGGCAGGCCAAGCAGAATGCAGCTCGGGTGGTTGCTGAAGCAAAAACTCGGGTAAGGGAGGAGCTCAGTGAGGCCATGGAACAAGACTTTTGGTCGGCCTCAAAGAGATTCTGGCAAACTGTCCGGCGGCTCAGGAGGGGAAAGCAGCTCCCTGTCCACACTGTGTATGGTGCGGATGGGGCACTGTTGACTTTGACTGGGGATATCGTCAGGCGGTGGAAGGAATACTTCGAGGATCTCCTCAATCCCACTGATACGCCTTCCACAGAGGAAGCAGGGTTTGGGGACGAGGGGGATGACTCGTCTATCACAGGGGCTGAGGTCGCCAAGGTGGTTAAAAATCTCCTTGGTGGCCGGGCCCCGGGGATGGACGAGATTCACCCTGAGTACCTCAAGGCCCTGGATGTTGTTGGGCTGTTATGGTTGACACGCCTCTGCAACATTGTGTGGAGGTCGGGGGCAATGCCTTTGGCATGGCAAACCAGGGTGGTGGTTCCTCTCTTCAAAAAAGGGGACCAGAGGGTTTGCTCCAACTTTAGAGGGATCACACTCCTCAGCCTTCCTGGGAAGGTCTATGCCAAGGTACTGGAGAGGAGAGTCCGGCCATTGGTCGAACCTCGGATTCAGGAGGAGCAATGTGGTTTTCTTCCTGGCCATGGCACATCGGACCAGCTCTTTACCCTCTCGAGAATTCTTGAGGGTTCGTGGGAGTTTGCCGAACCAGTTTACATGTGTTTTGTGGATTTGGAGAAGGCATTTGACCGCGTCCCTCGTGGTTTTTTGTGTGGGGGGCTTCAGGAGTATGGGGTATCGGGCTTGTTGTTACGAGCTATTCGGTCTCTGTACGACCGTTGTGAGAGTTTGGTTTGTATTGCCAACACTCGGTCGGAGTCATTCCCAATGAGAGTTGGACTCCGCCAAGGCTGCCCTTTGTCACCGATCCTGTTCATAATTTTTATGGACAGGATTTCTAGGCGCAGCCAGGGAATGGAGGGTGTCAGGCTTGGTGACCACAGGATCTCATCTCTGTTGTTTGCAGATGATGTTGTCCTGTTGGCTTCATCCAGCAATGACCTACAGCTCTTGCTGGGACCGTTTGCCGCTGAGTGTGAAGCGGCTGAGATGAGAATCAGCACCTCCAAGTCCGAGTCCATGGTCGTCAGCCGGAAAAAGGTGGATTGTCCTCTCTGGGTTGGGGACAGGCTCCTGCCCCAAGTGGAGGAGTTTAAGTATCTTGGGGTCTTATTCACGAGTGAGGGGAAAATAGAGCGAGAGATTGACAGACGGATTGGAGCAGCATCTGCAGTGATGTGGACGTTGTACCTGTCTGTTGTGGTGAAGAGGGAGCTTAGTTCTAAGGCAAAGCTGTCAATTTACCAGTCAATCTACGTTGACTATGGTCAACATACCATAGGTCCACGGTACCACGTGACCATAGGTCTACGTGACCTATGGTCATGAGCTTTGGGTAATGACCGAAAGAACAAGATTGCGGATACAAGCGGCTGAAATGAGCTTTCTCCGTAGGATTGCTGGACTCACCCTCAGAGATAGGGTGAGGAGCTCAGTCATCCGGGAGAGGCTCAGAGTAGAACCGCTGCTCCTCCACATTGAAAGGAGTCAGCTGAGGTGGTATGGGTTTCTGATTAGGATGCCTCCTGGACGCCTCCCACTTGAGGTGTTTCAGGCACGTCCCACTGGGAGGAGACCCCGGGGCAGACCCAGGACTCGGTGGAGAGACTATGTATCCCAGCTGGTCTGGGAACGCCTTGGTATCCTCTGTGTAGAGCTGGAGCAGGTGGCTGGGGAGAGGGAAGTCTGGGCTTCTCTGCTTGAACTGCTGTCTCCGCGACCTGGACCTCTGGAAAAGCAGTAGAAGATGGATGGATGGATGGATGGATCTGAACCATTGAAGTGTGACAAACATACAAAAAAAATGAGAAATCAGGAAGGAGGCAAACACATTTTCACACCACTGTAGGGTGTACCATTACTCTGCATATTTTGGTCCTAGTATAGGCAGTAATGGTACACCTCTTATTACCCACACTAATGGATAATAAGAGGTGTCTGTCTGTCTCCATATTAACTGGAAGTTCACTAAACTTGGTACACAGGCTGACTTTGAGGCCCTCAGCTGTATCTATAGTTTTGGGTTCAACAGGTCAAGGTCATGACATCATAAACTTGGAAAGACAAAATGTACAAACAGTATGTCAGTGATGCATATCCTTGTATTAGGCATGTCTCCTCATATCTTTTAATGAGAATGTGAGCAGATGGGAGCTGTTTTCAGAAAATGCAAAGGAGGTGGGGGTCTGCATCTCTGTTGTATCCAGTTCTTGTTTCAGTCTTTTTAAACTTTGCTTGTCCTCTCTACGGACCTATCAGCAACCACAACATGCAAAATATCAATATATTAGGTTTTGTATATACCTGTGTAACTGTGCCAGCTGTGTTTTCACATCTTGCCACATCTTGTCTTTTATCTGTTAGGGCTGCTGCTGCAGCTTGTGCAGCTGGCTGAAGCAGTGTCAGTTCTGATGAACAGCCCAGTCAGTCAGATCATGTGCGATGAGAGCGAGGAGATCCTCCGCAACAACAGCCAGAGCCTGAGCCAGAACCAAGAGCAACAGCCTTCTGACCACTGTCCCCTGCCTCTCATACTGAAAAAGGTCTCTGTCCAAACATCCTGCTCCCACCCCAAGGACTTGCATTCTGACACTGACGATAATCATAACAAAAAGTTCTAATCCTGGATTAATGTGCCTTTGAATAGGAATTCATGGGGTTTAACTCTGGACAAACATTTGTGCTTCATGTCTGGGAAATCAATGTGTCATTAGATCTCGTTAGATTTTCTCAATGATGACTCAGTGGTTTGTATAGTTTTCCAGTGCCAAACTTAACTAAGTAATCACAGAAATGACGTCAAACAGGACTGATGTTATTACAAGTTTAGTAGTGCTTTTTATAATATGTTTTGGGGCTTTTATGGGGCAGTAAAAGAGAGACTTTTAACTGGGAAATTGTTTTCTGAAGGTAGATGTTCTATTCTAACTTCCACATAGATATTATTGGGTTCTTCTCAAGTAGTCTTGCATGATTCAGAGTTTAAATATAGTTACCACTAAACAATAACTTTACCCTAATAAAGGGTTTATAAGTAGTTTATTATAATACATGAGATGAAAAGGGAAATAGTGACTCACATCATCCCCAATAATGAGTGAGCACTTAAAAGTTTCACAATCAGAAACTTGCTAGCATTTAATCACTGTAAGGATTTGCAGCCAAAAGATTGCTTAATCTGGCTTAGTAGTGAGCCTACATCAATGCATAAAATATGGTTTATAACTTATCATTGCTTATTCATGATTCATAAAACATTTATAACCTAAATAATGACATAAAATAACTAGCCTCAGCCTTTCTTCATCCACAGTCTGAAAAATGTTTTCTAAGTGCTCTGTTTTTAAATTCACCTTCCCTTTACAGCTGCTTTCTTGTGAAAGGTTGTTGTAAAGTCTGTCTGAAAGTGTGAAGTTTGAGCTTTGGTGCGCAGGGATTGTTTTCATAACCTGTTGTCTGACCTGATGAATTGCCGTCTATTTTGTCATACAGCATACACTGTTTTGGGTCCACAAGGTCGAAGTGTTCCTTAGCCACTGAGATGTGTATTTTCTCTGCTGACTGATGCTGATATTTGACAGACTTAAACATAGTCAAACTAAAACTAACAAATTAAACAAACTGCACAGCTTACGTGCAGGATAATGCATTGAAGATGAGAGCTAGACTAAAAGAGTTACTTCACGTCTCCTCTTCTCTTAGTAGTGTTCAGGAAACCATATTTTGCACCTGAGACTGAACACTGTAGAAGCCCTGTACACTGTCTGTTTTTAAAACAAAGCCCATAAAATGTGTCTTTCAGTTGCTGCTCAGTGGTGATGAAACTTTACAAGTGACCAGTGTGAAGTGTATCGCCTCTGTCTTAGTGCATTCTCCCAGCCAGTACAGCAATCCCTTCATCAAGGCTGATGTGCCTGGTAACACTACACACACAGGAGCACACAATGAAATAGTGGCTGACTTTGAGATATTTCATATTTTTATGTAAATATAGAAGATGTAAGTACAGTTTCAAAGCACAGTTTAAACATATGCTTTTAAGAAAATAAATCAGTTTCAAGAACAGATTAAAACATATTTTAAACATTGCTAAGCAAATACAACAGTTTGAAGACAGTTCAAAGCACATTTTAGGTTCATCCTTACTTGACAACAGTTACAGTTATCTCACAAAAGTGAGTACACCGCTCACATTTTTATAAATATTTTATTATATATTTTCATGGGACAACACTGAAGATATGACACTTTGATACAATGTAGTCAGTGTACAGCTTGTATAACAGTGTAAATTTGCTGTCCCCTCAAAATAACTCAACACACAGCCATTAATGTCTAAACCACTGGCAACAAAAGTGAGTACATCCCAAAGTGAAAATGCCCAAATTGTGCCCAAAGTGTCAATATTTTGCGTGGCCACCATTATTTTCCAGCACTGCCTTAGCTGTCTTTGGCATGGAGTCACTAGAGCTTCACAGGTTGCCACTGGAATCCTCTTCCACTCCTCCATGACGACATCATGGTGTTAGAGACCTTGCACTCCTCCCACCTTCCGTTTGAGGATGCCCCACAGATGCTCAATAGGGTTTTGGTCTGGAGACATGCTTGGCCAGTCGATCACCTTCACCCTCAGTTTCTTTAGCAAGGCAGTGGTCATCTTGGAGGTGTGCTTGAGGTGGTTATCATGTTGAAATACTGCCCTGCAGCCAAGTTTCTGAAGGGAGGGGATCATGCTCTGCTTCAGTATGTCACAGTACATATTGGCATTCATGGTTCCCTCAATGAACTGTAGCTCCCCAGTGTCAGCAGCACTCATGCAGCCCCAAACCATGACACTCCCACCACCATGCTTGACTGTAGGCAAGACACACTTGTCTTTGTACTCCTCACCTGGTTGCCGCCACACACACTTGACACCATCTGAACCAAATAAGTTTATGTTGGTCTCATCAGACCACATGATATGGTTCCAGTAATCCATGTCCTTAGCCTGCTTGTCTTCAGCAAACTGTTTGCGGGCTTTCTTGTGCATCATCTTTAAAAGGGGCTTCCTTCTGGGATGCAGTGACAGGCTGACCCCCCACCCCTTCGACCTCTGCAGCAAATGCTGGCATCATTCATATGTCTGTTTTCAAAAGACAACCTCTGGATATGATGCAGAGCACATGCACTCAAATTCTTTGGTCGACCATGGCGAGGCCTGTTCTGAGTAAAACCTGTCCTGTTAAACTGCTGTATGGTCTTGGCCACCGTGCTGCAGCTCAGTTTCAGGGTATTGGCAATCTTCTTATAGCCTAGGTCATCTTTATGTAGAGCAAAAATTCTTTTTTTCAGATCCTCAGAGAGTTTTTTGCCATGAGGTGCCATGTTGAACTTCCAGTGACCGGTGTGAGAGAGTGTGAGAGCGATAACACCAAATTTAACACACCTGCTCCTCATTCACACCTGAGACCTTGTAACACTAACAAGTCACATGACACCGGGGAGGGAAAATGGCTAATTGGGCACAATTTGGACAGTTTCACTTTGGGGTGTACTCACTTTTGTTACTAGCAGTTAAGACATTAATGGTTGTGTGTTGAGTTATTTTTAGGGGACAGCAAATTTACACTGTTATACAAGCTGTACACTGACTACATTGTATCAAAGTGTCATATCTTCAGTGTTGTCCCATGAAAAGATATAATAAAATATTTACAAAAATGTAAGGGGGTGTACTCACTTTTGTGAGATACTGTATATACACACATATGGTGTAACACCTTATGTGAATTTCCACTCAGGGTTGAAGACTGTCCCAGAAGAGCTTTGCTGCCAGCTGGTTTTTTTTTTTTTTTTTTTTTTTGTCTTTTTTAACTTAGCTCCATCATTTACAACTAACTATTATGTGTTTACAGTATAATGTTGCTATTTTTCCATGCATCATTTTTTAAATCAGATTATCCTTACCCCAAAAATACTGGGTGTACGGTGTACTTTATGGCGAACATAGAATTGTGTTTTAGAGGTGGCGTGGAGATGATACAGGGTGTTGAAGTTACAGAAGCAACCCATATCCTTTTATTGTCCTTTTATCTGTTTATCTCGTCGTCTTCTCTTTTGTTCCCATCTCTCAGAGTTCCTGTTCGACCGTTTGGCCTGCAGTAGCAACGATGTGCTGCTGTGGTCCCTCTACAGCTGCTTGCTGCTACTGACTGAGGACCCACTCTTTTTCTCACAATGTCACTCTGTTTATGGTGAGAAAATAAATTGCATCTAGATAATATTTCACCACTTCCATTAAAAAAAAGAAACCAGAACAAGTCACTACTTTGCAAGCTTACACTCATGCTGTAAAACCTGATGAGTTAGTTCAACTGAAAGTGTTTGAGGAACCTGATAGCCTTGAATCCTTTAAGTTTAACTCAAACCATTCAAACACATCTAGTTTTTTTCAGCTGAGTAAACTGAGTTACATAAAAAGAGTAAATGTACTTTTTCACACAAAACTACCATTACAGTTTTACTTACTGTATTATTTCTAGTAAGGTTTATCACCACATTGGTTTATTCAAGCACACCCTGATAATTTCAAACTCTGAATATAAAACAAATGTCAGCAGTCATTTTTATAGCAATATTGAAGTTAACTCAGATGAAATAAGTAAATGCAACAAACTGGAATTATGTCACCAATACTTGTATATTTTTGAGTAAGTTAGATTTGTAGAAATGAGTGACTCCAATTTTTTTTGAAGGATTAAGCTATATTTACTTACAGCTATTATTAAGAAGTACTGTTAGGTTTTACAGTGTAATATTTCATTACCTCTGCCAAGGAGGTAACGTGATTGGGGCGGTTTCTTTGTCAGTCTGTCTGGTTGTCTGTCCAGTTGTTAGTAAAATTACACAAAAACTTCTGGACGGATTTTGATGATGTTTTCACCAGAGGTGGCCCTTGAGCTACAGATAAACCCATTAGATTTTGGAGATGATCCATGAAGGCATACCTCCCACAAAGCCCTATCTCCAAATGTAACGTGATCATCCATCCGTCAGCAGGATTATGCAAAAACTACTAGACGAATTTGGAGGTGTGGACGAAAATATGGGCAGAGTTATGGAGGGACAGACGGATGGATGGATGGACAGACAAAAGAGATGGAGGGAGGGACAGAGGGAGAGTGCTCTGTGAGTGCCCTCTAGTTTTTATTTGTAACTATTTTTTAAGTCTAATTCTTTTTCTGTATAAATCCAAGTGGTGTTTTTCTTATCATCTCTATTTATGTCTCGGTATTTTTTCTATTTTTTGTTTTGTTTTGGAAAGTAGTGAGTCATTGATAATTATTGATAGACAAATCGTAAAAGTGCAAGCAAAACTTTATTCCAGTGTATATTTTTTGTGACAGTGGCAAGAATTGTTGACAGTCTTTTTAAAATGAAAATTATTGGTAATTTGTATTTGAGCACAGTGATGTTAAAACAAGATTCACCACTGTATGCTTTACACTTTACTAGACTACTGTGACTTACTGGTGATATTAAAAACAGGGATTCTGGTAAGATAAGTATGCAGTCGTTGCATACAAACAAGTAGTAACATTGCAGCCTAGAGTGTTCTTCCAACACACAGAAGCATGTGTGTGTCATGCCTGTATTTGTATCCTTTGATGTGTGGCGTTAAAATGGGTTATGCCTTTGAGGCCCCACTGTAATTGCAGCACGTCAACACAACCACAGAGAAATGCTTAGAAAAACAATTGCAGTGCAGGCTTAATTTACCAGTTCATGGGATATCTGCTGTAGCCCCTCCTTGTTGCTATGAGAATTTTTCTACTTCAGATCAATGTGACACAGGCTTGTTACAGGAGATGCTGTGTAGCACTAAATTAGAAATGTACCACTGCCTCAGTTTGTTTAATATGCAAGATTGTGGGAGGTTTTTTTGTGTGTGTGTTCTGTGTTACATTTTTGAGCATGTCAGTCACTTTGCCTGAAGTCGCTGGGGCTTGTGTAGCAGATATTGAATGTCAAAGCACCCTCAAAACTTTGGCACCGAGAAAGATTAGAGAAGCGTTTGTCCACTCATGTGCAAATTTGAATCAAGTGGTTTTCTGAAGAAATTGTATATGGTTGTGTGCATGTGTGTGTGTATGCTAGGTATTGAGTCTCTGGTGCGCAGTCTGAAGGAAGCGCTGCAGTTGACCAACCTGGAAGTGCCAAAACAAGGTTTCCTGCTTCTTACTAAAATATTGGAAAGGTGAGATTGTCCCAAGTTATTATTCCAGTTATTTCTTCATTATTTTAAAGTTCCCATATTATGCAATTTCAGAGATTGACTGTAAATTTGGCATCTTAAAGCATATATACACTCCCCTCCAAAAGTACAAACAGTACTGGAACAGTATGGCCAATTTCTTTATTTTTGCTGTAGACTTGGGTTGGACATCAAAAGATGATTATACAGGTATTTCCATCTGGATCTGATACACTGCATAGAAGATAGCAGTTTGTTTGAACCCACCCATTTTTCCTGTGAACAAAATTATTGGAACATGTGACTGACAGGTGTTTTTGTTGCCCAGATGTGTCCTATTACATTGATTATCCAAACAATAAATAATGCTGAATGTCTACTCTCAGTTTCAGATTTGGGTTTTGCCTGTACACAATGCATTTATAGTTAGAGGTGTCGTCGTCGGCCTCCGTCGGTCTATGATGACCCTGGAAGAGAATCCTAAACATCTACTCTGCTGGAACAGCACCGTCTGTGGCTGAACAGGCCGATGCGCGAATGGCAGTCCCTGTCACACAGGTTGCACTTGTGGGTGGTCTCCGTGCTGCTGGGTCTGTGGCGGTTCTTCCTGCGGGTCCTTTTGCAGTCAGTCTCTCTTCACCCGCCCTGAGCTGTCTGGTCAGGGTGCCTCTCCATTTGGAGCGGTCCGTTGCAAGGTCCTCCCAGCGCTCTGTGTTGATCTCCAGGGCCTTCATGTCTCTCTTGCAGACGTCTCTAAAGCGCAGCTGTGGGCGGCCAACGTCTCTCCTGCCAGTCGCCAGTTCTCCGTAGAGGACGTCTTTGGGGATTCTGCCATCCTCCATACGGTGAACGTGGCCTAGCCAGCGGAGCCTGCGCTGCCTGAGTAGAGTGAACATGGAGGGAAGGCCGGCGCGGGACAGAACTTCTGTGTTGGGCACTTTGTCCTGCCAGGATATGTCCAGGATGTGGCGAATGCAGCGCAAGTGGAAGGAGTTCAGTCTCTTTTCCTGCCGGGCGTATGTTGTCCACGTCTCACTCCCATAGAGCAGTGTGCTGATGACGCAGGCGTTGTACACTGCCATCTTCGTCTTGACAGAGAGTTTGGGATTCTTCCACACTCGTGTGGTGAGGCGAGCGAGTGTGAAGGCTGATTTTCCAATCCTCTTGTTGATCTCTGTATCAAGGGAGAGGTTGTTGCTGATTGTGGACCCCAGGTACGTGAACTGATTCACGACCTCCAGCTCGTAGTCGTCGATGGTGATGGTTGGTGGTGCTTCCGTGCCTTGCGCCAAGACGTTAGTCTTCTTCAGGCTGATGGTAAGCCCGAAGTCCTTGCATGCCTGGGAGAAGCGGTCCATCAGGGTCTGAAGCTCCTGCTGTGTGTGGTTTGCGACTGCAGCGTCGTCTGCGAACAGTATGTCTCTGATTAGAGCCTCGCGTACTTTGGTTCTGGCTTTCAGGCGGGCGAGGTTGAAAAGCCTGCCGTCAGATCTTGTGTGCAGGTAGATTCCCTCTGTTGCTGTGCTGAAGGCATGCCTCAGGAGCATAGCAAAGAAAATCCCAAAGAGGGTTGGCGCAAGTACACAGCCCTGTTTCACTCCGCTGTGTATGTTGAATGGCTCTGAGACATTGCCATCGTGCTGCACTATCCCCTGCATGTTGGTGTGAAACGATTCAATGAGGTTTTGCAACTTTGGTGGGCATCCTATCTTTGGCAGGATCTTGAAAAGGCCCTCTCTGCTGACCAGATCGAACGCTTTGGTGAGGTCGATGAAGGCGACGTACAGGGGCATGTTCTGTTCTCTGCATTTCTCCTGGAGTTGGCGGATGGAGAATATCATGTCTACCGTCGATCGCTCAGCACGGAAGCCACACTGAGACTCGGGGTAGACACGTTCGGCAAGCTTCTGTAGACAAACGAGAACAACTCGTGCGTAGACTTTGCCAACAACGCTGAGGAGGGAGATGCCCCTGTAGTTGTTGCAGTCGCTTCTCTCCCCTTTGTTTTTGTAGAGGGTGATGATCTTGGCGTCCCTCATGTCCTGTGGTACGGCACCTTCCTTCCAACACTGGCAGAGGACGTCATGCAATGGCAGCAGTAGGGTGGTCTTGCAGTGCTTGATCAGGTCAGGGGGTGTGCCGTTGTTGCCGGGTGCCTTGCCAGCGGCTAAGCTATCAATGGCCTTGCTGAGTTCGTCGATGATTGGCTCGGCGTCAAGTTCGTCCATGGATGGCAGGCAGTCGATGGCATCAAGGGCTGACGGTGTCACGGTGTTCTGTCTGGAGTAGAGGTCGGAGTAGTGTTCCACCCATCTCTCCATCTGCTTGTTCTTTTCTGTGATCATCTCCCCAGTGGAGGATTTGAGGGGGGCCGTCTTGCTCTGAGCCGGACCAAGTGCTTTCTTGATGCCATCGTACATACCACGGATGTTCCCTGTTATGGCAGCGGTTTGAATGTCTTGGCTGAGCTGAGTCCAGTACTTGTTGGCACAGCGCCGAGCAGTCTGCTGAACTTTGCTTCTCGCAGCCCTGAGAATCTGGAGATTCTTCTCGTTTGGGTACTTCTTGTACTCAGCAAGTGCTGAGCGCTTGGCTTCAATGACGGGGGTCATCTCGGTCAACTTGGCATCAAACCAGTCCTGTGACTTTGAGGTCTTCCTCCCAAAGGTAGCCAAGGCTGTGCGGTGGATGGTGTTTCGCAGCTCTTCCCACTTCTGCTTTGCAGATTCTCCTTCTTGTGGTACACCAAGTTTCTTCTCAAAGGTGGAGGCAAACTGCTCAACAAGTTCTGGTTGGGCCATCTTGCTGGTGTCAATCTGTGCCTTTCCAGGCTGTCGAGCACGATGGAATTTCTTCAGCTGCAGCTTGACCTTGCAACACACCAATGAATGGTCTGTGTCGCAATCTGCACTCTGGAACGAACGGGTGATTAGCACGTTCTTCAGTGAGGTGCGCCTGGTCAGGATCAAGTCCAGCTGGTGCCAGTGCTTTGAGTGCGGATGTTGCCAGGAAACCTTGTGTTGGGGCTTGGTCTTGAAGAACGAGTTTGTGATGCACAGATCGTGATATGTGCAGAACTCGAGCAGCCGCTGTCCGTTGTCGTTCATTCTGCCCACACCAAAAGGTCCAAGACAGGAGGGCCAGGAGTCGTGGTCAGCACCCACTCTGGCATTGAAGTCTCCAAGGAGAATGAGTTGTTCAGAGTTGGGGATGATCCTGACAGTTGTTGGGAGATTCTCGTAGAACTCGTCTTTTGCCTCTGGTGTGGCTGTCAGTGTTGGGGCATACACACTGACGAGGGTGGCTGGGCCTTGAGTGGTGTTCAGGCGGAGGGTGAGGAGTCGTGCAGACCCATTGCTGCCCGGTTCCACCATCTTCAGCAAGGTGTTCTTCACTGCGAAGCCCACTCTGTGTTCCCTGTGTTCGTCACTGCTCTTTCCCTGCCAGTAGAACGTGTAGTCCTTCTCTCTCAGTGTGCCTGCGTCAGCCAACCGTGTTTCCTGGAGAGTGGCGATATCCACTCCCAGTCTCTTCAGCTCATTATTGATGATGGCAGTCTTCCTGGTGTCGCTGATGTCCTTGAGGTTAGCAGCAAGTCCTGTCATCATAGTGCGGACGTTCCAAGTTCCCAGTTTTAGAGTTGGTCTCTTTTGTTTTATTGTCTTGCCTGGTGCGAAGGTTCTCAGCCTGCTGTTCGGATTTCTCCTCATCCCCATGCACCCAATGAGGAAAGCAAGCTGTGGCAGGACAACACCTTATTGGCTGGGGGCTGCCCAGCTTGAGGCGGGTGGTAGCTGTCCAGTGAGATCCGATGATCCCTCCCACCGTCGGGAACAACCCCTGGCGCCGCGCTCTACGCCAATTGAGCAGTGGCTTATAACCGGTAACTGTCATTCCCCGTGTTTTGTCTACGCCAAAGGCGAAGCTGGAGTGTCCTCTCCAGTGATCCGGTGTTCTACCTTCCAGCGTTGGGCGTTGGTAGGATTCAAGCCTGGGCAGGAAGATATGGAGGACAAGATGTTGCCCATGCAGCATGTCCCCCCTCTCCACGTCACTGATGAATCCAAAGGAACAGCAGGGCTGCTACAGTTTGGCACCAGCGCCGTTGCAGGAGCTGCCAGAACAATGTTGAGCACAACATAGAACTGCCTTAGGGGCTCCGACTCCAGATTTTTCCTCAGGGTTGACTCCCGAAGCCTTTCCCGTGACCGGGTATGCCGCAAGGCAGCGGAGGTTTGAAATCAGGGTTTACCTTCCCCTAGATGGGCTACCTTCCCAGGTTGACGAGCCACCATCTACCCGAAGCATCTGGTTTTAAGGCGCCAGAGATCCGCCCTCGCCCCTTCTCCTATTAGTAAAAGCAGTTCCGCCAGGCTTAGAGACTAAACCACACGGGCAGGCTAGGAGTTGGACTTAGTTGTCAGAGGCTTTTCGAGACGCACGCCATAAGGAGCATTTTATGAGCACTGGGAGCTTAATCCCAGTGCCGCTCCTGGCTATGACAACCTTGGAACCGTTAGTAACCAACATGAAAACCAGAGACCTGTCTTATGTGAGTGAAAAACAAGCAATTGTGAAGCTGAGAGAAGGTGGAAAATCCAGGGCTTAAAGTTTTCCAGCTCCTGCTCCAAGTTTGCTGCTAAAAGAGAAGTGGACAGTGAAAATCGGCAATTCAAAGATGATTGGACTGAGCAATTTGCATTTGTGCTCCCTCCTACCAACACAAGACCAATGTGCTTAATATGCCAGGAGACCACAGTTTGATGAAACAGCATTATGAGAGCAAGCATAGGAATTTTAAAGAGACATTTCCTCAAAATTTAGAGGTAACAACAACAAAGATAAATGCACTGAAATTGTCATATCAAGCTGCAAGCAGGATTCTTGTTACATCTATGACAACAACAAAAAGCATCAGAGTGGTGAAAGTTCTGAAAGTGTCTACCTCCACCAGCTATGTCCCCAGCAAAACAGCCTGGTAACATAGCCGTAAATCAAGGGGGTCTGGGGGGACAGTTTTTTCTTTAAAATTTGCAGCTTTTCTCATAAATATGTAACTTTTTTCTCATTAATTTATATTTATTTGTAAATGTAAAACTTTTTGTTGTAAATTTGCCACTTTTCCCCATAAATCTGCTATTTTTGCATCTTAAATCTGTAATTTTTTTCTTGTAAATTTGTAACCTTTTTATAATGTGTTTTTCTTGTAAATTTACATATTTTTTCTAACTAAATTTGCAACTTTTTTCTAGTAAACTTGATTTATTGTAAATGTACAATTGTTTCCTTTAAATTTGCAATTTTCTTTCTCATAAATTTATGACTTTTTTCTTGTAAATTTGCAGCGTTTTCCCAATAAGTGTACATTTGTACATTCTTTTTCATAAACTTGTGACTGACAACAATAATACTTGTAGTGTCCCCTCAATATTTACTCTGGAGAAAATGTTTTGTTTATTGTCCCTCCCAACGTAAAAATGAGATATCCACCCATGCAGAATGCTTTCACTGCTCTGGTCCTCTGGTCCACTGGAAAAAACAAATGCTGATGCCTGGCAAAAACATGTGAGGACCCTTGTCCTATAAAAGCAAAAGATTTATGTCCTATTTCTATATGCAGAACTACTTTTTGGCCAAGCGTTTTTGCCATATGTAGCGTGACTGGAGCTGCGAGTGCAGGACCTGTGCTGCACGGTGGCGCAGTGGTTAGCACTGTGGCAGCACAGTTTACCCTCGGCCGGGGGATCGTGGGGATCGTGGGTTCGATCCCTGCCCCCGGCCAACAGTGATCTGTGTGGAGTTTGCATGTTCTCCCTGTGTTGTGTGGGTTTACTCCGGGATTTCTCCGGTTTCCTCCCACATGCCAAAAACATGCAGGTTAGGGATAAGGGGTGCTTGCGCACGCAGTGACCGGCAGCTGGTGGCTTGTCACCAGACTGCAAAACAAATCTACCTACGGGTACAAAATAAGTAATAAAAAAAAAAAAAAGGACCGGAGTGGCCCATATCCCAGTGAGCCGCATCTACTGATTGGCCGGTGTTCTAGTTAGAAGTAAAATTAATTAACATCAATATAATCTGATAATCTGCGGCAAGCATGTTGTTAGCACTATGCTGATGTTTACTAGCCCTAAATCTGCCTGACTGAACTACACAACAGTGTCATGAACCGGGCTTGGGATTCTCCTGAGCTCAGCTTCATGGCGGTTTTCTGTTTCTGTGTTTTATGTTCCCTTTTGCGTTCCATATCATGTTTCATTGTCTAGCTTGTGTTCCCTTGTATTTTTGGTTCTGTGTACATTTATATTGTGGCTGGCAGTGGCCAGGAGGCTTCTTTGGGTCCTGTGTGCCTCCTGTCTGCTGGTAGCCACTCCCCCCTCTCCTGTCAGTCCCTGACAGGTGCCTCTAATCTGTCATTGCCTATTCCCCTCTCTGCTCAGGTCCACACGCCCACACTCACGCACACATACACACACATGCCGCACTCACTCATACCTGCATACTCTATTCATTTCGTCTGGTATTATTTAAGCTCTGTTTGTGCACTTGTATTTTGTCGGTTCATTGTATTGTCAGCCTGCCACCAGAACAGCCTGTGCTCTGGCGTTTCACCTCTGTAAGTACCATCACCGGTCAGTTGTTTGCTGTGTTCAGTTTTTTCTCTGTGTTTGCCAGCGCTACTTTGGTGCAGCCTGTCGAGCTTTGGGTTTCCCGGCTCCTCCGGTCTGCACTTTTGTTACAGGAGTATCCTGGGTTTGCTTTTCTCTTTTTCCCCGCTCACCATTTACGCTTGGGAGCGTTTGGGTACATTTGTATGCCGTTGTCCGTGCCATTTCATTTGGGGACAACTTCCTTGGACTGAACACGCTCACTAGGTTGTTGGTTTGTTTCACTGTTTGGACATTTATATTAATAAACACCACTTCCTCTTGCATTTGGGTTTTTCTCATCTCTGCTGCCTCGGCTTCAGCACTACAGACTAGGACACTTTCAAGCACGCAGCCACTCACAATGGACACACAAACCTAGAGGAGTACACTGAGATTGTTGTAGCATACATAGCGAAAGCAAAAAATTAGTTAATATTAGTAGAACACAATCAGCCATGGAGCCGCGATGTTGCCCAGTGTGCCACCCCGGCAGCAAGGTGAGGAGGGTCTGATGTTTTTGTCGTCTTTGCTGTTTTCTGTTGGTTGTGGCCAGGGTTCTACCAGCAGCTGATTTGAAGGTGATGATGGGGAATGCCTTCCCCTTTTCCCCGTTCATGGGCATAAATCATGGGTGGACATTTCCCTCCCACATTTACTTTTGTAAATGTGAGGATTACAAGGTCTGTGCTGATCTGTTCACACTCCGACAGGCAGCGAAACGTAAGCTAGGAGCAGGAAGACAAAAGAAGAGGAAAACAGCAGCCTTGTGTGTAGCAGAATGGAATGTATGCACTCTGTTGGACAGAACAACATCACAGCGCCCAGAAAGACAGACCATGCTTGTGGCCCTGGAAATGAACAGGTACAATGTAGCCATAGCTGCACTTAGTGAAACAAGATTGCCTGGATATGACAGCTTGGAAGACCATGGGTACATCTTCTTTTGGAGTGGGAGATCAACTCAAGAAAGGAGAGAAGCAGGAGTGGGTTTTGCAGTTAGAAAGGAGATAGCAGCAATGCTTGATGAGGAACCGGTGCCAATCAACGACAGGATAATGACTATGAGACTCCCACTACAGCGGAAGATGTATGCCACACTCATCAGTGTATATGCCCCAACAATGACCAACACAGAGGAGGTGAAGGAAGAGTTCCACAGTGATTTACATGAGACTATCAGGCGTGTACCGACTGATGACAGGCTGATACTCGTTGGAGATTTTAATGCCAGAGTTGGTTCGGACACTGAGAAATGGAAAGGAGTGCTAGGCAGTCATGGAGTAGGCAAGTGCAATGCTAATGGAGAACTTCTACTTGCACTATGTTCAGAGTACAACCTTGTGATAACCAACACTCTGTTTAAGCACAAGGACACACACAAGAAGACATGGATGCACCCAAGATCCAAGCACTGGCACTTATTAGATTACATCATAGTCAGGCAGAGAGACATAAGGAATGTATTGGACACCAGAGCAATGAGAGGCACGGACTGTGGTACTGATCATGTTATGCTGAGATCTAGATTAAGGATTTGCAGACGAAAACAGCACTGCAGGACGGGTGCGAAGCCACCACGGAAGCTAAACACTAGCGCACTGAAAGGCCAAAAGAAACAGGAAGAACTTACACAGGAAATGGATGAAAATTTGAAAGACTGGGACAGCAACAACTCAGAGAATGACATAGAAGAGAAATGGGCAACACTGAAGGATACAGTGTATCAGACTGCGAGTGATGTATTAGGCCACCCTGAGAGGAAACATCAAGATTGATTTGATGAGCATGATGAACACCTGAAGAAACTACTAGAAGCGAGGAATACAGCTAGGCAGGAAAACCTACAGTGTAACACAAGGTCAAAGCTCAAATCAACATCAAGAAGACAGAGTGCCTTTATCAACCACCAAAGTTCCAGTTATCAACATCACTACCAGAAGAGATCAGCATTGGTACAGAGCCACTAGTCAAGTGCAAGACTTTCAAGTACCTAGGGAGTACTGTTTCAGAGAGTGCTAGGCTGGAGGATGAACTATCTCTCAGAATGGGAAGAGCGAGCGCTGTGTTTGGAAATTTGAGGGAGATACTGTGGAACAATCGACGTGTCTATCCGTGTGAAATGCAAAGTGTACAGAGCGACAGTACTGGCTACTCTATTGTACGGTGCTGAAACTTGGACTGTCTACAGAGTGCAGGTGAAGCAACTCCATGCGTACATGATGAGACACCTTCGAGCCATAATGAGCATCTCATGGAAAGACAAGATAACCAACATAGAAGTGTTGAAACGAGCTGGCCTACCATCAATGGAGGACATGCTAATACAGATGAACCTGAGATGGCTCGGACATGTTGAGAGGATGGACCACCAGTGTCTCCCTCGGCAGTTACTCTACTCACAGTTATGCGAGGGCAAACGCAATCAGGGTAGACCAAGGCTCAGATTTAAAGACACTGTAAAAAGAAACTTGAAGAAGTTGGACATAGACAGGAGTTCCTGGCAGCGGAAGGCTGAGGACAGAGCTGTGTGGAGGAATCTGATCAGACCTAAATGGAACAGTCATTGTCACCCACGACAGACTGCTATGATGATGATGATACTGCCTCGGTGAGACAGCGAAGCATGACAACCAGAGCATCCCTCACAATTTGGTGCTGGTAATGATTGATCCGACTGAAAGACAGACTGGCAACATTCAACAGGGTGCGGGACTCCAGAAGGTGTGTTCACATTTTGGTGGTTAACAAATGGCAGCAATTGATAGAAGAGGTGATTTTCCCAAAGAAAAATGAGTCAAACAGCACAGGTGAGGGGAGAGGAGGCTGCAGAGGAGTGTGTTCTGCTACAGCAGAGAGGCCGTGAGATTTTCAGCACCTCAGCTTAGTGAAGTGACTCACAGAATAAATTCTATAATATTTAGCTGCCATCAAGTAGTTCACAGTCTTCTGACTCCGATATATTTTTTGTCATAAACTGAAAAACTAATTGATTCCTCATTACAAAGACTTTTAAATGAAGTTCTAAATTTGCAAGAAAAAAATTGTTACATGAACCTACAGTATATGTTAATATGAAAATTTATAAGCAAAAGCTGCAATTTTTATGGTATAAAGGAAAAAAGTACACTCAAAAAGTTCTAAAATTAAAGAAAATGATTTTTTTTTTATGTGAAGAAAATCACATTTATAGAAACAGCTGCATATTTATAACACTGGTCAACACCAAGTTTATTGTCTAAGTTTTTTAGCTGATTTAGGACAATTTTGATGTGCTGAATCCAAAAATCACATTGGTTTTGCTCAATCAGGTCAACTTTTTGAACTATGGCCACATGTTTTCTTACGTTTTTGTTTACATGTACGGGTATTTTCGCTTTATATGATGCAAAATTCTTTATTTCTTGAAATTCTCTGAATTTTGAACAGTGATGACGTAACATTCAATTTACATGTACTCACCTTTATCAGTGTCTACTATTCAATTTACAGTACACCTGTACAACTGCTGTACAACTGCTTATAACAACATAAAAACCTGACCTGATTGAGAGAAGCGGATGTCATTTTCGGATTCAGCAGTGCAAAATTGTTTTAAATCAGTTGAAAAAAAAAAACACAGACAACTTACAAAAAAAATATTTTTGTTATGTTGTGTAATAGCCTAAACACTCCTAATAGTTACGGCCTTTTACCTATTACTATCTTGATTTTAAGATCAAATACTGCTGCATGCAGATTTTTGTGGCCACAGTTTGGTGAAAAAGCCTCTTTCCATAGTATATGTAGCTGAATGAAGAAAAAAAAAACACTTGTTCTCAGGTGATTTGTTATTTTTAACAAGGGGGATGGTAGTGGTGGTGGACTCACAAATTTAGTGTGGTAAAGCCTAAAAATGTAAATTAAGTATAAATTAGCAAGAATAAAGCTGTAAAATATGACAAAGGAGGCCAATTTACAAGTGAAATAGAAAATCTGTGAGAAAAAAGTTACAATTTTGTATGAAAAACATAATGAATGCAGGGGAGAAATGCACATTTTTACAAAATAATTATAAATTCACAAGAATGAAGTAAAAAATTTTAAGAACAAAAGCTGCAGATTAGTATAAATGTTTTAGTTTTTCCCATTTTCTGTTCAATTAGTGAGGTTTTTCTATAAACATTCTTGGACATTTTTAACTTTTCTGGTAAATTTGTGACGCAGACATGTATAGATTGGAACAGGACAAAAAAATCTATATGGGGAAATTACACAATGATATATCATTACTGACACTGAATTGACATGACACTGTATATATTACTATTACATACTAGGTTAAAGTTGTCTAATGAATAGCCATTTTGTTTCTGTAGAATTTTTATGTCACTGAACTGAATTGATGTTCCCATTTGTGATTTCTTTCAGTTTCTCATTTATTTGTCAGCTGGTTTACTGAGGTGAACTAAGTTCTACATTCTTGTCAAAACATGTCTGCAATGAAAACTATTGGATAGAAATAGAACTTTTGCTCCAATTTCCTCCACTTGGCAAAAAGTGGGCTGGTCTTGGGCATGAAACTCCCTGGCTGAAAACTGGTCCCGCTCCAGCCCTGCGCGAGTGTTTCATCCTTCAACGTACACAAAACCATACATTCCGTAGGATCGAGAGTATGTTTTTGTAGCTTTGGGATTATTTCTTTGGAACAAAACAATTATAGAAATAATGCAATTTAGAATATTATACAAAGTTCACTGTTGCCGTTTTTATATATGTACGTATACGTGTGTCCACCCTGATGACCCTGCCCCCAGAAAAAAGTTCAGGCTCAGGAAATTTTTGCTTTAACCCCTGAAAATCAGAGCCATTGCACAAACGTTGGTCATAGCCAGTACAGTAGGGGTGCAACTAACGATTATTTTGGTAGTCAACTAATCTGACGTCTGTTTTTTCTGATTAGTTGACTAATCAGGATTATTTCTGTTATGTCCATCTCTGCTTTCTGTCGGCACGACTCCTGTTGGGGCTCCAGTGTATGTTTAACTTCTCCTGTTTAAATCTGCACACCTGTAAAAATCACTGTATTGTCAGTGTCTGTCCTAATATAATGTAGCCTATTATTGTCTTGACAACTGAATGGACAGCTCAAGTGCAGGATGCAACACCAGAGAAAACACTTCCACACAAAAGACAGTTAATCTTTTATTAAAATTTCAAAGAGGAACACAGCTAATGAAAACGCCACTCGCCAGGGAAGAACACAACCTGTGGAGAAGAGACGAGAGCGATTAGCTGGAGAAGGGAGGAGGCGGGTGGAAAAACAATTTGGCCACTTACGTGGGCCAAGTAGAGAGCCCGGCACAGAAACCAGCACGAAAAGACAAGGAAGGGAGTATGACTGGGCTGTGTCTGGCCGGGTGGAGAGTGGAGCTGCAGCGGGATGAGGGTGAAGAGGCTGGTGAGCGCACCACAACCCCTGGAGATGCACCACTCGGATGGCAGCGACCTAGAGAAAGGAAAAAAGAGAGGATGTTGGGCAGACAATTCTCGGGAGATCAATAATATAATTGCTTGTGAGTTTTTCTGCAAGGCAGAGTACCCAAGGAGCCAGCATTGAAGCACTGAAGATCAGATCCTTATAAACGCTGGCGAGGCAGAGGTAGCAGGTGCGTCTAATCTCCCAGGTGTAGTAACTACCTGAGGAGCAGGGGAATCAGGATGGAGGGGGCGAGCGCTCACCAGGATATGACAATTATAAGAAGTTCCCATAGCTAAACAGAATAATGGCCCATGAAACAAGTTGGAAACTTGAACTTGACAGCTTAATAAAAAGTGTTTGCAGCAACACAATTAAATAACAGAAATTAAAGTGCAATCTTTTAACCCAAAAATAAAGTGCAAAGTCTCAAATAGCAGCTTCTGCTGCAGCATGGAGGACAGTTGTAACTCAGCATGTTCAAAACAAACTAGAGTAACATTCAAATCCATAAAAGTAAAAAAGAAAACAAACTAGGCCATCTCATTAAAATCTTTCTGGGTCTAGAAGTGTCAAACTTTAATTAGGCTTCAAATGAAAATTAAAATAATTTCTTCCAGTCCAAAATAACAGTTTGCAAATGCTTGAAGTTACAGTGCTGGGATGTCAGCCTTCACTACACATACAGTGAAATATTTAAGCCGTTTTATTTTTGATGATTATGGTTACAGTTTTTATAAATTAAATTACAACTCATGGTATTGTAATTGACTGAGATGCACTAATATTCAGAAAGAGGGCTGATATTACCATGCCAAAAAGAGGGAAGATAAGACAGTAAGATCCTGTAATTCACTAATTTAGTGCACTCTGCGCGTTAACCAGCAGAACTGACACAGCTCAGCCGTCAGCAACCATCATCCAAGAGAGATTAGTGTCGGACAGGTAAAATAACATAAACAGCACATGCTAACAGTTTAATCAGTTTTCTAAAGCTGAGACAATTGCTCATTAAAAATAAGAAGTGCTTACTTTACTCGCTGAAACCCGTTAACCTTATCAGTGCCGTGTTTATAAGTGGCCCGACTTCAGTCATCACCAGGACGGAGCACAGCAGAGACCCGCTGACAGGCAGCCGAGCTGGCGGGCAGAGCGGAGGGAGGAGTGGGAGAGCGATGGATGTGTTGCTGTGCTGCTGTGATAGTGACAACTCTGCTTTGTTTTGCACGGTTTCATTTGTTTATTTTTGGTAAAATGCTCCCATACTTTGGGAAATTTTGGCCTCTTCTTCGTGACTTTCTCTCTTCTGTGTCACCGTGATGCACTCTTCTTCGTGGCTGGAACAGTTAAACTGAGCATGTCTGTGGTATGCATGTAAACTTTAAAATTAAATGAGTTGTTGACAAAAATCTGTGTCAACAAATTTTTATGGTCAGCAGTGACCATGAGTGAACCGATTACTGCAGTAAACCGATAAGGTAATAAATGGCTTATGGTGTTGACATGCACAGAGTAAATGGTTTATTGGGCCAATAAACTAAGTGTGTTAATCCGTTTTCTCATAAACCGATAATGGACTTTAACTTATAAAGGTAATCGAATTACTCTGTTTACATGACAGTTTGAATAATCAGGTAACTCCAGAAAGCTGATTATAATTGGTTTACTCGTGACCATGTAAACAGGGTCAGCGTCAATAACGTTGACTAATCTTGCAGCCCTACAGTACAATCGTGGGAAAAAATACAGAAACCAGCCTCAGAAGTTCTGAGACAAAGTTTTATGGACTGATGAGACAAGGATGAACCTTTACTAAAGCGATGGAAAGGCTACAGTTGTATGGTGTGGTGAGTGTGTTTAGGTGGTTAGGATTGATGACTGATGTGGAAATGTATGTAAATTTAAAATAATATCGAGATCTTGACAAGTTGTTTTTAATCACATGAGTAAACTGCACTACTTGGGGTTAGCACTGTTGCCTAGCAGCTAGAAGGTGCCAAGTTCAAATCCCAAGGCTGGCAGGGGTGGAAACCTTTCTGTGTGGAGTCTGCATATTATCCCTGTGCTGTGCGGGTTTATTCCAGGTGTGCTGGTTTCCTCCAACAATCCAAAGACGTGGATGTTGGGTTAATTGGTGATCCTAAATGGTCGCTAGGTATCTGTCTCCAGTAGGCTCTTAGAATAGCGGGTTAGCACTAGTGAAGTGCTTTGAGTAGTCTTTGAAATGAGAAAAGTGCTATATATAAGTACAGGTCCTTATCCTTGCAGTCAATTTTTAGAGATGTAACAGATGTTTTTATCGTGCTCCAAGTTTTTGTCTTGTGCTACATGACTATGAGCCTTTGTAGCGCCAGTGCTATGAGTAAAAAAAGCTTAACATACTGCACTGCAGTAGACAGTGCGTGGGCTTTGCGCTGGAAGGTGGAGAGTCATTTCAAAGAGGCATGGCGGCACACAATCTCATACACATCGGTATTATGGTCTATTTCAGGGGTCACCAACTAAAACTGCAAAAGGTCCGATAAGTTGGTCCTTCTCCCCAGGAAAGGTCCAAACTAGGTATGGGAATTTTTAGGCACCTCATGATTCGATTATGAGTCAGAATGCCGACTTGATTCTAAAACCATTCTCAATGCATCTTGATGCATTTTTTTCTGTTCAGGAT
Source organism: Pholidichthys leucotaenia (assembly GCA_020510985.1). Lineage (NCBI taxonomy): Eukaryota > Metazoa > Chordata > Actinopteri > Cichliformes > Pholidichthyidae > Pholidichthys > Pholidichthys leucotaenia. Next base: position 401,921,736 of record CM035838.1, read on the forward strand.
TTTTCCCTCCCACTGTGTGACAACTTGGCCCTTTTAATTAAAGCAAAGTATTTGCAATGACCTATGAATTTACTTCCAACATCTTTTATTAAAACAAGTGGAAGAGAAATCTGACACATGGACAAATTTATCTCTTGTTCACAGAACAAGTTATATTTAATAAAGTGGAATGACACAGGTAGTAAGTATTGAACACACTTGGTGAAATTCATTTAATATTTAGTAGAGAAGCCTTTGTTGGTAATAACAGCTTCCAGATACCTCCTGTATTGAGAAAATAAGGCGCAGGCATTGCCCAGCAGTGATTTTATTCCATTCTTCCACACAAACTGTCTTCAAATCTTGAAGGCTCCATGGGTGTCTTCTGTGAACTCTGATCTTCAGTTTATTCCATAGATTTTCAATTGGATTCAGGTCAGGTGACTGACCTGACTGGGCCATTCTAGCAGCTTTTCCTTCCTGATAGTGCACTTTTATTAATGAAACTCATGAAAATAACAAGTCCAGTTATGACCACAAATACAGAGAGTTGTACTGATGAGAAAATGGCCACCAGACATGCAGGGCACCTCCCGGATGCTCTACAGCCCGGCGACGGGAAAGCTTAGTGCCACAGAGCAGCTGTCGACACAGGGAGAAAGGCAATTGACTTACGGAACTGGAGCGATCCGGAGCTTCCCGTGTAGTCTGGCAGATGAGGGAGACAAGCTGGGTCAGCCGCTAACATCCAGTGATAGATCATCTGAAAATGTCAGGCTGAATGCGCGAAGGTAATAATACAACATTCATGGAGAAACTCGCTGCCACGAATGAGGGCGAATGCTGCGACGATCTCTTCCTACTAACTTCACGCTTAAATAATAATAAATTTAACGAGGGAAGAGCTCGCCGGTGTGGGAATGTGTGGGCTGGACAAAATGAGCCCCACGTGTGCATGAGTGAGTGTCTGCGCATGTGAATGAGAATGAATGTGTCATGGTCTGAGTGCTGATATTGTCTGCGCTCGGGTCATGCAGTATTTTCCTCCTGTTCTGTGAGCTTTCCTTATGGCCCTCTCGGGCTCCTATTATGACAGCGTCTCGGTGGGGCTTCCGGCCGTCAGAGCCGAGCTCCATGGTGACAGCTGATTGTCATTCCACTGATGACGTCCTCATCAGCTGGTTTATCCTCTAAGCCTTATTTAAGGAAGCAGCTACGGTTACACTGGGCTGCGACCTCTCACGCATAACGCTGGTCTCCCCAACGTTTGGCTGGAGTCCCTAGTCCCCGGCTCCAGTCACACCTGTGTTCTCCTTATTCTCAGTAAGTTTTCTCCCGTTATCCTGAGTGTATTATTAACGTGCCTTTGCTGTAGTTGTTATTTGTGTTTTGCCCCACGTGGCTCTCTATTTTCATATAGTGTGTCTTTCTTTAACAAATATGCAAACTCAATGGCTGCCTATAGTGTCTCAATAGTGATCCGCGAGGACCACCCCATGACAGTAGGTCGCAGCCAAACGAGACGCCGGTGACCGTGAGTTTGCTTAGTTTTGGGCTTGTAGTTTTCCCCCTTTTCTGCGTACCAGTGTGCTGGGAGATGGTATCGCCACCCAAGGGCTACGCCATGAGCCTGGGCTACAAGCTGGTAACAGCCCTTGTCGAGATTGACGGGAACATTTCCAGCGCTCGCCATCACACCATCCCCAGCGCCTCACGCTGGTACCTGGACCTCGCTGAGGTGACTATTAACCACCATCCTCGCTACGCTGACCACCCCGAAATCACGGCAAGGATGGTGGAGATCTCTGCATTCCAGGAGAAGCTCAGTGGGCTGGAGGGAAACTCCGGCAGGAAGCTGAAGAGGAGGCATCCTCGCTCCTCGCCTTGGGATCCCACTCCTGTCACCTGTCCAGTCCAGGAGTTTACTCCACCCCAGCTCCATTTCCGACGGAGAAGGACGTCAGCCGGGATTCCCTCGGCGAAGCCTCAGCGAGAACCCCATCCAGATCCAGTTCCGGGTAGCCGCACAAACTCTGTCTCCCAGCCAGCTGTAGCTTCTGCGTCTCATCAGAGGGGTAAGACAGCATCCTCCTCCAGGTTGTATGTTCCTCGTCCCTGGACCACCTCTGCTGCTCCTCCCTCCTCCTCGACGCTCTCCTCAGCTGCTGTGAGCTCCACGAGTCCGCCTCCGGCTGCTCCCGTTCCTGATCCGGTGCAAGCGGCTCCTCTTCGTCTTCCTGGGGGGCTCTCCGTCACCATCCATTGGGGGAAGGGAAGAACCAAGCCGACTGCAGCAGTTTCCATCGGCCCTCAGCGGAGCAGGCAAGTGTCTCTTCATTCTTTTCCTTCACTGGATAAATTGCCTTGTCTGACCCCTGGGGGTGGAGTTCGGGGTTCATAGTTCCCCGAGCTCCCTCCACCTGCTGCAGTAATTAATTATGAACCTGCTACATCTGTGTCTCCTTCCCCTGAGCGTTTCCTGGTGCCAGGACTACACTGCCGGACGAGGAAGGAGCCTGTGGCCCTGGAGAGCCTGGTTTCAGCCTCGCAGACACGACACGGGCAGAGGAGGAGGGCGGACTGCCATTTGGAGCCTGCGCCGACGATCAAGTGTCCCCGGGTCTTCACGGAGGAACAGTCCAACCCGGCAGGTCACGGATCCCCTGCCACCACACCGTGCGGGCCTTCAGTGTGGACGTCAGTGGCAGGGAATCCCCAGACTGTGGACACCATCATGCTGGCTGCAGAGCCCGCTGCAGTTGAGTGGGAACCAGAACTGGACCTTCAGCGTGCTGAACCCGGGTCGTCGAAGTCCTGGGCTGTGGTAGAGCCCGAGATCAGGCAAGTGCTCTACTTTGTCTTCCTTTCTTCTATTCTGGAGCATGTTTGCCTGTCTCTTGGGGAGACGAGCCGGGCGCAGCCGTCCGCTGCGTTCGAGCTTGTCTCGCTGGGCTCTGCCGCTGCCGGTGATTCTGATCCCGGTTTTCTTTTCCTCCTCTGAGCCTTCTTCCAGGGTCACCGGTGATGAGCCTGCTCCGGTCATCACCTTGGAGGTTCTGGGTTCGTGTCTGGAGGTCATCCCTGATGCTGCACCGGCCCAGTCGGGGTCCGTTGTGGGTATTGTTCCGGCCCAGTCGGGGTCTGTCGTGGGTGCGACTTTGACCCAATCTGGGTCTGCCATGGACGCTGTTCCGGCCCATTCGGGGTCCGTCATGGGTGCAGCACGGTCCCGCTTGGGATCCAACAGGAGCGCAGCGCCAGTCCGAGTGGAGTTTGGAGAAGGAGCTGCAGATCCTCCGCCGATCAACGCTGGACTGGTCTCTCATCTTTTCCCCGTTCCCTTTTTCCCTCCACCGGGGGCCGCGGGGATTCCCCGTGTTCGGCTTGGCTTTCCCCTGCTTCCGGTAGGGAGGCCATCTCCGAGTTCTCCCCTGCGATCCTGGCGGTCTGATGATGTGGGTTGGCTGCCTGGGAAACTGTTTCGCCAGTTTGGCGTTCTGGATCGACCACCCGACAAACTGGACTCTTTGTTCGGTGACCTGGTCTGGCCGCCAGAGGTACTGTTTCTCTGGGCCTGGGCCTGGGGTAGGCCGCCCGAACGTATTCTTTTCCCCCTGCCAGCCATCTGGACTCTGGATGCTGGAAGACCTCCGGAACTATTTGTTTTTGATTCATTGTGTTCTACCTGCCGACATCCCTTTAGTTTGTTTTTTTTTTTCCTCCCCTGTAGTTCTGGGATGCTCTTGTGGGTTTTTTTTTTTCTATGAACTATATTGTACTGTGTGTATATCGCCACTCTTTAGTGTGTTTTTTCGTTCCTCCTTTTGTCTGGTATTATTAGGGTACGTTGGATTTTTTTAATATGCCTGTATTTCAGTTTCTCGTTTCCTCTGTGGTTTGAGAGATGCTCTTTTGTTTTGTTTTGTGTTTTTTTTTGTTTCCCTTGCCTGTTTATACTGGGTTATATTTGTGGCATTGCTGCTCTATGTCGTGGCTTTTTGAGTTTTTTTTTTTTTCCTCCTGGGGTTAGGGTACTATGTATTTTCCTTTTGGTACCTGTATTTTAGTTTCCTTGTTGCCTTGTTCCTTTTTGTACTTCATCCATGCTCAGACTGTTGTACCATGTCCTTGTTTTTTTGTTTTAATGAAGTATGGGGAAATACATATAAAACAAACATATATCCACTCTTTATGCTTCAAAAGAGAGCTATTAGAATAATCAACAAAGCAGCTTACAGGGAACCAACAAACCCACTTTTTCTTAAACAAAAAACTCTCAAGTTGAAAGATCTGATCGACTTTAAAACCGCAATAATAATGTTCAAAGTGAAGAATCTATCACTGCCCGCAAATATCCAAAAGTTGTTCCAAACAAGGGAGAAACGATATCACTTCAGAGGAACATGTATATTTCAAAAGCCTACAGTGAGAACAACTACCAAGCAACACTGTATTTCAGTGCAAGGTGTCAGATTATGGAACGATTTTGGACCTGAATTAAAATCATGTACAAAGCTTGGACAATTTAAACAAAAACTAAAGGAAGAAATACTCCAAACATATTTACAAGACGACATGTAAACTCACATAAGGATTGACATTTCCAGCCTGTGTTGTGTTATAGCTTAGTTTTTCTTTTTTCTCTGTGACACTATGTCTTAGATTTGTTTTTGAATAGTAACCGCTTAACTTAGACTAGCTCAGTTTTCTTTTTCTCTCAGTCATATTTTGTCTTAGCCTTGTTTTAAATTGTAATTGCTCTTTTCTTGTTTTCTCTTTTTTCTCCTTTGAATTCTTGGATGGAATATGGGTGGGCAATATAAGCTGCGGCTTCAGCCATCACCCATTTCGGATAACTCACGTGGAATTGTATAGTAGAAGGAGTCTTTGTCTAATTTGACCGTGTTGTTATATTATACAGTTTCTTTTAACCTGTAATGTACTATCCGAAATAAATAAATTCATTCATTCATTCATTCATTCATTCATTCATTTCCCCCCCCCCCCTTTTTTTGACCTTTGTCATTTCTGGTTCTTTGTTCCCCTCTGTGTGTGTGTTGTTTTTTTTTTTCTGGTTAGTGTTTCTCAGTTTTCTTCCTGGGGTTCTCGCCCTCCAGGCCTTCCCCCTCCACCCACCCTGGATGGGCCTGAGTAGCCTTCTGGGTGGGGGGGAGGCTTGGATGTTATGAGTCATCTAGAATACGCCGTTTTTGGGGGGGAGTACTGTCATGGTCTGAGCGCTGATATTGTCCGCGCTCGGGTCATGCAGTATTTTCCTCCCATTCTGTGAGCTTTCCTTATGGCCCTCCCGGGCTCTTATTCTGACAGCGTCTTGGCGGGGCTTCCGGCTGTCAAAGCCGAGCTCCATGGTGACAGCTGATTGTCATTCCACTGATAACGTCCTCATCAGCTGGTTTATCCCCTAAGCCCTATTTAAGGGAGCAGCTATGGTTTCTCAGGGCTACGACCTCACACGCATAACGCTGGTCTCCCCAACGTTTGGCTGGAGTCCCTAGTCCCTGGCTCCAGTCACGCTGGTGTTCTCCTTATTCTCAGTAAGTTTTCTCCCGTTATCCTGAGTGTATTATTAACGTGCCTTTGCTGTAGTTGTTATTTGTGTTTTGCCCCACGTGGCTCTCTATTTTCGTATAGTGTGTCTTTCTTTAATAAATATGCAAACTCAACAGCTGCCTATAGTGTCTCAATAGTGGTCCACGAGGACCACCGCATGACAGAATGGAGTGTGTGAGTATGTGTGTGTGAAACACCCAATAACAGAACACAGCTGATAGCACTAGACAGGAGAAGGGGGCGTGCCCGAGCTGTCAGGAAGCAAAGGCCAAAAGCTCCCTGACACGCCTGATGGAAAATAGGGCAAATAAATGATAAGTCAGAACTGGGTTTGGAACAGTCAAACCCAGATTCATGACACACTCCACAGACAGACAATGGTAGTGATAAGGTACTGTTGTAGCCACAGCTGCCCTGGGGCAGACTGATGGAAATGTGGCTGCCAATCCATGCCAATGGCCTCTCCGACTACTACCTAGCATTTATACACATTCATACCCTGGGTCATGGACACTGGAGGCAATATGGGTAAAGTGTCTTGCCCAGGGACACAACGGCAGGATGGCTGGGGAGAGCAGTATTTGAACCGCCAACCTCCTGGTTATTGGATGACCTGCTCTACCTCCTGAGCCACTACCGCCCACATTTCCCTCCTCTGTTCCATTTTTGCTGAGCACCAAGCTGGACAGCAAGAAGATCCACTTTTATATGGTCTTTGGCATGACCCAGCCGGGACTTGAACCCTGACTTCCTGGTTGTGGGGTGGATGCTGTACCTCTAGGCCACCACTCCGGATTATGGAAAAATATACACAGGTATGGTAGTGGTTTCACAGATGGGTCAATATACATAAAAGTGTGGAGTGCAAAGACAGGCGTGTTATTGTGATGATTAAAAAGGTCCTCAGTTCTGTGCACATGCTTTGACCACCACACCTGGGATGCTATCAGGGCCAGCAGCTCTGCGGGGGTTCACTGCTTTGAGTTTCCTCCTCACCTCGTGCACCTGTAGAGAGAGAGGGGAGGAGGCAGTGAGAGGGGAGGAGTGGGGCGAGTTGGGGGGGGGGGGGGGTACTCAAACCGGGCAAAGAAGCTGTTAAGCTTCTCTGCCAGAATGAGGCTGTTGTCTGATGTTGGGGGGCATGGGCTCCTGTAGTTGGTGAGTGCCTGGATGCCTCTCCACATCTGTCGTGGGTTGTTGTCTGTGAGGAAGCCCTCCACTTTCCTCCTGTAGGCGTTCTTGGCGTGTTTTATGCCTATTCTCAGGTTGGCTTTAACAGTGCTGTACAAGGACCTGTCCCTCTGCCTGAAGGCTGAGTTGTGGGCTCTGATCAGAGCCTGGACCTCACTGGTTATCCAGGATTTCTGGTTTGAAAAGACACGGATGTGTTTTGTAACTGTCACATTTTCTACACGGCATTTAATGTAGAAAAGGACAGACTCGGTGTAGGAGTCCAGGTCCTGCTGTTCAAAGACGTTCCAATCTGTGCAGCTAAAGCAGTCCTGGAGCTGGAGGAGAGCATTTTCAGGCCAGGTTTTAGATGTTTGGTTGGGGGCGACCTCTTCCTTAGGGAAGTGTAAGCAGGTATTAGAAGCAGGGAGCGATGGTCTGATTGTCCAAGGTGAGGGAGGGGGGTGGCTCTGTAGGTGTGCTTAATGTTGCTGTAAACATGATCCAGTGTTCTTTCCCCTCTTGTGGGACACTTAACGTGTTGGTGGAATTTGAGGAGTACAGTCTTTAAGCATGCTTTGTTAAAATCCCCTGCAATAATGTGGACTGCGTCGGGGTGATCTCTCTGCTGCCTGCTGACAAGATGGCTGAGTGCTAAGCTAACACTAGCATCAGGAGGAATGTAAACAGCTGTTAGAACTACTGCAGTTAGTTCCTGGGGGAGGTAGAAAAGCCTACACAGAAAGAACATGGCTTCTAAGTCCGGTGAACAGTGGCTGTGAATTATTCTGCTGTTATTACACCAAGTCTGGAGCACAAAAACACAGAGCCCTGCACTCCTTCCCTCACCAGAATCAGCATTGTGGTCAAAACAGTGTGTAGTTCGGTCAGGTAATTCCACAGTGGCGTCTGGATAAGTGGGTGAAGCCATGATTCGTTCATAATCAGAATATCACAGTCCCGGATGTAGCGATTGTAGGCGATCTCCCATTGCAGCTCATCCATTTTGTTGGTGAGAGATCTGGTGTTGGTGGGGAAGATTGAAGGTAGCGGAGGTTTGGTGTGTAGTTTGCACAGCTGGACACGGCGGCCCACCCTGCAGCGTCGTTTCTGCTTCCTCTCTCGTCGCCGTCTTTTGCTACTTGCAAGGCCTGATAACAATCCACGGAGCACCCGGAGGTCTGGCAATCTTCTCAGGGATGTGGTTTTGATTACTGGAATAAGCGCTGGAGATGTCGGAGTTAAGTTGGCGGCCAATGCCTACAAGTTCCTGACGACTATAGGTAATTAGTCCATCGCAGAAGGAGGACAAAAAAAGGCAGGAAAAACATAAAAACGAGCACAGTAGTCTGGAGCATCTAGCTGCAGCGTGTGAATGTGCTGCCATTTTTTGGAAATAAGATAAGATAAGATAAGATAAGCCTTTATTAGTCCCACAACGGGGAAATTCCAGGATTGCAACAGCACAGGGATAGCAACACTCAGAGCAACAAATGCGCCCTGGGTTCCAAGCCGAGCTGAGGCTGCCCGCACTGTGCTTATGGTCGGGGTGCTCAAGCGGCGGGCGCCACCGTACCGCTGGTCCCCAGTGCGTGCCCTGACTTCCATCCGTCAGCTCCCAGGAAGGGCTGCGAGAACGGGTTTGCTTTGTGGCAGGGTCGGTGGTATACGGAATGCCACGCCAGATCTCTTCCTTCTGTCCTGCCTGGGAGGGACTGGAACAGGGAGCCACAAACCTTGGCAGATCCCCCACGAGATGGGGGAGACCCTCAGTTGGTGAAAGCAACAGGAGAGGGAGCACTCTGGCTGTCCACGAGGCTGAGAGTGACTTCCGCACCACTATTAATGATCCTTCCGTTTTATGAAAGTTGATGAAAATTTACACAGGCATCATCCTCTTTTCCTGAAGTTTCAGACCCATTCATGTCTGTCATATCTGGCTCTAGGGAGCCGGGCAATCAGAGCCAGGGGCAAGCCAGTGAGTCGTGATATTTTATTCAGGGTAAAGGGGAAGGGATGAGGAGAGCACAGATACTCATGCAGAGGTACACTCACAGGTTGCACAGCGCAGAGGTAAGCAGCTCGTACCGGACGTGGGGGTAACAAGACGTACATACTCACAGCGGGATACAAACACAGGAATGCTGCAAGAGGAGTATAAGCTGACACCAGACGAAGGGGCTTCAGCTTAGCAATGTGTTTATGTCGCAGCCCCGAGTCATCGAGGCTGCTCCTATTTATCCTCATTGGCAGCGCCCCAGCTGATGAAGACTAATTGGCCCCAGCCGTCCATAATGCTGCCAGCTGGGGGCCAGCTGAGATGCTGCTCAATGGGAAGCAGGGATGAGGGAAAACATGGGCTGAGTGCCGAGACGGCATCTCAACCCATGGTGACAGAGCCCCCCCTCAAGGTCGGGCTCCTGAACGACCAGGAACATCCCAGCCCCCCCCCCCCCACCTAGGGTGGGAGGAAGGGAGGCGGACCGGAGGGGAAGAAGCCAAGGGAAGGACAACACCAATGGGGCAATGTAGGGTAGCGGGAAAGAAAAACCCAAATACAATACTGACAAAACAGAATAATTAACCCAGGTACAGATGGGGAGAAGAACTGGGTCAGCACACCGGTTACATACTACCCAGAGAGTACCAACCATGCGTGACCCAGAGCAAGGAAAAAAGAACCACCAAAAAGGTACAGGGCAAAAAATGCTGAGTACGGTTAAATAAAGGGGAACCTATACACAGCGCTAATTTAAGTACATACACACAGTCACCAAGAAAAGTGAGGGTGACTGGAACAAATGACAATTATAGAGCATGGTGTTACGGAAAACAAGGCACATGACTCTATAATGAACCAACAGGACAAAAAAGAAATACTGAGTGCAGGCAAAGAAAAACCCACACACACGAATATATAAATACCCAGTCACCTAAAGAAATGAAAGTGACTGGAATAAATGGATAACTGCAGAGCATGGTGTTACGGAAAACAAAACATAACTCTACAATACAAAAAACGAGGCTAAAAACATGGCACAAAAAGTAAAATGCTGAGCATGAGCGATGGAAAACAGCACTATAAAAACGAATCCACCAACAGGACAAAACATTACACCCGAGTGACCTTAATAACAAAAGAAAAAGTGACACCCGAGGTGAATGGCAGGCAGAGTCCAAAAATGGCCGAGATGGCTCCGGAGATCTCCCCGCCCATTGTCCAGCTGGCGAATCAGGGGAAGAGAAGTGTTCGGACGGCGAACTCTGGACCCAGATCCCAGGAATCCAGTCCACCGGCAGCCGAACCAGGCTGCCCAGAGGGAAACACAGACCAGTGGGGGGAACCAGATCACTGAACCGAAAGTTCTGTGGGTCGGGTCGTCGACCCGCATCACTCAACCACCAGGACCGTTGAGACGGGCGAAGGATCAGAGCGGATCCCGGTGGAAGAGGCTCAGGGGAGAGCCGATGACGAGGGCGGCGGGCGTCAGGCCGCAGGAAAACGGCCACCTCCTCACCGGACCTGGACAATACTGGGGCAGCACCCACGTCGGACCCCGATCGGGCCTCAGGCGAACCCACGTTGGACCCCGACTGGGTCTCGGGCGAACCCACGTTGAATACTGCACCAGAACCGACCTCCAACGTTGAACCCGGACCCTCCAGCACCACGAGGAACAGCAACTCCTTGCCGGTGACCCTGGAAGAATGCTCAGAAGAGAAAACAGAACCGGGATCAGGATCACCGGCAGCGCCAGAACCCGGCGAGACGAGCTCAGACGCAGCGGACGGCTGCACCCGGCTCGTCTCCCCTGGAGATAGGCTGAAGTGCTCGGGGATAAAAAGAGAGAAAAGAAAGGAGAGCACTCGCCTGATCTCGGGTTCTGACGCCGTCCAGGACTGCGAAGATCCAGGATCCATCGTCAGGAGGTCGTTGTCAGGCTCCCATCTAGCCGCGTCGGGCCCCGCAGCCAGCACGATGGTCAGCGCAGCTTGAGATTCCTCCAGCTCAGGTAACCCCGCCGACGATCCACTCGGCGTGAAGCCAGAAGAATCTCGTCCCGCCGGACCGAACCACTCCTCCGTGGAGACCCGGGGACGCTCAGTCGTCGGCGTAGACTCCACGCAGCAGTCAGTCCCCCTCCTCCGTCCGCAATGTAGCTGCGGAACCACAGGCCCTCTCCATATCCCACCACGTTGACCCGGAGCCGGGGACCGCTCGGCGGAGAGAGACACAGAGGATGCGGGATTAGGAATACAGGTTACAGCAGGTGGGGGGAGTTCAGGGAGCTGCGAACCCTGAACTTCTCCTCCAGGGATGTGACAGAGCAAATCATTAAGCAGGTGTGAAAAAACAATGACTTGCCTGCCCCCTGGAGGTTGAGTATCGCCTGCTGTAGTGGATTCTGCTTCTTCCTCTCCCCGCCCGGCGATAACGGAGGACCCCCCGGGAGTTAGTCTGAGGATCGCTCGCGTTGTCTCCAGCTGAGAGCTCACCAGGCCGGGATTCCAGGCACACACAGCGGTCAGGAAGCGCGTCGAGGAGGAGGGGAAAACAGCCGGGGTGAGCCAGCCCGAATGTCCAGGAATGACAGCGGGGGAACGAGGCTCAAGGGACGAGGCTGTAGAGTCTCCACACTGACGAGGCGAAGGGATGACAGCTGCGTGGGAGGAACGGTCCTGACGATAGCCCAGAACTGGATCCGGACGAGGTTCGTGCAGAGGTGACTCGGCGATGTGATGGCGGCTATTCCCAGGGAATGAAGCGAGGGGGAAACCCAGGATTCGCCGCTCCAGATCAGAGAACGAGGCGAGGAAGGCGCCGAGCACGGGAAAGCTTCGTAGCCCTGAAGTCCACACCATCAATCTCCCTGCCGCCGCCACATGCCTGAAGGTGGTAACAGGAAACACAGTAGAGCTCGCGACAGCCACTCGACCCCAGACATAACTGCTGTCAGCTGCGGCTCCTTGAAGGGAATCCCGAGTGACGTGGCGCAGGTCGGGGGAAGTCCTCTGGTTGGCGCGAACTCCCGGACTGGAATAGCGGCAGGAACGGGACTCCGAAGCGGGGAAAGACATCGCCCACTTCGACTCCCTGCCGGGATTTCCATCCACCCCGTGGAGCTTCTCTCGCTGTGTACCTGCAGCGTCTATCCTGGCACTGTCCTCCAGATGGTACAGAGAGTGAGGGTGACAGTGCAGGAGTTCCTCAGCACGGCCCGGATGCCAGCGTCTCGCGTTGGAGGCGTCGTGCAGGGTGAAGAGCGTCCCGTCGACAGCCTCCGAGATGGACCTCAGCTCGTCGCCCTGGCGCCGGAAGTGACTCCTGGGAAATGGCATGCTAGCAGCGCTGACACCCGGACAGAAAGGTACATTTCCACAGCGACTCACGGCCGCCGGCAACTCTTCTGGCTGCGACATACTGTCATATCCGGCTCTAGGGAGCCGGGCAATCAGAGCCAGGGGCAAGCCAGTGAGTCGTGATATTTTATTCAGGGTAAAGGGGAAGGGATGAGGAGAGCACAGATACTCATGCAGAGGTACACTCACAGGTTGCACAGCGCAGAGGTAAGCAGCTCGTACCGGACGTGGGGGTAACAAGACGTACATACTCACAGCGGGATACAAACACAGGAATGCTGCAAGAGGAGTATAAGCTGACACCAGACGAAGGGGCTTCAGCTTAGCAATGTGTTTATGTCGCAGCCCCGAGTCATCGAGGCTGCTCCTATTTATCCTCATTGGCAGCGCCCCAGCTGATGAAGACTAATTGGCCCCAGCCGTCCATAATGCTGCCAGCTGGGGGCCAGCTGAGATGCTGCTCAATGGGAAGCAGGGATGAGGGAAAACATGGGCTGAGTGCCGAGACGGCATCTCAACCCATGGTGACAATGTCTGCATGTTGCATCTGTGCTTACTATGTTAAACCATTCAGCTGATTTTTCAGGCCAACATTACCTCTTCCCCTGTTTGTTCTCTCTAAAATAACTAACTGGGCATCAACTGTGATTGATGTTTCTTTATTACCAAACAGAGTTACTATGGAGTGCGTTTTTGCTCACACACCCTTTGGCCAGCGCAAAACCCATCTTAAACAAGCCATCATGATCAGAATTCACTTTAGATAACACGCCTCTGTGCATTAAAGGGATGCGCAGGAGCAGTTTGGATTGGATTATCCAAACCACACCTCTGAATAATTAGACTAACCTCTTCACACCATGCACCTAGTGGAAAATTTGTTTTTGTGTTGCTGTGATAAGGAAATGAACTTGGAACCACCCATAAGCGTGCACTGCAACAGTGACAAGTGATTATGGACCATGTCCTTGTAATACGGCCCTATGGCTGCCAATTTAAAGAAAGATGCAACCAAGCTGATTGGGAGATCCTTCATCATGCAGCCAGATAATGACCCAAAACACACTGATAAAACAACAAAGGAGTTCATCAGTGGCAAGAAGTAGAAGGTTTTAGACTGGCCAAGTCAATCTTCAGACTTAAATTCTATAGAGTATACACTTTACCTGCTAAAGAGGCGACTAAATGAACTAACTCTCCAAAACAAACAACTGAAAGAGGCTGTGGTGAAAGCCTGGGAAAACATCACAAAAGAAGAATGCAAAAGTTTGGTGATGTCAGTCATAGGGTCACAGGCTTGATGTAGTTATTGCAACAAAGGATTTGCAACTAGATATCAAATACAATTCACTTTAATCTGTTTTAAGTCATTCTCTTCCAGTACTTTTGGTCATCTCAAAATTTGTTGTTCCATTATAAACAGTGTTGGGCAAGTTACTAAAACATAGTAACTAATTAGTTACTAGTTACTTCTTTTCAAAAGTAATTGAGTTACTTTACCAGTTACTGCATAATTAAAGTAATTAGTTACTTAGAAAAGTAACTTTCATGTTACTTTTAAATGCATACTTAAATCGTCTTGCACACTTGGCAAGATAATTTAATTAATATACTACATTATGGGCTTATTAATGTCAGGTTGAAAACAGACTGTTTCAGACAGAGCTTTTAGAGCATGCTCAGTCTGCTTTATCCTGCCTTGAGAGCTCTTATTGTGGGAAAAATCTGAAGAAAATCAACACGATATTGCCAGTTATTTCCTCATTTTGGAGTGAGAAATAGGGTTTGTGGAGTGAGAGAGGGAACAAGATTGAGACTCACTCAAAAAGAGTGAGAGTTGGCAACACTGTATAACTGTCCATGTTTATCTTACCTTTATGATATGGATTAATCCAATGTGTGATGATCCAAAGAAAATGTCCATTATCCACAGTCCAAATGTCTGCTGTGACAGAGACAGAGTCCCTCAAATTCCTTTTGGAGATCAAAATCCATTTTTGAATAATCTTTATCCAGGTAGCAAGTAAATGTATTTTAACTTCATTGGATCACAGTCTCGGCTGTCTGATGGAAAGTCACAGTTTATATCACGTCTTCAGTCTGTAACAACGTATCTGGCAATTAGTCGGTTTAATTCTTACTGGGTCACAAACTCTCCAGATGCATACCTGTGCTTGAAATCCAGCCGTGGGTGTTGAGACAAGAGTATTCCCACTTTACATCCAACTGCAGCTGTTCAGAATACAGTAGATACACTAACACGGTGTTAAAAGTTAGCATAGCTAGCCGTTACACACTAGCTTTGTCAGAGCTTTGTTGCTGTTTTCAGGCACTTCTCAAGATTGCAGTAGGTCTCAACTGGCACAGTTTGCAACCCAACAATATGCTTTTGTCTTTAACCATGACAAAGGAAAAATAATCTGTCTATTTCCACAAAAAGTAGCTTCATCTTTTCCTCCGCTCAGAAGGGAAGACTCAGGCTCTTTGCAACAGATCACGTCAACTGACAGCTGCTTCAGCTACAATAGGGTCAGTCTGTATATTCATTTATTTACACTAAAAATATCTATCAATATTAATAAAATGAGTAATGAGTAACGCATCTGATCAAATTTCAGTAACTGTAGCGCATTGCTGAATTTTTAAACAGTAATTTCATTACACAGCATGTTACTGCAAAAGTAGTGGCATTACTTTGTAACACGTTACTCCTGTCTCTCGTGTATCACGTTCAGATGTTCAGCTTGGTGTTGTAAAGCCACATCCTTGTCTCAGGGTCCACTTGAAAGAGGCCAGCCTCCGAAGGTGGTCTGTATAGCCTGCAGGTGGTAATGATGTGGTCAGCAGTCTGCTCAGGGTCCCCACACTTGCATGCTGCACTGTTTGCCAGGCCCCACTTCTTCATGATTGATTTGAAGCAGCCGACACCCATACTTAGGCGGTTCAGCAGAGTCCATTGACGACAAGGAAGACCCATTCCTTGTCAAGGTGCCTTCACACCAAATGCAACCGGGCGGTGCAAATACATACAAAGTCAATGGAAAGAGGCGAGCACATGCAAAATCGCGCATTCCCGCGTTCACATCTAAGGGATAGCGCTAGATTTGAGATTCTGCCGTCATCGGAGTAAAAGTATCAACATTGGACTTCCGGTTATGGCTGCCACGTAGGACGGACGTGTCTCGCTCTGCTCTGCTCCTGGAGAAAAAAATCGGCAAATAACTCTCTCATTTGGGACAGAACGTATCCCAGCATTTGGGCGAGGATATGTCGGCGAAGCCTAAGGCTGGAAAACCAGGAAAAGGAAAAAGCGAGCCGCCGAAACAGTCCAAATTAACGGACTTTCAGGTCTGTGACGCAGCAAACAAGGCTCCATATATGGCGGAGGAGGCTGGCGGCGGTGCGATTTCTGCGGGGAATGGCGCAGATGCGCTGATGGCTGCCATGAGTTCAATGAGAGCGGACTTTTCCTCTAGATTTGATGGGATTATGACAGCGCTGGAAGGAATAAGAAAGGAATTGGGTGACTGTGTAGAACGAACGGCGCAGATGGAGCTCCGTCTCGCTAGTGCTGAAGATGACGTCACCCGTCTTCAATTAAAGGTGCGCACTTTGGAAAAAAAAATAAATCTCTGGAAGATAATATTTTGGATTTGGAATCTCGGTCGAGACAGAATAATTTGAGGCTGGTGGGTCTTCCAGAGGAATCAGAAGGTCGGGACGTATGTTCCTTTCTGGAAAAGTGGATTCCGGAGGTGCTGGGCAGCGAGGAGTTGCAATCAGCAGTGGTTCTGGAAAAAGCACATCGTATTGGCCCACGGAGAGATAAGGGACCGCCGAGGACCTTAATTATGAAGTTTCTAAGCAACAGAGACAGGATGAAGATCTTCAACGCTGCATGTGCTAAAGGAGAGATTAAACACCAGGACCAGCAGGTGCGGTTCTACCCAGATTTGGCCACAGGAATCCAGCAATTGAGGAAGCAGTTTGATCCCGTACGTAAGGAGCTGCGCAACCTTGGGATTCGTCATGGTGTAATCTATCCTGCGAGACTGCTGACCACGTATGAGGGCAGAACCCACATCTTCAAGACCCCAGAGGAGGCGCAGGAGTTCATCAAGAAGATCAAAGAAGAAGAAGAGACTGGTGGGAGCTAAGCATGAACAAAATATAAGGTAGAATAACTAAGCATTTGCACAGGCATCTGACTGACTTGAAGTAAATAGTAAGTTTACAAAATATAGATTGTATTATATATTAAAAAAAACAAAACAAAAAAAGAAAAAAAAAAACTATGATGTACAAAGTTGTTAAAAATTTTGGAGTTAAGTTGGAAAACTACAGAGGAGAGTTAATGTTACGTCATTAAAAGCAGTAGAGTTAGGGTGATTGGGAGGATGAAGAAGGAGTGGCTTAGGCTGTTCCCCGTGGGTGTGGAACGGTCGATGGCTATATCAGGAGACAGAATTTTTCTTTTGATTTTGGGGGGTTTGCCACAAGTGTGGGAAGGGGAAATTTGTTTGTGTGTAGTTTGTAGGATGAATGTTCAACCACTCATGTTTTTGCTTCTCTGTATGAGCATGTTTACACTGCAAGGTAATCCCAAACTCTCTATTGATCATGGACCAAAGTGTTAATCTTAATTTAACTTCATGGAATTGCAGAGGTCTACAAAATTTAAAAAAACTTAAACAAGTTATGAATAAAATAAAGGACATGGGTTCAAGAATTGTGTTTTTACAAGAAACTCATCTGATAGAGGAGGATGTTAAAAGAATTAGGAGTAGATGGCAGGGAAGTGTATTCACCTCTTCATTTTCATCCCGAGCCAGGGGAGTTATGACTCTCATACATAAATCAGTTCCTTTTCAAGTGAAAAATGTAATTGGAGACAAATTTGGAAGATATGTAATCATTCAAGGTTCTTTGCTATTAGAAAATATAAATCTTGTGAACTTATATGGTCCCAATATAGATGACCAGAAGTTCTTTGCTAATTTATTTCTCATCTTATCATCACTTACAGGGCAACATATAATAGCAGGGGATTTTAATTGTACATTGAATCCAGGTGTGGATAGATCAACAGGACTGGATTGTACGCACATTGGATGTAGGATGACTATTAATCATTTTATGAAAGAATTGAGATTGTTAGATATATGGAGAGAAATGAAACCACAAGTTAAAGCCTATTCTTGTTATTCCAGTACCTACAAGACATTCTCACGTATTGATTATTTTTTGATTTCCACAGAATTAAGGTCCAAGATTCAAAACTGCTTTTATGATAACATCGTGATCTCTGATCATGCACCCTGTTGTCTAATATATGTAGATAAAAAATTGATAAAGGAATCAGGTAGATGGCAATTTCAGCATAAATGGCTTCAGGATGAGGAATTTGTCAAGTATATAGAAAAACAGATAGACGAGTTCTTTGACATCAATACTATACAAACATCAGCATGTGTAAAGTGGGAGGCTTTCAAAGCTTTTATTAGGGGACATATTATTAGTTATACAGGATCAAAATCTAAGAAGACTCGAGAGGAGAGAGCTAAATTGGAACATAAAATAAAAAATCTTCAGGAAAAAGTGTATGCAGGAAGTGACCCAAGGTTGGAGAATGAATTACTGATTTTGAGAGCTGAATACGACAAAAAATCAGCGAATAGAGCTGCCTCGAGTCTTCTAAGATTGAAACAATCTTTTTATGAACAAGGTGAAAAATCAGGAAAATTATTAGCATGGCAGATTAAACAATTGGAAATTAAAACACCAATTACCAGTATTATAAGTAACGGACAGGTAGTTATAGATCCTTTAGAAATTAATAGAGCCTTTAGAGATTACTATGAAAAATTATATGATACCAAAAATGAACCTGATTTAACAAAACTAAATGGGTTTTTGAACGAACTATCTATACCGTGTATTCCAAATGAAAACAGGGAGATATTGGAGTCTAAAATTAGTCAAGAAGAAGTTGGGCTAGCCATTGATAATATGAAATCAGGAAAAAGTGCAGGACCAGATGGTCTTCCAGTTGACCTTTATAAAAAATTTAAGAATAAATTAATAAAACCTTTTTTGGAAATGGTTTTAGAAGCATTTCAAAATAATAATTTACCATCATACATAAATAATGCCTTAATTATACTGCTGCCAAAACCAGGTAAGCCCTCTAATAAATGTGAAAATATGAGACCAATAAGCCTATTAAACGCCGACCTTAAGATAATCTGTAAAATTTTAGCAAGACGAATACAAGAAATTTTACCAAATATTATTAATCGAGATCAGAATGGCTTTATAAAGGGTAGACAAGGCTTCCATAATGTAAGAAGACTATTTAATATTATTTATTTTAATAAAGAAGCACCGGATACAGCTCTCCTATCACTGGACGCCGAAAAGGCCTTTGATAGAGTTGAATGGCCCTTTCTTTTTGAAGTCCTACAAAGGTTTGGACTTGGAAATAATTTCATAAAATGGGTTCAAATAATATACAATAATGCTACAGCAGAAATCCTAACAAATAACAATATTTCAAAACCAATAAAAATCAATAGAGGATGTCGACAAGGCTGTCCACTTTCACCTTTACTGTTTACTATGGCAATTGAACCTTTAGCGATAGCGATACGTTTACATTCACAAATATATGGAATTAAAGTTGGACCAACAGAACATAAAATCTCCCTGTACGCCGATGACATAATTTTGTTTATGTCGAATCTAAAAAAATCAATTCCAACCTTGTTGAATTTAATAAAGAATTTTGGGGAAATATCAGGATATAAAATAAATAAAACTAAATCTTCAATATTAATGCTAAATGAGACCCAGAGAAATTACCCAGCCCCTGAGGTAAATCAATTCAATGTTGTAAATCAGTTTAAATATTTAGGAATCCAAATTATGCCTAAGCTAGAATCAGTCGCCAGTGTCAACTATGAAGCCTTAATGTCAGATATCAATGAGTTAACTCAGAGATGGATGTCACTACCAATGTCGATGATCGGGAGAATCAATATACTTAAAAGTAATATTTTACCTAAAATACTTTATTTATTTCAATACATTCCCTTATCACCACCTTTAGATCTATTCTCAAGAATAAAAAAAAAGTTAGTGGAATTTATATGGAACAACAGGAGGGCTAGATTACGTTTGTCTTTATTATATTTACCATTTGATCGTGGAGGTCTGAAATGTCCAAATTTTATGTTGTATTATTGGTCGGCACAACTGAGGTCTATGACATATTATTTTTCATCAAATGATCTCCCTCACTGGACTGAAATGGAATCATACAATTTACCTTTACCTCTTCCCATATTCATATACTCAGATTCGGCAAAAAAATTACAAAAACAAGTTAAAAATCCATTTGTAAAGCATATGATCAAAATATGGTGTGAAGCTAAAAACTATTTAAAAGAACCACAGTTATTGTCACAATTTAGTCCAATATGGGGTAATCAATATTTTAAACCAGGGAGAGCGGACGCTGTATTTAAAGTATGGAATTTAAAAGGGATACAAAAGATTCAGGATTTATATTTGCCATGTGCAGACAACATAATGTCTTTTGAAGAGCTGAGGATCAAATTTAATCTCAATAGAACACATTTTTTTAAATATCTTCAACTTAGAAACTTTATTCGATCAAATCAAAATAAAGCTCTCACTCGACCTATTTATTCATCCTTGGAAAAAATGATGATGAAAGATAGTAAAAGAAAGGGTATTATTTCAGAGTTTTATAACTCACTGACACTATCTTCAAGTGAAAATTCACTGAAAAGATTAAACTACTGGAAAGAAGATCTGCAAATTGAAATTTCAGAGGAACAATGGGAATTGGCTTGTACAGAAGCTCAAACCAAATCAATAAATGCACGCCTTAAATTGATACATTTCAAATGGTTAATGCGGATGTATGTTACACCGGAGGAGTTAAATAGATATAACAAAAATATACCAGATACATGCACAAAATGCATGGAAAGTAAAGGAACCCTATTTCATTGTTTATGGGAATGTAGATTAATAAGAATGTTTTGGGAAGAGGTGAGGGTAACAATTGAAAAAATAATCTCAAAACAAATCATATTGAATCCTAAACTGTTTTTGTTGGGTCTGTACCCAGAAAAGCATAATTTTAATAAAAGTGAAAGAACATTCATAGACCTCAGTTTGCTTAATGCCAAAAAATGTATTGCACTATTATGGAAAAAGACTCATAGACCAGATGTGACTCAGTGGTTAAGACAGATGTTAACAAACCTTCCATTAGAAAGAATAACATATATACTAAAATCAAAGGAAATTGTGTTTGAGAATATATGGAGACCTTTTATTGATTATGTAAAAAATTTAAACATAACTCTTGAAGAAGAAGGTGAATGATGTGTGTGGACCTTGTAAATTCCAAACTGGTGAACATAATATGTATACTTATGTATTGGATTGTCTAGACTAAACAGAGGAGCATTGTTGAAGACTTGATTTTGTTGGTGGTTGTTGGTGTTTTTAGTGCATTTTTTTTTTTTTGTAGTACTTTAGTGTTAGTGTTTGATTGTTTGTATCATGTTTGTTAAAAAAAAAAAAAAAAAGGTTCAATAAAGATATTGTGGAAAAAAAAAAGTATCAACATTGGAGAGTAAACTAGTTTGAAAATGAGACTTACACTCACCTGGAGACAGAAGGACCAGGAGCTTTTTAGCTAAATCGGGATGTTGGAGTTATTTACCCACGGATTCCTGCCATGAACATGCTAACAAGGCTAGCGAGCTAGCAGCGTAAATACCCATCAAGTTTTCAAGGCAGGGACAACTTTTTCAGGTGAGTCCCTTGTTGGATAATGTAAACCTAAGCATGACGTTATTTTGGGGATTTCAGCAGCAGGTTGAACACAGCTGCAGAAGTTGTAAAGGCACCTTTGCATGTCTGCATCTCACCCAGACGGTGAATTCATGTCTGTTCGTGTGTTTACATTGAGTTATACTGTGATCGTACTGCACGAAAAATTTGCCCGTTTGTATTTGGTCTGAAGGCACCTTAAGCCAGGTCCCAGATGTAGTGGTAAATATGTGAGGGCCCAGATGATTCCCACTCCTGCTTACTCGTTACGCGTTACTCCCAACTCTGATTACAAATAATGCTATCTTCTAAGTTGTGTATTAGATCCAGATGTAAATACCTGGAAATATCGTGATATAGTTCATGCATATCCCAGTACATAATTGTAATGGTCTGAAGGTGGGATCACGTTGACACACTCATTATCTCATTAGTCAGCACATTGCCTGTAGCTGCTGCTAATTACACACCTGTGCTGATTTCTTCCTTCAGTATAAATAGCCCTAAGTTTCTTCTAGTCAATTGTGGGTTTACCTTGGCTCTTCTCTGCTGTGAACGCTGGCTGTCCTACCTCCCTTGTGTTCACATTTTCTTGCCTCGATCTCACCTTCCTAAGGACCAAAGGTCATGGTTAGCTTCCCCTATGCTCTAGTGCAGGGATGGGCAACTTTGGTGGTAGTGAGGGCGACAAAATTCTTTCCTCACTTCCTGAGGGCCAGATATACATGTAAACCTTCTGGGGGGAGGAGGGGATTTCCTGCAAAGTTAAAAGTTTCACAATTAAAACTGATTAGATATTAGAATTAAAACTACTGTTAAAATTATATCTGGCTCTCCAACACACACACACACACACACACACACACACACACACACACACACACACACACACACACACACACACACACACACACGACGACCTGAAAAGGATTAAGCAGTCGAAGATGGATGGATGGATATAGTTATCATGACCTAATTTTTGAAACTCTCTCCATCAAATGATGAGCAAGGAGAAATGCCGGATGATAATTAACAAAAAAAAAAAAGCTAAGAAGAAAAGGAAATATGACAAGGCTTAGCTTGCTCTTGGATTCATTGTCGATGTGGAGGGGTAGAGAAATAGCTGTGTGTAAGTGGGCTTGGTGATTGTCTGGCTCCCCAAAATGGGGAATAAAAAACAAAAGTTTAAGGGCCACTGGTTTAAATGAATAAAAAAAAAATCAGCAGATTAAAACGACCACAGTCTCTAAACTTTTATTGCTGACATGGGATTGAAACGGTGCCAGTGCTTCAGTTGTGCTCTTTAGAAAGAAACCTCAAAGCTTTGAATCTTTTTTCCACAATTAAAAGGAAAGCCTTCGAGCTCCGTGAGGCTTCACCTGCTAAACAAAAATACTGAGGAGCTGTAGCATTTATTCTTGTTTAAAAGCAGCCTACTTTGTACATTTATTGCTGTTTACAGCCTATTAATGTGGTCTTAGCATGCAACACATACCTTACAAACACGCTCTCTGGTGCACACTGCTCCCTCTGTATCTCTGTGGCTTGCTCTCTCTTGCTCTCTCGCTCCACCACTCGCACCTAGGTTTTGAGTAAAGCTTCCTCTGCTGGTGAACTCCATAAATGCATTTAAGAATGCAGTTCCAAGTGTGATCTTCTTCTTTCTGCTGCTCCCTTTAGGGGTCGCCACAGCGGATTATCTGTCTCCATCTCACTCTTGTCCCTTGCATCCTCCTCTGTAACACCAACCCTCTCCATGTCCTCCTTCACTACATTCATGAGTCTTCTCTGTGGTCCTCCTCTTTTCCTCCTGCCTGGCAGCTCCATCTTCAACATCCTTTGTCCAATATATCCACTATCCCTCCTCTGCACATGTCCAGACCATCTCAGCCTTGCCTCTCTTACTATCATGGGGGGACATGTGTACCAAAATGCCCCACTCTTTAAGTTATGTTTGTCTCCAGTTGTCAGCATGGCTATTTTGCCCTTACCTTTAGTTTTTGGTTCATTCTGTGTGTCATTATCCCCCTTATTATGTCATCTTGTGTTTACTCTTTGTGACAGCACTCTCTGTTTATTCTGCCATCATTATTGGTTCTTTGTTAATTCCTCACGGCTGCACCTGATTGTGTCTCTCTCCTCTCCCCTCTTGCCCCCTCCTCCTCTCTTAATTAATCCCAGCCATTTGTTATTAGTATCTGTGTATATACACTACCGTTCAAAAGTTTGGAGTCATTTAGAAATTTCCTTATTTTTGAAAGAAAAGCACTTTTTTTCAATGAAGATAACTTTAAACTAATCAGAAATACACTCTATACATTGCTAATGTGGTAAATGACTATTCGAGCTGCAAATGTCTGGTTTTTGGTGCAATATCTACATAGGTGTATAGAGGCCCATTTCCAGCAACTGTCACTCCAGTGTTCTAATGGTACAATTTGTTTGCTCATTGCGTCAGAAGGCTAATGGATGATTAGAAAACCCTTGTGCAATCATGTTAGGTCTGCAATGCTGTAATTGCTGCAAATGGAGGATTCTTTGACGAAAGCAAAGTTTGAAGGAAAAAATTATTATTTCAAATACAAATCATTATTTCTAACCTTGTCAATGTCTTGACAATATTTTCTATTCATTTTACAACTCATGGTGGTAAATAAGTGTGACTTTTCATGGAAAACACAAAATAATTGTCTGGGTGACCCCAAACTTTTGAACGGTAGTGTATGTTCCACTCAGTTTTCAGTTTGCTGTCGCGTTGTCAACACCTGTTGTTCCTTACCTGCATTTGTCTGGTTTGTTTTCATGTTATATGTGCTGTCAGTGATTATCCAGCCCTGTGCTGCACCTTATGTTATTAAACCTGCTGAAGTCATCTCTGCATTTGGGCCTGTCCTTGCTGTCTTCGCGGCAGTGGAACCTGATGGTATGACGTGACCAAAAAAGGACCCAGCGAGATGACGCCCTCAAAAAAGGACTCAGCGGGCAAAACCAGCAAGGACAGGAAGAGAAGAAGAACAAGCTAACTTTATTGTTATTCAATCCATACAGCCAGTCATGTACAGTAGAACAAAATTGTGCCTCTCCTATCTACAATGTTAACCATATCTAGATTCAGAGGGGTCGCTGCCACCACAAACAACTTTTTCCTTTCGCCATTCTATTATGCTGAGCACCAAGCTAGAAGGCAGGAAGTACCATTTTTATATGGTCTTTGGAATGACCCGGCTGGGGCTTAAACTCACGACCTCCTGGTTGTGGGGCGGATGCTCTACCAACTAAGCCACCACTCTGGGGAACAGACAGAGCAGCTTTGCATTGTTATTCAGGTGCTGGACTGTGTGGCTGCTGTGCAATGCTGCTTTTATCCGGAGGGCGCTGCAGTTCACTGGGAGGCAGCCACAGCATGGATGGAGGCTAATCTGGACATCTGTTTCCACTTTTGGGTGCGGGAACTCCCTATTACCATCACACCACCTTCACCAATCATCTCCCCCTTGTTGGAGCCGACCAGGCCGTCTTCACCTGTTAATCCTGTGGAATTGAGACGCCCCATCTTTTCCATCTGGTTTCTTGAACACACATTATATCTACCTTTCTTCTCTCCATCATATCAGCCAACTCTCTACCTTTACCAGTCATAGTCCCTACATTTAACATCCCTACTCTCACCTGCACACTTCTCCCTTTCCTTCTGTGTGAAAAAAGTGATCCCCCCCCCCCCGATAAAACATAAATTAACTGTGGTTTATCACATCTTTGGAAAGCTGAGTTCAATTTCTCTAGCCACACCCAGGCCTGATGACTGCCACACCTGTTCTCAATCAAGAAATCACTTAAATAGGACCTGCCTAACAAAGTGAAGTAGACCAAAAGATCCTCAAAAGCCTAGGCATCATGCTGTGATCCAAAGAAATTCAGGAACAAATGAGAAACAAAGTAATTGAGATCTATCAGTCTGGAACAGGTTATAAAGCCATTTCTAAAGCTTTGGGACTCCAGCGAACCACAGTGAGAGCCATTATCCACAAATGGCGAAAACATGGAACAATGGTGAACCTTCCCAGGAGTGGCTGGCTGACCAAAATTATCCCAAGAGCACAGCAACGACTCATCCAAGAGGTCACAAAAGACCCCACAACAACATCCAAAGAACTGCAGCCTCACTTGGCTCAGTTAAGGCCAGTGTTCATGACTCCACCATAAGAAAGAGACTGGGCAAAACTGGCCTGCATGGCAGAGTTCCAAGACGAAAACCACTGCTGAACAAAAAGAACATAAAGGCTTGTCTCAGTTTTGCCAGAAAACATCTTGATCTCCAAGACTTTTGGGAAAATACTCTGTGGACTGACGAGACAAAAGTTGAACTTTTTGGAAGGTGTGTATCCCATTATATCCGGCGTTAAAGTAACACAGGATCTCAGAAAAGGAACATCATACCAACAGTAAAATATGGTGGTGGTAGTGTGATGGTCTGGGGCTGTTTTGCTGCTTCAGGACCTGGAAGACTTGCTGTGGTAAATGGAACTATGAATTCTGCTGTCTACCAAAAAATGCTGAAGAAGAATGTCCGGCCATCTGTTCGTGACCTCAAGCTGAAGCGCACTTGGGTTCTGCAGCAGGACAATGATCCAAAACACACCAGCAAGTCCATCTCTGAATGGCTTAAGAAAAACAAACTGAAGACTTTGGAGTGGCCTAGTCAAAGTCCTGACCTGAATCCGATTGAGATGCTGTGGCATGACCTTAAAAAGGTGGTTCATGCTGGAAATCCCTCCAATGTGGTGGAATTAGAACAATTCTACAAAGATGAGTGGGCCAAAATTCCTCCACAGCACTGTAAAAGACTCATTGCCAGTTATCGCAAACGCCTGATTGCAGTTGTTGCTGCTAAGGGTGGCCCAACCAGTTATTAGGTTTAGGGGGCAATCACTTTTCCACACAGGGCCGTGTAGGTTTGGATTTTTTTCCCCTTAATAATAAATACCTTCATTTAAAAACTGCATTTTGTGTTTACTTGTGTTATATTTGTCTGAAATTTAAATTTGTTTGATGATCTGAAACATTTAACCATTTGACAGCTACCAGTATTTTATTTTATAATGTTAACACCCACAAAATCATAATTTTGTACAGTATGGGACCTTTTCTTAATGCCAAAATAATTCCTCAGCTGTGAGGAGCATCTGCTCAACCAGGTGCAGTGAATGAAATAATTATGAAATAATTAAGAAGTATCAACATCTGCAACTGTCAGGAAACAATAGCTCTTTTTGATTTTTGTTTTTTCTTCTCTACCTCACTTATTTCACTGTACACTAGGACTGGGCAATTCCAGGTTAATTGACCCTTTCATGTCACTTTTTTCGGTTATTTTTTCCTCCCTTCTTACTGACAAGGCTCGTAATTAAGCAAGATTACACGAGAGTGGTATCACATCACTGCACTGTGGTAGTAAATTAGCATAATAAAGAACAGGCCTATAGTCATTTCACACACAAAATAAACATTATCCAGTACAGTACCGGCTTGTGGGTGATCCCACTGAGGAGGCAAATTAATCATGAACAGACACACACAGATATTAAATGCAGTTCTTGCAAACCCCAAGAAAACATCACTATGCTGACCAGCATGCCATTCAAGACAACACAACACCAGCATCACTCAGCATGATAAAATCTGACCACGAAAAGTTGAGGACACATTCTAACCCCAGCACCAACAACAAATGGGATCAATAAGATAAGATAAGATAAGATAAGATAAGCCTTTATTAGTCCCACAACGGGGAAATTCCAGGATTGCAACAGCACAGGGATAGCAACACTCAGAGCAACAATCAGAAGGCAAGAAAAAACAAGCAAGCAAGAGCAGCTAATATACATATGTACATATTACTATAAAATATATATATACACACACAGACACACAGACACACAGTGCAGAGCATTGTAGCTGGATGGAATAAATATATGAATATATGAACACACAGTGCAGAACATTGTAGCTAGATGGAATAAATATGTAAATATATAAACACCCACAGTATGGAGCATTGCAGCTAGGTGGAATAAATATGCAAGTATATAAACACACACAGTGCGGAGCAATGTAGCTAGATGGAATAATATGTAGATATATAAAAACACAGTGCGGAGCATTGTAGCTAGATGGAATAAATATATAGATATATAAATATAAACACACCCAGTGCAGAGCATTGTAGCTAGATGGAATAAATATGTAAATATATAAACACACACAGTGCAGAGCATTGTTGCTAGGTGGGATGAAACAGCATAACCGTCTATTTAGTTATCCTACATGGTATGATTATGTGCCCATACATATTCTCACCCTCCATAGCGACCGGTATGTTCCTAGTTGTATGCCGGAGAGGACCATTGTGTAAGTCTATTGCATCTTTTGCATTCAAAAAAAAAAAAAACAACTATTAGTTTGTTACGTCTTTTTGCTATCTCTGCGAGCAGCCCTGCTTAGGTTGTACAGTCTGACAGCCGTTGGTAGGAAGGACCTACGAAACCTCTCGGTTGTGCACCTGGGATGATGTAGTCTGCTGCTAAATGAGCTCCTCAGTGCATCCAGTATGTCCTGCATAGGGTGGAACTCGGACTCCAGCAGAGATGACAGTTTAGCCACCGTCCTTCTCTCTCCTATCTCCTCCATCGGATCAAGGCGTTGCCCCAGGACAGAGCTAGCTTTCTTAATCAGTTTGTTCAGTCTCTTCCTATCGGCTGCAGTAATGCCACTGCCCCAGCAGACCACTCCAAAAGTGATGGCTGATGCCACCACCGTGTCATAGAATGACTTCAGCAGCGCCCCTTGTACACCAAAAGACCTGAGTCTCCTCAGCAGGAACAGCCTGCGCTGTCCCTTCTTGTAGAGTGCGTCAGTATTGTGTGACCAGTCTAGTTTATTGTTCAGATGAATACCCAGGTACTTGTAGGATGTCACCATCTCGATGTCTGTTCCCTGTATATTTACTGGTGCTGTGAGGGGCTGCCCATGCCTGCGGCAGTCCACCACCAGCTCCTTAGTTTTCCTCGCGTTGATCTGGAGGCAGTTCCGATGGCACCAGTCCACAAAGTCCTGGATAAGCCCTCTGTACTCAGCTTCATCTCCGCTGGAGATGAGACCAACGATCGCAGAGTCATCAGAGAACTTCTGTAGCTGGCAATGTGTTGTGTTGTGTGAGAAGTCCGCAGTATAAAGAGTGAACAAGAAGGGAGCCAGCACCGTTCCCTGGGGGGCCCCCGTGCTACTGATGATCGTGTCGGAAACACAGTCCCGGGTTCTCACAAACTGAGGCCGGTTCGTGAGGTAGTCCAGGATCCATGATGACAGGTGCTGGTCCACCCCTGCGCGCAGCAGCTTGTCCTTCAGGATCATCGGTTGGATGGTGTTGAAAGCACTGGAGAAGTCAAAGAACATGATCCTCACCATATTCCCGGGCTTCTCCAGGTGGGACAGAGAACGGTGAAGGAGGAAGATCACCGCATCCTCCACCCCAATGCCATGCTGGTAGGCGAACTGGAGTGGATCCATCGCTGGTTCCACCAGGGGGCGGAGATGAGCAAGGAGCAGTCTCTCCAGGGTCTTCATCAAGTGGGACGTCAAGGCCACCGGTCTGAAGCTGTTCAGGTCTTTGGGGTGGGAAGTTTTTGGTACAGGTACCACACAAGATGTTTTCCACAGCTGTGGTACCCTCCCCAGTTTCAGGCTCATGTTGAAGATATACGTCACAATCCCACACAGCTGGTCTGCACAGGACTTGAGGAGCTTTGCGCTGATGCCGTCCGGTCCCGACGCCTTCCTCGCCTTGATCTTCCTCAGCTCCGTCCTCACCTGGGTCTTGGTCAGGGTCAGGATGGGAGGCTGTGTGTTGGGAGTGGGGGGGGGTGTCGGTGGAGTGGGGAGTGGGTAGCAGGACTTGATTTCTTAGAGGCAGCAGTGGTTGTTGTGCAGACAGGGGGGAGGGCGGTTGGTCAAATCTATTGAAAAACAGATTCAGGTTGTTCGCCCACTCCCACTCTGTCAATGGGACACAAAATCCAAAATAACGACATCATATTAAAAGGAATGCATTGCAAGTACAGTGGGGTAAAAAAGTATTTTGTCAGCCACCAATTGTGCAAGTTCTCCCACTTAAAAGGTGAGAGAGGTCTCCAATTTTCATTATAGGTATACCTCAACTATGAGAGACAAAATGAGAAAAAAAAATCCAGAAAATCACATTGAAGGATTTTTAATGAATTAATTGGTAAATTCCTCGGTAAAATAAGTATTTGGTCAATAACAAAAGTTCATCTCAATACTTTGTTATATACCCTTTGTTGCCAATGACAGAGGTCAAACGTTTTCTGTAAGTCTTCACAAGGTTTTCACACACTGTTGATGGTATTTTGGCCCATTCTTCCATGCAGATCTCCTCTAGAGCAGTGATGTTTTGGGGCTGTCGCTGGGCAACACAGACTTTCAACTCCCTCCAAAGATTTTCTACGGGGTTGAGATCTGGAGACTGGCTAGGCCACTCCAGGACCTTGAAATGCTTCTTACGAAGCCACTCCTTCGTTGCCCTGGTGGTGTGTTTGGGATCATTGTCATGCTGAAAGACCCAGCCACGTTTCATCTTCAATGCCCTTGCTGGTGGAAGGAGGTTTTCACTCAAAATCTCACGATACATGGCCCCATTCATTCTTTCCTTTACATGGATCAGTCGTCCTGGTCCCTTTGCAGAAAAACAGCTCCAAAGTATGATGTTTCCACCCCCATGCTTCACAGTAGGTATGGTGTTCTTTCTCCTCCAAACACGACAAGTTGAGTTTTTACCAAAAAGTTCTATTTTGGTTTCATCTGACCATATGACATTCTCCCAGTCCTCTTCTGGATCATCCAAATGCTCTCTAGCAAACTTCAGACGGGCCTGGACATGTACTGGCTTAAGCAGGGGGACACGTCTGGCACTGCAGGATTTGAGTCCCTGGCGGCGTAGTGTGTTTCTGATGTAGCCTTTGTTATTTTGGTCCCAGCTCTCTGCAGGTCATTCACTAGGTCCCCCATGTGGTTCTGGGATTTTTGGTCACCGTTCTCGTGATAATTTTGACTCCATGGGGTGAGATCTTGCATGGAGCCCCAGATCGAGGGAGATTATCAGTGGTCTTGTATGTCTTCCATTTTCTAATAATTGCTCCCACAGTTGATTTCTTCACACCAAGCTGCTTACCTATTGCAGATTCAGTCTTCCCAGCATGGTGCAGGTCTACAATTTTGTTTGTGGTGTCCTTTGACAGCTCTTTGGTCTTGGCCATAGTGGAGTTTGGAGTCTGACTGTTTGAGGTTGTGGACAGGTGTCTTTTATACTGCTAACGAGTTCAAACAGGTGCCATTAATACAGGTAACAAGTGGAGGACAGAGGAGCCTCTTAAAGAAGAAGTTACAGGTCTGTGAGAGCCAGAAATCTTGCTTGTTTGTAGGTGACCAAATACTTATTTTACTGAGGAATTTACCAATTAATTCATTAAAAATCCTTCAATGTGATTTTCTTGATTTTTTTTCCTCATTTTGTCTCTCATAGTTGAGGTATACCTATGATGAAAATTGGAGACCTCTCTCATCTTTTAAGTGGTAGAACTTACACAATTGGTGGCTGACTAAATACTTTTTTGCCCCACTGTATTTCTAAAAGTGTAACAATTATTTGTAAAAGTGTCCCATTTGTTGACTTGATGTCACTTGGTCCTGTTCAATCATATGATTTAATACGTTATTTAGGAGTTGTGTGTCTCGTTAGTTACTACAAGAATGGCCATTTGTTGTAAAATATTAACATAAAAATGATTTGATTTTTTTGGGGAGCGCTTGGTGGGGTTTTGGTGTCCCATAAAAATGATTTCATTCATTACTGTTAGTCAAACAGAACACCAATGAAAAATATTTCCCACAGTCATTTAAAGAATTGAAAATAAAACCGGATACAGGAGAGAAACAGATTTTAGCTCGCCGGTTACTGTGTCTTTACATGGATCAGGATAATTCTTCCTGTCATCAAATCCAGTTTTAGGGTGGATTCACACTACAATGTTTGGACCGACTTTTACTGACGTTTTGGCAAATGTCTGTCTCTGCTGGCAAAAGTTAATGATTGCTGGTGTTTGTTGGCAAATGCTGGCAAAAGTTGTGTTCTTTGAAAATTTTATGCATGCTGAAAATTTGCCTACGTTTGGAAATACACGGTGAAAGTTGTGCTCAGTTTGTAAAAGTTCTTGAGCGCTGGGCTAAGTTATGCAGAGTTTACCTACGTTGGCTGGGTTCACACTAGCGTTTGGACCGACTTTTACAGACGTTTTGAAAAATCAGAGAAATACTCAGCGCAGGTCAGCTGACATCAGCGTTAGGCGACGCTCATATAAAGCTCAGCGTTTGTGGAGGCTTCCTGCCATTCTGGACCTGCTTCTGGAGTGAGCACATCTCCCTTGGGCATACGTTTCAGTATTTACTTTCATTTTATATTCCTATGTAGTTATTTCTGCACACCCTTTTCCCCTGTTCATTCAGTCATTCATTCATCTAAAAAAAAAAAAAATAATGCCGCAATTAAAATGTGAATGTGGATGGGAAAAAAAACTATCGCTGTCATAAACTTCCCCGCGTGCTTCTCACAGGAGGAAGAGAAGGAAGAAGGAGGATTTAAATGCAAGGTTTACCAAACACACATTTATTGAACACAGATTAACTAACTGTCCAAAATGGCTAGGCAGCTCGGGTTACTGAGAGTCCTCCAAGACGCTCGGCAGAATGGGGAGAACGCGTGGCAGTAGTGCCGCAAAAGGAAACACTATCAGCATAGTGGCACAACCGCAAACAGAAACGCTAAAGTTACTCACAATGCCAGAGCAGTCCAAATCCTCCCAGTTTCACAGCGAGCACAAAGCTTCAGTGACAAGATGGCCACACGACGGAGAACGACCGTGTGACTCGTGCAATGGTCCAGTGGTGTTTGACTAGCAAATAGCTGCTTAAGTACAAACATCGCTAGCCTAACAAATAGGGAACACCTGGGCGAGGTGCGGGAAAGATAATTACTGGGGCACACAACTGACTGTCAGAGAGAGGGGAGCATGGTCGGACTGACGAATGTTAGACAGCGCCCACCAGAAAGTGGGTCAACCAGCTGCCTAACGATCGCCGGCCAGAGCAGCGGCCACAAGCATAGAAACGACACACAGGACAGAAATCAAAACACAACACACGACCAAGAACAATCAGAACCGAGCCCACAGGAGAACACAGGCTCGGCTCATAACAGTCATAGCATATCATCATATAAATAAAATGATGGGGGATTATGTTTTGACTGTTACAGCTCCCTCTATTAAAATAACATAAAATACCGTTAAATGTCATTTACTTTTTGACACCACATCAGCGCTGTTTGATTCCCTCAATGGAAGCCAAACCAATAAATCCTGGAGAATGATTACGCACAGAACAGAAAATTGAAAACAGTAAATTTCTCAATGAGGAGATTTTTTTTTCTTTTGGGCTGTCACATTTTTGGGATTTAGATATACAATGGTGTGAAAAAGTGTTTGCCCCTTCCTGATTTCTCATTTTTTTCACAGAATACTACTAAGGAAACTGGAAAGGTATGGGATAAGAGGGGTCGGACTGAGTTGGGTGGAAAGTTATTTAAGTAACAGACAACAATTTGTACAAATTGGTGAGCACAAATCACCCTTCATGGACATCACTTGTGGTGTGCCCCAGGGGTCAGTTTTGGGACCCAAACTCTTTATTTTGTATATAAATGACATATGCCAAGTATCAAAAATTCTGAAATTTATTTTGTTTGCGGATGACACAAATATCCTTTGCACTGGTGAGAATTTGCAGCAGGTTTTAGAGGTGGTCACAACTGAAATGAAAAAGTTAACGCAGTGGTTCAACAAAAATAAATTATCTCTAAATCTAAAAAAACTAAGATTATGCTGTTTGGAAATTATAAAATAAATCATGAAATAATGGTAACGATAGATGATACCAGAATAGAAACAGTACAGGAAAATAAGTTTCTGGGGGTGACGCTAGACAATAAAATCTGCTGGAAACCTCACATCAGTCACATCCGGGCCAAGTTGGCAAAATGTATAGGCATACTGGGGAAGACAAGACACATCTTGGACTATAAATCATTGGTCTTACTGTACAATTCAGTGTTTCTACCTTATCTTAACTACTGTGTAGAAGTCTGGGGAAACACCTACAAGACCAACCTACAGTCAATATGCACATTACAAAAAAGAGCTATAAGGATAATAAATAATGTAGGATATAGAGACCATACCAGTTCGTTGTTTTTAAAGTCACATGTCATAAAGTTCACTGATTTAGTTAAATTTAAGACAGCACAAGTCATGTACAGGGCAATTAATAATCAACTCCCAACTAATATACAAAAAATATTTAAAAAAAGAGACAACGATCATTATTTGAGAGGAGACTTAAACTTTACAAAACCCAAGATACGAACAACCAAGAAAAGTATGTGCATATCTGTCTGTGGGGTGGATTTGTGGAACAGTCTGGAGCCGTAACTGAAAATATGTACAAACAGAAATCAATTCAAAAAGAGGTACAAACATTATTTGCTGAAAGGATATATGTTAGAAGGGTAGTATTTATATGTACGATTCACTATGCTCACTCTGGGACACTATGGGACACTATGGAATGGTGGGTGGGACAGCACTGTGTATATCTGTGTTGTTTGAGGCTGGTTTTGATGTATGGACATCAATGTATGCTAGGATGGATGGGTGTTAATGTTGAAATGTACAAAATACAGTTAATTGTTTACTTGGGGTCTTAAATGTGGTAATTTGTATATAATTCACATGAGTGTATTTATGGAAAAGAGGAGATGGAATTAATAAGTGTTCACTTCTTCCTTCTCCCTTTCGAACACTGTATACTGTTACTTTATTGCATTTGTCATTTGTTTTGTTTTTGTTATACTTTTTTGTTCGAAATAAAGTATCTATCTATCTATCTATCTATCTATCTATCTATCTATCTTTTGTATGTTTGTCACATTTAAATGTTTCAGATCATCAAACAAATTTAAACAATAGACAAAGATTGTTATGACCCGAGCGCCGGTTCTGATCGCGCTCGGGTTAAAGTTATGTCTCGCTGCCGGCCTTGACAGCTGCGGGCGGTATTCTGGCCTCTCCGGGCTCTTATTGTGAAAGTGCTCGGAGGGGTTTCCGCCTGTCAACGGTCGATCAGCTGTGTGTCATCTGTTCATTAGTACCTTGTTATTTAAGCTGAGTGCTGGCGTCATTAAGACGCAGCAGTGTCTGATCGCTAATGGTCACGTATCTGATCGCATATGATCGTTATTCTGATCGTTATTCTGTTCACTCATCATCACGGATGCCTGGACTATGTTCACACCTCGGCTGCCTAAGGGCTTGACCGTCTTTCACCGGCACCAGTAAATGAGCTGTATTAGCCTTATTCCCTCCGGTGTAATTTGTGCTGTAAGTCCCTGCTTTAGCAGCCCGAGTGCTTTTATTACCAAGCCTGTCTGTGTGTGACTGTCTCCTGCCCTGGACCTGTAGTGTGCTTTATTGCCCTATGCTTCCTGTTCTGCAAAGACTCTGTCATTATCTCAGCAGCTTGTGTAAATACCTTTTCACCGTAATAAAACTCACTGGAAAACTCACTGGTGACTTGTGTGCGTCTTATGCTGGCTCGTGAGGGCCAGAGCATGACAAAGATAACACAAGTAAACATAAAATGCAGTTTTTAAATGAAGGTGTTTATTATTAAGGGGAAAAAAATCCAAACCTACATGGCCCTGTTTGAATAAGTGATTGCTCCCGAAACCTAATAACTGGTTGGGCCACCCTCAGCAGCAATAACTGCAATCAAGCGTTTGCGATAACTGGCAATGAGTCTTTTACAGCACTGTGGAGGAATTTTGGCCCAATCATCTTTGCAGAGTTGCTGTAATTCAGCCACATTGGAGGGTTTTCGAGCATGAACCGCATTTTAAGGTCATGCTGCAGCATCTCAATGGGATTCAGGTCAAGACTTTGACTAGGCCACTCCAAAGTCTTCATTTTGTTTTTCGTAAGCCATGCAGAGGTGGTCTTGCTGGTGTGTTTTGGATCATTGTCCTGTGGTCACCAAGCATGACAGCCTCCATTCCCTGGCTGCTCCTAGAAATCCTGTCCATAAAAATTATGAACAGGATCGGTGACAAAGGGCAGCCCTGGCGGAGTCCATCTCTCACTGGGAATGAGTCCGACCGAGTGTTGGCAATACGAACCAAACTCTCACAACGGTCGTACAGAGACCGAATAGCTTGTAACAACAAGCCTGATACCCCATACTCCCAAAGCACCCCCTGCAAAAAACCACAAAGGACGCGGTCGAATGCTTTCTCAAAGTCCACTCCCACAAACCCTCGAGGATTCTCGAGAGGGTAAAGTGCTGGTCTGATGTACCACGGCCAGGACGAAAACCACATTGCTCCTCCTGAATCTGAGGTTTGACCAGCGGCTGGACTCTCCTCTCCAGTACTCTGGCATTGACCTTCCCAGGGAGGCTGAGGGGTGTGATCCCTCTAAAGTTGGAGCACACCCTCTGGTCCCCTTTTTTTGAAGAGAGGAACCACCACCCCAGTTTGCCATGCCAAAGGCACTGCCCCTGACCTCCACGCAATATTGTAGAGGCGTGTCAACCATGACAGCCCTACAACATCCAGGGCCTTGAGTTACTCAGGGTGAATCTCGTCCACCTCTGGGGCCCGGCCACCAAAGAGATTTTTAACCACCATGGCGACCTCAGCCCCTGTGATAGGCGAGTTGTCCCCCTCATCCACAAGCCCTGCTTCCTCTGTGGAAGGCGTGTCAGTGGGATTGAGGAGATCCTCCAAGTATTTCTTCCACCGCCCAATGATATCTCCAGTCAAAGTCAGCAGTGCTCCATCCACACCATACACAGTGTGGACAGGGAGTTGCTTCTCCCTCCTAAGCCGCCGGATAGTTTGCCAGAATCTCTTTGAGGCCGACCGAAAGTCTTGTTCCGTGGCCTCACTGAGCTCCTCCCTTACCCGAGTTTTTGCTTCAGCAACCACCCGAGCTGCATTCCGCTTGGCCTGCCGGTACACCTTAGCTGCTTCGGGAGTCCCACAAGCCAACCAAGCTTGATAGGACTCCTTCTTCAGCTTAATGGCCCCCCTCACCACTGGTGTCCACCAGTTGGTTCGGGGGTTGCCACCACGAGATGTCTCGACGACCTTGAGGCCACAGCTCTGGCCAGCTGCTTCAACAATGGAGGTGGAGAACATGGCCCATTCAGACTCCATGTCTCCAGACTCCCTCGGAATGTGGTTGGAGTTCTTCCCGAGGTAGGAGTTGAAGACCTCCAGGACAGGGGCCTCATCCAGACGTTCCCAGCACACCCTCACTATACGTTTGGGGCTACCAGGTCTGAATGGCATCCTCCCCTGCCATCGGACCCAACTCACCGCCAGGTGGTGATCAGTTGACAGCTCTGCACCTCTCTTTACCCGAGTGTCCAAGACATACGGTCGCAGATCTGATAACATGATAACAAAATTGATCATCGACCTGTGGCCTAGGGTGTCCTGGTTCCAGATGCACATATGGACACCCTTATGCTTGAACATGGTGTTTGTTATGGACAAACTGTGGTTAGCACAGAAGTCCAATAACTGAACACCACTCAGGTTCAGATTGGGCAGGCTGTTCCTCCCAGTCACCCTCTTCCAGGTTTCACTGTCGTTGCCCACGTGCGCATTGAAGTCCCCCAGTAGGACAATGGAGTCTCCAAGAGGAGCACTCTCCAGCATCCCAGTCAGAGACTCCAAAAGGGGTGGGTACTCTGAACCATCATTTGGTGCATAGGCACAAATGATGGTCAGGACCCGTTTCACAACCTGATGTCTCCAGACTCTCTCGGAATGTGGTTGGAGTTCTTCCCGAGGTGGGAGTTGAAGACCTCCAGGACAGGGGCCTCATCCAGACGTTCCCAGCACACCCTCACTATACGTTTAGGGCTACCAGGTCTGAATGGCATCCTCCCCTGCCATCGGACCCAACTCACCACCAGGTGGTGATCAGTTGACAGCTCTGCACCTCTCTTTATCCGAGTGTCCAAGACATACGGTCGCAGGTCTGATAACATGATAACAAAATCGATCATCGACCTGTGGCCTAGGGTGTCCTGGTTCTAGATGCACATATGGACACCCTTATGCTTGAACATGGTGTTTGTTATGGACAAACTGTGGTTAGCACAGAAGTCCAATAACTGAACACCACTCAGGTTCAGATCGGGCAGGCTGTTCCTCCCAGTCACCCTCTTCCAGGTTTCACTGTTGTTGCCCACATGCGGATTGAAGTCCCCCAGTAGGACAATGGAGTCTCCAAGAGGAGCACTCTCCAGCAACCCAGTCAGAGACTCCAAAAGGGGTGGGTACTCTGAACCATCATTTGGTGCATAGGCACAAATGATGGTCAGGACCCGTTTCCCATCCTGAAGGCGCAAGGAAACAACTCTTTCGTCCACCAGGGAAAACTCCAATATAGAGGCAGCAAGGTGGGGGGATACAAGAATACTCACCCCTGTTCGTTGCCTCTCACCCGGGGAAACTCCAGAGTAGGCCAAGCTCCAGCCCCTCTCCAGGAGACTGGTTCTGAAACCGGAGCTGTGTGTTGAGATGAGACCGACGATATCTAGCCGGTATCTCTCAACCTCATGCACCAGCTCAGTCTCCTTCCCTATCAGAGAGGTGGCATTCCACATCCCAAAAGCCAGTTTAGGAAGCTTGGGATCAGACCACACCAAGGTCTCCGCCTTTGACCACCACCTGATCCACATAGCATCAGACCCCCATGGTCCCTTCTGCAGGTGGTGAGCCCACTGGAGGGCAAAAATTCCTCCACAGCGCTGTAAAAGACTCATTGCCAGTTATCACAAACACTTCATTGCAGTTGTTGCTGCTGAGGGTGGCCCAACCAGTTATTAGGTTTAGGGGACAATCACTTTTTCACACAGGGCCATGTAGGTTTGGATATTTTTTCCCCTTAATAATAAACACCTTCATTTAAAAACTGCATTTTGTGTTTACTTGTGTTATCTTTGTCTAATATTTAAATTTGTTTGATGATCTGAAACAATTAAGTGTGACAAACATAGAAAAAAAAGGAGAAATCAGGAAGGGGGCAAACACTTTTTCACCCCACTGTATTTTCAACTCTGAGTACTTCAGTTTGTTGTAGCTGAGGGATTTTTTTTTTTTTTTTTTTTTTTTTTTTTTAATTATTTGTACCCGTAGGTAGACTTGGTTTGCAGTCTGGTGACAAGCCACCGGCTGCTGGTCGCTGCGTGCGCGAGCGCCCTAAACCTACATGTTTTTGGTGTGCGGGAGGAAACCGGAGAAATCCCGGAGTAAACCCGCGCAACACGGGGAGAACATGCAAACTCCACACAGCTCACTATTGGTCGGGGGCTGGGATCGAACCCACGATCTCATGATCCCCGCGATCCTCCGGCCGAGGGTAAAACTGTGCTGCCACAGTGCTAAACCACTGCGCCACCGTGCAGGATATTCATATAATTTCACCAAAAACACTCCCAATTTTGCAGAATATGTTATTACACCCTTTCTCACCCTTACACCCACTCAGCTATCACTGGCGTGGTGTCCTAGTGGTAGAGCATCAGCCCCACAGCCAGGATTTTGTGGGTTCAAGCCCCGGCTGGGTCATGTCAAAGACCATATAAAAATGGTATTTCTTGCCTTCTAGGTTTGTGCTCAGCATAATAGAATGGAGGAAGGAAAAGTTGTTTGTGGCAGCGCCTTGCATGACAGTAGCCCCTCTTATTATAGATGTGATTAACATTGTAGATTGGAGAAACATAATTTTGTTCTGCTGTACATGATTGGCTGTATGGATTGAATAACAGTAAAGTTAGCTTCTTCTTATTGTTTCACATAAACTAAACAGCATGTACAACCTCAGCTGCACCAATGAAGGACAAGTGACCCTCTGTAAAACATGTTAAATATGGTGCAGTGGCAAGTTTAATTGGATTTGAATTAGCTGTCTGCTGTCCTGAAGATGAAAATATATTACAGCCCATTGAATTCCCATCCTATTTCTGCAAGGTTGACATAATTTTAATGAAACACTTGCCCCGTACATGGCATTGATACAGGGGATAAGAGATTTCATAATCTATGAGGGAAATTTGTCCTTTACGCTGAGTGGAACTGAAGAAAAAAGAAGCAAGACCAAGTGTACTCAAACTGCTGAACAAGGCAAAGTAAGAGAGTGTATTTTTGTGAGTCATTAAAACGACTCCAAAATGTGCAAAATGCTGCTGCCCTCCTACTGTCAGGAAAGAAACTTCATGAACACATCATTCTTGCCTCTTTGCATTGGCTTCCTTTTCATTTTAGGATCCAGTTTAAAATTTTAGTAATTGTTTTTAAATGTACTAGTGCCTACCTGTGCATGCCCGTAAAAAGCAGGTAGGTGTAAGCAAGGGTGTATGCAAGCACGTCAGCACTCATTCAGTGATGCCTATCTTTGATCTTTGATGTCTTATAATCGTGAGTGAGTGTGAGTGATGCCCGCCTTTGATCTTTGATGATGTCATAGCGAGTCCTATGATCGTGAGTGATGCAATCCAAGGATGGATAATTTTTTCACACATAAGGAGTCGTTATACATAGGAACATCATAGGACATCATGCAGACACCATAGGAACATCATAGGCGGTCCTATGATGTTTGGTCATGACACACTGACAGACACACACACTGACATGACACACAGACAGATTTTAGCACCTCTTTATTTATGCGAGCTTCTTCACCTTTGTTCTTCACAACCAGAGCGCTGAGGTCTACAAACCAGCTGCTCCTGGCTGTTCTCAGGGCTTGGTTAAAAACCCGTGGTGACAGAGCCTCTTCAGTGGTGGCCCCTAAACTGTGGAACAGCCTACCTTACCAGGCCAGAGCTGCACAGACACTTGAGCACTGTAAAACACTGCCCAAGACTCGTCTCTTCTCCTTGCCGTTTTAGTTTCAGTCTAGGCAAGCAACCTTTTTTAGATTCTTAGCTTTTATTTTTACTATTTTTATTTACCTGTTCTGTTTTATCTATTACTGATCTATTTTTATTTGTTTTAAGCTTATTGCAGCTTTTCTTATTTTATGTATATACAGTTTTATCATATATACTATGGAATGTGTGTGTCATCATCTGCACAACACTTTGGTCACTGGAGGTTGTTTTAAATCTACATTGTCAAAAGTGGTATCTTATGCCCTTTTTTCTACAAAAAAATTTTTGTTGTCTTGCAGTTTTGTTATCCCCCACTAGTCGAAGCCCAAAGGAGGATTATGTTATAGGGCCGTCCGTCCGTCTGTCCCACTTTTGTGAAATCAACTCCTCCTGCAGTTTTGGTCCAATTATTTTGAAACTTGGTACCCTGGTTTGATATACAATGAGGATGCACATATTACAATTTCACTCGCATCGGATGACCTTGAGATTGGATGAATTGTAGCCCCTGACCTTTGACCTCCTGTTTCACCTCACTTCGTAGACAGTAACTGTCTTGTAAAATCAACTCCTCCTACAGTTTTGTTCTGATTGTTTTGAAACTTGGTACCATGGTTTGATATACTCTGATAATGCACATATTGCAATTTCACTCACATTGGATGAACTTGAGATCAGAGGTCAGATTTTTCTATAAATCTTCTAAACACAATAACTACTGAAAGAAATGATGTAGACTTTTCAAATTGATACATTAGTTGTATCTAATACACATCTTGGATGACTTACACCCTCACCTAACTATGGGTTGAGGGTCAAGGGGTCAAAGGTCAAAGTCAACATTGCAGTTTCACTATGGTAAATGCTACATTTACTATCACTATAAAATGAATAAAGCTTAGGCCACCAAACCTGGTATCAGGCTCACCTTGGGATCCTGACCTCTGACTATGGGTTTGTGGTCAAAAGGTCAAAAGTCAAGGTTAACATTCCTTATGCCTTATTACTGTACAACGAGTAAAGTTAGGGTCACCAAACTTGGTACACAGGTTCACCCTGTGACCCTGAAGTGTGACTATGGTTTTGGGATTGCAAAGTCAAAGGTCAACATCAAATTGCTTATAAACTATATCTCAACAACAAAAACACCTAGGGTCACCAAACCTGGTACACAGGTTCACCTTGGGATCCTGACCTCTGACTATGGGTTTGGGGTCAAAAGGTCAAGGTTAACATTTCTTATGCTTTATTAATGTACAGCAAGTAAAGTCAGGGTCACCAAACTTGGTACACAGGTTCACTCTGAGACCGTAACCTCTGACTATGGGTTTGGGGTCAAAAGGTCAAGGTTTCCACTCCCTATGATCTCTTACTATAGAATGTGTAAAGCTCTCTGGGGTCACCATGCTTGCTACATGGGTTCACCTTGGGATCCTGGCCTACAACTAGGGGTTGTATACTTTGTTGTATATTATACTTCCGGCGCCACACGAGTAGGCTGCCTTTTTGCAACAGCGGATCAATTTCTTCCTATTTCTATTTACTATCTGGCTCTCTGGCTAATCTTTCTGATTCGGCGGCACCTTTATCCATCACAGACACGTTGATCGCCCAAATGTCTCCTGAGCCAGCGGACGGAGCCACTGTTTCTTGCAGGAGGCAGTACAATAGGGACCAGCTGTTAGCACTTAACCAGCCCACGATGCTAACGCAAAAACTCGACATACCGGAAGAAATAAGACGGAAACGGCGTGGATGTCGAGCTGGAGTAAGACGGCAGGCAAGGAATATAAGGTACAGACCCGCCCTCCCATCCGTTATTATGGGGAACGTACGATCGCTACTCAGTAAAACAGATGAGCTAGCGGCTATCTCTCGCTACGAGAGCATGTACAGGGAGAGTAGCTTGATGCTATTTATGGAGACATGGCTAACAGAACTAGCAACAGATGCTAACATTGAACTGGAGGGTTTCCACGCAATACGGGCAGACCAAACACCAGACAGTGGGAAAGCAAGGGGCGGAGGAGTGATAATGTACTGTATGTCAATAACAACTCGTGCCGACCGGGACATATCACGGTTAAACAACAACACTGCTACAAAGACATGGAGTTGCTGGCTGTTAGCATGCAGCCTACATATCTCCCGAGGGAATACTCACACGTGATCTGCATTGTTATTTATACAAATCCAACGGCGAACGCTGGGACAGCGCGTGACGTCATCCACTCAGTAACTGGCAGGCTGCAGACAGAACACCCAGATGCTCTTCTCCTCATCTCAGGTGATTTCAACCATATTTCACTGTCCCC
Source organism: Pholidichthys leucotaenia (assembly GCA_020510985.1). NCBI lineage: Eukaryota > Metazoa > Chordata > Actinopteri > Cichliformes > Pholidichthyidae > Pholidichthys > Pholidichthys leucotaenia. The sequence continues at coordinate 401,964,134 of CM035838.1, forward strand.
CATTCTACCCACGTTCACCCAGTATGCCACATGCCACACTAGAGACAATAAAACACTGGACTTATTCTATGCAAATACTAAGGAGGAGTACACCTCATCACCACTCCCCCCACTCGGGAGATCAGATCACAACTTGGTTCATCTCCTGCCGGTGTACAAACCCCTAGTACACAGACAACCTCCGGTCATATGCACAGTGAAGTTATGGTCTGAGGAGGCAATGGACGCTCTAAAGGACTGTTCTGAAACCACTGCCTGGGAGCAGCTCTACGATCCACATGGTGAGGACATTGATGGCCTCACTCACACCATCACAGACTACATCAGCTTCTGTGTGGACAACACCGTACCCACCAAGACCATACGGTGTTGCTCGAACACCAAACCCTGGATCAACCCTGAGATAAAAACACTTCTGAGAGAGAAGAAGAGGATCTTCAGGTCGGGGAACAGGGAGATGCTGAAGTCCGTACAGAGGGAGCTGAGGAGGAAGATCAGAGAAGGCAAGGACAGCTTCAGGAAGAAGATGGAAGACAAGTTGCAACAGAGTGACATCGGCGGGGTCTGGAGAAACCTTAAAACCATCTCTGGGCTCCAGAATACCTCCCCCCAGGCCATGGGGGGCAGGGAGTGGGCGAACAATCTGAACCTGTTTTTTAATAGGTTTGACCAACCGCCCTCCCCCCCAACTGCACAACAACCACTGCTGCCTCTAAAGACATCGAGTCCTGCTGCCCACACCCCACTCCACCAACAACCTCCACTCCCAGAACACAGCCCCCCAACATGACCCTCACTAAGACCCAGGTGAGGACGGAGCTGAGGAAGATCAAGGCGAGGAAGGCCTCGGGACTGGACGGCATCAGCGCAAAGCTCCTCAAGTCCTGTGCAGACCAGCTGTGTGGGATTGTGGAGCACATCTTCAACCTGAGCCTGAAGCTGGGGAGGGTACCACAGTTGTGGAAAACATCTTGTGTGGTACCTGTACCAAAGACTTCCCACCCCAAAGACCTGAACAGCTACAGACCAGTGGCCCTAACGTCTCACATGATGAAGACCCTGGAGAGACTGCTCCTTGCTCACCTCCGCCCCCTGGTGGGACCAGCGATGGATCCACTCCAGTTCACCTAGCAGCATGGCATTGGGGTGGAGGATGCAGTGATCTTCCTCCTTCACCGTTCTCTGTCCCACCTGGAGAAGCCCGAGAATGCGATGAGGATCATGTTCTTTGACTTCTCCAGTGCTTTCAACACCATCCAACCGATGATCCTGAAGGACAAGCTGCTGTGCGCAGGGGTGGACCAGCACCTGTCATCATGGATCCTGGACTACCTCATTAACCGGCCACAGTTTGTGAGAACCCGGGACTGTGTGTCCGACATGATCATCGGTAGCACGGGGGCCCCCCAGGGAACGGTTTTGGCTCCCTTCCTGTTCACCCTTTATACTGTGGACTTCTCACGCAACACAACACACTGCCATCTACAGAAGTTCTCTGACGACTCTGCGATCGTCGGCCTCATCTCCAGTGGAGATGAAGCTGAGTACAGAGGACTTATCCAGGACTTCGTGGACTGGTGCCATCAGAACTGCCTCCAGATCAACGTGAGGAAAACTAAGGAGCTGGTGGTGGATTGCTGCAGGCAAGGACAACCCCTCACAGCACCAGTAAACATCCAGGGAACAGACATTGAGATGGTGACATCCTACAAGTACCTGGGTGTTCATCTGAATAATAAACTAGACTGGTCACACAATACCGATGCACTCTACAAGAAGGGACAGCGCAGGCTGTTCCTGCTGAGGAGACTCAGGTCTTTTGGTGTACAAGGGGCGCTGCTGAAGACATTCTACGACACAGTGGTGGCATCAGCCATCACTTTTGGAGTGGTCTGCTGGGGCAGTGGCATTACAGCAGCCGATAGGAAGAGACTGAACAAACTGATCAAGAAAGCTAGCTCTGTCCTGGGGAAACGCCTTGGCCCAGTGGAGGAGATAGGAGAGAGAAGGATGGTGGCTAAACTGTCATCTCTGCTGGAGTCCAAGTCCCACCCTATGCAGGACATACTGAATGCACTGAGGAGCTCATTTAGCAGTAGACTACATCATCCTAGGTGCGCAGCCGAGAGGTTTCGCAGGTCCTTCCTACCAACGGCTGTCAGACTGTATAACCTAAGCAGGGCTGCTTGCAGAGATAGCAAAAAAACGTGACGACCTAATAGTATTGAATGCAAAAGACGCAATAGACTTACACAAATGGTCCCCTCCAGTATACAACTAGGACAATATCAGTCGCTACGGAGGGTGACAATATGTATGGGTACATATTCATACTATGTAGGATAACTAAGTAGACGGTTATGCTGTTTATTCCATCTAGCTACAATGCTCCGCACTGTGTGTATATATATTTATATATTTATGTGTACATATGTATATTCGCTGCTCTTGTTTTTCTTGTCTTCTTGATTGTTGCTCTGAGTGTTGCTATCCCTGTGCTGTTGCAATCCTGGAATTTCCCCATTGTGGGACTAATAAAGGCTTATCTTATCTTATCTTATCTTATATTCGTGGAAGATGGGCTTATCATAATTTGGTTCTGCCACAGTAATTGTATTCAAAAGTTGAACACTGCTGTCAGTCAGTAAGTATTGGGATCTTCAAAGAAAACAGAGGTGGGGGATATTGCACTCACCTCGGAGTGCTCTTGTATCAAAATCTTTTCACTTTTCCTCCTCCTGAGACTGAGACAGCTCTAGTTACGGTCCTTAATGACATCCTCTCCAATACAGATAATGGCAACATTTCAGTCTTGGTTTTATTGGACCTCAGCGCTGCATTTGACACGGTCAACCATAACATCTTACTAGACCTGCTGAAAAACTGGGGGGGGGCAACACTTAGCTGGTTCGAGTCCTATTTAAAAGACAGGGACTATTTTGTGTCAATAGGTAACTACAAATCCAAGTGAACAAAAATAACCTGTTGAGTTCCCCATGGTTCCATTTTGGGGTATTTACTTTTCAACATCTATATGCTCTCACTAGCTCAAATCATAAAAAACAACAAAATATATTACCATAATTATGCAGATGATACACATATCTACATAACCGTCTCACCAGGAGACTGGTCCAATTAAAACCCTGATCAAATGCATTGGTCAAATTAAAGAGTGGATGTGCCAGAATTTTCTTCAGTTAAACGAAGACAAAACCGAAATAATAGTTTTTGGAGCCAAAGAAGAAAGACTCAAAGTACTCGTCTTCAATCAATGATGCTAAAAACCAACAGCCAAGCCAGAAATCTGGGTGTGGTTTTTGGACTCAGACCTGAATTTTAACAGTCAGATTAAGACAGTAGTGAAGTAAGCCTATTATAACTTAAAGAACATAGCGAGGATTAAAGGTTTGATGTCTCAGCAGAATCTAGAAAAACTTGTCCATGCATTTTTCTTCAATAAATTGGACTACTGTAATGCTGTCTTCACAGGTCTCCCTAAAAAGTCCGTCAGACAGCTGCAGTTAGTTCAGAATGCTGCAGCTTGGGTCCTCATTAAGACCAAGAAAAAAGATCATATAACTCCAGTTCTCAGATCTTTACACTGGCCTCCTGTCTGTCAGAGAATAGACTTCAAAATACTGCTGTTGGTTTATAGAGCTCTGAATGGTTTAGAGCCAAAATACATCTCAGATCTGCTGGTCCATTACAAACCACCCAGAGCCCTTGGGTCATCAGGGTCAGACCTACTATCTGTGCCCGGAGTTAGAACCAAACATGGTGAGGCAGCGTTTAATTTTTATGCCCCTTACATGTGGAACAAACTTCCAGAAAGCATCAGGACTGCTGAAACTTTCAGCTACTTTAAATCCAGGTTAAAAACTTTCCTATTTGCCGCGGCCTTTCAGTTGAACAAGTGTTAATTTCCCACAATGTGCTGTAACTTTTATTTCTTGTGCATTTTCTGTCTTATTCTATTTTAACTTGTCTTTGTTTCTCTTTAATTTACTTTTTAGTTTGCTTTTAAATTCATATGACAGGCTCCTACCCCAAGTGGAGGAGTTTAAGTATCTTGGGGTCTTGTTCACGAGTGAGGGGAAAATGGAGCGAGCGATCGACAGACGGATTGGAGCAGCATCTGCAGTGATGCGGACCTTGTACCGGTCTGTTGTGGTGAAGAGGGAGCTTAGTTCTAAGGCAAAGCTGTCGATTTACCAGTCAATCTACGTTCCTACTCTCACCTATGGTCACGAGCTTTGGGTAATGACCGAAAGAACGAGATCGCGGATACAAGCAGCTGAAATGAGCTTTCTCCGTAGGATTGCTGGACTCACCCTCAGAGATAAGGTGAGTCATCAGTCATCAGGGAGCTCAGTCATCCGGGAGAGGCTCAGAGTAGAACCGCTGCTCCTCCACATTGAAAGGAGTCAGTTGAGGTGGTATGGGCATCTGATTAGGATGCTTCCAGGACGCCTCCCACTTGAGGTGTTTCAGGCACGTCCCACTAGGAGGAGACCCCGGGGCAGACCCAGGGCTCAGTGGAGAGACTATGTATCCCAGCTGGTCTGGGAGCGCTTTGGTATCCCCTCTGAAGAGCTGGAGCAGGTGGCTGGGGAGAGGGAAGTCTGAGCTTCTCTGCTTGAACTGCTGCCTCCGCGACCCGGACCTCCGGAAAAGCAGTAGAAGATGGATGGATGGATGGATGTATTCCTTTTGCAACTTCCTGTAATGCTTTAATGTTTTTATGTAAAGCACTTTGAATTGTCTTGTACACGAAATGTGCTATACAAATAAACTTGCCTTGCCTTGCCTCCTTCAAATGCCAGGATCTATGAATAATCCCACCCACATCCCACAAGGCTAATGATGGCTCAGGCTACATTAAACAGAACAAAGAAAAGTCGAAGGACATGCCCACTTGTGGCTCAGGATAATAACGGAAACTGCATCGGTCTTTAAAAGCAGTTTAATGGTAAACCCATCTTAATTTGCATGAAGTTTTCAAAGCAGCTGTCCAAAAATGCGAACTGGCCCTTGAGGCTAACTTTAATTACGCCAGATAGTCCTGATTGGCTCAACACTATAGACCTGCTATACTTACATCACCAAAAAGGCTCCGTCGAAACTTGCCTTTTTTCAGGGGGCAGGGCTTAATTGTAATCTCACAGCAAAAAACAGACATGATATTTTTGAGTGATGTTGCGCTTGATGTGTCTTGTTAGTCATAAAACACATGTTAGACCTGTTAACAAGAAAAAAAAAAAAAGATTTTTGGCAGAGTGTCACTTTAAGTGAAAACGTTTTAGGGAAACTGGGTGTGTTCGTGTTGTTGGACGCTTTCTCAAATTTCTTCAAAGTGTCTTTTGAATGTTAAGGGTTAATTGGAATCAAGTTAGGGTAAAAATAATGGAGTGTTTTTTTTTATATATAGGACTGCCCAGCATTTATATGCCTCGTGACACTTTCCTAGATGTTATAACAGTATCCTCCAATTTAGATGTCTTTTCAAATTTCAGTACTGCAGGGCAGATACAGTATTTAAGTCTAAACTGCTGAATGTTTTGGAGAAAGCAAGGAAAGCTGCCATCGTAGGTCAAATTCTGGTTAACTTGACATGATTTCCTGCTGCCTCTGCCAGGCCTTGCTGGAAAAGTTGTTTGTGATTGACCACAATGTGACAGATTTTGCTTGAATAGAGATGTGGCTTCAGCCAAGACATTAAAACCACTTAAAGATGTCGACTTTTCCATATTTTAAGTGTTTTCGGTTTCATTTTAGATTTATGTGAAATGACCTGAGGATACATCCTTACGAAAACCTAAATGTGATTATTAAACAGAGCAGCAGCTGAAATAACATCTTTGAATGTTAAAGTGATGAAAAAAGCAAATAAGTACAATGGGTACAAGACAAGAAAAAAGTTTTATCACTGATATACAGTGTATATATACAGTATATGTGCATGTTTTTTTTAGCAACAGATTTGGCTTGCTTCCATTTATATAAAATGTATCTGTCCTTCACAAATGACAAACCTATTTGCGTGTGTTTAATAAACCAGCTATCATTATTGATATGTCAAACACTGTTGCACGCATATGTACAGTTTGCTTTACATTTAGATTGTTGAGATCTGTTCATTTTAATTGGGTTAGTTGTAGCAGACTATAAAGTTGTAGGGTGTTATGTAATCTTTGTTTGTGTGCGCTTCATGTATGTGGTTCATTTTTGTGAGCACTGGTGTCGACAGCTAAGCACCACGTGGGTGTTTACATGCACTTTAATATGCAATCATTGTTATTTAGGATGTTATATGCTAGTACTGTTGTGGCAACAGCGAGCCAGTCCGCAGTGATGCTGCATCATGGAGTCATGGATGCCAATAGGTCAGCACTGTTTGTTTATTATGTGTAGCCACCCTTAAGAGAAATGAAAGGTAATAGTTTGAACGTAGGCGAGTGAAACAGAGGGAGGAATTATTGTTTAGACTTAATGAAGACTGCTTTATTTCACAGCAGGCATTTTGACATATAGTAAGTTGGTCGGCTTAGGTATTACTAATGACATTAACGAGGGATCTTTTCCTTTTAGGGTCACAGCTTTGGCAAAAGGGATTAGTGACACTTGCGTTTCCCAACAAATGTATGTCAATATTGCTGTTACTGGGCCAAGCAAAAGAAAACAGAGTGTCTTATTTTGTATTGATACTGTCATTAAAAAATCTACACTAATCCTCATATTTGTGCTTTTTGTGCTTATGCAGACAGCCACCAAGCGTGCGTCTGTTCCCCAGTCGTCAGGGGTTTTCTGCAGTTTCAGAGGCTATAGGTGCCGGAGTCTTGTCCTCCTGCCTGCTGGTAGCTATGCAGTCCACCAGTGCCGCCGCTGCCCTGTTCAGGTATATACAAACATACACAGTTGAAACTAGAAGTTTACATACACTGTATAAAAAGACACATAACCATTTTTTCTCACTGTCTGACATTAAATCACACAAAACTTTTCTTCTTTGAGGTCAGTTAGGATTACCAAAATCATTTATATTTGCTAAATAATTTTTATATTTGCTAAATAGTTGTTTAGAGAATTTTTATCCCCTGCTGGTCGAAGATCAGAGGGGGATTATGGTATGGGGCTGTCTGTCCCAGATTGTTTTGTAACTTGGTACCAGAGTTTGACATACACTGATTATATATATATTGCAATTTGACTCTGATTGGCTGATTTTTGCAGAAATTATAGACCTTGAGGTCAAGGTCAGAGGTCCATTTTTCTCTAAATCTTGTAAATGCGGTAATTTGTGAAAGAAATGATGTAGGCTTTTCAAATCTATACCATAGTTGCATCTAAGACAAATCATGGATGGCATACACCCTGACCCGACTATGGGTTTGGGGGTCAAAAGGTCAAGGTTAACCCTTTAACTGCTCAGAAAAAAATGGCAGGAAAACGCAGAGTTTGACCTCAAAATTTCAAACGATTATAGCTTCACAATGGTGAAAGTTAGAGGATAACTGTCAATTGGAAAAATGTTGCAGATGAACCAAAGGTCATGACTGGCCAATTTGCACCTACGCATCTTTCATAATTTGACCTAATTTGCATATGACAACAATGAAATGTTCATAAGACAATTCCTTCTAAATGGTAAAAGGTAGACACACAGTGCCAATTGGAAAATGTTGCGGACGACCCAACTGTCATGAGTGGCCATTTTCCACCCATGCATCTTGCATAATTTGACCTAATTTGAAAATGGTACAAAGCACCTGAGGGGGCAAAATACTAATAGTGTCATGGTCCGCTCTGCTAGTCATCCTCAGCTGTGCGCACACCTGTTCCTCATCAGGTTATGCCTATTTCTACCACGCTGCCCTCAGTGGGAGTGCGGAGATGTCTCACTGCACTCCAGACGAGCTTCATCGCCATTCTCTCTCTGCTACCAAAGCCACAGCCCAAGCCAGCTCTCACCTGCACCAGAGAATCCAACCAGCCTTCCACGCAAGCTCCATTTCCTGCTCACCTTTGTCTTCTAGTTCCCTGTGCACGGGTGGAGTCGGTGGCGGCGGAATCTTATTCCTCTTCCTCCTGGCGGCAGACTTCCAGCCCTTCCTCCTCACTACAACCTCCACCCACACTTCCCTGCCGGAGCCACTCCACCACCTGAAGAGCACTGTCTTCCTGGCCACAGCCACCGCGCTGAACCGGAGCACCTCACCATCTGTTCCCACAGGTTGCCAGGCCGTACGGTGTCTCGCTCAGTTCCCGGCAGTTCCAGCCCACATTACACTACACATTCACACTTTGTTGTTAATAAACTTAATTGTATCAGTTCGGAGTCTGTGTCTCGTCTCTGGGTCAATAAACCATGTCAGTACATCTTCACCAGAACGACCCAGCAGACAGCGCTTTGGTGCACCGTGTCAACCACATGGAGATCCAAATTGATCAGTTAGTTTATCAGCTGCAGTCCATCCTAACCCAATTAGCCTGTGTTACAGATCGTTTGGACCGACTGACTAATTCTCAGCCCTTTCCCCAGGCCTAACTTGTTTCCAGCAGCTCCTTGGATCCCACTAGCATACCAGCTAACCAGCTCAGACAGGCCCCTCCTGCTCGGCTTACTCCCGTTCCGGCTCCCAACGGTTTTAGCGGCAAGTTGGGCGAAGCCAGAGGGTTTGTGATGCAGTGTGAGGTGGTTTTTAGCCAAAAGTTTTTAGCCAAAGTCAAATTCCTTGTATGTGTTGTGCATACTTGGCCAATAAAGCTGATTCTGATTCTGATTTTCCAGCGGGTTCCAGACAACTTCCCTTCCGACCACAGTAAGATCGGTTATGTCATTAACCTGTTGGAGGGACGAGCATTAGCTTGGGCGTATGCCGTAATGGCCAGGGCTAATTATGCTAGTCTCACTTTCGGCCAATTCATTGTAGAGTTTAACGAGGTGTTTGATCATTCTGACCGGGATCATGTTCTTACCTCCCGTTTATTGAATCTTAGACAGGGGTCTAAGGCAGTGGCGGATTACGCGGTAGACTTCTGAGTGCCCGCTACTGAAGTGGGATGGGAGGACGCCTCCCTTTGTAGTATATTTATTAGGAGTCTCAGTTCTAGCCTTCGGGACGAGTTAGCCCCTTTGGAAAAGCCGACTAAGTTGTCTGAGCTCATTTCCCTAGCCATTAGCCTGGATAATAGACTGAGGGAACGAGCGGCTGAATGTAGGACCTATGGGCGGTCAGGGGAACCGTCCCACCACTCTCCACAACCCTCGCTTTTGGCTTTACCGTCTTCTGAACCCTCAGTACCCTTGGAACCCATGATGGTAGGACACTCTAGGTTATCTGCGGCAGAAAAACATCGTCGCTGTGAGCTTGGGTTATGCCTCTATTGCGGGAGCGAGGAGCATGAAGTCGGGTCTTGTCAGCTTCGGCCCAAAAGGGGGAGTCTGTGCGTCGCAATAGGGTGTCTCACGGACTCATCCCAGCCTAATCCCCTATCTAGTTTACTTCTTCCCATCAGGTTTATTCACAAGCACACAGAAATTCCTACACAGGCTTTAGTTGACTCCGGGGCTGAACAAAGCTTTGTTTCTAGGGACCTGGCAACCCGATTGGGTCTCCAATGCATTCTCCTTAAGTCTCCGCTTCGGCTGATTGCATTGTCTAACGCCCCCATGGCTTCAGTGTACCATCAGACTGCTCCTGTGTCTATCATAGTGTCTGGCAATCATCGAGAAGAGCTATCGTTCTTTGTGTTGCCCGTCTCCACGTCTCCGGTCATCCTGGGCTACCCGTGGCTACGCTTCCACAACCCGACGATTGATTGGAGCTCAGAAAGTATTAAATCTTGGAGCTCATTCTGTCTCAGCACCTGTCTCCAGTCAGCTGCGTGCTCACTGTCAGTGACCTTAGGGGTTCCCACCGCTCCCCCTCCCGACCTGTCTTAAGTGCCTACTGAGTATCATGACCTCGGCACCGTGTTTAGCAAGTCCCAGGCCCTTTCCCTTCCTCCCCACCGGCCATATGATTGTGTCATAAACCTCTGTCCGGGGGCTCCACTCCCGTCCAGCCGGCTGTATAGCCTTTCCCCGCCGGAGCGGGCTGCGATGGATGCGTACATCAAGGAGTCCCTGAGTTTGGGTATAATCCGCCCGTCCTCTTAGGCGGTGGGAGCGGGGTTTTTCTTTGTGGGAAAGAAAGATGGTTCACTTAGGCTGTGCATCAACTTCAGAGAGGTGAATAATATTACCATCAAGGATAAGTACACCCTTCCACTGCTTAATTCTGCCTTTGACTCTCTCCAGGGGGCATCTTACTTTACCAAGCTGGATCTGCACAACGCCTACCACCTAGTGCGGATCCGCGAGGGAGACGAGTGGAAGACAGGTTTCTGTACCCCTAGTGGTCACTTTGAATATCTTGTGATGCCGTTTGGCCTGACCAATGCACCTGCTGTTTTTCAGCGGCTCATCAGTGACGTTCTGAGAGACTTTCTGAATGTGTTTGTGTTTGTATACCTGGATGACATTTTAATCTTCTTCCGTTCTTTAGAGGAGCACCAGGTACACGTTAGACGTGTTCTACAGCGGCTGTTGGAGAACCAGTTGTTCGTTAAAGCCGAGAAATGTGAGTTTCACACATCCAAGACATCCTTCCTGGGCTTTACCATCTCGCATAAGGCGATCCTTCCAGTCCCGGGCAAGATTAAGGCGGTGGTGGAGTGGCCAGTCCCGTCCTCCAGGAAACAGCTACAGCAGTTCCTGGGGTTTGCCAACTTTTACCATCGTTTCATCAGGAACTACAGCAGCCTGGCCCTTCCTCTGATGCGCCTTACATCCACGAAGGTCCCTTTCCTGTGGTTGGAGGAGGCGGCTACAGCCTTTGTGGACCTGAAGAGGCAGTTCTCGGAGTAACCCATTCTGGTGCAGGTGGACCCAAACCTGCAGTGTCTCGTGGAGGTGGACGCCTCAGATTCCGGTGTGGGGGGTGTCCTCTCTCAGCGTTCTCCGGCGGATGGTAGGGTCCGGCCATGTGCCTTCTTCTCCCGACAGCTGTCTCCGGCAGAGTGCAACTATAGTATCGGTGACAGGGAATTGCTGGCTGTGAAACTGGCTCTGGAAGAATGGCGCCATTGGCTGGAGGGGTCCTCGCAGCCGTTCGTGGTTTGGACGGACCATTGGAACTTGGAGTACCTCAGGACGGCCAAACGTTTGAATGCCCGCCAGGCCCGCTGTCCCTGTTTTTTGGTTGGTTTGATTTTACCATCACCTATCGCCCAGGGTCCAAAAATACCAAGCCAGATGCTCTCTCCAGGCAATTCGCCACGGACGCCCTGGAACCTGAAGATCACCCCATCCTCCCTGCCTCCTGTGTCGTGGGCGCCCTCTCGTGGGGAATTAAGGAGAAGGTTCTGAAGGCCCAGGAGACGGAAATGGACCCGGGCGGGGTGCCAGCAGGGAAGTTGTTCGTTCCATCGGCCGTCCGGGGTGATGCCATTCAATGGGCCCACTCCTCTAAGTTTGCCTGCCACCCTGGAAGATGACGCACGGAGGAATTGCTGCAACATTCGTTCTGGTGGCCCTCTCTCCAAAAGGACGTCGGGGAGTATATCCGAGCCTGTCCTCAGTGTGTCACCGGGAAGACCCCATCGTCCCCGCCGGCAGGGCTGCTCCATCTTCTTCCGGTTCCTGGCAGGCCCTGGTCCCATGAGGCGTTGGATTTCGTCACTGGCCTCCCTCTGTCCAATAATCACACCGTGGTTCTCACCCTAGTGGACAGATTCTCCAAGGCGGTCCATTTTGTCCCCCTCTCGGGTCTGCCTACAGCTAAGGAGACAGCCGACCTATTGGTCCAACATGTGGTGAGACTCCACGGGATTCCTCTGGACATCGTCTCGGACCGGGGCCCCCAATTCATCTCCCAACTGTGGAAATCATTTTGCAATGTCCTTGGGGCCACGGTGAGCCTGTCATCTGGGTACCATCCTCAGTCCAATGGCCAGTGCGAGCGAGCCAATCAGGAACTGGAGGCAGCGCTGCGGTGTGTGGCTGATACCAATTCGACCGCTTAGAGCTCCTTCCTGCCATGGATCGAGTACGCCCACAGCTCGACGGTGTCTTTGGCTATAGGTATGTCCCCTTTTCAAGCCTCCCTTGTTTCCAGAAGAAGAGGGCGACATCGCTGTACCTTCAGTCCGGGCACACCTGAGACGCTGTCGACATCTGTGGAGGGCAGCCTGGGCCGCACTACATCGCACAGCTGAGCGCAACACCGCGGTGGCTAACCGCCACAGGACACCAGCTCCAGCTTACCAGGTAGGCCAGCAGGTATGGCTTTCTACCAAAAATATTAACCTGAAGGCTGAGCGCAAAAAGATGCAGCAGCGGTCTATTGGGCCCTTCACTATCTCCCGTATCATTAACCCTGTGTCTGTACGACTTGATCCCCCCCCCCCATATGTCCCACCTTCCATGTCTCGCAGATCAAACCTGTGTCTTCCAGCCCCCTGTGTCCCCCACCCCAAGACCACCACCTCCTCTGAGGATGATCAACGGCAGCCCGGCTTGGAGTGTGACTGCTATCCTGGACGTCTGGCGCCGGGGCCGTGGGCTACAGTATCTGGTGGACTGGGAGGGCTACGGCCCGGAGGCCAGATCCTGGGTGTGTCCTGCCTGCATGCTTGATAAAGATCTCATCAGGGAGTTCCATCGGACGCACCCAGGTAAGGTGGAGCAACCGCCAAGAGGCGCTCTTTAGGGGGGGGGAGTACTGTCATGGTCCGCTCTGCTAATCATCCTCAGCTGCGCACACACCTGTTCCTCATCAGGCTCTGCCTATTTCTACCGCGCTGCCCTTAGTGGGAGTGCGGAGATGTCTCACTGCACTCCAGACGAGCTTCATCGCCATTCTCTCTCTGCTACCAAAGCCACATCCCGAGCCAGCTCTCACCTGCGCCGGAGAATCCAACCAGCCTTCCATGTAAGCTCTATTTCCTGCTCACCTTTGTCTTCTAGTTCCCTGTGCACAGGCGGAGTCGGTGGCGACGGAATCTTACTCCTCTTCCTCCTGGTGGCAGACTTCCAGCCCTTCCTCCTCACTACAACCTCCACCCACACTTCCCTGCCGGAGCCACTCCACCACTTGAAGAGCACTGTCTTCCTGGCCACAGCCACCGTGCTGAACCAGAGCACCTCACCATCTGTTCCCACAGGTTGCCAAGCTGTACGGTGTCTCGCTCAGTTCCCGGCAGTTCCAGCCCACATTACACTACACATTCACACTTTGTTGTTAATAAACTTAATTGTATCAGTTCGGAGTCTGTGTCTCGTCTCTGAGTCAATAAACCATGTCAGATAGTCTTTGAGTTACACCCCCTCCTTTGTTGTTGCAGACGTTGCAATATAAACACAGACACACACACACCGATGTGAATACACTAATATGCACCCACCTATGCACTGAATATGCACCTACATGCTACAACTACATTCACTGAGAGACATAGAAAAGTAAAATGAATAACACACAGTTTATGCCAACTCAGAATGGAGGGGATGTCATTTACAGTCACAGTAACATGATTTGGCACATATATGGAACCAACGCTATCATATAACACAGATATATTGAGGCACACACAGCAATAACACTAACAACATATGGATAATGTGGATTATTCACTGTATTTTCCATATTGTGATGTTGTAAGGTTCACAAAGTAAGGAGGTGGCTGTGGCGAAAAGGCTTATTGTTTTACACACACACAACACAGAACTGAGGGAAAGTCATGAAAAAAAAACAGCAGAAACTCCGCAGTTTTTTCCCATAATATGCACCTACATGCTACAACTACATTCATTGTGAGAAATAGAAAAATAAAATGAATAACACACAGTTTACACCAAAATATTTACCTGTTTGTTTCAATGGTGATCAGCCTCCAGAAGTCGTCAGTCCAAAACAAATTCAGAAAATCGATGGGACACGCCAAAGACATATCTCCGTCCCATGATATCCACATGGCTCTTAAAATGGTTTGAACCACGGCTGATATGTGTCTTCATCCGTAAGGAGCTCCCAGGCATCATTGTCCAAACCCCCAATAGGATTTCTACTGCTGGTTGTTGCTTTTCGTCCCCGCCGTGCGCGGCGCACAACAGGACACACTGGGTTCTGAGTGGCCTGGTCCACCCAAATGTCATCCATGAACTGTTCTGGGCCTTTTTGCCCCGGGGCCACGGTTCGGCAAAGCAGAACAATCTTTAGAAGAAGCCCCTGTGCCATTTTCGGCGCAACTCGACACAGAAAAAAAACCTCTGGTCTCGCGCGTAGGACTGCCGTTTTTCTCACTTTCACCGGACTCACTTGACACATAATCCGAGCTGCAGTCTTCATCAGACGAAGAACTGTGGCTTGGCTCTTCCTCCGACCCGGGAGCAGCCCACAGCAGCACCAAAGCATCTTCAAGACTGAGCGTTCTTCTCGCCATCCTGTCTCGTCTGTGTCAAACTGCAGAATGAGCTCGGTCCATCTTCAACACGAGATTTGAACAAGAAGTTGCATTGCATCATATCCGGTTTTCGTGGGAAGCGAAAAGCTCTTCCTGTATAACGTATTATAGTGTTAAAAGGTTATTACTTCTCAGACTCTATTAAGCAATACTGCCTTTGATTTGATTTATGACCTGACAGACGCCATATGGCGCCTAGGGCAGTTCCATCCATCCATCTTCTTCCCCTTAATCCTTTTCGGGTCGCGGGGGGCTGGAGCCTATCCCAGCATCTTTGGGCGAGAGGCAGGGTACACCCTGGACAGATCACCAGTCCATCGCAGGGCCAACTGTCACCATGGGTTGAGATGCCGTCTCGGCACTGAGCCCATGTTTTCCCTCATCCCTGCCTCCCATTGAGCAGCGTCTCAGCTGGCCCCCAGCTGGCAGCATTATGGACGGCTGGGGCCAATTAGTCTTCATCAGCTGGGGCGCTGCCAATGAGGATAAATAGGAGCAGCCTCGATGACTCGGGGCTGCGACATAAGCACTGCTAGGCTGAAGCCCCTTCGTCTGGTGTCAGCCTCAACTCCCCTTACAGCATTCCGGTGTTTGTATCCCGCTGTGAGTATGCACGTCTTGTTACCCCCACGTCCGGTACGAGCTACCTACCCCTGCGCTGTGCAGCCTGAGAATGTACGTCTGTATGAGTGTCTGTGCTCTCCTCATCCCTTCCCCTTTACCCTGAATAAAATATCACGACTCACTGGCTTGCCCCTGGCTCTGATTGCCCGGCTCCCTAGAGCCGGATATGACAGTATGTCGCAGCCAGAAGAGTTGCCGGCGGCCGTGAGTCGCTGTGGAAATGTACCTTTCTGTCCGGGTGTCAGCGCTGCTAGCATGCCGTTTCCCAGGAGTCACTTCCGGCGCCAGGGCGACGAGCTGAGGTCCATCTCGGAGGCTGTCGACGGGACGTTCTTCACCCTGCACGACGCCTCCAACGCGAGACGCTGGCATCCGGGCCGTGCTGAGGAACTCCTGGACTGTCACCCTCACTCTCTGTACCATCTGGAGGACAGTGCCAGGATAGACGCTGCAGGTACACAGCAAGAGAAGCTCCACGGGGTGGATGGAAATCCCGGCAGGGAGTCGAAGTGGGCGACGTCTTTCCCCGCTTCGGAGTCCCGTTCCTGCCGCTATTCCAGTCCGGGAGTTCGCGCCAACCAGAGGACTTCCCCCGACCTGCGTCACGTCACTCGGGATTCCCTTCAAGGAGCCGCAGCTGACAGCAGTTATGTCCGGGGTCGAGTGGCTGTCGCGAGCTCTACTGTGTTTCCTGTCACCACCTTCAGGCATGTGGCGGCGGCAGTGAGATTGATGGTGAGGACTTCAGGGCTACGAAGCTTTCCCGTGCTCGACGCCTCCCTCGTCTCGATCTCCGATCTGGAGCGGCGAATCCTGGGTCTCCCCCTCGCTTCGTTCCCTGGGAGTAGTCGTCATCACATCGCCGAGTCACCTCTGCACGAACCTCGTCCGGGTCCAGTTCTGGGTCATCGTCAGGACCGTTCCTCCCACGCAGCTGTCATCCCTTCGCCTCATCAGTGTGGAGATTCTACAGCCTCGTCCCCTGAGCCTCGTTCCCCCGCTGTCATTCCTGGACATTCGGGCTGGCTCACCCCGGCTGTTTCCCCCTCCTCCTCGACGCGCTTCCTGACCGCTGTGTGTGCCTGGAATCCCGGCCTGGTGAGCTCTCTGCTGGAGACAACGCGAGCGATCCTCAGACGAATTCCCGGGGGGTCCTCCGTTATCGCCGGGCGGGGAGAGGAAGAAGCAGATTCCACTACAGCAGGCGATGCTCAACCTCCAGGGGGCAGGCAAGTCATTGTTTTTTCACACCCGCTTAATGATTTGCTCTGTCACATCCCTGGAGGAGAAGTTCAGGGTTCGCAGCTCCCTGAACTCTCCCCACCTGCTGTAACCTGTATTCCTAATCCCGCATCCTCTGTGTCTCTCTCCGCCGAGCGGTCCCCGGCTCCGGGTCAACGTGGTGGGATATGGAGAGGGCCTGTGGTTCCGCAGCTACATTGCGGACGGAGGAGGGGGACTGACTGCTGCGTGGAGTCTACGCTGACGACTGAGCGTCCCTGGGTCTCCACGGAGGAGCGGTTCGGTCCAGCGGGACGAGATTCTTCTGGCTTCACGCCGAGTGGGTCGTCGGCGGGGTTACCTGCGCTGGAGGGATCTCAAGCTGCGCTGACCATCGTGCTGGCTGCGGGGCCCGACGCGGCTAGATGGGAGCCTGACAACGACCTCCTGACGACGGATCCTGGATCTTCGCAGTCCTGGACGGCGTCAGAACCCGAGATCAGGCGAGTGCTCTCCTTTCTTTTCTTTCTTTTTATCTTTGAGCACTTCAGCCTATCTCCAGGGGAGACGAGCAGGGTGCAGCCGCCCGCTGTGTCTGAGCTCGTCTCGCCGGGTTCTGGCGCTGCCGGTGATCCTGATCCCGGTTCTGTTTTCTCTTCTGAGCCTTCTTCCAGGGTCACCGGCGAGGAGTTGCTGTTCCTCGTGGTGCTGGAGGGTCCGGGTTCAACGTTGGAGGTCGGTTCTGGTGCAGTGTCCAACGTGGGTTCGCCTGAGGCCCGATCGGGGTCCGACGTGGGTGCTGCCCCAGTGTTGTCCAGGTCCGGTGAGGAGGTGGCCGTTTCCCTGAGGCCCGCCGCCCTCGTCATCGGCTCTCCCCTGAGCCTCTTCCACCGGGATCCGCTCTGACCCTTCGTCCGTCTCAACGGTCCTGGTGGTTGAGTGATGCGGGTCGACGACCCGACCCGCAAAACTTTCGGTTCGGCGATCTGGTTTCCCCCCACTGGTCTGTGTTTGCCTTTGGGCGGCCTGGTTCGGCAGCCGTTGGACTGGATTCCTGGGATCTGGGTCCAGAGTTCGCCGTCCGAACATTTCTCTTCCCCTGATTCGCCAGCTGGACAATGGGCGGGGAGATCTCCGGAGCCGTCTCGGCTATTTTTGGACTCTGCCTGCCATACACCTCGGGTGTCACTTTTTCTTTTATCGTTATTAAGGTCACTTGGGTGTAATGTCTGTCCTGTTGGTGGATGTGTATTTATAGTGCTGTGCGTTTTCCTTCCCTCGTACCCAGCATTTTATTTTTTGTACCATGTTTTTAGTCTCGTTTTTGCATTGTAGAGTTATGTTTTGTTCCCTTTCAGACCATACTCTGCAGTTGCCCATTCATTCCAGTCACTTTCATTTCTTTAGGTGACTGTGGGTATTTATATATTCATGTGTGTGGGTTTTTCTTTGCCTGCACTCAGTATTTCTTTTTTATGCCCTGTTGGTTCATTATAGAGTCATGTGCCTTGTTTTCCGTAACACCATGCTCTGTAATTGTCCATTTGTTCCAGTCACCCTCACTTTTCTTGGTGACTGTGTGTATGTACTTATATTGGTGCTGTGTATTGTGTTTTCCCTTTATTTGACCATACTCAGCATTTTTTGCCCTGTACCTTTTTGGTGGTTCTTTTTTTTTTTCTTGCTCTGGGTCACGCATGGTTGGTACTCTCTGGGTAGTATGTAACCGGCGTGCTGACCCAGTTCTTCTCCCCATCTGTACCTGGGTTAATTATTCTGTTTTGTCAGTATTGTATTTGGGTTTTTCTTTCCCGCTACCCTACATTGCCCCATTGGTGTTGTCCTTCCCTTGGCTTCTTCCCCTCCGGTCCGCCTCCCTTCCTCCCACCCTAGGTGGTGGGGGGGGGGGGGGGGCTGGGATGTTCCTGGTCGTTCAGGAGCCCGACCTTGAGGGAGGGGCTCTGTCACCATGGGTTGAGATGCCGTCTCGGCACTGAGCCCATGTTTTCCCTCATCCCTGCCTCCCATTGAGCAGCGTCTCAGCTGGCCCCCAGCTGGCAGCATTATGGACGGCTGGGGCCAATTAGTCTTCATCAGCTGGGGCGCTGCCAATGAGGATAAATAGGAGCAGCCTCGATGACTCGGGGCTGCGACATAAGCACTGCTAGGCTGAAGCCCCTTCGTCTGGTGTCAGCCTCAACTCCCCTTACAGCATTCCGGTGTTTGTATCCCGCTGTGAGTATGCACGTCTTGTTACCCCCACGTCCGGTACGAGCTACCTACCCCTGCGCTGTGCAGCCTGAGAATGTACGTCTGTATGAGTGTCTGTGCTCTCCTCATCCCTTCCCCTTTACCCTGAATAAAATATCACGACTCACTGGCTTGCCCCTGGCTCTGATTGCCCGGCTCCCTAGAGCCGGATATGACACCAACACAGAGAGACAGACAACCATTCACTCTCACAGTCATAACTAAGGACAATTTAGAATCCCCAGTTTGATGCCAATTAACCTAACTTGCATGTTAAAGGGTTTTAATGCTGCATTTGCATTATTTTTTTTCCAACAGTGTCTTTATTTGTTTTCCAACATATTGAACATTGCACATGTTGAACAACATGCCGAGCACACAGCATTTCAACAACCCCCCCCCCCAACATACATGAATACACAAATAAAGTAATAAACGATGTAAAACACTAAAAAAAGCACACATTAAAACATTCAAAGAGTATATACAGTTACTTGGGACATTTAGATTAAAGTAATATTAAACAAAACCAAAGTCAAGAAACTACAATAATTGTTCTCCAGGTGAACTGCTGATGGCCACTCTATTAATCAACATCAGGTGATTGAATGACATGGGTCAGGTCAGCTCTTTCTAAATATTGAATAAAGGGACCCCATATACTGTCAAATGTTGATTGTCTGTTCTTAGTAGAATAGGTAATCTTTTCCAAGGGCAAAGTTGTATTCATCTCATAAAGCCACCTGCCTGTAGTTGGCCTGTTCACCTCCTTCCATGTTAAGGCAATAACTCTTTTAGCCAACAGCAAGCTCAATTCTAGGAATGTCTTTTGTGTCCTCCTTATCTTGAAAGTTATGGGGTATATGTTCAATATAAACAGTTTGGGATCCAAAGGTATTTGGATATTTAATATTTGCTGTATGTGTTGGTTCACTTCCACCCAGAATATTTGGATTTGAATTCTGAACACTGCCACAGACAATGAAAAGTGTACCTTTGTCATTTCCACATTTTATACAGACATTTTGGAATGGCACTGTTGAATTTATGCAGTTTTTCTGGGGTCAGGTACATGCGCATTAACCAGTTATACTGTAGAAGTTTAAGGCATGTGTTAAACTGTCTGAGATTGGGCCTTGGCACAAGCTGTCTCCCACTCCTCAGTGGTGATGTTGTCCTGCAGATCATCTCCCCAGGCCTGAAGCCATCCAACTGATGATTCAGAGGACTCATCAACCAGACATCTATATATTTTAGAGATTAGGCCCTTCCCCTTACTGTTCTTCATCATCATCTCCTCTAATTTACTCAAGGGTGGGATACATAAGGATTTTTGTTGTATTCTGACAAAATTTCTCACTTGTAAAAATTTATAGAAGTGGCCATGGGCTATATTGTATTTGGTAACAATTTTTTCAAAGGACATCATGTGTTTATGGTCCATATCATAAATATCTCCGATTTTTTTCCAAACCCTTGCTGGCCCAGATTTTAAACCCTTCATTCTCTCTACCAGGAGAAAAATTATCATTTCCCCATATTGGGCTGAAGACAGAGAGAGCCCACTTCTCCAAAGTATTCTCTAACCTGGTGCAAAACACCAATCATGTTCCTGACCATGGGCTTTCTTGTGTTCTTTTTTAAGATCTTCTGCATGGGTAGAGGAATATGGAGTAATATGTTTTCCATCTCTCTCCACTGTGGGGCATTTTCCTTAGTGTAATAGAACATCAGCATTCTCAACTGAGCTGCCCAGTAGTACCGCAGTGGATTTGGACAATTAAGCCCCCCACTGTCATAAGGCAGATACCGTAGATATAGGGGTAATCTAGAGCTTCTATTGTTCCATAGAAATCTGATAAAGTGCTTTCAGGTGAGAGAACAAATTAGCCAGAGGTGGAAGAGGCAAGTTTAAAATAATTAAATATATATATATACAGTATATAACAATTTAGGAAGCACATTCATTTGAGAATGTTTATTTTCCCAATTAATGATATTGCAAAGGAGGTCCATCTATCTAGTGAGGTTGAGACCTCCAGCATAACTGGTCTGTAATTGACTTCTGCTTTGTCCTTTAACAATGGTGTAATTTGAATACCTAAATAGGTGAAGCATTTAACAACATTAAATTGAGCATCTACTGTAGATGGATTTTCTCTTTCTTTTGGGTTTAACAGCATGATTGATGTTTTAGATTTATTAATCTTATATCCTGAAATTCTGTCAAATTCTCTTATCAGAGCTAAAAGAGCAGGTATAGATTGGTCTACATTTTTTAAAAAGATGATTACATCATCTGCATACAAAGCTAAGCGGTGCTCTTGTTGTCCTAGAGTTATTCCTGATATCCTATCATGTGACCTCACTACGATCGCAAGTGTCTCAATTGCAAAGATGAACAACAATGGGGACAGTGGATCCCCCTATCTGCACCCACGATTTATTTTAATAGTTTTTGAAATATTATTGGTAAGGATTTCTGCATATGGTTCTTTATAGAGTAACCTTATCCAATTACAGAAAGTCTCTCCCAGACCAAAACATGTAAGAACTCCGGGCAGTGTGGTGGTGCAGTGGTTAGCACTGCGCCAGCACAGCAACTCACCCTTGGCCATGGGATCCCTGGTTCGATCCCAGCCCCTGACCAACAGTGATCTGTGTGGAGTTTGCATGTTCTCCCCGTATCTGCATGGGTTTACTCCTGGATTTCCTCCCACAGGCCAAAAAAAACATGCAGTTAAGTTAATTGGAGACTCTAAAGTGGCCCTAGGTGTGAATGTGTGTATGAATGGTTAAGGGATAGCGCCGTACCGTGGCTGCTTCATCCATCCAGGTGGATGCCCTCAATTTCCCCTCTGGGGATCAATAAAGTATACAAAATCAAAAAAAACCCCAAAACTTCAAATAGATAGGTCCATTCGACTCTGCCAAAGGCTTTTTCAGCATCTAAAGATAATAAAGTAGTATCTTGTGCCCCTTCGTCATTGTATATCACATTTAGAAGTCTTCTGACATTATGAAATCCCTGACGACCTGTCATGAACTTCCCCGTGCGCTTTTAAGCAACGCACAGAGGAGGAGAAGGAAGAATGGATTTACGCGCAGGAATTCACCACAACACATTTATTAACATAAAGGCTGAGAGTTCCAACATAAAGACTAACAAAAAGGTAACAGTGTACACAAAAATTGCTGACGCAATGAGCGTGTGTACCGTGGCCGCAGACAAATAATACAAATAACATTTACTCTCAGGAGAACTTGGAGTCCTGTAAGAGGCTCAAATGGCTAAGAAGGAAGAAGCTGGGCAGTAGAGCCTAAGCGTAGCAGCAATACTGCACGAGGAAACGCTAACAGTTTTACTCACAAAACAGGAGCAGTCCAAGTAGTCCAAGTCTGCAGCGAGCACACACAACCCTTCAAAGACATTCCCGTCCATACGGCAATTAACAACCGTATGACAAGCTCAATGGTCCAGCAGTGCTTGACTGGCAAAGGCCGCCTAAATACAAACACTGCTGACACCACAAATTGGGCGCACCTGGGCGAGGCATGGGAAAGACAATTACCGAGGAGGAATCAGCTGGCTGTCAAGAGAGCAAGGGGGCGTGGTCGGACCGGCAAGTGTTAGACAACGCCCACACTAATGTAGGTCAAAGAAGCTGCCTAACAGCCTCCGGCCAGAACAGTGGTTACAGGTACGGAAAAGAAAAGGACAAAGACATGAAAACAACAAGAACTCAAAAGATAACACAATACATAAATAACCCGATACCTGAGCCACAGAGAACGGTTAGAACCAAACCTACAGGGAAACACTGGCTCGGTTCGTGACACGACCATGGATAAAGCCATTCTGATCCTCCCCAATTATTTTTGGAATTATGTCTTCGATTCTTCTAGCTAAAACTTTTGAAAGTATTTTAAAATCAACATTTAAAAGACTAATTGGCCTAAGATTTTCAACATTTATTCTTTGGTTTTCCTATTTTGGGAATTAAAGTAATTAGTGCTCCTCTCAGGGAAATGGGTAGGATTCCATTTTGGAAGGATTCTTTAAACATTTCTAAAAGAGGATAGACCAATCTTTTTTTTTTAAAATTTCTTATAAATCTCAACTGGCAGACCATCTGGCCCTGGTGTTTTCCCTCTTTTAATACTACAGTGGGGCAAAAAAGTATTTAGTCAGCCACCAATTGTGCAAGTTCTCCCACTTAAAAGATGAGAGAGGTCTCCAATTTTCATCATAGGTATACCTCAACTATGAGAGACAAAATGAGAAAAAAAATTCCAGAAAATCACGATGAAGGATTTTTAATGAATTAATTGGTAAATTCCTCAGTAAAATAAGTATTTGGTCACCTACAAACAAGCAAGATTTCTGGCTCTCACAGACCTGTAACTTCTTCTTTAAGAGGCTCCTCTGTCCTCCACCCGTTACCTGTATTAATGGCACCTGTTTGAACTCGTTATCAATATAAAAGACACTTGTCCACAACCTCAAACAGTCAGACTCCAAACTCCACTATGGCCAAGACCAAAGAGCTGTCAAAGGACACCAGAAACAAAATTGTAGACCTGCACCAGGCTGGTAAGACTGAATCTGCAATAGGTAAGCAGCTTGGTGTGAAGAAATCAACTGTGGGAGCAATTATTAGAAAATGGAAGACATACAAGACCACTGATAATCTCCCTCGATCTGGGGCTCCACGCAAGATCTCACCCCGTGGGGTCAAAATGATCACGAGAACGGTGAGCAAAAATCCCAGAACCACATGGGGGGACCTAGTGAATGACCTGCAGAGAGCTGGGACCAAAGTAACAAAGGCTACATCAGAAACACACTACGCCGCCAGGGACTCAAATCCTGCAGTGCCAGACGTGTCCCCCTGCTTAAGCCAGTACATGTCCAGGCCCGTCTGAAGTTTGCTAGAGAGCATTTGGATGATCCAGAAGAGGATTGGGAGAATGTCATATGGTCAGATGAAACCAAAATAGAACTTTTTGGTAAAAACTCAACTTGTCGTGTTTGGAGGAGAAAGAACACCATACCTACTGTGAAGCATGGGGGTGGAAACATCATATTTTGGGGCTGTTTTTCTGCAAAGGTACCAGGACGACTGATCCGTGTAAAGGAAAGAATGAATGGGGCCATGTATCGTGAGATTTTGAGTGAAAACCTCCTTCCACCAGCAAGGGCATTGAAGATGAAACGTGGCTGGGTCTTTCAGCATGACAGTGATCCCAAACACACCGCCCGGGCAACGAAGGAGTGGCTTCGTAAGAAGCATTTCAAGGTCCTGGAGTGGCCTAGCCAGTCTCCAGATCTCAACCCCATAGAAAATCTTTGGAGGGAGTTGAAAGTCTGTGTTGCCCAGTGACAGCCCCAAAACATCACTGCGCTAGAGGAGATCTGCATGGAAGAATGGGCCAAAATACCAGCAACAGTGTGTGAAAACCTTGTGAAAACTTACAGAAAACGTTTGACCTCTGTCATTGCCAACAAAGGGTATATAACAAAGTATTGAGATAAACTTTTGTTATTGACCAAATACTTATTTTACCGAGGAATTTACCAATTAATTCATTAAAAATCCTTCAATGTGATTTTCTGGATTTTTTTTTTCCTTATTTTGTCTCTCATAGTTGAGGTATACCTATGATGAAAATTGGAGACCTCTCTCATCTTTTAAGTGGGAGAACTTGCACAATTGGTGGCTGACTAAATACTTTTTTACCCCACTGTATCTGTCATAAACTCCCCTTCTCTCCTTCGGTGGAGAGAAGGAAGAATCGAGGATTTAAATGCTGGGATTACCATACACACATTTATTGAGCACAGTTCAGAGCAAACCATACAAACGGCTAGGCTGCAGAGCTAACAAAGAGTCCACTTGAAGCTAGGTTGAGTAGGGGAAAGCGGGAAGCAGTTGTGCCACACTCGGAAACGCTACCAGCGTGGCGGCACAGCTGCACAGAGAAGTGCTAGGATTACTCATGGCCTAAACAGAACGGGTCCTCCAGTAGAACGGCGAGCCAAAACCCCTTCAGTGACTTTGACGGTTAGATGGCGAAGCACAGCCGTCTTAACACGTACAATGATCCAGCGGCGTCTGTCCAGCAAAGAGCTGCTTTAGTACAGATGCCGCTGGCGTGGCAAATAAGGAACACCTGGGCGAGACACGGGGAAGATGATTACCGGGGTAGGAAACAGCTGATGGAGTCAAGGGAGAGCGAGGGGGCGTGGCTGGACCGACAGACTGTCAGCAGCATGAGAGAAAATAGGTCACAGATGCAGACTAACAGCTGCCGGTCAGGCAGTGGCAAGGATAAGGGAGTCAGTACGATAAATACACAAAAATGCACATAACCAGTAAAACCACAAACCCCCAAAGTGATCGAGACTGAGCCGGGCAAAGCCAAGCCGGCTTGACTCATGACATTATCAATTGCAGCAACTATTTCTTCTGCAGTTATATCCTTTTCCAAGGTTCCAAGGTTGTCATAGCCAGGAGCGGCACTGGGGTTAAGCTCCCAGTGCTCATAAAATGCTCCTTATGGCGTGCGTCTCGAAAAGCCTCTGGCAACTAAGTCCAACTCCTAGCCTGCCCGTGTGGTTTAGTCTTTAAACCCGGCGGAACTGCTTTTACTAATAGGAGAAGGGGCGAGGGCGGATCTCTGGCGCCTTAAAACCAGATGCTTCGGGTAGATGGTGGCTCGTCAACCTGGGAAGGTAGCCCATCTAGGGGAAGGTAAACCCTGATTTCAAACCTCTGCTGCCTTGCGGCATACTCGGTCACGGGAAAGGCTTCGGGAGTCAACCCTGAGGAAAAATCCGGAGTCGGAGCCCCTAAGGCAGTTCTATGTTGTGCTCAACATCGTTCTGGCAGCTCCTGCAACGGCGCTGGTGCCAAACTGTAGCAGCCCTGCTGTTCCTTTGGATTCATCAGTGATGTGGAGAGGGGGGACATGCTGCATGGGCAACATCTTGTCCTCCATATCTTCCTGCCCAGGCTTGAATCCTACCAACGCCCAACGCTGGAAGGCAGAACACTGGATCACTGGAGAGGACACTCCAGCTTCGTTTTTGGCGTAGACAAAACACGGGGAATGACAGTTACCGGTTATAAGCCACTGCTCAATTGGCGTAGAGCGTGGCGCCAGGGGTTGTTCCCGACGGTGGGAGGGATCATCAGATCTCACTGGACAGCTACCGCCCGCCTCAAGCTGGGCAGCCCCCAGCCAATAAGGTGTTGTCCCACCACAGCTTGCTTTCCTCGTTGGGTGCATGGGGATAAGGAGAAATCCAAACAGCAGGCTGAGAACCTTCGCACCAGGCAAGACAATAAAACAAAAGAGACCAACTCTAAAACTGGGAACTTGGAACGTCCGCACTATGATGACAGGACTCGCTGCTAACCTCAAGGACATCAACGACACCAGGAAGACTGCCATCATCAATAATGAGCTGAAGAGACTGGGAGTGGATATCGCCACTCTCCAGGAAACACGGTTAGCTGATGCAGGCACACTGAGAGAGAAGGACTACACGTTCTACTGGCAGGGAAAGGGCAGTGACGAACACAGGGAACACGGAGTGGGCTTCGCAGTGAAGAACACTTTGCTGAAGATGGTGGAACCGGGCAGCACTGGCTCTGCACGACTCCTCACCCTCCGCCTGAACACCACTCAAGGCCCAGTCACCCTCGTCAGTGTGTATGCCCCAACACAGACAGCCACACCAGAGGCAAAAGACGAGTTCTACGAGAATCTCACAACAACTGTCAGGATCATCCCCAACTCTGAACAACTCATTCTCCTTGGAGACTTCAATGCCAGAGTGGGTGCTGACCACGACTCCTGGCCCTCCTGTCTTGGACCTTTTGGCGTGGGCAGAATGAACGACAACGGACAGCGGCTGCTCGAGTTCTGCACATATCACGATCTGTGCATCACAAACTCGTTCTTCAAGACCAAGCCCCAACACAAGGTTTCCTGGCAACATCCGCGCTCAAAGCACTGGCACCAGCTAGACTTGATCCTGACCAGGCGCACCTCACTGAAGAACGTGCTAATCACCCGTTCGTTCCAGAGTGCAGATTGTGACACAGACCATTCATTGGTGTGTTGCAAGGTCAAGCTGCAGCTGAAGAAATTCCATCGTGCTAGACAACCTGGAAAGGCACGAATTGACACCAGCAAGATGGCCCAACCAGAACTTGTTGAGCAGTTTGCCTCCACCTTTGAGAAGGAACTTGGTGTACCACAAGGAGGAGAATCTGCAAAGCAGAAGTGGGAAGAGCTGCGAAACACCATCTACCGCACAGCCTTGGCTACCTTTGGGAGGAAGACCTCGAAGTCACAGGACTGGTTTGATGCCAAGTTGACCGAGATGACCCCCGTCATTGAAGCCAAGCGCTCAGCACTTGCTGAGTACAAGAAGTACCCAAACGAGAAGAATCTCCAGATTCTCAGGGCTGCGAGAAGCAAAGTTCAGCAGACTGCTCGGCGCTGTGCCAACGAGTACTGGACTCAGCTCAGCCAAGACATTCAAACTGCTGCCATAACAGGGAACATCCGTGGTATGTACAATGGCATCAAGAAAGCACTTGGTCCAGCTCAGAGCAAGACGGCCCCCCTCAAATCTTCCACTGGGGAGATGATCACAGAGAAGAACAAGCAGATGGAGAGATGGGTGGAACACTACTCCGACCTCTACTCTAGACAGAACACCGTGACACCGTCAGCCCTTGATGCCATCAACTGCCTGCCATCCATGGACGAACTTGACGCCGAGCCAACCATCGACGAACTCAGTAAGGCCATTGATAGCTTAGCCGCTGGCAAGGCACCCGGCAATGACGGCATACCCCCTGACCTGATCAAGCACTGCAAGACCGCCCTACTGCTGCCATTGCATGAAGTCCTCTGCCAGTGCTGGAAGGAAGGTGCCGTACCACAGGACATGAGGGACGCCAAGATCATCACCCTCTACAAAAACAAAGGGGAGAGAAGCGACTGCAACAACTACAGGGGCATTTCCCTCCTCAGCGTTGTTGGCAAAGTCTACGCACGAGTTGTTCTCGTTCGTCTACAGAAGCTTGCCGAACGTGTCTACCCCGAGTCTCAGTGTGGCTTCCGCGCTGAGCGATCGACGGTAGACATGATATTCTCCATCCGCCAACTCCAGGAGAAATGCAGAGAACAGAACATGCCTCTGTACGTCGCCTTCATCGACCTCACCAAAGCGTTCGATCTGGTCAGCAGAGAGGGCCTTTTCAAGATCCTGCCAAAGATAGGATGCCCACCAAAGTTGCAAAGCCTCATCGAATCGTTTCACACCAACATGCAGGGGATAGTGCAGCATGATGGCAACGTCTCAGAGCCATTCAACGTACGCAGCGGAGTGAAACAGGGCTGTGTACTTGCGCCAACCCTCTTTGGGATTTTCTTTGCTATGCTCCTGAGGCATGCCTTCAGCACAGCAACAGAGGGAATCTACCTGCACACAAGATCTGACAGCAGGCTTTTCAACCTTGCCCGCCTGAAAGCCAGAACCAAAGTACGCGAGGCTCTAATCAGAGACATGCTGTTCGCAGACGACGCTGCAGTCGCAAGCCACACACAGCAGGAGCTTCAGACCCTGATGGACCGCTTCTCCCAGGCATGCAAGGACTTCGGGCTTACCATCAGCCTGAAGAAGACTAACGTCTTGGCGCAAGGCACGGAAGCACCACCAACCATCACCATTGATGACTACAAGCTGGAGGTCGTGAATCAGTTCACGTACCTGGGGTCCACGATCAGCAACAACCTCTCCCTTGATACAGAGATCAACAAGAGGATTGGAAAATCAGCCTTCACACTCGCTCGCCTCACCACACGAGTGTGGGAGAATCCCAAACTCTCTGTCAAGACGAAGATGGCAGTGTACAACGCCTGCGTCATCAGCACACTGCTCTATGGGAGTGAGACGTGGACAACATACGCCCGGCAGGAAAAGAGGCTGAACTCCTTCCACTTGCGCTGCATTCGCCACATCCTGGACATATCCTGGCAGGACAAAGTGCCCAACACAGAAGTTCTGTCCCACGCCGGCCTTCCCTCCATGTTCACTCTACTCAGGCAGCGCAGGCTCCGCTGGCTAGGCCACGTTCACCGTATGGAGGATGGCAGAATCCCCAAAGACGTCCTCTATGGAGAACTGGCAACTGGCAGGAGAGACGTTTGCCGCCCACAGCTGCGCTTTAGAGACGTCTGCAAGAGAGACATGAAGGCCCTGGATATCAACACAGAGCGCTGGGAGGACCTTGCAACGGACCGCTCCAAATGGAGAGGCACCCTGACCAGACAGCTCAAGGCGGGTGAAGAGAGACTGACTGCTGCAGCAGATGAAAAAAGGACCCGCAGGAAGAACCGCCACAGACCCAGCAGCACGGAGACCACCCACAAGTGTGACCTGTGTGACAGGGACTGTCATTCACGCATCGGCCTGTTCAGCCACAGGCGGTGCTGTTCCAGCAGAGTAGACGTTTAGGATTCTCTTCCATGGTCATCATAGACCGACGGAGGCCGACGACGACCAGTATATCCTTTTCCAAATTAGCTTTTAATGATTCTGGTACATTAGGTATATTTATTCTATTTAAAAAAGACTTTAACTCCAAATTATCATAACTAATTTCTAAGCTATAGAGCTTCTCATAAAATTCTTTAAATGTTCTATTAATTTTGATTGGGTCTACAATAGTTTCACCTTTATGCTGAAGGGAGGTAGTAGACTTTTCATTTTGTAGTTGCTTAATACACCAGGCCAATACTTTCCCAGATTTTTCTCCCTGATCATAAAATGTTTGCTTAAGTCGCAGTAGACTAGCCAATGCTTTTGATGCAGATAGCTCATTGTATTGTGCTCTAAGCTGCAGAAGGTTCTGATGAACTTCTGGGTTTCTAGGTAAGAAGTACTCGTCTCCAAGAGCTTTTATCCTCAACACTAAATTATTAACTGTCTGAAATGTCTGTTTTGCTTTGGAGCTGGTAACACTGATTATTTGGCCCCTAAGGAAGGCCTTAAAGGCTTCCTATCTTATACCTGCTGAGATTTTATTTGTGTTTGTCTCAAAGTAAAGTTGAAGTTGGTTGCCTAGAAAAGCAACAAAGCCGGGGTCAGCTAACCATTTCAGTTTACAATGCCAAATATTACTATCTCTCATCAATTTTGATTCCTGATATACAAGGGAATTTAAGATAAGATAAGCCTTTATTAGTCCCACAATGGGGAAATTCCAGATTTCCAGATTGGAATTTGGAGTATGATCTGAAATTAAGATGGCATCGTAAATACAATCCTTAATTTTATGCCTCAATCCCGCCGACACCAAGAAGTCTACTCTTGAGTAGGATTTATAAGTGCTGGAATAACTGAAAACTGTGATCCGTTAGGATTCAATTCCCTCCAAATATCTATAAGATTCATGTCTTTCATAAAGTAATTTATCGTTGAACGAGAGCGGGTGTATGGTCAGCTCCAGTGATTTGATCCTTTACTGGATCTAATGCACAATTAAAATCCCCTGGAACAACGTAGTTACCAGTAAGAGCAGACAGAGTGAGGAATAAATTTTGGAAAAAATTGGGGTTATCACTATTTGGTGCATAAATGTTTGCCAAAATAATTTGCTCCTGAAGGAGACTTCTCTGAATAATGCGATAACGGCCAAACTTATCCTTGATTACTTCCTTAACCTGTAATGGTATAGATTCATGGACAAATATAATGACTCCTCTAGCTTGAGAGTTAAATGGTGCTGAAAAAACATTGCCTTTCCACCGCCTTTCTACTTTCCTAATATCTTTGTCCATTAGGTGTGTTTCTTGGAGAAATACAATATTAGATTGTATTGATTTAATCTTATTCATGACCTGTTTAACCTTTTTAAGTTTTTGTAGCCCTCTGCAGTTCCATGATGTGATTTTTATTTTTATTTCCCTGGATATTTTAAATGAAAGCTGTTGCTTTTCCCAGTACTTTTAAAGCTATGTAACTGAACACACAAAAGACAGAAAAGGATCAAAATACACATAAGACATGAACCATAACCCATTCAGGCTATATCACCTGAATATTCCCCTCCCTATACTTCTAAAGCTTCCAAGTGGCTGCTAACTACCCTGAAAGTGAAAAGGTACCTCTGAACAATCAAAAAGTCTAATTAACCTTCAACTCCTCTGCTACTAATCAACCGTATCAATTTATAATAGATTTCTAAAACCATAACCCCACTATCATGAAGAGAACAAAACAAAACAAAAAAATTCCTAAGTAGTTTAGTTGGGTAGTTTAGTTGAGCGTCATCAACGCGTTCCCGCTGCCATGACAACTGATGAACCTGAACCTGAAAGACAGTGAATGATTTACTTTCTTTTTTACTCACTTTCCCTCTTCCTTCTATCTCCCCTCTTATCCGTATTCTCATTTTGATTTGGGAATTGGCCTAAATTCTGCTCGTTTGACTGGGTAGACCTGCTGCCTGGTGAGACGAGGCCAGTATCTCTGTGCTCTCGGACTAATGGACTGTTGTGCTGACAATGTGTCTTTGTGTATTTGAGTGTGTGTGTGATTGTGTGTGTGTGTTTGTCTGACCGTCTTCCGTATGGATGAGGGTTTGTCTGTGTCTGTGTCTCTAAGTGTGTGTTGTTACTGTGTGATCCCAGTAAATTTTATCAGCTATCGTGCATAATGATCTTCAATTAATCTAATGAAGGAGTGGATGCGACACAATTTATGGACTATAATAGGAATATAAGCTGTGATCAGTATGTTCCTGAGCAATTAACATCCTTTAAAAACCAATACAATTATTCTTTCATACATTTAAACATCAGAAGCTTGAATAAACATCATCATGATCTAATTACTTTACTTACCAGTACAGACTGCAGCTTTGATGTAATTGATTGTAGTGAAACTTGGCTGAACGATAAGTCATACATAGATATCCTAAACCTTGATGGTTATAAACTGTTCACAAAGAACAGATATGGCAGATCTGGTGGTGGTGTCTGTCTGTATATCTCTTGTAGACATGATGTCGGTGTTTATGATGATATTGTCATGGAAGATTGTCATATTGACTCTATTTTTGTTGAGATACATGTCAAAAATGGGAAAAATTTAATTGTAGGTGTGATTTATCGCCCCCGGACACTGACCTTAATATTTTCACAACCAAACTGGAAGAAATTTTATTCTCAATCAACAACAAAAATGAAAGTTGTATTCTTTTTGGAGACTTCAACATTGACCTCTCCAGGGATGATGCAGCTAAAAATGACTTTATGAATACACTACACTCCTCTTCCTTCTTCCCTACCATTAATACCCATACTAGAATCACTCACTCCACCAAGTCCATTATTAATAATATCATTACTAACATTCGCAATTCCACACTGGTATCTGGAGTCGTGCTCTCTGAGATTTCTGATTGCTTCCCCATTGTTCTGTTTCTTGACCTTGCCGTTAGGCCCTCAATCTCACGTCATAAACTAAAAATAAAAATACTTAATGAAGAAACCTTACGACGACTGAGGACTTGCATATCAAGGCATGGGATAGAATCTACAGCTGTAGTGATGCTGATGCTGCGTTTGATGCCTTGACCAAGGAAATAACAGAATCCATTCAGAGGACAATTCCTGTCAAGACTGTCACATGTAGTGGCACTATTCAACATCCATGGCTTTCTAAGGGCATACTAAAATCTATTAAGTACAAAATTATCTAAACGCTACATAAAAAATCCAAATGTTAACAATAAAAATGAATATACTAATTATAGAAATAAACTAACATATATTATTAGAAAGAGTAAGAGTAATTACTATGCAGAACTTATAAATGCATCACAGGGTGATTCCAAGGAATCCTGGAAAGTACTAAATAAGGTTCTAAATAGGGACCAAAAACCCCCACACTTCTAAACAATAACGCGGTCAGTAATCTCACCAATAATGCCACTCTCGCTGACAAATTTAATAATTATTTTGTTTCCATTGGAGAAAATTTATCTAATAAAATTAACCAACCTCAGGCTGCCTCTTTCAAACACTATCTATCAGGAAACTACCTGAATTCTTTCTTCCTGAAGCCAACTGATTGTGAGAAAGTCTGGAAAATCATCAAGGACATGAAGAACTCAAACTCTGCTGGAGCTGATGAAATTTCCAGCAAAATTTTGAAAAGTTTCATTAATTTAATACTGGAACCCCTTACCTACTGCATTAATCTGTCTCCAATCTCTGGAGTAGTGCCACAAATAACAAAAATTGCACAAATTATACCAATTTATAAATCAGGTGATGAGAATGATTTGACTAATTATTGTCCAACATCCATTCTGCCTACTGTTTCAAAGGTTTTGGAAAGAATAGTTTATAACAGACTTATCGGTTACCTTGATAAGCTCAACATTATTATCCCATCTCAATATGGCTTCAGAAAGAAACACACTACCTACAGTATATGACAATACTTGACCTAATTGAAAAAAATCAGTGATGCAACTGAAAGAGGCAACTATGGTATTGGCATTTTTTTAGACCTGTCTAAAGCATTTGATACCATTAACCATGACATCCTAATTAATACAGTAAATTGCGACATTACGGTATCAGAGGCCTTGCATTAGATTGGTTTATTAATTATCTGTCTGGAAGACTTCAGTATGTTTATATAAATAACCACAAGTCATCATATAAATCCACTGATCATGGAGTTCCCCAGGGTTACATTTTAGGACCAGTTCTATTCATTCTGTATATAAATGACATTGCTAACTCCTCGTCTCTACTACATAAAGTACTGTTTGTTGATGACACTAATTTATTTTTTGCTTACCAGAATCCAAATGAACTTGAACAGATAACAAATAGTGAACTTATGAAAATAGACACCTGGCTTCAGTGTAACAAACTTTCACTTAATATCAGTAAAACTAATTATATTGTATTCGCCAGACACCAAGGAACTTTGCCCCAAAATTAATGGACAGTATATTACAAGAGTTAGTTCTATAAAATTCTTGGGGGTCCTCATTGACAAATTTCTCAATTTCAGATGTCACATTGACGATCTACCCAAGAAACTGGCCAGATACGCTGCTCTGTTTTTTAAAGTGAGACATTTTCTACCACTTTCAGCACTTCTCACTCTATATAAAACTTTATTTGAGCCTCACTTACATTACTGCAGTATCATATGGTGTAACACATTTCCAACTCACCTAAAAAAAGCTAGAAATTCTCCAAAAGAAAGTCATACGTGCCTTACCATGGTCTGAATATAATTCTCCTACTAGTCATCTTTTCCATCGTTATAATCTTCTAAGGCTTGCTGAGCATAATTATTTCCAGAATGCCTGTATAATGTATCAGGTTGTCCACAAACTCAACTATAAATTATGTGAACTCATTCCAACCTTCCTTCCCATGCACACCTATACCACTAGAAATAAAAACCAAATTACTGGGAAAAAACGAAGACTAAAATCCACTAGGTTTAGTATTGTGTGCAGAGGACCGCAGATTTGGAATGAGCTTGATGAGAATCTAAAAATGTCACCTTCCATCTCCATCTTCAAGAAAAAACTAAAAATGCAACTCCTATCACATAATTAATCTGCTATTTGTTACACAGACTTGCTTACTGATGAGTTGTTACACCATTGTAATTTTTTTTATATGTTGATTCACTCCAATAGTATTTAATAACTTGACTATATATCTTGAACTCACCTACTAATTTCAATGTAAACAAATGCTGGGATTATGTGCTATATATCTGTCATATGTTTGTTCTTGCGCACAAAGACATCAGACTGATTTCCGTCATCATTTTATTGTGGAATTGGGCTCCCTACTAAAAGCTTTAAATAGCTTATTTGGGATGACCCATTCACACTCCAAAACAATGTAAAAAAAAAAAAAGCCTGTTGTATACTGCTAATCATGCTGTTGATAATTCATATTGTAATTCATTCATGCTGATGATAATGTGTGATGTGTGTGTGTGAATAAACTGTTAATGGTTTTCTAACATAAGGGGCATTCTTTTCAAGCAAAATGACCACATTAATACCATATTAAGCATAAAAGAAAAGCATTTGATAACCCAAACAGCAGCCTCTGTTATCCATATTTTGTAATCTAGATTGTCCTATGATCATGGAACATAAAAAGATGCCATTTTGAATATCTGTTAATACTATGTACATCACAGGAAAATCTCTATCACTCTATAAAAGCAAGAAATCTGTGTGTCACGTTCATAGGACATCATAGGATGGCCTATGAACTCAGGCATCATAGGGCTCGCAATGCCGTCATATAGACAAATGTGTCTTTATGATGTCATATAGACATAGGACACAGACAAATGTGTCTTTATGATGTCATATAGACCATCACTCATGATGCCTAGACTAATGTGTCTTTATGATGTCATATGGCTCATAGACAAATGTGTCTTTATGATGTCATATAGACCATCACTCACGATGCTCATGATCCTGTCCATGAACTGGAATTACGACGCGCCTATCCCTCAACCAGTGGTCTCAATGAAGAAGAAGAAGAAGAAGAAGAAGAAGAAGAAAACCCACCAGATGTAGAGAAATAGAATGAGAACTGCTGCACGTCAGAAAAGATGCCATGGAGATGAAACAAACACCTGAGGTTCCAGTGAAGAAGAAGAAGACCCACCAGATGAAGAGCAATAGGATGAGGAGAACTGCTGCACGTCAGAAAAGATGCCGTGAAGATGAAACAGCTGAGGTTCCAGCAGTACATCGCACGCATGACTCTGAACAACACACCCGTCTGAGAGAGGAGGAGACCCTTCACCAGCATAGGGTACGACAGACAAGGGATGCACAAACAGACAGGACGAATGCCAGTCTACACTACAAATGTGTAAAATGCCAAGCAAAGCACTGATTTTCTCCGGGTGCTCCGGTTTCTTGGTTTCTACGGGCATGCACGGGCCTTCCTGAACAGGGTCGAAAGCCACTTTTTCAGGATTGTGCCCATGAACTGAAATTATGACGCACCTATCCCTCAACCAGTGGTCTGAACGAAGAAGAAGAAGACCCACCAGATGGAGAGCAATAGAATGAGGAGAACTGCTGCACGTCAGAAAGGATGCCGTGAACATGAAACACCTCAGGTTCCACCAGTACGCTGCAGGCATGACTGTGAACAACACAGCCATCTGAGACAGGAGGAGACCCTTCAGCAACGGGCATGCAGAAATATTTGCTTATACTTGGTTTCTACGGGCATGGACGGGTATGCACGGGTATGTACTAGTTTTTTATAAACAAAATAACCATCAGGCTTTCTTTATAGCAAATCCTAAAAAAAAGGAAGTAAAAAGTCCCTTTTAAACACATAATTGTCTGTTTTGTTTATATACACAAAGATAACACAGTTGGCTGATTTCAACAGAAAATATATTTATAACCTTTTAGATATGTACAGTATCACGTAAGCAGGAAACAAACATTTTTGCCAAACCAGCTGTTTTTCCCTACCTCGTCTCTCACTGCATTTACAAGGAGTTGTTCGGTTCGGTGTCTGACCTGCTCCGCTTGTTGAAGTTCTCGGCCTCGCTGCAGATGTTGAAGATGTGAGGTTGATCTTTATATGTATGTGACGAACAGTCGGGCAGGAGGGATGATGATGCCGCAATGGAGCCCCATGGAGCGCAGCTGCCGTCTGGCCTCATCAAATTCCTTCTGCTCCTTGTGAATTCCTGGTGCCACATCCTAGTAAAACCTCACCGGCTGGTTCTTGTAAATCACCTCTGGTTTTTGCTTGGCGGCCCTCACCACGGTGTCATGGCGCCCTCAGGGCCATCATCAACCTCAGCTGCACGCACACCTGCTGCCAATCATCAGCGGGCTTTAAAAGCCAGACCTGCCTGTAACTCAGCACGGAGCCATCTGTCAAACTCCGTATGACACGCCTCTCGTCAGCAGCCATGTCCTGGCTCATCGTCTGATCTCCAGACCAACGTTTCGCCACACGTAAGCAAACATTGACTTACCTTGTCAAGTTCATCTTCCCCTGTGCACAGGTGGATCTCCCTGGCGGCGGATTCCTTTCTCCCCGGCGGCGGTTCAGCTCCACTCCTGCCACAGGGGCACTCGCACCCTCCCCTGCACAAGAGCCAGACGCTGTCTCCCTGGCTGTTGCCCTCAAGGCCAACCTGAGCTCACTACCACCATCTGCAAAGTAAGTTGTCATTATTATAACGCTCTTTGCTCAGGAGCTGAGCTAATTCCTCTGCTTTGTTGTTATAGGGTTGCCAGGCTGAACGGCATCCTGCTCTTCCCCCAGCACGAGTCCTACACTGCACACACTGTACATACACGCACGCATACACGAGGACTGTTAACTAATAAAAGGATAATTGAAATTCCCTTGAGTCTGTCTTTTGTCCCCTGGGTCCTGAATTATGTCAGTACGGCTCCGTCAGAGCGACCCAGCGGACAGCGTGCTAGCACGCCGGTTAAACAATCTAGACGCTCGAGTGGAGCAGCTAGTTTACCAGCAAAGCATTATCCTCAATCAGCTAACACAAATTAGCAGCCGGTTGGATCGTCTGGATGTACAGCGGATGTTCCCTCCGGCCTCCGGAAGTTCGTCGGCTCCTGCTAGCCCCCCTCCTAGCCAGGCTAGTCAGGTTCCATCGGCCTGGCTCACACCGGTCCCCACACCCGCCTGCTTCAGCGGCAAGCTTGGGGAGGCTCGTGGGTTTATCTTACAGTGTGAGATGGTTTTCCAGCGAGTGCCGGGGGACTTTCCCACAGACCATAGTAGGATAGGCTATGTGGCTAATCTGTTAGAGGGTAGATCACTAGCTTGGGCTTACACCATTATGGCTAAACCTAGCTATGCTAATCTCACTTACCGAGGGTTTATAGCTAATTTCCTCGAGGTATTTGACTATTCCGATCGGGATAGCGTGCTCACCCCCCGGTTGTTAAATCTCTGACAGGGCAGTAGGTCCGTGGCGGACTACGCTGTCGATTTCCAGGTGGTGGCCGCTGAGGTCGGGTGGGAGGATGCCTCGTTGTGTAGCATTTTCATCTGGAGCTTAAGCCCTGGCCTATGGAATGAGCTAGCTAGGTTGGATAAGCCGGAGAAACTCACCGAGCTGATTTCACTCACCATTAATTTGGATAATAGGCTGAGGGAGCGAGCAGCCAAGCGAAGAGCTTCCAGTCGCTCGAGCGTGCAGCTTTTCCGCTCCCACCAGTCGCCTCGTTTGGCCCTGCCTCCACCGGAAGCACTAGACGGGCAGGAGGATATGGTAGTCAGGCGCTCCAAGATTTCTTTAGCCGAGAAACAGCACCGCAGGGAGTTAGGGCTGTGCATGTATTGTGGGAGTAGTGAGCATGTGGTAGAGAGTTGCATGATTTGGCCAGAAAGAGGGGGTCCGTGCGTCGCAGTAGGGGGACTCACGGACGCATCTCAGTCAAAACCCCTCACCAATTGCCTCATGCCCATCAGGTTCATCTACAAGCACAAAGAACATACCACACATGCACTGATTGACTCGGGGGCTGAGCAGAGTTTTATATCAGGGGACCTGGCAACCCGGTTAGGGCTTCCCTGTCATACTCTCCAGCCACCTCTCAAACTAATTGCCCTATCTAAAACCCCCTTAGCGACTGTCTCTCAGCAAACCACTCCAGTGTCTGTGATTGTTTCTGGGAACCATCGGGAGGACCTACGCCTGCTGGTGCTGCCCTCCTCCATGTCCCCGGTCATCCTGGGTTACCCCTGGCTGCGGCTCCACAACCCGTCATCTGACTGGTGGACGGGGAACATCACGTCTTGGAGCTCGTTCTGCCTCAGCGCGTGTCTGCAGTCCGCAGCATGTGCCCCGTCGGTATCTTTAACCCCCCACGCCCCCCCTCCTCCAGATCTGTCCAAGGTGCCACCTGAATACCATGATGTGGGGGCAGTGTTCAGTAAGTCGTAGGCACTGTCACTCCCCCCCCCCCCACCGCCCCTACGACTGCGCTATTAATCTCCGGGCTTGTGCCCCGCTGCCGTCGAGCCGCCTATACAGCCTGTCAGCTCCGGAGCGGGAGGCGATGAATACATATATTAAGGAGTCGCTCAGCTCGGGCATTATTCACCCATCCTCCTCGGCGGTGGGGGCAGGGTTCTTTGTTGGCAAGAAGGATGGCTCCCTGCGGCCATGTATCGACTTCAGGGGACTCAACGACTTCACGGTAAAGGATAAGTACACCCTGTCCCTCATGTACATGGCCTTCGACTCCCTCCAGGGGGCCTCTTGGTTCACCAAGCTCGACCTTCGCAACACTTACCATCTCATGCAGATTAAGGAGGGAGATGAATGGAAGACGGGATTCCGGACCCCAAGCAGCCACTTAAGAATATCTCGTGATGCCGTTTGGGTTGACCAACGCGCCGGCCATCTTCCAATGCCTGATAAACGACATTCTCCAGGACTTTCTGGGTGCCTTCGTCTTCGTTTACTTGGATGACATCCTCATCTTCTCTCGGTCATTAGAGGAGCATCGGGTGCACGTGAGACGGCTCCTCCAACGACTCCTGGAGAACAAGCTGTTCGTGAAGGCCGAGAAATGTGAGTTCCACACCAACAACACTTCATTTCTCGGCTTTGTTATCTCCCATAACCAGATTCTCCCCGACCCGGTGAGGGTCAAGGCGGTGGTGGGTTGCCCCCCCCCCATCTAGGAAGCAACTCCAGCAGTTCCTGGGGTTTGCTAACTTTTATCGCCGCTTTGTGCCCAGGTACAGCATGGTTGCCCGCCCCCTGACCTGTCTCACGTCCCCGAAGGTATCCTTCCATTGGACAGAGGAGGCTGCTGCGGCATTTGGCACCCTCAAGAAGGAGTTCTCGTCGTCCCGCATCCTCACGCAGGTGGACCCGTCCCTCCAGTGCTTGGTCGAGGTGGATGCATCAGATTCCGGGGTGGGGGCAGTGCTCTCCCAACGCTCTCCAGTAGACGGGGTGGTCCGCCCCTGCGCCGCCTTCTCGCACTGCCTGTCTCCAGCGGAGAGAAACTACAACATCGGTGACAGGGAGCTCCTGGCAGTGAAGCTCGCGCTGGAGGAGTGGCGCCACTGGTTGGAGGGGGCTGCCCAGCCGTTCGTGGTTTGGACCGACCACAAGAACTTGGAGTACCTGAGGACCGCCAAGCGACTGAACTCCCGGCAGGCCCGTTGGTCCCTGTTTTTTGGACGGTTCAATTTCACGATCACCTATCGCCCCGGGGCCAAGAATGCCAAGCCGGACGCCTTCTCCAGGCAATTCGTGGCGGAGGTATCAGAGGACCTTGAGCAGATCATCCATCCACCATCCTGTGTCGTTGGCGCCCTCTCGTGGGACATCAGGGAGAAGGTTGTGAAGGCGCAGGAGGCTGAGCCCAATCCTGGAGGTGGTCCCTCGGAGCGGTTGTTCGTCCCCACATTGGTTCAGGGTGAGGTAATTCAGTGGGCCCATGCCTTGAAGTTTGCATGCCATCCAGGGGTGTCCCGCACGGTGGAGCTTCTCCAGAGGTCGTTTTGGTGGCCGGGGCTGCGAAAGGACGTCACTGCCTACATCCGGGCCTGCGCTCAGTGCGCCACCGGGAAGTCGTCCTCTTCTCCACCAGCCAGGCTCCTTCACCCCCTGCCGGCCCCCAGCCGCCCCTGGTCCCACATTGTCCTGGACTTTGTGACTGGCCTCTCACCATGCAACCACTTCACTACGGTCCTCACCATCGTCGACCGATTCTCTAAAGCTGCCCACTTCGTCCCTCTCCGGGGGCTGCCTATGGCACGAGAGACAGTGGATCTACTGGTGCAGCATGTCATACGCCTCCACGGGATCCCCACTGACGTCGTCTCTGATTGAGGGCCCCAATTCGTGTCCCAGGTCTGGAGGGTGTTCTGTAACGCACTGGGGTCAACCGTGAGCCTGTCATCCGGATACCACCCGCAGAGCAATGGGCAGTGCGAATGGGCTAATCAACAGCTGGAGGCCGCTCTGCGCTGTGTCATCGCCTCCAGTCCATCTTCATGGAGCAGCCACCTGCCTTGGATCAAATACGCCCATAATTCTACGGTTTCCTTGGCGATCGGCATGTCCCCCTTCAGGGCCTCCTTAGGGTACGACCCCTCCCCCCCACTGTTCCCAGAGGAGGAGAAGGAAGTGGCGGTGCCTTCTGTCCACGCCCACGTGAGGCGCTGCCGCCGGCTCTGGACTGCCACCCGCAGAGCTCTCCTTCGGACCGCTGAACGTAACACCAGGATGGCTAACCGCCGCAGGAGACCGGCTCCCCAATACAAGGTGGGTCAGCAGGTATGGCTATCAACGCAAAATGTTAACCTGTAAGCTGAGAGTCGGAAGTTGGCCCAGCGCTTTATCGGGCCCTTCCCCATTATTCGTGTGGTTAACCCTGTGGCCGTACGCCTAGCCGTCCCCCCCTCCCTCCACATCTGTACGACCTTCCATGTCTCGCAGGTGAAACCCGCCTGCTCCAGCCCTCTCTGCCTTCCTCCCAAGGCTCCACCTCCACCAGTGGTGATAGATGGCGACCCAGCGTGGAGAGTCAATTCCATCCTGGATGTTCGCTGCCGGGGTCGCGGCCTGCAGTACTTGGTGGACTGGGAGGGGTATGGGCCCGAGTGGAGGTCCTGGGTACGTCCATCATTTGTGCTCGACAAACAACTCATCAGGGACTTCCACCGGACGCACCCAGGTAAGATAGGGCAGGTGCCAGGAGGCACCTCTAGAAGGGGGAGTACTGTCATGGCGCCCTCAGGGCCATCATTAACCTCAGCTGCACGCTCACCTGCTGCCAATCATCAGCGGGCTTTAAAAGCCAGACCTGCCTGTGACTCAGCACGGAGCCGTCTGTCAAACTCTCTATGACACGCCTCTCGTCAGCAGCCACGTCCTGGCTCATTGTCTGATCTCCAGACCAACGTTTCGCCACACATAAGCAAACATTGACTTACCTTGTCAAGTTCATCTTCCCCTGTGCACAGGTGGATCTCCCTGGCGGCGGATTCCATTCTCCCCGGCGGCGGTTCAGCTCCACTCCTGCCACAGGGTCACTCGCACCCTCCCCTGCACAAGAGCCAGACGCTGTCTCCCTGGCTGTTCCCCTCAAGGCCAACCTGAGCTCACCACCACCATCTGCAAAGTAAGCTGTCATTATTATAATGCTCTTTGCTCAGGAGCTGAGCTAATTCCTCTGCTTTGTCGTTATAGGGTTGCCAGGCTGAACGGCGTCCTACTCTTCCCCCAGCACGAGTCCTACGCTGCACACACTGTACATACACGCACGCATACACGAGGACTGTTAACTAATAAAAGGATAATTGTAATTCCCTCGAGTCTGTCTTTTGTCCCCTGGGTCCTGAATTATGTCACACGGCTTCTTTATCTTTGTAGCTTAAAGACGAACGTTCTGGGTGAAGATCTGCTCTGTGTTTTTGGCTCGATTCTGTGCACTCTCTCCAGTATTAGGGGTGTGCGCGACGGCGCCATCTCCAAAGCGTCCGGAAGCCAGCTCTCCAGAAAGGCGCATGTGTCAGCACCCTCTGCTCCCTCTGGGAGGTTCACCAATCTCAATTTGGAGTGTCTTGACCTCATCTCCAAATCAAACAACTTTTCCTCCATGTCTTTTTTTTTGTTCTCCAGTACTTGGACTTTAGTTTGGAGAGCTGCCAAGTCATCTTCAGCCGCTGAAATCCTTCCTTCTGCTTCCATGACGCACTGTGCGCAGTCCATGATGTCTTGTCTCACGTCGTGAATAGCAGTCAAAATGCTGTCAAATCTAGTTGAAAACTCAGTTTTCATACCATTAATAGCGGCCAGAATAACTGCATGTGTAGGACCAGACACTTCAGTCGTCGCCGTGTCCTCCGGGTTAAGGGCAGCACT
Source organism: Pholidichthys leucotaenia (assembly GCA_020510985.1). NCBI lineage: Eukaryota > Metazoa > Chordata > Actinopteri > Cichliformes > Pholidichthyidae > Pholidichthys > Pholidichthys leucotaenia. Next base: position 402,006,735 of record CM035838.1, read on the forward strand.
AGCTTGATCACCACCAGCAGCACATGTGTTAGCCATAGCGACGACGGTAGTAAAGTTTGACAATTTTGACTCCAATGATTTACAACGTCCTTGGCCAAGTTTCCTTTGAGATAGAGGCATTCCCCAGGTATAGCTAGCAAAGTGAGGGTCTATCTGTCTTCCCAGATACGTTTTAGAACAGGATTTAGCTGAAAAGGTAGCAGAGCAGTTCAAAGTATGTCTACTCAGGTTGACGCCATCTTGGTCCTCCCTCACTGCATTTGCATTATTACTATAGAACGAGTAAAGCTACGGTCACCAAACTTGGTACATATGTTTGCCCTGAGACCATGAACTCTGACTATGGGTTTGGGGACAAAAGGTCAAAGGTCAAGATTGGCATTCACTGTGGCCTATTACTATACAACGACTGAAGCTAGAATCACCAGACTGTGTGCACAGGTTCACCCTGTGAGCCTGAAGTGTGACTATGGATTTGGGGTCACAAGGTCAAAGGTTAATATCAAAATACCATGTAAACTATATGTCAACAACAAAGAAAGCTAGGGTCAACAAATTTGGTACGTTCACCCAGAGACCATGACCTGTCACTATGGCTTTGAGGTCAGAAGGTTAAAGGTCAAGGTTAGTATTTCTTATGCACTCTTACAATAGAATGAGTACAGCTATTTAGGGTCACCAAATTTGGTACACAGGTTCACTTTGGGATCCTGACCTGCCACTATGGGTTGCATATTATTTTTGTTGTATATTCATGGATGGTAGGCTTATCATAATGCTTCAATAATTATGTGGAAAAAGTTCAAAACTGCTGTCCTTCAGTGACATATTGGGATCTTTAAAGAAAACAGAGGTGGGGGATATTGCACTCACCTCACAGTGCTCTTATTTATTACTTTCTTCAAAGTCAGAAGTTTACATACATTTCCTTAGTATTTTGTAACATTGCCTTTAAACTGTATGACTTGGGTCAGTCATTTTAGGAATCCTTCCACAAGCTTGGGGAAATATAAAATAGATAGAATTATGTGGAAATATTGAAGCACTATCTCAAGACATCAGCCAGGAAGTTAAAGCTTTGGTGCAAATCGGTCTTCAGAATGGACAATGTACTGTATACCTCCAGATTAGTCACTCAACAAACCACATGAACCCTCCAAGGGGCACACCACCTGCAGGGTGGATCATGGGGATCATGGTACTATGTGAACCGGGCAGCAGTCTGTCTTCACTGCTTGGACTGCTGCTCCCGCCACCCAGATTCCAGATATGTGGTAGAGGATGGCTGGATGGAGTATAGAATAAAGACTTGTGTATGAGTGTACACCTGTCAAAGGTACGGAATAATCACACACTCAGACTCCAGTGTATACATACTTACAGTATAATACATACAGTACATATACACATTTTATAAATCCAGATACTATGGTTATCATGGTGTAAAATATCGTCTTGAGAAAATGTGAAAAAATTTGGTTAAATTGCTCTTTAACTTTGTGGTACATTGGTGCAAGCACAGACTCCCAGGGGTCTGTGCTTGCACCAATGTTTTTTAACATCTATATCCATGACATTCCAGAGACAGCATCCAGAAAATATGGCTATGCGGATGATGTGGCCATCATACTGCACCAACCATCATGGAAGGTGCTGGAAGAAGGCCTCAACCAGGATATGGGCATTCTGGTAGCTGACCTTCCCAAGTGGTGCCTCCAGCTCAGCACTGGCTGTCATATCTCGAGCGCTATTTTGTCCGCACTCGGGCTACACATCATTCCTGTCAGGCTTTGACAGCGGTGTTGTCATTCTGGCTCCCCGGGCTCTGATTGGTCAAACGCTCGGGGGTTCCCTGCTGTCAGAGTCTGAGCAGCTGCGCTGCATTTGTGGTCATTAGCAGCCGGCTTTAAATGCCGCCGCCAGCGGCTGCATCTTGCAGCTGTCTCGTCAACATTCTTCTAATGTTCATCCACGATTCTCCTCTGATGTAAGTGTGTTTATTGTTGAAGTTCCATCCATCCATCCATCTTCTACCGCTTTTCCGGAGGTCCGGGTCGCGGAAGCAGCAGTTCAAACAGAGAAGCCCAGACTTCCCTCTCCCCAGCCACCTGCTCCAGCTCTTCAGAGGGGATACCAAGGCGTTCCCAGACCAGCTGGGAGACATAGTCTCTCCACCGAGTCCTGGGTCTTCCCCGGGGTCTCCTCCCAGTGGGACGTGCCTGAAACACCTCAAGTGGGAGGCGTCCAGGAGGCATCCTAATCAGATGCCCATACCACCTCAACTGACTCCTTTCAATGTGGAGGAGCAGCGGTTCTACTCTGAGCCTCTCCCGGATGACTGAGCTCCTCACCCTGTCTCTGAGGGTGAGTCCAGCAATCCTACGGAGAAAGCTCATTTCAGCCGCTTGTATCCGCGATCTCGTTCTTTCGGTCATTACCCAAAGCTCGTGACCATAGGTGAGAGTAGGAACGTAGATTGACTGGTAAATCGACAGCTTTGCCTTAGAACTAAGCTCCCTCTTCACCACAACAGACCGGTACAGCGTCCGCATCACTGCAGATGCTGTTCCAATCCATCTGTCGATCTCTCGCTCCATTTTCCCCTCACTCGTGAACAAGACCCCAAGATACTTAAACTCCTCCACTTGGGGCAGGAGCCTGTCCCCAACCCGGAGAGGACAATCCACCTTTTTCCGGCTGAGGACCATGGACTCGGACTTGGAGGTGCTGATTCTCATCCCAGCCGCTTCACACTCAGCGGCAAACCGTCCCAGCAAGAGCTGTAGGTCATTGCTGGATGAAGCCAACAGGACAACATCATCTGCAAACAACAGAGATGAGATCCTGTGGTCACCAAGCATGACACCCTCCATTCCCTGGCTGCGCCTAGAAATCCTGTCCATAAAAATTATGAACAGGATCGGTGACAAAGGGCAGCCCTGGCGGAGTCCAACTCTCACTGGGAATGACTCCGACCGAGTGTTGGCAATACGAACTAAACTCTCACAACGGTCGTACAGAGACCGAATAGCTCGTAACAACAAGCCCGATACCCCATACTCCCGAAGCACCCCCCACAAAAATCCACGAGGGACGCGGTCAAATGCCTTCTCCAAGTCCACAAAACACATGTAAACTGGTTGGGCAAACTCCCACGAACCCTCAAGAATTCTCGAGAGGGTAAAGAGCTGGTCCGATGTGCCATGGCCAGGACGAAAACCACATTGCTCCTCCTGAATCCGAGGTTCGACCAACGGCCGGACTCACCTCTCTAGTTGTTGAAGTTATCGTTCGTATTCCTTGCCCTTTTCCTTTGTCTGACGGTGAGCAAGCGTTCCTCGTCTCAGCCGTCAATGATCGTTGTTATGCTAATAGGTAATCTTGCTGCTCAGCCCACGCGGCTAATTATCTTGTCCTACCTTACCTTGAACTGTGAATAAACCTCTGTGCAACTTTACTGGTCTGTGGCGTCTTATGCTAGCTCATGACGGCTAGACGTGACAGTAGACAGCCGCCAGAAGGAGACGCCATTCTCGGTGAAGTTGCATGCAGGAGAACTCCGCTCTTTCCTGTCTGGGTACGGTGAACTGGAATTATGCCGTCGCGGAGGGGTTGCACTCGGGGTTCCAGCCACCAGCTGACCGAGGTGCTGGAGGAAGTTGATGAAATCCTCATCGCCGCCTCCGACCTCGACTTTAATTCTGAGATCCACTGTTACCTGGACTGCGCTGAGAGGGTGCTTAGCCAACTGTCCCCCCGCTACGCTGACCACCCAGAAGCCGACGCGAAGAGGCTAGACATCGCCGCCCAACGCATGAATTTCCGGTTGGACGAGGAAGAAGACGACCTGAGGTGGGGGAGATGGCACCCCCGCTGCCTGCTTTGGGATCCCGATCCCTTCCTCGATTCAGTCCAGGAGTTCGCACACCTGTGGCCCATCGAAGACGTCGGCGTCACAGCCAGAGACATTCTCAGCAAGAGTCCCGTCCGGATCCTGCTCCGGGTCACTGGACTGACCCCTTCAACCCGACAGCTGTCTCTTCAGCGTCTCACCAGGAGGGAACCCCCGCAGCCTCTCTCCTCGGGCCGTCTTCCCCCGCTGTCCCGTCAGCGCGTCGTGCCCGGCCCGTCTCGGCTGTCGCCCCCTCCTCTCCGACGACTTCTCCAGCTGCAGGGTGTATGAGGAGTTCTGTTCCGGCGAGCCCCGCGTCGATTCCATCTCGAGTGGCCCCCCTCATCCTTCCAGGGAGCCCTCTGTCACCATCCGACGGGGAGAGGAAGGAGCAACGTTCCCTGCAGCAGGCACCATCCTTCCTCCGGGAGACAGGCGAGTACAAGTTCACTCTTTTCCCCCTAATAGTGATTTGTCTTGTCTGACTCCTGGGGGTGAGGTTCGGGGTTCGCAGCCCCCTGAGCCTCCGCCACCTGCTGAGGTAATTACTAAACCTGCTGCCTCTGTGTCTCCCCCCCGCTGAGCGTTCCTCGACGTCAGCCAAGCGTCATCAGATGAGGAGGGGGCCTGCGGTCCTGGAGCAGAAGATTCCAGCCCTGCAGCCACATCAAGGACGGAGGAGGGGATTGGACTACTGTTTGGAGCCTGCGCCGACGATGGAGCGTCCCCGGGTCTCCACGGATGGGCAGTTCGACCCAGCGGGCCAGGGGCCCCCTGCCACCACGCCGTATGGGTTGCCAGCGTGGACGATGGCGTCGGAGGGTCCTCAGGCTGCGGAAGCCTTTTTGCCAGAGGCAGATTACGACACGGCTGAATGGGAGCCAGAAGACGACCTCCTCCCATCTGAGCCCGGATCGTCAAAGTCCTGGACGGCGTCCGAACTTGAGATCAGGCAAGTGCTCAGTGTTGTTTTTGTCTTTTCTGTTATTGAGCATTTTTGCCTGTCTCTTGGGGAGGCGAGCCGGGTGCAGCCGTCCACTGCATCCGAGCTTGCCTCGCCGAGTTCTGGCGCTACCGGTGTCCCTGATCCCGGTTCTTCTTTTTCTTCTTCTTCTGAGCCTTCGCCCAAGGTCGCCGGTGCAGTACAGACATCAATTGCTGTGCCGGAGGTTCCAGGTTCAGAGTTGGAGGTCGGTACTGGTGCGACCCAGACCCAATCGGGGTCCGACGCAGGTGCAGCTTCCGCTCAGTCGGAGTTCGTCACCGAAGTGGTTCAGACCCAATCGGGGTCTGACGCGGGTGCAGCGTCCGCTCAGTCGGAGTTCGTCAACGAAGTGGTTCAGACCCAATCGGGGTCCGACGCGGGTGCAGCGCCCGCTCAGTCAGAGTTCGTCACTGAAGTGGTTCAGACCCAATCGGGGTCCGACGGGGGTGCAGCGTCCGCTCAGTCGGAGTTCGCCACCGAAGTGGTTCAGACCCAATCGGGATCTGACGCGGGTGCAGCGCCCACTCAGTCAGAGTTCGTCGCCGAAGTGGTTCAGACCCAATCGGGGTCCATCGTGGGTGCAGCATCGGTCCAGTCAGGATTCTCTACCCCTGCCAGCGCCTGTTTGGTGGGATCCGGAGATGGTGCTGCAGACCCACCGCTGAATAACCCCAAACTAATTCCCTAGCCTCGTCACGTTCCCCCCTCCCCTGCATCTGGAACCACGGGGATTAACCTTGGTTGGCGCGGTTCTCCCTGGCTTCTCCCCGCCGTTGGGAGACCATCGCCGATCCTCCTTCAGTGGTCCTGTTGGCAGGTTGATGTGGGTCGACCACCTGGAAGCCTGCTCTTCCCGTTTGGCATCCGGGGCCGGCCCCCTGATAAACAGTACTGTATATTTGGCACCATGGTCCGGCCGCCGGAGGTATGGTCATCCTCAGCCCGGGATTCGGGGAGGCCGCCAAAACACGTCCTGCTACCCCTGTTAGCGGTTTGGATGCTGGGGGCTGGGAGGCCCCCTGAACTGTATATTATGCCTATCATCCTGGTGTGCTTTTTTCCCCTTCTTTCGCCCCTCTGTAATTTCTGTGATTTTGGGTTTTTTTTTGGCTGAAATACTCCACAGGCAAGGTCTAATGGTGTACTCCAATGTGTGACTTTGACCTTTTGGCCTTGAAGACAGCCGAGTAATCTGATTTGGTTTGCACTTTTCCTCAATTTTTGGATCTACTATGGTTATTTTGAATATCGCTTATATTACCCCTATTTTGTGTTTTATGAATATATGTACCCTTGTCATGGCAATTCACACGTTTTTGAGTTACTGTTTAGTAGACTGTTGTCTGTTTATTTCATCTCTGATCAAGGAATCCTTAGAGTAGACTTTTTTTCTTTAGACATAATACCATTATGATTGTTTTCTTGCTGGCCATTGCTATACACTTGCTGTAACATCTACAATAGATCTTTATTCTGCCAAATAGGGTCTAGTTGGCCTGATTCTAACGCCAAGAAAATGAACCTGTTCAAATTCTGCTTTTTTTCCCCATGTTTTTTTTTCCTAATCACTCTTAATATTAGAATTTGAAGTGCAGCCTTTGGAATTCTCAGCCGCTAAATTTCTGGTAGAACTTTTGCACTCTGTCTGTTTTAAGGTAAGAACTCTCCTGAACCATTTTTTGATATTTTTTTCATGTGGGTAAGCTCAAAACAGAGTCATCGGCATTATTAACTGGCTTTCTGAAATGAAAACTAATTGACAGGGACTCTAGTAGAAACCTTATGTTTGGATATACTTCAAACTTTAGATCTGACATTTTTGTATCCAAGGTGAAATACTTTATGGGTCTTTTGCTTATGTTCATTTTCCCATTTTTGCTCATGTGCACTGAAGGCCACTGTTCAGCCACATCAGTGTTTGGTTCAGAACACTGATGTGCGTTCCTCATCTCAGCCGTCAATGATCGTTGTTATGCTAATAGGTAATCTTGCTGCTCAGCCCACGCGGCTAGTTATCTTGTCCTACCTTACCTTGAACTGTGAATAAACCTCTGTGCAACTTTACTGGTCTGTGCCGTCTTATGCTGGCTCGTGACGGCCAGACGTGACACTGGCATGACTGTGACTGCAGCATTGCACCTGAACAACAAAGAAGCCAAAAGGGAGCTGGATGTGTTTGTAGACAATAAGCGCCTGGAGTTCCAGCAAGCCCCAAAGTACCTCAGCGTACACCTGGGGGCACATGTACAAAGACTTGCGTGGATTTCCTACTGAAAGATGACGTAGAAAACGCCGTAAGAAAACGCCGTAAGCAAAAAAAAAAATCCGGATGTATGCAACTGTCTGTATGCAAGAATCCAAACACATTTCCTTTGTACATACCAATCTACTTGAAATTGAACGCACATGAGGAAATACTGGACTCCTCCCTTGACACATTTGAATATGCAATTAGATGCAAATAGGTATGCAAATAGATATATACAAGCACTGCACGTTTGATTCTCCTGTATCCATGATCAAAAATAATGGATTTAATGGAATTTCATGGACTGTGAGTTGGAGGTGCTCCTGAATGAGGTAGAGGCACTTAAAAACACTTTGTTTGTCACGCTGTCCTCCGACATAAACGCTGGATACAGGTAACTCAATAGGCTGCTCACAGCCGTATAAGATTAGTTTGTTTCCTTTATTCAGATAGGGATGAGAAGGAGATGTTTATTTAACTTTGACATGTTTTGACTGACATCTGCAGTTGTCCTCAGAAGCGTCAGCTGATCACCTTGATTTGTACTGTGTGTACTCAGTGGTTATAGTGCCATATTTCAAAGCAGAAGGTTCCAGATATAAGACCAGCTGTGAACTGTTTTAAGGACCACAATGGAAATAAGTGTGCACACTTTCTTGTGTCATTCCATTGTTTTTAAAGGTATGTTGTATCTTTTATACAATGTTATTTTTTTTCCACAATATTTTTTATTGAACCTTTTTTTTACAAACATGATACAGACAATCAAACACTAACACTAAAGTAATTTAAAAATAAAAAAACAAAACAAAAAAACACTAACTACAAGAAAAGAAAGAAAAATGTACTAAAAACACCAACAACCACTAACAAAGGCAAGTCATCAACAATGCTCCTCTGTTTAGTCTAGGCAATCCATTACATAAGTATACATATTATACATTCACCAGTTTGGAATTTACAAGGTCCACACACATCATTCACCTTCTTCTTCAAAAGTTATGTTTTTTTTTCCACAATATCTTTATTGAACCTTTTTTTTTTTTAACAAACATGATACAAACAATCAAACGCTAACACTAAAGTACTACAAAAAAAAAAAAAAAAAAATGCACTAAAAACACCAACAACCACCAACAAAATCAAATCTTCAACAATGCTCCTCTGTTTAGTCTAGACAATCCAATACATAAGTATACATATTATGTTCACCAGTTTGGAATTTACAAGGTCCACACACATCATTCACCTTCTTCTTCAAGAGTTATGTTTAAATTTTTTACATAATCAATAAAAGGTCTCCATATATTCTCAAACACAATTTCCTTTGATTTTAGTATATATGTTATTCTTTCTAATGGAAGGTTTGTTAACATCTGTCTTAACCACTGAGTCACATCTGGTCTATGAGTCTTTTTCCATAATAGTGCAATACATTTTTTGGCATTAAGCAAACTGAGGTCTATGAATGTTCTTTCACTTTTATTAAAATTATGCTTTTCTGGGTACAGACCCAACAAAAACAGTTTAGGATTCAATATGATTTGTTTTGAGATTATTTTTTCAATTGTTACCCTCACCTCTTCCCAAAACATTCTTATTAATCTACATTCCCATAAACAATGAAATAGGGTTCCTTTACTTTCCATGCATTTTGTGCATGTATCTGGTATATTTTTGTTATATCTATTTAACTCCTCCGGTGTAACATACATCCGCATTAACCATTTGAAATGTATCAATTTAAGGCGTGCATTTATTGATTTGGTTTGAGCTTCTGTACAAGCCAATTCCCATTGTTCCTCTGAAATTTCAATTTGCAGATCTTCTTTCCAGTAGTTTAATCTTTTCAGTGAATTTTCACTTGAAGATAGTGTCAATGAGTTATAAAACTCTGAAATAATACCCTTTCTTTTACTATCTTTCATCATCATTTTTTCCAAGGATGAATAAATAGGTCGAGTGAGAGCTTTATTTTGATTTGATCGAATAAAGTTTCTAAGTTGAAGATATTTAAAAAAATGTGTTCTATTGAGATTAAATTTGATCCTCAGCTCTTCAAAAGACATTATGTTGTCTGCACATGGCAAATATAAATCCTGAATCTTTTGTATCCCTTTTAAATTCCATACTTTAAATACAGCGTCCGCTCTCCCTGGTTTAAAATATTGATTACCCCATATTGGACTAAATTGTGACAATAACTGTGGTTCTTTTAAATAGTTTTTAGCTTCACACCATATTTTGATCATATGCTTTACAAATGGATTTTTAACTTGTTTTTGTAATTTTTTTGCCGAATCTGAGTATATGAATATGGGAAGAGGTAAAGGTAAATTGTATGATTCCATTTCAGTCCAGTGAGGGAGATCATTTGATGAAAAATAATATGTCATAGACCTCAGTTGTGCCGACCAATAATACAACATAAAATTTGGACATTTCAGACCTCCACGATCAAATGGTAAATATAATAAAGACAAACGTAATCTAGCCCTCCTGCTGTTCCATATAAATTCCACTAACTTTTTTTTTATTCTTGAGAATAGATCTAAAGGTGGTGATAAGGGAATGTATTGAAATAAATAAAGTATTTTAGGTAAAATATTACTTTTAAGTATATTGATTCTCCCGATCATCGACATTGGTAGTGACATCCATCTCTGAGTTAACTCACTGATATCTGACATTAAGGCTTCATAGTTGACACTGGCGACTGATTCTAGCTTAGGCATAATTTGGATTCCTAAATATTTAAACTGATTTACAACATTGAATTGATTTACCTCAGGGGCTGGGTAATTTCTCTGGGTCTCATTTAGCATTAATATTGAAGATTTAGTTTTATTTATTTTATATCCTGATATTTCCCCAAAATTGTTTATTAAATTCAACAAGGTTGGAATTGATTTTTTTAGATTCGACATAAACAAAATTATATCATCGGCGTACAGGGAGATTTTATGTTCTGTTGGTCCAACTTTAATTCCATATATTTGTGAATGTAAACGTATCGCTATCGCTAAAGGTTCAATTGCCATAGTAAACAGTAAAGGTGAAAGTGGACAGCCTTGTCGACATCCTCTATTGATTTTTATTGGTTTTGAAATATTGTTATTTGTTAGGATTTCTGCTGTAGCATTATTGTATATTATTTGAACCCATTTTATGAAATTATTTCCAAGTCCAAACCTTTGTAGGACTTCAAAAAGAAAGGGCCATTCAACTCTATCAAAGGCCTTTTCGGCGTCCAATGATAGGAGAGCTGTATCCGGTGCTTCTTTATTAAAATAAATAATATTAAATAGTCTTCTTACATTATGGAAGCCTTGTCTACCCTTTATAAAGCCATTCTGATCTCGATTAATAATATTTGGTAAAATTTCTTGTATTCGTCTTGCTAAAATTTTACAGATTATCTTAAGGTCGGCGTTTAATAGGCTTATTGGTCTCATATTTTCACATTTATTAGAGGGCTTACCTGGTTTTGGCAGCAGTATAATTAAGGCATTATTTATGTATGATGGTAAATTATTATTTTGAAATGCTTCTAAAACCATTTCCAAAAAAGGTTTTATTAATTTATTCTTAAATTTTTTATAAAGGTCAACTGGAAGACCATCTGGTCCTGCACTTTTTCCTGATTTCATATTATCAATGGCTAGCCCAACTTCTTCTTGACTAATTTTAGACTCCAATATCTCCCTGTTTTCATTTGGAATACACGGTATAGATAGTTCGTTCAAAAACCCATTTAGTTTTGTTAAATCAGGTTCATTTTTGGTATCATATAATTTTTCATAGTAATCTCTAAAGGCTCTATTAATTTCTAAAGGATCTATAACTACCTGTCCCTTACTTATAATACTGGTAATTGGTGTTTTAATTTCCAATTGTTTAATCTGCCATGCTAATAATTTTCCTGATTTTTCACCTTGTTCATAAAAAGATTGTTTCAATCTTAGAAGACTCGAGGCAGCTCTATTCGCTGATTTTTTGTCGTATTCAGCTCTCAAAATCAGTAATTCATTCTCCAACCTTGGGTCACTTCCTGCATACACTTTTTCCTGAAGATTTTTTATTTTATGTTCCAATTTAGCTCTCTCCTCTCGAGTCTTCTTAGATTTTGATCCTGTATAACTAATAATATGTCCCCTAATAAAAGCTTTGAAAGCCTCCCACTTTACACATGCTGATGTTTGTGTAGTATTGATGTCAAAGAACTCGTCTATCTGTTTTTCTATATACTTGACAAATTCCTCATCCTGAAGCCATTTATGCTGAAATTGCCATCTACCTGATTCCTTTGTCAATTTTTTATCTACATATATTAGACAACAGGGTGCATGATCAGAGATCACGATGTTATCATAAAAGCAGTTTTGAATCTTGGACCTTAATTCTGTGGAAATCAAAAAATAATCAATACGTGAGAATGTCTTGTAGGTACTGGAATAACAAGAATAGGCTTTAACTTGTGGTTTCATTTCTCTCCATATATCTAACAATCTCAATTCTTTCATAAAATGATTAATAGTCATCCTACATCCAATGTGCGTACAATCCAGTCCTGTTGATCTATCCACACCTGGATTCAATGTACAATTAAAATCCCCTGCTATTATATGTTGCCCTGTAAGTGATGATAAGATGAGAAATAAATTAGCAAAGAACTTCTGATCATCTATATTGGGACCATATAAGTTCACAAGATTTATATTTTCTAATAGCAAAGAACCTTGAATGATTACATATCTTCCAAATTTGTCTCCAATTACATTTTTCACTTGAAAAGGAACTGATTTATGTATGAGAGTCATAACTCCCCTGGCTCGGGATGAAAATGAAGAGGTGAATACACTTCCCTGCCATCTACTCCTAATTCTTTTAACATCCTCCTCTATCAGATGAGTTTCTTGTAAAAACACAATTCTTGAACCCATGTCCTTTATTTTATTCATAACTTGTTTAAGTTTTTTTAAATTTTGTAGACCTCTGCAATTCCATGAAGTTAAATTAAGATTAACACTTTGGTCCATGATCAATAGAGAGTTTGGGATTACCTTGCAGTGTAAACATGCTCATACAGAGAAGCAAAAACATGAGTGGTTGAACATTCATCCTACAAACTACACACAAACAAATTTCCCCTTCCCACACTTGTGGCAAACCCCCCAAAATCAAAAGAAAAATTCTGTCTCCCGATATAGCCATCGACCGTTCCACACCCACGGGGAACAGCCTAAGCCACTCCTTCTTCATCCTCCCAATCACCCTAACTCTACTGCTTTTAATGACGTAACATTAACTCTCCTCTGTAGTTTTCCAACTTAACTCCAAAATTTTTAACAACTTTGTACATCATAGTTTTTTTTGTTTGTTTGTTTGTTTTGTTTTTGTTTTGTTTTTTTAATATATAATACAATCTATATTTTGTAAACTTACTATTTACTTCAAGTCAGTCAGATGCCTGTGCAAATGCTTAATTATTCTACCTTATATTTTGTTCATGCTTAGCTCCCACCAGTCTCTTCTTCTTCTTTGATCTTCTTGATGAACTCCTGCGCCTCCTCTGGGGTCTTGAAGATGTGGGTTCTGCCCTCATACGTGGTCAGCAGTCTCGCAGGATAGATTACACCATGATGAATCCCAAGGTTGCGCAGCTCCTTACGTACGGGATCAAACTGCTTCCTCAATTGCTGGATTCCTGTGGCCAAATCTGGGTAGAACCGCACCTGCTGGTCCTGGTGTTTAATCTCTCCTTTAGCACGTGCAGCGTTGAAGATCTTCATCCTGTCTCTGTTGCTAAGAAACTTCATAATTAAGGTCCTCGGCGGTCCCTTATCTCTCCGTGGGCCAATACGATGTGCTTTTTCCAGAACCACTGCTGATTGCAACTCCTCGCTGCCCAGCACCTCCGGAATCCACTTTTCCAGAAAGGAACATACGTCCCGACCTTCTGATTCCTCTGGAAGACCCACCAGCCTCAAATTATTCTGTCTCGACCGAGATTCCAAATCCAAAATATTATCTTCCAGAGATTTATTTTTTTTTTCCAAAGTGCGCACCTTTAATTGAAGACGGGTGACGTCATCTTCAGCACTAGCGAGACGGAGCTCCATCTGCGCCGTTCGTTCTACACAGTCACCCAATTCCTTTCTTATTCCTTCCAACGCTGTCATAATCCCATCAAATCTAGAGGAAAAGTCCGCTCTCATTGAACTCATGGCTGCCATCAGCGCATCTGCGCCATTCCCCGCAGAAATCGCAGCGTTGCCAGCCTCCTCCGCCATATATGGAGTTTTGTTTGCTGCGTCACAGACCTGAAAGTCCGTTAATTTGGACTGTTTCGGCGGCTCGCTTTTTCCTTTTCCTGGTTTTCCAGCCTTAGGCTTCGCCGACATATCCTCGCCCAAATGCTGGGATACGTTCTGTCCCAAATGAGAGAGTTATTTGCCGATTTTTTTTTTCCAGGAGCAGAGCAGAGCGAGACACGTCCGTCCTACGTGGCAGCCATAACCGGAAGTCCAAAAGTTATGTTTAATTTCTTTACATAATCAATGAAAGGTCTCCATATATTCTCAAACACATTTTCCTTTGATTTCAGTATGTATGTTATTCTTTCTAGTGGAAGGTTTGTTAACATCTGTCTTAACCACTGAGTCACATCTGGTCTATGAGTCTTTTTCCCTAGTAGTGCAATACATTTTTTGGCATTAAGCAAACTGAGGTCTATGAATGCTCTTTCACTCTTATTAAAGTTATGCTTTTCTGGATACAGACCCAACAAAAACAGTTTAGGGTTCAATGTGAATTTTTTTGAAATTATTTTTTCAATTGTTACCCTCACCTCTTCCCAAAACATTCTAATTTTTCTACATTCCCATAAACAATGAAATACGGTTCCTTTACTTTCCATACATTTTGTGCATGTATCTGGTATGTTTTTGTTATATCTATTTAACTCCACCGGTGTAACATACATCCGCATTAACCATTTAAAATGTATCAATTTAAGACGTACATTTATTGATTTGGTTTGAGCTTCTGCACAAGCCAATTCCCATTGTTCCTCTGAAATTTCAGTTTGCAGATCTTCTTTCCAATAATTCATTCTTTTCTGTGAGTTTTCACTTGAGGATAGTGTCAATGAGTTATAAAACTCTGAAATAATACCCTTTCTCTTACTATCTTTCGTCAAAATTTTTTCCAAGGATGAATAAGTAGGTCGGGTGAGAGCATTATTTTGATTTGATCGAATAAAATTCCTAAGCTGAAGATATTTAAAAAAAATGTGTTCTGTTAAGATTAAATTTGATCCTCAGTTCTTCAAAAGACATTATGTTATCTGAACGTGACAAATATAAGTCTTGAATCTTTTGAATCCCTTTTAAATTCCAAGTTTGGACATTTCAGACCTCCACGATCAAATGGTAAATATAGTAAGGACAGATGCAATCTAGCCTTCCTATTGTTCCATATAAATTCCACTAACTTTTTTTTAATTCTTGAGAATAGATCTGAAGGTGGTGGTAAAGGAATGTATTGAAATAAATAAAGTATTTTGGGTAAGATATTACTTTTAAGTATATTAATTCTCCCGATCAACGACATTGGTAGTGACATCCATCTCTGAAGTAACTCATTAATATCTGTCATTAAGGCTTCATAGTTGGCACTGGCGACTGATTCTAGTTTAGGCACAATTTGAATTCCTAAATATTTAAACTGATTTACAACATTGAATTGATTTACCTCAGGAGCTGGGTGATTTCTCTGGGTCTCATTTAGCATTAATATTGAAGATTTAGTTTTATTTATTTTATATCCTGATATTTCCCCAAAGTTCTTTATTAAATTTAACAAGGTCGGAATTGATTTTTTAAAATTCGACAAACAAAATTATGTCATCGGCATACAGGGAGATTTTATGTTCTGTTGGTCCTACTGGACCGGCGGCGCCACACGAGTCGGCTGCCTGTTGCAACAGCCTCTTTTTTTTTATCTTCCTTCTTCTTTCTACACCTTTCACTCTGTATATATATCATGGACGCACGGATCGCCCCGGGGGTCTCCCGGGTCGGCGGACGGAGCCACGGTTTGCAGCGGGAGACGTTACAGCGGGGAGGAGCTAGTGCTAGCTAGCACTTGGCCGCCGCCCAGTGCTAATGGGAAACTCGACATACCGGGAGCTGTAGCGAAAACGAAGCGGGTGCCGGGCTGGAGTTTAGGCGGCGTGAAAGAAATATAAGACAGAATAATAAAGAGCGATGGCAAGAACCAAGCAGACCGCCCGTAAAATCTACTGGAGGAAGAAGCCCCCCAGGAGACAGCTAGCCACCAGGGCTGCTCGGAGAGGCGCTCTGGCCACCGGCAGAGTGAAGAGGCCTCGCCGTCACAGGTCCGTGGCTCTGAGAGAGATCCGTCGCTACCAGAAATCCACGGAGCTGCTCATCCGTAAGCTGCCCGTCCAGCACCTGGTGAGGGAGATCGCTCAGGACTTCAAGACCGTCCTGCGTTTCCTGAGTTTCGCCGTCATGGCTCTGCAGGAGACCAGCGAGACCCACCTGGTGGTCTCTTCTTCGCTAAGGGGGTCACCATCATGCCCAAAGACTTCCAGCTGGCCCGCTGCATCCGCGGAGAGAGAGCTTAGACTTTCTGCTGCACATCCACCAGCCATAATGCTCTGCACTGTGTGTCTATATATATATACATTTATAGTAATATGGACATATGTTTGCTAGATGTTGTTTTTTCTTGCCTTCTGATTGTTGCTCTGAGTGTTGCTGTCCCTGTGCTGTTGCAATCCTGGAATTTCCCCATTGTGGGACTAATAAAGGCTTATCTTATCTTATCTTATCTTATCTTATCTTATTATCTGAACCCATTTTATGAAATTATTTCCAAGTCCAAACCTTTGTAGGACTTCAAAAAGAAAGGGTCATTTGACCCTATCAAAGGCCTTTTCGGCGTCCAATGATAGGAGAGCTGTATCCGGTGCTTCTTTATTAGAATAAATAATATTAAATAGTCTTCTTACATTATGGAAGCCTTGTCTTCTCATTATAAAGCCATTCTGATCTCGATTAATAATATTTGGTAATATTTCTTGTAGTCGTCTTGCTAAAATTTTACAGATTATCTTAAGGTCAGCATTTAATAGGCTTATTGGTCTCATGTTTTCACATTTATTAGAGGGTTTACCTGGTTTTGGCAACAGTATAATTAAGGCATTATTCATGTATGGTGGTAAATTACTATTTTAAAATGCTTCTAAAACCATTTCCAAAAGTGGTTTTATTAATTTATTCTTAAATTTTTTATAGAGGTCAACTGGAAGACCATCTGGTCCCGCACTTTTTCCTGATTTCATATTATCAATGGCTAGCCCAACTTCTTCTTGACTAATTTTAGACTCCAATATCTCCCTGTTTTCATTTGGAATACACGGTATAGATAATCCGTCCAAAAACCCATTTAGTTTTGTTAAGTCAGTTTCATTTTTTGTATCATATAGTTTTTCATAATAAACTCTAAAGGCACTATTAATTTCTGAAGGATCTACAACTGCCTGTCCGTTACTTATAATACTGGTAATTGGTGTTTTGGATTCTAATTGTTTAATCTGCCATGCCAATAATTTCCCTGATTTTTCACCTTGTTCATAAAAAGTTTGCTTCAATCTTAGAAGACTCGAGGCAGCTCTATTCGCTGATTTTTTGTCATATTCAACTCTCAGAATCAGTAATTCTTTCTCTAACTTTGGGTTACTTCCTGCATACACTTTTTCTTGAAGAATTTTTATTTTACGTTCCAATTGGACTCTCTCCTCTCGAGTCTTCTTAGATTTTGAACCTATATAACTAATAATATGCCCCCTAATAAAAGCTTTGAAAGCCTCCCACTTTATACATGCTGATGTTTGTGTAGTATTGATATCAAAGAACTCATCTATCTGTTTTTCTGTGTACTTAACAAATTCCTCATCCTGAAGCCATTTATGCTGAAATTGCCACCTACTTGGATCCTTTGTCAATTTCTTATCTACATATATTAGACAGCAGGGTGCATGATCAGATATCACGATGTTATCATAGAAACAGTTTTGAATCTTGGACCTTAATTCTGTGGAGATCAAAAAATAGTCAATACGTGAGAATGTCTTGTAGGTATTAGAATAACAAGAATGGGCTTTGACTTGTGGTTTCATTTCTCTCCATATATCTAGCAATCTCAATTCTCTCATAAAATGATTAATGGTCATCCTGCATCCATTGTGCGTACAGTCCAGTCCTGTTGATCTATCTATACTGGGATTCAATGTACAATTAAAATCCCCTGCTATTATATGTTGCCCTGTAAGTGATGATAAAATAAGAAATAAATTAGCAAAGAAGTTTTGATCATCTATATTGGGACCGTATAAGTTCACCAGATTTATATTTTCTAATAACAAAGATCCTTGGATGATTAGATGTCTTCCTAATTTGTCTCCAATTACATTTTTCACTTGAAATGGGACTGTTTTATGTATGAGAGTCATAACTCCCCTGGCTCGGGATGAAAATGATAAGGTGAACACATTTCCCTGCCATCTTCTCCTAATTCTTTTTACATCCTCCTCTATTAGATGAGTTTCTTGTAAAAACACAATTTTTGAACCTATGTCTTTTATTTTATTCATAACTTGTTTAAGTTTTTTTTAGATTTTGTAGACCTCTGCAATTCCATGAAGTTAAATTAAGATTAACGCTTTGGTCTATGATCAATAAGGAGGTTGAGATTACCTTGCAATATAAACATGCTCATACAGAGAAGCAAAAACATGGATGGTTGAACATTCATCCTACAAACTACACAAAAACAAATTCCGTTTCCCCACATTCGTGGTAATCCCCCCAAAATCAAAAAAAAATTCTGTCTCCCGTTATAGCTAGTGACTGTTCCACACCTGCGAGGATCAGTCAAACCACTCTCTCTTTCTCCTGTCAATCACCCTGACTCTCCTACTTTTTAATGACATGACATTATCTGTCTTCTGTAGTTTTTCCAACATAACTCCAAAATTTTATAGCAACTTTGTACATCATAGCTTTTTTTTTTATATAATACAATCTATATTTTGTAGACATGCTATATGTTTCAGATCAATCAGATGCCTGTGCATATGCTTAAATATTCTACCTTTATATCTTGTTCATGCTTCATGCTTAGCTCCCACCAGTCTCCTCTTGGATCTGCTTGATAAGCTCCTGCGCCTCCTGAGGGGTCTTGAAGATATGGGTTCTCCCTTTATATGTGACCAGCAGTCTTGCCGGATAAATCACTCCGTGACAAATCCCGAGGTTGCGCAGCTCTTTACGGGCGGGGTCAAACTGTTTCCTTAATTGTTGAATTCCTGTGGCCAAATCTGGGTAGAACCGCACCTATTGATCCTGGTATTTAATTTCTCCTTTAGCTCGCGCCGCGTTGGTGACCGTCATCTTGTCTCTGTAGCTGAGGAACTTCATAATCAGCGTCCTCGGTGATGTCTTATTATCTCTCGGTGGGCCGATTCGGTGAGCGCTCTCTAAGACGACCGATGACTGCAGATCCGCGTTGTTCAGCGCTTCTGGAATCCACTTTTCCAAAAAGGAACATGTATCCCATCCCTCTGCTCCCTCCGGGAGGCCCACCAGCCTCAAATTATTCCGTCGTGACCGGGATTCTAAGTCCAGGACATTATCTTCCAGACGTTTATTTTTTAATTCCAATGTTTGCACCTTTAATTGTAGGCTGGTGACGTCATCTTCAGCGCTTGAGATTCGGAGCTCCGCCTGCGATACTCGCTCCATACAGTCGCTTATTTCTTTTCTCATTCCTTCTATCGCTGCTATAATCCCATCAAATTTAGACGAAAAGTCTGCTCTCATGGAGCTGATGGCAGCAAGTACCGCACTCGTGCCCTCCTCAGCAGTCACCGCTCCGCCGCTAGCTCCCTCCTCCGCCATTGTCTTTGGAGATTTTCCTGCTTCGTCACGAGCGTGGAAGTCTTGTTAGCTTGGATTGTTTTGATGAGTCACTTTTTCCTCCTCCTAATTTCCCAGCCTTGGTCTTTACCATATCCGCGCCTAAACGCTGGGATAGAATTTTGTTCCAATTGAGAGAGTTTTAGCCTACTTTTTATTTTTAGGAGCAGAGCAGTGTGAAACACGTCTTCCTACGTGGCCGCCATAACCGAAAGTCATACAATGTTATTTTAAACAATGAATCAATTAATCAATTTGTGACCAGCCGGGTGGATCAGCTGGCTGAATTAAAGGAAAATGGTCACGAAAAAGAAGACAATATGAATCTATTTAGTGGGTAGCCAAGGTCACCTGTCAGTTGAAAGCAGATCATATTAGACTTGACAAGTACATATTTTATGTCCATCCATCCATCCATCCATCTTCTACAGCTTTTCCGGAGGTCCGGGTCACGGAGGCAGCAGTTCAAGCAAAGAAGCCCAGACTTCCCTCTCCCCAGCCACCTGCTCCAGCTCTTCAGAGAGGATACCAAGGTATTCCCAGACCAGCTGGGGGACATAGTCTCTCCAGCGAGTCCTGGGTCTTCCCCGGGGTCTCCTCCCAGAGGGACGTGCCCGAAACACCTGAAGTGGGAGGCGTCTAGGAGGCATCCTGATCAGATGCCCATACCGCCTCAACTGGCTCCTTTCAATGTGGAGGAGCAGCGGTTCTACTCTGAGCCTCTCCCGGATGACTGAGCTCCTCACCCTATCTCTTCTGAGGGTGAGTCCAGCGATCCTACGAAGAAAGCTCATTTCAGCCACTTGTATCCGTGATCTCATTCTTTCGGTCATTATCCAAAGCTCATGACCATAGGTGAGGGTAGGAACGTAAATTGACTGGTAAATTGACAGCTTTGCCTTAGAGCTCAGCTCCCTCTTCACCACAACAGACCAGTACAACGTCTGCATCACTGCAGATGCTGCCCCAATCTGTCTGTCAATCTCTTGCTCCATTCTCTCCTCACTCGTGAATAAGACCCCGAGATACTTAAACTCCTCCACTTGGGGCAGAAGCCTGTCCCCAACCCAGAGAGGACAATCCACCTTTTTCTGGTGGAATCCGGTGCTGTGTGGATTAGGCGGCGGTTAAAGGCAGAGACCTTGGCGGTCTGATCCCAAGCTTCCTAAACTGGCTAAACTGGCATATTTTATGTTAAAAATGCAAATCTCATCCTTTATAGTTATATACAGCTTACATGAATTACAAACACTACTATTGTAAATCAATGAAGTGCGCAGGGGAAAGGGTGAGACTGTTACATTTCAGACTTTACGCATGTGTATACTGACATAACTACTGTACACACAGACAACTGGGGGCTCGGTAGAATGCTGTGAAACTGTAGTTTAATCAACTACAAAAAGAGAGTCACTTACTCAACCTATTGAGTTGTAATGAAGCCTTGAAGACAGGGTGATACAGTGGTGTGAAAAAGTGTTTACCCCCTTCCTGATTTCTCATTTTTTTTTGTATGTTTGTCACACTTAAATGTTTCAGATCATCAAACACATTTAAACATTAGACAAAGATAACACAAGTAAACACAAAATGCAGTTTTTAAGTGAAGGTGTTTATTATTAAGGGTAAAAAAAAATCCAAACCTACAGTGGGGCAAAAAAGTATTTAGTCAGCCACCAATTGTGCAAGTTCTCCCACTTAAAAGATGAGAGAGGTCTCCAATTTTCATCATAGGTATACCTCAACTATGGGAGACAAAATGAGAAAAAAAAATCCAGAAAATCACAATGAAGGATTTTTAATGAATTAATTGGTAAATTCCTCGGTAAAATAAGTATTTGGTCAATAACAAAAGTTCATCTCAATACTTTGTTATATACCCTTTGTTGGCAATGTCAGAGGTCAAACGTTTTCTGTAAATCTTCACAAGGTTTTCATACACTGTTGCTGGTATTTTGGCCCATTCCTCCATGCAGATCTCCTCTAGAGCAGTGATGTTTTGGGGCTATCGCTGGGCAACACGGACTTTCAACTCCCTCCAAAGATCTTCTATGGGGTTGAGATCTGGACACTGGCTAGGCCACTCCAGGACCTTGAAATGCTTCTTACAAAACCACTCCTTCATTGCCCGGGCGGTATGTTTGGGATCATTGTCATGCTGAAAGACCCAGCCACATTTCATTTTCAATGCTCTTGCTGATGAAAGGAGGTTTTCACTCAAAATCTCACGATACATTGCCCCATTCATTCTTTCCTTTACACGGATCAGTCGTCCTGGTCCCTTTGCAGAAAAACAGCCCCAAAGCATGAGGTTTCCACCCCCATGCTTCACAGTAGGTATGGTGTTCTTTCTCCTCCAAACACGACAAGTTAAGTTTTTAACAAAAAGTTCTATTTTAGTTTCATTTGACCATATGACAATCTCCCAATCCTCTTCTGGATCATCCAAATGCTCTCTAGCAAACTTCAGACGGGCCTGGACGTGTACTGGCTTAAGCAGGGGGTCACGTCTGGCACTGCAGGATTTGAGTCCCTGGCGGCGTAGTGTGTTACTGATGGTAGCCTTTGTTACTTTGGTCCCAGCTCTCTGCAGGTCATTCACTAGGTCCCCCCGTGTGGTTCTGGGATTTTTTCTCAATGTTCTCGTGATCATTTTGACCCTACAGGGTGAGATCTTGCGTGGAGCCCCAGATCGAGGGAGATTATCAGTGGTCTTGTATGTCTTCCATTTTCTAATAATTGCTCCCACAGTTGATTTCTTCACACCAAGCTGCTTAAATATTGCAGATTCAGTCTTCCCTGCCTGGTGCAGATCTACAATTTTGTTTCTGGTGTCCTTTGACAGCTCTTTGGTCTTGGCCATAGTGGAGTTTGGAGTCTGACTGTTTGAGGTTGTGGACAGGTGTCTTTTATACTGATAACGAGTTCAAACAGGTGCCATTAATACAGGTAACGAGTGGAGGACAGAGGAGCCTCTTAAAGAAGAAGTTACATGTCTGTGAGAGCCAGAAATCTTGCTTGTTTGTAGGTGACCAAATAATTATTTTACCGAGGAATTTACCAATTAATTCATTAAAAATCCTTCAATGTGATTTTCTGCATTTTTTTTTCTCATTTTGTCTCTCATAGTTGAGGTATACCTATGATGAAAATTGGAGACCTCTCTCATCTTTTAAGTGGGAGAACTTGCACAATTGGTGGCTGACTAAATACTTTTTTGCCCCACTGTACATGACCCTGTGTGAAAATGTGACCCCTGCCCCCCAGTTAAAACATAAATTAACTGTGGCTTATCACATCTTTGGAAAGCTGAGTTCAGTTTCTCTAGCCACACCCAGGTCTGATTACTGCCACACCTGTTCTCAATCAAGAAATCACTGAAATAGGACCTGCCTGACAAAGTGAAGTAGACCAAAAAAGATCCTCAAAAGCTAGACATGTCATGATTTGGTGTTTTGAGGAGGCTTAAGTGCAGGGCAAACCACTTCAGAAGAACGCTCAGACTCAGAAGAAAAGTAACACCACTTTAATGAAAACCCAAAACCCTATACAAACACGCTAACTTAAAGAATAAATACACACACCACAATTAATGAAACCCACAACCAAAATGGCAAACTATATACAAGGAAAACAGTTGCACACTGGAGCCACATGCAGCCTGGGATGAAAGAGAGGAGAGGAATGATTAATGATGAGTATGGCACACTGGGAAATGACAACTGAGGAAATGGATCTTACGATATTGGCAGAGAGCCCGGCAGTGAACTCCAGCTTGGGAAAGGTGAAGGGGATCTGGAGACTGCAGGGAAGGAAGAGGAGTGACTGGGGAACCTGGGTGGAGAAGCCGTTGTCTTGAAGAGAGATGGTTCAGGCGAACGTGCACACACAACTTCGGAGACACACCACTGGAGGCGGCAGCAAACCTGAGATGAGGAGAGAACAAAAGGTAAGACAACTTGAGGAAATAATAAATTTGCCAAACAACAAGAACAGCAGTTGTGAGGTGGCACAAACCCAACGATCCAGCGGAGAGCTCTTCACACACTGGCCCTTAAATACGCTGGTGAATCAGGAAGCAGCAGGTGTGTAATCACGCAGGTACACTGATGAGCTCTGGAGCCAGGAAAACAGAAACGGGGGGGGGGGGGGGCACGCTTTCCTGATCATGACAGTGTCCCCCTCTCAAGGGGCGCCTCCTGACGACCCCCCCCCCAAGCTTCTGTGGATGGGCAAAGTGGAACGCCCGAACCATACCCTTGTCATGGAAATAGGATCGTGGAATCCATGATCTCTCCTCTTGACCATAACCCTTCCAGTGCACCAAATACTGCAGACCCCGGCCTCAATGGCGCATGTCCAGAATCCACTGGACGGTATAGGTTGTATGTCCATCGGCAATCCGGGGAGGTGGAGGGGGGTCTGGAGGAGGGGACAAGAAACTGATAGAGAGAGGTTTGATTTGTGAAACATGAAAAGTAGGATGGAATGCAGAGAGATGAGAGCAACTTCAGTTGGACAGTGACATCATTTATGATGCTGGAGATCGAGAACGGACTCAGAAAGCGAGGGGACAGCTTCTAAGAGTCCGTCTTCACTGGTACCCTCTCAACAGATAACCAGACCTTCTGGTCCATGGAGTATTTTGGCGCTGACGCATGCCTACGGTTGGCATACCAACGATCGCTGAAGAGCTGCTCGAGTGGACCTCCAGAGGTGGTGACAGCGACAGGCGTGAGCCTTCACTGAAGGTACCGCGATCTCCCTCTCCATCATTGGTTGAAGCGGTGGCGTGTACCCCATGACGGCTTTGAATGGTGTCAGCCCCGTAGCGGAGGAGACAGCAGAGTTAAGTGCATACTCCACCCAGGTCAGGTGGGAGCTCCAGCTTGACGGGTTGCAGGATGCTACACACCTCGGGGCGGCCTCCAAGGACTGGTTTGCCCGCTTGGCCTGACCGTTACTCTGGGGGTAGTATCCAGACATGAGGCTGATGGAGATGCCCAAGAATCGACAAAAAGCAAACCACACCCGTGAAGTAAACTGTGGTTGTCGATCAGAGATGATGTCTATGGGGATGCCATGTCATCGGATGATGTGGATGGACAGGAGATTGGCCGTCTCGGCAGCAGAAGGGAGACCGGGAAGGGGAACCAAATGAACGGCTTTGGAGCAGCGATCAGTGATGGTAAAAATGACAGTGTTACCTTGTGATGGTGAAAATGACAGTGTTACCTTGTGATGGAGGGAGACCCGAGACAAAGTCAATGGCAATATGGGACCAGGGATGGGAAGGGATGGGGATTGGATGGAGGAGACCGGTTGCGGGTGAAGATTCTGATTTATTGGAGACACGTGTAGCAGGCCTTAACATAGTCTCTCACGTCCTCCCTGAGGGAAGGCCACCAAAACACATGCTGAATAAGCTCCATGGTGTGGGTAATATCGGGATGACAGGCAAAAAAACTTGTGTGCCCCATTTCAATAACGTCACTGCGTAGGGGGGAGGGCACATACAACCTGTTGGGTGGGCCTCCCTCGGGGACAGGTTTCACCGACTGGGCCTGCCGGACCCTCTGCTCAATATCCCAGCTAAGGGCTCCCAAAATACAGGAGGAAGGCAGGATAGTTTCCAGGAGGGAGGCAGCGGCTGCAGGAGGGGAAGTGGAGGAGGAGTTGGAGGAAAACTGGCGTGAGAGAGCATCACATTTAACGTTACGAGACCCTTGGCAGTATGTGATGGAGAGGTTGAATCTAAGAAAAAACAGGACCCACCGAGCCTGCCGATCATTCAGACGTCTGGCAGATCTAAAATATTCTAAATTTTTGTGATCTGTCCAGACCATCACCGGCTGATTAGCTCCCGCCAACCAGTGTCTCCACTCCTCCAGTGCCAATTTAATGGCCAGCAGTTCGCAGTCCCCTACATCATAATTTCTCTCAGCTGGGGTCAGCTGCCAAGAGAAAAATGCACACGGGTGGAGCTTCTGATCAGAGCCAGAATGCTGTGAGAGCACAGCACCCACCCCCCAATTCAGAAGCATCCACTTCGACCACGAACTGAGCTTGGGGGTCTACAAGAGCCAAGATAGGCATGGTGGTAAATTTCTTTTTAAGTGTAGCAAAAGCCCGCTCAGCAGCCTCGGACCACTTGAATGGGCTCTTGGTAGAAGTAAGCTGGGTAAAGGGCAGAGCGGTTTTGCTATAATCACGGATAAACTGGTGGTAGAAGTTGGCAAAACCCAGGAAGCGTTGAAGCTCCTTCCTGGTTTGGGGAGTAGGCCAGTCTACTACCGCCTGAATTTTTACCGGGTCGGCCTTTAACGTGCCCCCACCCACAGTAAACCCCAAGAAAGAAGTGGAACAGGTGGAAAACTCACACTTCTCAGCTTTCACAAAAAGCTGATTCTCAAGCAGCCGTTGCAGGACAGTCCGGATGTGGACCACATGTTCCTCCAGCATGTGAGAAAAAATCAATATGTCGTCTAAGTAAACAAAAATGAAATTGTTCACCATGTCCCAGAGGACATCATTGATTGATTGCTGGAAGATGGCGGGGGCGTTGGTCAGGCCAAAGGGCATGACCAACTATTCAAAAAGACCCAAATGTGTTTTAAATGCTGTCTCCATTCATCCCCTTCTCGAATAAGTACAAAATGATACGTGTTCCGGAGATCGAGCTTAGTATATACCCGCGCCTGTTGGAGGAGTTCAAAGGCCGAATTAATGAGTGGCAACAGGTATTTATCCTTAATGGTGATGGAATTTAGCTTGCAATAATCAATGCATAGCCGCAAAATTCCATCCTTTTTACCTACAAAAAAGAACCCCGCACCGAGAGGAACGGATGGCAGACGAATAAGACCGGCGCTAAGGGAGTCTTTATTGTAGCTCTCCATCGCTTCCCTCTCCGGCCCAGATAAACTGTAGAGCCTGCTGGATGGCAGCTGTGAACTCCAAAGGAGGTCAATAGCGCAGTCATAGGACCGATGATAGGGCCCTTGACTTGCTAAAGACCTCCCCTAAGTCATGGTAGACCTCGGGCACGCAGCTGAGATCCGTTGGCTCAGCCGAAGGGGAGGAGAGAGGGAGAGAGGGTGAGCAAGCAGCAGACCAGAGACACGACGACAAACAGAATGAGCTCCAGGAAGACATTGAACCCTGGGCCCAGTTAATTATTGGATTATGTTTGTGAAGCCACGGATACCCCAAAATCATGGAAGCGGAAGATTGTAGCAGCACAAAAAATGGATTGTCCCGTGATGTTTACAAGACAAAATGACAGAAATGGGCTCAGTTTGCCGGGTCACTGCCGCGGGACTATAACCAGATAAAGCAGAGACATTAACAGGTGTTGGGAGGTTCCTGGTGGAGGTCTGAAACTTTTGGATCAATTCCTGATGAATGAAGTTTTGCTTCACCCTGGAATCCACCGGAGTGGAGATTTTACACTCGGGTCCCGGTAACTTGATAAGAGCTGGGAGTGTAAAACGGCTGGGGGGATTTCAAGAAGAACTCTCCCTCCCAGACCCCCGACAGTTACTGACAGGCCGATTCTTTTGGCCGAATTGGGCATTTAGAGATGGCATGATCAGTAGCCCCGCAATACATGCACGCCCCCGCCTCTTCCTGGTGCTGGCACTCGTCCAAAGTCAGATGAGTCCTTCCCAGGACCATCAGTTCCAAAGGCAGTGCCGTGGATTCAGTGTGCGGAGGCGGGAACCGGCCATGGAGCAGGTGAGGAAGCAGCGGTCCTTTGCTCCCTAGCACACTCCCGGAACCAGTTGTCTAAGGCCACTGCCTGAATGATCAATTTATCCAAAGAGGAGGGATTCACACGAATAGCCAGTTCGTCGCGGAGGTTGGCATTCAAACTCCAGAGGAACACGCTATGTAGCGCAGCATCATTCCACTTGGAGTCTGCCGCAGTGACCTGAAACTCGACTGAGTAGTTGGCAACTGATCGACTCCTCTGCCGAAGCCCCAGCAACTGGAAAGCAATGTTACTCTCGCTCTCTGTGTGATCAAATGCCCAGGTGAATTCATGAACGAAATGTTCAAAAGTATATTGGGCCCCCTCCGGACCACTCAAGATAGACTGAGCCCACTTGAGTGCCCAGTCATGGAGTAACAGGATCAGGAACTAAATCTTAGTCGAATCATCCCTGTGTTCTCCCTCCACCTGCTGGAAATACATCCAACAGTGTAACAGGAACCCCTTACATCCCCCCACTTCCCCCCCGTATGGGGCAGGCACGGGAACAGAAAAGGTCCTGCGGATAACAGGAGCTGCCGGGGCAGCAGGTGCAGGAAGGGGAGTGGCCGTACCAGGAAGCCGACACAAATGCGGCGTAACCGTGGTCGATTGTTGGGTAATAGTTTGGAGCTGCTCAGACAAAAACATGATCTGGTGCTCCGTGGCTTCCAAACGTGAGAGCGCTGACGGTTCTCCTGAGGCAGCGCCCGCTAAGCCTCAATCCTGGCTGGATCGTTCTGTCATGATTTGGTGTTTTGAGGAGGCTTAAGTGCAGGGAAAAGCACTTCAGAAGAGCACTCAGACTCAGATGAAAAGTAACACCACTTTAATGAAAACCTAAAACCCTATACCAACATGCTAACTTAAAGAATAAATACACACACCACAATTAATGAAACCTGCAACCAAAATGCCAAACTTTATACAAGGAAAACAGTTGCACGCTGGAGCCACATGCCACCTAGGATGAAAGAGAGGAGAAGAATGATTAATGATGAGTATGGCACACTGGGAAATGACAACTGAGGAAATGGATCGTACGATATTGGCAGAGAGCCCGGCAGTGAACTCCAGCTTGGGAAAGGTGAAGGGGATCTGGAGACTGCAGGGAAGGAAGAGGAGTGACTGGGGAATCTGGGTGGAGAAGCCGTTGTCTTGAAGAGGGATGGTTCAGGCGAGCATGCACACACAGCTCCGGAGACGCGCCACTGGAGGCGGCAGCACACCTGAGATGAGGAGAGAACAAAAGGTAAGACAACTTGAGGAAATAATAAATTTGCCAAACAACAAGAACAACAGTTGTGAGGTGACACAAACCCAACGATCCAGCGGAGAGCTCTTCACACACTGGCCCTTAAATATGCTGGTGAATCAGGAAGCAGCAGGTGTGTAATCACGCAGGTACACTGATGAGCTCTGGAGCCAGGAAAACAGAAACAGGAAGAGAGGGAGGAGGCATGCTCGCCTGATCATTACAAGACATCATGCTGCGATTCAAAGAAATTCAGGAACAAATCAGAAACGAAGTAACTGAGGTCTGTCAGTCTGGAAAAGGTTATAAAGCCATTTCTAAAGCTTTGGGACTCCAGCAAACCACAGTGAGAGCCATTATCCACAAATGGAAAAAACATGGAACAGTGGTGAACCTTCCCAGGAGTGGCCGGCCAACCAAAATTACCCCTAGAGCACAACGACGACTCATCCAAGAGGTCACAATAGACCCCACAACAACATCCAAAGAACTGCATGCCTCACTTGCCTCAGTTAAGGTCAGTGTTCATGACTCCACCATAAGAAAGAGACTGGGCAAAAATGCCTGCATGGCAGAGTTCCAAGATAGAAACCACTGTTGAGCAAAAAGACCATAATGGCTTGTCTGAGTTTTGCCAGAAAACATCTTGATGATCCCCAAGATTTTTGGAAAAATACTCTGTGGACTGATGAGGCAAAAGTTGAACTTTTTTGAAGGTGTGTGTCTCATTATATCCGGCGTAAAAATAACACAGGATTTCAGAAAAGGAACGTCGTACCAACAGTAAAATATGGTGGTGGTAGTGTGATGGTCTGGGGTTGTTTTGTTGCTTCAGGACCTGGAAGACTTGCTGTGGTACATGGAACCATGAATTCTGCTGTCTAAACTGAGATAAAGCCACCTCAGCCCCCACCTGTGCAGACCCCTCCGTCACCAAAAGTCACCGTTGAGGATCCACCCCCACTACCACTGCATACCCCCTCGTCTTCAGCTTCCTCTTTCCCATCCTTCCCACTCCTCAGCTTCACTGACCAGATGAAGGAGCTCGTCACTGTGGCCACAAAACTGACCCCATGGCCTAGTCCCATTTTCTCACCCCAAAACCTCCCACTTCATCCTCCCCCCTATCTCCCCCCTCCAGCAATTCCCCAGTGAGCTCTGACACAACTCCCAAAGCCCCGACCCCCACCCCCACAGCTGAAGCCCCGCCGCTGAACCAAACTCCACAGCCTGATAACAACACAAGCTGGGTTTGATGTACTGGGCTCAGACTCTGATACCACTGGTACTCATGTTTCTTTCCAAGACAAGCCGGGGCTCGGTATGTAAGTACTTTGCTTAATTCCTGTTTTGATAAGTAGCAGAAAAGGTTGGTAAATTTACAGAGAAACAAAATCCATCCTATACATCCTGTAATTTTATCAAATTTAGTGTTCATTTCTCACCAGTCACAACCTAACCAAAATAAGAATCTGTCAGATGATGTTCTCAATACACTGAAACTAGCTTTATTAAATATTAGGTTTTTGGCAGGAAAAACATTTTTTAATTAATGATCTCATTATAAAACAAACACTGGATTTTATGTTTTTAACAGAGACTTGGTTACATGATAACGGTGGATCTCTTCTTATTGAAGCAGCCCCTCCCAACTACAGCTTTATAAGTGAACCCAGGCTGCATAAGAAAGGAGGAGGAGTAGCTGTTTTGTTTAATGATTCCCTCCAATTAAAGCAGATGTCTTATGATAAGTTTACTTCATTTGAATATGTGGCTCTTCAGCTGAATTCCTCCTCCCATGTGTTGTTTCTCAATGTTTACAGACTACTTAAATAGTCCAGTCCAAGGACGGATAATTTTTTCACACATAAGGATAAGAACTCCTTATACAAAGATATAGAGTGATGATCATCAAGTCAGTGGTGGTAATGCACCTGTGAGCTGGTTGCCAGCCTCCAATCAAATCTAAAAGAAGAAGATAAATACCATGCAACCTTTTTTGGTGATTTTACAAAGCTGCTGTCTATTATCTGTGTTGACATTGACCGTGTATTTAATGTTGGTGATTTTAACATTCATGTTGACAGCCCTCAGGACAGAAGGACCAAAGAATTGTGTTGTGTCCTTGATAGCTCTGGACTGACTCAGCATGTAATGAAAAAAACACACAACAGAGGACACAGTCTGGACTTGGTCATCTCCAAAGGTCTGAACATCTCTAAGGTTATGGTGATGGATGTTGTTCTGTCCGACCATTCTTGTGTTTTCTTTGAGAGTGCTATTAATTTCAACAGAAATATCCAGACAGAGGTCATCAAAAAATGGTACATCAGTGATACTACCAGTGAAACATTCATCCAAGCTTTCTCTTCCTCACCCCCCCACCACCTTCAGTAAATGAGCTTGTGGAAAATTTCAATGGTAAAATTGCAAATATTATCAATGCCATTGCTTCCATCAAGGTGAAGGTGGTCACTACTATTAAAAAGAAACCTTCATGGAAAATTGCCAGACTAGTAAGAGTTGAAAAAAAGTGTCAAAGCTGAACGCAGGTGGCGAAAAACTAAATTACAGGTTCATTATGAAATCTATAATGAGAGATTGAGCATTTATAATTTGGAGCTGAGAAATGCAAGGCAAGCATATTTTTCTGACATCATTGCTAAAAACAACAATAATGCACACACCTTGTTCACTACTGTTGAAAGTCTAACAAATCCCCCTGTGTCAGTAGCTCCTGAACTTCTATCCAACTGTGCCTGCATTGACTTTACCTTTTTCTTTACTGTCAAAATTCAGAAAATTAAGACAGTCAGTCAGTGCTCCTATGCCAGATGCTGGACTTGTGCTTCCTCTGTGTCCACGTAGAGAAGATATAAACACCATGGCGAAATTTTTTCCAATCAATCATAAAATCTTGGATGACATCATACACCACCTGAAGTCCACTACCTGCTGCCTTGATACCCTCCCAACAAGGTTTTTTAAAAAGGTTTCATATTGTATGGTCTCAGATCTACTACAGATCATAAATTATATCATCATAAACATCATAAACATTCAGGTGTCTTCCCTCAGTGCTTAAAAACAGCTGTTATCAAGCCACTTCTAAAAAAGAGCAACCTAGACACCTCACTCATGAACAGCTGTAGGCCCATATCAAACCTCCTCTTGCTGGCTAAAATAATAGAGAAAGCTGTTTTTCAACAACTGTACAACTTCCTGACATTAAATAACTGTTTTGATGTCTTCCAGTCAGGTTTTTGGCCATACCACAGCACTGAGACAGCTCTAGTTAAGGTCCTTAATGACGTCCACTCCAATACAGATAATGGCAACATTTCAGTCATGGTTCTACTGGACCTCAGTGCTGCATTCGACGCGGTTGACCATAACATCTTACTAGACTGGCTAAAAAACTGGGTGGGACTTTCTGGTACAGCACTTAGCTGGTTTGAGTCCTATTTAAAAGACAGGGACTATTTTGTGTCAATAGGTAACTACAAATCCGAGCGAACAAAAATAACCTGTTGAGTTCCCCAAGGTTCCATTTTGGGACCTCTGCTTTTCAACATCTGTAGGCTCCCACTAGCTCAAATCATAAAAAAACAACAAAATATATTACCATAATTATGCAGATGATACACAAATCTACATAACCGTCTCACCAGGAGACTACACCAAACCCTGATCAAATGCACTGGTCAAATTAAAGAGTGGATGTGCCAGAACTTTTTTCAGTTAAACAACGACAAAACCAAAATAATAGTTTTTAGAGCCAAAGAAGAAAGACTCAAAGTTAATACTAATTTTCAATCAATTATGCTAAAAACCAACAGCCAAGCCAGAAATCTGGATGTGGTTCTGGACTCAGACCTGAATTTTAACAGCCACATTAAGACAGTAGTGAAGTCAGCCTATTAAAAGAACATAGTGAGAATTAGAGGTCTGATGTCTCAGCAGGATCTAGAAAAACTTGTCCATGCATTTATCTTCAGTAAACTGGACTACTGAAATGCTGTCCTCACAGGTCTCCCTAAAAAGTCCATCAGACAGCTGCAGTTGTTTCAGAACACTGCAGCCTGAGTCCTGACTAAGACCAAGAAAGTAGATCATATAACTCCAGTTCTCAAATCTACACTGGCTTCCTGTCTGTCAAAGAATAGATTTCAAAGTACTACTGTTGGTTTATAAAGCTCTGAATGGTTTAGGGCCAAAATACATCTCAGATCTGCTGGTCCATTACGAACCACCCAGAGCCCTTGGGTCATCAGGGTCAGGCCTACTATCTGTGCCCAGAGTTAGAACCTAACATGGTGAGGCAGTGTTTAGTTTTTATGCCCCTCACATATGAAACAAACTCCCAGAAAGCATTAGGGCTGCTGAAACTTTCAGCTGCTTTAAATCCAGGTTAAAAACTCTCCTATTTGCCACGGCCTTTCAGAAGAACAATTGTCAATCTCCTACAATGCACTGTAACTTTTTATTTCTGTCGTATACTATTTTAGCCTGCTTTTGCTTCTCTTTAATTTACTTTTGATTTTTATTTTACAATCTTATGTATTTCTTTTGCAATTTGCTCTGATGCTTTAATGTTTTTATGTAAAGCACTTTGAATTGTCTTGTACACAAAATGTGCTATACAAATAAGCTTGCCTTGCCTTACCAAAAAATCTTGAAGGAGAATGTCCGGCCATTTGTTCGTGACCTCATGCTGAAGCGCACTTGGGTTCTGCAGCAGGACAATGATCCAAAACACACCACCTCTGAATGGTTAAAGAAAAACAAAATGAAGATTTTGGAGTGGCGTAGTCAAAGTCCTGACCTGAATCCGATTGGGATGCTGTGGCATGACCTTTAAAAGGCAATTCGTGCTCGAAAACCCTCCAGTGTGGCTGAATTACAACAATTCTGCAAAGATGAGTGGAACAGAATTCCTCCACAGCACTGTAAAAGACTCATTGCCAGTTATCGTAAACGCTTGGCTGCAATTGTTGCTGCTAAGGGTGGCCCAACCAGTTATTAAGTTTAGGGGCAATCACTTGTTCACACAGGGCCATATAGGTTTGGATTTTTTTTCCCCCTTAATAATAAACACCTTCATTTAAAAACTCCATTTTGTGTTTACTTGTGTTATCTTTGTCTAATATTTAAATTTGTTTGATGATCTGAAATATTTAAGTATGACAAACAGAAAAAAAATGAGAAATCAGGAAGGGGCAAACACTTTTTCACACCAACTAACTAACTAACTAACTAACCTGCACTTATATAGCGCTTTTCTAGTCACAAAGACCACTCAAAGCGCTTTCACTAATACTAACCCTCTATTCTAAGGGCCTATAGGAAACAGATATCTAAGGACAATTTAGAACAGCCAATTAACCTAACATGCATGTCTTTGGATTGTGGGAGGAAACCGGAGCCCCCGGAGTAAACCCACGCAGCACAGGGAGAACATGCAAACTCCACACAGAAAGTTTCCAACCCCTGCCAACCTGGGGATTCGAACTCACTGTATTTGGGGGCGCACCGGCACGTTGCGTATGAGGTGGGTTATTATTAGGACAATTACATGAATTTACTCAACAAGAAGCCACCCATCCGCACAGTGCCAGCTTGTAGTTTGTTCCCAACAATGCTGTTCATTAGAATCATTAGGGAAACCAGCTCTCACTGCAAATTGCGCTTTGATGTTGGACTTTTCAACTGCAATGTATGGGAATAATGGAATATGATGTACCTGGGTGACAGCCGGATAATGCCATCCCACACAGCTGGCATAGCTTGGCTCAGGGTTGACTGGGAAATTCCCGATTGGTCTGCCAGCTCACTCTGGCATGCCCCTGTTTCCAGAAACCCCAGAGTTGTCAGCATCTGCAATGGGACGGGCAGCGCACGGCTTCACACCATGTTGCGCTCCAAGAGCAGGCATAGCTCTGAGCACAGTTCCACAGGGACTGCCCGTGGAAACCTAAACCGGCTGACAAGCCAGTCATCATCCTGAGCCAGAAAATCTTCTAAGTACCCTTTCTCTTCTCACTGTGTGATTTGCACTATCCTCTAATAATGCTAACGTCATTGTTGTTAGAGGCACTTTCTGCACTTCTTTGCACTTGCTTTTATATCCATTTTTGTAATTGTGCACACTTAGATGTTTGTTCATCATGTGTCTCTGGTGTGTACAATCATTTTCACATCATTATCAGTCTCCCAACATCCCCTCTAAGTGTCGCCAACGGACCAATATCAGTACAAACGTACATACACCAGCCATGAAGTTGCCGTGGGGCTGCGCATATTTCCATGGTCATTTCATTCTTAATACATATGAAATTTTCTGTGGAAAAGGATGTACGCCATGTTTTTGTGCATAAGTACCCTTTGTACATGAGGGCCCTGGACAGGACACTGTTCTTCAAACAACACCTTGAAGAAGTGAGGGCCAAGGTGACATCAAGAGTCTCACTTATCCGACTCCTGGCTGGTACTACCTGGGGAGCATCAGCAGGACTCTACAAATCTCCACACAAGCTCTCGTCTTCTCAGCAGCCAAATACTGTGCCCCAGCATGGCGTAGAAGCCCACACATCAAAAAGGTAGATGCTGCCATTAACAATGCATTTAGGACCATAACAGGCTTCCTAAGATCCACCCATGTCTCCTTCCTGCCAGTCCTCTCAGGAATCGCCCCACCTGGCCTCAGATGAAAGGCTGGCACTGGCACTGGTAGCGTCACCTTATAGTTGGCCCTGGCCTGTGAGTTCAGTTGTCAACACCTCTGCTGTTATGAGCTTCACTTCATTGTGACTTCATTGTGGATTATCACTTTGAGTACAACTAACATCTCTGCCACTGTGAGCTTCACTTCATTGGTGACCCTGTGTGTTTAAGAAGTTAATATGGCCTGTGTAGTGACTGGAAAAAAGACAGAAACTACAGCTGTTTGTGAGAGCTGCAACTTAGCTTTCCATAGACTGGAGGATAAATTCCATCACCTGGAAATGAAAATCAGAGACAAGGGCGAACAGATTGATAACTTTATATCAATTGCAGTATGCCAGAGTAAGCATATTTCATATATGGAATCCTTTCTGGTTGCTCCACTAGTCCTGTCACCTTCCTCTCAGCTGTCTCAGGCTCCAGTTTCTGACACTGCCACAACTATTCCATGGCTAGCACCAACCAGCCCTGGAGTTGGTTCTAAACTGTGTCTTCCTGAGGAATGTCTGGCTGCTGTAGTGGACAATTCACCCAAAGAGTGTAAACCTGTGGCTACAGGGGCCAGCATTACCACTTCAGCAGAGGCCACAGAACATCCCAATCCTACTTTCTCCGTACATGTCCTCACCCATCCTGATGCCGACTGGGGACTATTGGGAGCAAGGCCCAAGGCCCCTGTTATCACCTCCACTCCAAATCAGATTAATTCCCGGGCACAGTTGTCCTGGTCTACTGTGGTCCGAGATGGAAGGTATCATCCCGGTGAAGTAGCTCAACAACCTTGCCTTGAGTGCCGAAACTGGTATACACTCCTTCCCAACAATGCTGCAGCCCACTCTTCTGACGCTACTACTGGGGGCTCAGTAGCATCTGGACTGGTTGTGTCATCTCCTGGACCTGTGAATGTTTCTCAGCCTCATTCAGAATCAACAGAGTCCTCATCCTTCTCTTGCCGCAGACTGCTGAAAGAGGCTGTTATGTGTGGCTGCTCTGGGAATGCAACTTTTCCACTAACACTAATTCTGGCCATGAGTCTTCCCCAACCCTGGAAGATCAGACCACCCACAGATGGGCCATCACTCCTCAGAATTGTCCTGCCACTTCTGCCAGGAACCGCCTGTCTCCTGCACTCACAACTGATTGAAGCACATCCGATGTCCTCATCATTGGGTTGTCTATGGTCTGACATGTGGCTATTCATAGTGGCCAAACCTTCTGTTTGCCTGGTACATGTGTGAAGGATATTAAACCTAAAGCCATTCAGCTGATAAACACTAATATAATAATTCAATTTCTGCCGTTGTTTTTCATGTCGGCTCTAATGACTTGAAAAACCAGCAGTCTGAACTCCTTAAGATGGAGTTTGCACACCTGATTGACACTCTGCTGGATACTGGGAAACTGTCATTTCAGGCCCATTGCCCTCCCCTTGTTATGGTGACTTGATGTTTAGTCGCCTCTGCCAGCTTCACATTTGTGCTGGATACTGGGAAACTGTGTCATTTCAGGCCCATTGCCCTCCCCTTGTTATGGTGACTTGATGTTTAGTCACGTCTGCCAGTTTCACATTTGGTGAAAAGGCTTCTGCACAAACAGATGTATTCCAGTTGTAGATAATTTCACATCTTTTCTTAACCATCCAGAACTTTTTAGATTTGATGGGCTCCACCCAAATCACAAGGGATCAAGGATCTTCTCCACAAACATTGAGTTGACCCTTCACTCTTGTAAATCTGTCACAGCCTGATATTCAGAGAGTTCAAGTGACAATCACTGCATTCCTGTTATATCTGCCAGACATTCCACAAATTTTCCTTTAAAGCAGTTAGGCATGTACTTGTATAATCTCATCAGAATAAACATTCAATCCCATAATTATTCACCACCACCCCCACTAATGAAAATCAAATGTGGACTTCTGAATATAAGATCACTCTCCTCTAAGTCACTGATATCAAATAGTCTTATGACTGATCATAAAATTGATTTATTTTCTTTAACTGAGACTTGGCTCCATAAGGATGATTTTGTTACAATAAATGAATCCACACCTCCGGGTTACATCAATTTTCAAAGTGCTCGTAGCACTGGCCGTGGAGGGGGTGTGGCTGCCATCATAAATTCAAATATTTCAGTCAAAGCTAAAGGTAAAAATAATTGCACATCTTTTGAAAGCCTCACCCTCTGCCTCTCTTATCCTCTTGCAAAGACCCATAAACCTTTTCTTTTTGTCATATTGTATCGTCCACCTGGCCCTTACTCAGAATTTTTGTCTGAACTCTCTGAATTTCTGTCTAAGTTAGTGCTCAATACTGACAAAATTATTATAGCTGGTGACTTTAATATCCATGTCGATGTTTATAGTGACAGTCTCAGTACTGCATTTAATTCCTTAGAATCCATAGGTTTCTGTCAGATGGTAACAAAACCCACTCACTGTCATAATCATATACTTGACCTTGTCTTGACTTTTGGCATTGAGATAGAAAAATTGATAATATTGCCTCATAACCCTCTTTTGTCTGATCATCCATTAATAACATTTGACATTATGATCAATGGCTTTACAGAATTGCATAAAAATATGCAGTACTGCAGGTTTCTTTCTGACAGTGCTGTGATAAGATTTAAGGAATCACTATCCTCATTACTCCCTACATGTTTTACCTCTGTTGATGAAAACTTTTCAAACTTTACTCCCTTTCAAATAGATTGTTTGGCTAACAGTGTTGCAGCCACTTTATGAGCGGCTTTTGATAATATTGCCCCACTACAGAGAAGTGTGTTCTCAGATTAGGTTCACACCCTGGTACAATGATCAATTGCATGCCTTAAAACAACCTTCTAGGAAGTGGGAAAGGAAATGGCGTGCCATTAAATCAAGAGAATGCTTTTTAGCCTGGAAAAAAATATTTTATTACATACAAAGACACCATACGCACAGTTAGAACTAGATGCTATTCACAGCTAATTGAAGAGAAGAAAACCAACCCCAAATTCCTTTTTACAGGGATGGCAATTTTCCGCCGATCCGCGGATTTCCGCCGATTTATTTTCAAATTGATCATTTCTGTGAATCGTCTAAATCCGTTGAGAAAATTTTAGGGGGGGTAAGGTACCTTATTGTTACCGATTTTAGCAAAAATCAACACGATTACATAAGCGCTCGGCGCTTCTCCGGAAGTCGTCTTCCGCGATAACCCGGATGTGTTGTGTTCAAGCTACTGCTGTATTGCAGTAGCTTGACAGACCTGCGATTGGATAGTTGCAAACGATTGGACCAATCAAATGGCTCGTTGTATGCTTTTTCAAAGATTCATGGTGGCGTGTTCTCAGGGATGTGATTTTCTGCTAATTCGCCGAATTCCGCTTTATTTTATCTTCCAGGAAGATAAAGTACGTTAAGTATGTTAGCGGCTTGTGGTCCACGAACGCAGTGAAGGTGCGCCCTTTCAGGCAGGACTGGAAGTGGCGTATGGAAGTTAACCATCCCCTTTTATGATTCCAAACAGTTTGAAATTGACAGTGCACAGTGGACATTGACTCATAACTTTTGAATATTTCTAAGACTTGGCTACATCAGTGATTGTGCAAAATGAACTGCTCAAGTCTCAATGGAGATTGAAACTGGTGATCTGAAATGAATGCTGAAATTATAAAAAGTAGTCGTATGTTGGAATTTTATTTCTATTATGGAATAGATAAAATTAACTGATTTTGATTTGATCAAGTGTTAAAGCATGTGATGAATAATGCTTGTTGGAATATTTTAGGAATGCTATCTTCTTTGAACATAAGTCAATATTATACAGTAATAAGTGGCATTCAGCTGTTTGTTTTATGTCATTTAAGCACAGTTCTGGTACTTAAAAATCATAAAAACCCAGGAGCTTCAGGGGGCTTTGCCCCCCTTGACCCCCCCCCACCCACCCACCGGGGCTCTGCCCCGGACACCGCTGGGGGACTGTGTCCCCCAGACCCCCTGCTGAATTTTCAGATAATTTCCCCAACCCCAAATCACATCGCTGGTTCATGTTGGAATTCTGAGCTTTCGGTATTGTTTTCAGTGGAATTATGGGATTTTTATCGAAGGATCAGGAGTCATCAGTGCTAGAAATAGACAAAAGTGTCAAAAACAAATTCCGATGGAATTGGCTTGAGAGAAAAGTGACGGTAAAGGTGAAAATTGGCTCAAAGTTCGACGAGGTAACAGAAACACTCAGACAATTTCTGAAGAAACCAGAAAAGGAGATGAAGTTCAAAGTTCAGAGAGTGACACAGCTTGCTGCCAAAAGGAAGAAAGTTTCACATTAGAAGTGACTTGGTGACCAGTGTAAATAGTGTAATAAACTCTTATAGAACTGTTAAATATGTTGGACTAAAGACAGTGAGACAACATTGAAGAAAAAGTAAGTTAACTTTTCATTAAATTTAATGATTTATCTAAGTCTAGTATTTCATTTTTTTTAATCATTTTTTTCAGTCTAAATTACTTCTGTTTTACTGAAAACCTTTCCAGCTTCAGGGGGGCTGCGCCCCCCCGGCCCCCCCATAAGTCATTCAACCAAATTCAGCTGAAACCAGAATTTCCTGTTGCCATCCCTTTTTTTAAGACTGTTGCCAGACTGACCAAGAGTCACAATACTGTTGAACAACGTATTCCTTCATCATTGAGCTGCAATGACTTCATGAACTTCTTTACTAACAAGGTTGTAGCCATTAGAGAAAAGATTAGTCTTTCTCATCCCAATATCAGTACCACGCTCACGGGGGGGGGGGGGGGGGGGGAATTTTTGATTTTTAAAAGATCTTTAATAAACACATTTTTCCATCATTCAGTACAATTATCATACCATACTACATTACAAAGAAGAATTATCCCCCCCCTCAAATGCCCAAACAAAAGCTGGCCATCACAAACTAAACAAAGGACATCCTCAAGGGACCAGAGGGTCCTAAAACCTTCCACATCCCCATTCCCCATAAAAAACTCAAAATCCAGCCTTATTCTGGCTTTAAGTAGCCTCACAAATAAAATTTTGACATCAACATCATTCTCAACATTCTCAAGTTTTCTTCTCCGGCTTACATAGATAGCCAACTTTGCCTTCCCTAAAACTTCTGTTTAAAACGGTGATTGTACATAAAACCACAAATGAAAACCTGCTTGGAGAAAACTTCCTTAAAGCTGTGAAAAAGTTCTGTGAGTAGTTCAAAGAGACCATTTAGATGCTGACATT
Organism: Pholidichthys leucotaenia; assembly: GCA_020510985.1. Lineage (NCBI taxonomy): Eukaryota > Metazoa > Chordata > Actinopteri > Cichliformes > Pholidichthyidae > Pholidichthys > Pholidichthys leucotaenia. The sequence continues at coordinate 402,046,839 of CM035838.1, forward strand.
CAGTAAAATAATGAAAAACTCTCTCTCTAGAGGAACAGAAAACACACTGATCACTGACACTGCTGTTAATCACAGAGACAAAAGCATTGACAGCTATAATGCCATGCAGGGCCCTCCACTGTAAATCTCCTTGCTTCTTAGGAAGAAGGGGTTTATAAAGAGCCCTCCAGGCAGGCTGATGCCCTTTTTCCAGTCTAAAGTAGGCTCTCCATGGAGTGTCCACACAGGTGTTCAATCTGTCCTTGTTGAGTGCCACCACCACAAGTCTGGAGAGTGCCTTACCACTGGCTCCTCCAAAGTCCACATCAGGGGAGCAGAGAATCCCAGTAAGGAGCTAGGAGAAACGTCAAAGTCCATATGAAGTGTGTGGGAGGGAAAAGGGTCCGTGCTTTCTGGCTGCAGCGTGCCTTTGCTAAAGTCCATGAGTAGGGAGCGCTCAAGTCCGTGAAGCTCCTGTTTCCAGTGTGAAAGAAGACCGCCAATGAAACGATTTGATCTAAAACTGAGATGTGCTGCTAAAGCTGAGGCGTTGTTGAGGCCAGGACCAGCCAATTCCACCACTTGCTTCAAAGTGAGAACATTCCTGGAACACAGCCTATCAAAGAAGGTCCTTCCAACTCCCGGCAGGACACCAAGACGACCACCAAAAACCAGCAGCTCCCTCAACAACCAGTGGAGGGAATCACATGGCCCTCTTTGTTTTTTAAAAAGAGTCCACACTGAAAACAGACTGCGGTAAAAACTGGGTAAAGACAGTGCACTGGAGTTCTTAAAATCCATTAAAAACACAGGGAGGTCTAGCCCAAGCCCAAGGACTCTCTGTAAAATAACATAGGCCAAAGGCCTCCATACCAGGTCCTGGGGGCCCCGTCAGCAGTCTCTGTATGAAAGTCAGTCAAAAAGCAGCACCTCTACTAACTAAATGAACCACTCCTTGCCCCCCTTCCTCTTTGGGAAGAAATAACAGGGCTTGAGGGACCCAGTGGAGTCCACCCCCCCCCCCAAAAAAAGTCCACCATAACAGACTGAATTTTGAACAGCAAACCAGCAGGGGGGGTCCATGCACATGAGGCGGTGCCACAGGGATGAGGAAACAAGATTATTTAAAATGAGCACTCTTCCTTTAAAAGCTATTTTTAGCATTAGCCACTTCCACTTATTTAGTCTCCCCTTGATTTTCTCTATGACCCCGTCCCAATTTTTTTGCTCAAACTGTTAATTTCCAATAAAAACACCTAGATACTTGAATCCTCCTTTTTTCCAATTCAGCCCACCAGGCAGTGTAAGCTGATTTTCTAGTTCCCCCCCCCCCCCACCATCAGAGCCTTGCTTTTTCCCATTTATTTTTGCAGAAGAAAGTTGGCCAAAAAGATTAACACTCTTAACCACAACATCAATGTCACTCTGCTTGTTTAGCAGAATGACTACATCACCTGCATAGGCCGACAGCCTAAACATGGTTTCACAGCTAGGAAACGTGACTCCTGATAGGTCCCTTCTCAAACGGTGAAGCAAAGGCTCTATGGCGAGGGAGTACAGACAGCATCCCTGAGAGAGGGCAGCCCTGCCGAATACCCCTCTGGACTTTTAAAGGGGCAGACAGGCCCCCATTTATCTTCAGTACACTCTCAGTGTCACTGTACAAGACCCGTGCCCTGGCTATGAAGCCTGGGCTGAACCCAAAAGCAGCTAAAACTTTCCATAAATACTGGTGTTCAACCCGGTCAAAAGCCTTTTCCTGGTCTATTGAAATCAAACCAGTTTCCACAGCCAATGAACCAGAGACCTCCAAAACATCCCGAATTAAAAGTGACTTTGTCACTGATCAGCCTGCCAGGCACACAGTAAGTCTGGTCTACATGAATGAGCTCACTCATCACTTTTTTCAGTCGTTGGGCCAGAACTTTTGAAAGAATTTTGTAGTCTGTGCAGAGCAGAGAGACTGACCTTCAGTTCTTTAGGCTCTGTAGGTCCCCTTTTTTGGGCAACAGCGTGATGATGGCCCTCCTGCAGGTCGTGGGTAGGGTCCCCCTTTTCAAACTATCTTGGAGAACCTCCAGCAGGTCTGGACCAAGCAGGGGCCAGAATTCCTTTTAAAAGTCCACAGAGAGACCATCTATGCCTGGTGACTTTCCATTCTGGAGGCTCATTAGTGCTGCATGCAGCTCAGACAGAGACAGTGGAGCATCCAAGCCGGCAACAAGGTCCTCTGAGAGCACTGGAAGACCACCAAGGAAACTCTGGCTCAGTGACGTGTCTTCCCTCCGCTTTGCTTTATACAGTTCACTGTAGAAACTAGCAGCATATTTCCTGATCTCTGCTGCTGTGGAGATTGTTCTCCCATCATCGTCCAGCAAGGAGTGAATAAGCTTTCTCTGGCCATTTTTCCACTCCAGTCCAAGAAAGTATTGGGAGGGCGAGTCCATCAGAGCTACGTCCATGTAGCATGAGCGGACCAGAGCTCCCTGTGCGGTGACCCCTTGCAAGCTAGCCAAGGCTGACTTTTTTGATTTAAGAGCCTCTAATGACTCTTTTCCACTAACCCCACTTGGCCCTGATTGGCTAACACGACACGACTCACAACGACTCGTTTCGGCCTCGATTGCGTTTCCACATTACTGCTGATATGCCTGCGGTGGGTGGGATTTCTTGAACAGCAAGGCGGTGCCACACTCTTGTGACGTGAAGCACGCGACCCAAGCAAACATAACGTGGCGGCTGTACAAGGCGACTCCTCGGTCTGTGGCTTTTTGTCACCGTAAATGCCAAAAAGGACCGCCAGACAAGGGTACAGGCAGCGAGACGAAACACTCTGGAATAGTACTGCAGCTTCTGGGAGAGCTGAAGACGTGAGGATACAAACTAGATCATATATGACGGTAAGCTAATGGTTGCTAATGCTAGTTTGCTTTAAGTACGTTGTGCTACACTGTAATGTCTGCAAGTTATTGCTGTTAGGTACTAAAATATGTATGCTGTGTGTGTGTGGATGTGTTTCAGATGGCTCTGTTGTGGGAAAATTACCGCTTCAAACGGTCGGTCTGGGCATTCAGTACAGCCTGTCACTGATGTCAACACAGCCCGTCACTGATGTCACCCCAGCTTCACCAACGATCAGTGGTTGTAGAGCTTAAGAATGTTTGTAGAAACGCTTATTTCCTGTGCAACAAATTGCTCTGATCTGCGTGAAAATCATGGAAAGACTGTTGAGACATCATGGGACCTACCTGCTCCAGCAGCACTGAGTCTGAGGTGGTGTCATAGCAAAAAATGATCAGCTGACACAACTTGATCACCAGGTTAATAACTATATTAGCCACTATGTTCAAAAAGTAAACAGTACCGAGTTAGGTATAATAAGATATATTTGACAATTATGATGCATTTTAGGCCAAAACAAACTTGATCTAGGATTAAAATCAATTAAAACTAGAAAAGCACTCGGAGAGCGCAGACCTCCGCCAAGTGCCACAGTTCCCCCCATACAGTGTTTGTGTGTACGTTTTCAGATTCCTTGACCATGAAAACATATGACTAGCAATTGGATTGACAATGATAGGATTAGTGGTTCAGTAGTTATTCACGAAAATCGCATTTTCCATAATGGCGGTTTTCGCCACAGTTCCCCCCATACAGTGTTTGTGTGTACGTTTTCAGATTCCTTGACCATGAAAACATATGACTAGCAATTGGATTCACAATGATAGGATTAGTGGTTCAGTAGTTATTCACGAAAATCGCATTTTCCGTAATGGCGGTTTTCTTCTGGATGGTGATCCGGATCACCACCAAAATCTAATCATCTGTAGGATACCCCATTTGTGACAATCTGTGAAAATTTCATGAAAATCCGTCCATAACTTTTTGAGTTATCTTGCTAACAAACAAACAAACAGACAGACAGACAGACAAACCAACGCCGATGAAAACATAACCTCCTTGGCGAAGGTAATAATGCAGTCACAAGGTTACATGGAAAATACTTGATTTACTAGATACATGTACTGTAGAAATATATATTCTCTGCATCAACAATGTACTATACATGCATTCAGTAATATTGCACTGGGAATTGCACTGACAATAAACCTCTTAAGTTTTTGCAGATGTGTCTTTTTTATATGTGAAGGTTACCACCATGTGGCACAAATGAAATACTAACAGATTGGAAAAGCTGTCTAAGAACAATCCAGCAGTTTGAGAAATCACTTTTGGTTTGGTGTAAGTCTGTCAACAGATTTATGAACCATAAAGCAGTTTGTGTTAAAATGTTAAATCCCATTAAACCCTAACCCGGGGGTTTCCGATCATGTGTCATGGGGGGCCAAGACCTGCAGGTTCTCTCCTCTACCCAGTCTCTTCAGCAGGTGTTCTCACTGATCAGCAGTCAGTGGAAGAAGTTCAGTGGAATCCGCTGTTGAAGACACTGTTTGGAGGTAAAGCCCGCAGGGTCTTGGCCCTCCATGGCACATGATTGGACACCCCCGCCCAAACCCATTATGACGAAGAGCAGATGCTAATATGACCCAGAATTCCTCCATATACTGGTACTATCACTAAAGTATGCAGGGTCTTCTGCGGTGTCACATCCAATAATACAGTCTTCAGTTAATAAAATAATTGTTTTGGTTACTTTTTTCTTAAAAATGAGCCATTATTTTCAAGGTCACCAATAAATGCTTTGTACTGTTGACGCTTTTCCCACCGGTGTCTTAACAGACAAAATAGAAAATCATGATGCAAACACATACAGTAAGTCACTAAATTGTTTATTACAATCAGCAGCAAATTCCAGATTATTCAGAATGTGCAAAATTCAAACTAAAAAACAAAAAGAAACTGGAATGGGTCACACACGCCAGCCACGCTGCCTCACTGAGAAGCAACTGGATCGGCCCCTCGTTCTGGTCCTGGTTCAGCAGATCTTCAGCCTGCATCTCTGTAAATAGTGAGGCAAGGTCCGGTTTGGGTGGATCGTTTCCCTCTTGCCTAGACAAAAGACAGAAATGGGTGGTGGTTAATTAAAGCAAGTTTAAAACATATTTGGGAAATACACTTGTTGCTAAAAGCCAGTGGTGGAATGTGAATGAATCTTTATTTTGGATAGATTAATATATATTAGTGTTTATATATTCATATATTTATTCCATCTAGCTACAATACTCCGCACTGTGTGTTTATATACTCATATATTTATTCCATCCAGCTACAATGCTCTGCACTGTTTATATATTTATATATCTATCCCATCTAGCTACAATGCTCCGCACTGTGTGTGTGTGTCTCTCTCTCTCTCTCTCTCTCTCTCTATATATATATATATATATATATATATATATATATACAGTATATATATACAGTATATACGTGTATATATATATATATATATATATATATATATATATATATATATATATATATATATATATATATACAGTATATATATATATATATATACTGTATATACTGTATATGTACATATGTATACTCGCTGCTCTTGTTTTTTCTCTTGCCTTCTGATTGTTGCTCTGAGTGTTGCTATCCCTGTGCTGTTGCAATCCTGGAATTTCCCCATTGTGGGACTAATAAAGGCTGATCTTATCTTAAAAGTAAAGATTAAAAGAAAATAGAATAATATGACAAAGGGGGAAAAAATCTAACAAGGTCAAATTAAACAATAACTCCTCTGATTATACAGTTCAACATAGGTTATCTGAAATGGGTGATGGCTGAAGCTGCAGCTTATATTGCCCACCATATTCCATCCAAGAATTCAAAAGAAAAACAAAAGAGGAGCGATTACAATTTGAATGTGACAGTAAAGTACTTCGAATCTAGTACTTTAACTGAAGGTGTGCATCACCGAGTGTGGAGTCGCTCAGTCAAAATATGGAGTTTTTATCAATAAAAGTTTGTCTTGTCTGTAAAAGTGTCTCTTCTTGCCCTGGCTTCAAGTGTGGGCGGTGTTTTGTACTTGTATTGCTAAAATATAAAAGGATGCACTACAATGGGTCTCAAATATTTGTAATGTGTCCTGTTACTGGATGAGTTTATTGATGATAGACTATAAACTACACATATAAATTAAATTATATTGATGACTGAACAACTCCCATTCCACAAAAGATACAGTTATGAAAATAACTCACAAATGATCACACAAGTGATCTGACAAAAAAATAAATACATTAACAAGCGGTTTATTTTACAGTTGATGTGCCAGTCATTTTCAATTATTCTGTAATTAATATTCACACAATCAAATAAATCTCAGTTCAGTCCCTTTTATATTAAGTGGAAATTGTGCTACTTTGGTTTTGACACTTTACCTATGAAAGCAAAGGATTTCAGTACTTTCCACAGTGACAAGGTCCGTTGTGGGGCGGCTGCTTTTCCTTTCCTCTTGCCTAGACAAACGACAGAAATGTATGGTGGTTAGTTCAAGCAAGTTCAACACATATACAGGCACATCTCAAAAATTAGAATATCATGAAAAAGTTCAATAGTTTTTGTCACTCATTTCAGAAAGTGAAACCCATATATAGATTCATTACACGGACAGTGATATATTGCAAGTGTTTATTTTAATTTTGATGATTATGGCTACAGCTCATATTAACCAAGACCTCAGCGGCCAACATTTATATTTAAAAACTATTTTTTAAAGTTAATTTTATGTAATATTCTATTTTTTTGCCAAATTGAATTTGGGGTTTTCAGGGGCTGTAAGCTATAATCATCCAAATTATAATAAATAAACGCTTGAAATATATCACTGTCTGTGTAAGGAATCTATATAATATACGGATTTCACTTTCTGAAATGAGTGACAAAAAATACTGAATTTTTTCATGACATTCTAATTTTTGGAGATGTACCTGTGTAGTAGTAGTAGTAGTAGATTAGTTTATTTGACAGGGACAGTGCAATAAACATAGACAATTAATCAAAGACAATCAATCTGATGTGTTGCACATAGAGTGTATAGCTATTAGCTAATTTGCAACTCTTGTCCCTGGATGGGCTTTAGAAAAAAGAATCAAGTTAGGGAAATAGACTTGTGAAAGTCAGTGGTGGAATGTGACAAAAATGCTTTGTTTCTCTGACCAGTGAGAACCCCAGGATCCACTCTGTACATGTACAAGTACATTTTCAATCCAGGGATTTATGGTGGAACAGCACAACAACACTGTTCCAACACCTTTTATGGAAAATCCACAGAATAGGTGTGTGGTTCTATTCTGACGCTTTAGAAAATTATATGAATGACTTTATAAATCACTGGTTTGAAAAAGCACTTTTAATATGTTGAAATTTCGGCTCCTGGGCTCCACTTGACCTGTATCCACAATATAAACACTGAGGGAGGCTAACCCCTGGCATGTGGAAACACATTCTAGCATTAAATTGCACACAATTTAATGCGCAGCACCAAAGTGCAATACGTACACAAACCAGGACTTTAACCAGGATTAACATATTTCATTGTTTTGCTCTCACAAGCGAATACTTAGGACAAAACAAGCACGAATCAGCAGTTGGCTACTAGCTAGCTACTAGCTAACACTCGTTAGCCAGCACAGGACGGCGCTGTATCGCTCAAAAAAAGTGAGCTTACCACCAACAGGATAAATAAGCGAACAGATGCACAATATTACAAATCACTCACCATCGATGGTTCTCTCACGTTCCTCTTCAGCTTGTCCGTAGTCCGGTTCTATGCTGGGCTGCATCTGTATCGGTGTGGGTTGCTCCTCTCACTGTGGATCTACCGCCAAGCAGAGAAAACCCTGCACCTCTTCGTTGGACCACGGTGTAGATTTCCGCAAACGCTGTCTGTATTAATATCGTATTTACTCGGTGATCGAGTTAGTCCAGGAAATATTGCAAATGGCGGTCGTGTAGATTACACAGACGATGGACGCTTTCGTGACGTTACGCCCTTACCAATCAGTGGCTCGCAGTCTGTTGACATCACATCTCGGCTTGACTCAGCGCAGCTGTACCCTGGCCTCGAACAGGAACGAAAATAGCGCCTGTTAGCGCCTGTTAACCGGTGCTGGGGCTAATGGAAAAGGCTACAAACGCGGGCCGAGGCGTAACGTGTTGGGCCAAGTGGGGCTAGTGGAAAAGTGCCTTAAGTGATCTTGTTTTCCTGTAGAAATGAATAACTTCTCTAGCTCTACCACCTCAGTCTCCAGAGCTTTCAAGGATTTGGTCAAGCTATGAGTGACATTTCAAGTGTACTGTTGACAAAGTTGTTTTATCTGTGCCTTACCAAAATCCCACCACATTTGGAGAGATTTAAAAGAGGTTTTTTGTTCGCTGTGTGACTTCCATAAACAATGAAAAACTCCTTTAAAAGACAAATCATTTAAAGTGTATTATTAAAATGCCAAAAAGCACTCTTACACTTTACATTTTCAATAAAAACAGAACAAAACAGCAGGCAGTGATCAGTGAAACCAACAGGACAGAGACAACTATTTTTAAAAATACTCATTTGATGTTTAAAACCATAAAAACGGTCTAACCTAGCCATAGATAAAAGGTTGTCTTTAACATGGCTCCAGCTGTACTGCCTCTGGTCCCCATGATGTGATCTCCACACATCGGCCATTTCGTGTGCCTTCAGCAGCTCCCTCAGTCTATTGGCAGAAGCAGGGTAAGGCTCCTGATGGTTCCTGTCTAGTCTGTGGTTTAATGTACAATTAAAATCACCCCCCAGAAATAAAAAAAACTATTCAAATTACAGGATCTAACCATATCCGATAACACATCAAAGAACCTGATCCTCTCTGCTGTCTGTGTTGGCACATACACATTTATAAAAACCAAGTTTACGTTTTCAAACTACCTTTAATAAGATTAAATGACCTTTCACCACCTCTTCTACCTCATGAGAGACAGGCACACAACCCCTAGAGAAAAGTACAGCAACCCCCCCACTGCTATTTGATTTGTGGCTAAAAAAAAAAAAAATGCAGCCATCCCACTCTTTTCTCCACTGGCTCTCAATGTCTACAGTGCTTTGAGTCTCCTGTAGCATCAGCACATTAAGCTTCTTTAAATTAAAAAGCTTGTATAAAGAGGCCCTTTTTACGTCATCCCTGGCCCCATTAATAACAAGATGCCAATTCTAAGGTTAGGCATCAAAAAGGATAAAAAATAAGGTACAGTTAAAAAAAACACACATAGCAGAAAAGGGAAAAGACTAAGAGTCAACATGACTGTTAGTGATTTGTGATTTCAGTTTAAGCACAAGTTTCTTTAAACGATTTATTTTCTGATCAGTGAAAGTCTCATTCCCATCATTCAGTTTCATCAACTTGCGAGCTGATGCAACAAATAATTCCAGATCTGGACAGTAATTTTCTACTTTCATAGCTCTACTCCCCTTAGTCACTTGAAGAAACTTCCTGATCTTCATAAAGAAGTAGGAGCTTTGCTCCTCCTGCGTCTGCATGAGCTCAGACTCAGCTTCACTGTCATCAGAAGCACTCTCATCCAGCACTTCCAAACTCCCCACCCTACTAGATTTAGCAGAGCTCTGCAAGTTTTCAGCACTTTTTCTTTTTTGTGCAACTTTAAAAATGATGATCAGTAATACAGGTGAGTCCTGGATTTTTATGGCTATTTTTGTGCCACACAGAAGTTTGATAAGGGAGTCGACTGCCTTGTGCATCTCGGAGGGTGAAAAACACCTCGTGGGTAAAACCAGGTCTGTGGTGGACCACTCCCAGTTACACAGTGAGACTGGACATCCTGGCAGATAGGCACATCTGTCGCAAGGTCTGTGGTGGACTTTTGCCAGTCGGTGCATCGTGACATGCACTACACAAAGAGCAGAAATAAACGAACCTTATCATCTGGTCAGTCACTGCAACAGATACTGGAGTCAGTTTGTCTTGGCCTGTCCTTTCCACTGGTAATACCTCTATCTGCCAAGAATGTGTCGCTAGTCCAGCAAAAGCTAGCGGTACTCAAATGCTTTGCAAGCAGTTTCATGAAATGGTCAGTCAGAGAGCAACCCATACCGGCTCAGACGTCGCCCAGGTTAACAAGGTCAGGAGTGCCTGGCAGCGGAAGGCGAATTACAGAGCTGTGTGAATCTCATCAGACCTAAATGAAACAGTTGTTGTCGCCCCCGACAGACTGCTATGGTGATGATGATGATGATGAAAAGGATCCTCCTCAACAAAATTATTTTCCTGCATTTCTTCATCAGCTGCAGCATTTGTCATACAGCATTTACTTGGTGTGTCCGTCACAGCCCCGGTCTGCTCCTCTGCCTGCAAAATCTGTTCATTCACGTTTTTTCCTTTAACTGCACTCTTTTTGCACTTCACCTCTTTACTCTGGAGGACAGGCTCGTCACAATGATCAGAGCTGCCGCCAGACAGAAACTCCCCACCATCACTGTTTGGAGGAGCAACCACCGTGCCCGCCGCTGCCTCCCTCGGTGCGGCCGAGCCACCCCGGCAGAAGTGGATGCCGTAGCAGCATCCACCGCATCACATGTAGCGCTACCCTCTGGACCACTAGAAACACCAGTGTCACCTTTCTTACTCCCAGTATTATTCATGTTAACTTTTTCAGGATATGATCTAATAAGATGGCCTTCTGCACCACATGCAAAACACTTCATAGTTTCAGATGTTGCAAAAACTAAATAGCTAAAGCTGTCAATCCTGAAGTTAAAAGACACGTTCAGTTCTGCAGAGCTGTCTTTTAACACCATGAAACATTGCCTTCTGTGACACACGACATGCTTTAGCAGGGGTGATTTACTACCCAGAGAGACCATTCTTATGGGGGAAACAACTTGGCCAAAACGGGATAACTCTCTTATCAGCTGATAATTTTTAATGAAAGGAGGAGTGTTAGAGATGGTGATCCTCCTAGAAGGGTTCATCAGTGGTAAAACAGGAGTTAAAGTGTCATTTATGACAACTCCCTGTTCCACCACCTGATCAGCTTTTTCAGTTCGATCCAGAAAAATGACAATTGCGCTGTTCATCCTTGATGCTGACTTTATACTGTCATGTCCAACCACCTGTCCCACTGCGAGGCCAGCCTCCTCCACAGAACAGGAAACTGTTGGGAGGATTCTCACGCCATGCCTCCGGGTCAAGCGCTCGAACTCCACGCCACTGTCAGCTACTGGCATGATGCCGGCCAGGAAAAAACGGGCAGCAGAAGCTACCGTTCCCCGACACACTCACTCCAAAACTCACACCCCAGCACACACACACTCAAACTACTATATAATAAACACACGCACCTCAACACACAAGATAGAGAAAAGTTAGAAAAACAAAGTTTAGAGTACTCACTCGACTCCACTCCACACACCTGCTCCCACAAACGCTCACGCATGTGCATGAGAGAGGGGGAGAGGGAGAGGGAGGGAGGGAGAGAGAGAGAGAGAGAGGGGGAGAGAGGGAGGGAGAGAGGGTGAAAAAAATGAACAAAAATAAGGAGTCCTCTTTGTGAATTGTGCAGGTGACAGATTTTGTGTGTGACACATTGTCGCATCTGAGCACGGGGGGGTCCACCGTGCTCCTTTCTTTCTTTGTATAGTGTTGTACTTTAGAGTCCTAATTCTTGTTATTTTATCTGTGGTTGGTTTTCACATATTCTGCATCATCTGTTTGCTTTATTTTTTCTGTTTACTTTCACTGTAGTTTTATTACTCACATGTTTGGGGATTATTTGTCATATATTTGTACTTTGCGGTTTCCTTTTTTCCTTTCTGTAGGGGTTGACAGTGTCAGAAGGTTAGGTTAATTGGTTGTTCTAAATTGTCCCTAGATATCTGTTTCCTATAGGCCCTTAGAATAGAGGGTTAGTACTAGTGAAAGTGCTTTGAGTGGTCTTTGTGACTTGAAAAGCGCTATATAAGTGCAGGTTAGTTAGTAGTTAGTTAGAAGCCAAGCCGGCTTGGTTTCCCCTGGCTTGGTCCTGACCTGTCTGTGGGTTTAGGTGCCGCTGTGTATGTATGTATAGTATGTATTTCTGTGTGCTTCCTTACCCATAGCCACAGTCTGACTGGCAGCTGTTAAACAGCCGCGGTGACCTACTTTCTGTGACCGCTGCTAACAGCTTGTCGGTCCGGCCACGCCCCCTCTCTCATTATCTCCAGCTGTTCCCATTCCTGTGTGCCATCTTCTCACTCCTTGCCCAGGTGTTCCTAATGACATCATCACCAGCAGTGCGTGTACGTAAGCGCCTTTTGCCAGTTACGCACTGCTGGGTCTTTGACTACTGACTGACGGACTAATTGGGTGTTGAATCAGTGAACTGTCAGCTCCATTACGATGTGGATCAGCTCCTCGCAGTCTGTGGTTCTCTTGCGCTCTCATAGTCAGAATCAGAATCAGAATCAGAATCAGCTTTATTGCCAAGTATATTTGGCGAATCATAGTGATGATTCCAGCACTATGGAATCATAGTGATTCCAGCTGTGGAACGCCACCGTGGATACACATCTCTCCTCATGCGTTCGTGGGGCGATGCCGGCCCCCGAACGTTTTTTTTTTGTACCTTTTTGTAAGTCTTAACCTTTTGAAACTGTTTGTCATGAGTCTTTATGTTAATAAATGTGTGTTGGTGTATCCCTGCGCGTAACTCCTCATCATTTTACCCCTCACCGTGTGCTGCGTAAAAGCGCACGGGAGGGTTCATGACAGCTGTCAATGGCCTCATGAGTTTTCTCTGCAGGGCGTGGCCTGTCATCTGTCAGCTTCCTCATCCCCTCCAGCTGACCTAATTATCTCTTCCCTTCTTTGTTGCTCGCTCAGATTGTCCACACCGGTGAATCATTGTGTAATGGGTTTTCATCCCTATTTAAGGGAAACTCTTGGACATTTTCACTGTTGCGGCCACATCTCCTTGGGACGAATCCCAGCCTCGCTATCCACGTCAGAGCCCTGTTTTTGCTCTGGTGTCCTACTCGTGTAAGTTACCCTTGTTGTCACTTTGTTTCTTTGAGTATTTTGTTGGACTTTATATTTGTAAATAAACTTCACAAACTTGCAGTTCAGAGCCTGGGTCTATTCTCTCTGCCCCAGAGGGGCATACTTGACAACACATAATCAACGTCAAAGTCAACTTTATTGTCAATTCTGCCATATGTACAGTACATACAGTGAATTGAAATTACGTTACTCTGAGACCCATGGTGCAGCATGGTAAACACTAAATAGGAAATATGAATATCAGAATCAGAATGAACTTTATTGCCAAGCATGTTAAAAACATACGAGGAATTTGACTTGACATTAGGCGCACTCGATAAGTGCTTCCTAATGACACGGCAGCCATGCAAGGCGCCTCATCAAACAGTGGGGGGTAAAGAGGGGGAGGGGGAGGGGATGACACATTGGGCAGAGAGAAAAAACCATAGTTATCAGAATATCGCTCGAGTGAGCAAGATTATGATCACATAGAAAAAAAAACCCTCAATGCACACTTAGCAGACAAGTTACAATACACACGTTGACAAAGCGCAAAAGAGAGAGACCAGTGTGTGTATCAGTCCTGTGATATCAGTATGAATGCAGTGTGAATGTATCAGTTGCTGGTGCACAACAAAGGACATCTCCTAGGCAACGGCTGGATGTTATGTTCATGTATTCTAAACATAGATAAGCATGTCCACAGAGTCCATCTCTCTTCAGTGCATGCCAGATGGTAAAGTTCCATATTAGACACATGATCACGCTGTCCTTGTAGAGTGTCAGGTTGCTGCACAACAGCAATTGTTTGTTAATTGTTTGGGTTAAGAGAAGCCAAACTCCCTTCAGCTTTATCTCTTCTATTGGAGGAAGGACGCCGAATCAAGGCCTGATAAGCACAGTTCACTTAGAGCATAGAAATTTCCTCTCTTGTGCGATTCTGTGCATCACAATTTACATACACAGGCTTTAAAATCATTCCCTGGAGAGCACTCAGCGACTCCAAGATGTTTTCCACCTACTGAAACATAGATAAACATGTCCATAGAGTCCATCTCTCTTCAGTGCATGCCAGATGGTAAATTCCATGTTAGTCATTTGCCGCTATCAGTGCTCTCCCCAGCTGGTCGAATTTGTTGAGGGAGCTACGCCGGGTCCGCATTTTGATTAGCTCATCCAACATCTATAATTTTCGATACACCAGGAAAACTTCAGAGCCAAACCGCAGAAATCCTGTGATCATGCCAAAACAGGTAGATGTCTTCCACATCTTCAGTCGAATCACACAGACACATGAGTTCCAATTGTTCCATGAGTCTCTCCACTTGGGCTCCCCCTGGCCCTGGCCCGATTTTCTGTAAAAAAGTGGTGTCAATAGCATTAAAGCCCACAATTCCATAATTCCCATAATTTCCATCATTTCCGTTTGGATCGAGATGCAGCAGAAGAAGAGCGAGACACAGACAGGACACAGCAAGCTGGGATCAGTATCAAGGGAAATGATAAATAATAAATAATATAAAGTATAACATCTAACACCAAACATTAAACATCAAACATCATTGCAAAGAAAACCAACCCACAACCAGAAGTTAACTAAAAATACTATGGGTGTGCAAAATAACTAAATACAATAAAAATAATAAATAAACGAAGCAGATACAATAGGGCTTTCGCCGACTGACGCTGTCAGTGGCTCAGGCCCTAATTAAGACAGCACGCAGTGACTTAAGGCACATGTCAGAAAGAGGGTTAAAGTGGCATGTTGTGCAAAGAGAGCAGTCCATTGCTGCATAAAGTGACTGATGCAGCCCTGTCAAGTGGCCCTCACTCTTGTGAGGTTTGACCAGCAGTTTCCCCCACTTGAACGGGAAGCTTGCTTCGGAAGATAGAACTGGAAGTCACTCAGTGACCAAGACTCAACTTTTTCCTTTTATTTTTGAAAAGTCATCAAGGCCAAGCACGACCAAGCACAGGCCAAGCAAAGGTGAAAAACCTTTAAATACAACACAAATAAAGGGTCAAGGAAAATGTAACCCAAGAACCCATAATAAATCAACATAACCCAAAATCAAATACTCAATTTTTAAATTACTAAAACTCAGTCTTGAAATAAGTAGAAAATACATCTAAAGCACCCCAAATACTAAATACATCTTAAAACACTGTTCAATAATGATTTTTAACCTTACAACATTAGCAGCTTTTAACTTTTAAACTCTTAAAATACACTCCATTTTAACTATACTTTTAAACCCACATGATTTTATAAATATATGACATTTTAACTTACATTTCAAACACACAGTTTTTTAACACATCACATTTAACCTAAACTTGATCAAATGACTTTCCAAATGCAGCTACAAAGACACATATCACAAATGGATGCTCACCAGCTCCTTCTTCCTTGCTTGAAACAAGCTTTAGTCCTGCAGTCTTTTCCAAAGTCCAAGTTCTCCAACCATTTCTCTCACGCACTGCTTACTCTCCACTGCCCTGTGAGTAACTACCTCCAAACTCCCTTAATCACCAGATCATTCCCACCTGGTGCAATCAACCAACTGCCCTCAGGCTGGGAAGCACACCCAGATCTTAAACACTCAGGCAGAGAGGGTGTGGCCTGCAGCTCAGCTCAACACCTCCCACTTGATCTTCCCACAGAAACCGCTGGAAAGATCGCACACAGTAAACTAGTGGTCACAGATTTCCTCCTGGGCCTCCTGCCCGCTCCTCCACTGGCAGTAGGACCATCAGACGTCGGACATCCCGGTGAAGAATTATGGACTGAAGGTCCCTCCGAATGCTGGAGGCAGGATGCTTGGATGCTGATGTTGCAGGTCTCACCTCAGGAACACAGGAGCTTGCCACAACTCTAGCATTCACATCTCGTACAATGCCTCTGGGGTCTGGGTTGACAGTGATGACTCTCCCAAGCTTAAAATGACCCCTCAATGCATTCTGGTCACACAGCCAAACAATATCTCCAACTGCAACGTTCCTCTGTGTGGTGTGCCATTTACTCCTCATGAAGAGATTAGGACCGGCAAGTTGGCTCAAGGACCTCGAGAATTTATTTACCTGGTGCTGCATTTCCTGAAGTCACGTATAGGGATAGCTTGCGAAGTTGAATGTTTTCCAGTCACCACTTCATGATGCTCGTCCCAACAGAAGTGTATTGGGTGTAATGTACTGCACGGTGTCTTCATGGCTCTGCACCCTGACATCAATGGGACGCTCATTAGAAAGATTAGCAGCTAGCTGAAGCATTGTCTGAAGTTCACTGTAACCGAGCCGAGTCTCTTCCCAGACTCTGGAACGCCTTCTTCGCAATCCAAACAGCTGCTTCAGCAGAGCCATTTTGACGAGGTGAATCAGCTGGCTGGATTTTCCAATGCCAGTCGGTTCCATTTTGAGCTGAAGTCTCCTCCACAGCAGACCTGTTGAGGCCATCCAAAAACTGATACAACTCCTTCAGAACAGGCTTGGCACCGACAAAATTGGTCCCTGGATTGGACCAAATCTTCTTAGGATGCCTTCAAATTGCTGTAAACCTCTGATAAGCCATCAGAAAGCTTTCAGTCGACATGGTGTTGGCCAGCTCTGTGTGGATTGCTCTACTGGCCATACAGCAAAATACGACTCCCCAAACCTTCATTGTGACTCTCTTCCACACATCATCTTTGACCAGATAAGGTTCAAACAGGTCAACTGCTGTGAACTCAAATGGGGATGCTGGCCCAGTTCTCTCTTGAGGCAGATCACCCATCACTTGCTGGCATCTTCTAGCTCTGGCTTTCTTACAAATCACACAGTTTTCAATGACCTTTTTGAGCAGTTCTTTGTCCATTGATGACCCATGCTCTCTTTCTCACCTTCAATAGAGTTGCAGCCACTCCCTCATGACCCTTGCTGTGAGCTTCACGAACCAACAGAGTTGCAACCCAGGCACTGTAAGGTATGAGGGGGACACCAACTTTGTCTTCATTAAAAGCCTGGACTCTCCCACCACAAACCAGTAGCCCAGTTTCTTCTTCTTTGAAGACTACCAGCCGGTATATTGTGGTAGTTGGAAAAATCACACCCTCTTGTGCAGCAAGGAAAAGGTCTCTTAAAGCATCTTGGCGCTCCGTTGCAGTGATGACCTGGGCTGATGAAACCGCCTCCCACTTTGGGGTTCCCAGGATCTTATTTTTAGCTGCAAAGCATTTTGCTGCCCTCCAGACCCAAGCAACTGTCTTAACCAGGTGAGCCAAATTGCTGAACCGTCCTTCATCCATCAGGTTTCGGACAGCAGCACCAGCAGGTGGCCTCCGACACTCCGGATCTGGTGGCTCCTTCTTCACCTGAGCACTTGTGTGTGCGGCAACAAATGATTTCTTCTGCATTTTTCCAGCACTCTCTCTGGCAGTGGCTGATACATCCTTTGCAGACTTAATTGGCCACTCATCAGCTGGTAGACTCAGGAACTCTGGTCCTTGCTGCCATGGTGAATTTTCATTCAAATCTTTTGGACCAGCCTGCGCGTGATGATATCAGCAACGATCAGTGGTCCAGGGATCCACCACCAATCCTGAAGTTGCGCGCTGCTTTGGATTTCTCCTATCCTGTTGGCAAAAAAGGTCTGAATTGCACCAAGGACTGTTTGGCTGTCAACAAAGTGATACCATTGCTTGACTTGAATTCGGCTATGTTGCTCAAAGTACTTCTTCAACCGGGCGGCAAATACTGCTCCACAAAGCTCTGCCTTGACTACTTCCCCCTTGTGGTCTAAGGGAGTTAATTTAACTTTAGACTCCACCAGCCTCACCGTACAACCTTGGTCACAGGCCCACCACAGATACAGGACGGCACCATAAGCATGCTCGCTGCCATCAGAGAAGGTGATTGCATTAGGTTCAGCCGATGCACCCACTGGCGTCAGAGCTCTGTAAAACTTGACCTTACTCAGATGGGCATATCCTTCAAAGAGGCTGATGGCATCTTCTCTGAGCTTTCCTGATAGCGCAAGGTCCCAAGTATCTTTGATGGTGCTGCACTTGGGTTTGGCCTCCAGAAATGCTCGCCGAACCAAAATGGTCCCTTTCTGCTTTACAGGCATCGTCAGACCAATCGGGTCATACAGTCCAGAAACTTGGCTGAGTAACTCTCGTCGTGTCAGTGGGTCTGGCGTCTGGGCTCTCACCTGCTCCAATTGAAGGTCCTAGCTGAGTCTCATTTTCCTCTTCCTCTTTGAGAAATTTATCCCAACCATGGCATAAAGCTTATCATCCTCCAGGGAGTAGCCAAGGCCAAGAGCTTTATTGTCCTCCTCTTTGAGCTGATTCGGCAGGATCACAGTCTTTGGAATAGCCACCTGTTCCTATTTTCCAGCAGACTCCCTCCTACTTTGGCCAGAGAAGACTCATGGCTTCAACTCGAACCCTCCTGCTTTCAGGATCTGCTCTACATTTTCTGTAATGACTTTGAGCTGGTCTAAGTTGTCATGAGAGGTTAACAAGTCATCGACATAGCTGTCCTCCTGCAGCACTCGACGTTCTTCCTCAAGATGGCTGAACTGAGGGAGATTAGCCGTCTCTCTCATGGCGAGTTGAGCAATACAACCTGCTGGCTTATCTCCAATGTTAACTCTCGTGACTGCATATTCACCCAGCTCCTCCTCTTCAGAGCCACGCCACAGGAACCTATGCAAATGCACCTCTTGGTCTTCAAGCCGCACTGAATTGTACATTTTCTTTATGTCTCCCAATGCAGCAAAAGCTCCCCTCCGGAATTTGAGAAGCACAGCACGGATGGAATTGAGGACGTCTGGGGCTTTTAGCAGGAGATCATTGAGACTCACCCCTCAGCACCTTTGACTACTGTTCCAAACCAGTCTCACCGGAGTTGTAACAGAGTGTGGGTTGGGTGCAGTGAGGTGGCTGATGTACCATACTGGACCAGTCCATGCATAAAGGACATCTTTAGGCAACTTCATTGCGGCCCGGCGCTCGACCAGCTCGTGAATTTGCGCAGCATAGGCAGCCTTCCACTCTGGCTCCCTAGCCAGCTACCTCTCAGTCCTGAAGAATGTGACCTCAACTGCACTCCTGTTGCTTGGTAATGAGGCTGGATCTGCTACCCAGGGGTACTTGGCGTGCCAGTGAGGCCTTTCACTGTGATCATCAGCAGCTACATACAGTTAGGCCCAGAAATATTTTGACAGTGACACAATCTTCATGATTTGGGCTCTGCATGCCACCACATTGGATTTGAAATGAGACAACTACAACGGAATTGAAGTGCAGACTTTAAGGTTTAATTCAAGGGGTTGAACAAAAATATATGATTAAACATGTAGGAATTGTAGCTATTTTTATACAAACACTCCTCATTTCAGGGGCTCAAAAGTAATTGGACAAATAAACATAACCCTAAGTAAAATGTTACTTTTCAATATTTTGTTGAGAATCCTTTGCAGGCAATGACTGCCTGAAGTCTGGAACCCATGGACATCACCAAACACTGGGTTTCCTCCTTTGTGATGCTTTGCCAGGCCTTTACTGCAGCTGTCTTCAGTTGTTGCTTGTTTGTGGGTCTTTCTGCCTTTAGCTTTGTCTTGAGCAAGTGAAATGCATGCTCGATTGGGTTGAGATCTGGTGATTGACTCGGCCATTGCAGAATATTCCACTTCGTTGCTTTAAAACACTCCTGGGTTGCTTTTGCAGTATGTTTTGTATCATTGGTGAAGTGCCGTCCAATCAACTTTGCTGCATTTGGCTGAATCTGAGCAAAAAGTATATCCCTATACACTTCAGAATTCATCCGGCTGCTTCTGTCTTTTGTCACATCATCAATAAACACAAGTGACCCAGTGCCATTGGAAGCCATGCATGCCCACGCCATCACACTGCCTCCACCATGTTTTACAGAAGATGTAGTGCTTTGGATCATGAGCTGTTCCAATTCTTCTCCAAACTTTCTTCTTCCCATGATTCTGTTACAGGTTGATCTTAGTATCATCTGTCCAAAGAATGCTGTTCCAAAACTGGGCTGGCTTCTTCAGGTGTTTTTTGGCAAAGTCAATTCTGGCCTTTCTATTTTTTAGGCTGATTTATGGTTTGCACCTTGTGGTGAATCCTTTGTATTTACTCTCATGAAGTCTTCTCTTTATGGTAGACTTAGATATTGATACACCTACTTCCTGGAGAGTGTTCTTCACTTGAGTGGATGTTGTGAAGGGGTTGTTCTTCACCATGGAAAGGACTCTGTGATCATCCACCACTGTTGTCTTCCGTGGACATCCAGGCCTTTTTGAGTTCCCAAGCTCACCAGTGCACTCTTTTTTCTCAGAATGTACCAAACTGTTGATTTGGCCACTCCTAACATTTCTGCTATCTCTCTGATGGATTTCTTCTTTTTTTTCAGCCTCAGGATGGTCTGTTTCACCTCCATTGAGAGCTCTTTTGACCACATGTTGTGTGTTCACATTAACAGTTTCCAAATGCAAACGCCACACCTGGAATCAACTCCAGACCTTTTAACTGCTTAATTGATGACAGGTTAATGAGGGAAGAGCCCATGCAGCCTTGTTGTTTTTTTTTTGTTTTTTTTGTTTTTTTTGCAGCCTTCTGAGTCAATTGTCCAATTACTTTTGGTCCCTTGAAAAAGAGGCGGCTACATATTAAAGAGCTGTAATTCCTAAACCCTTGCTCCAATTTGGATGTGAATACTCTCAAATTACAGCTGAGAGTCTGCACTTTAAGCCCATATTGATTATATAATTGTATCCTGAATATGTTTTCGTAAATGGCTAAAATACCAAAAATTGTGTCACTGTCCAAATATTTTTGGGCCTAACTGTATGTGAGGCCACTTTTTACCACCTCCAGCTCCCTTTCTTCAGCGAGGGTCATTTCCTTGCCACCTGGCTGGCAGTTCCCACAGCGACAGCCCCCACATCTCGGGACGCAACCAGCGCCAATACTATCCCATTTCCACCACTCGAGGAAGTTGGAAGTAGTAGCTGCACAACTAGACTGATGAGGTTGGATGCAATTGAGGCTTGCTGGCTTTGTGGAGGATAAATGGGGACTGCGCAGGTATGTTCTTCATACTTTACAGCAACAGTTCTCATAGACCTTGCGAAGTGCGTTCTTGATGTGTAGGCTGATACAGTGACCTCTTCAAACAGCTCAGGATGAGTGCCCGCAACTGTCTTTCCCATTGGTCCATCCCACAGCACAAGGTCCCCCACTGTGCAAATCTTCTGCAGAGCCAGCTGACCCTCCTTGTGACTTACAAGGAGCTGGATCTCTCTTGGTCTTACCAGGTCACTGAGCAGGACATCTGGGAAGAACTCTTGCAGTTTTTTGGTTGACACATGTCTGTGGATATCTGCAATGCTGTCTAACCCGTGGCAAATCAGCTGGTGGGACTTGAGAGTACCTCTTGAGGTGTTAATACGAATTTTCAGGAGGTACTGCTTTGTTTTGACATGGATTTTCATGCCTCCTACACCGTGGACCACAAGCGTGATGTCTTCACTTCTAAGATTAAGCCGACCTGCTGCCTCATGGGTGATATAATTGGTGTCAGAAGCTAGGTCGATCAGGGTCCCAATTTTCTGCCCAGCATTAGCTGTTACCTCCAGCAGCATCATGATGACAGGCCACTCCGCTAGGCCGCTCTCTGCCAGAAGACTTGAGTGACTCTTTGCAACATGGGAGGTGCTCGCTGCTGTGTTGCAGAATGCATCCCGGCATTGTTGGGCTAATTCAGGTGAGAGCTTTCTGAAGAATTCTCCCTGGACCTCGGTGTAATTCCTCTTATTGCCACCTCCCACTGTACTGCCTTTGCTCCTCTTCTGGGCCGTGCTGCCTCTGGATGCTCCAGCATTGGGACACAGATAGTAGTGATGGTCTGTGGCTCTCTTGTCCTTACACTCAGGATTCTTGCACAGGAATGACGTTCTGCAGTGATTATCATCATCATGGACCCCCAGACATTTCCAGCAGGCTCCCAGCTTTTGCACTGCATCCTTCTTCTCTGTGAACTTGAGCACACGGAACTTTTTGCAGAAGTACAGCTTTTTCTTATGCTTGATGTCCCCACAGACGGTTCTGGCTTGCCTTTGCTCAGAAGACAAACAAAAACTGAAAAGCCTCATGACTAAATTTAATTACCAGCAAATCATCAAAGGACCCACCAGGATAACCAAACAATCCAGAACACTTATTGACATGGTATTTACTAATAAACCAGAACGAATAACCAGAACCTATAATCTTGTAACTGGTCTCTCAGATCATAACATGGTTCTTGCTGTCAGGAAACTTACTAAAAAGCGACTACAGTATTTTGGGGGAGTCGATATTGACAAATCAAATTTTATTATCCCCAAATCAAAAAATGAGGAGTTTGAACATTACTTAGAGAATCAAAATTGGGAGCAGCTCATGGCAACATGTGAAGTAGATGATTGTTGTAATTTTATAACTGCAACAATCACAAAGTCTATAGAAAAATTTTCAAAGCAAATTAAAAGTAGACAACAGAAGATTAGCCTACCATGGTTAAATAATGAAATAAGAAAACTTATGAAGAGGCGAGACTATGCACTGAAAACATCACTAACCTCCAAACTACAAAATGATCACCTTGTGTACAAAAGTTTAAGAAATAAAGTGGTACATGAGCTGCGAAAATCAAAAATATCTTATTACAATAAACTGATAGATCATGCAAAGGGTAACAACAGTTCCCTATGGAGGCATTTAAATAACTTAACTAATAAAAAAAACGATCAGAAGGGGGTAAAGGAACTTAGAATCAATGGCAAGACCGTCAGTGACAAGGCTACTTTGGCAAATGAATTTAATTCACACTTTGTGGGCTCTGTGGAAGACTTAACAAAAATTTTTGTGCTGCCAAATGTGCTCAACAACACAAATTCCATACTTCCAACAGATACTTTTCACATCGATGAGGTAAATGAGAAGTTAATTGCTGGTATTGTTAAAACACTGTCAAACTCAAAAACTAATGATATCTACAATATGAGCACCTCCTTTCTCAAAATGCACAGCAAAATATTAATCAAACCACTGACTCATCTCATTAATCTCTCCATAAGGTCTAGTACATTTCCATCTGGCTGGAAAAAAGCTGTCGTCATACCAGTTCATAAATCAGGCAGTAAAGACGATATATGCAATTACCGCCCAATCTCTATCTTACCAGTCCTATCTAAGGTTCTTGAAAAAGTTGTAGCTACACAGCTGATAGACTACTTACAAGACAGTCAACTTCTTCATCCACATCAATTTGGTTTTAGACCAGGATACTCAACAGAAACAGCAAATTGTTGCCTTATTGAAAACGTCAAACAGTCCTTGGACAGGGGTAATGTGGTAGGAGCTGTTTTTCTAGATCTCAAAAAGGCTTTCGATACTGTAAACCACAGTTTGCTTTTATCCAAAATGGTATCTTTTAACTTCTCCCCAAATACATTAGAATGGTTTGCATCTTATCTCCAGAATAGAGAACAGTGTGTAAAAGTTCACCAGGATAAATCCTCATTTTTAAACAACCGCATGGGTATCCCACAAGGGTCCATTCTTGGTCCTTTACTTTTCAGCATTTTTATTAATGACTTGCCGTTACACTGCTCAGCTGCAACATGCCAACTTTATGCAGATGATGCAGTTATTTACACAGCTGCCAAGACTCCAGCACAGGCTGCAGATGTACTGTCTACAAGTATGGTTGATGTCCAAGAGTGGCTCCTCAAGAACCATCTATTGCTGAACCTTCAGAAAACAGTCTCAATGTGCTTTTCAATCAAAAAATGTAACCTGCAACATTTTAAAGTTAATATACATGATCATGACATCAGTTTAGCTACAGAATTCAAATACCTTGGCATTGTACTAGATCCTCAACTCAAATTTAATCTTCATATAAAGAAAATTTCAAAAACAGTAAAAAAAAATCTGAACTGCTTTAAATTAATTAGATATTACATACCTTACGAAGCAGCTGCACTGTATATGCATTCTATGGTTTTTTCTCATATATCATACTGTTTGACAGTCTGGGCTCAAGCAGCCCCTTCCACAATAAGACATATAGGTTCATTATATAATCAAACCCTAAAAATCTTGGACAAAAAGCCCATTAGGTGGCATCACTGTAATGTTTTAAAAAAATACAACCTATTGAGTTTTGAGAGCTTCATTGACCTCTGTCTTCTGAAATTAACGTTCAAATGTTTCCATAAATCAGCACCCGAGCCACTTGCTGGTTTCGTCCAAAGACAGGACAGCAGCAGAGCCACCAGGAGTTCTGTTAACAATAACTGTAAAATATTCCACCGCAGAACCACATTTGGACAAACAGCTTTCTCTATAAAGGGCAGTCACATCTGGAACACAATGCCAAATGAAATTAAAATAATAACGGACTTTAAAACATTCACTAAAAATGTTAAAAACTGGCTGAAAAATAAACAAGAATGTACTCATGTATGAATTATTTGTCTGCAAAGTGAGAGTGAATGAAGGGAAGGAATAAATGTGTTTGTTTATAGTGAGTGACGGAGGGAGGAAGGCCTGAAATAGGCAAATGTGAGTTATGTTATATGTGTTAAATGTGAGTCAGGCTGTTATATTTGTGTATTTATAATATTTTATAATATATGTGTATTTATAATATTTATAATATTTATGTTAAATGTGAGTCAGGCTGTTATATTTGTGTATTTATAATATTTATAATATTTATAATTGTGTATTTATAATTTTTCTGCATTGATGTATGTGGTTATTGTGTATATTTTTTATCTTGATTCTTTTTTCTAAAGCCCATCCAGGGACAAGAGTTGCAAATTAGCTAATAGCTATACACTCTATGTGCAACACATCAGATTGATTGTCTTTGATTAATTGTCTATGTTTATTGCACTGTCCCTGTCAAATAAACTAATCTACTACTACTAGGTTGGATTTCTTTCCTTGGCGGTTCTTCATCCCTCAATTGATCCAGCTGTTCATAGATGCTCTCTTGACTCTTGAGGAAGGCCAGAAGACTGTCAAAGCGCTTCTCTGGTTCAGCACTGATCCACTCAGCTGCGTAGAGAAACCACTCTTTCTTCAACGCATCAAGAAGCTTGCTTTCAACTGACTTTGTCACCAGAGGGTTTTTTAAAGCACCAGTGTCACCAAGGTCACTCAGGTTTTCAAGGGCTTTCTCAACAGCTTGGATGAGCTCAACAATTTTCCTGGGCTGGTGACTTTTGACAGCTGGAAGTCTCTGGAGCTCCTCAACTATTTCAATAGCAATTGCAGTTTGGCTTCCAAACCGGTTCTCCAGGACACGAAAGATGTCGTCTGCTGTACTGTAAGTCATCAGCTGAAGATCTCTCATTATTTTCTCATCCAAACTGTCAAGAAGCTGGAACTTTTTGACCTCCTTTGACCCAGTGGGTTCTCCTTGCCTCTGAAGGGCCTCCCAGTCTCTTTTCCAGCGATAAAAGTCTCGCCTGATGCCAGTAAACTTGGGGAAGGAGGTTGGCTTCAGTCTAATGGCTGATGTTGGGTAGCAGATGGAAGCTGCACTCAAAACTCTTTCGGTGTCTTCTTTAGCCTTTGCTTGAATAAACTCTGCTTTTCTTGACACCAGCTTAAGAATGAGCTGCTCAAGCTCTTGTACACACAGCTGGAAGTCTTTCTGCTCAACAGGAGGGGCCCAACACTTCCACTGTGTGTATAGCTCTTTTGCCCTCTTAACCAGACTTTCCATGTAATCAAACATGAAGTCAAAGGCCTCCTTATTTCTGCCGGGTTCAAAGGAAATCACACTCTTTACCTTCTCCTCTGCAGCTTTTATCGCCATCATCACTTCCTCCTCTCCAAAGTTGGCCCAAAGTGTCTTTTGGATGAGGTCCTTCAGCTCTTTCAGTTTCAATTCACACTCACTCGTAGTTTTCCCAACATCGGCCTTTTGCTGCTCGCTCAACCCGGGAACTTCTTCTTGGATCTGCATCCAGCTCCGCCTCTGCAAGGTACTGGGCCTCCACATCATCATTGGCTTCCATGACGTTGTTGGCCTCAACTATGAGCTTTTTGAAACTATCTCTGAGCTCCTCTTCGGACATTATGGTGTGCATTCGGACAATGTTGTTGGCCAGCTGGGAAAATTGCAGCTTCGCAGCTGTCCTAATGGCTTTAAGCTGCTCCAGTGACTTTGAGTCAGCCATCTTCTTTCCCGAAAGGATTGAGTAAGGTGCTATTCAGTGTGTTACCAGGCCTCTGGACTTCCAGGCCTGGCCGGTTGCTGTTCAGGGTTCTCTGTTCCAGTCTCTACAGCAGTTTTTCACTGTCAGGTGGCCCTCACTCTTGTGAGGTTTGACCAGCAGTTTCCCCCACTTGAACGGGAAGCTTACTTCGGAAGATAGAACTGGAAGTCACTCAGTGACCAAGACTCAGCTTTTTCCTTTTCTTTCCTTTTACTTTTGAAAAGTCATCAAGGTCAAGCACAGCCAAGCACAGGCCAAGCACAGGCCAAGCAAAGGTGAAATACCTTTAAATACAACACAAATAAAGGGTCAAGGAAAATGTAACCCAAGAACCCATAATAAATCAACGTAACCCAAAATCAAATACTCATTTTTTAAATTACTAAAACCCAATCTTGAAATAAGTAGAAAATACTCACATTTAAAGCACCCCAAATACTAAATACATCTTAAAACACTGTTCAATAATGATTTTTAACCTTACAACATTAGCAGCTTTTAACTTTTAAACTCTTAAAATACACTCCATTTTAACTATACTTTTAAACCCACGATTTTATAAATATATGACATTTTAACTTATATTTCAAACACACAATTTTTTAACACATCACATTTAACCTAAACTTAATCAAATGACTTTCCAAATACAGCTACAAAGACACATATCACAAATGGATGCTCACCGGCTCCTTCTTCCTTGCTTGAAACAAGCTTTAGTCCTGCAGTCTTTTCCAAAGTCCAAGTTCTCCAACCATTTCTCTCACACACTGCTTACTCTCCACTGCCCTGTGAGTAACTACCTCCAAACTCCCTTAATCACCAGATCATTCCCACCTGGTGCAATCAACCGACTGCCCTCAGGCTGGGAAGCACATTCAGATCTAAAACACTCAGGCAGAGAGGGTGTGGCCTGCAGCTCAGCTCAACAAGCCCTGAGATCAGTGTATGTGCGTGTGTTGGAGTGAACAGTTACTGGATGACAGAGTTCAGTTTTTGAAACTCCTGAAATTAGTGTGTGTGGGAGTGAACAGTATCTGGGGATGGCAGAGTTCAGTTGTTGGGGGGGGGGGGGTGTCAGAGTCCAGGAGTTGTGTGTGTGTGGGGGGGGGCAAAAGGGGGAGAGGGGGCAGAGCAGGGAGTGAGTTGAGCTTCCTGACAGCCTGGTGGATGAAGCTGTCCTTGAGTCTGCTGGTCCTGGCCCGGAGACTCCGCAGTCTCTTCCCTGATGGCAGCAGACTGAAGAAGCTATGTGGTTGGTAGATGGCCTCAAGGGAGAGGAGAGGTACTGGTGATCTTCTCAACTGTTCTCACTATGCGCTGGAGGATCTTGTGGCAGGATGCGGTGCAGGTGCCATACCATACGGTGATGCAGCTGGTCAGGATGCTCTCGATGGTGCCTCTGTAGAAGGTACACATGATGGGGGCCGGGGCTTTAGCTTTTCTCAGTTTGTGGAGGAAGTAGAGACACTGACGAGCTTCCTTTGCCAGTGATACAGTGTTAGTGGTCCAGGAGAGGTCTTCTGTAATGTGCACACCCAGGAACTTGGTGCTGCTCACCCTCTCCACAGCAGTACCATTGATGGTCAGGGGAGCATGCTGGGTGTGCGCTCTTCTGAAGTCCACAACAGTCTCCTTCGTCTTCTTCCTGTTCAGAGAGAGATTGTTGTCTCCACACCACATGACCAAGTGGCTCACCTCACTCCTGTAGTTTGTCTCATCTCCATTGTTGATGAGGCCCACCACAGTTGTCAGCCATAAATTTGATGAAGAGGTTGGAGCTGTGTGTTAGTGTACAGTCATGGGTCAGCAGAGTGAAGAGGAGGGGTCTCAGCACACATTCTTGGGGTGCCCCTGTGTTCAGAGTGATGGTGCTGGATGTGTTACTGCCAACCCATACTGCCTGCAGTCTCCCCATCTGGAAGTCCAACTGCCAGTTACACAGTGAAGTGTTGAAACCCAGCTGGTCCAGTTTGTGAATGAGCTGTTGGGGGATGATTGTGTTGAACGCTGAACTAAAGTCTATGAACAGCATTCTGACATAGGAGTCCTTTGTGTCCAAATGTGTGAGGGCTGAGTGGAGGGCAGTAGAGATGGCATCATCAGTCGAGCAATTGGACCAGTATGCAAACTGGAACGGGTCCAGGGAGGGGGGCAGGGCAGACCTGATGTGCTGCATGACCACCCGCTCGAAGCACTTCATGATTGATGAGTGCAAGCAGACAGTGGTCATTGTAGCAGGAGGGAGACGACTTCTTGGGGACTGGAGTGATGGTGGTGGCTTTGAAGCACGTGGGGACAACAGCCTGTCTCGGTGAGATGTTGAAGATGTCCGTTAAGACACCTGTGAGTTCCTCTGCACAGGCTTTCAGTACGCGACCAGGCATGTTGTCAGGACCTGGAGCTTTGCCTGCATTGATCCTGCCAAGGGATCTCCTCATGCTGTCTGGGGACAGTGTAATCACCTGGTCACCAAGAGGAGGTGATGACGTCTATGCAGGGCTGCTGGTGAGTGCCTCGAAGCAAGCAAAGAAGTCATTCACCTCACTCAGCAGAGAAATAGAGCTGTTGCAGGTCTGTGGTGTGGGCTTGTAGTCCGTGATGGTCTGTATCCCCCGCCACAGACTTCAAGTGTCTCTGCTGTTGCTGAAACGGTGGGCTAGTCTCCTGGAGTACTGCCTGTTGGCCTCTCTGATGTCTCGGGACAGGTTGGCTCTACTTGTCCTCAGGTCCACCTCATCCCAGCTCTGAAGGCAGTGTTCTGAGCTTTCAGGAGCTTGTAGACCTCCCCTGTGAGCCATGGTTTCTGATTGGCCCGAACAGTGATGGTCTTGGTATCCGTGACATCATCAATGCACTTTGCAATGTAGGCAGTAACAGTCTCTGTGTACTCCTGCAGATCCGTGGTGTTGTTGTAGGCGGCAGCCTGCTTGAATATGTTCCAGTCAGTGGTGGTGAAGCAGTCTTCAGGTGCCTATGGACCCTTCTGGCTACACACGTACCTGTTTCTGAACTGGTTTGGTGACTTTAACCAGTGGTCTGTATGCTGGAATTAGCATAACAATGATGTGGTCAGAGGCACCGAGGTGGTGGAGGAAGAAGGCCTTATACGTTTCTCTCTGGTTGGTGAAAACATGGTCCAGTCTGTTTTTTTCCCATTTAGGAAAGTTGATGTGTTGGTGTATTAATAATGTAACACTCAGTTATAGCAAGCTAGCTGCTGCTCACTCTCTAATGGTGAAGTGTGCAGGAGGCGGATGTGACCAAACTGGGCTTTTTTTTGCAGCCTGGCTTCCACACTGGCATATTAACTCTGTAGGGGTTCTGGGGGAGTTTGTCTGTCACGTCTGCCTCCTACAGTATGAATTTCACCATCAATATGAGCCACACACTGATTAAAATAGTTGCTAATTAGCTGCGCCTTCTTAGGATCTATCTGTTAGAAAAATCCTGAAGACCTTCAGTCAAAAACCAGGCTGGATCAGAGTTTCAACAAATTTAATTACACTGATCAGTGTAAGACAATACAGAGTACAGCTCTCACAGACTGCTGCAGTGCATTGGCTTAACTAACACGAGTGTTTCTGGCTAATATACTGTATATCCAAGGGACTGTCGGGGTGGGGTCACTTCTTGATAAGTTCATTCATCACTCAGTGTGACAAGGTTTTTTTTTTTTTGTTTGTTTTTTTTTTTTGTTACTTATTTGTACCCGTAGGTAGACTTGGTTTGCAGTCTGGTGACAAGCCACCGGCTGCTGGTCGCTGCATGCGCGAGCGCCCTAAACCTACATGTTTTTGGTGTGCGGGAGGAAACCGGAGAAATCCCGGAGTAAACCCGCGCAACACGGGGAGGTTTGCTGAGCTTCTTGATTATTTCATTCATGACTAAGATTGTATCTTTTGAATCCATGCAGAAAACACTAGTGATAAGCTGTACAGTCAGTGATAGTGTCATGAATCTGGGTTTGGAGGGCAAACCCAGTTCTGACTCATTGTTATGTTTTGCCCTAGTTTTCCTCTGACAGCTCAGGCATGCCCCCTCCTCCTGTCTAGTGCAATCAGCTGCACTGTCATGGGTGTTCACACACATACACACACCCACACGCACATGCACACACTCCATTCACTTTCATTCACATGCCCTCTCACACACCGGATGCCAATCAGTCCTGCCCACACGTTCTCGCACCGGCAGTCTCTTTCCTCATTAGCTTCAGGAGTATTTGTTTGCCACTTTGGAGGAAAGAGATTGTCGGGGCATTCACCCTTGTTCATGGCAGCGAGTTCTCCATGAATGACGTTCCACTCCCTTCACGCATTCAGCCTGACATCTTCAGACGATCTATCCCTGGGTGTTCGCGGCAGCCTCAGCCTCCAATCTTCATCGACCAGACTGCACGGTTCACCCCTGATCAGCTCCAGTCCTGTAAGTGTCTTTAGCCTTTCCTCTTGTGCTAGCAACTCTGCAGCACTAGGCTGCTCGCCTTTCCTGTTTCGTGCCCAACGCAGCACGAGGCTCCGTATTCACCAGGCTGTAGAGCATTCGGCTGACTCCCTGTATGTTTGGTGGCCTAACCCTGTCATTGCACCTCTCCGCATATTGTGTGGTTGTACTGAACTGAACGTGGTGATTATTGGACTTGTTATTTTCTTTGCATTTCTTAATAAAAGTGCACCATCAACTCTCGCTTTTGGGTTTCATTCTCTCTCATGCGCCGAGCCATGGCGCACGGAGGTTTGTGACGGAATGCCCCAACCAATGTAAAAGCCCAGCAGAGAAGTGGTGCACAAGTGAATTTTTGCTTTCACTCCTTAGTGTTTTTTCCCCCTAGTCGTCTTTATAGATTTTTCCGTTTTTGGACTGAGCCCCAAGGAGTGTGGAGTGACTGATCAAGCTGTGGTATTCATTTCTCAGGCTCGAGCCATCAACTCCCCGGAGATGAATTTCTAGCTGTTTGACATCGCTGTCAGGGTGCTCCAGACATGCCCCGGTCTCTGGAAATATCCGGGGTTGACGTCGTTTCTCACCCTGGTCCACGAGTCACGCAGACATGCTGGAGGAGATGACAGGAGGAGCCATCGGAGCTCAACCGCAGCTTCCCACGATGCGCTCCCAGAGGACCGGAGCCCGCCGCTCGCCGCCCGAGCCGGAGTGCTCCTCCCTCCACTGGATTTCCCATCCTACTCCTGGGAGGATGAAGCAGGACACTGAGGCAGCAGCGGACACCATCACCAGTCAGGAGTTCAGGCAAGTTCATCTCTGTTCTCTTGCAATGTCTCCTGAGGTGATTAATCAGATTACTGTGGAGGAGCTTCAGAAATTGTTACCCGCTGAAGCTCCCCAAACAGCTGCTGTCACGGCTCCTTACTCCCCGTCTTCTGTCTCCCTTGACTCTCCACCAGCCCCAGGAGAGGATCGTTGGATGCAGGAGAAGCGGGAGGAGTCAACCACACGGCATGAGGTTCATCCTAGGTCTAAGCAACGGAAGAGGCCCGTCACCTCATCGGCAATTCCTAATCGGATGTCAAGCCCAACCGCTGCTGCAACGAAGCCCCCGTCGGTGCCAGCTGTCATACCAGCAGACACCCCTTCAGCTTCAGCCACAGTTCCTGTCGTTGGGTCGTCCACCCCAGCCACCGGAGGGATTGTATGCGCCACTCCGGACCCGCCCACCTCCGTGCCGTTTGGGCCGGCTCCTCCATCCACCACCGAGGAGCCTAGAAGACCTATGAGCATGGAGAAGGAGGACAACACACTGTTGGCAGCCGCCAGCATTCAGACCCAGGAGGCCAGGCAAGTGGATTTTTATTCAACCTTTGTCATTAAGGATAAACCTTGTCTGTCCCCTGGGAGAGTGGCTCAGGCTAGGCAGTCGCCTGAGTGCTCTCCCCCTGCTGCTCCTATGATGAACTCATCTATTTCCTCTGTGTCTCCATCCCCTGCCTTGGAGTGCCCACCAGCCATGGAGCTCGATGATCAGGGGAGGAGGGAATGTGCGGTGCTGGAGGACTGCACCCCGCAGAACCGCTACGACCAGAGGAGAAGCTCTGTGACCGACCGGAAGCGGGTGCCAATAAAGGAGTGTCCCCCCGCTTCAGTCTCTTCGGACACAGTACCACCTAGGTTTCCACCTCCAGACTTCCTGCCGGGAGGGTTACCGGCATTAGGGGCTTCACTGGAGGAGACCACGACTGCCGAGACCATCATGCCTGCTGTGGGGGCCGCCATGGCAGAGCCATCCCCTGGACCAGACCTCCAGTCGATTGGACTCCGAACATCATCGTCAGTGCCGTCAGAGTCCAGGATGGTGGTACAACTCGAGCACAGACAAGTAACCTCTCCTGTAGTTCACCTGTCAAGTGTTGATCTTGCCTGGCTCTTGGGGAGGAGAGTCGGGTGCAGCCCCCAGCTGAATCTGAACTTTCCTCGCCGCGCTCTGCCGCTGCTGGTGACCCTAACCGTCTCCATTCTCCCATCTCCTTTGAGCTCCTTCCTAGGGTCACCGGAGAGGAGCCACCGCAACGTGGGTTGCCCATGGATGACGAGGAGGGTCCAGTTGTCCCGGAGGAGGTCAATGGGGGTGCAGTCCCCTATGGACTCGAGGAACCTGCGCACTCTAAATCGCCGGAGTCCTGGATGGCGGTGGAGCCAGAAGTCAGGCAAGTGTGCTCCATTATGTCAGGAGTGTCAGTATTAATGTCACACTGCCCGACTTATGGTGAGGTGGACCCAGGGCAGCTCACAGTAGCCCTCGGGACTGCCACACCGGGCTCTGCCGCTGCCGGCGACCCTAACCCGGTTTCTCTTTCTCTCTTTGGGCTCGGAGCCTCCGGCCAGGGTTACCGGAAAGCTGCTGGAGGCAACCGAGGATTGGGGTTCAACGCTGGAGGACGTGAGGAGAATCACCTCCCTCGCTGGGGAGGCCACCGCAGGAGCAATGAGGCCCCTGATGGGGGTCACCACAGGTGCAACGGTGCTCCAACCAGAGCACACCGCGGGTGCAGCAGGGCCTCAGCTGGGGTCCACCACGGGTGCAGCAGAGCCCCAGCTGGAGACCACCGCCAGTGCAGCAGAGCCCCAGCTGGAGTCCACCGCTGGTGTAGCCACGTCCCAGACTGGGACCTTCGCGGGTGCAGCCACGTCCCAGACCGGGACCATTGTGGATGCAGCCACGTCCCAGACCGGGACCGTCACAGGTGCTACAGTCCCCCTGCCCCAAGCCTCGAACAGCAGGGAGGCTCCTGTTCCTTGGCTTTGCCACCAAGGTTCCCGAGTTTGGAGGCTGCCTGTCCGCCCTCCTCTCAGGTCCTGGTGGCTCCACCACGCTGGTCGGCCACCCGAAGAACTTGGCTTATGGGTCAGGTGGCCCATTGGCCCAGGCAGGCCGGAGGACACTATTCCACAGGCCGTGTGCTGGACTTGGGACTTGGGCAGGCCACCCGATCTGCCGCTCTTCACCATGCTGGGAGCCTGGGACTCAGGTCGACCTCCCGAACTTTGGACTTCTGGAGGTGGGGGTTAGTGCTCCAGGTTGGGAATTTGTTAGGAGGGGTTTTTCTTTATTCTGTTTTTGTACTTTTGTGTTTTCACTGGTTGCTTCCCTCCTAACCGGTTTCCCCCCTCCTCCTACCCTGGGTTAGTGTTTGTTGCCGGGGGGGTTCCCTTGAGGGATGTTGTTTCCTTTCTTTTTGGCTGATGGTACTGGGGTGTCTGGTATCCACCTCTGGGAGGAGGGGCTGTCATGAATCCGGGTTTGGAGGGCAAACCCAGTTCTGACTCATTGTTATGTTTTGCCCTAGTTTTCCTCCGACATCTCAGGCACGCTTCCTCCTCCTGTCTAGTGCCATCAGCTGCACTGTCATGGGTGTTCACACACATACACACACCCACACCCACACACACACACACACACACGCTCCATTCACTCTCATTCACATGCCCTCTCACACACCGGATGCCAGTCAGTCCTGCCCACACGTTCTCGCACCGGCAATCTCTTTCCTCGGTAGCTTCACGAGTATTTGTTTGCCGCTTTGGAGGAAAGAGATTGTTGGGGCATTCACCCTCGTTCATGGCAGCTAGTTCTCCATGAATGACGTTCCACTCCCTTCACGCATTCAGCCCGACATCTTCAGACGATGTATCCCTGGGTGTTCGCGGCTGCCTCAGCCTCCTATCTTCATCCACCAGACTGCTCGGTTCGCCCCAGATCAGCTCCAGTCCTGTAAGTGTCTTTAGCCTTTCCTCTTGTGCTAGCAGCCCTGCAGCACTAGGCTGCTTGCCTTTCCTGTTTCATGCCCAACGCAGCCCTGCAGCACTAGGCTCCGTATTCACCAGGCTGTAGAGCATTCGGCTGGCGTCCTGTATGTTTGGTGGCCTAACCCTGTCATTGCACCTCCCCACATATTGTGTGGTTATACTGAACTGAACGTGGTGATT
Source organism: Pholidichthys leucotaenia (assembly GCA_020510985.1). Taxonomy (NCBI): domain Eukaryota; kingdom Metazoa; phylum Chordata; class Actinopteri; order Cichliformes; family Pholidichthyidae; genus Pholidichthys; species Pholidichthys leucotaenia. The sequence goes on from CM035838.1 coordinate 402,081,516, forward strand.
ATTGGACTTGTTATTTTCTTTGTGTTTGTTAATAAAAGTGCACCATCAACTCTCACTTTTGGGTTTCATTCTCTCTCTCTCGTGCGCCGAGCCATGGCGCATGGAGGTTTGTGACAGATAGAACTGAACATTCACAGCCACATCAGCATCCTTCAGTCTGTTTTTTCCACTACTCAGCAACTCCAAATATGGTAACAGGATTTCCTAGGTATACACATTAAGCTTTATAAAGAAAAATTCATATTCATAAAAATTCATATAACTCAGTGTAACATAGAATTTTTCCATCACTATCACTAACTAAAACTTTGTGACAATGCAAGAGCAGGAAATTGAAATCATTTATGGGGCACTGAAGAGTATTATCATATATACAGTATATTCTTAACATTATAGCGTTATTGCATTTTTAAATAATTCCCGCTGTTGTCAGTACTTGCTATTGTCAACAGTCCCACGCACATACATATCACCCTTTATTGTCATTCAACCATACAACCAATCATGTACAGTGGAATGAAATTGTGTTTTATCCTATCTACGGTGTTAATCACACACACCCCCTATGTAGAATCAGAAGGGCCTCTGCCATGCAAGGCGCCGCCACAGATTTCCCTCCTCCATTCCATTATTGCTGAGCACCAAGCTGGATGGCAGAAAGTTCCGCTTTTATATGGTCTTCGGCATGACCCGGCCGGGATTTGAACCCCTGCCTCCCGGGTGTGGGGCGGATGCTCTACCAACTGAGCCACCACTCCGGTGGTACTCACAGCCACTCAAATATACACTGGATGTCCTTCTGTATCACTGCCTTGTCACACCCATTCTCATCATTTCTCCCTCTCTGAATTCTCCAGACTGAACCACCAGTCCGTACCTGTTCAATGCAAGGAGATCGAGGGACTGATAGAGGCCATCACCAGCAGATTCCCTGAGCTGACTCTGCCGCCCCATGCCCACCTGCATAGTTCTGTGAGTCAGCTCAGCTTTTAATATTCTATTCAGAATGAACTTCTGTGGAACTCTCAATGCTGTCAATCTGTGCTATATTCTGCAGTGGTCATCCCCCAGTGATGGTTTCTATGTGATTTTCAGTGTGTTTTAAAGTGACACTGACAGATATAGTAGGGTTTGATGCTGTTTGGTAACGTGTGACACATGATTGACATGTTGCTTCAAGGGGAAATTCAAGTAGGTATGCTTCTGTTTGTTATAGCTTTCCCTCACTGCAGTGTTATTTACCTCTGCCAAGGAGGTAATGTAATCGGGGTGGTTTTTCTGTTTGTTTGTTTGTTTGTTTGTTTGTTAGCAGGATTATGCAAAAAACTACTGTAAGGATTTTGATAAAATTTTCACCAGAGGTAGCCCTTGGCCCAAGGAGGAACCCATTAAATTTTGGTGATGTTCTGAGAGTGCATACCTCCACCAAGGACCTTGTTTGTATTTGTGCAGCAGGATTACACAAAAACTACTGGATGGATTTGGATGAAATTTTTATAGAGGTGGTCCTTGGCCTAGAGAGGAGCCCATTACATTTTGGTGATGAGCCAAAAAGACATACCTCCACCAAGGCTCTTATCTTCTCACAGTGTGTTAGCAAGAATCCTCCAAAACTACTGGATAGGCTTTGATGCAGTTTTCACCAGTACTGGCTCCTGGCCTACACACGAACCCATTACATTTTAGAGGTGATCCATGAGGGACTGAAGGAGCCTTGGTGGTGGTATGTGCTCTCTGACTACTTTTCTAGCTAGTAGTGATTCCTTTTTGAAACTAAACTGAAAGAGTGAATGACAGTTGATATGACCATGGGCAAATAAGAAAGCACCAATTTTACCAGTAAACAACAAATTTTATTGAACAACATGTGCTGTTTCTCTGTGACTGTTATGGAGAAATTTGATTCTTCTAAATAAATTTTACACAGTTAATCCACTGCTTAATGATGTGATTCTCCTGTGGGAAAGTTTTTTCTGTTTTTTCTTTTCTTTTATTCTTTCCATCTCTCTTCATATTTCAGAGGAGAACGAAGTGGCTAGATCCCAGTGGCCAGGCTACTAAATCTGAAGGATATGTGCTCCAGGCCCTGGCCTGTTTTCAAGCTGCCTGCAGGTCAGAACATTGTTCATTGTGGTCGCACAGATAGTGGCTCAACCACTGGCTAAATTGTATTGTATAAAGTTGTATAAAATTTTATGCAGTTCTATTCTTAATTTTCTTTTATGAAATTTTAAAATGCCTCCATACCACTGCTCAGCTGAAATAACAGCTGTAATCAAATACATTGTTCACCCATACGAAATGAGCAGCAGAAGATGATATGATCAGAAAATGGGAGATTTAATTTGAACACCGGGGGGGAAAAACAAGCAATATGAGTTGTTGCGCTGTGATTACTTCAGAAAAACATGCACATTTTCCCAAATTCACTTCTCCTCTCACACAAAAAGGAGACCGCTTCAGCTGGAGTGTGGCTTACATACTGCAAGTTACAGCTGGCAGTGCTGTCTGGGACAAGGTGGACCTGAGCCAGGAAAGCACATCCACGATTCACCGCATCAGTTTCCACACACCAGGCTCCATGTGTTCTTTATATCCTGATGTAGATGTTTATTCTAAACCTGTCATTTGTGTGAGTCGCTCCTCGAGAACTTGTGTGTGTGTGTGTGTGTGTGTGTGTGTGTGTGTATGTGTGTGTGTGTGTGTGTGTGTAGCCGCTTTCAACGTACAGTTGGCGAGCTGCATTTGCATGTACCATTAGCAGAAATTTGCACCTCAACAACCCTCCATGGCTTTTTGAAACTACGAGATGCGAGTCTGATCTCCCACAGATAACGGTGCATATCTTTGGTGCATCAAGTTTTATGTCTTCAAATCACTGATGTCACATGAATGCGACATGAGCCTGGAACCTGGGGATGCCTGATTATTTGAGAGTCACCAGCATTTTTACAGGTCATTTAATTTTAAATTTTTGGATTCTTTTCTTTCTTTTTTTTTTTTTTTTTGGTTGGTTGGTTTTACAAAATGTGACATAGACCAAAAGACCTATTGCAAAGTTTGTCAGGCCACCGTAGTCACTGCTAGTGGCGACACTATAGCAACTTAATGCATCGCTTTTTTATCCCCTGCCAGTCAAAGCGCAAAGGGAAGTGGAAGTGAAAGAATGGGATTACAGTCGCGAAAAAATTAGGATACCCCATTAAATATTCAGTTCTCCATTAAGAAATGTTCACATATCTATGTCTGACCTTGTTTTTGTTTTTATTTGCATTTTTTAACATTTATTATTTAGCCATTTTAAGTGGGAATGAATGTGGGGGTGTCCTAAAAAAGATGGGGGGGTATCCTAACTTATTCCTCACTATTTGTTTAGAATTATATTTTACAGAAAATATGAAAAAAAAGTCTTTAATTCGTTTTTAATTATTTAGTTGTATTACATGAATCTCAGTATTTTAATCAATCAAACTTTATTTGTATAGCACTTTTTAAACATTAGATGCTGCGCAAAGTGCTTTACATAGATAAAAAAACAGTAGACACATTTAGTTACATATTTTACACGATACATTCCCACCCCTTCCAGCCCTCCCATAAACATACCCACAAACACAACACACACAGGCACATACATCACCCCCTACTTCTCTTACACACATATAAAATAAGAGACATTGCTCGGCACTGATGGCACCACGTGAAGGAGCAACCATCCTGTGGAGCCCCCCACGCCGGGAGACCACACAGCCCATAAACACAGAAGGCGCCACAAAGGCCGCTCCAACCAGGACAGGCCGGGGCCTGCACCACAGCTATAGGCAGTGATATAAAGCCCCCACCCACCCAAGCTAGAGCGACCCACGAGACCAACACCCCTGCAGACGGGCCAGGCAGCATCTGGCATGAGGGACCCCACTGAGGAAACACTGGAGCTAAACCACATAAAGGTTCAGGTTCAGGTTACTTTATTTGTACCCGTAGGTAGATTTGTTTTGCAGTTGGTGACATCCATATTTACAAGCCACTAATTACATTCAACATAGACACAAACACAGGCACACATCTTACAAAATAGGTAAATATAAAATATGTACAATATAATTTTTATAGCTTGTTCAACTCTTTGACAGCAGCAGGGACAAAGCTGTTTTTGTAGCGCTGGGTTCTACTTTTTGGGACAGCAAACCTCCATCTGGAGGGAAGAAGCTGAAAGTTGCAGTGCAAAGGGTGGGAGTCATCATTTAAAATCGAGTCGGCCATCCTCTGTACTTGTCTGGTGTACAGGGATGTCAGGCTCAGCTGTGACTCACCAAGCAAACGACTGGACCATCTGACTACCTGATCCAAGGATTTCCTCTGTTTCAGTTTTATCTGACCAAACCATGACATTAAAGAAAAGGATAAAACAGATTCAATAAAAGCCCGATAGAACATAGTCATTATGGTTCGGTCAATTTGGAAGCGTGCAAGTTTCCTCAAACAATGCAAATTTTGCTGACCCTTTTTGCACACCCTTTCACAGTTCACCTCAAAGTTCAATCCACTATCAATAATCGTCCCAAGATATTTGTACAATTGTACACATTCGGTGGTCTGGCCTTTTAGTATGGTGACTTTGTGCCTGGGAGTTTTCCTCCAAAGTCAATAATCATATCTTTCGTTTTTGTTGTATTCAGCTGCAGGTAGGAATCCTCACACCAGTGAACAAAGTCATCAACTACTGGGCCGTGGCCACTCTCACCATCCTGGAGGAGACTGACAATGACTGAGTCATCAGCATACTTTATAATGTGTCTGTTGTCATGTCTGCTCCGACACATGTTTGTGTACAGGATGAAGAGTAGTGGTGACAACACACACCCCTGAGGAGAGCCAGTAGAAGAGCACTTTAGGTCAGACAATGTGCCATTGACCCTTACTCTCTGCGTCCTGTTGGTTAAGAAATCCAGAATCCAACCCACCAGATTATTGCTTAAATCAAATTGTTGCAGGAGCCTTTCAACTAAAATATGAGGTTGGATTGTATTAAAGGCAGAAGAAAAGTCCACAAATAAAAGCCTGGCGTGTGTCCCATTAAAATCCAGATGTTTAAAAAGCATGTCAAACAGAGTGACAGTGGCATCCTCCACTCCTCTGTGAGGCCTATAGGCAAACTGCAGAGGATCCAATGCATGTTCAGTCTGCCTTAGGACCTCACATCTGACCAGTTTTTCAAAAATTTTCATTAAAATTGAAGTCAAAGCAACTGGTCTAAAGTCATTTACCATTTTAGGACAGCTGGATTTTGGAACGGGAACAACCACGGCATCTTTCCAGATCTTAGGCACATGTTGTGTCTGTAAGGACTTATTGAAAATATAATGAAATATAGGACTCAGTTCATGTGCACAGGACTTTACCAGGCGTCCACATATATTATCAGGGCCCTGACTTTTGTTCACTTTTACAGCGCGGAACTCCCTTTTAACATCCTGCATCTCAATATTAAAGTGCTGATTGTCTTTGAGTTTCTGTTTCAAATCTTGGATTTCTGTGCTAAAATCAAAGGAGTCAAAACGACCATAAAAACAGTTAAGAGCATTAGCCAGCTCTGTGTCTGAACTAAAACCATCTAAAAACACATGATTACTGCGCTCTGTGCTCTGAAGGCCTGCAATAGTTTTCATACTGGCCCAGGCCGAACCAAGTTTATTTGCTGCCATCTTGCTTTCCAACTCTGATTTATAATTCTGCTTTGCTCTTAAAATTTCGGCCTTCAGCTCCTTGGTGGCAACTTGTAGCTCAGAAACAGACCCCTGTTTAAAGGCAAGAGCTTTCCTCTGTAAGCAGGATTTAACTGATTTAGTTACCCATGGTTTGTTGTTGGGGTATATTTTGACACGTTTACGTGGAACAAACTTATTTTGACAGTAAGCCATGTATGAGCATGTGAGCTCAGCCAGAGAGTCCAAATCATCCCCGCAGGCCATTATGAACATCTTCCAGTCTGTACAGTCAAAGCATTCCTGGAGGCTGTGCTCTGAATCTCCTGTCCACACATCAATGTCTCTCATCTCCACCTTGCCTCTTCTGAGAGCAGTTTTATATGTGGGCAGCAAATGAACACAGTTGTGATCTGATGATCCTAAAGGAGGAAGGGGGAGTGATTTATAGGCCCTCTCTATGGATCCATAGCACAGGTCCAATGTCTTTTTTCGCCTGGTTGGGCAGGAGACATACTGATGAAAGTTTTTAAGTGTCTTCTTTAAAGAAACATGGTTAAAATCCCCAAGAATGAAGTTTGGCGCCTCTGGAGAAATTGACTGCAGCCACTGCACCACATCAGAGATGGTGCTGGAGGCGGAGTCAGCGTCTGCCCTCGGATGAATGTACACAACTGTGATGAAAAGTTGGGGAAACTCTCGAGGCAAATAAAAGGGGCGAAGCGACACAGACAGCAGCTCCACATCGGGTGTACAGATGCGCTCTCTAAAATACAAGATAAAACTAAGAACACATAGAGCAAAGGGAACTAAAGACCCATATTTAGAAAGTGAGCTAAGAACACATCAAAATAAGAAAATCTAGAAGCAAATGGAGAAGAATGTAAAACAAAGGAACATAAATGATTACTTCAATAATAGTTTAACGGTTTGTTAAAAGCCAAAATTTTAAAAGGTACAAAAAGAAACTAAGAACACATAAAAACAGGAACTAAAAACCCATACTTAAAAACTGAACTAAATACATCAATAAGAAGATAAATCTAAGAACAAATGGCGCCAAGAAAAACATAAAACATTGGAACATAAATGACTACTTCAGTAATAGTTAAACAGGTTTATTAAAAGCCAAATTAAACAGGTGGGTCTTGAGACTGTTCTTAAAAACATCTATTGACCCTGCGGCCCTGAGGCTTTCTGGCAGGCTGTTCCACAGACGAGGACCATAATAATGAAAGAAGCTTCACCAAAGGTCTTGGTCTTGACTTTGGGAACCATTAAAAGGCCAGCACCAGAGGACCTCAGGGTCTGCGAGGGCTCATAAGATAAAAGCAGCTCAGATAGATAAGAAGACCCAAGACCATTGAGGCATTTAAAAACTACTAAGAGAACCTTAAAATTGATCTTAAAATGCACGGGGAGCCAATGCAGTGATTCTAAAACTGGTGTAATATGTATCTGCCCCTTGATCCTCGTTAACACTCGTGCTGCTGAGTTTTGGAGCAGTTGGAGATGTGATGTTCTTTTTTGAGGAAGACCAGAAAGCAGGGCATTACAATAGTCTATATGACTAGTAATAAAAGCATGCATCAAGACCTCCGTGCTGGCAAGAGAGAGAAAAGGGCAGACTCTGGCAATATTCCCAAAATGGTAAAATCTGATTTTTGTTACATTTTTAATGTGTGAAATAAAATTAAGGTCAGAGTCTAAAAGAACGCCCAGGTTCCTGATACAATGTGTAGGTTTTAGACCTAGCAGTTTTGGTAGACGTTTTTCTCTCTTGTCTTCAGGACCAGTGATTAAAACTTCTGTTTTGCCCTGGTTGAGCTGTAGGAAGGTTTCTGCCATCCATGACTTTATATCTAAAATACAGTTCAAAAGGGCATTAATTGGTTTTGTGTCATCAGGAGACGCAGCAATGTACAGTTGTGTATCATCAGCATAACTATGAAAATTGATGCCATGTCTCCTGATAACATCCCCAAGTGGTAACATATAAAGATTAAAAAGTATTGGTCCTAAAATTGAACCTTGGGGTACCCCACACTTGATTTCATGGCTTGCCGAAGAACATGTATCCATACTTACAAAATAGCGGCAATCTGTGAGATAGAAATGAAACCATTCAAGAACAGTACCCGAGAGGCCCACCAGGTGTTTGAGTCTGCATAAAAAAATGTGGTGATCTACTGTATCAAAGGCAGCGCTGAGATCCAGCAGCACCACGACTGACAGTTTGTGGGAGTCCATGTTACACCTTATATCATTAACGATTTTTAAACGGGCTGTCTCAGTACTGTGGTTTGTCCTAAAACCAAACTGAAATTTCTCAAAAATGTGGTCAATAAGAAAATTATTTAACTGAAAGAATACAATTTTTTCTAAAACTTTACTTAAAAACGGTAAGTTGGATACAGGTCGATAGTTACTGAGAATATCAGGATCCAAATTACTCTCCTTCAAAAGGGGCTTCACCACAGCCGTTTTAAAGGCAGCGGGGAAAACACCAGTCTGAAGAGAGCAATTTGCAATGTTTAAAATCTCATGTTCGAAGAATCCGTAAAATGTTTTAAAAAGTGATGTGGAAATCAGATCTAAAAGGCAGGAGATCAAGTTTACCTGGGAGAAAACTCTACCAAACATCTTAGCATCAACCAGGGCAAAACAGTCCAGCATTTCCTCAGCTAAAGGTGAGTCCAAGATTCCATTAAAAGCAGTCTTCTGGTCAGATAAAATGTTGGTTCTAATAGAATCAACCTTGCACCTGAAGTGGTCTGCAAAACTCTCACAGAGAGAATTGGATGGCAGGTTTGTGTTTTTATTAAAATCTGCGTTGATTAAGTGATCATTGGTTGCAAAAAGGACTTTAGGGTTATTGTTATGGGTTGAGATTATGTTGGCAAAATACTCAGTTCTCGATGTCTTGACTGCATTATTGTATATTTTTAATTTATTCTGTAGTACTTGGTAATTGATAGTTAATTTGTTTTTCCTCCATTTCCTCTCAGCCATCCTGCACTCTCTTTTAAGTTTTTGGATTTGGTTATTTCTCCATGGGGGCTTTGGTTTATTCCTAACTGTCCTTGTGATTATTGGAGCAACTCTGTCAATGGTTGATCTTAATTTACTGTTAAAATTATCAACAATAAAATCACACAATGCAGATGAAATAACTGGGGGAGTGTTGCATAAGAGTTTGATAAAATCAGCAGCCACTTCAGGTGCCAGATGGCACTTTCTCACATTTCGCACCGAGGTCTCCCGTTGCATAAAACCAGTGATGTCAAAAAACACACAGTAATGGTCAGATACAGCCAAGTCAACAACAGAGGACACACTCGTGGGCAGGCCATGGCTAATGACAAGATCCAGAGTGCGTCCCCTGTTGTGAGTCAGCTGCATGACATGTTGAGTAAAATTCATGGACGTGAGCAGGTCATTAAAATTTTCTCACATATGGTCGCCCTGCTTATCAGTGTGTAGATTAAAATCACCGGAAATGAGAATAAAATTATATGAGGAGTGGACTATTGATTAAAAACTCAGAGAACTCATTTATAAAAACAGGGCAGTATTTGGGTGGTCTGTAAACTGTGACGCATAAAATTGTGGGGCTGCTAAAGACAAAAGCGTGGTGCTCAAATGCGGTATATTGATCAGGTAAAATTTGCTTTACTGCAAGTGAGGAAGAAAAAATTGATGCAGTACCCCCACCCTTCCTGCCCTTTCTTATGGAAAAACTGAACTAAAATTTGGTGGGGAGGCCTCAATGAGAACCACTGGGGCATCAGTGCCAAGCCACGTCTCCGTTAAAATAAACAGTCAATCCTATTATCTAAAATCAGGCCAATGATGATAAAAGTCTTGTTAGCAAGTGACCGTATATTCAAAACAGCCATATTTAGGATAGGTGGTGAGTTATTTATGGGTGGGTAATTTGTTTTCTGTGGATTATTGTCAGGAGACTGATCCACAGAACATAGGCAGCGTGGGCGTGAGTTCTTGTGAACTGTATGTTTTATGGATGGAGGTCTGTCCGTGATTAATGTCCTAATTGGGAAGGTGGGTAGTGAATGAATTTCCAGACCAGATGGTGGAGGCTGACAAAAATGGGACTGGTTCTGAATAGTCTTACTGGGGGTCAGAGATGTGAGTGGATCCGGAGAGGAGAGGTCATGGGATGTAAACAGTGAATTGCCTGTTGTGGTTTGAATGATATGCATCAGGTCTGCTGGTAAAAGCCGGCTGCCTGATGCATTTAAATATATGCCGTCAGATTTATAGAGAGTGTGGCGGCCCCAAAACAAGTTAAAATTGTCAATAAAATTGATGTTGTTGCTGCTGCAGACAGACTTGAGCCAAGTTGAGAGGGCAAGAACATGGCTAAAACGATCTGATCCACGGTGCAGTGTGGGAATGGGGCCAGAAATAAAAACAGACTTTCTGCTGTTTGATAAAATATTAAAAAGTTTGCAGAAGTCATTTTTAGTGATTTCAGACTGTAGGCGGGTGGTGTCATTAGTCCCTACGTGAATAATAATCCATGTGATAGAGGGAGATTGTGACTGCAGCAGATCCGGGAGCTTTTCTAACAGGTCGGGGACAGTAGCTCATGGGAAACAGTGAGTGATAGAGTTAAAATACCTGATGTGCCTTATGATGGAGTCACCGACGGTCATCGTGGTTGGAGGAAAAAGCGGGCAGGATGTTGGTGGTTGCAGGGTCCCTCGGCGAGAGTCAGTGCGGTGAGGTGGCGGCAGAACACTTTAAACACTGATATTAAATATCCAGATGTCCAAATATGTTAAAAAACACACAGGCTTATACAGGGTATCCTAATTTTTTCACATGACTGTATGTTATGGGTCAGTCAGTCCGTCCGTCTGTCCGTCTGTCCCACTTTAGTGAAATCAACTCCTCCAACAGTTTTGTTCCAATTGTTTTGAAACTTGGTACCATGCTTTGATATTCACTGAGTGTCATGATCTGCCCTCCGGACAGATGAGGGTTTGGAGGAAGGAGGACCCAGGGCATGAACTGAACTGCAGAGTAACATGTTTTATTAATAAACAAAAAACTTAGGGAACTGTCATGAATCCAAGTTTGGTTCTGCACCGTGCTCGGGTCTTCTGTTTATTTTCCTTTTTTCCTATGTATGTATTTAGTTAAGTTTTGTTATTATGACTGTGCTTTTATTTTGACAGTGCCATGGCAGGACTTCCTGCTGTCAAACCTGCTCACGACCTGTCACAGCTGTTTGCACTTTGTAATTATGTCTACTCCACACCTGTTGCTTAAGGTTCTCCCTATTTAAGATTGCCAGTTAGACTGTCATGGTCTGCTCTGTGATTATTGCCAGCAACTGCGCGCACACCTGCTCTCCATCTAGGCCTGGCCTGTTTATACCACGCTGCCCAGACTTCGGTGTGGAGATGTCTCACTGTGCTCCAGACGAGCTTCATCTGCCATCCTCTTCGTCCTTGCAAAAGTCTGCAGTCGACCTTGATCCAAGCCTGCTGTCCTGAAGCCTGAGGGACTACTTCCACAGCTCACGTAAGCGCCAACTATTCTACTCACCTTGTCCTGTAGTCCCCTGTGCACAGGCGGAGCGCCTTGGCGGCGGATTCTCTCCTCCTCTGTGGCGGCGGACTCCTCTGCACTCTTCAACATACAACACCTCCACCTCCAAGTCTACACACCAGCAGGAGCTGCAAACCTCAGCTGTGGACTCTGTCTTCCTGAACATAGCCACTGAGCTGAACCTGAGCCATCCACCATCTCTACATTCAGTAAGCCTCTGACTTATAACTCATCATCTGCAGTTTCCCTAGTTAACTGTCACACTTCTGTGTGTTCCTAGGGTTGCCAGGCTGTACGGTGTCCTGCTCTGTCTCCTGGAGTTCCTGTCCACACTTACACACACACACTCACACACTTGTATGCCAATAAACCTAATTGAATCTATTCTTGAGTCTGTGTCTGGTCACTGGGTCACTAAACCATGTCATAGACTCTGTCTTTTCTGCGATCTCATCGACTTTAGACTGTAGTCCCTTTGTCCGGCTCCAGTCTCTCTACAGCATCAGGTTTTGTCCTCACTACAGTCATATGTAAGTGTTTATTCTACAGCGTCAGGTTTTGCCCTCGCTATTCTCATATGTAGGTGTTTGTATTCTTTCTTTTGTGCTTCACGTTTAGTGTATGTGTTTTGCTCCTTGTGGCTCTTTGCTTTGTTACTTTCTGTTAATAAATAAGCAAACTCACTGTCAGCATTTGGTGTCTCGTTCATGCCCTGAAAAGGGCATATTTGACAGTAGATTGCAGCCAAGCGAGGTGCCAACCACAGTGAGTTTGGTTTTTGGCTCTGTTTTTTTCCCTTTACCGGGTGCCTGCATTTCTTTTTCGGGAGGAGGTTATGGCGTCATTTAATAATTCAATTCAATTTCAATTCAACTTTATTTATATAGCACCATTTCACAACAACAGTCATCTCATAGCACTTTCAAATGTAGGGGAAACCCCCACAATTGCAGAAAGACCCCAGCAATCAGGCGATCCCCTGTGAGCAAGTGCTTGGTGACAGTGGAGAAGAAAAACTCCCTTTTAACAGGAAGAAACCTCTAGCAGAACCAGGCTCAGAGAGGGGCAGTCATCTGCTGTGACTGGCTGGGGGTGAGGGGATAGAGAAGATGAGAAGAACAGACATGTAGAGAGCAAACATTAAATGGGAGAAGCCCAGTACATTATTGGAGGTCCCCCGGCTGTCTAAATCTATTAGCAGCATAACTAAGGGAGGGTTTAGAGACACATGATCCCTCCTAAGCTATATCGAAAAGGAAGGTTTTTACCCTATTCTTAAAAACAGAGATTGAGTCTGACTCCCGAATCCAGATTGGTAACTGGTTCCACAGGAAAGGAGCTTGATAACTGAAGGCGCTGCCTCCCATTGTACTTTTAGAGATTCTAGGTATTACAAGTAATCCAGCATTTTGGGAGCATAATGCTCTATTAGGATGATAGGGTAGTATCAGATCTTTTAAATAAAAATGGGCCTGATTGTTTAGAGCTTTGTAAGTGAGAAGAAGGATTTTAAACTTAATTCTGAACTCTATGGGAAGCCAATGAAGGGAAGCCAAAACTGGAGGGATATGATCTTTCTTTCTAGTACCTGTTAAAACTCTTGCAGCAGCATTTTGGATCAACTGAAGACTTTTTAAAGATATTTTAGGACAACCTGATAATAAAGAGTTACAGTAATCTAACCTAGAGCTAACAAAAGCGTGGATCAGTTTCTCAGCAAGATGCTCCTAATCTTGGCAATATTACGCAAATGATAGAAGGCAGCCTTAGAAACAAATTTAATATGTTATTTGAAAGACAGATCTTGATCAAAAATAACTCCAAGGTTCCTCACAGAACTATTAAGAGAAAGAGTAACCGCATCCAAACTAAGAGTTTGATTTGGAAAGGTATCTCTAAGGTTTTTTGGACCAACAAGAATGACTTCAGTCTTATCTGAATTTAATAGCAGGAAATTACAAGTCATCCAAGCTTTGATTTCCTTAAGACAGGCTTCTAACTTGGCTAATTGATTACTATCATCTGGCTTCATTGACAGGTATAATTGTGTGTCATCTGCATAACAATGAAAATGTATACAGTGCTTTCTAATGATGTTTCCTAACTGAAGCATATATAAACTAAAAAGAGTAGGGCCTAGCACAGATCCCTGTGGAACTCCATGACTGAGCTTTGAGTTTGAAGAAAACTCATTATTTTTTTTTCCACAATATTTTTTATTGAACCTTTTTTTTTTTACAAACATAACACAAACAATCAAACACTAACACTAAAGTAAAAAAAAAAAAATACTAAAAACACCAACAACCACTAACAAAGGTAGGTCTTCAACAATGCTCCTCTGTTTAGTCTAGGCAATCCATTACATAAGTATACATATTATACATTCACCAGTTTGGAATTTACAAGGTCCACACACATCATTCACCTTCTTCTTCAAAAGTTATGTTTAAATTCTTTACATAATCAATGAAAGGTCTCCATATATTCTCAAACATAATTTCCTTTTGATTTCAGTATGTATGTTATTCTTTCTAGTGGAAGGTTTGTTAACATCTGTCTTAACCACTGAGTCACATCTGGTCTATGAGTCTTTTTCCACAATAGTGCAATACGTTTTTTGGCGTTAAGCAAACTGAGGTCTATGAATGCGCTTTCACTCTTATTAAAGTTATGCTTTTCTGGATACAGACCCAACAAAAACAATTTAGGATTCAATATGATTTGTTTTGAAATTATTTTTTCAATTGTTACCCTCACCTCTTCCCAAAACATTCTAATTTTTCTACATTCCCATAAACAATGAAATAGGGTTCCTTTACTTTCCATACATTTTGTGCACGTATCTGGTATGTTTTTGTTATATTGTGGGGAGACTTGAATAACGAAACCGAATTGTCTTTCATTCCAGTTTATTCAAGAAATCATTCCACTGTCTGCTCTCATTCTTGAGTAGCGAACAAAGAGAGTGAACACACCAAAGTTCTCTCATTTAAACATTCTGACATCAAACCATTTCCCTCGCGGGGGAAATCACACATCTCTCTCAAAATCTCTTTATTCACATTCATTAGCCTTTTATTTACATAACTCCCCCTTCTCTCTTCCCGAGCCTCAGTGGTCAGGAAGTCTTCTGTCCCCTGTCCTCCGCAGGGGGTCCAGGCTCTGTGGCTCCGCACCGCAGGGGGCTGGCTCTCCTTCATCGTGGTTAAATCACATATGCAGTGTCCAACATATACATGTCTCACAACACAGCCATATAACCCCCCCCAAACGATGAAGAACAGACTAATTCCTAAAATTAAATAGTACCTTACTCACTACTGAATAATCAACACCAACATTCAGTCTGTGCGCCGCTTGGGCTTCAGCCGTCTGCCGAATCTGCTGTGCGTTGGCCCCACCTTGCCTGCGGTGCGTTTCTGCTTCGGCTCTGTTGACTGAGGGGGAGAGTGATTAATTGCCCCCTGCGGGGGCCTGCCTCGTCGAGGCGCCACCGCGACCGGTACAGACACGTCCTTCATGACAAAAGCAGGTTTTAGTCTGTCAATACTGACTGTCTCTTTTCTGTCTCCAAAATCTAGCACAAATTGCTTATCACCTGCCTCCAGCACTCGAAATGGCCCTTCGTAAGGCGGTTTGAGCGTTGCTTTTAGGGCTTCGCGCCTGACAAAAACGAAATCGGCATTTTTCAAAGCCTTGGGGACGAAAACTCGTGGAAAAGCGTGATGAACCGGACCCGGGAGCGTGTCTGCCCCCGTGCCGACTAACGGTCCCAGAGCCGAGAGAGGTGGGGGCTCTGGGTGCTCTGGTAAAAACTCGCCCGGCAGCCTCAGAGTTTGTGCGAATACCAGCTCCGCTGGGGAGGCGTCTAAGTCCTCTTTAGGCGCAGAACGCAACCCTAATAAAACCCATGGAAGTTTATTCACCCAATCTGCATCCGTGAGCGACGCTCTGAGTGCTGCCTTCAAAGACCTATGAAAACGCTCGCATAAACCATTGGCCTGAGGGTGGTAAGCCGTAGTGCGGTGAATTTTGGCTCCTAAGCCATTGGCCATCGCTGACCACAGCTCAGAGATGAATTGCGGTCCTCTATCGGACGTAATGTCCGACGGAACCCCGAAACGCGCCACCCAAGCCGTTAAAAAAACGCGAGCCACCTCCGCGGCCGTGGTCGTCGCAAGTGGGACCACTTCCGGCCAACGTGTGGTGCGGTCCACCATTGTCAAAAGATACGTGAACCCCTGTGATGCCGGTAGGGGGCCCACAAGGTCGACGTGCACATGGTCGAACCTTCTGGCCGGAATGCGGAACGGTTCTAACGGGGCTCTTGTGTGCCTGTGAATTTTGGCCCGTTGACAGGAAATGCAGGCTTTTGCCCATTCCTTCACGTGCTTGCGCAGGCACGGCCAAACAAACTTTTCCGCCACTAGTTTCACCGACGCGCGCACCCCCGGGTGCGCCAGTGAGTGAACCGAGTCAAAAACACGGCGGCGCCACGTGGCCGGAACCACTGGACGCGGGCGCCCCGTCAACATGTCGCAGATCAGGGGGGGCATACCGGTTTGTAAACACTTGCTCTCCAGCCTCAACCCTGTTGGTCCAGACTGGAGCGCGCGCACGTCTGCGTCCGCCCCCTGGTCCGCTGCCATGGCTGCGTAATCTATACCCACGTGCACCGGGGCTGCGCGCGCCACCGTGCCGCTCTCCTGCGGCGCGGTCACGGTGGCCCGTTCTGCCTCTGCGCGTGTTGGGGTCGTGAACGCGCGTGAGAGACAATCCGCTACTACATTGAATTTGCCCGCGACGTGCCTAATGTCAGTGGTAAATTCCGAGATTGCGGCCAGCTGCCTCTGCTGCCTGCCGGACCACGGGTCTGAAATTTTGGCCATGGCGTATGTGAGCGGCTTGTGGTCCACATAAGCGGTGAAGCACCGTCCTTCCAGCCAGAACTGGAAATGACGAATAGCCAAATGCAGCGCCAACAGTTCTCTGTCAAATGCGCTGTATTTTCGTTCAGCCGCGCTTAAAGATTTGCTAAAGAAAGCCAAAGGCTGCCAAACTCCGGCTACCTGTTGCTCAATAACGGCCCCTATGGCTAAATCTGAAGCGTCTGTCGTCAGCGCGATATGTGCTGCAGGGTCTGGGTGGGCCAGGAGCGCAGCGTCAGCCAAGGCTTTTTTAACCTCTGTGAACGCGCGCTCCCGCTCCGGGGACCATTCGACCGCCTGGGTCGGTTTTTGTTTTTTGAGCGCGGCATATAACGGTTGCATGATTTGAGCTGCGTGGGGCAGGAATCGGTTATAAAAATTTACCATCCCCAAGAATTCCTGTAGTGATTTGACCGTTTGTGGACGGGGAAAATCCGCTACCGCGCGTACTTTCTCTGGTAACGGAACCGCTCCCTCCGGGGAGACGCGGTGACCCAAAAAATCGATCCGCTCGACGCCGAACTGGCACTTGGCTGGGTTAACTATTAAGCCGTGCTCTCCCAGCCTCCTAAAAACTGCTGTGAGGTGCGTTTCGTGTTCGTCCTCTGAAGTACTCGCGACCAAAATGTCGTCGAGGTACACAAACACGAAAGGGAGATCGCGTAACACGGCATCCATCATCCGCTGAAATGTTTGCGCCGCCCCTTTGAGACCAAACGGCATGCGTAAAAATTCGAAAAGTCCGAACGGGGTTATTACCGCTGTTTTAGGAATGTCCTCCGGTTGGACCGGGACTTGGTGATAGCCGCGAACTAGATCAATCTTTGAAAAAATGCGCGCCCCCGCCAGGTGCACCGAAAAATCCTGAATGTGCGGGATGGGATAACGATCGTGCGCCGTAGCGTTGTTTAGCCTGCGGTAATCCCCGCACGGTCTCCAGGAGCCATTGGCTTTCGGTACCATGTGCAGCGGCGAAGCCCACGGGCTCTTCGACCTACGAACGATGCCCAGCCTCTCCAGGCTGGCGAACTCCTCGCGCGCAATGGCGAGCTTAACTGCATCCAAGCGCCGAGCTTTTGCAAACACGGGAGGACCAGAAGTGGGGATAAAGTGTTTCACCCCGTGCTTCGCGACCGTCGCTGAAAAAGTGGGCACAGTGAGCGCTGGAAATTGGGTGAGGAGTGTGTGAAACTTACCACCTGCTGTAGCGACGTGGGTCTGTACTGGTGGCGGGGACACTCGAGCTGAACAGGGGAGAGAGTAAAAAGAGAGTGCATTTACCAGCCGTCTATTAGCAAGATCAACTAACAGATTGTGTGAACACAAAAAATCCGCGCCCAACATGTTGAAACTCACCGCCGCTATCACAAAAGTCCATTCATATGTGCGGCCATGTAAGCATAAAGGCAAGGTCCTTCTCCCGTAGGTGTTGATGTTCGAGCCATTTGCCGCTGTAGCTCCGCTACCGTGGGGTCCAGCCACCCGGTCCGCATATGTTGGGGTGATGAAGCTCACTTGTGCTCCGGTGTCGATGAGGAACTCTCGTCCGGAGCGCGCATCCGTGATGTAGAGCAGCTTGTTGCGTTCTCCGAGGGTCGAAGCTGCTAGCGACCCCCGGTCTTGCCGTTTCCCGAACTCCTGAAGATGCAGGGCGGCACACACCTGCGTGCCTTCTCTGCGAACCTCCGATGGTAAAAGCAGAGATCTTCTCCTCCGCTGTGTCGTGCCCGCGCCTCTGCCGCCGGGCTATTGGCTCCCCCTCGTCGCGGCCGTGTTGCCGCCGTCGTCAGCCAGTCTGGTTCTGCCGCCTCTGGCTCCCCGCTGTCTTGGGTCGCTGCTGTGGTTGCTTGCCCGCCGCAGGCGTCCAGGATCCCATCTGCCTCCTGGGCCAGCTCCCAGAACTCCTCCAGGGTGTGACACTTTTTGCCGGCCAGCGTGCTTCTCGCATGCGCCGGGAGGTTGGAGAGGAAGATGAACTGAAAAATGAAATCATCGTTGTCCAACCCTCTCAGCTGTATCATCTCCTCCATCAGGGCGCTCGGCCTGTGTCCACCTTGGTCTAGCAAAGACAGGATCCTCCTCGCCCTCACTTCAGCCGAGGGGGTGAAAAACTTGATGAGGGTGGATTTCAGCTTGCCGTACCTGTCGGTCGCGGGTGGCTGCTCCACCAAGCTTTGCACGCACCGAGCTGTGCTGTTGTCCAGTTTAGCGATGACATGGTGGAACTTAGTGTCATCCACCGTTACTCCTGCGAGCGCGAACTGCGACTCTGCTTGCAGAAACCACGACCGTGGGTTATCCTGCCAGAAATCAGGCAGCTTAACGGCCACTGCGCTCGCCAGCTCTGAGCGCTGTGAGTCCGGGACCCTGAGAATTTCTTCGTTCATTCTCAACGTCGTCAGTCACCAATGTGGGGAGACTTGAATAACGAAACCGAATTGTCTTTCATTCCAGTTTATTCAAGAAATCATTCCACTGTCTGCTCTCATTCTTGAGTAGCGAACAAAGAGAGTGAACACACCAAAGTTCTCTCATTTAAACATTCTGACATCAAACCATTTCCCTCGCGGGGGAAATCACACATCTCTCTCAAAATCTCTTTATTCACATTCATTAGCCTTTTATTTACATAACTCCCCCTTCTCTCTTCCCGAGCCTCAGTGGTCAGGAAGTCTTCTGTCCCCTGTCCTCCGCAGGGGGTCCAGGCTCTGTGGCTCCGCACCGCAGGGGGCTGGCTCTCCTTCATCTTGGTTAAATCACATATGCAGTGTCCAACATATACATGTCTCACAACACAGCCATAATATCTATTTAACTCCACCGGTGTAACATACATCCGCATTAACCATTTAAAATGTATCAATTTAAGACGTACATTTATTGATTTGGTTTGAGCTTCTGTACAAGCCAATTCCCATTGTTCCTCTGAAATTTCAGTTTGCAGGTCTTCTTTCCAATAATTCAGTCTTTTCTGTGAGTTTTCACTTGAGGATAATGTCAATGAGTTATAAAACTCTGAAATAATACCCTTTCTCTTACTATCTTTCGTCAAAATTTTTTCCAAGGATGAATAAGTAGGTCGGATGAGAGCATTATTTTGATTTGATCGAATAAAGTTCCTAAGCTGAAGATATTTTTTTTTTTTGTCCTGTCAGGGAGCTAGGCAAACAGAACAGGGATCTGTCACCCTACTGTGCCAAAACAGATTTACTTTGCCAAGAGGAGCCTATACAGTGCCTAACTTTGCACTGTATATTGTTGTAAACTCCTCCTGTAATAACTTTTAATGCTTTATTTTAATTGTTTTACCCATGGAAGACCCAACAGGATGGGGAAGAGGGAAAGGAAGTGTGTGAAGGGGGGAAAGAAAAGGGAGGGGAACAGACAAAAAAAAAAGACAACTAAAACAAACAAAAGACAAACTGCCTCTTCCACCGGAGATGTCTCAACACGAGTCTGGTTTCTACACCTGTTAAAGGAGAGACACTTGTACATGTATGTCTGTGTGCCTATATATGAGAACGCGCGCAAAATAAGTGTGTGCATGTGAGTGGTTTGTCAAGAAACATACAAGCGGAGGGCCGGTTGCAGCAGCCCTCCCCCCGAGGACCCCGAGCAGGCAAGGCAGCGCCACCAACCCCCAGCCCCGAGGTCAGCAAGCCCCAGGAAAGCCAAGCATCCACCCCCGGAGAGATGATCAAGGGAGGGCAGGCCGCCCGGCGGCCGGCGCGGTGAGCCCACACCCCTGGACCCACCCGACCCCGACCCCCCCAGCGGGGCCAACAATCGCCCCCGGGCCCCAGGCACCAGGAGGCCAGCGACCCCACCCCCCAGGACAGAGGCCAGCCAGCGCCCCCCGGCGCGAGCCCCCCCAGGTACCCCCACAGCGGTCCCGCCCCAACACCTCGGCCACACACCCCGGGGACCCCCACGTCCAAAGAAGTCCCCTCGCCCAGGTGAGCCCACATTGCTGAGAGGCACTACCCCCCAATCCAGCCCCTCCCGACTTGCAGGCACACCCCTCCCCATACCTTCATGTCCCATGCACACCCCTCTCACTCAGCCAGACCGACCCATTCTCTCTCACTCCAGTACCCACTTAAATTCACTCCTCATTCACCTTTATTTCAAAAGCCGACTGCGAAGCAGATGCAGTGAGCCTGAACATGCACCAGTGCCCGGCAGTGACCAGGGAGGCCACCGGCGCAGGCCACAGAAGCAGACCCCCACCCCCCGGCGCCCATCTGAGTGAACAATCAGCAGACCACCGCAGGCGCCCCAAGATGCCACCCGGCATGCAAAGCGCCGCACAAAACCGACCCACCATCACCACCTCCATTCATCACCCTCTCACTCACACTTAAACTCATATTCAGCCCCCCGTCACTTCCTTGGTTGTATCTATATATTAGTAGCATCCAGGGATTTTTACAGCATGATAGGTCCCAGGCTCCCCACCAGGCCCCCACGCCCCCAGCAAGACAGGGCAACAGGGGTGGGGGAAGACCCCCACCTCCTCCCCCCACACAGAACATGGTGGGTGTGTGTCGGTTATATGATATAATTGTGTATAAATGTGTGGACTACTAAAGTGCAATTAAAATTGGGGGGATAGTAATTGAAGCATTGTTAGCCACTGTGATGGGCAGCAGAGCCCCCATCCCCCCAAGCCCTCAGTGTCTAAAATGCAATTAAAATTGAGGTGAGTGCAGCCCCACCACGCGGCAAAGGTATCCCCTTCACCGACACAGTGCGGCACACCCCCACCCCAAAGCCCTAAATGTAACAAAAAAGATCAGGGGGAGGAGGAGGGTGGGAAATAAGACTGGGAGGTAGGCGGTCCAAAAACAAGCCCCCCCCCCCCAAGAAGCCATCTTGCAGACTGGCTTGTGAGGCCACCCACTGCCCCCAAATCCCAACCCAGGGCGAGGGCCGCCAGTGGAAACAACCCAGGACCCACCAGCATCACGTCCCGGCGCTCCAGCACCACTAACATGACGGGGCAGCCAAACATACTACCACTCATCTTACACACACGAACATGGACAACAACAGTCACAATAGTGAACAATGGGCCGGACCCACACAGCGCCCAACACGCCAGGTGACACACCCGAGCGCCCACGCAGGCCCACGACCACCCACCCCAGACACACACCGACAGCTGCAGGCCGCCCTGCAACCACAGCCACCCCGGAACAACCCAATGGAAACACAGCCAACAACCCGCACCAATGACCCCCCCAGCCACCCCCAAGCACCAACGCACACCCGCTGCCAATGACATCAGGGGCGATGTAGCAAAGTGCCTCACCCCCCAACACAACAGCAGGGCGGCCGGGACAAGCAAGCCCCGAAACGCCAGCCCCCATGCCACTGGATGGACTACCCAACCCCTGCCACCCAACAAAGCTCTCCTACCCATACACGCATCCTCCGCCCCCTAGACATCTACCCACAAGTAACCGCTTCCATACACACACATAACTCCACCCACCATCACACATACCCACCTACACAAACACACAACCCCACCTGCCCACTCAACACACACCCACTTCCACATCCGCTCATACACAAGCCTACACTCACACACCCCCTCCCCCACCCGCAGACCCCCGTGAACGGGGAGGGCAACCCAGGATGCGGGCACCAGCCCCTGGGTGGCACCCGGGCCCCAGGAAACACACGACCCCACCACGCAAGGATGCATCAGGGACAACCCCCACCGCCGGCACACACCCGACCCCGGCCCGGGGCGGGGGGACACCCCCCCCAGCACCAGGGGCCCAGGGCCAGACCCAGACCCCCCACGAGGGGCGAGGCCAAATTTGATCCTCAGTTCTTCAAAAGACATTATGTTATCTGAACCTGACAAATATAAGTCTTGAATCTTTTGAATCCCTTTTAAAATCCATACTTTAAATACAGCATCCGCTCTCCCTGGTGTAAAATATTGATTACCCCATATTGGGCAAAATTGTGACAATAAGTGTGGTTCTTTTAAATATTTTTTGGTTTCACACCATATTTTGATCATATGCTTTACAAATGGATTTTTAACTTGTTTCTGTAATTTTTTTGCCGAGTCTGAGTGTATGAATATGGGAAGAGGTAAAGGTAAATTGTATGATTCCATTTCAGTCCAGTGAGGGAGATCATTTGATGAAAAATAATATGTCATAGACCTCAGTTGTGCTGACCAGTAATATAACATAAAGTTTGGACATTTCAGACCTCCACGATCAAATGGTAAATATAGTAAGGACAGACATAATCTAGCCTTCCTATTGTTTCATATAAATTCCACTAACTTTTTTTTTTAATTCTTGAGAATAAATCTGAAGGTGGTGGTAAAGGAATGTATTGAAATAAATAAAGTATTTTGGGTAAGATATTACTTTTAAGTATATTAATTCTCCCGATCATCGACATTGGTAGTGACATCCATCTCTGAAGTAACTCATTAATGTCTGTCATTAAGGCTTCATAGTTGGCACTGGCGACTGATTCTAGTTTAGGCACAATTTGAATTCCTAAATATTTAAACTGATTTACAACATTGAATTGATTTACCTCAGGAGCTGGGTGATTTCTCTGGGTCTCATTTAGCATTAATATTGAAGATTTAGTTTTATTTATTTTATATCGTGATATTTCCCCAAAATTCTTTATTAAATTCAACAAGGTCGGAATTGATTTTTTAAGATTCGACATAAACAAAATTATGTCATCGGCATACAGGGAGATTTTATGTTCTGTTGGTCCTACTTTAATTCCATATATTTGTGGATGTAAACGTACTGCCATCGCTAAAGGTTCAATTGCCATAGTAAACAGTAAAGGTGAAAGTGGACAGCCTTGTCGACATCCTCTATTGATTTTTATTGATTTTGAGATATTGCTGTTTGTTAGGATTTCTGCTGTAGCATTATTGTATATTATCTGAACCCATTTTATGAAATTATTTCCAAGTCCAAACCTTTGTAGGACTTCAAAAAGAAAGGGCCGTTCGACCCTATTAAAGGCCTTTTCGGCGTCCAATGATAGGAGAGCTGTATCCGGTGCTTCTTTATTAGAATAGATAATATTAAATAGTCTTCTTACATTATGGAAGCCTTGTCTTCCCATTATAAAGCCATTCTGATCTCGGTTAATAATATTTGGTAATATTGCTTGTAGTCGTCTTGCTAAAATTTTACAGATTATCTTAAGGTCAGCATTTAATAGGCTTATTGGTCTCATATTTTCACATTTATTAGAGGGTTTACCTGGTTTTGGCAACAGTATAATTAAGGCATTATTCATGTGTAGTGGCAAATTACTATTTTGAAATGCTTCTAAAACCATTTCCAAAAATGGTTTTATTAATTTATTCTTAAATTTTTTATAGAGGTCAACTGGAAGACCATCTGGTCCTGCACTTTTTCCTGATTTCATATTATCAATGGCTAGCCCAACTTCTTCTTGACTAATTTTAGACTCCAGTATCTCCCTGTTTTCATTTGGAATACACGGTATAGATAATCCGTCCAAAAACCCATTTAGTTTTGTTAAGTCAGTTTCATTTTTTGTATCATATAATTTTTCATAATAATCTCTAAAGGTGTCACCATGGGGTGAGACGCCGGCTTGGCGCTCAGCCCATGCTCCTTTTATCCCTGCCTCTCATTGGGCAGCGCCTCAGCTGGTTCCCAGCTGTCAGTGTCACGGGACGGCTGGGGCCAATTAATCCTCATCAGCTGGGGCGCTGCTAATGAGTATAAAGAGGAGCAGCTTCGATCATTCGGGGCTGCGACATAAGCACTGCTAGGCTGGAGTCCCTTCATCCGGTTCCAGCCCTTGACTCATCTGCAGCATTACCTGTAAGTGTTACCCTGTAAGGAGCTGTTGTGCCTCTGTACCCCCTTGTCCGGTGCTAGCCTGCTGCTGCTTATTGTATCACTTGGGTGTATCATCTTATATGAGTATCTGAGTACTGGACCCCTATGCTAGTGCCAGCTCTCTGGCTGCTAAATCCGTGAGTGTACCCGCTGTGAGTTTTCATGCTGTTACCCCTTCGCCCAGTGCCAATTGTTAACTCTGGTGCTGTACTGCTCGCGTATGTTACTATGTATGAGCATTTGTGCTTTCCTCATCCCTTACCCCTGTCACTAATAAACATCACAACTGACTGGCTCGCCCTTGGCTCTCATTGTGTGTGGCTCCCTAGAGCCACATGTGACAGTATGTCGCAGCCAGACGAGTTGCCGGCGGCCGTGGGTTTGTGTGGACTCGTACCTTCCTGTCCGGGTGTCAGCGCCGTTAGCATGCCGTCTCCCAGGAGTCATGTCCGACGCCAGGGCGACGAGCTGAGGTCCATCCCGGAGGCTGTCGACAGGACGCTCTTCACCCTGCACGACGCCTCCAACGCGAAACATCCGGACCATGCTGAGGATCTCCTGGACAGTTACACTCGCTCCTTATTCCATCTCGAGGTCAGTGCCAGGATTGACGCCATGGACACACAGCGAGAGAAGCTCCGCGGGTTGGATGGAAACCCCGGCAGAACGCCGAAGTGGATGACGTTGCCCCCCGCTTCGGGACCCCGTTCCTGCTGCCATTCCAGCCCGGGAGTTCGTGCCACCCAGAGGGCTTCCCCCGTTCTGCACCACGTCACTCGGGATTCCCCCCATGGAGCCGCAGCTGACAGCAGTTACGTCTGGGACCGAACGGCTGACGCGATCCCCGCTGTGCATCCATTCACCATCTGCAGGCACGTGGCGGCAGCAGTGAGATTGGTGGAGAGGACTCCAGGGCAGCGAAGCTTTCCCGAGCTCAACGCCTTCCTCGCCTCGGTCTCTGATCAGGAGCGGCGATTCCTGGGTTCCCCCCTCGCTTCGTCCCCTGGGAAGAGCCGTCATCACAACGCCCAGACGCCTCAGCACGACCCCCATCCGGATCCAGTTCCGGGTTGTCGCCAGGACATTTTCCCCCACGCAGCTGTCACCTCTTTGTCTCGTCAACGTGGAGACTTCACAGCCCCGTTGTCCGAGCTTCTTTCCCCCGCTGTCATCCCAAGGCATTCGGGCTGGCTCATCCCGGCTGTTATCCCCTCCTCCTCAACGTGCTTCCTGACTGCTGTGTGTGCCTGGAATCCTGACCTGGCGAGCCCTCTTCTGGAGATGACACGAGTGATCCCCAGACGACCTCTCAGGGGGTCCTCCGTTATCGCTCGGCGGGGAGAGGGAGAAGCGATGTCCACGACAGCAGGCACCACCCAACCTCCAGGAGGCAGGCAAGTCCTAGCTTATTTACATCAGTTTTGTGATTTGCTCTGTTACACTCCTGGAGGTGGAGTTCAGGGTCCGCAGTGCCCTGAACTCCCACCACCTGCTGTAACCCGTTTCTTAAATCCTGCACCCTCTGTGTCTCTCTCCGCCAAGCGGCCCCCGGCTTCGGGTCCCTGTCGTGGGACGAGGAGAGGGCCTGCGACATCGCAGCTACGTTGTGGACGGAGGAGGAGGACATACTGCTACGTGGAGTCTACGCCGACGACCAAGCGTCCCCGGGTCTCCACGGAGGTGCGGTTCGGTCCAGCGGGACGAGGTTCTCCTGTCATCCCGCCGCGTGGACTGTCGGCGGGGATACCAGTGCTGGAGGAACCTCAAGCTGCGCTGACCATCGTGCCGGCTGCGGGGCCCGACGCAGCCGAATGGGAGCCTGACAACGACCTCCGGACAACGGATCCTTGATCTTCGCAGTCCTGGACGGCGTCGGAACCCGAGATCAGGCGAGTGCTCCTCTCTCTTTTCTCCTTCTATTTCTCTGAGCACTTTAGCCTGTCTCTAGGGGGGATGAGCCGGGTGCAGCCGCCCGCTGCATCTGAGCTCGTTCCGCCAGGTTCTGGCGCTGCCGGTGATCCTGACCCTGGTTCTGTTTTCTCCTCTGAGCCTTCTTCCAGGGTCGCCGGCGAGGAGTTGCCGTTCCTCGTGGTGCTGTGGGGTCCAGGTTCAGTGTTGGAGGTCGGTCCTGGTGCGGTGCTGACCCAGTCGGGGTCCGTCGTGGGTGCTGCTCCAGCGGTGCTCGTCGTGGATTCGCCCGAGACCCAATCGGGGTCCGACGCAGGTGCTGCTCCAGCGGCGTTCAGCATGGGTTCGCCTAAGACCCAATTGGGGTCCGACGCGGGTGCCACCCCAGTGTTGTCCAGGTCCGGTGGGGAGGTGGCTGTTCCCCTGCAGCCTGATGCTCGTCTACCTCATCATCAGCTCTCCCCTAAGCCTCTTCCTCCGGGGTCCGCTCTGACCCTTCGCACGTCTCAGCGGTCCTGGTGGTTGAGTGACGCGGGTCGACGGCTCGACCTGCAAGTCTTCTGGTTCGGCGAGCTGGTCCAACCTCCTGACGAACTGTATTGTTGCTGGGTGGCCTGGCATGGCTACCGGTGGCCTAGTTTCTTGGAACTTGGGTTTGGACTTGGCCGCCCGAACATTGTCTCTTCCCCGGGTTGCCAACTGGACAATGGGCGGGGAGATTACCAGAACAATTCTGCAATTCCGGCCGTTTTGGACTCTGCCTGCCGTCTCCTCGGGTGTCCTTTACTTCTTTTATTATTGAGGTCACTCAGGTGTAGTTTCTTTGTCCATTAGGGGAATATATATATGTTTTTGTGCTGTGTGTTGTGTTTCTTTTATTAACCATACTCAGCATTTTTATCTTATTGTTATCCTGTTACCCTGTCACCTTTTTTCCTCTTGGTGACTCACCTTATGTATTGCGCTGTGTATTGCATTTTCTTATCTTTACTCAGCATTTTCATTCATCCTTACCTTTGCCTTGGCCTCGTCGGTGCATCATGGAGTATGCGTGTGGTTTCCTGTTCAACTATACTCTGTGATCACCCCATTCTGTCTTATTATCCTCGTGGGGGGCCTTCTCTAGTCCCGACTTTAACATTGACTGTGTGTGTTATTGTTTGAAGTAATGTGTTTCGTTCCCACTTAACCGTACTTCATTATTACCCATTTGTCCTTGTCACCTCTGTTTCTTTAGGTGATCTTTTATATGTTCAGTGCTGTGTGTTTTGTTTTCTTTAGTATCCATGCACAGCGTTTTTCATCATTTTTTGTCCTGACCTTTGTCTTGTTGGTGCATTATGGAGTAGTGTGTTTTGTTCCCCTTAACCATACTCTGTGATTGCTTTATTCATTCCTGCCACCTTTTTGGTGGGTTTTTGGTTTTCTGTCTTTGCCCCGATCTACACGTTATTTGTGTGTTGTCTGTAGTCATATTTAGTATTTTCCCTACCTGTGTCCTAACTCAGTTTTCTCCCCAACTGTGCTCTGGGTTAATCCTTTTCCCTGTGTTGTAGGGTATTGTATTTGTTTTTGTTTTTTTCTCTGCCCTGCTGCCCTACATTGGTCTATTGGGGGGGGTTTTTTGTCCTTCCATTTGCATCTTCCCCTCCGGTCCTGCCTCCCTTCCGCCCACCCTAGGTGGGGGGGGGGGGGCTGGGATGTTCCTGGTCGTTCGGGAGCCCGACCGTGAGGGGGAGGCTCTGTCACCATGGGGTGAGACGCCGGCTCGGCGCTCAGCCCATGCTCCTTTTATCCCTGCCTCTCATTGGGCAGCGCCTCAGCTGGTTCCCACCTGTCAGTGTCACGGGACGGCTGGGGCCAATTAATCCTCATCAGCTGGGGCGCTGCTAATGAGTATAAAGAGGAGCAGCTTCGATCATTCGGGGCTGTGACATAAGCACTGCTAGGCTGGAGTCCCTTCGTCCGGTTCCAGCCCTTGACTCATCTGCAGCATTACCTGTAAGTGTTACCCTGTAAGGAGCTGTTGTGCCTCTGTACCCCCTTGTCCGGTGCTAGCCCGCTGCTGCTTATTGTATCACTTGGGTGTATCACCTTATATGAGTATCTGAGTACTGGACCCCTATGCCAGTGCCAGCTCTCTGGCTGCTAAACCCGTGAGTGTACCCGCTGTGAGTTTTCATGCTGTTACCCCTTCGCCCAGTGCCAGTTGTTAACTCTGGTGCTGTACTGCTCGCGTATGTTACTATGTATGAGCATTTGTGCTTTCCTCATCCCTTACCCCTGTCACTAATAAACATCACAACTGACTGGCTCGCCCTTGGCTCTCATTGTGTGTGGCTCCCTAGAGCCACATGTGACAAAAGGCACTGTTAATTTCTAAAGGATCTACAACTGCCTGTCCGTTACTTATAATACTGGTAATTGGTGTTTTAAATTCTAATTGTTTAATCTGCCATGCCAATAATTTCCCTGATTTTTCACTTTGTTCATAAAAAGATTGCTTCAATCTTAGAAGACTCGAGGCAGCTCTATTCGCTGATTTTTTGTCATATTCAGCTCTCAGAATCAGTAATTCGTTCTCTAACTTTGGGTCACTTCCTGCATACACTTTTTCTTGAAGAATTTTTATTTTATGTTCCAATTGGACTCTCTCCTCTCGAGTCTTCTTAGATTTTGAACCTGTATAACTAATAATATGCCCCCTAATAAAAGCTTTGAAAGCCTCCCACTTTATACATGTTGATGTTTGTGTAGTATTGATATCAAAGAACTCATCTGTTTTTCTATGTACTTAACAAATTCCTCATCTTGAAGCCATTTATGCTGAAATTGCCACCTACCTGGTTCCTTTGTCAATTTCTTATCTACATATATTAGACAGCAGGGTGCATGATCAGAGATCACAATGTTATCATAGAAACAATTCTGAATCTTGGACCTTAATTCTGTGGAGATCAAAAAATAGTCAATACGTGAGAATGTCTTGTAGGTATTAGAAAACTTGTGGTTTCATTTCTCTCCATATATCTAGCAATCTCAATTCTTTCATAAAATGATTAATGATCATCCTGCAACCATTGTGCGTACAGTCCAGTCCTGTTGATCTATCTATACCGGGATTCAATGAACAATTAAAATCCCCTGCTATTATATGTTGCCCTGTAAGTGATGATAAAATAAGAAATAAATTAGCAAAGAAGTTTTGATCATCTATATTGGGACCGTATAAGTTCACCAGATTTATATTTTCTAATAACAAAGATCCTTGGATGATTAGATATCTTCCTAATTTGTCTCCAATTACATTTTTCACTTGAAATGGGACTGATTTATGTATGAGAGTCATAACTCCCCTGGCTCGGGATGAAAATGATGAGGTGAACACACTTCCTTGCCATCTTCTCCTAATTCTTTTTACATCCTCCTCTATTAGATGAGTTTCTTGTAAAAACACAATTTTTGAACCTATGTCTTTTATTTTATTCATAACTTGTTTAAGTTTTTTTTTTAATTTTGTAGACCTCTGCAATTCCATGAAGTTAAATTAAGATTAATGCTTTGGTCTATGATCAATAAGGAGTTTGAGATTACCTCGCAATATAAACATGCTCATACAGAGAAGCAAAAACATGAGTGGTTGAACATTCATCCCACAAACTACACACAAACAAATTCCCCCTCCCCACATTCATGGTAATCCCCCCAAAATCAAAAAAAAAAATTCCGTCTCCCGCTATAGCCATTGACTGCTCCACACCCGCGAGGATCAGTCAAAACCACTCTTTCTCCTCTCAGTCGCCCTAACTCTACTGCTTTTAATGACATAACATTAACTCTCTTCTGTAGTTTTCCAACTTAACTCCAAAATTTTATAGCAACTTTGTACATCATAGGTTTTTTTTATATATAATACAATCTATATTTTGTAAACTTGCTATATGCTTCAGATCAGTCAGATGCCTGTGCAAATACTTAAATATTCTACCTTTTTATCTTGTTCATGCTTAGCTCCCACCAGTTTCTTCTTGGATCTGCTTGATAAGCACCTGCGCCTCCTGAGGGGTCTTGAAGATATGGGTTCTCCCTTTATATGTGACCAGCAGTCTTGCCGGATGAATCACTCCATGACGAATCCCGAGGCTGCGCAGCTCTTTACGGGCGGGGTCAAACTGTTTCCTTAATTGTTGGATTCCTGTGGCCAAAACTGAGTAGAACCGCACCTGTTGCTCCTGGTATTTAATTTCTCCTTTAGCTCGCGTCGCGTTGGAGATCGTCATCTTGTCTCTGTAGCTGAGGAACTTCATAATCAGCGTCCTCGGTGGTGCCTTATTATCTCTCGGTGGGCCGATTCGGTGGGCGCTCTCTAAGACGACCGATGACTGCAGATCCGCGTTGTTCAGCGCTTCTGGAATCCACTTTTCCAAAAAGGAACATGGGTCCCGTCCCTCCGTTCCCTCCGGGAGACCCACCAGCCTCAGATTGTTCCGTCTCGACCGGGATTCTAAATCCAGGACACTATCTTCCAGACGTTTATTTTTTAATTCCAATCAGAATCAGAATCAGAATCAGCTTTATTGGCCAAGTATGCACAACACATACAAGGAATTTGACTTTGGCTAAAAACTTGCTCTCGTTGTTCAGGTGAAGGATTTAAATAAGGATTCAATGACAACCAGAGTATGTACAGTAAATTACAGTCTGTCCACGTTTCTATAAAAGGATGCAAATATATACAGGAATATATGCAGTTATTTACTCGGACTAACCACACTTTGCAGAAATATATGAAAAAATATACAATCACACAGTATTTCAATGTGGACTCAGATTCAGTGATATAATGTGAATGAAGTAAAAAGCAGTGTGAGAGTTATGTGCAATGTAATAATGGATGAAAAGTCATGAGTACAGCAACAGGTAGGACTAGGTGAATGTTAGGAGTTCATCAGAGTGATGGCTTGAGGAAAGAAACTGTTCCTGTGACGGGTGGTTTTGACCTTCAGTGATCTGTAACGACGACCAGAAGATAGAAGTTCAAACAGTTTGTGGCCGGGGTGTGATGGGTCAGCACAGATGTTTCCCGCCCGTTTCCTGGTTATGGACCGATATAAGTTCTCAATGGAGGGTAGGTCGGTACCAATGATCCTCTCCGCAGACTTAATGATCCGCTGCAGTCTGGTCTTGTCCTGTTTAGTGGCAGATCCAAACCAGACAGTGATGGAAAAGCAGAGGACAGATTGGATGATGGCGGTGTAGAAGACAACCAGCAGCTCCTGAGGCAAATCAAACTTCTTGAGCTGACGCAGAAAAAACAACCTCTGCTGGGCCTTTTTCCGGACAGTGTCAATATGGGAGGACCACTTCAGGTTCCGGGAGATTGTGGTACCCAGAAACTTGAAGGAGTCCACAGTGGACACTGTGCTGTTGAGGATGGTGAGTGGGGGGAATGAAGGGGGGTGTCGCCTGAAATCCACAGTCATCTCCACCGTTTTGGCTGGGTTAAGTTCAAGATGGTTCTGGCTGCACCAGAGGATCAGCTGCTCCACCTCCCGCCTGTATGCAGACTCATCATCATCCCGGATCAAACCGATGACTGTGGTGTCGTCCGCAAACTTCAGGAGCTTCACCGAAGGGTCCTCTGAGGTGCAGTCGTTGGAGTAGAGGGAGAAGAGCAGTGGGGAAAGGACACATCCTTGGGGGGCGCCAGTACTAATTTTTCGGGAGCTGGATGTAAATCTCCCTAGCTTCACCTGTTGCCACCTGTCAGTCAGAAAGCTGGAGATCCACTGGCAGGTGGAGGGGGGCACCTTGAGCTGGAGGAGTTTCTGATGAAGAATGCCTGGGATGATGGTGTTGAACGCTGAGCTGAAGTCGACAAACAGGATCCTGGCGTACGTCCCTGGGGAGTCGAGGTGTTGCAGGATGTAATGTAGTCCCATATTCACTGCATCATCCACTGACCTGTTTGACCGGTAGGCAAACTGCAGTGGGTCCATCAGGGGGCCTGTGATGACCTTCAGGGGGCTCAGCACCAATCTCTCCAAGGATTTCATGACCACAGAGGTCAGGGCAACAGGTCTGTAGTCGTTTAATCCTGTAATAGAGGGTTTCTTGGGAACTGGAATGATGATGGAGCGTTTGAAGCAGGAAGGCACTTCACGCAGCTCCAGTGATCTGTTAAAGATCCGGGTGAAGATGGGGGCCAACTCGTTGGAGCAGACTCTCAGGCAGGACGGAGACACACCATCAGGTCCTGCAGCCTTCTTGATCTTTTGTCTCTGAAAGACCCGGCGCACCTCCTCTTCACAGATCATTAGTGCTGGTGGGAGGTCAGAGTGGAGGAGGGATGGAGTTCCTGGGGCTGCAGATAATCCTTTTGTGTGGGTGGGAGGTGAGAACTGTAGGTTCTTTTCAAACCTGCAGTAAAAGCTGTTTAGGTCATTAGCCAGCTGGAGGTTTTCCGCAGGGTGGGGGGATGGTCTCCTGTGTCACGCCCTGAACGCTCTTTCACTGCGTTCAGGTTGTCCAGTGTCGCTCCTGCTCCGGGGTAGTCCGTGCCGGGTCTTCCATGGCCCTCTCTTTGACAGCGCCCAGCTGATTGCCAGCTGTCTGGTCAGCTGCGCTGGGACAGCTGTCTCCCATTCCCAATCATCTCCCCCATTTAAGCGAGCAGCCGAGAGTTACTCGTCGCTGCGACCTCGCTATGGGAAGACGTTCCTTGTGTTTCCCACGACTGTTAGCTCCTACGACTAGCTTCAGTCCGCCGTTTCCTCGGCGCTTCACCCAAAGTAAGTGTTGCGACTCGGCGTGTATTTTTCCCTCGCCGCCTCTCTAGCCTTTCTCCCTGGGTGGTATGTTACCCTTAGTTCTGTGTGTGTTTTAGCCCCACGTGGCTCTTTACTTTTCTGTTCATTATTTAGTGTAGTGTGTGCTTTGTTAATAAACTACGCTAACTCACTGGTCGCCCTCGTATCTCCTTTCCTGGCTCGTGAGAGCCAGAGTTATGACAGTAGGTCGCAGCCATAGTGAGACGGCCGCGACCGTGAGTTGGCTGTAAGGACTCGACGCCTTTTTTTCTCTTCCTCTGGGTACGGGCGAGCCAGTATCATGTCTCCTTCCAAGAGACTCATGCGGCACCCAGGCCACGATCTCTCAGAGACTCTGGACCTTGTGGACGGAACGTTGTTCACCACGGACCTCTACGATGCCCCCAGCGAGATACGCTGGCGCCTGGAGCTCGCCGAGGGTATGCTTAACTGCTTTTCTCGCTACTTCCTTCTCCCCGAGGTTAAGGCGAGGAGGGCAGACATCTCTGTGGCCTGGGAGAGGCTCCGTAGGCTGGAGGAGAACTCCGGCAGGAAGCCGAGGACAGGACGCCTTCGCTCCTCGCTTCGGAATCCCGCTCCTGCCGACGATCCAGTCCAGGAGTTCGCCTCACTCAGGGGTGATCCCCAGGATAGAGTGACGTCAACCGGGTTTCCCCCGGAGAAGATGAGAATGACAGCGATGCGCATTGCGGATCGAGTGGCAGCCGCTTCTTCCGCCGCCGTTCCCCCCGTAGCCATGAAGAACGTGATTGCGGCGGTCAGGCTGGTCGAGAAGAACCCGGAGCTGAACGATTATCCGGAATACGCTGACCTGTTGGCTTCGCTCATCGCACAGGAGCGGCGTTTTCCCAACCTCACGTTCAGAAGACGTCGCTCCCAAATTCCCCACTCATCTCAGCGAGAGTCCCGTCCGGATCCCGCTCCAGGAAACCACACGAATTCCGCCTCCCAGCCTGCTGTTGCTCCCGTGTCTCGCCGAAGAAGTGAATCAGCTGCTCCCGCTCCTGGGCCCGCTCTCCCCGCTGTCCCGTCAGCTTTGGGCCCCCAGCTCTCCTCAGCTGTTTCACCCCCCTCTTCGTCATTCACTCCGGCCGCTGGGAGAAGCGCAAATTCATCTCCAGGTGTTCCAGGTCCCGATCCGGTGCGGGTAGCACCGCCTCATCTGTCCGGGGGGTTCCCCACTTCTATCCAGTTGGGAGAAGAGAGACTCGAGTCCCTTGTAGCGGGTTCCACCGGCCCTCCGGGAATCAGGCAAGTGTCCTTTCATTCTCCTCCCATTATGAGTGAATTGCCTTGTTTGATTCCTGGGGGAGGAGTTCAGGGTTCACAGTCCCCTGAGCTCTCTCCTCCCGCTGCAAAAACTGAATATGAACCTGCGTCCTCTGTGTCTCTTCCCCTTGAGTGTGCCCCGGTGCCAGGTGTACACCGCTGCGCGAGGAGGAGGCGGCCTGCGACCCTGGAGGGTTTTGCCCCAGCCCCGCAGCCACGTTATGGGCAGAGGAGAAGGTCGAACTGCCTGTTGGAGCCAGCGCCGACGATTAAGCGTCCCCGGGTCTCCACGGAGGAATGGTTCGGCCCAGCAGAGTCCAGATCTCCTGCCCCCACGCCAGGTGGGCTGTCGACGCGGTCTTCGGCATTTGGAGGTCGTTTGACTGTGGAAACCATCATGCCGGCTGCGGAGCCATTCGCAGTCGAGTTGGAGCCGGAGGACGGAGTCCTGCACGCTGAGCCCGGAGCATCGAAGTCCTGGATGGCGGTAGAACCCGAGATCAGGCAAGTGCTCTATTTTGTTTTTCTCTTCTCTATTCTGGAGCATTATTGCCTGTCTCTCGGGGGGGGCGGGCCGGGTGCAGCCGTCTGCTGCGCTCGAGCCTGTTCCGCCGGGCTCTGCCGCTGCCGGTGATCCTGATCCCGGTTCCTTTTGTCCCTCTGAGCCTCTCCCCAGGTCCACCGGGAGTGTTTCGCCGGCCCGATCGGGGTCCACCGGGGGTGCTGCGCCGGCCCGATCGGGGTCCACCGGGGGTGCTGCGCCGGCCCGATCGGGGTCCACCGGGGGTGCTGCGCCGGTCCGGGTAACAGTTAGTGTGGGAGCTGGAGGATTGTGTTCGCCTGACATCAGGCTGACTTCGTCCCTTGCCTCCATCATTTCTCCTCCTGCCGCTGTTGGGGTTCCTCTCACCCGGGCCAGTTTCCCCCTACCCTTGTTGCCATTAGATGGCAGGCTAACTTTGCCCCTGGCCTCCATCTCTTCTCCCCCTACTACTGTGGGGGTTTTTCTCACCTGGGTCAGTTTCCTCCTGCCTTTTCCCTCAGGGAGGAAGCTGCACCAAGACTTCTCCCTCAGCTCTCCGTGGTCTGAGGTCACGGGACGACCGCCTGAAAAGCCATCTGGCTGGTTCGGTGATCTGGGTCGGCCTCCGGAGAAACTGTGTCTCCTAGCCTGGGACTCGGGTAGGCCACCCGAACTGGTGTTGTGGTTCCTGGCCTGGTGGAGTTCGGGCCGCCCGCCGGACAAGCTCTCATCGCCTGCTCCACCTGCTGTCGTTCCTGACATTGTCTGACTGTATATAGCCTTGTATTTTGTATGCCCTCCATTATTTAGTTTCATTCAGGACATCAAGGAACTTTCTTTGCTAGAGTCCTTATTGTGATGTCATTTCAACGAAGAATTTTTCCTTAGACAATTTTCTGTTTTACGGTCCCTGTATGGATCCTTATTTTTTTTTTCCACAATATCTAACTAACTAACTAACTAACCTGCACTTATATAGCGCTTTTCTAGTCACAAAGACCACTCAAAGCGCTTTCATTAATACTAACCCTCTATTCTAAGGGCCTATAGGAAACAAATATCTAGGGACAATTTAGAACAGCCAATTAACCTAACATGCATGTTTTTGGCATGTGGGAGGAAACCGGAGAAATCCCGGAGTAAACCCACGCTTTATTGAACCTTTTTTTTTTTTTTTAACAAACATGATACAAACAATCAAACACTAACACTAAAGTACTACAAAAAAAAAAAAAATGCACTAAAAACACCAACAACCACCAACAAAATCAAGTCTTCAACAATGCTCCTCTGTTTAGTCTAGACAATCCAATACATAAGTATACATATTATGTTCACCAGTTTGGAATTTACAAGGTCCACACACATCATTCACCTTCTTCTTCAAGAGTTATGTTTAAATTTTTTACATAATCAATAAAAGGTCTCCATATATTCTCAAACACAATTTCCTTTGATTTTAGTATATATGTTATTCTTTCTAATGGAAGGTTTGTTAACATCTGTCTTAACCACTGAGTCACATCTGGTCTATGAGTCTTTTTCCATAATAGTGCAATACATTTTTTGGCATTAAGCAAACTGAGGTCTATGAATGTTCTTTCACTTTTATTAAAATTATGCTTTTCTGGGTACAGACCCAACAAAAACAGTTTAGGATTCAATATGATTTGTTTTGAGATTATTTTTTCAATTGTTACCCTCACCTCTTCCCAAAACATTCTTATTAATCTACATTCCCATAAACAATGAAATAGGGTTCCTTTACTTTCCATGCATTTTGTGCATGTATCTGGTATATTTTTGTTATATCTATTTAACTCCTCCGGTGTAACATACATCCGCATTAACCATTTGAAATGTATCAATTTAAGGCGTGCATTTATTGATTTGGTTTGAGCTTCTGTACAAGCCAATTCCCATTGTTCCTCTGAAATTTCAATTTGCAGATCTTCTTTCCAGTAGTTTAATCTTTTCAGTGAATTTTCACTTGAAGATAGTGTCAATGAGTTATAAAACTCTGAAATAATACCCTTTCTTTTACTATCTTTCATCATCATTTTTTCCAAGGATGAATAAATAGGTCGAGTGAGAGCTTTATTTTGATTTGATCGAATAAAGTTTCTAAGTTGAAGATATTTAAAAAAATGTGTTCTATTGAGATTAAATTTGATCCTCAGCTCTTCAAAAGACATTATGTTGTCTGCACCTGGCAAATATAAATCCTGAATCTTTTGTATCCCTTTTAAATTCCATACTTTAAATACAGCGTCCGCTCTCCCTGGTTTAAAATATTGATTACCCCATATTGGACTAAATTGTGACAATGACTGTGGTTCTTTTAAATAGTTTTTAGCTTCACACCATATTTTGATCATATGCTTTACAAATGGATTTTTAACTTGTTTTTGTAATTTTTTTGCCGAATCTGAGTATATGAATATGGGAAGAGGTAAAGGTAAATTGTATGATTCCATTTCAGTCCAGTGAGGGAGATCATTTGATGAAAAATAATATGTCATAGACCTCAGTTGTGCCGACCAATAATACAACATAAAATTTGGACATTTCAGACCTCCACGATCAAATGGTAAATATAATAAAGACAAACGTAATCTAGCCCTCCTGTTGTTCCATATAAATTCCACTAACTTTTTTTTTATTCTTGAGAATAGATCTAAAGGTGGTGATAAGGGAATGTATTGAAATAAATAAAGTATTTTAGGTAAAATATTACTTTTAAGTATATTGATTCTCCCGATCATCGACATTGGTAGTGACATCCATCTCTGAGTTAACTCACTGATATCTGACATTAAGGCTTCATAGTTGACACTGGCGACTGATTCTAGCTTAGGCATAATTTGGATTCCTAAATATTTAAACTGATTTACAACATTGAATTGATTTACCTCAGGGGCTGGGTAATTTCTCTGGGTCTCATTTAGCATTAATATTGAAGATTTAGTTTTATTTATTTTATATCCTGATATTTCCCCAAAATTGTTTATTAAATTCAACAAGGTTGGAATTGATTTTTTTAGATTCGACATAAACAAAATTATATCATCGGCGTACAGGGAGATTTTATGTTCTGTTGGTCCAACTTTAATTCCATATATTTGTGAATGTAAACGTATCGCTATCGCTAAAGGTTCAATTGCCATAGTAAACAGTAAAGGTGAAAGTGGACAGCCTTGTCGACATCCTCTATTGATTTTTATTGGTTTTGAAATATTGTTATTTGTTAGGATTTCTGCTGTAGCATTATTGTATATTATTTGAACCCATTTTATGAAATTATTTCCAAGTCCAAACCTTTGTAGGACTTCAAAAAGAAAGGGCCATTCAACTCTATCAAAGGCCTTTTCGGCGTCCAATGATAGGAGAGCTGTATCCGGTGCTTCTTTATTAAAATAAATAATATTAAATAGTCTTCTTACATTATGGAAGCCTTGTCTACCCTTTATAAAGCCATTCTGATCTCGATTAATAATATTTGGTAAAATTTCTTGTATTCGTCTTGCTAAAATTTTACAGATTATCTTAAGGTCGGCGTTTAATAGGCTTATTGGTCTCATATTTTCACATTTATTAGAGGGCTTACCTGGTTTTGGCAGCAGTATAATTAAGGCATTATTTATGTATGATGGTAAATTATTATTTTGAAATGCTTCTAAAACCATTTCCAAAAAAGGTTTTATTAATTTATTCTTAAATTTTTTATAAAGGTCAACTGGAAGACCATCTGGTCCTGCACTTTTTCCTGATTTCATATTATCAATGGCTAGCCCAACTTCTTCTTGACTAATTTTAGACTCCAATATCTCCCTGTTTTCATTTGGAATACACGGTATAGATAGTTCGTTCAAAAACCCATTTAGTTTTGTTAAATCAGGTTCATTTTTGGTATCATATAATTTTTCATAGTAATCTCTAAAGGCTCTATTAATTTCTAAAGGATCTATAACTACCTGTCCATTACTTATAATACTGGTAATTGGTGTTTTAATTTCCAATTGTTTAATCTGCCATGCTAATAATTTTCCTGATTTTTCACCTTGTTCATAAAAAGATTGTTTCAATCTTAGAAGACTCGAGGCAGCTCTATTCGCTGATTTTTTGTCGTATTCAGCTCTCAAAATCAGTAATTCATTCTCCAACCTTGGGTCACTTCCTGCATACACTTTTTCCTGAAGATTTTTTATTTTATGTTCCAATTTAGCTCTCTCCTCTCGAGTCTTCTTAGATTTTGATCCTGTATAACTAATAATATGTCCCCTAATAAAAGCTTTGAAAGCCTCCCACTTTACACATGCTGATGTTTGTGTAGTATTGATGTCAAAGAACTCGTCTATCTGTTTTTCTATATACTTGACAAATTCCTCATCCTGAAGCCATTTATGCTGAAATTGCCATCTACCTGATTCCTTTGTCAATTTTTTATCTACATATATTAGACAACAGGGTGCATGATCAGAGATCACGATGTTATCATAAAAGCAGTTTTGAATCTTGGACCTTAATTCTGTGGAAATCAAAAAATAATCAATACGTGAGAATGTCTTGTAGGTACTGGAATAACAAGAATAGGCTTTAACTTGTGGTTTCATTTCTCTCCATATATCTAACAATCTCAATTCTTTCATAAAATGATTAATAGTCATCCTACATCCAATGTGCGTACAATCCAGTCCTGTTGATCTATCCACACCTGGATTCAATGTACAATTAAAATCCCCTGCTATTATATGTTGCCCTGTAAGTGATGATAAGATGAGAAATAAATTAGCAAAGAACTTCTGATCATCTATATTGGGACCATATAAGTTCACAAGATTTATATTTTCTAATAGCAAAGAACCTTGAATGATTACATATCTTCCAAATTTGTCTCCAATTACATTTTTCACTTGAAAAGGAACTGATTTATGTATGAGAGTCATAACTCCCCTGGCTCGGGATGAAAATGAAGAGGTGAATACACTTCCCTGCCATCTACTCCTAATTCTTTTAACATCCTCCTCTATCAGATGAGTTTCTTGTAAAAACACAATTCTTGAACCCATGTCCTTTATTTTATTCATAACTTGTTTAAGTTTTTTTAAATTTTGTAGACCTCTGCAATTCCATGAAGTTAAATTAAGATTAACACTTTGGTCCATGATCAATAGAGAGTTTAGGATTACCTTGCAGTGTAAACATGCTCATACAGAGAAGCAAAAACATGAGTGGTTGAACATTCATCCTACAAACTACACACAAACAAATTTCCCCTTCCCACACTTGTGGCAAACCCCCCAAAATCAAAAGAAAAATTCTGTCTCCCGATATAGCCATCGACCGTTCCACACCCACGGGGAACAGCCTAAGCCACTCCTTCTTCATCCTCCCAATCACCCTAACTCTACTACTTTTAATGACGTAACATTAACTCTCCTCTGTAGTTTTCCAACTTAACTCCAAGATTTTTAACAACTTTGTACATCATAGTTTTTTTTTTTTGTTTGTTTTGTTTTTGTTTTTTTTTTAATATATAATACAATCTATATTTTGTAAACTTACTATTTACTTCAAGTCAGTCAGATGCCTGTGCAAATGCTTAATTATTCTACCTTATATTTTGTTCATGCTTAGCTCCCACCAGTCTCTTCTTCTTCTTTGATCTTCTTGATGAACTCCTGCGCCTCCTCTGGGGTCTTGAAGATGTGGGTTCTGCCCTCATACGTGGTCAGCAGTCTCGCAGGATAGATTACACCATGACGAATCCCAAGGTTGCGCAGCTCCTTACGTACGGGATCAAACTGCTTCCTCAATTGTTGGATTCCTGTGGCCAAATCTGGGTAGAACCGCACCTGCTGGTCCTGGTGTTTAATCTCTCCTTTAGCACGTGCAGCGTTGAAGATCTTCATCCTGTCTCTGTTGCTAAGAAACTTCATAATTAAGGTCCTCGGCGGTCCCTTGTCTCTCCGTGGGCCAATACGATGTGCTTTTTCCAGAACCACTGCTGATTGCAACTCCTCGCTGCCCAGCACCTCCGGAATCCACTTTTCCAGAAAGGAACATACGTCCCGACCTTCTGATTCCTCTGGAAGACCCACCAGCCTCAAATTATTCTGTCTCGACCGAGATTCCAAATCCAAAATATTATCTTCCAGAGATTTATTTTTTTTTTCCAAAGTGCGCACCTTTAATTGAAGACGGGTGACGTCATCTTCAGCACTAGCAAGACGGAGCTCCATCTGCGCCGTTCGTTCTACACAGTCACCCAATTCCTTTCTTATTCCTTCCAACGCTGTCATAATCCCATCAAATCTAGAGGAAAAGTCCGCTCTCATTGAACTCATGGCAGCCATCAGCGCATCTGCGCCATTCCCCGCAGAAATCGCACCGCCGCCCGCCTCCTCCGCCATATATGGAGCCTTGTTTGCTGCGTCACAGACCTGAAAGTCCGTTAATTTGGACTGTTTCGGCGGCTCGCTTTTTCCTTTTCCTGGTTTTCCAGCCTTAGGCTTCGCCGACATATCCTCGCTCAAATGCTGGGATACGTTCTGTCCCAAATGAGAGAGTTATTTGCCGATTTTTTTCTCCAGGAGCAGAGCAGAGCGAGACACGTCCGTCCTACGTGGCAGCCATAACCGGAAGTGCTGATGGATCCTTATTTTAATCTGTCCTTTAAGTTGCTTCCGCCTCACATTGCCTGGCCTTATTCAGAATAGTTTGTTCTTCTGCATTTATATCCTCCTCCAGACTGTTTGATTTTCTGTGTTGCGTTAATTCATGTTTGAGGAGTTGATTTTTTTTTTTTTTTTTTTTTTTGTATCCTTATACCAGTTAGCGGCCTCAGGCTTTGTTTTTAGGTCTTGTGCCCGGTTTGTCCCTTTATACTTTCTGTTTTTGGCCGGGGTTACATGTGTAGTCTTCTGCAACTTTATGTTTACTGAGTTTTGTAGTCTTTTTGGTCGCCGGGACATGAGTTTTGCATTGTCCTCGCCCTGAGTTGTTGTGAACCTTTTTTTTTTTTTTTTTTTTTCTCCATGATTATGTCGTTGTTTTTCTGCAGGTTGTTCTCCCCACCTCCTCTGGTCACCTGCACAGACCGTCTGGCCTCTGCAGGGGAGGGGGTGATGGTTTTCTTTTGTGTTTGAAATTATTGTGGTATCTGACCCTATACTGTATCTAGGTTTTTTTTTCCCTTCCCTGCCTCCTTTGTCTGGTCCCTCCCTTTCTCCCAGATCTGGCCCCCACCGCCCTCCCTGGTCTTCCCTCGGAGGGGGGGGGGGTTAGCCCGCTCCAGGAGGCGCGGCTCGGGGGAGGAGTACTGTCACGCCCTGAACGCTCTTTCTCTGCGTTCAGGTTGTCCAGTGTCGCTCCTGCTCCGGGGTAGTCCGTGCCGGGTCTTCCATGGCCCTCTCTTTGACAGCGCCCAGCTGATTGCCAGCTGTCTGGTCAGCTGCGCTGGGACAGCTGTCTCCCATTCCCAATAATCTCCCCCATTTAAGCGAGCAGCCGAGAGTTACTCGTCGCTGCGACCTCGCTATGGGAAGACGTTCCTTGTGTTTCCCACGACTGTTAGCTCCTACGACTAGCTTCAGTCCGCCGTTTCCTCGGCGCTTCACCCAAAGTAAGTGTTGCGACTCGGCGTGTATTTTTCCCTCGCCGCCTCTCTAGCCTTTCTCCCTGGGTGGTATGTTACCCTTAGTTCTGTGTGTGTTTTAGCCCCACGTGGCTCTTTACTTTTCTGTTCGTTATTTAGTGTAGTGTGTGCTTTGTTAATAAACTACGCTAACTCACTGGTCGCCCTCGTATCTCCTTTCCTGGCTCGTGAGAGCCAGAGTTATGACATCCTGTAGTTGGTGATATTCCGTAGGCCTCTCCAGACAGAAGCAGAGTTGTTAGCTGAGAAGTTTTTTTGTAACTTCACACTGTAGCTCCTCTTAGCAAGCCTGGTCTCCTTCGTCAGCATGTTTCTGGCCCGCTTGTACAGAGTCCAGTCACCAGTCCTGTAGGCCTCCTCCTTGGTCTGACGTAGCTGCTTCAGTTTAGGAATGAACCAGGGTTTATTGTTGTTGTATATGCAGAAGGTCTTGGTCTGCACACACATGTCCTCGCAGAAACAGGTGTATGATGTCACAGTGTCAGTGAGTTCATTTAAGTTAATGGCTGCAGCTTCAAAAACACTCCAATCTGTGCAGTCAAAGCAGGCTTGTAACTTCAGCTTTGATTCCTCAGTCCATTTCTTCACAGTCCTTACAACAGGCTTGGAAGTTTTTAGTTTCTGTCTGTATGTTGGAATAAGATGGAGCAGGCAGTGGTCAGAAAAACCCAGAGCTGCACGGGGGACGGCATGATAGGCATTTCTTAAAACTGTGTAACAGTGGTCAAGTGTATTTGTGTCCCTGGTGGGACATTTAATATGCTGTCTGTATTTAGGAAGCTCATTTGTGAGATTAGCTCTATTGAAATCACCCAGAATGATAAGCAGAGAGTCTGGATGTTTTTCCTCCACCTCTGCTATCTGGTCAGCGAGGAGCTGCAGTGCCTCCGTTGTACAATGTGCGCACCTTTAATTGTAGGCTGGTGACGTCATCCTCAGCGCTGGAAATTCTGAGCTCCACCTGCGATACTCGTTCCATACAGTCGCTTATTTCCTTTCTCATTCCTTCTATCGCTAGAAAACTCATTACTGACATGAACGAACTGGAGCCTATCAGACAAATAAGATCTAAACCACTGCAGCGAAGTTCCGTTAAGTCCAACATAGTGTTCTAATCTATCGAGTAGAATATTATGGTCGATAGTTTCAAAGGGTGCACTAAGGTCTTAAAGGACAAGTACAGAAACAAGTCCATTGTCAGATGCGATAAGGAGGTCATTAGTGACCTTCACTAAGGCTGTTTCAGTACTATGATGGATTGTAAACCCAGATTGAGACTCTTCAAATAAACCATTTCCCTGCAAGTGATCAAATAATTGTGTAGCAACAACTCTTTCTAAGATTTTTGAAATGAAAGGCAGATTAGAGATTGGTCGATAATTATCTAAAACTCCTGGATCCAGCGTTGGCTTTTTGAGCAAGGGTTTAATTACAGCAGTTTTAAAAGCCTGCGGTACATGGCCTAATGTTAAAGAAGAATTAATTATTTGAAGAATACGGCTGCCAATAAATGGGAAGACTTTTTTAAATAACCTGGTAGGAATAGGGTCTAAAAGACAAGTTGAAGGCTTGGATGAGGAAATTATTTTATCTAACTCTAAAAGGTCAATTGGAGTAAACTTATCCAAACAGACATCTATTGAAGGAGTTGTAGTAGTTACTGTATTTAAGTTAATGGTGGGAAGACTGATTTTATCTCTGATAGATGAAATTTTATGATTGAAAAAGTTCATAAAGTCCTGGCTAGTAAGCTCAAAGGGAATGCAAGGATTGACAGAGTCCTGGCTCTTTGTCAGCCTGGCTACAGTGCTGAAAAGAAACCTGGGTGTGATGACCCGAGCGCCGATCTCGTCCGCGCTCGGGCCATGCGTCATCTCTGCCGGCTTTGACAGCAGCGGATTACATTCTGGCTCCCCGGGCTCTTATTGTGACAGCGCTCGGTGGGGCTTCCTGCTGTCAAAACCGATCAGCTGTTCTGCATCTCTGCTCGTTAGCGGCCGGCCTTATTAGCGGGCGTTGACAGCAGGTTGATGCAGCAGTATCGTCAAACATTCCTGGTCTACGTTCGTGTCAAGGGTCGTGTCTTTATTCATGTTCATGCTCTCGTTAAGATCGTAGGTGGCTGGGTGTAGCCCTACGATCCCATGCCCTTTGTAGTGTGTGTTTTTGCCACAGCGGCTCATAGTTTGTGTTATTGTCTTGTGTCTTGTGTATTAAACATCAATGCAAAACTCACTGGCGACTTTTGGCATCTTATGGTGGCCCGCGAGGGTCACCGCGTGACACTGGGATTATTCTTGTTCTCTTCTATTAATGCAGAGTAATAACTTGTTCTAGCTTTTCTAAGAATATT
The DNA here is from genome assembly GCA_020510985.1 of Pholidichthys leucotaenia. Lineage (NCBI taxonomy): Eukaryota > Metazoa > Chordata > Actinopteri > Cichliformes > Pholidichthyidae > Pholidichthys > Pholidichthys leucotaenia. Next base: position 402,126,155 of record CM035838.1, read on the forward strand.
TTTTATAAATTAAAAGATGATTTCTCCAAGCTGAATAGTTTTCATCTAAATTAGTGGAATGCCATTTTCTTTCTAATTGACGAGTCTTCTGTTTTACTTGGTATTCTATGAGCCTGGGCTTTGAACTCGTCCAGATTCTGATGGAAATAGATGACCTCCTAACCATAGCTCATCAACATTCCCCCGAAGACGCTTTGTGGTACCTGGGCCTCACGGAGGCGGCTGTCAAATGCCATCCTTGCCTTGCCGACCACGCTGAGGGCAGGGAGAGGATGGCTGAAGTATCGACGCTTCTACGGAAGAACCGGGGGTTGGACCAGAAACCTTCCAGGAAGCACTCTCGTTCCTCGGCTCTCTACGAGGTTCCAGCCATGGTTCCAGCTCCAGTTTCTGCTCCGCTGGCAGACCGTCTTCCTGCGCAGCGAAGGAGGAGGGCAGCCAGGGGTCCCAGCGAAGACGAACAGTGGGTGGCTGAACTCATCAGGGGCTGTGTGACTGAAGCATGCTCTTCCTTCCACCCCGGTAAAATTCTTAAGAGCGTGGTGGTAGCTGTTAGACTGGTGGAGGCTAATCCTGGGCTAAACAATTTTCCTGAGTTTGCCGAGCTGCTGGTTTCAGTTTCAGCGCAGCAGCAGCATTTTCACAATTTAAATTTAGCCTTGCCTCCAGCTAGAAGACGTCGCCGCTCTGCTCGTAATCCATCTTCTCCCCGGGACATGGTCGTTCCAAAGGGGAGGGAGTTTCCTGACCTTGTCAATCCTCCGTGGGGCTCCCGTCTGGATCCTGCTACAGGCCGCCAGAAGAATTCCCGTGCCTCCCAGCAAGCTGTTTTTTCCTCGCCACGGCAGAGAGTGAAGACAGCAGCCTCAGCCTCCGGGTCACTTTTTTCTGCTGTTTTGCCAGCTACCCTACCCCAGACTGCCTCGGCTGCTCCTCCCTCCTCTTCGGCGCTTTCTTCAGCTGCTGCGAGCCCTGTGGTTCCTTCTCCAGCTCCGCCCGTCACCGATCCTGTTGGAGTGGCTCCTCCTCATCTTCCCGAGGGGCCCACTATCACCATTTTCACAGGAGAGGGAAGAACCAAGCCTGCTGCAGCAGGAACCATCGAACCCCAAGAAAGCAGGCAAGTGTTTTTTCATTCTTTTTCGCAATTTGATGAATTACCTTGTCTGATTCCTGAGGGTAGGGCTCAGGGTTTGCAGTCCTCTGAGCTCCCACCACCTGCTGCAGCTACTAAAACTGACCTCACTACCTCTGTGTCTCCTCCTCTACCTCCCGAGTGTCCACCAGTGCCTGGATTAAACCACTGGACATGGGAGGAGCCTACGGCCCTGGTGAGCCAGGTCCCAGCCCCGCAGCCACGCCATGGACAGAGGAGGGGGGGCTGCCAGCCAGTTGGAGCCTGCGCCGACAGTGAAGTTCCCCCAGGTCTCCAGTGAGCAGAAGTCAGCCCCAGCGAGTGTCGGACCTTTTGCCGCCGCACCAGGGGAGCCATCGGTGTGGATTACTGTGCCTGGGGGTTCCAGGACTGCCGAGACCATCATGCCAGCTGCAGTGACCCCTGCAGCCGAGTGGGAACCTGCAGTTGACCTCCTGATTACCGAGCCCGTTTTTCCTTCGTTGCTTGAATCACTGGAGTCCTGGATGGCGGTGCAGCTTGAGATCAGGCAAGTGCTGTATTTTGTCTTTTTCTTTTCTATTTTGGAGCAATTTTGCCTGTCTCTTGGGGAGGAGAGCCGGGTGCAGCCGCCCGCTGCATTCGAGCTCGCCTTGCCGGGCTCTGCCGCTGCCGGTGATCCTGACCCCTCGTCTATCTGTACTCTGCTCAAGCTTTCTTCCAGGGTCACCGGAGATGATCTAGCTTCATCTGTCATCTCCGAGGGTCTGGGTTTGTCTCCGGAGGTCATTCAGTGCACTGCTTCACCCGGGTTGGGTCCATCGTGGGTGCAGCGTTGGCCTGGGTTGGGTCCACTGTGGGTACGGTGTTGGCCCAGTTGGCCTGGGTTGGGTCCACCGTGGGTACGGCGTTGGCCCAGGCGGGGTCCATCGTGGGTGCAGCGTTGGCCCAGTCGGGGTCCGCCATGGGTGCATCTGAGCTCCAGCCTGGAGCCGCTGTGGGTGATACGTTGGCCCAGTCGGGGTCCACTGCAGGTGCTGCTAGGCTCCGATCTGACGCTGTCGTGGTCCCCCTCCTCTTTGCACCACCAGATGCCATTGGGGTTCCTCGCCCCCGGCCCGGCTTCCTGTCAGTGACCCTCCCGATGGGCAAGCTGCCTCCTGGTTCCCCCTTCCAGTCCCGGTGGCTGAAGAACGTTGGACGGCCACCTGAAAGACTGAGCTGCCAGGTCAGGTGGTCTAGATTCCCAGGCAGACCACCCGACTCATTCCATCAGGCTGTTCGGCATTCCTGGGATTTCGGTCGGCCCCCCGAACTCTTTTTTGTTAGTCGGGGTCTCTGGGGTGATGGTTGGCCGCCCTGCCTTTTCCACTTGTCGGTCAGGTGGAGCCAGGATGCTGGGAGTCCACCGGAACTGTTTTTTTTTTGTTGTTTGGATGAGTTTACTCCAATTGACCTTTTAGAGTTAGATAAAATAGTTTCCTCATTCAAGCCTTCAACTTGTCTTTTTGACCCTATTCCTACCAAGTTAGTTAAAGAAGACTTCCCATTTATTGGTAGCTGTATTCTTCAAATAATCAATTCTTCATTTACATTAGGCCATGTACCGCAGGCTTTTAAAAATGCTGTAATTGTGGCGTAACATTATGTAGCTCACATATTCCTTGGCAGAGACCCAGACATGAGGGAACTTTGAGCTCGCAGTGTATATTGACATCACGCCTCAAACGGACATTGAGTCTGGACCCCCTGCGGACTGGAGAAGAAGTGGGAAGATCTGAGAGTGGACCTGAAGAGACTGTCTGACTCCTGGGGTCAGGCAGAGAAGCCGAGAGGACAATGGGGGGATTAGATGTGAATGGAATTCTGTGTTTGATGTGAATGTGATTTGTGTCTGATGTAACAGTATAAAGGTATGTGGTTTACCGCAGCTTGATCTCTTAATTCCCTGACTGAGAGAGGAGCTGTAGGACTTGAGATGAAATAAACCAATACTGAAAAATCACTCAGTCTCTTCATTTCGAGTTTCCTACATTGGTGACCCACACGTGAGAAGTATGGAAAGGCTTGGAGGTCGTCTCTCCGACTCCGAAACTGATTCACCGGAGACTGCCCGCACCGGCGTAAACTCCATTCGACTCCCCGAGTTCTGGCAAGAGGACCCGCACTCATGGTTCCAACACGTGGAATCGCGGTTCGTGCTCAACGGGGTATCAGCGGATGACATTAAGTTCCACAATGTCATCGCAAGACTCGACAGCCGCACAGCCCGGTGTGTGCGGAGCCTGGTGCAGCAGCCGCCCGCTGCTGGCAAATACGACGCCCTGAAAGTCGCCCTCATTCTGAGCTTTGTGCCATCAGCTGAGGTGAGGGCCAGAACACTCCTGGACCTGCGCGGCAGAGGAGGACGCAGGCCGACCGTCCTCATGGAGGACTTGCTGCAGATGATCGGGGCAGACAACGATGCGTTTTTATTTAAACACATCTTCTTGAGGACCCTTCCAGCGCACATGAGAGGCTCCCTGTCCAGCATGAGGTGTGTGGACCAGCAGGACTTCCGTGCGCTAGCTTTGGAAGCGGAGCGGCTCCTGGACGCATGCGGCGAGCAGGAGGCGGCAGCGGCAGCGGCAGACCTCGGCGCGGCAGCTCAGGGCGACGGAGAACCAGTGGCAGCAGAGCCGACCCCAGCGACAACAGCGGTAGCGCGGTCCCAAAGTAGAGGAGGGGACGAGCTGTGCTTCTACCATCGACGTTTCACGCACAAGGCTCACAGATGCGTCCCGCCATGCAAACTTCAGGAAGCAGGGAAACGCAAGAGCCGGAGGTCATTAGTAGCTTCGACCCTCGGTGAACGGAACAAGCTGCTCTACCTGACAGACGCGAGCTCCGGACGGCAATTCCTCGTTGACACCAGAGCACAGAGGAGTTTCATCACCGCAACCTATGCGGACCAGGCGGCCGGTCCCCGCGGAGATGGAGCAACAGCCGCAAACGGCTCGTCAATCAAGACTTTTGGCAAAAGAACTCTGCGCCTGTCCTTGCACGGCTGCATCTATGAATGGACCTTCATAGTAGCGGCGGTGAGTTTCAACATGTTAGGCGCCGACTTTTTGTGCTCACATGGCTTGTTGGTAGATCTGGCTAATAGACGCTTGGTTAATGCACTCTCTTTTTGTTCTATTCCCTGTGCAGCACGAGTGTCCCCGCCGTCAGTACAGGCCAACGCCGCCGCAGCAGGAGGTAAGTTCCACACTCTCCTAAACCAGTTCCCAGCACTCACAGTTCCCACGTTTTCAGCTAAGGTGGCGAAGCACGGGGTGGAGCACTTTATAACCACAAGTGGCCCACCAGTTTTTGCGAAGGCTCGGCGCTTGGATGCAGCTAAGCTCTCTATTGCGCTTGAGGAGTTCGCCAACCTGGAAAGGTTGGGCAATAAGTACGCAAGATGGTGGCGCGTGCACAATGCGAGGCTCAGCGTCCTACCAGATTCTGGGGACTAGCAGTGTTATTTCTGCTCATTTCGGGTATGTTCGTTCAGAACAGCTCTGCTTTTACATCTTACACCCGAGATGAGCTTTTGAATATTGGTTTACAAAACAACAATAACGACCTTTTTATCAGCAACCTACGTCTGAATCTACGTCTATTCCCGGAGCTCTGGAGAACTCCCGACGCTCGGCAGGCTTCCTGGCCGACCGGAAGTGCTCGCAGGCGGCGTAAAGATCGTAAACAAAGGAGGGGTAAACGCGGTGGGCTAAGAGCTAAGCTAAAGCTAACACCGCACCGGCTATCGCTACCCAGTATTTTCCTTGCTAATGTACGGTCTCTGGCGAGCAAAATGAGTGAACTACGGCTTCGGATCACCAACAATAAGAAACTTATGAACTGCAATATCATGATTTTTACAGAAACATGGCTTCACAGTGGAATACCCGACAATGCTATCGAGCTAGCCGGCCTACACATGCTCCGGGCAGACAGAGCAGCAGTTGACTCCGGTAAGACAAGAGGGGGGGGATTGTGCATTTATATTAACAAGGCTTGGTGCACGAACTCTGTCACTGTTGAGAGACACTGCTCAGCTAACCTGGAGTTTCTCATGGTTAAATGTAGACCTTTCTATCTGCCACGCGAGTTCACTTGTACCATCATAACAGCCACTTACATTTCTCCGGATGCTAATGCTAAGCTTGCTATGAAAGAACTGCATGCAGCTATTAGCAAACAACAAACTGCACACCCAGAGGCAGCATTTATTGTGGCGGGTGATTTTAACCACTCTAACCTCAAGACAGTGCTTCCTAAATTCTACCAGCATGTCTCCTGTCACACAAGAGGGGACAAAACATTGGACCATGTTTACACCAATATTGTGGGAGCCTACACAGCAACTCCCCTCCCCCACCTAGGTCAGTCTGATCATTTATCCTTGTTCCTTACCCCCAAGTATGTACCGCTCATCAACCGGGTGAAGCCATCAGTGAGGACCATCAAAGTGTGGCCAGAGGGGGTTGACTCTGTACTCCAGGAGAAGTTTAGGACCACAGACTGGAGTATGTTCACCTCTCAGGCTACCTGTGGCTCCCACATAAACATCGACTCTTACACCCACTCAGTCCTGGACCATATCAACACCACTATTGACAGTGTCACCACGGAAAGACAAATCACCACGTACCCAAATCAGAAGCTGTGGATGAACAGAGAAGTGCGACTTCTGCTAAAAGCACGTAACAATGCCTTTAGATCTGGTGATGCACAGGCCTACAGTTCATCCAGGGCAGATCTGAAGAGGGGCATCAAGAAGGCCAAGCACAGCTACAAGCTGAAGGTGGAGGAACATTTTGGGGACTCTGACCCCCGACGTATGTGGCAGGGCATTCAAGCTATCTCTGATTATAAGCCCAGCAACTCCTTACCTATAGCCATGACTGTGCCCTTTCTCAATGAGCTAAATAACTTCTATGCTCGTTTTGACAAGGACAACAGTGAAAAGAACATCAATTTCCCACCCTCTGATGACCTCCACCACCTCACACTCACCCACACCGACGTCCGTAATGCACTGAGTCATGTCAACGTACGTAAGGCTGCTGGCCCTGATGGCATTCCTGGGCGTGTGCTGAGGGCATGCGCTGAGCAGCTGGCAGGGGTCTTCACAGACATCTTCAACCTGTCCCTGGCCCAGGCCGTGGTACCAGCGTGCTTCAAGACCACTTCAATAGTACCAGTGCCGAAACATTCAACACCATTGTGCCTAAATGACTATCGCCCTGTGGCACTGACGCCCATAGTCATGAAGTGCTTTGAGCGACTGGTCTTGGCACAGCTCAAAAAAGGCCTGCCCCCTACACTGGACCCTCATCAGTTCGCCTACCGGAGCAACAGGAGTACAGAGGATGCGGTTTCTACAGCACTGCACTATGTACTCTCACACCTGGATGACAAGAACACCTACGCAAGAATGCTGTTTGTTGACTTCAGCTCAGCATTCAACACAGTTATCCCCTCCAAGTTGCTCACCAAACTTGGGAACCTGGGAATCAGTACCTCCACCTGCAACTGGATCATGGATTTTCTGACCAACAGACCCCAGCATGTTAGGTCAGGCCCCAACCGTTCTTCCGTCATCACACTCAACACTGGTGTACCACAGGGCTGTGTGCTCAGCCCATTCCTCTACTCCCTCTACACCCATGACTGCAGGCCTATGTATGGATCCAATTCCATCATAAAGTTCGCAGATGACACCACGGTGATTGGACTCATCAGGGACAACGACGAGTCAGATTACAGGGCAGAGGTTGAGCACTTGACTACTTGGTGCGCTGACAATAACCTGCTCCTTAACACCAGCAAAACCAAGGAGCTCATAGTGGACTACAGGAAGGAGAGGGAAGAGACACATGACCCCATCCATATCAATGGCATAGCTGTTGAACGTGTCCCCAGCTTCAAATTCCTGGGGACCCACATCTCGGAGGACCTGTCCTGGTCAGTTAACACCACCAGCCTGATCAAGAAGGCCCATCAGCGCCTCTTCTTCTTGAGGACATTGAAGAAGAACCATCTGTCAGCTGACATCCTGGGCAACTTCTACCGCTGCGTGATAGAGAGCACCCTGACCAACTGTATCACACTCTGGTATGGGAGCTGCTTTGTAGCTGACCGCAAGGCGCTGCAGCGGGTGGTGAAAACCGCCCAACGCATCACAGGGACTCCACTTCCAGCTATAGAGGACGTCTACAGGAAAAGATGTCTGCGCCGGGCACGCAGCATTCTTAGGGACTCCAACCATCCTGCTCATGGACTGTTCCAGCTTCTCCCCTCCAGAAGACGTTTCAGAAGCCTTCGGACTAGAACCAGCAGGTTTAGGAACAGTTTCTTTCCAACAGCTGTCACGTTATTGAACTTAGTTCCCCGCTGACTCTCTTACAATCATCTTTTACCATCCTCACCTGTACATAACTGCATAACTACATAACTACATCTAACTTATTGCACATTATTTGCACATAACAGTACTTTTAACTTTCTGCACTGCTGCATATATTTGCATATATTTGCTTAAATTGCACATACTGTTAATTACCGTATATACTGCACTGCTGTCCTTTGCACTTCTGATTGGATGCTAAACTGTGTTTCGTTACCTTGTATTCATACATGTGTAATGACAATAAAGTTGAATCTAATCTAATCTAATCTAATCATAATTCGCCGCTCGAAGTCCACTTGGGCTTCCCCCCTCCACATGGTCCCTATGGCGGACTGCTCGTGGAGACCGTGCGGCGATTATCGCAGGTTAAACAATGCCGCAGCGCAGGACCGCTACCCAATCCCGCATATCCAAGTTTTTTCGGTGCATTTGGCCAAGGCGCGAATTTTTTCTAAAATAGACCTGGTCCGCGGTTATCATCAGGTCCCGGTCCGACCAGAGGACATTCCCAAGACAGCGGTAATAACCCCTTTCGGGCTTTTTGAATTTTTACGCATGCCTTTTGGCCTTAAAGGCACTGAGCAAACCTTCCAACGCATGATGGATGCCGTTTTGCGCGACCTCTCTTTTGTTTTTGTCTACTTAGATGATATTTTAGTAGCCAGCGCCTCTGAGGAGGAACACGAAAGTCACCTCAGAACGGTTTTTCAGAGGTTGGGAGCGCACGGGTTGATAATCAACCCAGCCAAGTGCCATTTTGGCGCAGCACAGATCGATTTTTTAGGGCACCGCGTCTCCCCAGAGGGTGCAGTTCCGCTGCCCTCCAAAGTACGCGCAGTGGCTGAGTTTCCCCAGCCACAAACGGTAAAAGCGTTGCAAGAATTTTTAGGTATGGTAAATTTTTACAACCGTTTCATACCTCACGCGGCGCAGCTCATGCAACCGTTGTATGTCGCGCTAAAAAAACAGAAGCCCTCCAATGCGACTGAGTGGTCCCCGGAGCGGGAGCGCACATTCAGTGAGGTTAAGAAAGCACGAGCGAACGCAGCACTGCTGGCTCACCCAGACCCGGCAGCCCGAATAGCGCTAACCACAGACGCGTCAGATGTGGCCATAGGAGCCGTGGTAGAACAGCAAGTCGCCGGGGCTTGGCAGCCACTCGCTTTTTTTAGCAGATCCCTACGCGATGCTGAGCGAAAATATAGCGCGTTTGACAGGGAACTGCTAGCGCTCCACCTGGCCATTCGCCATTTCCAGTTCTGGTTGGAAGGGCGGCGTTTCACTGCGTTTGTCGACCACAAACCGTTAACCTTTGCAATGTCCAAAGTCTCCGAACCATGGTCAGGCCGACAGCAGAGGCAGCTGGCCGCAATTTCAGAATTCACCACCGATATACAGCACGTAGCCGGTAAATTTAATGTGGTGGCGGACTGCCTCTCGCGAGCGGTAACAGCGTCTGCCCGCGCGGATGGGGGCTGTAGCGCCGCAGACGCGGAGCGCGGTAACAGCGCGGACGCGCACGCAGCTCCAGTACACGTAGGGATAGATTACGCGGCCATGGCAGCAGAGCAGGACGAAGACACAGACGTGCGCGCGCTCCTGTCTGGACCAACAGGGTTAAGGCTGGAGAACGTAAGTTTGCAAACCAGTTCACCCCCGCTTATTTGCGATGTATCCACCGGACGACCTCGCCCAGTGGTACTGGCCACGTGGCGCCGTCGTGTTTTTGACGCGGTGCACTCCCTAGCACACCCGGGAGTACGCGCTTCGGTGAAAATGGTAGCAGAGAAGTTTGTTTGGCCGAGCCTGCGCAAGCACGTGAAGGAGTGGGCGAGAGCCTGCATGTCCTGCCAGCGGGCCAAAGTTCACAGACACACAAAAGCCCCTTTAGAACCTTTCCACATCCCAGCTAAGAGGTTTGATCATGTGCACGTAGATCTAGTGGGACCCCTGCCGCCCTCGCAGGGGTTCACACATCTCCTGACAATGGTGGACCGGACCACGCGTTGGCCGGAGGTGGTCCCATTGCAGTCTACCACAGCAGCAGAGGTAACTCGCGTTTTTTTAACAGCCTGGGTAGCGCGGTTCGGAGTCCCGTCGGACATTACGTCCGATCGGGGTCCGCAGTTCGTTTCAGAGCTATGGTCAGCCATGGCCAGCAGCTTAGGGGCAACAGCCCATCACACCACCGCTTATCACCCACAGGCCAACGGTTTATGCGAGCGTTTTCACAGGTCGTTGAAGGCATCCCTCAGAGCGTCGCTCACGGATACAAATTGGGTAAACAAACTACCATGGGTTTTATTGGGGTTGCGTTCGGCACCCAAGGAGGATTTAGATGCCTCACCTGCTGAATTAGTTTTTACTCAACCTCTCAGGCTGCCAGGAGAATTCCGGCCAGCCCATGCAGCACCCGAGCGCCCCCCGTGCGGGGACCTCTACGCGGCACGGGGGCAGAAATGCTCCCGGGCCCCGCTCATCACACTTTTCCGCGGGTTTTTGTTCCCAAGGCTTTGCAAAACGCAGAGTTTGTTTTTGTCAGGCACGACGCCCAGCGTCACAGCCTCCGCCCACCTTACGATGGTCCGTTCCGAGTGCTGGAAACCGGGGAGAAATATTTTGTGCTGGACTTGGGGGGCAGGAAGGAGACAGTCAGTGTTGACAGATTAAAGCCTGCTTTTGTGTTACATGACGAACCTGTACGGCCAGCGGGGGCGCCTCGACGCGGCAGGCCTCCCAAGGGACAGCCCCTAGTTCCCCAGCAGGGGGTAAATAACCCTTCTCCCCCTCATTCCACAGGTGCACAGCAGGACGGCACAACACAGGCTGCGAAGACTGCGTTCAGCAGATTCGGGAGGAGATTGAAGCCTAAGCAACGGGCAGAGTGATGTGTATTTTAATCAACCCGTGTAAATTGTGCTGTAGATCCTGCAAAGTGGGGGGTGATGTAAGGGTGTAATGTGTATGACTGCCCATTATGGACATGAAGTCGGTGTGTGTGTCCATTCTTGACATGGTGTGTATGACTGTCCATTATTGACATAAGGTGTATAGCGGGTAGAGTAATGTTGGTGTATGTCCATTCTTGGGCGTTTCGGGGGGAGTGATGTGGCGTAACATTATGTAGCTCACATATTCCTTGGCAGAGACCCAGACATGAGGGAACTTTGAGCTCGCAGTGTATATTGACATCACGCCTCAAACGGACATTGAATCTGGACCCCCTGCGGACTGGAGAAGAAGTGGGAAGATCTGAGAGTGGACCTGAAGAGACTGTCTGACTCCTGGGGTCAGGCAGAGAAGCCGAGAGGACAATGGGGGGATTAGATGTGAATGGAATTCTGTGTTTGATGTGAATGTGATTTGTGTCTGATGTAACAGTATAAAGGTATGTGGTTTACTGCAGCTCGATCTCTTCATTCCCTGACTGAGAGAGGAGCTGTAGGACTTGAGATGAAATAAACCAATACTGAAAAATCACTCAGTCTCTTCATTTCGAGTTTCCTTACATAATTAAACCCTTAATCAAAAAGCCAACGCTGGATCCAGGAGTTTTAGCTAACTATAGACCAATCTTTAATCTCCCTTTCATTTCAAAAATCTTAGAAAGAGTTGTTGCTACGCAATTATTTGACCACTTGCAGGGAAATGATTTGTTTTAAGAGTTTCAATCTGGGTTTAGAATCCATCATAGTACTGAAACAGCCTTAGTGAAGGTCACTAATGACCTCCTTATCGCATCTGATAATGGACTTGTTTTTGTACTTGTACTTTTAGACCTTAGTGCAGCTTTTGATACTATCGATCATAATATTCTACCTGATAGATTAGAACACTATGTTGGACTTAATGGAACTTCGCTGCAGTGGTTTAGATCTTATTTATCTGATAGGCTCCAGTTTGTTCATGTCAATAATGAGTTTTCTTTCAACTAAAAGCTCAGTCATGGAGTTCCACAGGGATCTGTGCTAGGCCCTACTCTGTTGGGCAACATTATTAGAAAGCACTGTATACATTTTCATTGTTATGCAGATGACACACAATTATACCTGTCAATGAAGCCAGATGATAGTAATCAATTAGCCAAGTTAGAAGCCTGTCTTAAGGAAATCAAAGCTTGGATGACTTGTAATTTCCTTCTATTAAATTCAGATAAGACTGAAGTCATTCTTGTTGGTCCAAAAAACCTTAAAGAGATACCTTTCCAAATCAAACTCTTAGTTTGGATGCGGTTACTCTTTCTCTTAATAGTTCTGTGAGCAACCTTGGAGTTATTTTTGATCAAGATCTGTCTTTCAAATAACATATTAAATTTGTTTCTAAGGCTGCCTTCTATCATTTGCGTAATATAACCACGGTGGCGCAGTGGTTAACACTGCGGCAGCACAGTTTACCCTTGGCCGGGGGATCGTGGGGATCGTGGGATCGTGGGTTCGATCCCAGCCCCCGACCAACAGTGATCTGTGTGGAGTTTGCATGTTCTCCCCGTGTATGCGTGGGTTTACTCCGGGATTTCTCTGGTTTCCTCCCACATGCCAAAAACATGCAGGTTAGGTTAATTGGAGACTCTAAAGTGGCCCTAGGTGTGAATGTATGTGTGAATTGTTAAGGGATAGCGCCGTATCGTGGCTGCTTCATCAATCCAGGTGGTGGATGACCCTCAATTTCCCCTCTGGGGATCAATAAAGTATACTAAAATCTAAAAAAAAATATATATATATTGCCAAGATTAGGAGCATCTTGTCTCAGAGTGATGCTGAGAAACTGATCCACGCTTTTGTTAGCTCTAGGTTAGATTATTGTAACTCTTTATTATCAGGTTGTCCTAAAACATCTTTAAAAAGTCTTCAGTTGATCCAAAATGCTGCTGCAAGAGTTTTAACAGGTACTAGAAAGAGAGATCATATCTCTCCGGTTCTGGCCTCCCTTCACTGGCTTCCCATAGAGTTCAGAATTAAGTTTAAAATCCTTCTTCTCACTTACAAAGCTCTAAACAATCAGGCCCCTTTTTATTTGAAAGATCTGATACTACTCTATTATCCTATCAGAGCACTATGCTCCCAAAATGCTGGATTACTTGTAATACCTAGAATCTCTAAAAGTACATTGGGAGGCAGAGCCTTCAGTTATCAAGCTCCTCTCCTGTGGAACCAGCTGCCAATCTGGATTCAGGAGTCAGACTCGATCTCTGTTTTTAAGAATAGGGTTCAAACCTTCCTTTTTGATATAGCCTACAATTAGGGAGGGATCATGTGTCTCTGAACCGTCCCTTCAGTTATGCTGCTAATAGGTTTAGACAGCCGGGGGACCTCCAATAATTGCACTGGGCTTCCTTTCTTCACTTTCAATGAATTTTTTTTTTTTTTTTTTTTCTGGTCATTAACATCTGTTTGTTCTCTCCCTTAGATTGAGTCCCCCATCGTGCTGTTTGCTCTCTACATGTCTGTTTTCATCTTCTCTATCCCCTCACCCCCCAGCCAGTCGCAGCAGATGACTGCCCCTCCCTGAGTCTGGTTCTGCTGGAGGTTTCTTCCTGTTAAAAGGGAGTTTTTCTTCTCCACCGTCACCAAACGCTTGCTCACAGGGGATCACCTGATTGCTGGGGTCTTTCTGCAATTGTGGGGGTTTCCCCTACAATTGAAAGTGCTATGATATGACTGTTGTTGTGAAATGGTGCTATATACATAAAGTTGAATTGAATTGAATTCATTTTTGGATTTTTGCCGCTGTCCAAAAAAATCACTTTCAAACAAGCAATGCACTATACAGTAGTTGTTTCGCTCTTGGAGCTCAATTGTCAGGATCATACACGGTCCGCTCAGAAGGAAATAACATGCTTTGTGCCCTTTCCGTGCTCACTGTCACGGCTGTATTTAGCAAGGAGTCGAAACGCTTCCACCACCAACTGCCTGCTGGAGTCTGTCTGGAGAGAGACCGACACGGTGCTGACTCCGCCAGCACCCGGTGCTATGAAAGTTTCCACAGTACCGGGTGCTGCCACCGTCAGTACCAGGTGCAAACATGTTGTTTGCAATAAAAATACACTTTATATGTATTTTAACGAGATGTAAAATACACTTTACATTTCATTGTTCATAAGTGAACAATTGGATTTAGCCACACACCAAAAAGTGAGCACCGCGATTGTTGCAGTTGCTCGTAGGCTTGTCCATAGCACAGTATTACATAATTGCAGTTATCGCGACAGCCCTAGTCACCAAACTTGCTACACAGGTTCACCTTGGGATCCTGACCTCAGACTATGGGTTTGGGGTCAAAACGTCAATGGTCAAGGTTCATATTGCATTTGCACTATTACTATAAAACAAGTGAAGCTAGGGCCACTAAACCTGGTACACAGGTTTACCTTGGGATCCTGACTTCACACTATGGGTTTGGGATCAAAAGGTCAAAGGTCACATTCCACATTCCATATGCCTTATTTCTGTGCAATAAGTTAGAGTCACCAAACCTGGTACACAGGTTCATTCTGAGACCATGACCTCTGACTACAGGTTTGGGGTCAAAAGGTCAAAGTTGGCATTCCCTATGCTCTCTCACTATAGGGCATGAAAAAGCCCTCTAGGGTCATCAAACTTGCTACACGGGTTCACCTCAGGACCCTGCCCTATAACTATGGGTTGTATACTTTGTTGAATATTCGTGGAGGATGGGTTTATCATAATTTGGTTCTGCCACAGTAATTATATTAAAAAGCTGAAAACTGCTCTTTGTCAGTGTCAGGAATCTCTGAAAACACTCAGAATGTGATCATATATTAGTTTGTTACCTCAATAAAGATTTGAGACACAAGAATATTCTTTTAAGAGTTTTCTACTTGTATATATATGTATATATAGTTTTCTACTTGTATATGAACACTGTGTGTTCATATATTCATATATTTATTCCATCCAGCTACATTGCTCTGCACTGTGTGTCTGTGTGTGTGTGTGTGTGTATATATATATTTTATATATATATATATTTTATAGTAATATGTACATATGTATATTAGCTGCTCTTGCTTGCTTGTTTTTTCTTGCCTTCTGATTGTTGCTCTGAGTGTTGCTATCCCTGTGCTGTTGCAATCCTGGAATTTCCCCGTTGTGGGACTAATAAAGGCTTATCTTATCTTATATATTGTATACAAGGAGCACGAACCTCAGGTTGCAGGAGGTCAGTACTGAAGACTGGTTTCAGCGAGCAGGCTTATATGTGAGAGACAGTTGCAATACACAAATGGTTTCAGCTGAATACATCACAGACAGAAAGGGGTGAAACAGGTCTAGCACATTATTAGCAGAGTTCACAGAGTTTGTTAATCCGGAATCAGGTGTATTGACCTTCTTAAAAGAACAAAGGGGGCCCTGCTCCCTTTCTCACTCCGCAGGGGGCTCTTTGTGTCCTCTTGCTCCACAGGGGGCTTCCTGTACCTTTCCGGCAGAACTGGCTTCCTGCATTCAGTCTTAGTGTTAATCCAGAGGAACACGCTTCTCCATGCGGTCTCGGTACTTTTCCACACTTCTACACTTGTATAAGGCTTAGACATAAAAAATGATAATATATGTGTACATTTTTCTGACAATTCCCTCCTGTTTATCATTTTATCATTGTTGTATTCTCATGCAAACATCAGTACAATGTATCTTCTCATGATTTTCTACATTGTCATCACTGAGCATCACTTCCAAATCTAAACAGTAGTTCTGTCATCACAATCACCATCACTTTGTTGTCTCAAGGCAGTATATTGTACAGGAACTTCCCTTTGGAGCATAACAGATTGTAACATGAAAGTGTGTTGAGCAAGAGCTCTACTTATCATGGACCTAATGTGGGGAATGACACACATGAATAGTACCCAAGATAGAACCAATGCAACTGTTACTGGAGTTAGCCACTTCAACAGAACTTGCCACCATTGACCAGAAAGGAACCAAGAGGATAGGTCCCAGTTTTGTGGCACATCCTTCAAGCCATTCAAGTGTTGTTGCAGTCCTCTCAGCCAATCGATTATGCCTCCTTTCTCTCAGTGAGGTCCTCCAAAGCCCAAAATACATCATTCATTCTGTGACTCAAATAGGCCACTCCAAATGAGGGGAATGCTGTCATAGGCTGTCGTCTCCCTCTTCGTTATCAAGTTGGCGTTGGGGGAAGTGATCCATATTATTCCTGCAAACACACCTGTCACACCAGCGGCAAGTAGCAGTGCCTTCATTTTTACTTCCACCTGAGAGAGTACCCCTCCGGGCTTCTGTCTTCACCAGGTTTGAGACGGCCGTGTCCTTAAAAGGACACGCCCCCTTTGTAACTGGACTTACTCAAGGAAGCAGGTTAGTTCACTTACAGGCACCTTTAGTCTCTCCACGTGTGACAGGTGGATCCAGGATGGTCGTTCAGCGACCCTCACTGAGTCCCAATGCTGCCGGTGATGATTTTTCACGAAGATAAAGTCACCAGGCTGCAGTGGGTTGATCACTTCCTCCTGTGGAGTGGAGAGAGCTTCGACAGAGTCAATGTATTCCTTGGTGTTCACTAAGAGCCTTATGTTTGTGTGGTATTAGTAATGACAGACCCGTCAGTACATAAGGGCCGTGAAAAGCACCGTCCCGTTTTCTTATCTGGGATGGTATTAGTTATTAGTTTCACTATCTTAAGAGCTTCAGGCCACGTAATGGCCTTACCATCCGTGGTTTTTGCCAGCATTTGTCTGATTATCTGCATAAATGATCTCTGGTATTCCAAAAGTTGGGAATATACTATTTTACAAAAACCTTACAGAAAAACTTTTGCATCTGCCTTAGTAGTAGGATGTATTTCTGTCCATTTTATAAATGTGTCAATGAGAACAAGGTAGTATTGGAGTTGACCCACTTTTGATAATTCTATAAAATCCATGCACCATTGAGAAAAGGGTGCTTTTGGTAGTGGAAAACTCCTCTGTCTAGTTCTCATTGCACCTTGGGCATTATTTTGACTGCAAACTTTTTCATTTCTTTTAGAATTCCTGGACAGAAGAAGTGTTTTTCAGCTATCTTAATCATATCCCTCCTGTTGGCACATCGGGCCATCCAGCGGTGCAGTGAGGGAGGGAGAACAATTTTGTCATTGGCAGTGCAGTAAAGTTTGTTGGCATTTAAGTATGTGTGGGGTGGCATAGTCATGTTTTTCAGCTCATACTAGCATGCAAATTTCCTTGTGGGCCCTGAAGTAGTGCGTACAGTGGAGCCGTGTGTTGTGAGAGGTTTGGCAACCACTGGCGGCAGTAGTTCAGGGTACCTAATAGTGCCTTTTTTTTTGTAAAGTTGCCACTTTTTCACATGAATTTGCTACTTATTTTCATAAATCTGCAACTTTTTTCTCATAAATTTTATTTTGTCTTGTAAACATGTAACTTTTCTCCTCATAAATTCACACATTTTTTCATCATAAATCTACAACCTTTTGTTGTAAATTTATGACTTTTTTCTTTTAAATTTGCTGATTAAGTTTGCTTTTTTGTCTGTGGCAAAGGTAAGTTTTGAATGGTCTTTATTCTATCTGGTTCCAATGTTTTCCCGTCAGCAATAAGCATATGGCCAAGGAATTTAACCTCAGGTTGACAAAACTGCAGTTTTTTCTTGCCACATTTTAGTCCATGTTCACACAGGAAGTGCAGCAGGGCCAAAGAGTTCTGTCGACATTGTTCCTCAGTGGGGGAGGCAACCAAAATGTCATCCACATATAACATAATTTTTGAACCAGCTGGTGGGCTAAATTTAGCCATTAGAGCAGTCATTTCCTGTGAGAAAATGGTCGGACTTTCACAATAACGTTGAGGTAATCTGGTGTATGCGTATCTTTTTCCCTTAACTAACTAACTAACTAACTAACCTGCACTTATATAGCGCTTTTCTAGTCACAAAGACCACTCAAAGCGCTTTCATTAATACTAACCCTCTATTCTAAGGGCCTATAGGAAACAGATATCTAGGGACAATTTAGAACAGCCAATTAACCTAACATGCATGTCTTTGGCATGTGGGAGGAAACCGGAGAAATCCCGGAGTAAACCCACGCAACACGGGGAGAACATGCAAATTCCACACAGATCACTGTTGGTCGGGGGCTGGGATCGAACCCACGATCCCACGATCCCCACAATCCCCTGGCCAAGGGTAAACTGTGCTGCCGCAGTGCTAACCACTGCGCCACCGTGCATTTAAACGTAAATGCAAACTAAAACTGGCTTTCTTCATGCACGGGGATAGTAAAAAATGCATTACTCAAATCTACCACAGAGAAAATGGATGAATCGTGACCCAAAGGGTCATGACCACTTGTAAAGGCGCCATAAATAGTCCTGTGGATTGTGAGTATTGCACGTTTTTCTTAGGAGTTTTCACCCAATCGGTTACATGATTTGCCTTCAACCATTTGTCCACAAGCAGCCCAAAAGTAATTGTCTGGTCCCCATAGGGAGTGTTAACATCATGCAAGGAGGTAACATCTTCGGGCAATTTCACCGACAGTGCAGCTGCTCCTTGCTCATTGAAAATCAAATTGTTCATCTGCACTGTCATACAATTTGTCAGCCAAGGCACAATCAAAAAGTTCAAAACATCTGATATATTTCATAGTAACGTGCAGTGGCTGTGGACTTCCTAGTCCTTCAAGGATATGACCTGGCAGTACAGCAGCCATGAGGGCGGTGCTCTTTTGTGCACAATGTCGTGACTGCTGCACTGTCTTAGCCAAACAATGTGCCTCACCCTTGATCATTGGGTTCGTCATTGTCTGCCAGAAATGTCTGCTCTGTTCTTAAAATGGTATAATCATCTTTTAATTTATATAGAAAATCTTTTACAAAGGATAAAACAAGTCATTATCAGTTATTGATAATTTTTATGTATTACCTATTTTTCTGAGTATTGCCAATTATTTGCTAATTAATTCCCCTGATACCCCCTGTTTTGATATATGGAGACACACATGCAGCAAAGTTACAGTGTATTTGCTTGATTCTTCTGTTGAAAGGAAGTGTGCTACCATTTTTAATTTTAGATAAAATTTGCGGGTAGCCCAGTTCCCTCAAAAATGAGATTTCAATAGTCACAGCTTCTTTTGTGACAGTACAAATTTCATTTAAGAAAAACAAAATAACCATCTGTGCATTTTTGATATGCTTCAGCATTGATAAATAAGATCAGTTTGTCCAGTTGAACACAGACGGGTTGAATTTGAATAAATGAATAAAAGTTGCGTCACACTCTTTCAGTCAACGGAAAGGTGGACGTTTTGCCTAATTAGAATTTGATTCAAATTTTTTCCTTGAATGCCTCATTTTATATATTCCTTGGTAAATTGTGGAGTGAATGTAGTTTACCCTGACCCAGCTTGGCCACCGCCGAATCAGGAAAAACACATTCCTCATTACTGTCATATTCCTGAAATATGACGTATCATATATCACATATATCACATATCACACCATTATGTGGTGAGTAACATCAAATGCATACCCTCTGTTGGGGAGGAACATAACTGGGGTGTTAGATTGACTTTAAATAACCGAGTATATAGTAAGGCTATAATCTTCGCTGTGAGTGTTTGCTCATTACTAAATAAATGTTAATATTCACAATTAAGGAAATGCACTGAAAGAATGGACACCTAATGCCTCATTGCTGCTTTAAGTACTTGGAAACATTTAAGACGGCTGCCTGCATTTGTGCCTTCTTCCTGGCACTCTTAGCCAAAAATTTAACTTATTTATTTTTGGTTTTCTGTTTGTTTGGTTTTTAAAGCTACAGCTTCAAATCTTACGTGGATCCTTATTTTCTTTGGTTACACATGCTCTGCTTTCATTTCTTTTTCCATTTCCATCTCAACATCAGAAATATTTTCTACACTTGCTAAACCCACCGTTCTTCTTCTCTTCCCCTACGTACTTTTTCCATCAGAAACACTCACTCAATTTGTTTCCATCCACTATCCATCTGTGTACAAAGCTTCACCTTTCCCTGGACTAGCTGATGAAGCATCTCACATCTATAATCTCTTTCAGTATTAAAACTTCCTTCATCCATCTGGTCTCCGTTCTCTTCAGCCTTCATCAACATTCTGTTACCACCTGGTGAGAAGAGTACAGTAGCACTTTCTAGAAATTCCTTAATTTTCTCACTACCTTCAGGCTCCCCCTTAGCTGTTTGTGACGGCCCGTTTTTAATCACCATCAGGGGGGCCATTATTGTGGGTGTTGATTGCATAGCCAGGTCCCCCTGTGGGGGGGCTGTTTTCACATCCTGCAGACATTCCTCTGTCCTGCATTTGTTTGACCCATCTGGCAAATCTCTTCCTTCCTTTCTTTTGATCTATGACTGGGACCCTTGTCTGATAATCCATAGCCTCTGGCAGATCATATGCACAGACACATTAATTATCAATCTCTTTTGAACCTCTGTGCTCTAAATCTCACGTTGTCACACGTCAGTCCTTCCTATAAAGTGCACTGTCATGCTTCAAAGAAAAAGGTCAGTTACAGCACTTCAAAACCTGCTCCTTCAGCCTCTGAGGCAAAAAGGGGACAGAGAGAGAGAGAGAGAGAGAGCTGCTCCTTCAGCAGCCCCTCCTTTCACATTTATTGTTCATGCTTCTATTTTTTAAAGAGCAAGCCTGTCGCTCGCCTCTCTGATCATTCTGAAATCTTCTTCTACCTCTACTTGGTACACTGCCACAGAGCAAGCCTGTCGCTCGACTCTCTGATCATTCTGAAATCTTCTTCTACCTCTACTTGGTATCCTGCCTCCAAATCCACCTCTTTGGCCAAACCTGCAATCACGGGCCCAGTGACCAGGTTTGCCACAGTTAAAACAAACATCCCAATTTCCATCATTCACTTGCATTGACCTGCCTGTCTTGGGTCTAACCCCACAGAGTTATTGAAAAAATAAAAACCCAAAACCTTGTAAAAGTACCCATATTTAGACCACTTTCTTCACAGATCAACCACACACACACAAACAGAGAACAGAGGAGTTTTGTTCTCTCTACACTGCTGCTGCCTCTATCTAAGGCTCACACACAAAGAATAGATAAAATAACTGTTTCTCATTGTCCATTTTAACATTATCCGGTTTTGTTGCCATTTAATCCGTCCGTCTTTAAATATTATGGTCTAATTATTATGATTTTATTTATTTCCTCCTTTTCCCAACCTCTTGGGCTTCTTTTAATAATTTGCTGTATGGACCCTCCTTAGGATCGCGGCATTGATAAGTTGGGGGAGGATTATCTTTTTCATTTAATAATGGTTCGGTGCTCGGTTGGTTTTGATATTTATCTATTTTTGTTGTAAGTTTTTCTGTCGACGTCAGACTGTGCATTCATCCACATCCAGTGTGGGTTTAAGGGGATAATCTTTTTCCCCATTTGTTTAAATATTTTTCAGGATCCTTTATCTGATCTTTTTCTTTTAACCGGTTATTGTAATTTTTTACCGTTCGGCGCGCAGTTTCCTCTTTTTTCTTTTGCTTATTTTTCACTTTATTTGTTTTTCCTGTACAGTTACCCTTTTTTTTTTGTTTATATAGTCAGGAACGTCGTTGGTCCGCCCACCGTGACACTATTACTGCCCAATAGGTGCGCTCACCTTTTGATGGAACTAGATGCTCACGCAGCTTTTAAAATGCGCTCACCTTTCGCTGGAACTAGATGCTCACGCTTTTTTTCTTTTTTTTTAGAATGCGCTTACCTTTCGATGGAACTAGATGCTCACGATTTTTTTTCTTTTTTTTAGAATGCGCTCACCTTTCGATGGACCTAGATGCTCACGCTTCTAGGATGTGCTCACCTTTCGATGGACCTAGATGCTCACGCAACCTGTATTAGGACTCCTGTAATTTCTTACAGGATCATTACCTGGTATGATCAGATAGGAAAAATATATAGGACGCCGCCTTATATTACCATTACTAGCTAAAGCTTGACCTATCAGTCAATACACAGCACCTTTTACTTTTCTTTTACTTTTTGAAACCTGACTCTTCGGCCGGAAAACAACACAATCGGGACTTTAACCCGAACAAAACCTTTTTTACCTCGTTGCAACTACTCGTCCGCGCGCTTCACTCTCTTATCGCGTTAGTCACTCGTGGTTGGATTTAGGAGGATCTTGTAACATATTTAGGAGCGCATCCTATTTTACATTAGTAATATGTTGGAGCGGCCTATTTTACATAGTAATATTTTTAGGAGCGCATCCAATTTTACATATTGGAGCGGCCTATTTTACATTAGTAACATATTTAGGAGCGCATCCCATTCTACATTAGTAACATATTGGAGCGGCCTATTTTACATTACTCACTCAAGGCTGGATTTGGGAGGATCTTCTAACGCATATAGTGTATACTATATCCTTTTTCTTTAATAATAAAAAGATGCCACTTACTTTATGACCCTACTAGTGAGGATGACCATCACTAGACAGAGTCAGGAGCCAGTCTCCTCCCCGGCATTCCCTGAAGGCGGGTTTCCAAAACTGACCATTGGTCAGACCATGCATGGGTTTTGCAAACCGGGGAAGGCTTGGTTGTCCTGGCTCGTCTAGGGTATTGGTCATCCGGGTCACGGCACCACGTATGTCAGGAATCTTTGAAAACACTCAGAATGTGATCGTATATTAGTTCGTTACCTCAATAAAGATTCGAGACACAAGAATATTCTTTTAAGAGTTTTTACTTGTATATATTGTATACAAGGAGCACGAACCTCAGGTTGCAGGAATCAGGTGTATTGACCTTCTTAAAAGAACAAAGGGGGCCCTGCTCCCTTTCTCGCTCCGCAGGGGGCTCTTTGTGTCCTCTTGCTCCACAGGGGGCTTCCTGTACCTTTCCGGCAGAACTGGCTTCCTGCATTCAGTCTTAGTGTTAATCCAGAGGAGCACGCTTCTCCATGCGGTCTTGGTACTTTTCCACACTTCTACACTTGTATAAGGCTTAGACATAAAAAATGATAACATATGTGTACATTTTTCTGACAGTTAGTCAGTATTGGGATCTTCAAAGAAAATGGAGGCGGGGGATATCAGATTGATAGATAGATGTACTTTATTGATCCCAAACTGGGAAATTACAGGGTAACAGCAGCATGACAATAGACGACCAAAACAACAGAAACACACACAGTATAATAGACAAAGGGATTATCCATGGAAAGTTAAACTGCCTAAATAACTTATATTCATCATAGATGAATAGATGGTGACCCGTATACATACATGAACTAGAAAAGCACTCGGAGAGCGCAGACCTCCGCCAAGCGCCACAGTTCCCCCCATACAGTGTTTGTGTGTACGTTTTCAGATTCCTTGACCATGAAAACATATGACTAGCAACTGGATTGACAATGATAGGATTAGTGGTTTAGTAGTTATTCACGAAAATGACATTTTCCGTAATGGCGGCCACAGTTCCCCCCGTACAGTGTTTGTGTGTACATTTTCAGATTCCTTGACCATGAAAACATATGACTAGCAATTGGATTGACAATGATAGGATTAGTGGTTCAGTAGTTATTCACGAAAATGACATTTTCCGTATTGGCGGCCACAGTTCCACCCATACAGTGTTTGTGTGTACATTTTCAGATTCCTTGACCACGAAAACATATGACTAGCAATTGGATTGACAATGATAGAATTAGTGGTTCAGTAGTTATTCATGAAAATGGCATTTTCCGTAATGGCGGTTTTCTTCTGGACGGTGATCCGGATCATCCCCAAAATTTAATCAGGTCTTCCTTGTACCATTTCCAACAACGCCTGAAAGTTTCATCGAAATCCGTCCAAAACTTTTTGAGTTATCTTGCTAACCAACAGACAGACAGACAGACAAACCCCGGCAAAAACATTACCTCCTGGCGGAGGTAATTATCGATTTCCAGAGATCTGGGGACAAGGATCACCCTCCTATCTTTATTAACGGTGACTGTGTGGAACAAGTTTTGTCCTTCAAGTTCTTGGGAACCCACATCTTGGACAATCTCACGTGGGCATCTAACACCAATACTCTGCTGAAGAAGGCCCAACAGTGGCTCTTTTTGAGATTGCTGAAAAAATCTGGCCCTCCTGCTCTCCTACTACTGCTGCACTACAGAGCTCATCCTTACATACTGCATCTATGTGTGGTTCCACAGTTGCACTGCGGCTGAGCAAAAGGCACTTCAATGTATGGTGGGAAGAGCAGAGAGAACTAGAAAAGCACTCGGAGAGCGCAGACCTCCGCCAAGCGCCACAGTTCCCCCCCATACAGTGTTTGTGTGTAGGTTTTCAGATTGGTTGACCATGAAAACATATGACTAGCAATTGGATTCACAATGATAGGATTAGTGGTTCAGTAGTAAAAGCATTGGTTCCAAGGCTGTCATAGCCAGGAGCGGCACTGGGGTTAAGCTCCCAGTGCTCATAAAATGCTCCTTATGGCATGCGTCTCAAAAAGCCTTTGACAACTAAGTCCAACTCCTAGCCTGCCCGTGTGGTTTAGTCTCTAAGCCCGGCGGAACTGCTTTTACTAATAGGAGAAGGGGTGAGGGCGGATCTCTGGCGCCTTAAAACCAGATGCTTCGGGTAGATGGTGGCTCATCAACCTGGGAAGGTAGCCCATCTAAGGGAAGGTAAACCCTGATTTCAAACCTCCGCTGCCTTGCGGCATACCCGGTCACGGGAAAGGCTTCAGGAGTCAACCCTGAGGAAAAATCCGGAGTCGGAGCCCCTAAGGCAGTTCTATGTTGTGCTCAACATCGTTCTGGCAGCTCCTGCAACGGTGCTGGTGCCAAACTGTAGCAGCCCTGCTGTTCCTTTGGATTCATCAGTGACGTGGAGAGGGGGGACATGCTGCATGGGCAACATCTTGTCCTCCATATCTTCCTGCCCGGGCTTGAATCCTACCAACGCCAACGCTGGAAGGTAGAACACCGGATCACTGGAGAGGACACTCCAGCTTCGCCTTTGGCGTAGAAAAAACACAGGGAATGACAGTTACCGGTTATAAGCCACTGCTCAATTGGCATAGAGCATGGCGCCAGGGGTTGTTCCCGACGGTGGGAGGGATCATCGGATCTCACTGGACAGCTATTGCCCGCCTCAAGCTGGGCAGCCCCCAGCCAATAAGGTGTTGTCCTGCCACAGCTTGCTTTCCTCATTGGGTGCATGGGGATGAGGAGAAGTCCGAACAGCAGGCTGAGAACCTTCGCACCAGGCAAGACAATAAAACAAAAGAGACCAACTCTAAAACTGGGAACTTGGAACATCCGCATTATGATGACAGGACTCGCTGCTAACCTCAAGGACATCAACGACACCAGGAAGACTGCCGTCATCAATAATGAGCTGAAGAGACTGGAAGTGGATATCGCCACTCTCCAGGAAACACGGTTGGCTGACGCAGGCACACTAAGAGAGAAGGACTACACGTTGTACTGGCAGGGAAAGGGCAGTGACGAACACAGGGAACACGGAGTGGGCTTCGCAGTGAAGAACACCTTGCTGAACATGGTGGAACCGGGCAGCACTGGCTCTGCACGACTCCTCACCCTCCACCTGAACACCACTCAAGGCCCAGTCACCCTCGTCAGTGTGTATGCCCCAACACAGACAGCCACACCAGAGGCAAAAAACGAGTTCTACGAGAATCTCGCAACAACTGTCAGGGCCATCCCCAACTCTGAACAACTCATTCTCCTTGGAGACTTCAATGCCAGAGTGGGTGCTGACCACGACTCCTGGCCCTCCTGTCTTGGACCTTTTGGCGTGGGAAGAATGAACGACAACGGACAGCGGCTGCTCGAGTTCTGCACATATCACGATCTGTGCATCACAAACTCGTTCTTCAAGACCAAGCCCCAGCACAAGGTTTCCTGGCAACATCCGTGTTCAAAGCACTGGCACCAGCTGGACTTGATCCTGACCAGGCGCACCTCACTGAAGAACGTGCTAATCACCCGTTCGTTCCAGAGTGCAGATTGTGACACAGACCATTCATTGGTGTGTTGCAAGGTCAAGCTGCAGCTGAAGAAATTCCATCGTGCTAGACAGCCTGGAAAGGCACGGATTGACAGCAGCAAGATGGCTCAACCAGAACTTGTTGAGCAGTTTGCCTCCACCTTTGAGAAGGAACTTGGTGTACCACAAGAAGGAGAATCTGCAAAGCAGAAGTGGGAAGAGCTGCGAAACACCATCCACCGCACAGCCTTGGCTACCTTTGGGAGGAAGACCTCGAAGTCACAGGACTGGTTTGATGCCAAGTTGACCGAGATGACCCCCGTCATTGAAGCCAAGCGCTCAGCACTTGCTGAGTACAAGAAGTACCCAAACGAGAAGAATCTCCAGATTCTCAGGGCTGCGAGAAGCAAAGTTCAGCAGACTGCTCGGCACTGTGCCAACGAGTACTGGACTCAGCTCAGCCAAGACATTCAAACCGCTGCCATAACAGGGAACATTCGTGGCATGTATGATGGGATCAAGAAAGCAATTGGTCCGGCTCAGAGCAAGACGGCCCCCCTCAAATCCTCCACTGGGGTGATGATCACAGAAAAGAACAAGCAGATGGAGAGATGGGTGGAACACTACTCCGACCTCTACTCCAGAGAGAACACCGTGACACCGTCAGCCCTTGATGCCATCGACTGCCTGCCATCCATGGACGAACTTGATGCCGAGCCAATCATCGACGAACTCAGCAAGGCCATTGATAGCTTGGCCGCTGGCAAGGCACCCGGCAACGACGGCATACTCCCTGACCTGATCAAGCACTGCAAGACCGCCCTACTGCTGCCATTGCATGACGTCCTCTGCCAGTGTTGGAAGGAAGGTGCCGTACCACAGGACATGAGGGACGCCAAGATCATCACCCTCTACAAAAACAAAGGGGAGAGAAGCGACTGCAACAACTACAGGGGCATCTCCCTCCTCAGCGTTGTTGGTAAAGTCTACGCACGAGTTGTTCTCGTTCGTCTACAGAAGCTTGCCGAACGTATCTACCCCGAGTCTCAGTGTGGCTTCCGCGCTGCGCGATCGACGGTAGACATGATATTCTCCATCCACCAACTCCAGGAGAAATGCAGAGAACAGAACATGCCCCTGTACGTTGCCTTCATCGACCTCACCAAAGCGTTCGATTTGGTCAGCAGAGAGGGCCTTTTCAAGATCCTGCCAAAGATAGGATGCCACCAAAGTTGCAAAGCCTCATCAAATCGTTTCACACCAACATGCAGGGGATAGTGCAGCACGATGGCAACGTCTCAGAGCCATTCAACATACGCAGCGGAGTGAAACAGGGCTGTGTACTTGTGCCAACCCTCTTTGGGATTTTCTTTGCTATGCTCCTGAGGCATGCCTTCAGCACAGCAACAGAGGGAATCTACCTGCACACAAGATCTGACGGCAGGCTTTTCAACCTCGCCCGCCTGAAAGCCAGAACCAAAGTACACGAGGCTCTAATCAGAGATATGCTGTTCGCAGACGACGCTGCAGTCGCAACCCACACACAGCAGGAGCTTCAGACCCTGATGGACCGCTTCTCCCAGGCATGCAAGTACTTCGGGCTTACCATCAGCCTGAAGAAGACTAACGTCTTGGCGCAAGGCACGGAAGCACCACCAACCATCACCATCGACGACTACGAGCTGGAGGTCGTGAATCAGTTCACGTACCTGGGGTCCACGATCAGCAACAACCTCTCCCTTGATACAGAGATCAACAAGAGGATTGGAAAATCAGCCTTCACACTCGCTCGCCTCACCACACGAGTGTGGGAGAATCCCAAACTCTCTGTCAAGACGAAGATGGCAGTGTACAACGCCTGCGTCATCAGCACACTGCTCTATGGGAGTGAGACGTGGACAACATACGCCCGGAAGGAAAAGAGACTGAACTCCTTCCACTTGCGCTGCATTCGCCACATCCTGGACATATCCTGGCAGGACAAAGTGCCCAACACAGAAGTTCTGTCCCGCGCCGGCCTTCCCTCCATGTTCACTCTACTCAGGCAGCGCCGGCTCCGCTGGCTAGGCCACGTTCACCGTATGGAGGATGGCAGAATCCCCAAAGACGTCCTCTACGGAGAACTGGCAACTGGCAGGAGAGACGTTGGCCGCCCACAGCTGCGCTTTAGAGATGTCTGCAAGAGAGACATGAAGGAACTGGAGATCAACACAGAGCGCTGGGAGGACCTTGCAACGGACCGCTCCAAATGGAGAGGCACCCTGACCAGCCAGCTCAAGGCGGGTGAAGAGAGACTGACTGCTGCAGCAGATGAAAAAAGGACCCGCAGGAAGAACCGCCACAGACCCAGCAGCACGGAGACCACCCACAAGTGCGACCTGTGTGACAGGGACTGCCATTCGCGCACCGGCTTGTTCAGCCACAGGCGGTGCTGTTCCAGCAGAGTAGACGTTTAGGTTTCTCTTCCATGGTCATCATAGACCGACGGAGGCCGACGATGAGTAAAAGCATTACCTCCTTGGCGGAGGTAATAAACTGAAGTGTTGCTGTTGTGTCCATCTCCTCCATCTGCAAAGTACCAGGCTGCGACCTGTCAAGGCATACCTCATGCCTCCCTTATTGGGGGGGGGGGGGGCTTTCACACCTGTACTGACCTCATGCCTCCCTTATTGGGGGGGGGGCTTTCACACCTGTAGTGAGTACTTAAAAACTGTATTTATCGGCAGATGAAAGAAAACTGAAGCAAAAACAAACAAACAAACAAACAAAAAGTAAGCAAACAGCAACTGCAACATGAACTATTTCAAACATATTTATTCAAATGTTCACTTATATGGACACAATTTTGAGGCATAACTTTTTGGTAATGTGAAAATAATAAGTCAAGTAGCAGAAAAAAATTGAGTGCTCTTGCTGTCAGGAAACAATGTTGGCACCAAATCACTGAAGTGATCTGCCACCAATGGGGGTAGATTGTGCTCTGCCACAAAATGACAAAACATCACTTCTGCTAATGATGCATTGGATTTGGAAGGCGTCGGTTCTCTCACTGGCTGAAAATGTTCATCCATCGATGGAATTTGGCTACACAGTTTTTTTTGCGCTGTGTAGCAAAGTGCGACTTCAGGTCGAAAATCCCTGATGCAGTCACTTTTAGTATTAGAGTCACACATATCAGGCGCAGCATTACTGGCGCCGGGATTCCTCTCTGTTCCTGAGCCACAGGACAAAAGGAGGTGCGATAATGGTTGCCGTGGGTTTTATTGGGTTTGCGCTCCGCGGAAAAAAGAGGATTTGGAAGCCTCCCCCGGCAGAAAGCTGGTTTTTGCGCAGCCCCTATGGCTAGCCGGGGAATTTCTGCCAAATAATCCGGCGCCGGACAGCTGCCCATGTCAGCTTTTGCAGCGTAGTGCAAACACAGGCACTGTGGCGGGCCCTGCCCACCACTGGTTTCTGCGTGCTTTTGTGCCTAAAACTTTGAAGAAGGCGGAGTTTGTGTTCATCAGACACGATGGCCAGCGCCCTCTATTGCCCCTGCACACATGTTGAAAATGGCCGTATCTCACAATGTTAAAGAATCATTTAAAAAATTCCTGTATCCAGACGGTGATCCGGATCATCCCCAAAATGTAATCAGTTCTTCCTTGTAGCATTTCCAACAAGGCCTGAAAGTTTCATCGAAATCCGTCCAAAACTTTTTGAGGTTATCTTGCTAACCAACAGACAAACAGACAGACAGACAGACAAACAGACGAACGCTGGCAAAAACATAACCTCCTCCTGGCCTTCGGCCTGGCGGAGGTTTCCGGTTCCGCCGGACCGGCGGCGCCACACGAGTCGGCTGCCCGTTGCAACAGCCTTTTTTTTATCTTCCTTCTTCTTTCTACACCTTTTACTCTGTATATATATCACGGACGCACGGATCGCCACGGGGGTCTCCCGGGACGGCGGACGGAGCCACTGTTTGCAGCGGGAGACGTTGCAGCGGGGAGGAGCTGGTGCTAGCTAGCACTTGGCCGCCGCCCGGTGCTAATGGGAAACTCGACATACCGGGAGCTGTAGCGAAAACGACGCGTGTGCCGGGCTGGAGTTTAGGCGGCGTGCAAGAAATATAAGACAGAATAATAAAGAGCGATGGCAAGAACCAAGCAGACCGCCCGTAAAATCTACTGGAGGAAGAAGCCCCCCAGGAGGCAGCTAGCCACCAGGGCTGCTCGGAGAGGCGCCCCGGCCACAGGCGGAGTGAAGAGGCCTCGCCGTTACAGGCCCGTGGCTCTGAGAGAGATCCGTCACTACCAGAAATCCACGGAGCTGCTCATCCGTAAGCTGCCCATCCAGCGCCTGGTGAGGGAGATCGCTCAGGACTTCAAGACCCACCTGCGCTTCCTGAGCTTCGCCGTCGTGGCTCTGCAGGAGACCAGAGAGGCCTACCTGGTGGGTCTCTTCTTCGCCAAGAGGGTCACCATCATGCCCAAAGACTTCCAGCTGGCCCACCGCATCCGCGGAGAGAGAACTTAAACTTTCTGCTGCACATTCACCAACCATAATGTTCCGCACTGTGTGTCTATATATATATTTATAGTAATATGTACATATGTTTACTAGATGTTCTTGTTTTTTCTTGCCTTCTGATTGTTGCTCTGAGTGTTGTTATCCCTGTGCTGTTGCAATCCTGGAATTTCCCCATTGTGGGACTAATAAAGGCTTATCTTATCTTATCTTATCTTATCTTATCATACTTGATGCACACTGCGGGACTATCAGGTGCAGAGTGAAATATGAGGTACCAATTAAACTGAAAGGTGTAGTATGGCAGCATTGCTATGACCAGAATTCAACATCAGAGTGAGTTATTGTACAGTGAAATGGCATGTGGCAGAAAAGATTTCCTGTATCTGACCGTTCGGCAGCGAAGCTGTAGCGGTCTGCTGGAGAAAGTGCTCCGCTGTCTGTCCAGTGTGTGGTGGAGGGGGTGATCAGGATTGTCCATGATGGATTGCAGTTTGTTTAGTGTCCTTCTCTCCACCACAGTCTCAAAGGTCTCCGGCCTGAGACTGATTACATGGTCTGTGACCATGTCCAGATTTGATAGTTCTCAAGGATTTATAAAGTATTAAACATGTATTCATTTTTTCAGATTAGTTTTTTATTTCAAAAAGTAAAATGTCCTTCACATTTCCCACATTTACAAAGCAAGTGGGGTAAACAACAGTCCGAATTAAAAAGAATATTGAGGAAGTTAACAGACACAGAGCATTTGTATGACTTGTCTTAACCCTAATAATTATATACATACATTGTTAAATTAGATGACAGCAGCAGGTGTACATACCATTTTGTGTCACGTTTTGTCTTTTTTTTCCTCTGTTGCAGCGATTGTATGAAAAATTGTTCTCCACTCTTGTCCGTGGCTATTTAACAACTAAAAAGACACGATTTGAGCAGAAATCACTGGACACAGCAGAAACCGGTTTTGGCAATGCAAGAACGCATTCAAAGTAGGCACAAATAGAAATAAGTGAATTAAATGCAGGCTCAGTCTCCCAGCTTCCAGCTTCTTTCTTCCCATCACACCCCACACCAACCGTCAGGTTGCGATTGTATCACCGGTGTACACCTCAGTGGGATTTATCAGAATCAGAATCAGAATCAGAATCAGTTTCAATCAATTTATAGGACCAGATTAAAGAATTAAATGTTAATATAGTTAAATGTAAATATAGTTTTGGTGTCCCAGCACTAGGGCTGTCGCGATAACCGCAATTATGTAGTACTGCGCTATGGACAAGCCTACCGTGGAGGAAAACGAGCAACCGCAACAACCGCGGTGTTCACTTTTTTTGTGTGTGTGTGTGTCGCTGTATCTCATTGTTCACTTATGTGCCCCTATTGATTATTAAATAAATTGTTAAATGTTGAGTGTATTTTTTATTGCCAACAGCATGTTTGCAGAAGAAAAAAGTTAAAAAAAAACATCTTTATTGTCTTTGAAGCCATACACAGGAAAACCAAATTATGTTTCTCCTATCTACTGTCATGTGCGGAGCTGGTTTTTCAGCTCTGCACATGATTTGTGGCAGTAGCTTCTGATTTTTGTTAATTGGTTCCAGCTGGCAGGTTGAGCCCTGAGCTAGGCCCTTGCCAGTCTACAGTCACACCCCCTCTCTGCCAGAACACTCACCAGCTGTCAGTTATTTTCTCATTTGTTCCTGCACACACACACACATACACACACACATGCATGCATGCACGCACACACACTCATACACAGACTCCCGGCACACACCTGCTTCCACTTGTCACCCATTAGCCTGCTTGGTATTTATTGGGTGACAGTGGAGGCATTCATTGTCATGGCATACGTCAACACTTGTCATCGGCCTATGTTGATGTCCTGGAGCTGTTGGCATCATTTCCTTTTGGACTTCTACGGTGTTGTTTTCCAGAGCCCGCTTAGCTCCAACTGCCTATGTAAGTCTCCCTCATGTTATTAATTTGCCCTTCCTAATCCACTACCCGGTACCATCCAGGGAGTGCGTGGGGCTTCCTTCCCCTTCCAACTGAGCTCGGACATCCATCGCTTGTGTGCCAGACTGTGCTTCCATTGAACTTTTTCCCTGTATTTGTGTATTTTTGAGTTGTCCCATTCTGTTAACTCTTTGAGTGTGTTTGTCACTGAATTGCGACATAACCCCTAGTGGTCAAGAGTGGTAAATATTTTTGTCAATAAAATAGTTCAGATTTCCAAGGCTATAACTTGAAAGTGGTAAGAGATAATGGCTTACTGTCAATTAGAAAGATGTAAAATATGATCCAAAGTTTCAGATAGGAATAAATTTATGCATCTAATTTGCATAATGTTGTGGCACCTCTTTAAATTCCATAACTCAGTCAAAACTGGACTTTACATGTATTTACACAAAGAATGGTTCAGTTTTTTGACACTGTTTTTTGTACAGAGGTACCTCATAATTTCCCAGTTTGGGATCAATAAAGTACATCTATCTATCTATCTATCTCATCATCTTATCTTCAAAGTATATGAACAAGAAATTAGTACAATATAAAAAAAAAAAACAAAAAAAAAAAAAATTCTCACTTTTGACAAAGGGGGGCTGGCTGGCTGGCTGGCTGACTTGGTCGCTACGTTTTCACCCATCATGGTTGTTATTTTGTGTTCTGTCAGTCATTTAAAGTCTCTACCACATCTACAAAGTCTTATGATTATCCCACATAAATTTCGTTTGTATCCCGTGGCTGTTTTCCCCGTACAAAGACGATAAAAGTGACGGTGACCGATCACGGAGATATTAGCTTTCTGGGCTAAAATGCTAAAAACAGGAAAAGAAATGAGGAGTTCTTCTTCTTTGGTGTATTACGTGTCATCAGTTGAGTCCTCCAACGGATGTCTGCCACCTTTTGAAACTGGCAAATCAGTACAAGTCAGTACTAATCCCCAATGCAGGCAATCATGTGAGAGTGAGACGACAGGCGCAGTGCCGCGCTCTGCCACTAAGGGCATGCAAATTCACACACTCAAAGGGTTAATAAACTCGTTCACTTCACCTGCGTTTTGGGCTTGAACTAATTCAGCTGTTCACTGCGAGATTACGCTGTGGACATGACAGTACGCCATGACCAAAATTGAGCCCAAGCGGTGAAGTGGCGTGTCATTTTTTCATTTTTGTGTGTTTTTTTTTTTCAAATACCTGTTCGGACAGTAATGTCCTCGAGGAGCCATTCCTACACTGGCAGAAGTGGATGGTCAGCGGGACATCCCAGCGGAGAGGAGCAGGAGGCAGCCTGGTTAATCTGGGAACTGCTGGAGAATGTGTACACTGCCTTCGGCCCCAGAGAGAAATTGGACTGCCTCAATGGAGCGTTAAGGATCCTGGGGGCTCATCAGGGCCTCTGGAATTACCCCCAATAAGCCAAACTACTGTCCTCCGTCTGTATGCTCGAACAGGCTTTTCCTGACCTGAGGAAAAGGGCTTCCTGCACCAAGCCGCAGCAGAAATGCTCTTCTCAGCTGGCAGCCATCTTTTCCTCCACTCCATCTCCTGCTCCAAGATGGCTGCAACCAGGTCAACAGCGTCAACGTCATCCAGCCCCGGATTCCCGGAAGAACGATCCGGCCCCACCAACTGCTTCTGTCCTTACACCGAGCCCGGTTATTCCCGCTGCGAATCGTCATTCTCATGTCTTAGCACTCCCATCTGCAAGATCCACTTCTGCATCCGCTGCGAGGTCTCCTTACTCTGTAAATCCTAAGGCAGTAGAGGGGTACTTGTTTTCCTCACCGGTGGCTCCCATTTCTGTGGTGAGAGGGGTGGCTCCTCTACAGTCTATAGAGGGGCCAAGCACCGCCTTTCCCAGACGAAAGGATGACGACGCTCAAACGACAGCAGCAGCCAACATCTTAATCCGGGAAAACAGGCAAGTTAATTTTCATTGTATTCCTATAAATGATGAAGTGTCTTACCTGATTCCTGGTAGGGAGGCTCAGGGAAATCAGTCTCCTGAGTTCTTGCCACCTGCTGCTGTTAAGAATGGTTCACCAGCCCTCTCCATGCTCTCTTCCATCTCCCCTGAATGTACACCGGAGCTGGACTGTCACGACTGGGATGAGCCAGAGGTCCGGGAGGATTCTTCCCTCTCAGCGACGGTGAGCCAGACATCAGCCACCACGTCGGAGGAATCACCAGCGTGGGTCACGACGGCTGAGATAATGATGACTGCAGAAACCGCCATGCCTGCTGCGGAGGCCACTGCAGCAGAGTCTACGCTGAAACTGAACCTTCAGAAGGCCGAGCCTGGGAGTACATCGCCCGGATCGTCGGAGTCCTGGACGGCGGTGGAGTTTGAGCTAAGGTAAGTGCTCTCCTTTGTTTTCCTCCTTTCCATTATTGGGCATTTTTGCCTAGCTCTTGGTGAGGAGAGCCAGGTGCAGCCGACCACTGCGTCTGAGCTTGCCTCGCTGGGCTCCGCCGCTGCCGACGACCCTGACCCTTCTTTCTCCTTGTCTAAGTCCTCTTCCAGGGTCGCCGGAGAAAGTCCAACATCGCCAGATGGGTCCAAGGGTCCAGGTTTGCCACTGGAGGTCACTGTGGGTCCGGCCTCTCCTGCCGAGGAGGTCATTGTGGGTGCTCTGCTCTGGCCTTGGGTGCCCGTAATCGAGCGCCTTCTGGCTTGGGTGCTCAAACGGGTTGGCTGGCCCACGGTTAAAGCAGTGTTGGGGTCAGCAGTGACCCAGCCGGGTCCCACCGTGGGTGCAGCAGGGGTCCAGCAGGACTCCACTGGGGGTGCAACCATGGCTCGGTCCGGGTCCACCCTGGGTGCAACACAGGCCCAGTTGGGTCTCACCGCGGAAGCAATGAGGTCCCGGGAAGGGGCCACTGCTGGTGCAATGTTGTCCCAGGCCGGGACCACCGCAGGTGCAGCCATAGCCCAGCCCAGGTCCACCGCAGGTGCTACCAAGTTCCAGTCCCACGTCGGGACCACTGAGGATGCTACCGGACAGTCTGGGGGCACCACTGTCTTCCTTTCCCTTCTGGAGGCCCTTGGGTGTTCCTCCTCTTTCTGCTGGGCACCGTCGTGGTCTATTCTTCTTCGCTACCAGTGACCACAGGGGTTCCCCTTCCTCTGTCCGGCCACCCACCTCTCAGCCTCCCGGTGGGTAGGCCGCTGCCTCGTCTGCCTTTCCAGTCCTGGTGGCTTAACCATATGGGCAGGCCGCCCGAAGGACTGGGTTTCCTAGCCGGGTGGGCCGTGTGCCCTGGCAGGCTGCCTGACGCTGTTCTACAGGCCACCTGCTGGGCCTTGGACTCTGGTTGGCCCCCTGAACTGTGGGACTTTTGGGGTGGGGTGGGTTAGTTTTAGTGGGGTTGGGATTTTTGTGCTCCTTTGTGTCGTGTTGTTTTCTTACCATACGATATGGCACTACGCCTTTTATTTTTTTTTAACAGCAGTGTCTTCACATAGTCTTAGATTTCTTATACATTATTATTCATTCAAACGGTGGATTATATATACGGGGCAATGACATTGAAGCCCACTGAAATAGATTTTCAGTTACCATATTTTTTGGACTATAAGGCGCACTTAAAATCCTTTAATTTTCTCAAAAATCGACAGTGCGCCTTATAATCCGGTGTGCCTTATGTATTAATTTTGGTTTTGCTTACTGACCTTGAACCGATTTTATGTGGTACACGGCGCTCAAAAATCTGACAAAATGTTTTAGTACGACTTTGGTAAGCTACGAAGCTGCACTGCTTGATGGATTGTCGGAGCATTACGGCTACCGTAGTCAGGAGCCTCGCGGAGTAATATGTGCTTCAACATAATGGCCAGATGGCTTTTTCCACAAATCTCCGTCCCGATTGATCTGCCGACTCCATGCGCGCCCATCTCACCGATACTGTCAAAACCCAAGTGAAGCAAACTAATTCGGGTGGATTAACCAAAGAACTCTAACCGCTAGATATTGGTGTCAACAGGTCGTTCAAAGTTAAATTGCGAGCGAGTTACGCCACTATCTGCCAATGGATCATGGATGCCTGGGCTAAGGTATCAGTGTCAAGTGTCGTCCGAGCTTTCACGAAGGCCAGAATCATCACTGAACAGCTAAATAACAGCAACGAGACTGACTGTACACCAGCCGCACGTCGACGTGACGTATTTCCGCCTTAGCAGCAACTAACGGAAAACATGGCGGGAGTAAAACAAAACTTGTCTGTATCATCCTGCTGTCTCCCTCTGTTCGTCATATGCAGAAGTATGTGCTTGGAGCTTCATTACGGAGACCAGCAGAAGCAAAAGTACAGTCTGAATAACACAATACAGGTCCATTTCGACACGAAGCGGGGCTTGCTAACACCAGAAGTTGCTTCTTCTTCTACTATTTTTGGAATGTCGAAATGTCGACGTGCGCATGTCAAAATGATTTATTCCATTCAAACGACTTAATGCGCCTTATAATCCGATGCGCCTTATGTATGAAAATAGACCATCAAATAGACCGTTCATTGATATTGCGCCTTATAATCCGGTGTGCCTTATAGTCCCAAAAATATGGTAAACTTCAGATGACAGAGGAAACTGGAATCCATGTGTATATACAGTGGTGTGAAAAAGTGTTTGCCCCCTTCATGGTTTCTCATTTTTTTTGTATGTTTGTCACACTTAAATGTTTCAGATCATCAAATTTAAATATTAGACAAAGATAACACAAGTAAACACTTTAAATGAAGGTGTTTACTATTAAGGGTAAAAAAAATCCAAACCTACATGGCTCTGTGTGAAAAAGTGATTGCCCCCCTGTTAAAACATAAATTAACTATGGTTTGTCAGATCTTTGAAAGCTGAGTTCAATTTTCTAGCCATTTCGAAAGCTTTGGGACTCCAGCGAACCACAGTGAGAACCATTATCCACAAATGGCAAAAACATGGAACAGTGGTGAACCTTCCCAGGAGTGGCCAGCCGATCAAAATTACCCCAAGAGCACAGTGACGACTCATCCAAAAGGTCACAAAAGACCCCACAACAACATCCAAAGAACTGCAGGCCTCACTTGCCTCAGTTAAGGACAGTGTTCATGACTCCACCATAAGAAAGAGAGCATAAGAAAGAGAGCAAAGAGGGCAAAACTGGCCTGCATGGCCGAGTACCAAAATGAAAACCACTGCTGAGCAAAAAGAACATAAACGCTCATCTCAGTTTTTCCAGAAAACATCTTGATGATCCCCAAGACTTTTGGAAAAATACTCTGTTGGCTAACAAGACAAAAGTTGAACTTTTTGGAAGGTATGTGTAGCATCATTGTCTCCTCAAACCAAGACAGAAGATCACTTCTCTCCATTTTACAGGAATTTCACTTTATTCCTTCTACAGGAATACCACTCTTCTGCATTCTACAGGAATATCACTGGCTTTCATATCGACTCATCCAGGCCTCATCCAGGCCAGACCCAAAGATGTTTTTCCAGGACCCCAATGTAAACAGTTGCCTCTTGCAGAGATTGTAAGGATCAGAATTTGCTTTTAAAGACTCAAAGGAACATAAAACTCGGGAGACCAGACCTCCAACGTGAACACTGCATTTGGATAACATCCTCCTTTACAGGAAACCAATGCTCTTAAAAGGGTCATAAACGGCTTAATCAGACAGGTTTATAACCCCCGATGTTTTCCAGATTATCTCTTCCAGATACCATGGACCTAAAAGAAATCATCTACAGCTCAACAGTACCTCCTAGCAGATACCTACGAAATGTGTTTCAGTATGTAGGATGACTTTTTAATTTGTTCTAAACATTAAGTTTCTTTCAGCTTATCCTCTTCTCCCCTGGATCCTAAGGACACTGAAAATCATCCCTTTTTTTGTCACTAACCATAGTTTGCTGTACTACCTTAAGCTTTGATCTAAATATGAATGCATGTATTATAATTATGTATAAGAAATGTTATGTTCATGAGTGTTATTCAAACAAATGTAATATTAGAGTAATGGTATAAATGCATGATCACCAAATATTAGCCAAGTCATTTAATTTAGTTGGATTTTATATCGAGCACCTAATTTCATAAGAACTGACTGAGTGTTGATTTTTCTCTGCAATTTCATGGGATGGTGTCTTCGTTTGATTGGCTGCTCTCAAACAAAGAAATGTTCTCACATTGGGGGGCAGCCATTTCAAACTGCTTTTGATAAAGTCGATTGGTCAGTCTTGCGATCGACATCACCAGTTTATGACCAGGCGGGGTCATTTAAAAGTAGTAGAAGCTGCTCTGCATGGAAAAGATTCAGAAAAAACACACAGATTCAAAATTAGAACAAGACAAGCAGGAAAGGAAAAGAAACACACAGATGTAAGTTAAAGTTAAGTAAGAGAGCAAGAGAAAACACAAGTTACACAGAGAAAAGTTATGCAGTTAAGTTAAGTTGAAGTTAGAGAAGAAAAAAGCAGACAAGAAAGAGACAGAATGAGATTAGATAAGTCTGGGAAGATTTTGTTCCACCGTTTCAAGGACCTGTGTAGTTTCATTTTATCTAAATTGTTCTGTGTGAAGTTTGTCAAATCCTGCGTTAGTTTTTCTGGTTACTGAGGAGAAATCACCTTTTTCTTTAGAGCTCGCTTTCTCCGAGAATCAAATTCTCAAACTTTTTCCATCACCTCAGAAGCCATTCTTATCCTAGTAAATGTTTTTCTCATTTTTTTATGACTTTTCACGCCGTTAAAGTGGACCTCTAATTTTCCTAATTTAAAATGAACAGAGACTGTGTTTTTGGACTCACTTTCCGGCCTCATACCCGCCTGACTGAGAAGTTTCTCCTTCAGTTTTTTGGTCTATCCCGCTCCTAGAGACTTCACCGATTCGGCCGGACTCGTTCCAAGGATTTTCACGCCACCCTGAGACAAACCATCCACGGCTGCCACTGTCTTGAAGGGCCCCCAGCTGAGTTATCACTTCCACGGCTGTGAGGAAGTATAACAGCAGCTGCTTCCTCCGACGTCCTAACTTCAAAACCCAGCGGTACCGACCCACTGAAACGTGGACCTACAGCTGTTGTGTGAGTGAAACTCCTACTTTTCCTATCTCCTGGGTTAAAACGTGATGTCCTAACAATTAAATTACAATTAAATATAGCCCGTATTTCAGGGCTCAGTTAGTCTCTTAGCCACAGGATAAAGCTATAAACTGAAGGAAAACTCTTAGTCATTTTTAAGTAACTGCCCTTAAATTTTTGTAGATTAATTCAGAAGTCATTTTTAGATAATCAGCTTATGAATTTTCCCCATAAAATTGTGTTGTTTTGTTGGACATTTCAGCCTTCATTTACAGTTGAAACATAAGTCTGGTTCCTCCTTGGTTCTAAGATAAGATAAGATAAGCCTTTATTAGTCCCACAACGGGGAAATTCCAGGATTGCAACAGCACAGGGATAGCAACACTCAGAGCAACAATCAGAAGGCAAGAAAAAACAAGCAAGCAAGAGCAGCTAATATACATATGTACATATTACTATAAAATATACTGTATATATACACACACACACACACAGACACACAGTGCAGAGCATTGTAGCTGGATGGAATAAATATATGAATATATGAACACACAGTGCAGAGCATTGTAGCTAGATGGAATAAATATGTAAATATATAAACACCCACAGTATGGAGCATTGCAGCTAGGTGGAATAAATATGCAAGTATATAAACACACACAGTGCGGAGCAATGTAGCTAGATGGAATAATATGTAGATATATAAAAACACAGTGCGGAGCATTGTAGCTAGATGGAATAAATATATAGATATATAAATATAAACACACCCAGTGCAGAGCATTGTAGCTAGATGGAATAAATATGTAAATATATAAACACACACAGTGCAGAGCATTGTTGCTAGGTGGGATGAAACAGCATAACCGTCTATTTAGTTATCCTACATGGTATGATTATGTGCCCATACATATTCTCACCCTCCATAGCGACCGGTATGTTCCTAGTTGTATGCCGGAGAGGACCATTGTGTAAGTCTATTGCATCTTTTGCATTCAAAAAAAAAAAAAAAAAAACTATTAGTTTGTTACGTCTTTTTGCTATCTCTGCGAGCAACCCTGCTTAGGTTGTACAGTCTGACAGCCGTTGGTAGGAAGGACCTACGAAGGCGTTACACCTACAAAGGTGTAACGCCGGATTTTATGTTCAGGAATCCAATGTCAGTTGATGTGATATCATACACTGTTATCATTTGAATCTATTCATCCATCATTTGAATGCCATATCATGTAACCTGAATGAGTTTAAAAAAAGGGTGAATGAGAGAAGTTGAAGCGTTTTCCTTTTGCATATATATATTTCCTAATCACGGCAGGAGAAGAACTCACTGAAACTTTGAGACTGATTCATTAAGTAATTGAAGGTACGAAATTAATTAAAATTACAGTTAATATTATTGTCCATTGTGACTGGTGCCCCCTTTTTACAAGTGCTTTTATTTAATTTAGCGGGTGTAGAAGTGATGGTTTAACTCCGCCCCCTTTCACACCCACT
The DNA here is from genome assembly GCA_020510985.1 of Pholidichthys leucotaenia. NCBI lineage: Eukaryota > Metazoa > Chordata > Actinopteri > Cichliformes > Pholidichthyidae > Pholidichthys > Pholidichthys leucotaenia. The sequence goes on from CM035838.1 coordinate 402,166,756, forward strand.
ATTAAATAAAATAAATAATTCCTGTACCTTATGACAAATATTTTATTGTATAATCCTGTTGCATGTGTGTCCCATTACATCTGGCATAAAAGTAACACAGCATTTCAGAAAAGGAACATCATACCAGCAGTAAAATATGGTGGTGGTAGTGTGATGGTCTGGGGCTGTTTTGCTGCTTCAGGACCTGGAAAACTTGCTGTGGTAAATGGAATCATGGATTCTGCTGTCTACCAAAAAATCCTGAAAGAGAATGCCCGGCCATCTGTTCATGACCTCAAGCTGAAGCACACCTGGGTTCTGCAGCAGGACAATGGTCCAAAACAGACTAACAAGGCTGCCTCTGAATGGCTTAAGAAAAACAAAATGAAGACTTTGGAGTGGCCTAATTAAAGTCCTGAGCTGAATCTGATTGAAAGGCTGTGGCATGACCTTAAAAAGGCGGTTCATTTTCGAAAACCCTCTAATGTGGCTGAATTACGACAATTCTGCAAAGATAAGTGGGCCAAAATTCCTCCACAGTGCTGTAAAAGACTGATTGCCAAGTTATCGCAAATGCTTGATTGCAGTTGTTGCTGCTAATGGTGGCCCTGTGGTCTATATTAATCATATATCCCATAACCTACATATGTATAAGCATGTGAGAATGTTTGGTGATTACATATGTAAAGCGACTTCACACCTCAGAACAGGACAAAAGATCTCAACCGCCAGTGAAGATCAAAGAGCATCCGAGGCACTGCGGTGGAGACCAGATAGGTCGCCCTGACCTCCCAGGGCCAGGTGGAGGGGTATCAAGACAAAGGAGGGGGATTAAGATAATGAGGGATGTCAGCTTTGATATGCATGTCTTTTGTATGTAGCACCCAGCAAGACTTCCGCACGCTGGCTTGCAAAGCGCAGCGACTCGTCAACGCCTGCAGGGAACAGACACCCACAGCAGCATCCGCAGACCTCAATGCAGATGTCCGGAGCCACGGGGAGCCACAAACCAATGAGCAGAATCCGCCCGCCATGGCAGCGACACGGCCAAGACGTAACAGACGGAGCGACATCTGTTATTACCACCACCGCTTCGCCGAGAAGGCTTACAAATGCTTTCCCCCCTGCAAATTCACGATTTCGGGAAAACGCCAAAGCCGAGAACCGTTAACAGCGGCAGTTCTCGGCGAAAAAAGCAAGCTTCTATATGTGACGGACGGACACACCGGCAAGCAGTTCCTCATTGACACGGGAGCTCAACTGAGTTTTATCATGCCCTCCCAAGCAGACCAGGCCATGGGCCCCCGGGGCAATGGAGCGGTGGCAGCCAACGGCTCCATCATCGATATTTATGGCGAAAGGAACATGCCCCTCCGCATCCATGGCCGCAACTACAGATGGACATTTGTTGTAGCGGTGGTGAGTTTTAACTTGTTGGGCGCAGACTTTTTGTGTGCACATGGGTTATTGGTCGATCTAGCGAACAGACGCTTGGTTAATGCATTGTCCTTTGCTTCTATTCCCTGCTCAGCTCGAGTTTCTCCACCACCTGTGCAGGTCAGCGTCACTACAGCAGGAGGTAAGTTTGATCAACTCCTCACCCAATTTCCAGCACTCACAATTCCCAAATTCTCAGCTACAGTGGCTAAGCACGGGGTCGAACACTTTATTCCCACAACGGGCCCACCAGTATTCGCCAAAGCTCGGCGCTTAGACGCGACCAAGCTCGCCATAGCTCGGGACGAGTTTACCACCCTTGAAAAACTAGGCATTATCAGGCGCTCAAAAAGCCCCTGGGCGTCACCGCTTCACATGGTCCCGAAATCCGACGGTTCTTGGAGACCGTGCGGCGATTACCGCAGATTAAACAATGTGACAGCGCATGACCGCTACCCAATTCCTCACATCCAAGATTTTTCATTACATCTGGCGGGTGCGTGCATTTTTTCAAAAATAGACCTGGTCCACGGCTATCACCAAGTCCCCGTTCGAGCGGAAGACATTCCTAAAACAGCTGTAATAACCCCCTTCGGTCTTTTTGAATTTTTGCGGATACCTTTTGGCCTCAAAGGCGCTGCTCAAACCTTTCAGCGTATGATGGACGCGGTATTACGCGACCTCCCCTTCGTGTTCGTCTACCTCGACGATATGCTGGTAGCCAGTTCGTCTGAGGAAGAACACGAACAGCATCTCACTATGGTTTTTCGGAGACTAGAAGAGCACGGGTTAATAATCAATCCAGCCAAATGCAAATTCAGCGTGTCACAAATTGATTTTTTGGGACACAGAGTTTCACCGAAGGGGGCAGTCCCACTGCCAGACAAAGTTCGCGCAGTAAAAAGTTTCCCACGGCCACAAACGGTCAAATCGTTGCAGGAATTTTTGGGAATGGTTAATTTTTACAATCGTTTCCTCCCCCGCGCAGCTCAGCTCATGCAGCCCCTATATGATGCGCTCAGAAAACAAAAACCTTCCAACGTGGTTGAATGGACCCCGGAGCGCGACCGCGCCTCCGCGGAAGTAAAAAGTGCCCTAGCTAACGCCACATTGTTGGTTCACCCTGATCCCTCGGCCCGCATTGCACTAACCACAGACGCTTCGGACCTGGCCATAGGGGCGGTTGTAGAACAAAACATCGGCGGAATCTGGCAACCTTTGGCATTTTTCAGCAAATCGCTAAACCAAACTGAGCGTAAATACAGCACTTTTGACAGGGAGCTGCTAGCGCTTCATTTATCCATCCGCCACTTCCAGTTCTGGTTGGAGGGGCGGCGTTTCACGGCTTTTGTAGACCACAAACCGCTCACCTTTGCGATGGCTAAAATTTCCGAACCATGGTCAGGCAGGCAACAAAGACAACTAGCTGCGATTTCAGAGTTCACCACAGACATTCGACATGTGGCAGGCAAACTTAACATGGTAGCAGACTGCCTCTCTCACGCTGTTACATCGCCAGAGCACAAGGAGACAGATTATACTACCTCAGCCGCAGAACTCTTCGCCAACGCGGACACATACGCAGCCCCAATCCATGTAGGGATAGATTACACAGCCATGGCAGAGGAGCAAAGTAGTGACGCAGACGTGCGCGCACTCCTGTTTGGACCAACAGGGTTAAGGCTGGAGGAAAGGGGTTTACGTGACGGTGTGCCCCCCCTAATATACGACATCTCAACCGGCCGACCTCGCCCGGTAGTCCCAGCTGCATGGCGCCGCCGTGTTTTCGACTCAGTTCACTCCCTCGCCCACCCGGGGGTGCGCGCTTCGGTTAAAATGGTCGCTGAAAAGTTTGTGTGGCCGGGCCTGCGCAAAAACGTAAAAGAATGGGCAAAGACTTGCATTTCTTGTCAGCGCGCCAAAATACACAAACACACAAAAGCCCCTCTAGAGCCTTTTCGAATCCCAGCTAAAAGGTTCGACCATGTTCATGTCGACCTCGTGGGACCTCTACCTTCCTCCCAAGGTTTCACACATCTGTTAACAATGATAGATCGCACTACGCGCTGGCCTGAGGCGGTCCCTCTGGCGTCAACCACAGCGGAGGAAGTCGCTCGCGTTTTTTTGACAAACTGGGTGGCACGTTTCGGCGTCCCATCGGACATCACATCCAATAGGGGGCCTCAATTTATCTCGGAGCTTTGGTCAGCCATGGCCAGCAGCTTAGGAGCAACAATTCACCGCACCACCGCTTATCACCCTCAGGCTAATGGGTTATGCGAGCGTTTTCACAGATCTTTAAAGGCCGCTCTCAGAGCCTCGCTAACGGATACAAATTAGGTAAATAAACTTCCCTGGGTTTTATTGGGGTTGCATGCTGCGCCTAAAGAGGATCTAGACGCCTCCCCAGCAGAATTAGTTTTTGCACAACCTCTCAGGCTCCCAGGTGAATTTTTACCAGAGAACCCAGAGCCAGGGCATCTTCCAGCCCCGAGTTTTTTAGGCAGCAACGGCCCTAACACTCTCCCCGGGCCGGCACATCATTCTTTTCCGCTGGTTTTTGTCCCCCAAGCTTTAAAAAACGCCGAATTCGTTTTTGTTAGGCATGAAGCTTTAAAACCAACCTTCCGCCCACCATACGATGGACCATTCAGAGTGCTGGAACCTGGTGATAAGCATTTTGTGCTTGATTTAGGGGACAGAAAAGAAACAGTCAGCATTGACAGACTTAAACCTGCCTTCTTGTTGAGAGACGAGCCTGCACGGTTGGCGAGAGCACCTCGGCGGGGTAGAACCCCCAAGAGAAAAGACTCAGCCCCCCTGCAGGGAACGAATAATCACTCTCCTCCCCAAGCTGCAGATTCCTTACAGGAAGGTCCCACCAGGACGCCCAAGCGGACCCACAGCAGATTCGGGAGAAGACTTAAACCCAGACGGCACAGGGACTGATGCAAACTACTCAAAAGTTGTTCACTAATTGTGCTGTAACAGTTTAAGACTGACTTGTGATATTTACTATGCTGTTATGTCTACCACTGAATTCTCTACAGGGGCATAGCTGCTGGAAAGTTTCTTCCTTGTCAAGAGGTGTAGCAGTTAGTAGGTCATAATGATTATCTTAAACTGTGAATTTTTCTATTGTCCTTTTCTTAGTCGTTTGGGGGGGGCTGTGGTCTATATTAATCATATTTGAGATGAGATGAGATGAGATTCAACTTTATTGTCATTACACATGTATGAATACAAGGTAACGAAACGTGACTTGGCATTTGGGCACGCTCTGCAGAGCGCATCCAAGGCCGGGGCAGCCGCTAGGCGCCAGTCATAAAGAAGAAAGGAAAAAAAAGAAAGAGAGAATGGATATGACACAGTAGGCGAGAGAAAAAAACATGTTTTATCAAAATGGCGCTCGACAAGTGAGCGAAATTTTGATTGCAGGCAAAAAAACCCTCAATGCACATTTAGCAGACATTTAGCAGGAGATCACACACAAAAGTTAAGAGGTAATGTATTGTATGCATGTAATGTTGTATGCATTGTGTAGTGTAGATGTGACAGTTGTTAGTGAGCAGCAGAGGGCGCCTCCTGGCAGTGGATAGATGTTATAATCATGTGACTTATAAACAAGTCCAGAGTTTATCTCTCTTGCTTGCAGAAGGCACATGGGCACTGTCCTTGAGGGTCCAAATCCGCTGATACGACAACAACTGATTGTCGATTGTTTGGGTTAAGAGCCGGTCCTTCCGCTTATCTTAATCAGGAGGAATGTAAACACGGGGCACCAAACAAGGTCAAATCAAATCAGCACAGTGCACTGAGAGAATAGAATTTGTCCTCACCCGTGCAAATTCTGTGCTTTCATATATGCAGGCTTAAACTGTTTTTCCATGGAAAGCACAGGGCTCCAGATGTATTCCTCCACTGAATCACTGTCATTCAGTTCACCGTTTGCCGCTACTCGTGCCTTCCCCAACTGGTCGAATTTGATGAAGGAGCTTGCCGGGTCCGCTTTGATCAGCTCTCTCACCTTCCTTCAATTTCTGATGCATCAGAGAACTTCACAGCCAAAAATAGAAGTCCTGAGATCATAACCAATAATGTTTCCACAGACGCATGAATTCCAATGTCCATGAGTCTCCTCGCAGGTTCCAATTCTTGGGCTCCCCCTTGGCCCGATTCTTGTTGAAAAATAGTGACAATAGCACATTTAAGCCGCTTCCAAATCCATAATTTCCGTTTAGATTAAGATTCAGCAGAAGAAGAGCGACTAAACACAGACAAAAACGCAACATTGCAAAGCTGGGAATAGGTAATCCCATAACCTACATATGTATAAGCATGTGAGAATGTTTGGTGATTACATATGTAAAGCGACTTCACACCTCAGAACAGGACAAAAGATCTCAACCGCCAGTGAAGATCAAAGAGCATCCGAGGCACTGCGGTGGAGACCAGATAGGTCGCCCTGACCTCCCAGGGCCAGGTGGAGGGGTATCAAGACAAAGGAGGGGGATTAAGATAATGAGGGATGTCAGCTTTGATATGCATGTCTTTTGTATGTGTGAGTATAAGTACGTAGAGCCGAATGTGTTCGCTCTCTTACTTCTTCTGCTGCTGCACTAGATGAGACTTGTTAGAGGAGCGAAGCTGATAATAAACTTTGGTTTATAAGTCACATCGCCTTGTTATTCCAAGCTCTTCTACAGCCCAACTAGTTATTAGGTTTAGGGGGCAATCACTTTTTCACACTGGTCCATGTAGGTGTGGATTTTTTTCCCACCATAATCGTAAACTCCTTCATTTAAAAACTGCATTTTGTGTTTACCTGTGTTATCTTTGTCTAATATTTAAATGTGTTTGATGATCTGAAACATTTAAGCGTGACAAACATACAAAAAAAAAGAGAAATCAGGAAGGGGGCAAACACTTTTTCACACCACTGTATACCTCATGTAATTTTTGTATTTATCTCTTTGTGAATTGTATTTATGTGTTTGATGAATGTTTGTGTCTCCAAGGTTGGCAGAGGAGTGTGCGTCAGAGCCTGTTCTGAGAGAGAACACGTTCACATCTCCGTACAAACAAAGCACCACTCAGGATTCACTGGAATCTCTGTGTCAGTGTCTGTTCCGCTGCTGTGACTCCATCTGGATACCGACCTTTACTGTGAGGCCTGAATGCACTGTCATACTGTCATGTTTATGTTGAAATCATTATGTTCTCATCTTAATCATCTGCATCTTTTTTTACAGTTGTTTTTACAGCACTTGGGGAAATGAGTAATTCCTTGGATGTTTGGTTTTTTTTTGTTTTTTTTTGAGAATTAGGTCATTTGGTTGTATTAACAAGCGCAGCCACACAGACACTCTATACATTAGTTATGTGTACACATAGACTCTCCATCAGTACCTTTACTGTTATGTTAGCAATTGTTTTCATGCTGTGTTTTTTGGTTACTTCAGGCAAAAAGGGAAAAAAAAATCACACCAGAAAAAATGTTTACAGTTTGTGTCTATTTTGTGTGTGATTTCCTGTGTGTATAGAGAACACATGAGTATGTTCCCAGCATTCAGATACTGGAGCACTTCTACACCATCCTGTCCTCCCAGTTCACCCTCTGTCCATCTCTCATGCCAGCCTTTGCAAATAAGCTTGGTGAGTTGTGCAGCCCTGTACAAAGTCAGAACAACAGCATACATGTGATGCTTTGATCATACATTCATATAGTGTTACGTATTCAGCCTTTAAGCTTCATTTCAACTAAATACCTAGGTGTTTTACTTGTTGCATGTCAGTGGGTTGGGTCCTGGTCTGGTTTATGTAGAGTACTTTTGAATGGGTCTGATTTGACTGTGCTAAGAATAGCACTTAGCATCCATCATTTAATGATGGAAGAAACTATGATGCACATTGCGAAGAACATTAAGCACCAAAAACAAAACCACAAAGTATTTTTGTAACTGTTATTACTATATACATATACAGTATGTTAATTATTGCTTTTAAAAGTACTCAAATAAATTGCAATAAATAAATCCATAATAATAGTTACATGGTTATTGCTGAATCACTAGAGACCTCACAATTTGATATACATGTAGTCACAATACTTGAGTCACAATGCAATACTATCGCGATAATACCATTCCTTAAAGTCCAAATGTCACGTATTTTTTTTTTCCAAATGCCAATGAATTTTGATAAAATACACATAGCTTAAACCAAATATTCATACCGGAGACCATATCACCCACCCGTATTTACATAATTGCACAAAATACACCAGGCGAAGGCCTCCCTAGCGGCTGTCAGTGTGTGACAGCCAATCCAGACCGCGGCCATGTTTTTGACGTCACAGATTTCACCCTGGCTGCCCTGCCTATCCACATTCACACTTATCAACATTGGACAATCATGACGGAAAGTGACAGCGATTGTGAACAAATTCGTTTAGTTTTTTCCTCTGGTGAATCGGACTTGGAATTCAGGGAAGACGACACCCCAGATACTGATGACAGTGGTTCAGACAGTGACAGAGGCATAGAACCTTACAGGTTCGAGCCGTCCGAGACGGAATCAGATGCTTTGTCTGATGACAACAGTTCCGACGATGACCAGAGAGCAGAACCAGTGGACAATGTCATTGAATTGGACATTAATCGCCTCCAGAATGTTGAATGGTAAGCCAAAAGAAATCTGTGATGTTTAAATTAATTATAACCACCGGCAAAATTGGGAAGCCGAAGGGGGTCTGTCGAGGCTAACCCTATAACATATATTATTTAATGCATATCAAGAAAAATATGTTTTGTCGAGTGCCATCCAGCAATACGATAGATGATTTATTTCTAAGGATAAAATTGTTGGTCGTTGTTACATTGGTAACGAGGGGTAACTAAGAACAAAAATAGTGATTGCCTTCCACAAACAAAGGAAAAAAACTGTCTATGTATTAAAAATATGCGGTGCCTCCACTGAGGTTCCAGAAGGCAGCAAAGCGACCATATTACAGATATAGGACACATAAAAATCATACCTGTCAAGGCATACCTCATGCCTCCCTTATTGGGGGGCTTTCACACCTGTACTGAGTACTTAAAAACTGTATTTATCGGCAGATGAAAGAAAACTGAACCCCCCCCCCAAAAAAAAAAACAAAAAAAAAACAGCAACTGCAACATGACCTATTTCAAACATATTTATTCAAATGTACACTTTTATGGACACAATCTTGAGCCACAACTTTTTGGTAATGTGAAAATAATAAGCCAAGTAGCACAAAAAAAATAAATAAAATAAAAAAAATACAAAAATATTTTTAAAATTTACATTAGCACAAGGTAGATTGCTTAATTTGAAAGTACACAATAAGAATTATTCTGAACATAGTTCTTAATTGTCAGCTAGATACCGTAAAACGGGGCTATAAGGGACGGCTGGGTAATAAGGGACACTTTTCTGCGTCCTGCTCAAAATAAAAAAAGCAGAATTACACTTAAAACATTAACCAGAAAAGTGTCCCTTATTACCCAGCTGTCCCTTATAGCCCCGTTTTACGGTACTGTATATACACTTGGAATTAAAGAGTTTTTATTTGTCAGCTTTGTTACACTAATGCACTTGGATGAACTTGAAACAAGAAAATGTTCACTGATGCTGCTTGTTATAGTTCCAAGTAGCAACCTTTGCTGACTCTAGCATTTCTGAAGTGGCAGATCAGATCAGGTGGCAGATCAGAAGTGATCTCTCACCAATGGGGGTAGATTGTGCCCTGCCACAAAAAAATGACAAACCATCACTTCTGCTAGTGATGCATTGGATTTGGAAGGCGATTCCTCTCTGTTCCGGAGCCGCAGGACAGTAGAAAGTGTGAGGCCATCAGCCTAATGATTAAGTCCACACTTCTCACTGTAGTGATAATAGCTCACGCTGAGTGCTCTGCCCACCCCGGCCATCAGCCTAATGATTGAGTCCACACTTCTCACTGTAGTGATAATAGCTCACGCTGAGCGCTCTGCCAGCCCCCTAGCTGTGGGGGTCACACGCACGACGTGTTCCTCAACACACTCACTAATTTTTTTTCCCGTATATTTTTCTTTTGGGTGTACAGAAATGGCAATACGCCCGTATTTGCTAAAATTGCATTTTCCCCGTATTAAAATACGGCGAAAACGTATCACTTGACAGGTATGTAAAAATACACATATCTATGGGTATGGGTACCGTAAAACGGGGCTATAAGGGACGGCTGGGTAATAAGGGACACTTTTCTGCGTCCTGCTCAAAATAAAAAAAGCAGAATTACACTTAAAACATTTCCCAGAAAAGTGTCCCTTATTACCCAGCTGTCCCTTATAGCCCCGTTTTACGGTATGGGTGAAATATCCAATTTTTTCTTCCTTGTTGCTCACTTCAATCTTCCAGTCTCCATATAAACAATCAATCGGGATACCCCAAGCATCAAACTAGGGTACAATCTGTTTCGTCACTTCCGCCTTCTTCCCCAGGCGATTCCGGGGGCCCTGAGTGGTAACGTCAGGCCAAGCGCGGCAGTTTTAAATTAACGAATGTTCCGGCGTTACTGAAGCATATGCACCAAGACCCGAACGGATCGGTTCCCTTTTATATCTAGTTTCAAGACATTTTAAGGACCCTATTACGTGACATTTGGACTTTAAAGCCCCTTTTCCAGTAGTACCTGCTTAGCCCTACTCACCTCGACTCGTGCGCTTTGTAGCCTTTTCCATTAGGACCTGGTACTAAAATCCGGTACGACAATCGTCCCCGCGCCGGTCGGGTTCCAACCGTGCTGAGTTGAGCTGAAAATGTGATATCAACAGACTGCAGGCCACTGATTGGTCAGGGCGTAACGGACATCTTCTACAGAATCTCCAGCTGTCATTTGCAAAGATTTGTCTGCCAGTATAAACAACAACGATAGAAATGGCTTCACAGAAATCAACACCGTGGTCCATCAGACTTTTCTGTGCCTTTTGGCTGATGGGAGAATCCAGAGGGAACTAGACGGAGCGACCTGAAATGAATTTATGGCCACCGACCGGCAAATAATGGAAGGACCCGACCACGGCAGTTGAAAAACTATGATATAGAGGATATAGAGGATGGTGAGTGTTATGATATGATGCGATATTATGCATCTTTTACTTTATTTATCCCAGCGGTGGAAAGTTCACTTTAAACAAACAACACCATTGTCTCCTGTATGCAGACAATGAGCTAGCTAGTTAGCCATCAGTGCTAACTCCGTGCTCTGCTTGTATTTTGCGTTTGTGTCGACAACATCTGACAAAATATGCTAGTGTTAATCCTGGTAAAAAGGGTGTTTTTTTACGTGTTGCACTTTCATGCTGTGCATGTACTTAAGTTGTGTGTATTTTCATTCTAGAGTCCGACCAGCATCTGCTGTGACACTGGCAACGTAGCACGACACAGCAATGTGTTATGACTGGTAAGTTGCACACCCCGTTGTTTTTAGTAGTGGTGGACAAAGTACTCAAATCCTTTACTTTTTAAGTTAAAGTATAGATAAAGTGCCAAAACTAAAGTAGCACAATTTCCACTTAATATGAAAGGGACTGAACTGAGATTTATTTGATTGTGTGAATATTAATTACAGAATAACTGAAAATGAATGGGACATCCAATATTAGCCACTGTAAAATAAACCACTTGTTTATTTTCTGTCAGATCACTTGTGTGATCCTTTATGAGTTATGTTCATAATAGTGTATGTTGCACTTTGGGGAATGGGAGTTATTCAGTCACCATTATAATTTAGTTTATATGTGTAGTTTATAGTCTATTGTCAGTAAACTCATGCAGTATTATAATAACAGGACACATTACAAATATTTGAGACCCATTGTAGTGCATCCTTTTATATTTTAGCAATACAAGTACAAAACACCACCCACACTTGAACCCAGGGCAAGAAGAGACACAGTGGTGACAGATCAGTGGCTAAACTTTTATTGATAAAAATTACATATTTTGACTGAGCAACTCCATACTCAAGGATGCACACCCTCAGTTAAAGTACTAGATTCAATTCAACTGAATGTATTAACTCATTCTGATTGCTGAGGCCACAGTAAAAAATGATTTTAAACATAACCCAGCCCTTGTAAAATGTACTTTACTGAAGCGCAGCTACATGAAAATTGTGGTTAAATACAACAACGAAGCACTTTGTCACATTCCACCACTGGCTTTTAGCAACAAGTGTATTTCCCAAATATGTGACCAGTGCTGGCAAATGAGTCAGAATGCGCACCACGTCATTATGAGCTACAGGCATGAGAAGTCATAAATCATGACTCTTTCTTTGTTTGCTTGCGGCAAGTCCCGGGAAAATCCCCGTGAGTGCCTGGTATCATTGTAAGGCTTAGAAATTGTACTTTCTAAAAATACATATGTTTTAGTGGAAGACGTAACTCCCAACTGATCGAACGCGAGTTTTAAACCTAGCCAAAATATAAACAAATAGGCTTTTTCCGGGTCTGTTTTTGTGCACTTCCTACAAATTAAATACCATTTTGAAGGTCTTTCAGTGCAGAATATGGAAAAAACATTACTTTAGTTTTGATAATTTCCTTAAAGTGACTCATTTTGCCAGCATGGGTCACAATTAAGAAAGCTAGCTCTGTCCTGGGGCAGCGCCTTGATCCGATGGAGGAGATAGGAGAGAGAAGGACGGTGGCTAAACTGTCATCTCTGCTGGAGTCCGAGTTCCACCCTATGCAGGACATACTGGATGCACTGAGGAGCTCATTTAGCAGCAGACTACATCATCCCAGGTGCACAACCGAGAGGTTTCGTAGGTCCTTCCTACCAACGGCTGTCAGACTGTACAACCTAAGCAGGGCTGCTCGCAGAGATAGCAAAAAGACGTAACAAACTAATAGTTTTTTGAATGCAAAAGATGCAATAGACTTACACAATGGTCCTCTCCGGCATACAACTAGGAACATACCGGTCGCTATGGAGGGTGAGAATATGTATGGGCACATAATCATACCATGTAGGATAACTAAGTAGTCGGTTATGCTGTTTCATCCCATCTAGCAACAATGCTCTGCACTGTGTGGGTTTATATATTTACATATTTATTCCATCTAGCTACAATGCTCAGCACTGGGTGTGTTTATATTTATATATCTATATATTTATTCCATCTAGCTACAATGCTCCGCACTGTGTTTTTATATATCTACATATTATTCCATCTAGCTACATTGCTCCGCACTGTGTGTGTTTATATACTTGCATATTTATTCCACCTAGCTGCAATGCTCCGTACTGTGGGTGTTTATATATTTACATATTTATTCCATCTAGCTACAATGCTCTGCACTGTGTGTTCATATATTCATATATTTATTCCATCCAGCTACAATGCTCTGCACTGTGTGTCTGTGTGTGTGTGTGTATATATTTATCTTATAGTAATATGTACATATGTATATTAGCTGCTCTTGCTTGCTTGTTTTTTTTCTTGCCTTCTGATTGTTGCTCTGAGTGTTGCTATCCCTGTGCTGTTGCAATCCTGGAATTTCCCCGTTGTGGGACTAATAAAGGCTTATCTTATCTTATCTTATCTTATCTTATATGTTTTAAACTTGCTTTGATTAACCACCACCCATTTCTGTCTTTCGTCTAGGCAAGAGGAAAACGATCCACCCAAACCAGACCTTGCGTCACTATTTACAGACATGCAGGCTAAAGAGCTGCTGAACCGGGACCAGTGTGACCGGAACATCCAGTTGCTTCTCAGTGAGACAGCGTGGTCGGTGTGTGTGACCCATTCTAAGGTTGTTGTTTTTTTTACAGTTTAGAGTTTGAATTTTGCACATTCTAAATAATCTGTATTTTGCTGCTGATTGTAATAAACAATTTAGTGACTTATGTGTTTGCATCATGATTTTCTATTTTGTCTTTTAAGACACCAGTAGGAAAAGCATCAACAGAACGAGCCATTTATCAGTGACATTGAAAATAATGGCTCATTTTTAAGAAAAAGTAACCAAAAACAATTATTTTATTTACTGAAGACTGTATTGTTGGATGTGCCAGTGCAGAGGACACTGCACACTTTGGTGATAGTGTGGGAAATGAGGAGGCCAGTTTACGAGCAGACAAAATTTATTAACACTCTCAACATTCATACACAGAAAAGCAATGAATCAGCCAAACCAGGGTTCTCCTTATAAGCTCCACAGATCATCTCACATCTGCATGACATTTCACATCACACTGCATGATATCCAGCGCCACAATACATTTGCCTTCAACCCCCAGCTCCCTCTTCCTGCCAACTCCCCAGGACGTCCTTGCCTATTATTCTCTTATGTTTAATCACTGCCTCCTGACTGAGACACTGTCTGCAGATTCCCCCACAATATGCATCTCCACATCACCCCCCACCCCAGACAGAGTTTCAGTCACTACGTCTTTTGGGCTTCAATCTCCTCCCATATCTGCTGTAACTGGGGTCTCTGTGCCGGCGGGGGGCTGCTGGACGTGTGTCTGACTGCGGGTGGGCCAAGGAGAGGTGGGGGGGACTTCGCTCTGTCTGTGTGGCTGTCCTGGTGAATCGTTTGCCTGGGGAGTACTCCATGGGGGTCTTCCACGCCGGGGGGCCCGGGCCAGCAGCACTTGCTCATCCGCCACTACAAAGGCGGGCTTAGTCTGTCTATGCATATTTTCTCCCGACGCCCCTCCAAGTCTAGCAAAAAATGCTTGTCCCCTGTTTCCAGCACTCTGAATGGGCCATCATAGGGTGGGCGCAATGGCGGGCGGTGGGCATCGTGTCTGACGAACACGAACTCCGCGTTCTTCAAACTTTTTGGCACAAAAGCGTGTGGAAAACAGTGGTGGGCCGGACCGGGCAGCGTGCCTGTGTCTGCACTACGCTGCAAACGCTGAGACAGGCAGCTGTCTGGCGCGGGATTGTCTGGCAAAAATTCCCCGGGTAGCCGCAGTGGCTGAGAAAAAAACAGCTCAGCCGGGGAAGCCTCCAAATCCTCTTTTGGTGCGGAACGCAACCCAAATAAAACCCACGGCAACCGGTCAACCCAATTTGCATCTGTCAACGAAGCCCTGAGTGCTGCTTTCAGTGACCTGTGAAAACGCTCGCATAATCCATTTGCCTGTGGGTTGTACGCGGTTGTGCGATGAATTGCAACACCCAGGCTGCGGGCCATCGCGGACCAAAGTTCGGAAACAAACTGAGGGCCCCTATCGGACATGTCCGATAGGGATGTCCAACGGGATTCCAAAACGCGCCACCCATGTTGTCAAAAAAGCGCGCGCCACGTCCGTGGACATGGTTGCCGCCAGCGGGACTGCTTCTGGCCAGTGTGTGGTGCAGTCCACCACTGTCAGAAGGTGTGTGCACCCCTGCGACAGCGGGAGGGGGCCCACGAGGTCCACGTGAACATGGTCGAATCTTTTAGCTGGTATCTTAAACGGCTCCAAAGGAGCCTTCGTGTGTCTGTGCACTTTGGCTCGTTGGCACGCTACGCAGGCTGCCGCCCACTCTTTCACTTGTTTGCGCAGGCCTGGCCACACGAATTTCGCTCCCACCATTTTGACTGACGCGCGCACTCCTGGGTGCGCCAAAGCGTGAACTGACTCAAACACGCGGCGGCGCCACGCGACCGGGACCACTGGGTGTGTACAGCAGTACCCTGCTCTCCAGCCTTAACCCTGTTGGTCCAGACTGGAGCGCGCGCACGTCCGTATCGCTAATCTGCTCTGCGGCCATGGCTGTATAATCTATCCCTAAGCAGACCGGGGCCACTACCGCGCGCGAGAGGCAGTCCGCCACCACATTCACTTCACCCGACACATGCTGAATATTGGTCGTAAACTCCGAAATCGCGGCCAGCTGTCTCTGCTGCCGGCCCGACCATGGTTCCGAAACCTTGGCCATCGCGAACGTCAGCGGCTTGTGGTCCACGAATGCGGTGAAGCTGCGCCCTTCCAGCCAGAACTGGAAGTGGCGTATGGCCAGGTGGAGAGCCAGCAATTCCCTGTCGAACGCGCTGTATTTACGCTCACTGTCGCGCAAAGCCCTGCTGAAAAAGGCAAGCAGCTGCCAAGAACCGGCGACACTTTGCTCTACGACGGCCTCTATGGCCACATCCGAGGCGTTGGTAGTGAGCGCTATCCGGGCCGCCGGGTCTGGGTGCGCCAACAGTACGGCGTTTGCCAGTGCTGCTTTCACCTCAGAGAACGCCTGCTCTCGCTCTGGAGTCCATTCGACTCCATCCGCAGGTTTCCGTCTCTTGAGCACGGCGTACAGTGGCTGCGCGGGGGAGGAAACGGTTATAAAAATTAACCATTCCCAAAAATTCCTGCAGTGCCCTGACCGTCAGAGGCCGGGGAAAGTTCGCCACAGCGCGCACTTTGTCGGGCAAGGGTATCGCTCCCTCCAGTGAGATGCGGTGCCCCAAAAAAATCAATCCCCGTCACGCCGAACTGGCACTTCGCCAGGTTGATTATTAACCCGTGCTCCTCCAACCTCTAGAAAACCGTCCTGAGGTGGGTTACGTGTTCGTCTTCGGACGCACTGGCTACCAGGATATCATCCAGGTAGACGAACACAAACGGGAGATCATGCAGCACCGCATCCATCATGCGCTGGAACGTCTGTGCCACTCCTTTTAATCTGAATGGCATGCGCAGAAACTCGAACAAGCCGAACGGAGTTATTACCGCTGTTTTGGGTATGTCCTCCGCGTGCACTGGGACCTGGTGGTAATTGCGGACCAGGTCTATTTTAGAAAAAATGCGTGCTCCGGCGAGGTGAACGGAAAAATCCTGAATGTGGGGAATCGGGTAGCGGTCGTGTGCTGTGGCGTTATTCAACCTGCGGAAATCGCCGCACGGTCGCCACGATCCCTCAGCCTTAGGGACCATGTGTAGCGGGGATGCCCATGGGCTGTTCGATCGCCTGATGATGCCCAACCTTTCCAGGTTGGCAAACTCCTCGCGCGCTATGGCCAGTTTAGCTGCGTCCAAGCGCCGAGGTCGTGCCAACACAGGCGGCCCGGTGGTGGTTATAAAGTGCTCCACCCTGTGTTTAGCGATGGCCGCTGAAAATGTCGGGACCGTGAGTGCTGGGAACTGAGTGAGCAGTGTGTGGAACTTACCGCCTGGAGCTGTGACGTTGGCTTGTGTTACTGGCCCGGCCCCTCGAGCTGTACGGGGGAGAGAGTCAAAGGATAGTGCATTAACCAGGCGCCTGTTAGCAACATCAACTAATAAACCCTGCACACACAGAAAATCAGCTCCCAGGATTGGGAAACTCAGTGCTGCTATGACAAAAGTCCACTCGTATGTACGGCCATGTAGAGATAAAGCCAGTGTTCTCTCACCAAAGGTCTTATTGTCCGAGCCGTTTACTGCTACCAACCCGGGGCCGCTAGATCCTGCCAGCCGGTCAGCGTAGGTCAGCAGGATGATGCTCTTCTGGGCTCCGGTGTCTACAAGGAAACGCCTCCCTGAACGCGAGTCCGTCATGTAGAGCAGCTTGTTCTCTTCGCCGGCAGTCGCAGCTGCAACCGACTGCCGGCTCTGGCATTTCCCGAGCGCTTGAATTGGCACGGTGGGGCACATCTGCGTGTGTTCTCTCCGAAGCGGCGGTGGTAGAAGCAGAGCGTGTCTCTCTGGCGCTCCTTGGCCCCCGCTGCCGCTACCGTCGGTGGCTCCTCGCCTCCTCTGGTCGTCCAGCTGGGCTCCGACGCCGCCGCGTTCACCGTGAGCGCTCTGGTGGTGAGGATGATCCGGTCTGCCTCCTGGGCTAGCGCATGTTAGTCACGCGCGGCCAGCAACGGCGAATTGGCCAGGACCGCTCTCGCCTCTGTTGGAAGGTTCCGGATGAAAAGGTGGGCAAACAGAAAATGCCCGTCGTCCGTGCCCATTAACGCCAACATCTTCTCCATCAGATCGACGGCCGAACCATCTCCTAACTCGGAACGCCTCAGGAGCCTCTCTGCTCTCTCACAATCTGAGAGCGTGTAGCGCCGAATCAGCGCAGCTTTGAGAGCCTCGTATCTGCTGTGGGCTGGGGGCTGGTCGAGCAGGCTCGCTACCTGCTGAGCTGTGCGCGCGTCCAGCGCTGCAACCACATGGAAAAACTTGGTGTCGTCTGCCGTTATTCCCCGGAGGGCGAACTGGGCCTTGGTGTGGTGGAACCAAGAGTGCAGGTTGTGCTGCCAAAAGTCCGGTAGCTTAACTGCAACAGTGCACGCGTTGCTGGGGGTTCCCGTCTGGGCCGTCTGTGGGATGCTTGCCGCGTTGCTGGGGCTTCCCGTCCGGGCCGACTCTGGGGTTCTTGCCTTGTGTTCCATAATACGTCTAGGGTCACCAGTGTGGAGAGTGGGGGAAATGAGGAGGCCAGTTTACGAGCAGACGAAATTTATTAACACTCTCAACATTCATACACAGAAAAGCAATGAATCAGCCAAACCAGGGCTCTCCTTATAAGCTCCACAGATCATCTCACATCTGCATGACATTTCACATCACACTGCATGATATCCAGCTCCACAATACATTTGCCTTCAACCCCCAGCCCCCTCTTCCTGCCAACTCCCCAGGACGTCCTTGCCTATTATTCTCTTATGTTTAATCACTGCCTCCTGACTGAGACGCTGTCTGCAGATTCCCCCACAATATGCATCTCCACAATAGTACCAGTATATGGAGGAATTCTGGGTCATATTAGCATTTGTATTTTCTAATAATGGGTTAGGGCGGGGTGTCCAGTCATCTGCCATGGAGGGCCAAGACCCTGCAGGCTTTACCTCGAACCAGTGTCTTTAACAGCACATTCCACTGAATTTCTTCCACTGACTGCTGATCAGTGAAAACACCTGCTGAAGAGACTGGGTAGAAGACAGAACTGTTACGTCCCCGTGCATGATTACGCAGCGCACGGAGGAGAGGAGCTGAAAAACCCACATGCAGAGATAGTTGCATGCAATTTATTGAACAAAAATAAGTCTCAGTCCAGCAAACAGTATGAAGAGCAACAGAGAGATGAGCTGAACAGTCATGGAGGGCACCGGGAAAACAGGGACGCCTCTAGTACGCTCAACAGCCCAAGGGAGAGAATGCCTAGTGCCACAGGACAGCTGAACGGCGCAGGGAGAAAGGCAAAAGAAACTTACGGGCTGGAGCAGTCCGAGGTAGTGCGTGCTGTCCGATGTGCAGCAAAACAGGAACAGCCACTAACACCAGGTAACGAACAACATCAGGTAGCGATAGCAAGAAGACTAATAGTCAGGCTGAGCACACAGTGAAGGTAGTGGAGTATAATCAACAATGATCTGGCGACCTCTCCCCGCAGACCCTGGCCTTAAGAGTACTGCCACTAACGAGGAGAGAGATTGCCGGTGTGCTAGAGTGAATGAATGTGTGGGCTGGACTGAATGAAAACCGGTGTGCATGATTGAATGTCTGAGCATGTGAGTGAGGATGTGTGTGTATATGTGTGTGGGAGAGTGCATGTGAATGTGTGTGTGTGTGGAACAGAGAGTGACAGGGAATAATGAGGAACAGCTGATCCCACTGACAAGAGGAGCAGGCGTGGCTGAGCTGTCAGGGAGCAAAAGGACCCAAGAGGCTCCCAGACAGCGCCTGATGGAAAATAAACAACACAAAGGGACAAAATAGCACCAGCGTCATAGAACTGGGTTTGGAACCACCAAACCCAAGTTCATGACAAGAACCTGCAGGGTCTTGGCCCTCCATGGCACATGATTGGACACCCCTGGGTTAGGGTTTAATGGGAGTTAACATTTTAACACAAACTGCTTTATGGTTCATAATTCTGTTGACAGTCTTACAACAAACCAAAAGTGATTTCTCAAACTGCTGGATTGTTCTTAGACAGCTTTTCCAGCGCCACACGAGTTGGCTGCCTTTTGCAACAGCGGCTCAATTCTGAGTCTTTTTATCTTCCTTCTTCTTTCTGATCCGGTGATAACTTTCTGATCCGGCACACCTTTCACTCTATATATATCACGGACACACAGATCGCCCCAAAGGTCTCCCGAGTCGGCGGACGGAGCCTCTGTTTACAGCAGGAGACGATACAGCAGGGAAGAGCTAGCTAGCACTCAACCGCCACCCGGTGCTAACGGAGAAACTCGACATACCGGGAGAACTGAAGCAAAAACGACGCGGGTGCCGGGCTGGAGTTTAGGCGGCGTGCAAGAAATATAAGATAGAATAATAAAGAGCGATGGCAAGAACCAAGCAGACCGCCCGTAAATCTACTGGAGGAAAAGCCCCCAGGAAGCAGCTGGCCACCAAGGCTGCTTGAAAAAAGCGCTCCGGCCACTGGCGGAGTGAAGAAGCCTCACCGTTACAGGCCCGGTACTAGGGCTGGGAACGATCCCTAATTTCCAGATTCGATTTGATCCCGATTCAATCTGGGGAATTACCCTTTTTAATAGCCACTTTACTTCCCATGAAACAAAAATCTTTGAGACCTAATGCTGCAAATTGTACCAAGAATCTTCTAACTTTGTTAATACATAAATTATCACATATAGAACTGACCCAAAATCAGTTACAATAATGCATTTTTTATTATTTAACTTATCATTTCATAAAGTGCTCACAGGTGCTTTCTTTAGTGCAAAGGGTGTGTCGTGTCAAGTTCACCACCCAGAGTAAGTAAACAAATTCAATGCATGAGCCATGCAGACATAATCTCACTGTATTTCATTCCCTCCAGGATTTTGTCAGCTGTTTTTGTGATTGTTGTGGCCCAAAAAGCCTGGATTTGTGGGAGCTTTTCCAAAAAGTTATGGCACTTTTAGAGTTTTTTTGCACTCAAAGTTGTGTGAGGAAGTACAGATTTTAAAGCAGCTGCTTTTGCCATAGTTTACAGTGATGCTATTCTATGTAACACCACAAGAAAAGCACAGGATTGCCAAAAATTTCCTGTTAAACAGTGATTTATTTAGAATTAAATGCTCAGTAAAACTGTAAAAAAAAATGACCAATATTGTGTTCTTGCTGAGAACTTAAAAAAAAAGAAATAAAAGAATTTGTCATTACAACAACTAAATTGCATTGAATGCATGTTAGTGTGGAGAAAATGATGGCAGCACCTCCTTGAATCTTGAATTTGAAGGTCTTCTTCTGTGCTGAAATCCACATGAAGCAGGGATGCTCCTCCACTGACAACCTCTGACCTTCAGAAGGTCTCAGTGAGGATGAAGCTTCCAGTTTTCACACATCTGAAGGCAGATAAAAAGAATAGATTTCACAGTAAAATTAACATTCATATTTTTAGATCCCCACACCACAGTAGGGTTTGATAATTTAGTTTTTTTTAATATATTTTAACTACAAGTTAACTTTCAGTGTTTGAAAAGGGTTTCAGTTCATTTCCTGAGAAGGTTTGTTCATTTCAGTTTAGTTCTACTGAGTAAAAATAGCTTGTTGTACTGCAGCCTTTATTAATTTTATTGTGCTTTATTCTCTTCACATCTCTTACTTAAGTGGCAGAAGTCCATAATCTCATAAAATATACCTTAATTCTGCATTTATTCACAGCGCTTAACCAACAGTTCTCTCTGTGTCCATAGTTTGTAAAAGAAACCACCATCATGCTAGATAAATGATTAATTGACGACATAAATGTTAAAACAAACAAATGATATTATACTTACAGTCTCATTAGCTCCAAGTCTCCCTCTGCTTCACGGGTTTCAGTCTCCGCGCATTTTCCGTTTATCAGTCGTCAACTTTATGTTCCAACACAGCGCTGCACAGAGTAAAAGTCCGTTTATCCCCGCTTTATGAAAAATATTCAGAAGCTGTTGAGGACAGTCTTTATGGTGACTTTTGTTGCTAAATTAAGAGACACGCACGTCTCTTAACGTCCCTGCCACGTGTAAACACAAACGCGCGGCAGGGAACTCTTGCCGGATGAGAACCGTTTTAACACCACAGAAGAAGAACTAGCATATCCGTTAGCTTGCTAGCTACGTTAGCGCGTCGGTTGTTTATGGTTCTTGGCCATTGTTCCTGGCTCACTGACCCGGTTTCCACCCGATTATACTCAGCAGACGTTTACAAACGTAAAAATATTATATTAAAATATATTAATATTATATTAAAAGATCGATCCGCGGATTTTGTGGATCGATATCGGCTCAGTCAAACGTGGATCGATCTATATCGATATATCGATCTTTTGAACCCACCCCTACCCGGTACCGTGGCTCTGAGAGAGATCCGTCGCTACCAGAAATCCATGGAGCTGCTCATCCGTAAGCTGCCCTTCCAGCGCCTGGTGAGGGAGATCGCTCAGGACTTCAAGACCGACCTGCGCTTCCAGAGCTCCGCCGTCATGGCTCTGCAGGAGGCCAGCGAGGCCTACCTGGTGGGTCTCTTGAGGACACCAACCTGTGCGCCATCCACGCCAAGAGGGTCACCATCATGCCCAAAGACATCCAGCTGGCCTGCCGCATCCGCGGAGAGAGAGCTTAGACTTTCTGCTGCATATCCACCAACCACAATGCTCCACACTGTGTGTATATACTGTATATATATATATATATATATATATATATATATATATATATATATATATATATATATATATATATATATATATATATATATATTTATATTAATATGTACATATGTATACTAGCTGCTCTTGTTTTTTCTTCTGCCTTCTGATTGTTGCTCTGAGTGTTGCTATCCCTGTGCTGTTGCAATCCTGGAATTTCCCCATTGTGGGACTAATAAAGGCTTGTCTTATCTTATCTTTAATTTACTTAAGTCACTTGGTGGTAACCTTCACACATAAAACAAAAGTGGAGACACATCTGCAAAAAGTACAAAGGTTTATTGTCAAAATTCCTAGTGCTATACTAAATTAATGCATGTATAGTACATTGCTGAAGCAGAGAATATATATTTATACAGTATCTACATGTATATATCCAGTAAATCCATGTATTTATCCATGTAACCTTGTGACTACATTATTTTAATTGCTTTTAATCCTAGATCAAGTTTGTTTTGGCTTAAAAATGCATCATAATTGTTAAATATATCTTATTATACCTAACTCAGTACTGTTAACTGTTGAATTATATATTTTATGGCTAATATAACCCCATATCTACAGTATGGCACCTGGCGATCAATTTTTGACAGCTGATCACTTTTTACCACGACACCACAGACTCTGCTGCTGGAGCAGTACATCCCATGATGTCTTAACAGTCTCTCTGTGATTTTTACACAGATCAGAGCAATTTGTTGCACAGAAAGCTAAATGTTTCTACAGACATTCTGAAGTTCTGTAACCACTGCGCGTTTGTGAAGCTGGGGTGACATCCCATCACCGGGAGGCTCGGTTGAATGCTGAATTTGCTGCACGGTGGCGCAGTGGTTAGCACTGCGGCAGCACAGTTTACCCTTGGCCAGGGGATTGTGGGGATCGTGGGATCGTGGGTTCGATCCCAGCCCCCGACCAACAGTGATCTGTGTGGAGTTTGCATGTTCTCCCTGTGTTGCGTGGGTTTACTCCGGGATTTCTCCGGTTTCCTCCCACATGCCAAAAACATGCATGTTAGGTTAATTGGCTGTTCTAAATTGTCCCTAGATATTTGTTTCCTATAGGCCCTTAGAATAGAGGGTTAGTATTAATGAAAGCGCTTTGAGTGGTCTTTGTGACTAGAAAAGCGCTATATAAGTGCAGGTTAGTTAGTTAGTTAGTTGAATGCCCAGACCGACGGTTTGAAGTGATAATTTTGCCACAAGAGAGCCATCTGAAAGACACACACAGCACATACAGTATATTTTAGTACCTAGTAGTGATAACTTGCCGACATTATGGTGGACTTAAATCAAACTAGCATTAGCAATCATTAGCTTACCATCCATCCATCCATCCATCTTCTACCACTTTTCTGGAGGTCCAGGTCGCGGAGGCAGCAGTTCAAGCAGAGAAGCCCAGACTTCCCTCTCCCCAGCCACCTGCTCCAGCTCTTCAGAGGGGATACCAAGGCGTTCCCAGACCAGCTGGGAGACATAGTCTCTCCACCGAGTCCTGGGTCTGCCCCGGGGTCTCCTCCCAGTGGGACGTGCCTGAAACACCTCAAGTGGGAGGCGTCCAGGAGGCATCCTGATCAGATGCCTATACCACCTCAACTGACTCCTTTCAATGTGGAGGAGCAGCGGTTCTACTCTGAGCCTCTCCCGGATGACTGAGCTCCTCACCCTATCTCTGAGGGTGAGTCCAGCAATCCTACGGAGAAAGCTCATTTCAGCCGCTTGTATCCGCGATCTCGTCCTTTCGGTCATTACCCAAAGCTCGTGACCATAGGTGAGAGTAGGAACGTAGATTGACCGGTAAATCGACGGCTTTGCCTTAGAACTAAGCTCCCTCTTCACCACAACAGACCGGTACAACGTCCGCATCACTGCAGATGCTGCTCCAATCCGTCTGTCGATCTCTCGCTCCATTCTCCCCTCACTCGTGAACAAGACCCCAAGATACTTAGACTCCTCCACTTGGGGCAGGAGCCTGTCCCCAACCCAGAGAGGACAATCCACCTTTTTCCGGCTGAGGACCATGGACTCGGACTTGGAGGTGCTGATTCTCATTAGCTTACCTTCATATGTAATCCAGTTCGTATCCTCATGTCTTTGGCTTTATACTGCTCTATGGCTTCCTAAATGCTTCAGTACTTGTCCAGAGTGTTTTGTCTCGCCACCTGTAGCCTTCTCTAGCTCTCCTTTTTTGCCTTTACTCTGAAAAAAAGGCCAGAGACCGAGCAGTCGCCTCGTAATCTGCCATCTTGTGTTTTGCTTGTGTCGCGTGTTTTACGTCACGGGAGTGTTGTGCCGTCTTGCTGTAAAAAAAATCCCACCCACTTCAGGCAGTACTCAGCTGTAATGGAAACAAAAGCGAACTGAGTTGAGTAAAACCATGTCGAGGCGAGTTGGGCTATATATAGTGGTGTGAAAAAGTGTTTTCCCCTTCCTGATTTCTCATTTTTTTGTATGTTTGTCCCACTTAAATGTTTCAGATCATCAAACAAATTTAAATATTAGTCAAAGATAACAAAAGTAAAGACAAAATGCAGTTTTTAAATGAAGGTCTTTATTATTAAAGGTAAAAAAATCCAAACCTACATGGCCCTGTGTGGAAAAAGTGATTGCCCCCCTTACAACATAAATTAACTGTAGTTTATCGCATCTTTGGAAAGCTGAGTTCAATTTCTCTAGCCACACCCAGGCCTGATGACTGCCACACCTGTTCTCAATCAAGAAATCGCTTAAATAGGACCTGCCTGACGAAGTGAAGTAGACCAAAAGATCCTCAAATGCTAGACATCATGCTGCGATAAAAAGAAATTCAGGAACAAATGAGAAACAAAACAACTGAGATCTATCAGTCTGGAAAAGGTTATAAAGCCATTTCTAAAGCTTTGGGACTCCAGTGAACCACAATGAGAGCCATTATCCACAAATGGTGAAAACATGGAACAGTGGTGAACCTTCCCAGGAGTGGCTGGCCGACCAAAATTGCTCAAGGGCGTAGCAACGACTCATCCAAGAGGTCACATAAGACCCCACAACAACATCCAAGGAACTACAGGCCTCACTTGCCTCAGTTAAAGTCAGTGTTCATGACTCCCCCATAAGAAAGAGACTTTGCAAAAATGGCCGCATGACAGAGTTCCAAGACAAAAACCACCGCTGAGGAAAAAGAACATAAAGGCTTGTCTCAGTTTTGCCAGAAAACATCTTGATGATCCCCAGGGCTTTTGGGAAAATACTTTGTGGACTGACGAGACAAAAATTGAACTTTTTGGAAAGTGTGTGTTCCATTACATCCGACGTAAAAGTAACACAGCATTTCAGAAAAGGAACATCATACCAACAGTAAAATATGGTGGTGGTAGTGTGATGGTCTGGGGCTGTTTTGCTGCTTCAGGACCTGGAAGACTTGCTGTTGTAAATGGAACTATGAATTCTGCTGTCTACCAAAAAATCCTGAAGGAGAATGTCCGGCCATCTGTTCGTGACCTCGAGCTGAAGTGCACTTGAGTTCTGCAGCAGGACAATGGTCCAAAACACATCAACAAGGCCACCTCTGAATGGCTTAAGAAAAACAAAATGAAGACTTTGGAGTGGCCTAGTCAAAGTCCTGACCTGAATCCGATTGAGATGCTGTGGCATGACCTTAAAAAGGCGGTTCATGCTGGAAAACCCTCCAATGTGGCAGAATTATAACAATTCTGCAAAGATGAGTGGGCCAAAATTCCTCTACAGCGCTGTAAAAGACTGATTATCTGTTATCACAAACATTTGATTGTAGTTGTTGCTGCTAATGGTGGCCCAACCAGTTATTAGGTTTAGGGGGCAATCACTTTTTCACACAGGGCCATGTAGGTTTGGATTTTTTTGACCCTTAATAATAAACACCTTCATTTAAAAACTGCATTTTGTGTTTGCTTGTGTTATCTGTCTAATATTTAAATTTGTTTGATGATCTGAAACATTTAAGTGTGACAAACATACAAAAAAATAAGAAATCCGGAAGGGGGCAAACACTTTTTTCACACCACTGTAGGTACAAGTGGAAAAGGGGCTTTAGTGTTGCAATACCATATACTATAGGCCTATATATATTATTTTTCCCTTCATTCAACATCAAATTGTGTCAACATCTGTTTCATATAATAACGTATTCAGTTAAATCAACTCACCATGGTCCCCCCGTTTTTTAACCTTTATTTATACAGGGGAGTTCCATTGAGAGGCAACCTTTTTTTCCAAGGGCGCCCTGTTCACATTCACACCTGGAAACAGCCCAGTACAACCACTGACTGGCCTGTGACCACTGAGCAGGTCCACTGGAGCAGTTGAGGTTTAGGGCGTTTGCTCAAGGGCACCACAATGGGGTTAAGGAGGGTGGGGAAAACACTGCTGCTATCTGTCCCACCTAGATCTGATCCTGTTGGTCCAGGAATTGAACCTGTGATCCTCTGCTCACTAGTCCACATCCCTAACCATTAGGCCACTACTGCCCAACCACTGTTTCGGTGGCTGGAGGATCTTTGTCCTCCGTGGGATGGCGTACTGTTGTAGTTGCGTGTGGGTTCACTAACTGGTTCGCTAACTGGAGGTCCATGTGTCGCAGGATGGTGCAGTCCTTTCTGCTGCCCTCGGGGATTCCTTGGCTTTGGGCTTCACTTCCCAGTGGAGTTTTAGGACCACTGTGGCAGTGAGAAGGCATCACATGCCTGGGCTACGGAATTATAATTATGTGGCAGTGGCTTTTGTTTTCCAAGGTGCTGTATTGATTTAGATCTTTGCACATGAGGTGCATGGTGGACTGATGTTTTCTTTGCTCGCTCAGATTTTGGAGGTGACTTTGTGGGGCTGGGTGTTGATGGAGTTGGTTGATTTCTGCCTAGTGCTGTATTAGCTCAGCTGTCGCCTGCGAACGCTGTTGCCTCTGCATAGTGCAGAGATGAGTGGGCGCGGCCCTACAGTGTTGGGGTTTTTTGTTTGTTTTGTTTCTCCATGCGGCACTGTATCATGTTGAGGTCTTTCCATTCATCTTTGTTATAAAATTGAAAAAAGTCCAGACGTTTGAGTCAAACTTTCAGTGCATTTCTCAGTTCTTGCTCCTGTGAGTTTTCTACATATGGTGTCTGCTGTTTTAACTTATATACCTGGCAGCAATTCTTGTGAGACAAGCTATGACTTCACCTGACAATGCATGCTTACTTTGCATCATCTGGTGAACTAAAAAAAAAAAATCAAGTTACCTGGCACCCAAGACACCCGGGGAGCAGTACAAGCAGAGAAGCCCAGGCTGCCGCCCGGTTCACATAGCACCATGATCTCCATGATCCCTCCTGCAGGTGGTGAACCCACTGGAGGGAGGACCCATGTGGTTCCTTTGGGTACACAGAGTCCTTGTTGTAACTTTTTTCCAGGGAAACCACTGGATGGCTCTTGGTCTAGCCCTTCACTCAGGACCATTTTGTTTTGGGAGACTGTACCGGGGCAAGTTCCCCAACAGCATAACTCTTGGGATCATTAGGGCACTCAAACCCCTCCTCCACGATGAGGTGATCACACACACACACACACACACACACACACACACACACACACACACACACACACACACACACACACACCATCATCATCATCACGAGTGCCAAGTATTGTAATATTACACCATATTGATCTTTTTCCCCACCTCTAGTCATTACAGTAATATACTGTACAATGCATCTATTTCAATCACGTTTTTTGTACAGTTACTGTTCTTTAAGGAAGAAGAATCAAAATACTTTGGTCCATGCAAGTTTCCTTAATACATACAGCACCAAGTTTTTAGTCATAAAATCCTAATCAGGCTAAAAAAAACCCCACAGAGATATAATAGGCTACAGTGCTCATGGCTAACATTTTGACAGCAAATTTAGGTGCCATATTGGTACGGGATTAGGGCCTGCAACTAACGATTATTTTGGTAGTCAACTAATGTAACAACAATTTTTTTTAAATTAGTTGACTAATCACAATTATTTCTGTCATGTCCACCATCTCTGCTTCCTGTTGGAATGGCTCCTTTTTTTTTTGGCATAGCTCCTGCTTCACGTTTAACCTCACCTGTTTAAGCCTGCACCCCTGTGAAAATCACTTTGTTGTAAGGCTCTGCCTTAATGTAATGTAGCCTATTATAAAAAGTTGCCATAGCTAAATAAAATAACGGCCCATTAAAAATAAAGTGCAAAAACTCAAATAGCAGCTTCTGCTGCTGCATGGAGGGTGGTTGTAACTCTATATGTTCAAAACAAACTACAGTAACATTCAAATCCATAAAAGTAAAAAAGAAAACAAACTAGTCCATCTTATTAAAACCTTGCTGGGGCCGGTTATGGCTGCCACGTAAGACGGACGTGTTTCACTCTGCTCTGCTCCTGGAGAAAAAAATCGGCAAATAACTCTCTCATTTGGGACAGAACGTATCCCAGCGTTTGGGCGAGGATATGTCGGCGAAGCCTAAGGCTGGAAAACTAGGTAAAGGAAAAAGCGAGCCGCCGAAACAGTCCAAATTAACGGACTTTCAGGTCTGTGACGCAGCAAACAAAACTCCATATATGGCGGAGGAGGCTGGCAACGGTGCGATATTTGCGGGGAGCGGCGCAGATGCGCTGATGGCTGCCATGAGTTCAATGAGAGCGGACTTTTCCTCTAGATTTGATGGGATTATGACAGCGTTGGAAGGAATAAGAAAGGAATTGGGTGACTGTGTAGAACGAACGGCGCAGATGGAGCTCCGTCTCGCTAGTGCTGAAGATGACGTCACCCGTCTTCAATTAAAGGTGCGCACTTTGGAAAAAAAAATAAATGTCTAGAAGATAATATTTTGGATTTGGAATCTCGGTCGAGACAGAATAACTTGAGGCTGGTGGGTCTTCCAGAGGAATCAGAAGGTCGGGACGTATATTCCTTTCTGGAAAAGTGGATTCCGGAGGTGCTGGGCAGCGAGGAGTTGCAATCAGCAGTGGTTCTGGAAAAAGCACATCGTATTGGCCCACGGAGAGATAAGGGACCGCCGAGGACCTTAATTATGAAGTTTCTTAGCAACAGAGACAGGATGAAGATCTTCAACGCTGCACGAGCTAAAGGAGAGATTAAACACCAGGATCAGCAGGTGCGGTTCTACCCAGATTTGGCCACAGGAATCCAACAATTGAGGAAGCAGTTTGATCCCATACGTAAGGAGCTGCGCAACCTTGGGATTCGTCATGGTGTAATCTATCCTGCGAGACTGCTGACCACGTATGAGGGCAGAACCCACATCTTCAAGACCCCAGAGGAGGCGCAGGAGTTCATCAAGAAGATCAAAGAAGAAGAAGAGACTGGTGGGAGCTAAGCATGAACAAAATATAAGGTAGAATAATTAAGCATTTGCACAGGCATCTGACTGACTTGAAGTAAACAGCAAGTTTACAAAATATAGATTGTATTATATATTTAAAAAAAAACAAAAACAAAACAAACAAACAAAAACTATGATGTACAAAGTTGTTAAAAATTTTGGAGTTAAGTTGGAAAACTACAGAGGAGAGTTAATGTTACGTCATTAAAAGCAGTAGAGTTAGGGTGATTGGGAGAATGAAGAAGGAGTGGCTTAGGCTGTTCCCCGTGGGTGTGGAACGGTCGATGGCTATATCGGGAGACGGAATTTTTCTTTTGATTTTGGGGGGTTCGCCACAAGTGTGGGAAGGGGGAATTTGTTTGTGTGTAGTTTGTAGGATGAATGTTCAACCACTCATGTTTTTGCTTCTCTGTATGAGCATGTTTACACTGCAAGGTAATCCCAAACTCTCTATTGATCATAAACCAAAGTGTTAATCTTAATTTAACTTCATGGAATTGCAGAGGTCTACAAAATTTAAAAAAACTTAAACAAGTTATGAATAAAATAAAAGACATGGGTTCAAAAATTGTGTTTTTACAAGAAACTCATCTAATAGAGGAGGATATAAAAAGAATTAGGAGTAGATGGCAAGGAAGTGTATTCACCTCATCATTTTCATCCCGGGCCAGGGGAGTTATGATTCTCATACATAAATCAGTCCCTTTTCAAGTGAAAAATGTAATTGGAGACAAACTTGGAAGATATGTAATCATTCAAGGTTCTTTGCTATTAGAAAATATAAATCTTGTGAACTTATATGGTCCCAATATAGATGATCAAAAGTTCTTTGCTAATTTATTTCTTATTTTATCATCACTTACAGGGCAACATATAATAGCAGGGGATTTTAATTGTACATTGAATCCAGGTATAGATAGATCAACAGGACTGGATTGTACGCACAATGGATATAGGATGACTATTAATCATTTTATGAAAGAATTGAGATTGTTAGATATATGGAGAGAAATGAAACCACAAGTTAAAGCCTATTCTTGTTATTCCAGTACCTACAAGACATTCTCACGTATTGATTATTTTTTGATTTCCACAGAATTAAGGTCCAAGATTCAAAACTGCTTTTATGATAACATCGTGATCTCTGATCATGCACCCTGTTGTCTAATATATGTAGATAAAAAATTGACAAAGGAATCAGGTAGATGGCAATTTCAGCATAAATGGCTTCAGGATGAGGAATTTGTCAAGTATATAGAAAAACAGATAGACGAGTACTTTGACATCAATACTACACAAACATCAGCATGTGTAAAGTGGGAAGCTTTCAAAGCTTTTATTAGGGGACATATTATTAGTTATACAGGATCAAAATCTAAGAAGACTCGAGAGGAGAGAGCTAAATTGGAACATAAAATGAAAAGTCTTCAGGAAAAAGTGTATGCAGGAAGTGATCCAAGGTTGGAGAATGAATTACTGATTTTGAGAGCTGAATACGACAAAAAATCAGCGAATAGAGCTGCCTCGAGTCTTCTAAGATTGAAACAATCTTTTTATGAACAAGGTGAAAAATCAGGAAAATTATTGGCATGGCAGATTAAACAATTAGAAATTAAAACACCAATTACTAGTATTATAAGTAACGGACAGGTAGTTATAGATCCTTTAGAAATTAACAGAGCCTTTAGAGATTACTATGAAAAATTATATGATACTAAAAATGAATTTGATTTAACAAAACTAAATGGGTTTTTGAACGAACTATCTATACCGTGTATTCCAAATGAAAACAGGGAGATATTGGAGTCTAAAATTAGTCAAGAAGAAGTTGGGCTAGCCATTGATAATATGAAATCAGGAAAAAGTGCAGGACCAGATGGTCTTCCAGTTGACCTTTATAAGAAATTTAAGAATAAATTAATAAAACCTTTTTTGGAAATGGTTTTAGAAGCATTTCAAAATAATAATTTACCATCATACATAAATAATGCCTTAATTATACTGCTGCCAAAACCAGGTAAGCCCTCTAATAAATGTGAAAATATGAGACCAATAAGCCTATTAAACGCCGACCTTAAGATAATCTGTAAAATTTTAGCAAGACGAATACAAGAAATTTTACCAAATATTATTAATCGAGATCAGAATGGCTTTATAAAGGGAAGACAAGGCTTCCATAATGTAAGAAGACTATTTAATATTATTTATTTTAATAAAGAAGCACCGGATACAGCTCTCCTATCACTGGACGCCGAAAAGGCCTTTGATAGAGTTGAATGGCCCTTTCTTTTTGAAGTCCTACAAAGGTTTGGACTTGGAAATAATTTCATAAAATGGGTTCAAATAATATACAATAATGCTACAGCAGAAATCCTAACAAATAACAATATTTCAAAACCAATAAAAATCAATAGAGGATGTCGACAAGGCTGTCCACTTTCACCTTTACTGTTTACTATGGCAATTAACAGCTTTAGCGATAGCGATACGTTTACATTCACAAATATAAGATAAGATAAGATAAGATAAGATAAGATAAGCCTTTATTAGTCCCACAACGGGGAAATTCCAGGATTGCAACAGCACAGGGATAGCAACACTCAGAGCAACAATCAGAAGGCAAGAAAAAACAAGCAAGCAAGAGCAGCTAATATACATATGTACATATTACTATAAAATATATATATACACACACACACACACAGACACACAGTGCAGAGCATTGTAGCTGGATGGAATAAATATATGAATATATGAACACACAGTGCAGAGCATTGTAGCTAGATGGAATAAATATGTAAATATATAAACACCCACAGTATGGAGCATTGCAGCTAGGTGGAATAAATATGCAAGTATATAAACACACACAGTGCGGAGCAATGTAGCTAGATGGAATAATATGTAGATATATAAAAACACAGTGCGGAGCATTGTAGCTAGATGGAATAAATATATAGATATATAAATATAAACACACCCAGTGCAGAGCATTGTAGCTAGATGGAATAAATATGTAAATATATAAACACACACAGTGCAGAGCATTGTTGCTAGGTGGGATGAAACAGCATAACCATCTATTTAGTTATCCTACATGGTATGATTATGTGCCCATACATATTCTCACCCTCCATAGCGACCGGTATATATATATACCAGGATATAAAATAAATAAAACTAAATCTTCAATATTAATGCTAAATGAGACCCAGAGAAATTATCCAGCCCCTGAGGTAAATCAATTCAATGTTGTAAATCAGTTTAAATATTTAGGAATCCAAATTGTGCCTAAGCTAGAATCAGTCGCCAGTGTCAACTATGAAGCCTTAATGACAGATATCAATGAGTTAATTCAGAGATGGATGTCACTACCAATGTCGATGATCGGGAGAATCAATATACTTAAAAGTAATATTTTACCTAAAATACTTTATTTATTTCAATACATTCCCTTATCACCACCTTTAGATTTATTCTCAAGAATAAAAAAAAAGTTAGTGGAATTTATATGGAACAACAGGAGGGCTAGATTACGTCTGTCTTTATTATATTTACCATTTGATCGTGGAGGTCTGAAATGTCCAAATTTTATGTTGTATTATTGGTCGGCACAACTGAGGTCTATGACATATTATTTTTCATCAAATGATCTCCCTCACTGGACTGAAATGGAATCATACAATTTACCTTTACCTCTTCCCATATTCATATACTCAGATTCGGCAAAAAAATTACAAAAACAAGTTAAAAATCCATTTGTAAAGCATATGATCAAAATATGGTGTGAAGCTAAAAACTATTTAAAAGAACCACAGTTACTGTCACAATTTAGTCCAATATGGGGTAATCAATATTTTAAACCAGGGAGAGCGGACGCTGTATTTAAAGTATGGAATTTAAAAGGGATACAAAAGATTCAGGATTTATATTTGCCATGTGCAGATAACATAATGTCTTTTGAAGAGCTGAGGATCAAATTTAATCTCAATAGAACACATTTTTTTAAATATCTTCAACTTAGAAACTTTATTCGATCAAATCAAAATAAAGCTCTCACTCGACCTATTTATTCATCCTTGGAAAAAATGATGATGAAAGATAGTAAAAGAAAGGGTATTATTTCAGAGTTTTATAACTCATTGACACTATCTTCAAGTGAAAATTCACTGAAAAGATTAAACTACTGGAAAGAAGATCTGCAAACTGAAATTTCAGAGGAACAATGGGAATTGGCTTGTACAGAAGCTCAAACCAAATCAATAAATGTACGCCTTAAATTGATACATTTCAAATGGTTAATGCGGATGTATGTTACACCGGAGGAGTTAAATAAATATAACAAAAATATACCAGATACATGCACAAAATGCATGGAAAGTAAAGGAACTCTATTTCATTGTGTATGGGAATGTAGATTAATAAGAATGTTTTGGGAAGAGGTGAGGGTAACAATTGAAAAAATAATCTCAAAACAAATCATATTGAATCCTAAATTGTTTTTGTTGGGTCTGTACCCAGAAAAGCATAATTTTAATAAAAGTGAAAGAACATTCATAGACCTCAGTTTGCTTAATGCCAAAAAATGTATTGCACTATTATGGAAAAAGACTCATAGACCAGATGTGACTCAGTGGTTAAGACAGATGTTAACAAACCTTCCATTAGAAAGAATAACATATATACTGAAATCAAAGGAAATTGTGTTTGAGAATATATGGAGACCTTTTATTGATTATGTAAAAAATTTAAACATAACTTTTGAAGAAGAAGGTGAATGATGTGTGTGGACCTTGTAAATTCCAAACTGGTGAACATAATATGTATACTTATGTATTGGATTGTCTAGACTAAACAGAGGAGCATTGTTGAAGATTTGATTTTGCTGGTGGTTGTTGGTGTTTTTAGTGCATCCTTTTTTCTTTTCTTTTTTTTTTGTAGTACTTTAGTGTTAGTGTTTGATTGTTTGTTTGATTGTTTGTATCATGTTTGTTAAAAAAAAAAGGTTCAATAAAGATATTGTGGAAAAAAAAAAACCTTGCTGGGTCTGGAAGTTCAAAAGTTCAATTAGGCTTCAGATGAAAATTAAAAGAACTTCTTGCAGTTCAAAATAACAGTTTGCAAATGCTTTAAGTTACAGTGCAGGAATGTCAGCCTTCACTACACATACAGTGAAATATTTAAGCTGTTTTAATTTATTTTTGATGATTGTTAGTTTTTATAAATTAAATCACAAATCATGGTATTGTGGAGAAAGGAATAACCAGACCAAGCTTTCCGAGCAGATGAACTTTATTCACTCTCTCACATCTTCCAGAATCAGAAACATTAACCTCATGTAGTAGGGACTCTCTTTTATATCACAACAGTCACACGCCCCTGCTACCTGAGGTCTTGCATTACAGTTCACTCCCCCATGACAATTCCTTTTGTCCCCCAGCCCTTTGATCTCCATGCCTTTCAGTCTGAGGTGAATACCACAGCATGGGTCCCGCCCCCCCCAGAGTCTCAGACTGAGTGTTAACCCTCATGTCCTCTCGGCTTCAGCCTCCGCCCATAGCTGCTGTAACGGGGGGTCTTTGGCTCTGCGGCGCTGCTATGCCGGTGGGGGGTTCCTGAGGGTGTGTCCGTCTGTGGGGGGACAATGGGGGGGACATTCAGTATGCTCGTGTGACTGCACTGATGAATCGTTTACCTGGGGAGTTCTCAAGGAGGGCTCTTCTGCGCCGAGGAGCTCGGGCCAACACCACCTGCTCGTCTGCCACAACAAAGGCAGGCTTAAGCCTCTCTATACAGATTCTCTCGCGGCGACCCCCCAAGACTAACACAAAATGTTTGTCCCCGTGTTCCAGCACTCTAAACGGGCCATTGTAGGGTGGGCGCAATGGGGGCCGGTGGGCATCATGCCTGACAAACACGAATGCCGCGTCCTTCAAGGTTTTTGGCACAAAAGCGCGGGGAAAACAGTGGTGGGCCGGGCCAGGTAGCGTCCCTGCGTCTGCGCTATGCTGTGAACAGTAAAAATTCCCCGAGGAGCTGCAGCGGCTGAGAAAAAAACGGCTCTGCTGGGGAAGCTGCCAAATCCTCTTTCGGTGTGGAACACAACCCTAATAGAACCCACGGCAACTGGTCCACCCAATTTGCATCCGTAAGTGAAGCCCTGGGCGCTGCTTTTAGTGACCTATGGAAATGCTCGCATAACCCATTGGCATGTGGGTTGTACGCGGTCGTGCGATGAATTGAGATGCCCAGGCTCCGGGGCCATCGTGGACCAGAGGTCGGAAACAAACTGAGGTCCGAAGGGGTGCCAAAACGTGCCACCCATGTTGTCAAAAAAGCGCGTGCCATGTCTGCAGATGCGGTGGAAGCTAGCAGGACTGCTTCTAACCATTGTGTGGTGCGGTCCACCATTGTCAGGAGGTGCGTGAACCCCTGCGATGGCAGGAGGGGGCCCACGAGGTCCACGTGAACGTGGTCGAACCTCTTAGCCGGGATATGGAACGGCTCCAAGGTGGCCTTGGTGTGCCTGTGCACTTTGGCTCGTTGGCACACTATGCAGGCTGCAGCCCACTCTTTCACCTGTTTGCGCAGGCTCGACCAGACAAACTTCACTCCCACCATTTTGACTGACGCACACACTCCTGGGTGCGCCAGGGAGTGAACAACTCAAAAATGCAGCGGCGCCAAGCACGTGGGACCACCGGGCACGGGCATCCTGTGGAGACTGGGGGGGGGGGGCGTCTTGCAGTACTCTGCTC
The DNA here is from genome assembly GCA_020510985.1 of Pholidichthys leucotaenia. Classification (NCBI taxonomy): domain Eukaryota; kingdom Metazoa; phylum Chordata; class Actinopteri; order Cichliformes; family Pholidichthyidae; genus Pholidichthys; species Pholidichthys leucotaenia. The sequence goes on from CM035838.1 coordinate 402,202,912, forward strand.
TCCAGCCTTAACCCTGTTGGTCCAGACTGGAGCGCGCACACGTCCGCATCGTCGATCTGCTCGGTGGCCATGGCCATGTAATCTATCCCTACGTAGACTGGGGCCATTAATGCACGCGAGAGACAGTCCGCCACCACGTTGAGTTTACCGGCCACATGCTGAATGTCGGTCGTAAACTCCGAGATCACGGCCAGCTGTCTCTGCTGCCTGCCCGACCATGGTTCCGAAACCTTGGCCATCACGTACGTTAGCGGCTTGTGGTCCACGAACGCAGTGAAGGTGCGCCCTTCCAGCTAGAACTAGAAGTGGCGTATGGCCAGGTGGAGAGCCAGTAACTCCCTGTCGAATGCGCTGTGTATACGCTCACTGTCGCGGAAAGACCTGTTAAAAAAGACGAGCGGCTGCCAAGAACCGGCGACACATTACTCCACGACGGCCCCTATGGCCACATCCGAGGCGTCGATAGTGAGCGCTATCCGAGCCGCCAGGTCCGGGTGAGCCAGTAGTGCGGCGTCCGTCAGGGCTGTTTTAACCTCAGAGAACGCCTGCTTCCGCTCAGGAGTCCAGTCGACTCTGTCCACCGGTTTCCGTTGCTTGAGCGCGGCGTACAACAGCTGCATGAGCTGGGCTGCTCGGGGGAGGAGACAGTTATAAAAGTTAACCATCCCCAAAAGCTCTTGCAGCCTGACCGTCTGAGGCCGGGGAAAATTCGCCACTGCACGCACCTTGTCCGGCAAGGATATCGCTCCCTCCGGTGAGATGCGGTGTCCCAAAAAATCGATCCCAGTCACCACGAACTGGCATTTTGCCGGGTTGATTATTAACCCACGCTCCTTTAACCTCCGGAAAACCTTCCTGAGGTGGGTTACGTGTTTGTCCTCGGACGCACTGGCCACCAGGATGTGATCCAGGTAGACGAACACAAACGGCAGATCGCACAACACCGCATCCATCATGCGTTGGAATGTCTGTGCCGCGCCTTTTAACCCGAAAGGCATACGTAAAAACTCAAACAGACCAAACGGGGTTATTACTGCCGTTTTAGGTATGTCCTCCGCGTGCACCGGGACCTGGTGGTAACCACGGACCAGGTCTATCTTAGAAAAAATACGTACCCACCGAAAAAATACGTTGAGCCAGCGAGGTGAACGGAAGAATCTTGAATATGGGGGACTGGGTAGCGGTCGTGCGCTGTGGCGTTGTTTAATCTGCGGAAATCTCCGCAAGGTTGCCATGATCCCTCGGTCTTAGGAACCATATGTAGTGGGGATGCCCATGGGCTGTTTGATCGTCTGATGATGCCCAGCCTTTCCAAGTTGGCAAACTCCTTGTGTGCTATGGCCAATTTAGCTGTGTTCAGGCGCCGAGGTTGTGCGAAAACGGGCGGCCCAGTGGTGGTGATAAAGTGCTCCACCCCGTGTTTAGTGATGGCCGCCGAAAACGTGGGGACCGTGAGTGCTGGGAACTGGGTGAGCAGTGTGTGGAACTTACCACCTGGATCTGTGACGTTGGCTAGCGTTGTTGGCTCGGTTCCTCGAGCTGTACAGGGGAGAGAATCAAAAGACATTGCAGTAATCAGGTGTCTGTTATCAACATCGACTAGTAGTCCATGTGCACACAAAAAAATCAGCACCTAAGATTGGGAAACTGCATGCCGCTATGACGAATGTCCATTGGTACGTACGGCCGTGCAGGGATACAATCAGTGTCCTCTCACCAAAATTCCTAATGTCTGAGCTGTTTGCGGCCGTCAGCTCGGGGCTGCTAGTTCCTACTAGCCAGTTGGCATAGGACGGCAGGATGAGGCTCTTTTGGGAGCTGGAGTCTATGAGGAACCGTCTCCCCAAGCGTGAGTCTGTCACATAGAGCAGCTTGCTTTCTTTACCGGCGGTCACAGCCGCTACCGACTGCCGGTCCTGGTGTTTCCTGAACGCTTGAATTGGCACGGTGGCACGCATCGGCATGTGTCTTCTCCAAAACAGCGGTGGTAGGAGCAGAGCGTGTCTCTCTGGCGCTTCCTCACCCCCGCTGCCGCTACCATTGCTGGCTCCTTGCTTCCGCTGGCCGTCTTGCTGTGTTCCGATGCCACTGCGTTCACTGTGAAGGCTCTGGTGGTGAGGATGATCTGCTCTGCCTCCTGGGTTAGCGCGTGGTAGTCACGCGCGGCCAGCAGCGGCGAGTTGGCAAGAACCGCTCTGGCCACTGTTGGGAGGTTCCGGAGGAAAAGGTGGGCAAATAGAAAATGCCCGTCGTCCATGCCCATCAACGCCAACATCTTCTCCATCAGTTCGACTGCCGACCCGTCTCCTAACTCGGAACATGTCAGGAGCCTCTCCACGCTCTCACAGTCTGAGAGCATGTACTGTAGCTCTGGGTCAGCGCGGTTTTGAGAGCCCCGTATTTGTCGCGGGCTGGGGGCTGTTGGAACAGGCTCGCTACCTGCTGAGTTGTGCAAGCGTGCAGCGCTGCGACCACGTAGTAATATCTGGTGTCATCTGCCATTATCCCCCAGAGCGCGAACTGGGCTTCGGTGTGGAGGAATCAAGACTTCGGGTCGTGCAGCCAAAAGTCTGGTAGTTTGACCGAAACGGCGCACGCACTGCTGGGGCTTCCCATCTGGGTCATCTCCGGGGTGTTTGCCTCGTGTTCCATTATTCGTCAAGGGTCACCAGTGTGGAGAAAGGAATAACTAGACCGAGCTTTCCGAGCGGATGAACTTTATTCATTCTCTCACATCTTCCAGAATCAAACATTAACCTCATGTAGTAGGGACTCTCTTTTATATCACAACACTCACACATCCCTGCTACCTGAGGTCTTCACTCCCCCACTCAGGTCTTCACTCAGGTCTTCACCTGAGGTCTTCACTCCCCCATGACACTTCCTTTTGTCCCCCAGCCCTTTGATCTCCATGCTCTTCCGTCAGAGGAAACTACTGCATCTCCATGCCTTTCAGTCTGAGATGAATACCAACAGCATGGGTCCCCCACACCATTGTAATTTACTGAGATGCACTCCTTCTTTTGGCTGCTCCCTTTAGGGGTCGCCACAGCGGATCATCTGCTTCCATCTCACCCTCTTCCTTGCATCTTCCTCTGTAACACCAACCCTCTCCGTGTCCTCCTTCACTACATCCATGAATCTTCTCTGTGGTCCTCCTCTTTTCCTCCTGCCTGGCAGCTCCGTCTTCAACATCCTTTGTCCAATATATCCGCTATCCCTCCTCTGCACATGTCCAAACCATCTCAGCCTTGTCTCTCTTACTTTGTCTCCAAACCGCTCAACCTGAGCTGTCCCTCTGATATACTCATTTCTAATCTTCTCCCTCCTAGTCACTCCCAATGAAAAAATTAACATCTTCAACTCTGCCACCTCCAGCTCCACTTCCTGTCTTTTTGTCAGCGCCACCATCTCCAAACCATGCATCATAGCAGGTCTCACAACATCTTGTAAATCTTCCCTTTCACTCTTGCTGCTACCCTTCTGTCACAAATCACCCCTGACACTCGTCTCCACCCACTCCACCCTGCCTGCACTCTCTTCTTTACCTCTCTTGTGCATTTTCTGTTGCTTTTGATGGTTGACTGTCGTACCGAGTTCTACTCGCTTGCCGAGAATTGCATCCCATCGTCACAGACACGCGGAAATGGGCGGGACTGGCGCGCGACCATGTGCGACAACGCGCATCTAAGGGAGTGACGCTGTAATACCACCAACTCTAAAATATAACCTGACAGCCAGGCTTGTAAATGGGCTTTAAATTATGTTTATTCGCCAGACATTTTAGTGTTTCAAAGGGGGTTAGAAATCACAGTGATCCAAGTCCGGCTGCACGGTGGCGCAGTGGTTTAGCACTGTGGCAGCACAGTTTTACCCTCGGCCGGGGGACCGCGGGGATCATGAGATCGTGGGTTCGATCCCAGCCCCCGACCAACAGTGAGCTGTGTGGAGTTTGCATGTTCTCCCCGTGTTGCGCGGGTTTACTCCGGGATTTCTCCGGTTTCCTCCCACACACCAAAAAAACATGTAGGTTTAGGGCGCTCGCGCACGCAGCGACCAGCAGCCGGTGGCTTGTCACCAGACTGCAAACCAAGTCTACCTACGGGTACAAATAAGTAACAAAAAAAAAAAAAAAAAAAAAAAAAAAAGTCTACATAATAACAGAATAAAGTGACTATGGTGATTTTTTTTTCCAGATTCTTTGAGACTCTTGTATTCTTTAGTACATCCACGTTTCAAATTTGAGGGTCAGTTTATTATGAATGTGTCAAGCTGGTGCAAACTTGTTTTTGAGCATAATTTATTTACATATTATTATTACATTGTAGAGAGAGGAATGAGCAGGCGAGGCAGTGAGCTGGAGCAGAGCAGACTTTATTACCCTCTCTGTCATCAGTCAACAAGAAGACTAACCCAGGTCGCTGGCGTCTCTCTTTTATACCATACAAACTCACCTCGTGACCTGGGGGGTTTACATCACAATATATACATTCACAATAACAATTCCCTTTGTCACCTAGCCTGTCGGCGCATTATTATGCAGTCCGGAGGAGAATGCATATTATCATGCAGTCTTATGGAGAAAACCACAGTCTGTCCTGCATATCCGTTTCACAACTTTTAAGCGTCTCCTTCTGTGCCATTCAGTCTGAGTAGAGAATGCAGTGTCTGGGGTCCCCCACAACATATGCATTATTTTTTGATCATTTTTTTCAGTTAATGTTGTAATAATGTTCTAGTTACAATTTTGATGATGACGGGAAATTGTTTTTCATGTATTGTTCATTGCTGAGTTAGCTTTCCAGTAAAATGTGTTAATTCCAGATGGTGTCTGAGTGTGTATTTATAACTAGATGAACTTCTTTGTAAGGGGGATTCGTCTTGGTGTGTGTGTGTGTGTGTGTGTGTGTGTGTGTGTGTGTTTTGGATGAGACTTTAAATTTATTATCATATTTTTCTCATTATCAGCCACCTAGGTTTGTAAAAATTCTGGCATATTATTATTACCTGTCAGTTTAATTTTCATGTAAGATGCCCAATAGCTTCACTTTTAATCATGAACCTACAAGATACAGTATGTATGCATGCATTTATTTAGGTATCAATTGAAATGATGACATTTTTGACATTTTGCAGATGTAGCAGAACGGAGACTATGTGCAGCTGTACACAGACAGGAGAACTTTTATAAAGACTTAACACACAAACATGAGACAACTGATATTTAATAAGCACTATAAAGTAAAAAGGTTGGAATTATAATCAGAACTTACAATAGCTCAACCACAGTGTGATCTGTCAAAATAAAAGTCAGCCTTCAGATCACTGCTAAAAAAAATCTGAGACAGTATTCAGTACTTTTAGACATGTACTTTTAGAGGAAGTAAAGTCAAACATGCCAAGCAAAGAACCCCCCGACAACTTACCTGAATTTGCCCTGGTGTAAAATTCTGTTGCAATCAGAATGAAATTATGATGATTGAAGCTAATAAATGTAGTAAATTTCTTCAATCATACTCTCTGCATTTCCTGGCAACTACTCCTGCTGGAAAATGCCTCCATCCCAAAATTCACCTTCTGTTGGTCCAAACATAAAACATTTTTTGTAGGAGCGTCAGGGCAGGACTGTGGAGGTGACCGACCTTTGTGGCAGATGCATTTTCCTGCGTTTTTTTTCCCAGCAATTGCATATATTTTCGTCTCCACAGTGTAAAGACTGAAATACATTTAATTTCTCCATTTATTAGTATCATTCCTCTAACTGTAAGGAATATTTTATGCTTGGACAAGATTTGCATTGTAGCTAGCTTATTTCTGTGTTGGACTGATAGTGCTACAGTGGGGTAAAAAAGTATTTAATCAGCCACCAATTGTGCACGTTCTCCCACTTAAAAGATGAGAGAAGTCTCCAATTTTCATCATAGGTATACCTCAACTATGAGAGACAAAATGAGAAAAAAAAAATCCAGAAAATCACATTGTCTGATTTTTAAAGAATTTATTTGCAAATTATGGTGAAAAATAAGTATTTGGTCAAAAACAAAAGTTCATCTCAATACTTTGTTATATACCCTTTGTTGGCAATGACAGAGGTCAAACGTTTTCTGTAAGTTTTCACAAAGTTTTCACACACTGTTGCTGGTATTTTGGCCCATTCCTCCATGCAGATCTCCTCTAGAGCAGTGATGTTTTGGGGCTGTCACTGGGCAACACGGACTTTCAACTCCCTCCAAAGATTTTCTATGGGGTTGAGATCTGGAGACTGGCTAGGTCACTCCAGGACTTTGAAATGCTTCTTACGAAGCCACTCCTTCATTGCCCGGGCGGTGTGTTTGGGATCATTGTCATGCTGAAAGACCCAGCCACGTTTCATCTTCAATGCCCTTGCTGATGGAAAGAGGTTTTCACTCAAAATCTCACGATACATGGCCCCATTCATTCTTTCCTTTACATGGATCAGTCGTCCTGGTCCCTTTGCAGAAAAACATCCCCAAAGCACGATGTTTCCACCCCCATGCTTCACAGTAGGTACGGTGTTCTTTCTCCTCCATACAGGGCAAGTTATGTTTTTACCAAAAAGTTCTATTTTGGTTTCATCTGACCATATGACATTCTCCCAGTCCTCTTCTGGATCATCCAAATGCTCTCTAGCAAACTTCAGACGGGCCTGTACATGTACTGGCTTAAGCAGGGGGACACGTCTGGCACTGTAGGATTTGAGTCCCTGGCGGCGTAGTGTGTTACTGATGGTAGCCTTTGTTACTTTGGTCCCAGCTCTCTGCAGGTCATTCACTAGGTCCCCCCGTGTGGTTCTGGGATTTTTGCTCACCGTTCTCGTGATCATTTTGACCCCACGGGGTGAGATCTTGCGTGGAGCCCCAGATCGAGGGAGATTATCAGTGATCTTGTATGTCTTCCATTTTCTAATAATTGCTCCCACAGTTGATTTTTTCACACCAAGCTGCTTACCTATTGCAGATTCAGTCTTCCCAGCCTGGTGCAGGTCTACAACTTTGTTTCTGGTGTCGTTTGACAGCTCTTTGGTCTTGGCCATAGTGGAGTTTGGAGTCTGACTGTTTGAGGTTGTGGACAGGTGTCTTTTATACTGATAATAAGTTCAAACAGGTGCCATTAATACAGGTAACGAGTGGAGGACAGAGTTGCCTCTTAAAGAAGAAGTTACAGGTCTGTGAGAGCCAGAAATCTTGCTTGTTTGTAGGTGACCAAATACTTATTTTCCACCATAATTTGCAAATAAATTCTTTAAAAATCCTTCAATGTGATTTTCTGGATTTTTTTTTTCTCATTTTGTCTCTCATAGTTAAGGTATACCTATGATGAAAATTGGAGACCTCTCTCATCTTTAAAGTGTGAGAACTTGCACAATTGGTGGCTGACTAAATACTTTTTTGCCCCACTGTACATGTGTTATATTCACAGTGTGCTGCTAAAATGTAACAAACTGTTAAAACCTTTTCACTTCTGGTTTTCCAGAATTGTTTTGGTGTCAGTATTCTAAAGTGCAGGTGTAGCTTTAAATAGGCTTGTGTGTTTTATGTCCTCTTTCTCCCTTCATATCCCACACTACCCTTTGTCAGTGTCATGTGTTTTTGTTATGCACTTTCCTTCAGAATTTCAGATATTAATACAAAAATAAATCCATATCAATTCTTCTGTCACACCCACAATTCATTCTACATTAATTCAAGTGGTTAGACCACACTAAACATGTAATAGTATAACTATAAAGTCTCCTCATGGCCCAAAGACCAAGACCATACCTGCCTATATTTGCCATAAAATGTGATTAAAATCACTTCCATATTGCTACAGACCAAAGCCTTCAGAGTTTTTGTTTAAAGGTTCTGTATTGTAGCCTGCTGACAACCATTTGCTTTGCAATTGACTTGACCTCCTTTTACACTGGTCAACACCAAATTTATTGTCCAAGTTTTTTTTTGCTGATTTAGGACAATTTTGATGTGCTGAATCCAAAAATCACATTGGTTTTGCTCAATCAGGTCAGCTTTTTGAATTATGGCCACATGTTGATTTATACGTTTTTGTTTACATGTACGGGTATTTTTGCTTTATATGATGCAAAATTCTTGTTTTATGTCTTGAAATTCTCTGAATTTTGAACAACAATGATGTAACATTCAATTTACATGTATTTGCCTTTATATAAAGGTAAATACATGTACAGTACTAAGTAAGTACAGGTTTTTACTTAGCACCTGATCCAGAGAAACGGATGTCATTTTCAGATTCAGTGGTGCAAAATTGTCTTAAATCAGATGAAAAAACACAGACAACTTACAAAAAAATTATTTTTGTAACCCTGTGTTAATATTGTAATGCCTAAAAGACAGCAGTCATGCACTTCTTATTCCATTTAGCCATATTTATTTTTGCAGAAATAAAATACAAAAAGTAAAAATAGTCAATGTACTTATCAAAAAAGGTGAATTTATAATATATATAATTTATTACAAATATGCCTTTCTATATGTTTAACCCCTTGCACTCTGGTCAATTTCCCTAAAAAAAACCTAAAAATAATGTACCCAAAGTAAATCAAAAGCTGTTCTTCAACCCTTTGCAGCATCTTCATGGGGTTGGTCTCATTTAAAAGAAAACACTTTGAATTTTTTGGCAAAACAGTCATAATCTCTCTAAGTGCTCCTGCCGCTGAGTAACAGTCATCTAAACATACTGAACTTGAAGAAAATAAATTTCGCCTGGGTGTTTTTTTAGATACAAATGCTTGCAAATAACACACAGCTGTCAGACACGGGCTGGAAAATGCAACAGAAATGTAGAACCAAGTGTTATCCAGCTGAGGTCAAAATTTTGTTACAGTACCACAAAAAGTGAATATATTACACAGCTTTTTTTCTCAGGTTGTTCCCAGGCGTTTTTGAACTGTGCCAAATTGTGCCAAATGGCACAGTTTGGAAAAACGTCTATAACTTTTGAATGATTCAATATAGAAACTTGATCTTGGGCTCTAATGAAAGGTGACACTCAGGGCTGTGTGTGTGTGTGTTGGGGGGGGGGGTTGTTTATTCATTCATGAATGAATGAATGAACAAACAAGCCCCCCACACACAAAGAAGCATGCCACGTAAAAAATGTGTGGCCTTTTTTTACAAGAAAAAATAACCTACAGTGCAATAAAAATTATACTAAAATATCTGCAATGTAGAGGATAACAACTCCCCCCCCCCCCGCTACAGAGGAACTTGGCGCACAAAAATTGTAATTTTTGTGCGCCAATTTTTTTTGGGGGGGAGTAATAAATGTAATTTACCGATCGGTCAAAAGTCATCTTTATTACTATTTTCAGTGATAAAGAATAATTTAGCTTATAACACTTACCTGTCCACAACAGCAGTGTCGCTGGCGAACATCTGTTCCTCATTGTCAGACAAACATGACGCTGGTCCACTTGTTACGGACTCGTGGTTCTGGTCACGCGACCCGGTCAAACCATGATTCCATTATTGCAGTTTTGCGCTTCCATGATCGCGGTTTTGGTGAACGATTTTTCAAAACAAATAAGAACAGTAGTAAGAAAAAAAGACTGGCGAACGCTACCGTTGCACACAGCGGCTTACACAAAACAGATTTTACGCACGGGATGCACGCTTTCAATCGTCAAACTTCTCTGCTTCAATTGACTCGTTGTATTCGCAGTCGTTGGTAGGCAGGTCCTTCTTGCTAGGTTTTCAGTCATTGGTTCTTCAAGGTTTCAGAAACCCGATTCAAGGCTCTTATTAGTCGAATGAGAGGTCAATCAAATCTAAACCAATCAAAGCACTCCTTTGGCTTTCTGTTCGCGGCTGTGTCTGTAGTGGAAGAACGGAAATGCAGCTTTTTTTTTTTTCAGTGCGCACTGAGACGTACAGTGCGCACTAGGACGCACGAGAACGCACTAGGACGCAGAGACGTGACCGCCTGCGGTATCCCGGAGTGCAAGAGGTTAATGACTTTCCTCTGATGACAAAATAGGATAATTTAAGTATAGCCTATTTATAAACTGACTTTCCCTTAACTGAAATGCTACATCATTTGACAGGATTAATTTGCAGTTGCCAGAAATGTCCCTAATTGTAGGCTATATCAAAAAGGAAGGTTTTAACCCTATTCTTAAAAACAGAGATCGAGTCTGACTCCCAAATCCAGATTGGCAGCTGGTTCCACAAGAGAGGAGCTTGATAACCGAAGGCTCTGCCCCCCATTGTACTTTTGGAGATTCTAGGTATTACAAGTAATCCAGCATTTTGGGGGCGTAGTGCTCTGTTAGGATAATAGGGTAATATCAGATCTTTTAAATAAAAAGGGGCCTGCTTGTTTAGAGCTTTGTAAGTGAGAAGAAGGATTTTAAACTTAATTCTGAACTCTATGGGAAGCCAATAAAGGGAGGCCAGAACCGGAGAGACATGATCTCTCTTTCTAGTACAGTGGTACCTCTACTTACGAAATTAATTCGTTCCGGAAGTATTCTCGTAACGTGAAAATTCCGTAAGTAGAGGCGTGTTTTACATGTAAATGCCGTAATCCGTTCCAAGCCCCCCAAAATTCGGGCATAAATTTTTTATAAATCATAAAAACGCATCAAAACATGTAACAAATACATGTTACAATTAGATTACTGCACAATAAACATAAAATGAGAGTTTAAAATGAGAGAAAGATTAATAAAAGAGAAAGAATAATAAAAATTATGTTCATTTACCTTTTAACTGCTATCGTCGTCGACGTCGTCACCTTTTGCCTTCTTTGGTTCATGTTCTGATCCAAGGACGTTTGCTTTTGTCGGCTTGTAAGTGCTTCCTTTTGTTTTAATACCATGCTGATCGTTGATGTATTACGGCCATATTCTTTGGCGAGATCAACCAAACGCATCCCCTTTTCATACCTTTCGATTATCTCCTTCTTTGTTTGTATGGACAAAAAAACTCTCTTCTTCTTTTCTCCTTTTCCACTTATCGCCGTCACTTTCTTGGGGCCCATAGCGAATAAATGTTAATTCTGTACTGTACACACACGTAAAACTTTCACCTTGTTCTTAATAAAGTTTTGGGAAAAAAAAAAAACAAAAAAACTTCGTGGCCAATGGGATACCAGGAAGATGCTAGGCGATAGCCAATGGCAGAGCAGCTACAGGTATGTTTACGTTCAGTAAACTACGGGAGCTGCGAGGAGCGCGTACTTTTTTGCCTTTCGTATCCTGAAATTTCGTTTGTAACAAGAGGCAATATTTTCCCGTTGAGGCGTGTCGTAACCTGAAAATTCTGTATGTAGAGACGTTCGTAAGTAGAGGTACCACTGTACTTGTTAAAACTCTTGCTGCAGCATTTTGGATCAACTGAAGACTTTTTAGAGATGTTTTAGGACAAACTGATAATAAAGAGTTACAATAATCTAATCTAGAGCTAACAAAAGTGTGGATCAGTTTCTCAGCATCACTCTGAGACAAGATGCTCCTAATCTTGGCAATATTACGCAAATGATAGAAGGCAGTCTTAGAAACGAATTTAATATGTGAATTGAAAAACAGATCTTGATCAAAAATAACTCCAAGGTTCCTCACAGAGCTATTAAGCGAAAGAGTAACTGCATCCAAACTAAAAGTTTGATTTGGAAAGGTATTTCTAAGGTTTTTTGAACGAACAAGAATGACTTCAGTCTTATCTGAATTTAATAGCAGGAAATTACAAGTCATTCAAGCTTTGATTTCCTTAAGACAGGCTTCTAACTTGGCTAATTGATTACTGTCATCTGGCTTCATTGACAGGTATAATTGTGTGTCATCTGCATAACAATGAAAATGTATACAGTGCTTTCTAATAATGTTGCCTAACAGAAGCATATATAAACTAAAAAGAGTAGGGCCTAGCACAGATCCCTGTGGAACTCCATGACTGAGCTTTGAGTTGAACAAAAACTCATTATTGACATGAACAAACTGGAACCTATCAGATAAATAAGATCTAAACTACTGCAACGAAGTTCCATTAAGTCCAACATAGTGTTTTAATCTATGAAGTAGAATATTATGATCGATAGTATCAAAAGCTGCACTAAGGTCTAAAAGGACAAGTACAGAAACAAGTCCATTATCAGATGCGATCAGGAGGTCATTAGTGACCTTCACTAAGGCTGTTTCAGTACTATGATGGATTGTAAACCCAGATTGAAACTCTTCAAATAAACCATTTCCTTGCAAGTGGTCAAATAATTGCGTAGCAACAACTCTTTCTAAGATTTCTGAAATGAAAGGGAGATTAGAGATTGGTCTATAGTTAGCTAAAACTCCTGGATCCAGCGTTGGCTTTTTGAGTAAGGATTTAATTACAGCAGTTTTACAAGCCTGTGGTACATGGCCTAAAGTTAATGAAGAATTGATTATTTGAAGAATAAAGCTACCAATAAATGGGAAGACTTCTTTAAATAACCTGGTAGGAATAGGGTCTAAAAGACAAGTTGAAGGCTTGGATGAGGAAACTATTTTGTCAAACTCTAAAAGGTCAATTAGAGTAAACTGATCCAAACAGATGTCAATTGAAGGAGTTGTAGTAGTTACTGTATTTAAGTTAATGGTGGGAAGAATCTGACTGATTTTATCTCTGATAGATGAAATTTTATAATTGAAAAAGTTCATAAAGAACTAGGATTGACAGAGTCCTGACTCTGTCACTCTGGCTACAGTGCTGAAAATAAACCTGGGATTATTCTTGTTCTCTTCTATTAATGCAGAATAACAACTCTTTCTAGCTTTTCTCAGAGATTTTTTATAAGTTAAAAGATGATTTCTCCAAGCTAAGTAGATTTCATCTAAATTAGTGGAGCGCCATTTTCTTTTAATTGACGAGTCTTCTGTTTTAAGCTACGAGTTTCTGTGTTGAACCAAGGAGTTAGAAATCTCTGATTAGACTTTTTCTTTTTTAAAGGGGCCATCATGTCTAGAGTCTGATGCAGAGAAGCTGTATCATGCTATCAATTACAGAAGGAGCAAGCTGTCTATAGCTTATGTCCGTTGTGTTGACACATGGCATAGAGGAAACAATGTGCATAAATTTGGTAACAACATCATCTGAGAGGCAACTACTGTAGTAATATTTTTCCTTAGGAGCCAAATACAGGGTCAGATTACAGGGCAGAGGTTGAGCACTTGGCTACTTGGTGCGCTGACAATAACCTGCTCCTTAACACCAGCAAAACCAAGGAGCTCATAGTGGACTACAGGAAGGAGAGGGAAGAGACACATGACCCCATCCATATCAATGGCATAGCTGTTGAACGTGTCCCCAGCTTCAAATTCCTGGGGACCCACATCTCGGAGGACCTGTCCTGGTCAGTTAACACCACCAGCCTGATCAAGAAGGCCCATCAGCGCCTCTTCTTCTTGAGGACACTGAAGAAGAACCATCTGTCAACTGACATCCTGGGCAACTTCTACCGCTGCGTGATAGAGAGCACCCTGACCAACTGTATCACAGTCTGGTATGGGAGCTGCTCTGTCGCTGACCGCAAGGCGCTGCAGCGGGTGGTGAAAACCGCCCAACGCATCACAGGGATTCCACTTCCAGTTATAGAGGACGTCTACAGGAAAAGATGTCTGCGCCGGGCACGCAGCATTCTTAGGGACTCCAACCATCCTGCTCATGGACTGTTCCAGCTTCTCCCCTCCAGAAGACGTTTCAGAAGCCTTCGGACTAGAACCAGCAGGTTTAGGAACAGTTTCTTTCCAACAGCTGTCACGTTATTGAACTTAGTTCCCCGCTGACTCTCTTACCATCATCTTTTACCATCCTCACCTGTACATAACCGCATAACTACATCTAACTTATTGCACATTATTTGCACATAACAGTACTCTTAACTTTCTGCACTGCTGCATATATTTGCATATATTTGCTTAAATTGCACATACTGTTAATTACCGTATATACTGCACTGCTGTCCTTTGCACTTCTGATTGGATGCTAAACTGTGTTTTGTTACCTTGTATTCATACATGTGTAATGACAATAAAGTTGAATCTAATCTAATCTAATCTAAAATAGTCAGAAATAGTAAAATCAAAAGGTTAACAGACAATGGTCTGACAGTACAGGGTTATGAGGAGACACTACCAGATTTTTTATTTCTATGCCATATGTCAGAACAAGGTCCAATGTATGGTGGAGATAATGGGTAGAATTTCCTACTTTCTGAGAAAACCCCATCGAGTCTAATATTGAATTAAATGCCAAATTAAGGCAGTCACTATCTACATCTACATGTATATTAAAGTCCCCTACTATAATTATTCTATCTGATTTCAGCACTAAATTAGCTAAGAATTCAGCAAATTCGGATAAAAACTCTGAATAGGTTGATGGAGGACGATAAACTATGGCAAATAAAATTGGGTTTAGCCTAAAATTGCTAAAATGCCCAATACTGAGGACCAGGCCCTCAAAGGAATTATAACGTGTTTTTTGCTTTACATGAACTAGTAATTTGGAATGGTAAATTGTTGCTACTCCTCCTCCACGACCAGAACTTCTGGGATTTTGACAGTTTAAATAACCAGAGGGAGTTGATTCATTTAAACCAACATAATCATCTTACCCTAACCAAGTCTCTGTAAGGGATATTAAATCAATCTGATGATCAATTAACAGATCATGGACTAGCAGAGACTTGGGAGTTAGAGACCTAATATTTAACAAACCGCATTTAATTTTTAAATTATGAGGAGGAACAGAGGCCAAATCATTCAATTTAGATGCTTCATGTTTGAGTTTTACCAACTTTTTGTTTAATCACTTTGGGATGCTTATACATTATGTTTTTATTTACTTTGGAGGGAGCAGACAATGATTCTCTGATGGGGAAGACAGAGGCTAAGTTGAGGGATGGCGGATGAAGAGGAGCTGCAGAGAGGTGTGTAAGACTGCGACTGTGCTTCCTGGTCCCAACTCTGAGTTGTCAATGTTTTGGAAATTTGGATAAAAATGATGCCAGATTGTTAGATAAATGAGACGCACCATCCAAAGTGGGATGGATGCCGTCTCGTCTAATAAGACCAGGTTTTCCCCAAAATGAGTTCCAATTGTCTATGTAGCCCACATTGTTTGCAGGACACCGCACAGACAGCCAGCGGTTGAAGGATGACAAGCGGCTAAACATGTCATCACTGGTCAGATTGGGGAGGGGCCCAGAGAATACTACAAAGGCAGACATTGTTCAGCAAAGTCACACACCGATTCCACGTTAAGTTTTGAGACTTCCGACTGCCGGAGTCGGACGTCATTAATGCCGGCATGGATAACAATTGTGGAGTATTTACAGTTACTTTTGGCCAGCATTTTCAAATTTGACTCAATGTCATCTGCTCTGGCCCCAGGAATGCATTTGACTATGGCTGCTGGAGTCTCTAGGTTCATGTTTTTGACTACAGAGTCACCAATGATCAGAGTTTTTTCCTCAGCGGGTGTGTCGCTAAGTGGGGAAAAGCGATTAGAAACATGAACAGGTTGGTGGTTAACCGGGGCTTTGTGGCTAGGCTTCCTTCTCACCGTCACCCACCCAGTCTCCTCGCTGCTGAGGAGGACTGGAGGACTGCTAGCAGGCCGCCCTAAGCTAGGGAGCTCCGCTTCAGCTAAGGGACGTCTGTCGTGATTAACTGGCGCAGATGGTGTTTCAATACAGCGGAGCCGGGATTCCAAATCAGACAATATCGCCTCGAGCGCCTCAAAAAGACAACATTTATTACATTTACCATTTTCACTAAAGGAGGCAGAGGTGTAGCTAAACATCTGACATAGAGTGCACACCAGAGGAGGAGGGGAAGGAGAGCTAGTAGCCATAGCTAGTGGCTAACCCGAAGCTAACAAAAACACTGATGAAAGGTGAACAGAAGGCTAAAGAGGGTGATTAGATGACGCTGAGTGCGCACACAGGTGCAAGAGGCTTGGTAAACTGAAGTGAGAGTTAACCTCTTGCACTCCGGTGTACCGCGGGCGGACACATCTCTGCATCCTAGAGCGCACGAGGGCGCCCTAGAACGCACACTGTGCGTCCTAGGGTGCACTGAGAAAAAAAAAACCCTGCATTTCCGTTCTTCCACTACAGACACAGCCGCGAACAGAAAGCCAAAGGAGTGCTTTAATTGGTTTAGATGTGATTGACCTCTCATTCGACTAATAAGAGCCTTGAATTGGGTTTCTGAAACCTTGAAGAACCAATGACTGAAAACCTAGCAAGAAGGACCCACCTACCAACGGCTGCTAATACAGCGAGCCAATTGAAGCACAGTAGTTCGAAAGCGTGCCTCCCTTGCAAAATCTGTTTTGCCTAAGCCGCTGGGTGACACACAGGCGTTTGCCAGTCTTTTTTTCTTACTACTGTTCTTATTTGTTTTGAAAAATCGTTCGCCAAAACCGCAATCATGGAAGCGCAAAACCGCAATAATGGAATTATGGTGACCAGAACCACGAGTCCGTAACAAGTGGACCAGCATCATGTTCGTCTGACAATGAGGAAGAGAAGATCGCCAGCGACACTGCTGTTGTGGACAGGTAAGTGTTATAAGCTAAATTATTCTTTATCCCTGAAAATTGTAATCAAAATGACTTTTGGCCGATCGGTAAATTACAACTGTACGTAGTAGACCGCAGCGCACGAACCGTGTCCAGTCCGTGCGCCACGGTACACGGTTCGTGCGTCGCGTCTGGACCGTGAACGCCCCCCCCTCACTACTCTTCTGTAGCGGATTGCAGATATTATTGCAGATATTTTAGTACAACTGTGCGTAGTAGACCGCGGCGCACAGTCCCCGCTTTCCGTCATGTAGCGATGGGCGATGTCCGTCCTCTGTAGCGGGGGGTGGTGGGAGTTGTTATCTTCTACATTACAGATATTTTAGTATAATTTTTAGTGCACTGTAGGTTATTTTTTCTTGTAAAAAAAAAGCCACACATTTTTTACGTGGCAGGCTTCTTTGTGTGTGGGGGCTTGTTTGTTCATTCATTCATGAATGAATGAATAAACAACCCCCCCCCACACACACACACACAGCCCTGAGTGTCACCCTTCATTAGAGCCCAAGATGAAGCTTCTATATTGAATCATTCAAAAGTTAGACGTTTTTCCAAACTGTGCCATTTGGCACAATTTGGCACAGTTCAAAAACGCCTGGGAACAACCTAAGAAAAAAGCTGTGTAATATATTCATTTTTTGTAGTATTGTAACAAAATTTTGACCTCAGCTGGATAACACTTGGTTCTACATTTCTGTTGCATTTTCCAGCCCGTATCTGACAGCTGTGTGTTATTTGCAAGCATTTGTATCCAAAAAAAACACCCAGGCGAACTTTATTTTCTTCAAGTTCAGTATGTTTAGATGACTGTTACTCGGTGGCTGGAGCACTTAGAGAGACTATGACTGTTTTGCCAAAAAATTCACAGTGTTTTCTTTTAAATGAGACCAACCCCATGAAGATGCTGCAAAGGGTTGAAGAACAGCTTTTGATTTACTTTGGGTACGTTATTTTTTGGCGTTTTTAGGGAAATTGACCAGAGTGCAAGGGGTTAACGGTAAATGGAAAAAAGTGATTAAAATACAATTAAAGGCAAAATCCTCGGGAGAATGAGGAGAGCAAACTACAGACAGCCAGCAACACAGGAAGTGATGATACGTTACCACAGGAAGGTCCCTGTAGGTTCTCTTCCACCTGCTCCCTACTCTCACTACAGATCACAATGTCGTCTGCAAACATCATGGCCCACAGAGACTCCTGCCTGACCTCGTCTGTCAGCCTGTCCATCACCATGGCAAACAAGAAGGGGCTCAGAGTCGATTCCCCGATGTAATCCCCCTCCCATCTTGAATCCAGCCATCACTTATACAGCGCACCTCACCACCATCTCACTGTCCTCATACATGTTCTGCGCCACACTCACATACTTGTCTGCCACTCTTGACTTCCTCATACAGTACCACACTTCCTTTCTTGGCACCCTATCATATGCTTTCTCTAGATCCACAAAGACACAGTGCATCTCCTTCTGACCTTCTCTATACTTCTCCATCAACACTCTTAAAACAAACATTGCATCTGTAGTACTCTTTCTTGGCATGAAACCGTACTGCTACTCACTGATTGTCACCTCTCCTCTTAACCTGGCTTCAACAACTCTTTCCCATGTCTTCATAATGTGGCTGATTGTTTTTATGCCTCTGTAGTTACTACAGCTCTGAGCATCACCTTTGTTCTTGAAAATTGGTACCAAAACACTTCTTCTCCACTCCTCAGACATCCTCTCATTCTCCAAGATTGCGTTAAACAATGTGGATAAAAATCTCTCCTAAACATCTCCATACCTCCACAGACATCATCTGGACCACACCTTTCCATTCTTCATCCTCTTCAACGCTGCCCTCACTTCCGCCTTGCTAATCCTCAGGATTTCTTTGTTCACCATCCTTTCTTCATCCATTCGCCTCTCACTCTCATTTTTTTTATTCATCAGTTCTGCAAAGTACTCCTTCCACCTTTTGAACACACTTTCATCATTTGTTAGTACATAACCATTTCTGTCCTTAATCAGCCTAAGCTGTTGCGCATCCTTTCCAGCTCAATCTCTCTGTCTAGCCAATCGATACAAGTCCTTTTCTTCTTCCTTAGTATTTAGTCTCTCATACAACTCATTATATGCCTTTTTCTTTGCCTTTGCCACCTCTCTCTTTGCCATGCGCCTAGATTCCAAATACTCCTACTTTCTTCATTTCCCTTACTATCCCACTTTTTCTTTGCTGACCTCTTCCTTGAATACTTTCCTGTACCTCCTCATTCCATTACCAAGTCTCCGTATCGCCCTTCCTCTGCCCACTGGACACACCACATACCTTTCTATCCGTTTCCCTCAATACTTTTTGCTGTACTTTCCCAGTCATCTGGTAATTTTTCCCTACCACCCAGAACCTTTATCAATTCCTTCCTGAACTCTGTGCAACCTTCTTCCTTCTGTAACTTCCCCCACTTAATCTTTAGCTCTGTCTTCACTGTTTTCTTCTTCTTGCTTTGCAAAGTCATCCTCCAGAACACCATCTGATGCTGTCTAGCTACATTCTCCCCTGCCACCACCTTGCAGTCTCCTATCGCTTTTGGATTTCTCCTTCTGCATAACATGTAGTCCACCTATGTGCACCTTCCTCCACTCTTGTAAGTCACCCTTTGTTCCTCTGTCTTCTTGGAGTATGTGTTCACCACAGCCATTTCCATCCTTTTTGTCATGGGTGGCCCTCGCGGACCACTAATGAGACGCTTCAGGCAGCCAATGAGTTTGCATATTTATTAAGGAAGGATCCGATTGTAACATAATGAGCCACGTGGGGCAAAAACACAAACAAGATTACAACTAAGGCACGGTAACAGTACATACAGGATAACATAATATCCTTAAATAGGAAGCAGTGAGTGTAGTGAGCGTGGACAATATCAGCACTCAGACCATGACACTTTTAGCAAAATCCACAACCTTCTGTCCTTCCACATTTCTCTCCCTAAGATCATACCTACCCAGGGCCTCCTCATCACCTCTGTTCCCTTCACCTACATGTCTATTAAAGTCCGCTGCAGTCATCAGACTTTAGATGGTGGCAGGTGTGTGCTGACTCCCATCAACATGAGTTTGAATGTGATTGGTTAATTCTGAGCACAGCCACATCCCCAGTTATAACAGGGTGTGTGTATTTATGCAACCAGATTATTGTAAGTTTTTTATTTTTTATTTTTCCCCTTAAAAGATTTCAGTTTGTCTTTTAATTGGGTTGTGTGGGATATAGGTCACATTAATGATGGGAAAAATTTTGAAATGATTTATCTTGGTTTCATTTTTTTACATCACAAAACCCTGGCATTTGAACAGGGGTGTGTAGACTTTTTATATCAACTGTATATTGTGCTTTTTCTCATCTCTAGATGATCAAATTGCTTTACAAATCCCACCATCCACACATTCACACACTGATGACGGCGGAGTTGCCATGCACAGGCACTGGCCTGACCCACCAGGAGCAACTGGGGGATCAGTGTCTTGCTCAAGGACACTGACATGCAGACTGCAGACAGAGCAGAAATCAAACCATTGATCCTCCAATCAGTAGTCGGCCACACTACACACACTACACCTGCACCAAACCAGGTGTATTGAATCAGACAACAGAAAACAAAATTAAATCAATGATAGTGGAATTAGACACAGAAAAAGCTGTCAGCTCAGTAGGGTGTACGTTACTGTACAAAGTATTAGAAAAATTTGGCCATGGCACAACAGACTAACTCTTTACCCTCTTAAGAATCCTTGAGGGTTTGTGGAAGTTTGCCCATCCAGTCTGCATGTGTTTTGTGGACTTGGAGAAAACATTCAGCTGTGTCCCTTGTGGTCTCTTGTGGGGGGTGCTGTGGGAGTATGGGGTATCAGACTTGTCGCTATGAGCTATCCGGTCCCTATACAACTGTTGCATGAGTTTGGTTCGTATTGCCAACACCCAGTCAAACTCATTTCCAGTGAGAGTTGGACTCAGTCAGGGCTGCCCTTTGTCACCGATCCTGTTCATAATTTTTATGGACAGTATATTTAGGTGCAGCCAAGGAACGGAGGGTGTCATGTTTGGTGACCACAGGATCTCATCTCTGCTGTTTACAGATGATGTTGTCCTGTTGGCTTCGTCAAGCAACAGGTCTTGCTGGGACGGTTTGCCGCTGGGTGTGAAGTGGCTGGGATGGGAATCAGCACCTCCGCCAGTCCGAGTCCATGGTCATCAGCCAGAAAAGGGTGGATTGTCCTTTCCAGGTTTGGGACGAGCTCCTGCCATAAATTGAAGAATTTAAGTCTCGGGGTCTTATTCATGAGTGAAGGGAGAATGGAGCGGGAGACTGACAGAAAGATCAGAGTTGCATCTGCAGTGATGTGGACATTGTATCAGTCTTTTGCGGTGAAGAGGGAGCTGAACTTTAAGGCAAAGCTGTCAATTTACCGTTAAAGCTATGTTCCTACCCTCACCTACAGTGGTGTGAAAAAGTGTTTGCCCCCTTCCTGATTTCTCATGTTTTGTATGTGTCACACACGGCTCTAGGGAGCCGCACAATAAGAGCCAAGGGCGAGCCAGTGAGTCGTGATGTTTTATTTAGGGTGAGGGATGAGGGATGAGGAGAGCACAGATACTCATACAGACGTACATTCACAGGTTGCACAGCGCAGGGGCAGGAAGCTCGTACCGGACGTAGGGGTAACAAGACGTACATACTCACAGCGGGTTACAAACACAGGAATGCTGCAAGGGGAGTAGAGGCTGACACCAGACGAAGGGGCTTCAGCCTAGCAGTGCTTATGTCGCAGCCCCGAGTCATTGAGGCTGCTCCTATTTATTCTCATTGGCAGCGCCCCAGCTGATGAGGACTAATTGGCCCCAGCCGTTCGTAATGCTGCCAGCTGGGAGCCTGCTGAGACGCTGCTCAATGGGAAGCAGGGATGAGGGAAAACATGGGCTGAGCGCTGAGACGGCATCTCAACCCATGGTGACAGAGCCTCCCCTTCAAGGTCGGGCTCCTGAACGACCAGAAACATCCCAGCCCCCCCCCACACACACACACACCTAGGGTGGGAGGAAGGGAGGCAGGACCGGAGGGGACGAAGCAAAGGGAAACACCAACAGGCCAATGTAGGGTAACAGGGCAAAAAAACCCCAAACACAGTACTCTACATCGCAAAAAAAAGAAGAAAAAAAAAACCCAGGGCACAGATGGGGGGAATACAGAACACGGGAACAGATAACCCACCAAAAGAATGATAAAAAATGAATAAAGCAATTACAGAGTGAGGATAACAGAACACTACTCCATAATGCAAACAAAACTAAGAACAGGACAAGAGTGACAAAAAAAAAACAAAACGCTGAGTACGGGTAATGAAGAGGGAGAAAAAAAACCACAATACACAGCACCATACATATATATCCACCCACAGTCACCAAGAGAAGTGAAGGTGACTGGGACAAACGGACAATTACAGAGCATGGTTTGAAGGAAAACAAAGCACATGACTCAATAATGAACAGACAAAATTATAAACAGGGCACCAAAAGGAAATGCTGAGTACGGGCAAAGGAAAACCCACAGCACAACGAATATATAAATACACAGTCACCTAAAGAAGCGAAAGTGACTGGAACGAACGGACAACTGCAGAGTATGGTCTGATAAGAAACAAAACGCATAACTCTACAATGCAAGGACAAGGCTAAAAACCAGGTACAAAAAGTAAAATGCTGAGTACGAGGAATGGAAAACACACAGCACTATAAATACACATCCACCAACAGGACAAAATATTACACCCGAGTGACCTCAATAATGATAAAAGAAAAAGCGACACCCGAGGAGTATGGCAGGCAGAGTCCAACATGGCCGAGGTGGCTCCGGAGGTCTCCCCGCCCATTGTCCAGTCGGCGAACCAGGGAAAGGGAAATGTTCGGACAGCGAACTCCGGACCCAGATCCCAGGAATCCAGTCCACCGGCAGCCGAACCAGGCCACCCAAAGGCAAACACAGACCAGCGGGGGGAACCAGATCACCGAACCGAAAGTCTTGCGGGTCGGGTGGTAGACCCGCATCACTCAACCACCAGGACCGTTGAGATGGACGAAGGGTCAGAGCGGGTCCCGGTGGAAGAGGCACAGGGGAGAGCCGATGATGAGGGCGACGAGCGTCAGGCCGCAGGAAAGCGGCCACCTCCTCACCGGACCTGAACAACACTGGGGCAGCACCCACGTCGGACCCCGATCGGGCCTTAGGCGAACCCACGTCGGACACCGCTGGAGCAGCACCCACGTTGGACCCCGATTGGGTCTCGGGCGAACCCACGTTGGACACCGCACCAGAACCGACCTCCAATGTCGAACCTGGACCCTCCAGCACCACGAGGAACAGCAACTCCTCGCCGGTGACCCTGGAAGAAGGCTCAGAAGAGAAAACAGAACCGGGATCAGGATCACCGGCAGCGCCAGAACCCGGCGAGACGAGCTCAGACGCAGCGGACGGCTGCACCCAGCTCGTCTCCCCTAGAGACAGGCTGAAGTGCTCGAAGATAAAAAGGGAGAAAAGAAAGGAGAGAACTCGCCTGATCTCGGGTTCTGACGCCGTCCAGGACTGCGAAGATCCAGGATCCGTCGTCAGGAGGTCGTTGTCAGGCTCCCATCCAGCCGCGTCGGGCCCCGCAGCCAGCACGATGGTCAGCGCAGCTTGAGGTTCCTCCGGCTCCGGTAACCCCGCCGACGATCCACTCGGCGTGAAGCCAGAAGAACCTCGTCCCGCTGGACCGAACCGCTCCTCCGTGGAGACCCGGGGACGCTCAGTCGTCGGCGCAGACTCCACGCAGCAGTCAGTCCCCCTCCTCCGTCCGCAACGTAGCTGCGGAACCACAGGCCCTCTCCTTATCCCACCACGTTGACCCGGAGCCGGGGATCGCTCGGCGGAGAGAGACACAGAGGATGCGGGATTAGGAACACAGGTTACAGCAGGTGGGGGGAGTTCAGGGAGCTGCGAACCCTGAACTCCTCCTCCAGGAATGTGACAGAGCAAATCGTTAAGCAGGTGTGAAAAAACTATGACTTGCCTGCCTCCTGGAGGTTGAATATCGCCTGCTGTGGTGGATACTGCTTCTTTCTCTCCCCGCCCGGCGATAACGGAGGACCCCCCGGGAAATCGTCTGAGGATCGCTCGCGTTGTCTCCAGCAGAGAGCTCACCAGGCCGGAATTCCAGGCACACACAGCAGTCAGGGAGCGCGTCGAGGAGGAGGGGGAAACAGCCGGGGTGAGCCAGCCCGAATGTCCAGGAATGACAGCGGGGGAATGAGGCTCAAGGAACGAGGCTGTGAAAACTCCACACTGACGAGGCGAAGAGGTGACAGCTGCGTGGGAGGAACGGTCCTGGCGGCGGTCCAGAACTGGATCCGGACGAGGTTCGTGCAGAGGTGACTCGGCGATGTGATGACAGCCATTCCCAGGGGACGAAGCGAGGGGGGAACCCAGGAATCGCCGCTCCTGATCGGAGATCGAGGCGAGGAAGGCGTCGAGCATGGGAAAGCTTCATAGCCCCGGAGTCCTCTCCATCAATCTCACTGCCGCCGCCACATGCCTGAAGATAGTAACAGGACACACAGTGGAGCTTGCGACAGCCACTCGACCCCAGACATAACTGCTGTCAGCTGCGGCTCTTTGAAGGGAATCCCGAGTGACGTGGCGCAGGTCGGGGGAAGCCCTCTGGTTGGCGCGAACTCCTGGACTGGAATGGCGGCAGGAACGGGATCCCGAAGCGGGAGGCAACGTCACCCACTTCGGCTTCCTGCCGGGATTTCCATCCAACCCGCGGAGCTTCTCTCGCTGTGTACCTGTGGCGTCTATCCTGGCACTGTCCTCGAGATGGAACACAGAATGAGGGTAACAGTCCAAGAGTTCCTCAGCACGGCCCGGATGCCAGCGTCTCGCGTTGGAGGCATCGTACAGGGTGAAGAGCGTCCCGTCGACAGCCTCCGAGATGGACCTCAGCTCGTCACCCTGGCGCCGGGAGTGACTCCTGGGAAACGGCATGCTAGTAGCGCTGACACCCGGACAGAAAGGTACAGTTCCACGGCGACTCACGGCCGCTGGTAACTCGCCTGGCTGCGACATACTGTCACACACGGCTCTAGGGAGCCGCGCAATAAGAGCCAAGGGCGAGCCAGTGAGTCGTGATGTTTTATTTAGGGTGAGGGATGAGGGATGAGGAGAGCACAGATACTCATACAGACGTACATTCACAGGTTGCACAGCGCAGGGGCAGGAAGCTCGTACCGGACGTAGGGGTAACAAGACATACATACTCACAGCGGGTTACAAACACAGGAATGCTGCAAGGGGAGTAGAGGCTGACACCAGACGAAGGGACTTCAGCCTAGCAGTGCTTATGTCGCAGCCCCGAGTCATCGAGGCTGCTCCTATTTATTCTCATTGGCAGCGCCCCAGCTGATGAGGACTAATTGGCCCCAGCCGTCTGTAATGCTGCCAGCTGGGAGCCTGCTGAGATGCTGCTCAATGGGAAGCAGGGATGAGGGAAAACATGGGCTGAGCGCTGAGACGGCATCTCAACCCATGGTGACAGTATGTTTGTCACACTTAAATTTTCAGATCATCAAACAAATTTAAATATTAGACAAAGATAACACAAGTAAACAGAAAATGCAGTTTTTAAATGAAGGTGTTTATTATTAAGGGTAAAAAAAAAATCCAAACCTACATGACCCTGTGTGAAAAAATGATTGCCTCCTAAACCTAATAACTGATTGGACCACCCTCAGCAGCAACAACTGCAGTCAAGCATTTGTGATAACTGGCAATCAGTTTTTTACAGCGCTGTGGAGGAATTTTGGCACACTCATCTTTGCAGAATTGTTGTAATTTCACCACATTGGAGGGTTTTCCAGCATGAACCGCCTTTTTAAGGTCATACCACAGCATCTCAATTGGATTCAGGTCAGGACTTTTGACTAGGCCACTCCAAAGTATTCATTTTGTTTTTCTTAAGCCATTCAGAGGTGGACTTGCTGGTGTGTTTTGGATCATTGTCCTGCTACAGAACCCAAGTGCACTTCAGCTTGAGGTCACGAACAGATGGCCGGACATTCTCCTTCAGGATGTTTTGGTAGACTTCCAGGTCCTGAAGCAGCAAAACAGCCCCAGACCATCACACTACCATGAATATATTTTACTGTTGGTATGATGTTACATTTCTGAAATGCTGTGTTACTTTTACACCTCATGTAATGGGACACACACCTTCCTAAAAGTTCAACTTTTGTCTCGTCAGTCCACAGAGTATTTTCCCAAAAGCCTTGGGGATCATCAAGATGTTTTATGGCAAAACTGAGACAAGCCTTTATGTTCTTTTTGCTCAGCAGTGGTTTTTGTCTTGGAACTCTGCCATGCGGCCATTTTTGCCCAGTCTCTTTCTTATGGTGGAGTCACGAACACTGACCTCATCTGAGGCAAGTGAAGCCTGCAGTTCTTTGGATGTTGTTGTGGGGTCTTTTGTGACCTCTTGGATGAGTCGTTGCTGCACTCTTGGGGTAATTTTGGTCGGCCAGTCACTCCTGGGAAGGTTCACCACTGTTCCATGTTTTTGCCATTTGTGGATAATGGCTCTCACTGTGGTTTGCTGGAGTCCCATAGCTTTAGAAATGGCTTTATAGCCTTTTCCGGACAGATAGATCTCAGTTACTTTGTTTCTCATTTGTTCCTGAATTTCTTTGGATCGTAGCATGATGTCTAGCTTTTGAGGATCTTTAGGTCCACTTCACTTTGTCAGGCAGGTCCTATTTAAGTGATTTCTTTATTGAGAACAGGTGTGGCAGTAATCAGGCCTTGGTGTGGCTAGAGAAATTGAACTCAGCTTTCCAAAGATGTGATAAACCACAGTTAATTTATGTTTTAACATGGGGTGCAATCACTTTTTCACACAGGGCCATGTACATTTGGATTTTTTTTACCCTTAATAATAAACACCTTCATTTAAAAACTGCATTTGGTGTTTACTTGTGTTTTCTCTGTCTAATATTTAAATTTATTTGATGATCTGAAACATTTAAGTGTGACAAATGTACAAAAATATGAGAAATCAGGAAGGGGGCAAACACTTTTTCACATCACTGTATGGTCATGAGCTTTGAGTAATGACTGAAAGAATGAGATCATGGATACAAGCGGCTGAAATGAGCTTTCTCCGTAAGACTGCTGGACTCAACCTTAGAGATAGCGTGAGGAGCTCAGTCATCCGAGAGAGGCTCAGAGTAGAACCGCTGCTCTTCTACATCTAAAGGAGCCAGCTGAGGTGGTATGGGCATCTGATCAGGATGTCTCCTGGACACCTCCCACTTGAGGTGTTTTGGGCATGTCCCACTGGGAGGAGACCCCAGGGCAGACGTTTCCCAGCTATCAATAATAATGGTGGTGATGATCATAATGACAAATAATATTGCAGCTTTTCAAGATTTTCTCCTGTATATGTATGTGATTCTTTTATATTTTTCTGTTATCTTCTCATTTTTTTGTCAACAGAAAAAGACAAAGAATATACCTGCACTACACCTATGGCTGTGGCGCAGCTGTAGTGTGGCCTACTACTGATCGGAGGGGTGAGGAGTTTGATCCCCACTCTGTCTGCAGTTTGCATGTTGAAGTGTCCTTGAGCAATACACTGAACCCCAGTTGCTCCTGGTGGATCAGACCAGCGCCTAGTGTGTGGCGGCTCCAGTGCCATCAATGTGTGAATATGTATGTGAATGGGTGGATAGCAGGATCTGTAAAGCGCTTTAGTCATCCAGAGATGAGTAAAATGCGCGATATAAGTGAGCGCCATTTACCAATATTAAACTGATGCTTATAGTGTTTTAAACCAGTGTCTTCCATCCTGGGGTCCGCGCCCCCCCTGGGGGGGGTGCCTGAGCCCACAGAAGGGGGGTGGAGCTCCATCTGTTTTTAGGTCATGAAATGCGTAGGTAAAATAAATGCATGGATTTTTTTTATCCACGCATTTCTAGGTGGACATGTTGTGAAGTGTATGTATTTAACTAATAAAATTTGTTGGAAAAAAAGTTTTTCATTTTATGTATATTATGTGTATGACCTCTGACCTGTTTAGTCTCGCACTGTAGCTAGCACTAAACACGAGGAATTTATTCATCGCTGTTGAATGACATCAAATAAAGAAAGAGGATAGCTGAGAAACAAACGTGTGGAGGACCCCGTGTTATGCCGAGAATTGCATCCCTATACTGTCAAAGTCAATACAGCAATGCCAAGAATTGTTCGCCTGCCGAGAATTGCATCCCATCGTTGCAAGCAGGTGTTTAGTGTAAATCAAGTCAATACAACTATATACTTTGAAGAAGTGATAACCCTTTTTACCGACAATGCATACATGCAAAATCTCGACTCTGGATATCGTATAACGTGGAGTTGGATCACTATGATTTCTAACCCTCTTAGAAATGCTAAAATGTCTGGCGAATAAACATAATTTAAAGATAGTTTACAAGAGGGAGGAACAATTTTTACTTCTAAAAATGTATAATGGGTACTTCTAAAAATGCACAAATGGTTACAAGCCTGGCTGTAGTGTTATATTTTATAGTTTTGGCAGATGGGATGCAATTGTCGGCAAGCGAGCAATTCTCGGCATAATGCCCCGTGGAGTTAAAAAAGGAAAAAAGACAATATATTGACAGTTTGAATGATGGATTTATAGAAGCACAAGACTCTTTTTGGCCAGAATGTGTTATTTGTGGTGAAAAGCTAGCTAATGACAGCATGAAGCCCAGCAAACTGAGACTCGACACCGAGAGACCATTGGTGTAAGTCGGGATTTTTTTGAGAGGAAACGGCACCTGGCGCTTTCAAGGAGACACAGAGATGTCAGAAAATCCTTTGAACAGGCAGGTAATGATTTACTCAGAGCCACTAAAGCATCATTCGACTGTGCACTGCTCATTGCGGAGGCAAAAAAGCCACACAATATTGGTGAGCAGCTTATCAAGCCCGCATGCCTAAAAATTATGAAGAAAATGTGGAGAAAATTGTGGAGTACGATGGTTGTCAAGGGGACAGGTGCTTCTGCATTTTATTGAATTGCAAGACAAAGTTAAAGAATTCTTGCATGACCACAGTCGGCCACTTTATGAGCAGCTGACAAACGCGTTTTGGATCCAAGCGGAATACCTGGCAGACACATTTGCTCTTTTCAGCGAACCAAACAAGCAGATGCAGGGACCTGAATCAAACGTCCTACAATGCAAAGACGCACTGGACGCTTTTGTGCAAAAACTGGAGTACAGGGTCGCTAAAATGTCAAAAGGGGAGTTGCAGCAGCTTCCACTTCTGCAGAAGTAGTCCGGTGGCACCATGCATGTGTCTTTACGCACGGACTTCACGTGCCACGTGAACCTGCTGTGTGACGAGATGAGGAGTCGCTTTGCCGACATCAACGAATATTTATCCAAGGAAGCATGGGTGATGGACCCCTACATTTCCAGTCACAAGGATGTTGAATACTTGGGCTGTGAAGATGAGCTACGTGACCTTCAATCTGATTCAGTGTCAAAAAAATATTTCCAGGAAAACGGATACAAAAAGTTTTGGATCGTCAAAGGACACACTGTCACTCCTACACTGGCCAAACACGCAAT
Organism: Pholidichthys leucotaenia; assembly: GCA_020510985.1. NCBI lineage: Eukaryota > Metazoa > Chordata > Actinopteri > Cichliformes > Pholidichthyidae > Pholidichthys > Pholidichthys leucotaenia. The sequence goes on from CM035838.1 coordinate 402,232,190, forward strand.
CAAGAGGGTCATTCTTCCTTTTGGTACTACATACAGTGGGGCAAAAAAGTATTTAGTCAGCCACCAATTGTGCAAGTTCTCCCACTTAAAAGATGAGAGAGGTCTCCAATTTTCATCATAGGTATACCTCAACTATGAGAGACAAAATAAGAAAAAAAAAATCCAGAAAATCACATTGAAGGATTTTTAATGAATTAATTGGTAGATTCCTCGGTAAAATAAGTATTTGGTCAATAACAAAAGTTCATCTCAATACTTTGTTATATATCCTTTGTTGGCAATGACAGAGGTCAAACGTTTTCTGTAAGTTTTCACAAGGTTTTCACACACTGTTGTTGGTATTGTGGCCCATTCCTCCATGCAGATCTCCTCTAGAGCAGTGATGTTTTGGGGCTGTCGCTGGGCAACACAGACTTTCAACTCCCTCCAAAGATTTTCTATGAGGTTGAGATCTGGAGACTGGCTAGGCCACTCCAGGACCTTGAAATGCTTCTTACGAAGCCACTCCTTCATTGCCCAGGCAGTGTGTTTGGGATCATTGTCATGCTGAAAGACCCAGCCACGTTTCATCTTCAATGCCCTTGCTGGTGGATGGAGGTTTTCACTCAAAATCTCACGATACATGGCCCCATTCATTCTTTCCTTTACACGGATCAGTCGTCCTGGTCCCTTTACAGAAAAACAGCCCCAAAGTATGATGTTTCCACCCCCATGCTTCACAGTAGGTATGGTGTTCTTTCTCCTCCAAACACGACAAGTTGAGTTTTTACCAAAAAGTTCTATTTTGGTTTCATCTGACCATATGACATTCTCCCAATCCTCTTCTGGATCATCCAAATGCTCTCTAGCAAACTTCAGATGGGCCTGGACATGTACTGGCTTAAGCAGGGGAACACGTCTGGCACTGCAGGATTTGAGTCCCTGGCGGCGTAGTGTGTTTCTGATGTAGCCTTTGTTACTTTGGTCCCGGCTCTCTGCAGGTCATTCACTAGGTTCCCTCATGTGGTTCTGGGATTTTTGCTCACCGTTCTTGTGTTAATTTTGACCCCACGGGGTGAGATCTTGCATGGAGCCCCAGATCAAGGGAGATTATCAGTGGTCTTGTATGTCTTCCATTTTCTAATAATTGCTCCCACAGTTGATTTCTTCACACCAAGCTGCTTACCTATTGCAGATTCAGTCTTCCCAGCCTGGTGCAGGTCTACAATTTTGTTTCTGGTGTCCTTTGACAGCTCTTTGGTCTTGGCCATAGTGGAGTTTGGAGTCTGACTGTTTGAGGGTGTGGACAGGTGTCTATTATACTGATAATGAGTTCAAACAGGTGCCATTAATACAGGTAACGAGTGGAGGACAGAGTTGCCTCTTAAAGAAGAAGTTACAGGTCTGTGAGAGCCAGAAATCTTGCTTGTTTGTAGGTGACCAAATACTTATTTTACTGAGGAATTTACCAATTAATTCATTAAAAATCCTTCAATGTGATTTTCTGGATTTTTTTTTTCTCATTTTGTCTCTCATAGTTGAGGTATACCAATGATGAAAATTGGAGACCTCTCTCATCTTTTAAGTGGGAGAACTTGCACAATTGGTGGCTGACTAAATATTTTTTTACCCCACTGTACCTGTCTGAGGCAGCTTTCAGTGCCCTTGTAACTATAAAAACAAAAGTAAGGAACAGGCTGGATGTCCACTAGGACTTTAGACTGGCTATCACCACTATCACTCCAAACATCGCATCACTGGTCAGAGACATGTAAGCTCAAGGTACACATTAATATTCTTTTTTGAATCAACAGAGAGTAAAAGCAAAGAATCATTGAATTATTTTTTGCAGTGTTAATTGCTGGGTTGTGTGAGAAAGAGCAGTCAAGGATATTTGTTCTTTGTGTATGACAGGGGTGTTTTTAGGCCTACTGTCATTAGACCCATACTGACTGACTTTTAGGCCTTTACTGATTTATGCGGTCATGTGTGTGTATACCCACTATTTTGGTTGTTAGAAATTTTTGCTTTCTCCAGGGACATGTTCTTGTTAACATTTCTGTTTCATGCCTCTGGCAAAGATGAAAACTTTGTTACTGACAATGAACAATGAAGACTCAGGACTGCTTTCTGGCATCAAAAAGGCCATGTTTAAAAGTGATGCTGTCTTATAACAAAAGGACAAATATTTTAATACCATTGCAGTCATTTGCCACATTTACTTTTTTCTGTGTGTGGTACACATGTTCATATAATTCAGTTTAGTTTAAGTATAAAGGAAAACAGATCTACATTTCAAAACAAATGGAATAGGTTAAGCACAAGACTGATGCTATTTTTTTCCTAAATAAATGTTCTAAAATGACTTAATTCCTCTGACGTGATCGTGTGGGCTGGGGGTGCCCGGCACTTCTGTGACACAGGCAGGGGGGGCTCCTGGAAAAAAGGTTGGGAACCAGTTTTAAACAATAACAACTATTGAAACTCTCTATACTCAGTAATTGTCTTGCTCACTGAAAGTACCAATATAAACAACTACATTAAACTGAAATATTTAAGAAGTTGATGGGAAGGTTAAAAAAAATATTTTCAGTTCATATGCTTTTTTACTGTGATGTTTATTCATTCAGCATTCATACAGGACAATACTGTATAGTTGTGGTAATTAAATTTTGTCTCTTCGTGTTGGCCCTGCAATGGACTGGCGATCTGTCTGAGGTGTACCCTGCTTCTCACCCAAAGATACTGGGATAGGCTCTAGCTGCCCAGTGACCCAAAATGGATTAAGCGGTTGAAGATGAATGAATTAATAGCCAAATTTAATTCTTTAATTGTTATAGGTCAAGTTAAAATTTCACTCTGTGAATTTGTGATTGTCGGTAGATCCAAAGTGTTTAAGAGGTCTTCAATTTAGATCTCACTAGGGGTCTGTGATTGTGAATGTAGGGTCTGGTAAAACATTTCAAAACTTGCTTGGATCCTTTCTACTTTGTTTTCGATTTGATTTCTTTTAGGGTTCTTTATACTACAAATAGTTTTTTCGACTTGTTTTTTTTTTTACATAATTTATATGCTGGAAGTTTTGCTTATTTGCTTCCACCATCGATTTCCTATGCTGCCATCTCATGGTGACCTGGAACCGGAAGCCCTTAGCTCATTTGTTCATTGCATTTTTTCCTTTTAAAGTTGAGGCTTGAAACTAGAAGAAGAAGCCAACTTTATTGTCATTCAGTCCTCACAGCCAATCATGTACAGTAGAACGAAATTACATTTCTCCTATCTACAATGTTAATCACATCTAGAATCAGAGGGGTCGCTGCCATGCAAGGCACTTACTTATTTTTGTAGGATGTTATTTGGGTTCTAAATATTCTATTGGGTTTTAGACCTTTGCGTTTTTAACCTCTTTGACTAGTTTTTAGCTTTTTAATATGACCCTTCTCTCTTACCTCTGGTTTTTCTCTCATCTCTTTGTCTTTATACCCTGATTGATGGAGCCTTGAGTATTTTTATCATGTTTATAGTCAGCTTCATGTGTGCCTGTGTTTGTGTCTATGTTGAATGTAATTGTGGCTTGTAAATATGGATGTCACCAGACTGCAAAACAAATCTACCTACGGGTGCAAATAAAGTAACCTGAACCTGACACCACAAACAACTTTTCCTTCCCCCATTCTATTATGCTGAGCACCAAGCTAGAAGTACCATTTTTTATGGTCTTTGGTATGGCCCAACCAAGGCTTGAACCCACGACCTCCCGGATGTGGGGCAGATGCTCTACCACTAGACCACCACTAGCGTAAACACGTTTTTTGTCGCCCGACTGCGACAAAAAACGGCCCCCGCCGAGAGCGTTTCAGCACCGAGGGCACTCAGCGCTGTAAACGCTACAGCTTAAAGAAAACGCTACAGCTTACTTAAAGAATGAATGGAAAATGGGCAGTGCGGTGGCGCAGTGGTTAGCACTACGGCAGCACAGCAACTCACCCTTGGCCATGGGATCCCTGGTTCGATCCCAGCCCCTGACCAACAGTGATCTGTATATCACTATACAGATCACTGTATAGTGATCTGTATAGTGATCATATATATATATATATACAGTATATATACTGTATATATACTGTATATATACACACACACACACACACAGGGATACATATACATACATATATACACACACATATATACATACACAGCGGAAGGCAAATTACAGAGCTGCGTGGAGGAATCTGATCAGACCTTTTGAAACAGTCATTGTCGCCCCTGACAGACTGCTATGATGATGATGACATACATATACACACATACATACATACATATATATACCGTACATATACATGTGTATATATGTGTAAATACACACACACATATATATGCTGTATGTAGTCAGTTGTCTAAAATAACTGTAATGCTTGCCATTGCCTAAATGTAAAATGTGCTATTGATTATGCCTACATTTTTTTAAAGTTGCAAAATATTTAAGAAAATCCACTATTAGGCTGCGTGTCCACCAAATGTGTTTTTTCTGCTCTGGGTGGCTATTTTTTTTTTATTATTTATTTATTTTTTTTATTTAAGTCTTTGTAAAGGGTATACAGGTCGTTACAGCAATGCATTGTTTACATTTTCATCACATGTTCCCTTATTTTCTGATATCTGACAACATTGGAAGAATAATTATTACAACACCCCTTTTTTTTAAAGTGAAAGAAAAAGTGAAGTTAAAGAGAATAAAATAAAAACAAACAAACAAACAAACCAGCAAAAAACAAACAAAAAGAAAAAATAAGTAAATAAAGGTAAAAGAGCATCTGAGTAGCGTTGGAACAAAGAGCGGAACCATTATTGAAATGGTATTTGTCAAAGATTAGATCTAATGGAAGACACATATGCGATCCAGGGTTGCCAAAAGTTCATGAACCCATCCATGTCCTGTCTCAGTGCGAATGTCAACTTTTCCATCGAGTAAATGTCTTGGATCACGTTAATCCAATCTTCAGGTGTAGGACAGTCCTTCAACATCCATTTTTTAGTTAGAGCTTTTTTACTTGCCAATATTAAAACATTGAATAAGTATTTTTCTCCTCGTCTTTCCAGTGAGTCCGGTAGTAAACCCAAATACAAAGTTACAAAAGAAAAGGGAACTGTTATTTTAAATATTTTCCCCAATATTGTCTGTACATTGGTCCAATATTGGTGGATAACTGGGCATGACCAAAACACATGAAAATGATTTGCAGTCTTTTCACCACACAAGCGCCAACAGTTCAATCCCTTATGGGTAAATTTGTTTTGTGCAGGTGTTCTGAAAAATCTTACCAAGTTTTTCCATCCAAATTCTCTCCACTGCAGGGATGAGGTACTTTTCCATTGCTGTTTATTTAGCTTTTCCCATATTTCCAGTTTGTAAAGTGAAATTCCCCTCTTTTTCCCATCTCTCTTTTATATATGATGTGTTGTCTCCTTTTAAGTCTTGAAGACCTTGGTATATTTTAGAAATGTATCTGATCCCTGGGATCCCTTTATATGCCATTAAGAAGACCTTCAGAACACCTGACTGGGCCCTTTCCAAATCCTCCTTTTTAAGTATATTGTTTATGTGGTGTCTAAGCTGGAAGAACCTGTAAAGGTCTTGATTTATTAGACCTTGTTTTTTCAAATCTTCAAAACTTCTTAAAATTTGCCCTTTAAAAAAATCGTGATATTTTATCAGCCCTTTCTCCTTCCACTTTTTAAATCTGGTGTCTGTTTTATTAGGAGTAAAGTCTTGATCATAGGCAACCCATTGCAGAAGTCGATAGGGTTCTTTAGTTTGATTCTCTCTGACTATCTTAAACCAAATTTTTAGCGGGGTTAGTGTTACTCAAAAGTTTAGGTAAGGCATTGTTCCCTATTATCGCCTGTAGGGGGATGTCACTTGTTATTTGGCATTCGATCTCCTTCCATTGTGCAGTGTAGACTGGGTTACATATCTCTACTAGAGTGTTAATTTGTGCGACTTTAAAGTAGTCCCTGATATTTGGCAGCGCGAGCCCACCTTTGTCTTTGTTTAGCTGTAAGGTTCTATATCTGATTCTAGGTCTCTTGCCCTGCCATATGAATCTTGAGATCCTTCTGTCCAGCTCCTGCCATGTTTTTTTGGGAGGTTCTACCGGTATTGTTTGGAAAAGGTATAGAAGACGTGAAAGTATATTCATTTTGACTGCTTCAATTCTTTGTGCAGTACCCAAGAATGGTATCATATTCCATCTTGCTAGGTCAGATTTTATTTTTGTCACCAGTGGATCATAGTTTATGTCATATCCGGCTCTAGGGAGCCGGGCAATCAGAGCCAGGGACAAGCCAGTGAGTCGTGATATTTTATTCAGGGTAAAGGGGAAGGGATGAGGAGAGCACAGATACTCATGCAGACGTACACTCACAGGTTGCACAGCGCAGAGGTAAGCAGCTCGTACCGGACGTGGGGGTAACAAGACGTACATACTCACAGCGGGATACAAACACAGGAATGCTGCAAGAGGAGTATAAGCTGACACCAGACGAAGGGGCTTCAGCTTAGCAATGTGTTTATGTCGCAGCCCCGAGTCATCGAGGCTGCTCCTATTTATCCTCATTGGCAGCGCCCCAGCTGATGAAGACTAATTGGCCCCAGCCGTCCATAATGCTGCCAGCTGGGGGCCAGCTGAGACGCTGCTCAATGGGAAGCAGGGATGAGGGAAAACATGGGCTGAGTGCCGAGACGGCATCTCAACCCATGGTGACAGAGCCCCTCCCTCAAGGTCGGGCTCCTGAACGACCAGGAACATCCCAGCCCCCCCCCACCACCACCACCTAGGGTGGGAGGAAGGGAGGCAGACCGGAGGGGAAGAAGCCAAGGGAAGGACAACACCAATGGGGCAATGTAGGGTAGCGGGAAAGAAAAACCCAAATACAATACTGACAAAACAGAATAATTAACCCAGGTACAGATGGGGAGAAGAACTGGGTCAGCACGCCGGTTACATACTACCCAGAGAGTACCAACCATGCGTGACCCAGAGCAAAGAAAAAAGAACCACCAAAAAGGTACAGGGCAAAAAATGCTGAGTACGGTTAAATAAAGGGGAACCTATACACAGCGCTAATTTAAGTACATACACAGTCACCAAGAAAAGTGAGGGTGACTGGAACAAATGACAATTATAGAGCATGGTGTTACGGAAAACAAGGCACATGACTCTATAATGAACCAACAGGACAAAAAAGAAATACTGAGTGCAGGCAAAGAAAAACCCACACACACGAATATATAAATACCCAGTCACCTAAAGAAATGAAAGTGACTGGAATAAATGGATAACTGCAGAGCATGGTGTTACGGAAAACAAAACATAACTCTACAATACAAAAAACGAGGCTAAAAACATGGCACAAAAAGTAAAATGCTGAGCATGAGCGATGGAAAACACAGCACTATAAAAACAAATCCACCAACAGGACAGAACATTACACCCGAGTGACCTTAATAACAAAAGAAAAAGTGACACCCGAGGTGAATGGCAGGCAGAGTCCAAAAATGGCCGAGATGGCTCCGGAGATCTCCCCGCCCATCGTCCAGCTGGCGAATCAGGGAAAGAGAAGTGTTCGGACGGCGAACTCTGGACCCAGATCCCAGGAATCCAGTCCACCGGCAGCCGAACCAGGCTGCCCAGAGGGAAACACAGACCAGTGGGGGGAACCAGATCACCGAACCGAAAGTTCTGTGGGTCGGGTCGTCGACCCGCATCACTCAACCACCAGGACCGTTGAGACGGGCGAAGGATCAGAGCGGATCCCGGTGGAAGAGGCTCAGGGGAGAGCCGATGACGAGGGCGGCGGGCGTCAGGCCGCAGGAAAACGGCCACCTCCTCACCGGACCTGGACAATACTGGGGCAGCACCCACGTCGGACCCCGATCGGGCCTCAGGAGAACCCACGTTGGACCCCGACTGGGTCTCGGGTGAACCCACGTTGAATACTGCACCAGAACCGACCTCCAACGTTGAACCCGGACCCTCCAGCACCACGAGGAACAGCAACTTCTTGCCGGTGACCCTGGAAGAAGGCTCAGAAGAGAAAACAGAACCGGGATCAGGATCACCGGCAGCGCCAGAACCCGGCGAGACGAGCTCAGACGCAGCGGACGGCTGCACCCGGCTCGTCTCCCCTGGAGATAGGCTGAAGTGCTCGGGGATAAAAAGAGAGAAAAGAAAGGAGAGCACTCGCCTGATCTCGGGTTCTGACGCCGTCCAGGACTGCGAAGATCCAGGATCCGTCGTCAGGAGGTCGTTGTCAGGCTCCCATCTAGCCGCGTCGGGCCCCGCAGCCAGCACGATGGTCAGCGCAGCTTGAGATTCCTCCAGCTCAGGTGACCCCGCCGACGATCCACTCGGCGTGAAGCCAGAAGAATCTCGTCCCGCCGGACCGAACCGCTCCTCCGTGGAGACCCGGGGACGCTCAGTCGTCGGCGTAGACTCCACGCAGCAGTCAGTCCCCCTCCTCCGTCCGCAATGTAGCTGCGGAACCACAGGCCCTCTCCATATCCCACCACGTTGACCCGGAGCCGGGGACCGCTCGGCGGAGAGAGACACAGAGGATGCGGGATTAGGCATACAGGTTACAGCAGGTGGGGAGAGTTCAGGGAGCTGCGAACCCTGAACTTCTCCTCCAGGGATGTGACAGAGCAAATCATTAAGCAGGTGTGAAAAAACAATGACTTGCCTGCCCCCTGGAGGTTGAGTATCGCCTGCTGTAGTGGATTCTGCTTCTTCCTCTCCCCGCCCGGCGATAACGGAGGACCCCCCGGGAATTCGTCTGAGGATCGCTCGCGTTGTCTCCAGCAGAGAGCTCACCAGGCCGGGATTCCAGGCACACACAGCGGTCAGGAAGCGCGTCGAGGAGGAGGGGGAAACAGCCGGGGTGAGCCAGCCCGAATGTCCAGGAATGACAGCGGGGGAACGAGGCTCAGGGGACGAGGCTGTAGAATCTCCACACTGACGAGGCGAAGGGATGACAGCTGCGTGGGAGGAACGGTCCTGACGATAGCCCAGAACTGGATCCGGACGAGGTTCGTGCAGAGGTGACTCGGCGATGTGATGACGACTACTCCCAGGGGACGAAGCGAGGGGGAAACCCAGGATTCGCCGCTCCAGATCGGAGATCGAGACGAGGAAGGCGTCGAGCACGGGAAAGCTTCGTAGCCCTGAAGTCCTCACCATCAATCTCACTGCCGCCGCCACATGCCTTAAGGTGGTGACAGGAAACACAGTAGAGCTCGCGACAGCCACTCGACCCCGGACATAACTGCTGTCAGCTGCGGCTCCTAGAAGGGAATCCCGAGTGACGTGGCGCAGGTCGGGGGAAGTCCTCTGGTTGGCGCGAACTCCCGGACTGGAATGGCGGCAGGAACGGGACTCCGAAGCGGGGAAAGACGTCGCCCACTTCGACTCCCTGCCGGGATTTCCATCCACCCCGTGGAGCTTCTCTCGCTGTGTACCTGCAGCGTCTATCCTGGCACTGTCCTCCAGATGGTACAGAGAGTGAGGGTGACAGTCCAGGAGTTCCTCAGCACGGCCCGGATGCCAGCGTCTCGCGTTGGAGGCGTCGTGCAGGGTGAAGAATGTCCCGTCGACAGCCTCCGAGATGGACCTCAGCTCGTCGCCCTGGCGCCGGAAGTGACTCCTGGGAAACGGCATGCTAGCAGCGCTGACACCCGGACAGAAAGGTACATTTCCACGGCGACTCACGGCCGCCGGTAGCTCTTCTGGCTGCGACATACTGTCATATCCGGCTCTAGGGAGCCGGGCAATCAGAGCCAGGGACAAGCCAGTGAGTCGTGATATTTTATTCAGGGTAAAGGGGAAGGGATGAGGAGAGCACAGATACTCATGCAGACGTACACTCACAGGTTGCACAGCGCAGAGGTAAGCAGCTCGTACCGGACGTGGGGGTAACAAGACGTACATACTCACAGCGGGATACAAACACAGGAATGCTGCAAGAGGAGTATAAGCTGACACCAGACGAAGGGGCTTCAGCTTAGCAATGTGTTTATGTCGCAGCCCCGAGTCATCGAGGCTGCTCCTATTTATCCTCATTGGCAGCGCCCCAGCTGATGAAGACTAATTGGCCCCAGCCGTCCATAATGCTGCCAGCTGGGGGCCAGCTGAGACGCTGCTCAATGGGAAGCAGGGATGAGGGAAAACATGGGCTGAGTGCCGAGACGGCATCTCAACCCATGGTGACAGTTTAGTGTTATAATTTTGTTGAGTTGTTTCGGGATATTGACCCCCAGATATTTCATAGATTCCGACTCCCAGTTAGTTTTGAGTTTGCTTCGTGAATAATGATTTGGGTCATAGTTGAATGTTAAAACTTGGGTTTTATGCATGTTTAATTTGTACCCCGATAAATCTCCATACTCTGAAAAAACTGAGGTTAGTTCTGGTAAAGAAGTGTCCGGCTGCCCTAGGTATATTAAAATGTCATCAGCAAAGAGTGCTATTTTATGTTCCTTCTGACCAAGTGTAATACCTTGAATTTTTTGATTTTGTCTTATCCATTGGCTCTGAGGTTCTATGAAGATTGCAAAGAGCAGTGGAGACAGGGGGCAGCCCTGACGACATCCTCTTTCCAGCTCAAAAGATGATGATAAATTACCGTTAATCCTTATTTTAGCTGTTGGTTTTTTATATAATGCCTGTATAGTTCTAATGAAGTTGTTATGAAAATTGAAACTGGATAAGATTCTATATAGAAAAGACCAGTCAACCGAATCGAATGCTTTTTCAGCATCTAATCCCAATATGACTGCATTTAAGTTATATTTTTTTATATGATGAATTATGTGTAAAGTGCGTCTAATGTTGTCTTGTGTCTGTCTTTGTCTTATAAAACCTATTTGGTCTAAATGGATTAGGTCTGTCAGTATATTTTCTAACCTTTTGGCAAGGATAATGGTAAAAAGCTTATAGTCCTGATTTAATACACTGATTGGTCTGTAGTTGGAGCACTCTAGTTTATCCTTTTCAGGTTTAGGTATAACTGCAATGACCCCTTCTCTCCAGGAGGGGGGGGGATTTCCCCTGTGGGGAGGACATAATTAAATGTTTTCAGGAGGAGAGGAGATAGTTGCTGTTTAAAGGTTTTGAACCACTCTGCTGTATAGCCATCTGCTCCTGGGGATTTGTTAGCTTTAAGTTTCATAATTGCTTTTTCCAATTCTTTAGGTTGTATTTCTGACAGTAGTGTTTTATTTTGTGACTCTGTAAGTTGGGGAAGGTTTAATGTGTTTAGGAATGCCTCGGATGCGTTTTTATGTTTTTTGTGGGAGTATAAGTTCTTATAGTAATTCTCGAAGCTTTTAAGAATATCCTGAATTCTGAATTTTATTTCCTTTGATACTGAGTCTCTGATTTTGTAGATCGCTCTTTCTGTTTGTTGTTTCCTCAATTTATAGGCTAGCAATTTTGCCGATTTACTGCCTGCTTCATAGTGTTTTTGTTTCAAAAATGTAAGTTTCTTCTGGATTTCTGTTGTGTAGATCTCATTTATTTGGTTTTTAATTTCCTTAATCTTGAGCAAGTCAGTAGAATGAGTGTTGCCATTGTGTTCTTTTTCTAGGTTCTTAAGTTCTGACTCTAATGTGGATAGTTTTTCTTGTCTTAGTTTCTTTTGGCTTGCCAGTTTTGCAATAATCTTTCCTCTTATTACAGCTTTGCATGCATCCCACAGTATTAAAGGGGATACTTCTCCATTATCGTTTTCTTCCAAATATCTGAGAATATCTGATTCCAATTCATCTTTCAATGGTCCTTTCAGGACATTTGAATTTAACCTCCAAGAAAATGTATTATTTGTGTATTTTTGGATATTTAAGTCCATGTAGATTGGACTGTGGTCAGAGAGATCCATCATTCCTATTTTACATGTTTCTACTCTTCCAATGTCTCTATTAAACATAAAAAAAATAGTCAATCCTTGAGTAAGATGAATGTATAGTCTTTTACACTGGGGTTGAGCTCCCTTCACACACATCACAGATTCCCATTTCTTTTAGTAGCATCCGAGTCTTCCTGCTTTGGGTGTTATTTTGATGTGGAGAATTACCAGAAGCATCCCAGTATGGATTCAGTCTAAGATTGAAGTCCCCACCACATATCACTAAACCTTGAGCTTTAGTTATCATTAGGTCAAATACATTTTTATAAAATTTCCAGTTAGCCCCTGGGGGAGCATACACATTCTGCAGGGTGATATCTTCTCCCTCTAGCCGCCCAGTTACCAAACTGTATCTCCCTTCTTTATCTTTGTGTTCTGATTTTTTTTCAAATGTAATTTTGGTTGATATCAATGTCGCTACTCCCCTCCTCCTCCCTGACTTATATGAAGATGAAGAGATCATTTTAAACCCTTGTCTACTGAGTTTAGTGTGCTCCACGTCTGTTAGGTGGGTTTCTTGTAAAAATATTATTCCTGCTTTGTCTTTTTTCATTTTGCCTAGAATCTTGGATCTTTTAACTGGATTCAGGATTCCTTTTACATTATATGAAATTATTTTGGTTACACCCTGTTTCTCCATTGTGTTGTTTTGTTTAGTATAACTGTGTCGTGGCCCTCTTTTGTGCTACTCAGAAACTGAAAGAACATTAAGAACAAGAAAAACATTAAGAACATAGTGTATAAAACTTTAAAACAAAAAACTGTCAAAAGAACTTCCTGAGCTGGGGTCTTTTTAAAGACCCTGGAAGAGTCTTGATGGAGTGTAGGCTCTGAGGGAAATTCCTCAAACTCTGTTACGTGTTGAGGGCCCTCTCTTACCCTGTAAGTTGTCCCGTGCTTTTAACGTGAGTTTCAGAACCCAATCCGAACTTGTAATGATTTTTTTTTCCCCTTTATGCCTATACCCTGTGAAATTGTGTGCACCCTCCCACCCCCATCACAGCAAACATTCACGCAAAAACAGTATTTGTTAGTGTGGGGAGAACATGTGGATTATTGTCACATTTCTATTTTAACAAGTTTGTTTGTTTTTTTTTTATTAAAAAGACTTATTTGTTTCATATATTATGACTGTTCCATGAAATGTTTTACCACATGCTGAATACGCATCTCCTTTAATGTTTGTTACCTTGTAGGAGGGGGGTTGGATGTGCAGATTGACTCAAAAAAAAAATGGTCGCTATTCCAACCTGAAAACGGCCAGTTTATCCGCGACGCTCTGGTGCTGGGTTTCCCGCTGCTGGCCCGTGGATTTTGAAGGTCTTTGTGTTGTCCATGTTTGCGCTTTGATCTTCTCACTCGGGTCTGCTGCGGGTTTAAACACCGTTACCGGGAGCCCTCTTCTCGCCATGTCAGCTGTTGTTTCTTCCGCTGAATTATAGAGACATGTTTCTTCGCCGTAGAAGACCCTTAACTTCGCAGGAAATGCCGTCTGAAAGCGCAGTTTCTTCTCACGTAGTACCTTTTTGGCGTCATTGTATTCCCTGCGCTTTTTAAGGACCTCCGGGGTGTAATCGTGTTCCACGAAGACTTTTCTCTCCTGGTGCATAAATCCTTTTTTCTGCCAAGCCAGTCTTACAACCTCTTGTTTTATTTTGAAATTGGAAAATCTTACCAACACCGAACGTGGGGGCGCTTCCGCTGCTGGCTTAGCGGCTAATGAACGATGTGCCTTTTCTATCCTCAAGTCGGTGGTTTGTGGAATATCCAATTTCTCTCTTAGTAAGGATTCCACGCATTCTGCCATTGAGTTAAAACCGTTTTCGGCTCCTTCTTTCAGACCATGAATTCTTATATTGTCTCTTCTCTGTCTTCCTTCTTGGTCGGTTAGCTTAGCCTCTATAGATGCTTGTCTTTTGCGTAGGTCCAGCACAGAATCTTCGAGCACTTTTATTCGTTCCTCTGCTTCCAAGATTCGGTTCTCGGCCTGGTCCACTCTGCTGTTTGTCCTTTTTAATTCGTCTCTGAATTCCCGAAATTCGGCCGTAACCTCTCAGCGAAATCGTCGTAGCTCTTCAAAAAGCGATTTTAAGCTAACCTTTTTGTTAGCAACAACCAGTTCCTCGTCTTCTGAATGGAGATCTTCCAGTTCAGATTCTCCGGCCGATACGTGTCCTGGCCTGGAAAATTTCAGTTTCTTCTGTTTTCCTTTAGACATGATGATTTTGTCTTTTGATTTTCACTCCTCCAAAAATCCGTTAAGTTTGATTTTCAAGGTATTTTCTTGGATTGGGTCTGAGAGCTTCAGTGTTAAGCTGCAGTCGCCATGGCGTCCAGACCGGAAGTCCTTTTTTTTTTTATTTTGTATACTTTATTGATCCCCAGAGGGGAAATTTAGAGTCTCCAATTAACCTAACCTGCATGTTTTTGGCCTGTGGGAGGAAACCGGAGAAATCCCGGAGTAAACCCACGCAGACACGGGGAGAACATGCAAACTCCACACAGATCACTGTTGGTCAGGGGCTGGGATCGAACCAGGGATCCCATGGCCAAGGGTGAATTGCTATTCTGCCGTAGTGCTAACCACTGCGCCACCACACTGCCCATATATATATATACACTACCGTTCAAAAGTTTGGGGTCACTTAGAAATTTCCTTATTTTTGAAAGAAAAGCACTTTTTTTCAATGAAGATAACTTTAAACTAATCAGAAATACACTCTATACATTGCTAATGTGGTAAATGACTATTATAGCTGCAAATGTCTGGTTTTTGGTGCAATATCTACATAGGTGTATAGAGGCACATTTCCAGCAACTATCACTCCAGTGTTCTAATGGTACAATGTGTTTGGTCATTGCGTCAGAAGGCTAATGGATGATTAGAAAACCCTTGTGCAATCATGTTAGGTCTGCAATGCTGTAATTGCTGCAAATGGAGGATTCTTTGACGAAAGCAAAGTTTGAAGGAAAAAATTATTATTTCAAATACAAATTATTTCTAACCTTGTCAATGTCTTGACTATATTTTCTATTCATTTTACAACTCATGGTGGTAAATAAGTGTGACTTTTCATGGAAAAAACAAAATAATTGTCTGGGTGACCCCAAACTTTTGAACGGTAGTGTGTATATATATATATATATACTGTATATATATATATATATATATATATAAATATATATATATATATATACAGTGGGGCAAAAAAGTATTTAGTCAGCCTCCAATTGTGCAAGTTCTCCCACTTAAAAGATGAGAGAGGTCTCCAATTTTCATCATAGGTATACCTCAACTATGAGAGACAAAATGAGAAAAAAAAAAATCCAGAAAATCACATTGAAGGATTTTTAATGAATTAATTGGTAGATTCCTCGGTAAAATAAGTATTTGGTCAATAACAAAAGTTCATCTCAATACTTTGTTACATACCCTTTGTTGGCAATGACAGAGGTCAAACGTTTTCTTTAAATCTTCACAAGGTTTTCACACACTGTTGCTGGTATTTTGGCCCATTCCTCCATGGAGATCTCCTCTAGAGCAGTGATGTTTTGGGGCTGTCGCTGGGCAACATGGACTTTCAACTCCCTCCAAAGATTTTCTATGAGGTTGAGATCTGGAGACTGGCTAGGCCACTCCAGGACCTTGAAATGCTTCTTACGAAGCCACTCCTTCGTTGCCCGGGGTGTGTGTTTGGAATCATTGTCATGCTGAAAGACCCAGCCACGTTTCATCTTCAATGCCCTTGCTGATGGAAGGAGGTTTTCACTCAAAATCTCACGATACATGGCCCCATTCATTCTTTCCTTTACACGGATCAGTTGTCCTGGTCCCTTTGCAGAAAAACAGCCCCAAAGCACGATGTTTCCACCCCCATGCTTCACAGTAGGTATGGTGTTCTTTCTCCTCCAAACACGACAAGTTGAGTTTTTACAATAAAGTTTTATTTTGGTTTCATCTGACCATATGACATTCTCCCAATCCTCTTCAGGATCATCCAAATGCTCTCTAGCAAACTTCAGACGGGCCTGGACATGTACTGGCTTAAGCAGGGGGACACGTCTGGCACTGCAGGATTTGAGTCCCTGGCGGTGTAGTGTGTTACTGATGGTAGCCTTTGTTACTTTGGTCCCAGCTCTCTGCAGGTCATTCACTAGGTCCCCCCGTGTGGTTCTGGGATTTTTGCTCACCGTTCTCGTGATCATTTTGACCCCACGGGGTGAGATCTTGCGTGGAGCCCCAGATCGAGGGAGATTATCAGTGGTCTTGTATGTCTTCCATTTTCTAATAATTGCTCCCACAGTTGATTTCTTCACACCAAGCTGCTTACCTATTGCAGATTCAGTCTTCCCAGCCTGGTGCAGGTCTACAATTTTGTTTCTGGTGTCCTTTGACAGCTCTTTGGTCTTGGCCATAATGGAGTTTGGAGTCTGACTGTTTGAGGTTGTGGACAGGTGTTTTTTATACTGATAACAAGTTCAAACAGGTGCCATTAATACAGGTAACGAGTGGAGGACAGAGGAGCCTCTTAAAGAAGAAGTTACAGGTCTGTGAGAGCCAGAAATCTTGCTTGTTTGTAGGTGACCAAATACTTATTTTACTGAGGAATTTACCAATTAATTCATTAAAAATCCTTCAATGTGATTTTCTGGATTTTTTTTTTCTCATTTTGTCTCTCATAGTTGAGGTATACCTATGATGAAAATTGGAGACCTCTCTCATCTTTTAAGTGGGAGAACTTGCACAATTGGTGGCTGACTAAATACTTTTTTGCCCCACTGTATATATATATACAGTATATATATATAATATAGATAGATAGACAGACAGACAGACAGACAGACAGACAGACAGATAGATAGATAGATGTATGTCAGTGGGGATAGTCCCCCTCCACCTGAAAGCATCTCTGGGCGAGAGGCAGGATACAGGCTGGACAGATAGCCAGTCCATTGCAGGGCAGATCTAATTTTATCAGTAATTTTAATTTATAATATGATAAAACACTGAGTAGCTTAAATTTGGCTCTCGGGAAGTGAGGAAAAAATTTTGTGTCCCTCACTCCCACCAAAGTTGCCCATCCCTGAGGTGGACAAATGTACACACAAGACCATAATAATGACAGTAAAGACAAACAGGGGATAAGCACAATGGGCCAGGGGAAACACAGAATACACACAATGCAAATAATAATAATCAAATTACAAAAGATGACCACAAAACAACAACAGGGGATGAGTACAGGACTACATGCAGCGATAACAACTTGGGGAGCAAAAAGGACACTTAATAATAATGATAATAATACTCAAGGAGAAAAACTATGAAATCCAAAAGAACATAAAGCGCGGGCACAGTCCTTTGCCGTGCCCAGATCATAACATAATCACCCCTAAAAAAATGAAAGAAGCACCAAAACTGGCGGGAGGAGGAGGACAAGGCACGGTGGGAAGAAACAAAATACAGGAATGCAGGAAACAGTGGGGGTCAGGGGACCTCCCAAAATTCATGGAACCCCAGACCAGAGGACAGAGAGGGTCAGGGGGTCTCCCAAAGATCATGGATCCCCAGACCAGAGGACAAAGGAGGTCGGGGGGTCGGCCAGCATCCGCTGACCCCCAGACCCATGAGCAGGGTTTGTAGGGCAGTTGCCGAGGTGTGCCAGCCTCAGGACTTGACAGCAAAGATGCACCAGCCTCTGGGAGAGACGGTGGAGGCACACCGGCCTCAGCAATAGATGGCGGGGGCGTATGTTCCCCAGGATGCGATGACTGAGGCGCACTGACCTCAGGAGCAGCAGGTGGAGGTGCACCAGCCTCTGCAGCAGACGGTGGAGGCTCACTGGCCTCTGGGACGAACGATGGAGATGCACCGTTCTCCGGAACACATGACGCAGGCACACTGGTCTGTGGAACAAGTGGAGGAGGCGCACCGGCCTCAGAAACACATGGCGAAGGTGCACTGGCCTCTGGAACAAATTGCGGAGGCGCGCCGGCCTCTGGAACACATGAGCCCCTTTTCCACTGGTACCTACTCAGCCCAACTGTACTCGGCTAGACACAGTATGCTTGGTTTTCTATTTCAACTGAGTACCGCCTCAAGTGGGTGGGGTTGGATCCGTTGCAGGAAGGTGGCCCGTTATCCCGTTATGTTGTTTACATACTGGTGTTTTCACTGATAAATAATGCAAAAGATGTTTAAAATCATAAAGCACTCACCATCTTCCCCGTGAGCAACTGTAGTGATATTTAATAAAATATAGTGTAATAAGGTACAGGAATTATTTATTTTATTTAATAGTGGGCGTGCGAGGGGACAAAGTTAAACCGTCACCCCAACACTCACGAAATAAAATAGAAAAGCACTCGTAAAAAGGGGCACCAGTTCTAAAAGAACAACTTGTTAATGAATTAATTTCAATTAATTAATTTCCGTACCTTATATTACTTAATGAGTCAGTCTCAAAATTTAGTGAGTTCTTTTACTGCCGTGACCTAGAAAACATATATGCAAAGGAAAAATGCTTCGACTTCTCTCGTTTACAATTTTATTAAATGAACTCATTCAGGTTACATGACATGGCAATCAAATGATGGATAAACAGATTCAAATGATAAACAGGTGTTCAATATCACATCAACTGTTAGTGGGTTCCTGGGCATAAAATCTATAGTTAAGCCTTTGTGGAACCAAGAGTAAACCAGATTTTATGTTTCAACTGTAATGGAAAGCTGAAGTATCTAACAAAACCAGAACGCAATTTTATGGGGAAAATTCCATAAGCTGATTATCTAAAAAGGAACTTCTGAATTAATCTACAAAAATGAAAGGAGGTTACTAAAAATGAATAAGAATTTTCCTTCAGTTTATAGCTTTGTCCTACGGCTGAGGGACTAACTGTACCATGAAATATTGGTTATGTTCAATTGTAATTGATATTTTAGGACATCACGTTAAAACCCAGCAGATAGGAAAATAGGAGTCTCACTTACGAACAGCTGTAGGTCCAGGTGTTCAGCGGTGGCCAGCGCCAGATGGTGGTATGAGTTTGGGAAGGCTCAGCGGCTCTTCCAGACAGCGTTCGGAACACAGGGGGAAAGCGACTGCTGGTCGGCTTTCAGATCGTTCACAGCTGTGAGAAGCGTAGACTCAGCTGGGGGCTCACACGAGGAGGCAGTGAAGGCTTGCCCCGGAGCAGGCATGGAGTCCTTTGGCAACAAGTCCGAATTTAGGATGTCTCCGGCCCGCAGAACAAAACCAAAGACTGAAGGATGAATGTTTTAGTCAGTTTCACCCATGAGCTCCTAGTTTCTTTACAGGGTCAGACGTGGATGAGGCCAGAAAAGAAATGTCCAAAAATCTCTATCAGTTCACTTTAAAACAGGAAAATTAAAAAGGTCCACTTTAATGGCATGAAAAACCAAAAAGGTCCAAGAAAAAATATTTAAATAGAATAAGAATGGCTTCTGAGGTGAAGGAAAAAAAGAAAGATTTGAGAGTTTAACTCTCTTTAAAGATGAGCTCATAGAAAAAGGATGATTTCTCCTCCATCCATCATCCATCATAGCAGTCTGTCGTGGGCGACAATGACTGTTTCATTTAGGTCTGATCAGATTCCTCCACACAGCTCTGTCCTTAGCCTTCTGCTGCCAGGAACTCCTGTCTATGTCCAACTTCTTCAAGTTTCTATTTACAGTGTCTTTAAATCTGAGCCTTGGTCTACCCTGATTGTGCTTGCCCTCGCATAACTGTGAGTAGAGTAACTGCCGAGGGAGACGCTGGTGGTCCATCCTCTTAACATGTCTGAGCCAACTCAGGTTCATCGGTATTAGTATGTCCTCCATTGATGGTAGACCAGCTTGTTTCAACACTTCTGTGTTGGTTATCTTGTCTTTCCATGAGGTGTTCATTATGGCTCGAAGGTGTCTCATCATGTACACATGGAGTTTCTTCACCTGCACTCTGTAGACAGTCCAAGTTTCAGCACCGTACAATAGAGTAGCCAGTACTGTCGCTCTGTACACTTTGCATTTCACACGGATAGACACATGTCGATTGTTCCACAGTCTCTCCCTCAAGTTTCCAAACACAGTGCTCGTTCTTCCCATTCTGAGAGATAGTAAATTCTCCAGCCTAGCATTCTCTGAAACAGTACTCCCTTGGTACTTGAAAGTCTTGCACTTGACTAGTGGCTCTGTACCAATGCTGATCTCTTCTGGTAGAGATGTTGATAACTGGAACTTTGGTGGTTGATAAAAGCACTCTGTCTTCTTGATGTTGATTTGGAGGCTGAATTGGCTAGCCGCTCTTGCAAATTTCTCCACTAAAGATTGCATATCTTCCATGCTGTGTGCAACTAGAGCACTGTCGTCAGCAAAGAACATTTCTCTTACTACCTTTATCGATGTCTTACTCTTGGCTTTAAACTGTGCCACATTGAACAAGTCTGATTCTTTCCTTGTTTGAATGTATACTCCTTCTGAAGTGTCTTTGAAGGCTACCTCAAGCATGGCTGCCAGATATAGCGAGAAGAGTGTAGGTGCCAGCACACACCCTTGTTTCACCCCGTTGCTTACTGAAAAGTCTTTAGATACTGAACCACTCATTGCCACGTTTGCTTGTATACCTGTATGGAGTGCCTCGATCAGGCTGACAAACTTCTCTGTACAACCATATTTCTTGAGTACCTGCCAAAGTCCTTGTCGCGAAACAGTATCGAAGGCTTTACTGAAGTCAATGAAGACTACATAAAGCGGCATGTTCTGTTCGATACACTTTTCTTGAACCTGTTTCAAGCAGAAAATCATGTCCATTGTGCTTCTTCCGCTTCTAAAGCCGCACTGGGTTTTCGGTAGTACATTCTGCGAGATGTGTTCATCGAGTCTGTTAAGTAGTACACGTGACAGAATCTTACCAAGAGTGGCTAGCAGTGATATTCCTCGGTAATTTCCACAATCTTCCCTGTCACCTTTCTTTAACAAAGGCACAATACTTGCATCCTTCCAGTCTTGAGATACTTTCTGGGCATGCCATATCTCTTGGATGAGCTTGTGCAGGCAGTTGGTCAGCTGAACACCACCAAATTTCCACACTTCTGCTGGAATTCCATCCCTTCCTGGAGCTTTACCATCCTGTGTTGTCCTGATAGCTGCCATTAGTTCATCAAAATTTGGTGGTTCGTCCAGACTTGATACAACTGGTCGCTGCACTAGAGCTTCTTTAGCATCTTCAGTGAGATCTCCAGGGTTGTTGAGTAGTTGGTCAAAGTGGTCTGCAAATCTGTCCAGGATCTTGTCTTTCTCCTGCAAAACCATTTCACCATACATAGCCTTTAGTTGGATCAATCCTCTTGGTTTAGGGCCGTAGATTTCTCTCAAACCTGTGAAGAATGTCTTCATGTCCTTTCTGTCTGCTGCAGTTTGAAGTTTCTCTGCTTTTTTCATCCCACCAGCTGGACTTCATCTCTCTGGTGTACTTCTGTAGCTCACTCTGAGCCTTTGAGTATTTCTTCTTCGACCTTGTGTTACACTGTAGGTTTTCCTGCCTAGCTGTATTCCTCGCTTCTAGTAGTTTCTTCAGGTGTTCATCATGCTCATCAAACCAATCTTGATGTTTCCTCTCAGGGTGGCCTAATACATCACTCGCAGTCTGATACACCGTATCCTTCAGTGTTGCTCATTTCTCTTCTATGGCATTCTCTGAGTTGCTGTCCCAGTCTTTCAAATTTTCATCCATTTCCTGTGCAAGTTCTTCCTGCTTCTTTTGGCCTTTCAGTGCACTAGTGTTTAGCTTCCGTGGTGGCTTTGTACCCATCCTGCAGTGCTGTTTTTGTCTCCAAATCCTTAATCTAGATCTCAGCATAACATGATCAGTACCACAGTCCGCGCCTCTCATTGCTCTGGTGTCCATTACATCCCTTATGTCTCTCTGCCTGACTATGATGTAGTCTAATAAGTACCAGTGCTTGGATCTTGGGTGCATCCATGTCTTCTTATATGTGTCCTTGTGCTTAAATAGAGTGTTGGTTATCATAAGGTTGTACTCTGAACATAGTGCAAGTAGAAGTTCTCCATTAGCATTGCACTTGCCTACTCCATGACTGCCTAGCACTCCTTTCCATTTCTCAGTGTCCGAACCAACTCTGGCATTAAAATCTCCAACAAGTATCAGCCTGTGATCAGTCGGTACACGCCTGATAGTCTCACATAAATCACTGTAGAACTCTTCCTTCACCTCATCTGTGTTGGTTATTGTTGGGGCATATACACTGATGAGTGTGGCATACATCTTCTGCTGTAGTGGGAGTCTCATAGTCATTATCCTGTCGTTGATTGGCACCGGTTCCTCATCAAGCATTGCTGCTATCTCCTTTCTAACTGCAAAGCTCACTCCTGCTTCTCTCCTTTCTTGAGTTGATCTCCCACTCCAAAAGAAGATGTACCCATGGTCTTCCAAGCTGTCATATCCAGGCAGTCTTGTTTCACTAAGTGCAGCTATGTCTACATTGTACCTGTTCATTTCCGGGGCCACAAGCGCAGTCTGTCTTTCTGGGCGCTGTGATGTTGTTCTGTCCAACAGAGTGCGTACATTCCATTCTGCTTCACACAAGGCTGCTGTTTTCCTCTTCTTTTGTGCTTCCTGCTCCTAGCTTACTTTTCGCTGCCTGTCGGAGTGTGAACAGATCAGCGCGGATCTTGTGAGCCTGGGTGACGTCCGAGCCGGTATGAGTTGCTTTCTGATTGACCATTTCATGAAACTGCTTGCAAAGTATTTGAGTACTGCTAGCTTTTGCTGTACTAGCAGCACATTCTTGGCAGATAAAGGTATTATCAGTGGCAAGGACAAGCCAAGACAAACTGACTCCAGTATCTGTTGCAGTGACTGACCAGATGATAGGTTTGTTTATCTCTGCTCTTTGTGTAGTGCATGTCACAATGCACCGACTGGCACAGTCGGTTATTACAGGTCACAGGTTAACTGATTTCTCCTCAGTTAACCAGAAAACAAGTAAAAAGACAATTTAGGAAATTTAACGCAGGATTTGACAAGGTTCACACACACAAAAGACTTCTTAAAACTCACAGAACAATTTAGACAAAAGAAAACTGCAAGGAAGTACAAAGAACTCTGAAGAAGTGAAAACAAAAACTTTCTTTTGTTCTTTTTTGATCTGAGTATGCAGCGTGGCTTTGAAGTATTTAACTGAAGCGCGCTGCTGGGTCATAAAATGGGGCCGGCCGCGAGACGGGCCAATCATCTTCCATAAAGAGGAGCTCGAATGGGCTTTTGTCCAATGAGGGAACATTTCTTTGTTTGTGAACAGCCAGTCGGATGCAAGTATGTTATCCAGCAGAAAGGCAGCATGGTGATTGGTTATCATGAGAGGGAAGATGGACAGAGATTCATAAAAGATTCAGTTCTTATGGAATTATATACTCAATATAAAATCTAAGTAATTTAAGTGACTCAAGGCTAATATTCAATGACCATGCATTTATACCATTACTAATAATTTTAACATTCATTTGAATAACACTCATGAAAATAAAACATTCCTAAGACATGCACTCACATTTAAATCAAGGATTAATGAATCATGGCAAACCATTATTGGTGATAAAAAGGGTGATGATTTTCACAGTGTCCTTAGAATCCCGGGGAGATGATAGCTGGAAGAAAAGCTTAATGTTTAGTCAGAATTAACAGATTGATTACACAATGAAACATATTCCGTAGATGTCCACTAGGAGGTACTGTTGAGCTGTAGATAATTGTTAGGTCTTTGGAATGTGAGCAGGGGGGCCTAGAGGGTTCTGGGAAATGTCTAAAAGAAGAAAGAAGGCCATATATCTGCCAGCTTCAGAAGTTTATGACTTTTTAAAAGTATCAGTTCCTGGTGCAAACAGATACTATCAGCATGAACTGTCCAGCTAGGGATTTGACTCCAAGAGTTTATGGTCCACTTAAGCCTTTAAAAGCAAATCCTTATAAAGTCTCTCTACAAAAGTGAAATTGTTTACACTGGGGTCCTGTTGAAGACACACAGCATTCTTGACCAGACCTTGAGTGAGAGTTGCTTTAAAATGAAGAAAAGTGAAATTTCTTTAAAATGAAGAAAAGTGATCTCCTGGATTGGCCTGAGGAGACGTTGATGCTACACAGCCATCAGCTTGGAGACCTCCTTGGTATACTTTTTCATTTCGGGTCGCTCTGCCGCAGTAGGGCCGACGGGGCTGAAAAGGTCATAATTGTCAAATTTGACCAAATGTAGTTTATTTTTCAGACACAGGGATCCAAGTGCTTCAGCACCGATGGAAGAATAACCACATTTGATCAGATTTGACCACTGTATTATGAACTTTTCAGCATATGAATTTTTCAGCCTCGGCGCTGGTGAAGCGTTCAGAAAGGAAATAGGAGGTCTCCGAGCTGATGGCTGCTCACGGGGAAGATAGTGAGTGTTTTGTGATGATGATGATTTGTGTGTAGCCATTTATTTCGTTGATTATCACAGAAATAATAAAAACTTAAAGCTGAATTTACAAATGGCGGTTTTAAATCTCGTGAAGGCGCCGCTGTCATCCACTGACATTACGCCCAGGCCAATCAGTGGCCTGCAATCCGTTGAAGTCACATTTTCAGCTGGATTCAGCACAGTTTGAACCTTACTGAAGGTAGGTCCCAAAAAAGTACCTGGTACCAGGTACTAATGGAAAACCTTACAAACCGAGTAGAGTCGAGGCAAGTAGGGCTGAGTATTTACTAGTGGAAAAGGGCCAATGGTGGAGGTGTACCGGCCTCAGAAACAACTGATGGTGGAGATGGACTGGCTTCAGGAACAGATGATAGAGGTACACTGGCCTCAGGAACAGAGGATAAAGGCGCACTGGCATCAGGAACAGATGATAGAGGCGCACTGCCCTCAGGTACGGATGATGGAGGCTCACCAGCCTCGGGTACAAACGGTGGAGGTACACCGGCCTCTGAAACACATGATGGAGGCGCCCCCACCTCTGGAACACAAGACGGAGGCTGATCAGCGGTGAACCCAGATGATGCGAGCTGATCAGCGAAGAGCACTGGCAATTCAGCCTGGAGAACCTCAAGCCCAGCTGCTTGGAGATCCATCCCTGACACAGCCACCTCAGATGGGCACGAAGAGACAAACACCGAGTCACTGGCTGCAGGATAGCCTGGTGGGGAGAGCTCAGGAGTAGGTGGCAGCTGCAACTGGGTCTCCCAGCTAAGAGTTAAGGCAAAACCTTTTTAATACTGATATAGTAAATACAAAAAAGAGGACTTGCCTTAACTCTTTTTCCACCACCGACGAGGACTCCGGTGACTCTGCTGTTGCAGCCCAAGCAGCATGCATGGTGACAGGCGAAAGTTCAGGTGAAACTGCAGGCATGGCAAGAGGCGATGCTGTAGGCGTGATGGCAGGCAAAACTTCAGGCATGATGACAGGAGAAACTTCAGGCATGGCAACAGGTGAAACTGCAGGGATGGTGACAGGCGAAGCTGCAGGCATGGTGAGAGGCAAAACTGTAGGCGTGATGACGAGAAATTACAGGCATGCTGACTTGTGAAACTGCTGATGTGGCAACCGGCACTGGAACTGCTGTGGAACCTGGTGTTGTAGCTGCCATGGGAGCCGGTGTAGCAGAACTCCAAGGGGCTGAAGTGGAGCGAGAAAGAGTGGATAGTCGAGGCGCCAGAGCCCGTGGACGCGTCATCATCGATGCAAGCTGCGGCGCAGATGGTAAGCTCTCTTCCAGCCCGTGTGGTTGGTACAGAGCTGGTGAGAGTTCTGGGGCTGGAGGATGTGGCGCCAGCTCCAGAAAAGTCCAGCAGAGGTGGCTGGTGGCAGAGGACAACAGCTCCTTTGGCTTAGGGCAGCCCCACAGGCTGGGGAAGGCCTCCATTACCTTCACTGCCACGTCCAGGCACTTAAGAGCCTCCTCCAACATGTGGGTGATGTGAGTGTTTGCCACGAGGGACATGAATGTGCGAACTGCCCACCGCTTGCCTGCGTTGGGACCACCAGTCGCCGGCCTGCCTGCTGAGTTCTTGTATGGACCTCCGGGCAAATGAGGTTTTTAAGGTAAGACTCATGGTGCAGGCAGGATCAGGTGCAAAGATGATTTATTAAATAAAAACTCAGGAACAAAATAATAGTAGCACTAGGGCTGAAAATAAAACTAAGCAAACAAGGCAAAAACAAACTCACGGAGAAACTCAGGGCCAGGAGCTCACAGGAATAGTGATAGCTGATCATGACAAAAACATGGCGGGATAGACAATGACCTCTCAACGAACAAAGAACAGAGACTCACATATATAGGGGAGGGAACAACTAACAAGATGCAAGACAGCTTGGAACAATCAAGGGCAGTATGGTAACACATGAGGGGAAAATGGCTATGAGTATGGAAACATGAGGAGCTGGAGATAATAGGTAGACAAATGTACACACAAGACCACAATAATGACAATAAAGACAAACAGGGGATAAGCATAGCAGACCAGGGGAAACACAGAAGACACACAATGCAAATAATAATCATAATAATAATCAAATTACAAAAAATAACCACAAAACAACAAAAGAGGATGAGTACAGGACTTCATGTAACGACAATGACTGGGGGAGCACAAAGGACTCTTAATAATAATAATGATAATGATAACATTTATTTTTTTAATTTTATTTGTTTATTTGTCAGGGACAGTGCAATAAACATAGACAAAAAAGAAAATCTGATGTGTTGCACGGAGAGTGTATAGCATTAAGCTAGTTTGCAACTCTTGTCCCTGGATGGGCTTTAGAGAAAAGAAACAGATAAAAAGAGAAAAAGATGAAGAAAAACCAAAAAACCAAAATGAAAACAGTATAAACATTATCCACATACATCAATGCAAACAAAATTATAAATACACAATATAAAAACCTGATTCACATTTGCCTGTTACAGTAAAATGCCTGTTACACATTTGCCTTCCCTTCTTCACTCACACCCTGCAGACAATCATTTCATACATGGGTACATTCTTGTTTACTTTTCAGCCAGTTTTTAACCTTTGTAGTAAATGTTTTAAAATCCGTTATTATTTTGATTTCATTTGGCATTGTGTTCCAGATATGACTGCCCTTTACAGAAAAAGCTGTTTGTCCAAATGCGGTTCTGCGGTGGGATGTTTTACAGTTATTGTTATCAGAACTCCTGGTGGCTCTGCTGCTGTCCTGTCTTTAGATGAATCCAACAAGTGGCTCTGGCGCTGATTTATGGAAACATTTAAAAATTAATTTCAGAAAACAAAGGTCAATGAAACTCTCAAAACTCAGTAGATTAGATTTTTTTAGAATATAACAATGATGCCACCTAATGGGCTTTTTATCCAGAATTTTTAGAGTTTGATTATATAATGAACCTATATGTTTTATTGTAGATAAAATATAAAGATATTGTAGATATTATAGTCCTATAAAACAATACAGTGACAGACAGCAACAAAAAAATATTCCTTGGATCACCAAGGGGTTAATAAATGCATGTAAAAAGAAGAATACATTATATAAACAATTCATTAAATGCAGAATGGTGGAAGCTGAGATCAAATATAAAAGATATATAAATAAGCTTACCACTATAATGAGGACCTGTAAGAAAGAATATTACAACAGAATACTAGAGGATAACAAAAATAACATAAGAGGAATATGGCAAGTACTCAAGGGGATTATTAGTAATCGTCCTAAGTATGCAAATTATCCAGAATATTTTATCGAAAACGACAGTTTGATTAATAATATGGAAGATGTGGTCAGTGGTTTCAATAAATTTTTTGTAAACGTTGGTCCTGAATTAGCAAAATCAATAGTGACTCCAGAAACAAACCACAGTGGGTCTGTGAATGAAATAGAGGATAGAAACCCAAACACAATCTTTTTGGGTGCAGTTACTGAAAAGGAAATTATCGAGACTGTGAGTAAATTTAAGAACAAAAAATCAACGGACTGGAATGAAATTGACATGACAATAGTGAAAAAAGTAATTGAGGGAATTGTTAAGCCACTCACTCACATCTGTAACCTGTCATTTCAAACTGGTACATTTCCAGACAAAATGAAAATAGCAAAAGTAACACCTCTTTACAAAACAGGAGACAGTCATTGTTTCACAAATTACAGGCCAGTCTCTTTACTCTCACAATTCTCCAAAATACTTGAAAAAATATTCACTAAGAGACTGGATGATTTCATTGAAAAACACAACCTCCTTACAGATAGCCAGTATGGTTTTAGAGCAGATAAATCTACATCTTTGGCACTGATCGAACTTATAGAAGAAATTACTAGTTGTATAGACAAAAAAAAGGTTGCTGTAGGAGTATTTATAGACTTAAAGAAAGCTTTTCACACCATTGACCACAGAATAGTTCTAAGGAAACTGGAAAGGTATGGGATAAGAGGGGTAGGACTGAGTTGGGTGGAAAGTTATTTAAGTAACAGACAACAATTTGTACAAATTGGTGAGCACAAATCACCCTGCATGGACATCACTTGTGGTGTGCCCCAGGGGTACACCACAAGTTTGGTGTGACCCAAACTCTTTATCTTGTATATAAATGACATATGCCAAGTATCAAAAATTCTGAAATTTATTTTGTTTGCGGATGACACAAATATCCTTTGCACTGGTGAGAATTTGCAGCAGGTTTTAGAGGTGGTCACAACTGAAATGGAAAAATTAACGCAGTGGTTCAACAAAAATAAATTATCTCTAAATCTAAAAAAAACAAAGATTATGTTGTTTGGAAATTATAAAATAAATCATGAAATAATGATAACGATAGATGATACCAGAATACAAACAGTACAGGAAAATAAGTTTCTGGGGGTGACGCTAGACAGTAAAATCTGCTGGAAACCTCACATCAGTCACATCCGGGCTAAATTAGCAAAATGTATAGGCATACTGGGGAAGACAAGACACATCGTGGACTATAAATCATTGGTCTTATTGTACAATTCATTGTTTTTACCTTATCTTAACTACTGTGTAGAAGTCTGGGGAAATACCTACAAGACCAACCTACAAGCAATATGCACATTACAAAAAAGAGCTATAAGGATAATACACAATGCAGGATATAGAGACCATACCAATTCGTTGTTCTTGAAGTCACATGTCATAAAGTTCATCGATTTAGTTAAATTTAAGACAGCACAAGTAATGTACAGGGCAATTAACAATCAACTCCCAACTAATATACAAAAAATATTTAAAAAAAGAGACAATGATCATAATTTGAGAGGAGACTTAAACTTCACAAAACCCAAGATACGTACAACCAAGAAAAGTATGTGCATATCTGTCTGTGGGGTGGATTTGTGGAATAGTCTGGAGCCGGAACTGAAACTATGTACAAACAGAAATCAATTTAAAAAGAGGTATAAGCACCATTTGTTGAAAGGATATATGTTAGAAGGGTAGAATTTATATGTACGATTCATTATGTTCACTCTGGGACATTATGGGACACTATGGAATGGTGGGTGGGACAGCACTGTGTGTATCTGTGTCGTTTGAGACTGGTTTTGAAATATAGACTTCATTGTATGTTAGAATGGACAGGTGTTAATGTTGATCTGTAAAAAATACAGTAAATTGTTTACTTGGGGTATTAAAGGTAGTAATTTGTATAAAATTCACATGGGTGTATCGATGGAAAAGAGGAGTTGGAATTAATAAGTGTTCACTTCTTCCTTCTCCCTTTCGAACAGTGTATACTGTAACTTTATTGCATTTGCTATTTGCTTGTTTTTGTTAAATTTTTTGTGTTCGAAATAAACTATCTATCTATCTAGAAGGAGCTGCTTGAGCCCAAACTGTCAGACAGTATGATATATGCGAAAAAACCATAGAATGCATATACAGTATGGATGCTTGGTGTGGTATGTAATGTCTAATTAATTTAAAGCAATTCAAAATTTTTTTTACTGTTTTAGAAATCTTCTTTATGTGAAGATTAAATTTGAGTTGAGGATCTAGTACAATGCCAAGGTATTTGAAATCTGTAACTGAACTGATATCTTGATCATGTATATTAACTTTAAAATGTTGCAAGTTACATTTTTTGATTGAAAAGCACATTGAAACTGTTTTCTGAAGGTTCAGCAGTAGATGGTTCTGAATGAGCCACTCTTGGACATCAACCATGCTTGAAGACAGGACGTCTGCAGCCTGAGCTGGAGTCTTAGCAGCTGTGTAAATAACTGCATCATCTGCATAAAGTTGACATGTTGCAGCTGAGCAGTGTAATGGCAGGTCATTAATAAAAATGCTGAAAAGTAAAG
Organism: Pholidichthys leucotaenia; assembly: GCA_020510985.1. Lineage (NCBI taxonomy): Eukaryota > Metazoa > Chordata > Actinopteri > Cichliformes > Pholidichthyidae > Pholidichthys > Pholidichthys leucotaenia. The sequence goes on from CM035838.1 coordinate 402,262,489, forward strand.
GACCAAGAATGGACCCTTGTGGGATACCCATACAATTATTTAAAAGGAAGGATTTATCCTGGTGAACGTTTACACACTGTTCTCTGTTCTGAAGATAAGATGCAAACCATTTTATTGTATTGGGAGAAAAGTTAAAAGATACCATTTTGGATAAAAGCAAGCTGTGGTTTACAGTGTCAAAAGCCTTTCTGAGATCCAGAAAAACAGCTCCCACCACATTACCCCTGTCCAAGGACTGTTTGATATTTTCAATAAGGCAGCAGTTTGCTGTTTCTGTTGAGTATCCTGGTCTAAAACCAAATTGGTGTGGATGAAGAAGTTGACTGTCTTGTAGATAGTCTATCAGCTGTGTAGCTACAACTTTTTCAAGAACCTTAGACAGGACTGGTAAAATAGAGATTGGGCGGTAATTACATATATCTTTACTACCCGATTTAAAAACTGGTATGACGACAGCTTTTTTCCAGCCAGATGGAAATGTACAGGACCTAATGGAGAGATTAATGAGATGAGTCAGTGGTTTGATTAATATTTTGCTGTGCGTTTTGAGAAAGGAAGTGCTCATATTGTAGATATCATTAGTTTTTGAGTTTGAAAGTGTTTTAACAATGCCAGCAATTAAATCTTCATTTACCTCATTAATGTGAAAAGAAACTGTTGAGAGTATTGGTTTAGTATTGTTGAGCACATTTGGCAGCACAGAGTTTTTTGTTAATTCTTCCACTGACTCCACAAAATATGAATTAAATTTATTTGCCAATGTAGCATTATCACTGATGGTTTTGCCATTAATTCTAAGTTCCTTTACCCCCTTCTGATCATTTTTTTTGTTGGTTAAGTTATTTAAATGCCTCCATAGGGAACTGTTGTTACCCTTTGCATGTTCTATCAATTTATTGTAATAAGATGCTTTTGATTTACGCAGCTCTTGTACCACTTTATTTCTTAAACTTTTGTAAACGAGGTGATCATTTTGTAGTTTAGAGGTTAGTGATGTTTTCAATGCAGAGTCTTGCCTCTTCATAAGTTTTCTTATTTCATTATTTAACCATGGTAGGCTAATCTTCTGTTGTCTACTTTTAATTTGCTTTGTAAATTTATCTATAGACTTTGTGATTGTTGCAGTTATAAAATTACAACAATCATGTACTTCATATATTGACATGAGCTGCTCCCAATTTTGATTCTCTAAGTGATGTTCAAACGCCGCAGTTTTTGATTTGGGAATAATAAAATTTACTTTGTCAATATCAACTCCCGCAAAATACTGTAGTCGCTTTTTAGTAAGTTTTCTGACAGCAAGAACCATATTATGATCTGAGAGACCAGTTACAAGATTATAGGTTCTGGTTATTTGTTCTGGTTTATTAGCAAATGCCATGTCAATAAGTGTTCTAGATTGTTTGGTTATCCTGGTGGGTCCTTTGATCATTTGTTGGTAATTAAATTTAGTCATGAGACTTTTCAGTTTCTGTTTGTCCTTTTTATCAGACCAGTTAATATTAAAGTCACCATAAAATATTGTTTCTCTGCACCTCTCAAGTTGTTTAACCAGATCACTTAATTCATTATAGAATAATACTCAAGGAAAAAAACAATGAAACCCAAAAGAACATAAAGTGGAGGCATGGTCACCTAGCTGTGGCCAGATCATAACAGAGATTTTTTTTTAAGTCAGTTGAAGATTAATGGAAACAGTCATCTCTTTGTTTTGCTACTTAACACTAAAGTTTTCACCATAAAATTAAACTGAATTATTATTCATGACCCCCTGGATCACCACGTTATCATGGTGGAGGAGTCTGTATGTCCTAATGATCCCACGAGCTAAATTGTCGAGGGGCAATTTGCTCCTGGAATGGTCTCCCAAGGCAAACTGGTTCTTGGTCAAGTGTCAGAGCAAGAGCAGTCCAGTGGATACCCATGAAGAAGTTACAACAGGGACCCAATGTACCCCACACATTTTTGGGGTTACAGGAGCTCGAAAGCAAGCACCTGCCAACCAGATTTTTGTCCGTAGAACCCGGCTGGGCTCAGCCCAAGTTCGCCACATGGGTCCACCCTCCAGTGGGCTCACCACTTGCAGGAGGGATCATGAGTATCACGGTGCTATGTGAACTGGGCGACAGTTTGGACTTCTCTGTTTGGACTGCTGCCCCAGTGACTCAGACCAATCTATAAGTGGTAGAGGATGGATGGATGGATGGATGGCTATTAGGAGGCTTTATTGACAGTTCAGGTAAACAACTTCACTCTCCAATTTCTTAATCTACTCCCTCAACTGAAAAGAACTCTGAAGCAGTACTTTGCTCGCCAATAACAAAAATGGCACCTAGATTGTTAAAATGTGACAGCAAGGGGTCCTGTTCAACCATCAACTGTGTGATGATCTGGGAGTGAGAATGTGCAAACTAATACTAACATAATTAAGTTCTATATGGGTGGTCCTCATAGAAATACAAAACACAACCATCAACATACCTCTAAACCACACAGTTTCCTGCTGTTTTAATCAAAATTAAACAGTTTAGTGCCATTTAAATTCTTAAATCTCTAACTACATTGAATGAACAAAATAAACAGCAGTTAGCTGATTTCAGTTGATCCCCACTAACAGACCGTGGGCTCCTCTGAGCCACTGAACTTGTCTGTAGTTTTGTAATGTTTATTAAAGAAAATCTGTTTACTGCTGTTTAAACTGATGCCAGAAACAACAGTATTCATGAGATAGGCCCAAATACGCTAATGATAATTTTCATCACTGTTCAGGGAAACTGCACAATCTGTTGGAAACTTGCAGAGAGCTTGATGAGCCTCAGTTATTGACAGAAAAGTTGTTGCCTCTGGCGTCTAAACAAGCCAGTGTGTTGGCATTATAAACAACCCTAAACTTGATATTGATGTTGCATGCAGTTATCAAAGCTGAACAGTTTTGAAGGGGTATGGCTCAACACTACATGTGTAAAAAGATTCTGTTTATAGAATTAAAACTTCTCTCTAATAAGTGCTGTTCCTCACTGCAGCAGTGGGACAGCCAAGACATTAAGTACAGCTTAAGGGCTGTTTTATTCCCCTCCTAGCTGTCCAATTACTACAACTGTAGCCAAATAATGAGGCTTTCCTACTGGTGCTTGACATACTTTTTAGAAAATACTTTATGTAACTTCAAAACTAATGTGAGATTAAAATTCAGAGATTTGAGGATCATACACTACAAGCATATCTCAAAACTTGTTTCTTGTATAATAATGGGGAGTGTTTTCTCTGCTGTTTATCAACTCCAAAGATGCTGAGATTTTGGTTGTACTTTGGGTAAGATTGAAAATGAGAGGGAGTTATCTTGTATGTTTTTATAGTGTTTTACATGTGATGTACCGAGTAGGGTTATTTCTTTTTTTCCTTCACCTTGTTTCTGTCTCCTTGTTTATTTCTGCTGCTCTTCACCTCCTCTTCCCTGCAGCATCTTCTGGTTTCTACAGGCAGTGTATGGAACACAAAGGCCGCCTCTGTGCAGGAAACAGGTATGCTGTAAGAGAATAACCCAAGGACACTCACACCAATTAATAAAGTGCTCCTGGAGCTGTGTGTGTTTCCCTGAGTGCTGTGTGTGAGCAGTAGTTGAGCTCTTATTATCTGTTCTCTGTCTAGGCACATTGAGTAATGTGACAGATAACAGTGACCGAGGGATGTGTAATTTTTGAATCACTGTCTGCTGTTCTCCAAAAATCCTGCCTTCTCAGCTGTCTCGCTCTCTCATTTTCAAAGCCCATGCAATGCCTTGTTTCTATTTTTGTGTATCTAAGCATAAATGCATTTTGGTTTTGTTCCCTAGCATGAGTGTCTTTGTGCTTCGTGTGGCCATTAATGTGGTTAACTTGGTAGAGTTTTGGCCCCCTGCTTTGAGCTGTAATGAAACTGAACCATACCGTCCCTGAATTTCTTATTTAAAAAGAATAAGTCAAGGCACATCCTGTCCTGTGCTTCACAGTTCATTCCTCACTGTATTGAAGATGCATTCTGTGTTATGCCTTCTCTGTTCATCTCAGCTGCCCTTATTTTCTCTATATTTCCCCCTTTATTTCTGTCAGTTATTTTCATGTATTGATGCTCATGGTTATTTTCAATGTCTCTCTCTTGTGTGCAAATCTCCCTCTCAACCATTCTTCCAGGAACCCAAATCTGAATGCAGCTTGCTGTGATTTTCTACAGAAACTCAGTGTGTGTCTGCTTTCCCAGTCAGACTACCCTTCTGGCTCCCACCAGCACGGTATGCAAATGAAAATTCACGCTTACACCACACACAGAGCTACGTGTAGCAGCAGCAAAGACCCTGTTGTTACTGTTAGCTTCATGCAGTGATGTCAGACAAGTGTTCTGACACTGTTGCATAGATTCTGTTGATGCAGCTAAAGATTTCTTTGCTTTGTATAATATAGAAGTGGGCAGTTACGAATGTTATGAATTCATTTTAACTTGGAAAACAATTGTTAATGTATTTTGTCCTTAATATCTCAGTCAGATTTTGAAACCTGTTTCATAGTTAGTCAGACAGTGATGTGTTTTCTGTGTAAATATTAGTTTGGCCACATGCTCTGCTACAGACCAGCAATGATTTATAACTACATTGCAATATATAAATCAAATAAGTTCATATAACCTTATACAACTTTTTTAAGGTTTTTATTTAACATTGTCCATTTTTAGTCAAAAGCTGGTATACAATGAACTACAAATAACAATTGTCTTTAGCTTATCCTTCACTGATAGCATCCTCAGAGATGTGACAACAAAATTAAAAATGGTAGTTTTGCAGTGAAATCAACTCCATCTTTATAATGAACTGAAAAAAAGAATTACAAATTCCCATTATCAATTGTAAAAAAAAGATTATATATTCATGATTATCAAGTGTTTTATGTTGCTCTAGCAGTAATTTGTTGAATATGAGGGTCACAAGTATGTTCACTGAATGAAAATGCAATTACAAACCCCAATTGTAATGAAGTTGGGACATTGTGTAAAACAAGGCTATTCAATTACAAAATCAGTTGGGCCACAATTTGAAGTCAAGACATGTAACTGGGACGCACATGTTCAGCAATCTGTTGAATAAGACAACTTTCAAACCAACACAGATCAATATGACAAAGGCTATGCACTTTTTATTCACTGTCTTGGTTTTAAATGTGCACTTGGCACATGACAGAGGCACATCAAAAGTGCATAAAAATACAATAACAGTGCTGGGGTTGAGCAGAACTTGAAGTAGTAGAAATATTTTTCCTCTTGAACAACAATTAAATAGAATGGAAAAAATAAAATTCTGTAAATAACCATTTTGGTCACATCTTACTCAGGCATATCTCAAAGTGCATAAAAACTCAATGTGCACTGTTAGTAACATTAACATTTGTTTCCCTTTTGAAATAAAATATATTACATCCTGGTCATAACTGACTTTGTGACATCACAAAAAGCATTTAGCTGAATAAAAAATGAACTGTCAAGCACTTAAGTGCACAAATCCCCCCAAGAAAAGATTGATAACATTGACAAACGTTCCACATCCACTATTGTGGTTTCTTTTGTTTTAAATCACAACATGTGAGTAGGAACCTCTTTTTATAATTACACATTCCATTACACACACATATCAGTCCAGACAGGGTTAAACTATGGCAGCACATGGGGAGAGCATAATTGTGTACCATCTTAGACAAGAACAAAGAGCAGGGGCTCCCTGGTGAGATAACAAGGAGGTGTGAAGGATGAATGAAGTGAATGCAATGTGACGCGAAGGTCACCTTTTGTGTGTTAGAAGCTTCTAGAGCAGGGGTGTCCAAACTTTTTGCAAAGATGGCCAGATTTGGTCAGGTGAAAATGTATGGGGGCCGACCATTCAGCCTGAAATTCCTCGAACCATTACCATTGTAAATTACCATGTAAATATGTAACTATATCACTTTGCTGTCTGCAGCTAGGTTGACATTGCAAATAAGAATCTGTTGTCAATTGCATTACCAGGATAGTTAAAGGTTAAAATAATAATAAATTACATACAAATAAACTATTTTATGAAATTTGACTCTGAATATTTTTAGAAATGTGTATTTATTGATTTTGTTTCAACAAATCACATCCCAGTGCATTTTGACAAAGAATAATATAGTCCAGTGTTTTTCAACCTTTTTTAAGCCAAGGCACATTTTTTACATTGACAAAATCCTGGGGCACACCACCAACCAAAATGACACTCTATAGCCTAACACAGTAAAAATAATAAAATACAGTTAGCAATACAGTAGCAATACAGTTTCTAAATGTATTTATACTCAGTGTGAACCCTGGGCCTGTTTAGATGAACACAAAGCTGATATCCTGGCAGGAATGGAAGAAAGACACACATGGAGCTCTTCCTCAACAGCTCTCAGTCTCTCTCAGTTTTTAGTGTTTATCACAGTCAAGTTTGAAAAGCTCAGCTCACACAGATATGTCGTGGAAAATGGGAGCAATGTTGAAATAGCTTTGTTGGCCAGAATGGGGAACTCCTTGGCAGCAGTCAACCAAAAACTGTCCAAAGGAAGATCAGCAAAGTTTAGCTTTAAACCATGATCTTGTTTCAGTTCAATGAGTTCTTCTTGCTCCTGTAAAGTCATGTCGTTTCCAACAGCTGATGCTGAGCTGTATGGGCCACAGTTACATGGGCAAAATTTTTTCAATCTGATTACAATTCAGATCAGAATTTTACTGTTTACATGGATCCTGAAAAAGCTGATCTGATTTGGACGTGCATTTTCATGTGTCACAGGTTTGAACGGAATAAATCATTTTGACATGCGCAGGTCGACATTCAAAAAATAGTAGAAGAAGAAGCAACTTCCAGTGTTAGCGAGCCCTGCTTCGTGTCGAAATTGACCTGTATTGTGTTATTCAGACTGTACTTTTGCTTCTGCTAGTCTCCGTAATGAAGCTACAAGTACATACTTCTGCATATGATGAACAGAGGGAGACAGCAGGACGATACAGACCAGTTTTGTTTTACTCCTGCTATGTTTTCCGCTAGCTGCTGCTAAGGCGGAAATGTGTCACGTCGACGTGCGGCTGGTGTACAGACATGCGCAGTAAACATATTTTCTGCCCTGTGTTCAGAATAAGTGTTTTCATGCGCACCATTCGGATTAACAATCGGCATAACCCACCCCTCTCAATCGGAATGAAATTTTGATCCGAATGAGCGTGATCGGGTCAGAATATTCAGATTGCCATGTTTACGTGAAGTATTTTTATTCCAATCAGGCTTTTAATCCGGTTACTTGTGTCCGTGTAAACATAGCCACTCACTTGAGTAATTAAGTTAAATTGGATAATTTCCCACCGCACACCCAACGATCTCTCACGGCACACTAGTGTGCCGCGGCACACAGGTTGAAAATCACTGGTATAGTCAAATTAAATGACAGAAATTTGACAAAACTGTGGTTTGATCATCACAAAAAATCAATTCACTGAGACTTTGGAATTTATTCTCCTCAGAAAAATAAAAAAAATGTACCTGCATTAATGTGAAGGGTGACACTGGTGTTTCGACTGCAGTAAGCAGGCCAGGTCTGGCTCAAAAGCAGTGGTTTTGATGCACAAGATGTCACGCAGATGAGAGTCACTTAGTCTTGTCCTCACACGGTTCTTGTTAGTGTTCATAACCGAGAACATCTTCTCGCACAAGTATGTTGAGCCAAACAAGCTCAGCATTTTCTTAGCAAATGTTCGAATCTCTTGGGACCTGTCTTTGTCCAGCTGGCGGTAAAAGTCGACAAGAGGCAGTTGTTGGTGGCTGCAGTGTGACACTCCGCGTCACATTGCAGCTCAATGAGCTCCAGCTGCAGGTGGTCTGGAGCGTCATTAGGATCCACGGAAAAAGGAGTGGAAAAAAGTGTGATCTCCTTTTCAATAGCTGCGAAATCCCTGAAACGTTGTTGAAACTCCTCAGTCAGAGATGAGATGTTTTCTGTGTACCTCCTCATTTGTGCACTAATATTGTTTTCTGGAAAACTGGTCATCATTTCCTGCAGTGATGGGAAATGTGTGGTGTTGGGCTGCGTTTGTGACAGGTGCCTTTGGAAAAGTAGCAGCTTTGTCCGAAAAGCTTTTATGTATGAATACAGTTGGCTCACCACTGCATTTTGCCCCTGAAGGCTTGTGTTCAGCGCGTTCAGATGTCGTGTTATGTCAACTGAAAATCCAAAATCAGCCAGCCAAACAGGATCACAGAGTTCCAGCATTGGCTGTCCGATACCGGAAAGTTCACACAGGGGTCACGCGACGAGAATGCGGCCACAGGTCTACTGCCACCCTCTGGTGAAATATAAAATTGCTGTTTTTGGTATGTGTGTATTGTTGACTGTGGGAAACTGTGCTGGCGGGCCACATATTATTGATTTTATGACAGGACGCTTCGGGCCGGTGGAAATTTGGACACGGGCCGGACTTTGGGCATGCCTGTTCTAGAGGAATGCCATGTTATTTAAGAGAAGAGTCTCTGCTGAGATGTCATTCTGTCTATGCTTGTTGTGTGAGTTGTGTAATAAACCGTCTGAGCCAAATCCGCCTCTTCATTTACACGCTCCACACTGGTGACCCAAGACGAATCATGGAACACGAAGAAAGATCCCTGGAGCCAACCTCGACGGGAACCCCCAGCCACGCATGTGCTGTTGCGATCAAGCTACCGGATTTTTGGCAGCACAACCCGCGCTCCTGGTTCCACCTCATCGAGGTGCAGTTCGCCCTCCGGGGGATATCGGCAGATGACACCAAGTTCTACTATGTGGTCGCAGCGCTCGACGCCCGCACGGCTCAGCACATAGAGAGCCTGCTCGATCCGCCACCAACCGACAGCAAGTACGACGCGCTGAAGGCTGCGCTCATCCAGCACTTCACACTCTCGGATGGTGAGAGAGCAGAGAGACTCCTGACGCGGATCGAGTGGGGGGACGGGTCAGTCATAGACCTGATGGAGAAGATGCTGAGGTTAAAGGGCACAGACGACGACCATTTTATTTTTACCCACCTCTTCCTCCGGAACCTTCCGACAGCGGTGAGAGCGACTCTGGCCAATTCGCCGTTGCTGGCCAAGCGGGACTATCGTGCGCTAGCCCGGGAAGCAGACCAGATCATCGTCGCCACCAGGGCGTTCACGACCATTGCGGCAGCGACGGAGCTCGGCGCGACGACCGGAGGAGGCGAGGAGCCATCGACGGCAGCAGCAGCGGGGGCCAAGGAACGTGGGGGAGACACGCTTTGTTTCTACCACCGCCGCTTCGCAGAGAGGGCACGCAAATGTATACCACCGTGCCAATTCAAGCGACTCGGGAAACGCCAAGACCGGGGGTCGGTAGCAGCCGCGACCCTCGGGGAGGAGAACAAGCTGCTCTACTTGACGGACGCACGCTCGGGGAGGCATTTCCTCGTGGACACCGACGCCCAGAAGAGTTTCATCCGGCCGACCTACGCTGACTGGCTGGCAGGATCTAGCGGTCCCGAGATGGCGGCAGCAAACGGCTCGGAGATTAAGACCTTTGGTGAGAGGACTCTACTCTTGTCTCTACAAGGCCGTACATTTGAGTGGACTTTTGTCATAGCAGCATTGAATTACCATATACTGGGGGCTGATTTTCTGTGTGCACATGGTTTGTTGGTAGATGTCGCTAACAGACGCCTAGTTAATGCACTGTCCTTTGACTCTCTCCCCTGTATAGCTCGAGTGACCCGGCCAACAGCACAAGCCAACGTCACAGCTACATGCGGTAAGTTCCACACACTGCTCACTCAGTTCCCAGCACTCACAGTCCCAACGTTTTCGGCAGCCATCACTAAACACGGGGTGGAGCATTTTATCACTACCACCGGGCCGCCCGTTTTTGCAAGACCTCAGAATCAAAATCAGAATCAGAATGAGATTTATTGCCATTGTTCATGTAGTACACAAACTAGGAATTTGTCTCGGTGCAATGCTGCAACATTAAACATGGAGTAGCACTAAAGATAAAAATAAAAAACTATGCATGCAATAAAAGGTAGAATATGAATAAGTAATACTAATCTATGCAATTTTTAAATATATTAACAAGCAGCAGATATTGTGGAGTTCCACATAGTGCAGTCGGTAGTGCAAAAAGAAAACAGTGATAATTGTCATGAGTCCGGTTGAGCTGCTGTACGTAGTGCGCAAGAGTCTAATAAGTCACTTAGTGTTCAGCAGTCTGATGGCAGAGGGGAAGAAGCTGTTCATGTAGCGGGAGGTTTTAGTCTGAATGGACCAAAGTCTTCTGCCTGAGGGGAGGGGGGCAAACAGTGCGTGTCCAGGGTGTGAAGGGTCGGCTATGATCCGACCTGCACGCCTCCGGGTCCTGGAGATGTACAGGTCCTGGAGGGATGGGAGCTTGCAGCCGATCACCTTCTCAGCAGCGCGCACAATGCGCTGCAGTCTTAGTCTGTCCCTGGCGGTGGCTCCTGCGTACCACACGGTGATGGAGGTGGTGAGGATGGACTCAATGATGGCTGTGTAGAACTGCACCAACATCTTGGTGGGTAGCTTGAGCTTCCTCAGCTGCCACAGGAAGAACATCCTCTGCTGGGCCTTTTTGATGAGGGAGCTGATGGTCGGCTCCCACTTGAGGTCCCGGGTGATGGTGGTGCCCAGGAAGCGGAAGGAATCCGCAGTGGTGATGGGAGAGTCTGTGAGGGTAAGGGGGGCAGAGGGGCTGTGACTTTTCTGAAGTCCACGATCTCGGCGCTTGGACGCAGCTAAACTGGCCATAGCGCGCGAGGAGTTCGCCAACCTGGAGAGGTTGGGCATCATCAGGCGCTCAAACAGCCCATGGGCTTCCCCGCTGCACATGGTCCCTAAAGCTGAGGGTTTGTGGCGACCTTGCGGGGATTTCCGCAGGTTGAACAACGCCACATCGCACGACCGCTACCCAATTCCTCACATTCAGGATTTTTCCGTTCACCTTGCAGGAGCGTGCGTTTTTTCTAAAATAGACCTGATCCGCGGTTACCACCAAGTCCCAGTGCGTGCTGAGGACATACCCAAAACAGCGGTAATAACTCCATTCGGTTTATTCGAGTTTTTGCGCATGCCTTTTGGGCTTAAAGGAGCTGCACAGACGTTCCAAAGCATGATGGATGCAGTGCTGTGCGATCTCCCTTTCGTGTTCGTCTACCTGGACGATATCTTAGTAGCCAGCGCGTCCGAAGACGAACACGAAACCCACCTCACGACGGTTTTCCGGAGGTTGGAAGACCACGGGTTAATAATCAACCCAGCGAAATGTCAGTTCGGGGTGATGGGGATTGATTTTTTGGGGCACCGCGTCTCTCCCGAAGGAGCAATCCCGCTGCCTGACAAAGTGCGCGCAGTGGCAGATTTTCCCCGGCCGCAAACAGTCAGGGCGCTACAAGAATTTTTGGGAATGGTGAGCTTTTATAACCGTTTCCTTCCCCGTGCAGCGCAGCTCATGCAACCACTGTACGCTGCGCTCAAAAAACAGAAACCCGTGGATAGGGTCGAATGGACCCCGGAGCGAGAGCGGGCGTTCTTGGAAGTCAAAGCAGCCCTGGCAAACGCCGCATTGCTGGCACATCCAGACCCAACGACCCGCATAGCGCTCACCACTGACGCTTCAGATGTGGCCATAGGGGCTGTCGTGGAGCAGGGCGCAGGGCGCAGTTTCACCGCGTTCGTTGACCACAAGCCGCTAACATTCGCGGTGGCCAAGGTTTCAGAACCGTGGTCGGGCCGGCAGCAGAGACAGCTGGCCGCGATCTCAGAGTTTACTACCGATATTCAGCATGTGTCGAGCAAACTGAATGTAGTGGCAGACTGCCTCTCACGCACCGTGGTGGCCCCGGTCTGCGTGGGGATAGATTACGCAGCCATGGAGGTTAGTGATGCGAACGTGCGCATCCAGTCTGGACCAACAGGGTTAAGGCTGGAGAGCAGGGTGCTGCAGGATGGCATGCCCCCCCCAATCTGCGATGTCTCCATGGGTCGCCCACGCCCCGTGGTCCTGGCCACGTGGCGCCGCCGCGTGTTTGAGTCGGTTCACTCTTTGGCGCACCCAGGAGTGCGCGCGTCGGTCAAAATGGTAGGAGAGAAATTTGTGTGGCCGAGCCTTCGCAAACAAGTGAAAGAGTGGGCGGCAGCCTGCGTGGCGTGCCAACGAGCCAAAGTACACAGACACACGAAGGCTCCCTTGGAGCCGTTTCGCATTCCGGCTAAGAGGTTCGACCATGTCCACGTGGACCTCGTGGGCCCCCTCCCGCCATCACAGGGGTACACGCACCTCCTGACAATGGTGGACCGCACCACGCGCTGGCCAGAAGCGGTTCCGCTGGCGGCAACCACGTCCAAGGAGGTGGCGCACGTGTTTTTAACAGCATGGGTGGCGCGTTTTGGAGTCCCGTCGGACATTACGTCCGACAGAGGCCCTCAATTTGTTTCCGAACTCTGGTCAACAATGGCCCGCAGCCTGGGTGTCACAATTCACCGCACAACCGCGTACAATCCACAGGCTAATGGGTTATGCGAACGTTTTCATAGATCATTGAAAGCGGCTCTCAGGGCTTCACTGACGGATGCAAATTGGGTAGACAAGCTACCGTGGGTTTTATTGGGGTTACGTTCTGCACCTAAAGAGGATCTGGAAGCTTCCCCGGCAGAACTCGTTTTTGCGCAACCACTCCGGCTGCCCGGGGAGTTTCTGCCAGATAATTCCGCGCCAGACAGCCCCCCGTCTCAGCTGTTGCAGCGTAGCATAGACACAGGCACGCTGCCGGGCCCTGCCTACCACAGTTTTCCGCGCGTTTTTGTGCCTAAAACTTTGAAAAACGCGGAGTTCGTGTTTGTCAGACATGACGCCCACCGCCCTCCACTGCGCCCACCCTATGATGGACTGTTCAGAGTGCTGGAAACAGGGGATACGCATTTTTTGCTAGACTTGGGGGGTAGGAGGGAAAAGATTGGCATAGACAGACTCAAACCCACTTTCGTGGTGGCAGACGAGCAGGTGCTGTTGGCGAGGGTCCCTCGGCGTGGAAGACCCCCACGGGGAGCTCCCCAGAGAAAAGATTCCCCAGAGCACCCACACGGACAGACAAAAAGTTTTCCCCCCCAAACATCAACCCCCCAGCATGACAGCGCCGCGGAGGCGGTGAATCCTGGTTACAGCAGATACGGGAGAAGACTGAAGCCCAAGCAGCATGTGGACTGATGTTTAATGGTTCTATCACAGCATACGGACTGTTATTCTATTGTTCTATCCAAGATGCTCGGGGGGGTGGTATGGCGGCACATGGGGAGAGCATAATTGTGTACCATCTTAGACAAGAACAAAGAGCAGGGGCTCCCTGGTGAGATAACAGGGAGGTGTGAAGGATGAATGAAGTGAATGCAATGTGACGCGAAGGTCACCTTTTGTGTGTTAAAAGTTTCTAGAGGAATGCCATGTTATTTAAGAGAAGAGTCTCTGCTGAGATGTCATTCTGTCTATGCTTGTTGTGTGAGTTGTGTAATAAACCATCTGAGCCACATCCACCTCTTCATTTACACGCTCCACAAAATCAGTGATTTTCATCATCAATTTTACACTTCAGCGTTGACAGTGACATGTTTTAAGTTGCCTTCACACCAAACGTGAATGGGCATATTTTTCATGCGGCGCAGTTACATTATATAACTCAATGTAAACACACGGATAGACATGAATTCACCATCAGAGTGAGTTGCAGACAGGCGAAGTTGCCTTAACACTTCTGCAGCTGTGTTGTTGCATTTACAGTCTGTAGTAATTAATGGATTTCTGCAATTCTGTGAAACGTGTTGGCCTTTGCTTCTCTGGCTGGACCAGAGACTGGGCCTGGGCCACTCGGAGGTTGGTTCTGGGCTGCTAATTGAATAGGCCTGGTGTAAAATGTAAATAAAAAACAGAATACAATGAAAGCACCACAGGTGCTGATGCCTCAGTGCTTGTGGCATGGTAGCATGGATATTGTGTCATGCCATCCATGCACGGTTGTGAAATGCTTGGTATTTGTTTATGCCAGGGCTGTACGTTGGCATTTTTGTCAAGGAGTGCATAAAAGAAAAAATATACAAGTACAAGAATAAAATGAAAGCACCGAGGTGCTGATGCCTCGGTGCCTGTGGCATGTGGGGGCTGTAAAAAAAAAAGGTGCACTGCCACCTCTACTGGCACTACATAGTTATTACAATACCTTTTCCCCCAGCTGCAGTCCCAGTAAAGGTGAGTTAAATTAGTGTATTTTCATTACAAAGCCGTATGTGGAAATTTTGCCAGATTGGGACACAAACTGAAAGGGTTTTTAAACTGTTTACTCATGATTTGAGCCTGTTGTTTACAAGCAGGCTGAGGATGAGTGTTGTGCTAGAAATAATTAATAAAACCTTATGGGAAGTCCTTTTTCCCCAAATCTATTGCAGTCTATTATCTTTGAATTGATAATTGAAGCTAAACAAACTGTACAAACTGTGTTCATTCAAATAATAATAGACATATTTTTTTTTCTCCTGTACGACAAATGCAATGGGTTTTAATTGTTTTCTGTCACTCCTTCAGGTTTTTTTTTAATTTGTTGTATATTTTACACGGATTTTCACCTTTAAATATTTTAAGCTTCCCATTATCATATTCAGGCCCATAACTTTTATGTGCTAGTCTTTGAATTGTAGACATCAATAAAATAATTGATTTGTGTTCTTAGCAAACTGGTTTTAGTTGAAGTGTTTTTTTAATTAATTCATTTATCTGGATGGAAGTAAAATGCAAGTTCCTGTTAAGATGATGAGTTTTTTAACCAGAGGGAGAAAAAGCTTTTTTTAATCCTAAAGACTGCAGTGATATTAGGGGTCCTCATCAAAGGTAAGAAAGCTGTTTATTAGCTGATGCGTTATTGCACATACATGAGCTAACTATTACATTTAAAAAGAATAGAAAACAGTGATCTATTTTGCATAAAACGCCACTGAGGAGGTACTTTTTGCTCAGCCTTAAGAGTTTAGTTGAAGAGTTGAACTGATGTTAGCACTCATTACCTCTATGCTAACAGTCTGTGCAGTGATGTGTGGACACCAGATTTTATCAGAGAAAAAAAAAATCAGAACAGTAGGATCAGACTTGAGACGTTTTTATCTGATGAACCACAAGTCCCTCTGACTCAAAAAACCCCCCATCTCATTGTTAATATTGTGAGGTAGCAGGGTTCACACAAAGAAAGAGGAGCAAGATGGTTGTGATGAACAGGCTTTTTTTTTTTTTTTTTTTTTTTTTTTTTTTTGTTACTTATTTGTACCCGTAGGTAGACTTGGTTTGCAGTCTGGTGACAAGCCACCGGCTGCTGGTCGCTGCGTGCGCGAGCGCCCTAAACCTACATGTTTTTGGTGTGCGGGAGGAAACCGGAGAAATCCCGGAGTAAACCCGCGCAACACGGGGAGAACATGCAAACTCCACACAGTTCACTGTTGGTCGGGGGCTGGGATCGAACCCACGATCTCATGATCCCCGCGGTCCCCCGGCCGAGGGTAAAACTGTGCTGCCACAGTGCTAAACCACTGCGCCACCGTGCAGCCCCCTTTATTTACACACCACCAACCCCCAACCTCCACTTAGTACGCAGAGCAGTGGAGGTCATTCCCACAGACCTCTGTTTACATTACGGTTACACACACATGATACATCTTGCCCTAATCCTGCTAAACACTGCTGGGTCATTATAATGCAGTTATAATGACACAGCAGTATAACCCAGAAATAACACATTTAACACACACAGTAACGTTTCAAACTGGCAAAGCATGCTGGGAAATCCCTGGCCCCCTTAAAATGGCCCCAACGTTACACTGCCCCCCCCCCCCGGACTGGTTTCTGTCCCCAGAAAAATTAAAGTCCAATTTAAAAGTCCAATACAAACTCATCCAGGTGTCGGGGCGGTCTTCAGCGCCGGTGGCCAACACATACAGGCCCCCTAGTGTCCATCCGGGTCTCGGTCGGGGTATCGGGCCGGGATGGAAGCTCCGGTCCGTCCACCAGCGGTGCAGATGGCCGATACGGGGCGAGACGGTCACGATGAAGGACCACAACCCGGTCCCTTTTTCTAAGCCTCACCCTGTACACCACATCTGACAGTCTCTCCAGGACCACGCATGGCCCCGACCACTGGCTCGCCAGCTTCGGTGATCGTCCTCTCTTCCTCTCAGGGCAGAAAACCCAGACTCGATCCCCCGGTGCAAAGTCCCTCCCCTGGCAGCGGGAGTCGTATGCCCGCTTCTGCCGACCCCCTGCCGCTGCCAGGGCCTCTCGAGCCAGCTCGTGCACCGTGTGGAGACGTTCTTTCAAACAAAAAAAATAATCCAATCCGGGTTTTCCTTCCACCTCCGGCTCGGGGGGGCAACCGAATACCAAATCCACCGGTGTGCGCAGCTCGCGTCCAAACATGAGCGCCGCAGGGGTGCACCGGGTAGATTCCTGAGCTGCCGTCCGGTACGCCCACAAAACAAAAGGCAGGTGCAGGTCCCAGTCTCGCTGTCGCTGGTCCACTAGGATAGCGAGCTGGGTGGTGAGGGTCCGGTTGAATCGTTCGACCAGGCCGTCGCTCTGTGGATGCAGTGGGGTGGTCCGGGTCTTCCGGATGCCCAGCCGTTTGCAGACCTCTCCGAAGACCTCCGCCTCGAAGTTCCGACCCTGATCGCTGTGCAGCTCCTCCGGTGCGCCAAAACGACAGAACATTTCATCCACCAGCTTTGATGCCGTCGTAGTGGCGCTCTGATCCGGGACCGCGTACGCCTCTGGCCACTTAGTGAAATAATCCATCGCGACCAGCACGTAGCGGTTCCCCCGGTCCGTGGTCGGGAAAGGGCCCAGGATGTCCACTCCCACTCGCTCCATCGGTGCTCCCACCCGGTACTGCTGCAGGGGAGCGTGGGATCGCTGAGTTGGTCCCTTCTGAGCTGTGCATGTGTCGCAGCGATGAACGTGGAGCTCCACGTCCTGATGACAGCCAGGCCAGTAGAACCGGGCCCGAAGGCGCCGCAGCGTCTTTGTCACCCCGAAGTGGCCCGCTCCTACCGCCCCATGAACCAGCTGGAGTACTTTGGGCCGGAGTCGACGAGGAACCAGCAGCTGCCAAATGTGCCGCTGCCCAGCTGGAGTCTGCCACTGTCTATACACCACGCCCTCGTGACAGCGGAGGTTGGCCCACTGGGAGTGCAGGGCCTTAGTCTCTGGGTCCAGCGGTGACACAACCTCCCAGGCGGGCCGCTGTCCTGCGTCCAGCCACTGCCGAACCCGCGAAATGACCGGGTCTCTGTCCTGCTCGCTCTGCAGCTGCTGCGTGCCAAGAACCTCTGTGACGTCATCGCTGGGGAGAACTGCCTGATCATCTGAGGAGGGGCTGTGCGTCGCTGCGTGATTCCTGCTCGCAGCGGCTCGGAGAGCGGCAGCCCGTGGGGCGATTTGGTCCCGATCTTCAGCCCGTTGACAGTGACGACACTCCTCTGTCGCGCAGGGGCGCCGAGACAGCGCGTCAGCGTTGGCATGGAGGCGGCCTGCCCGATGCACAATCTGGAAATTATAATCCTGCAGTGCCTCCAGCCACCTCGCCAACTGTCCATCCGGTTCTTTGAAATTTAACAACCAGGTCAGGGAAGCGTGGTCCGTCCTGAGCTGGAACCTCCCCCCGTACACATACGGGCGGAAGTGACGCAGTCCTTGAATGACAGCCAGCAGCTCTCTGCGGGTCACACAGTAATTTCTCTCGGCTCTGCTGAGAGTGCGGCTGAAGAAAGCGACTGCCTGCTCTCCGTGTTCTCCCTCCTGGGATAGCACCGCCCCGATGCCCTGGTTGCTGGCGTCCGTGTCCACAATGAAAGGGCGGCTCGGGTCAGGATACCGCAGGACGGGGGCTCTGATGAGCGCTGCGCGAAGCTGGCAGAAAGCAGCAGCGCAGCTGTCACTCCACTGGAACAGGCGTCCTTTCTGCGTCAGCTGATGCAGCGGGCTGGCAATGGTGGCGAAGTCTTTCACAAACTTCCTATAATAGGAGGCCAATCCAAGAAAACTCCTCAGTTCTCCAACGTTCCGCGGCACCGGCCAGTCTCTCACTGTTGCCACTTTTTCCGGGTCAGTGGCGACCCCCGCTGCGCTGACGACGTGGCCCAAAAAGGTGGTCTCTCGCCGGAACAGGTGGCATTTCCTAGGGTGTAACCGTAGCCCCGCCTGCTGGATGGCTCCCAGCACCTCTCGGAGATTTGACAGGGCGCTGTCAAAATCAGCTGCATGCACCAGCAGGTCATCCAGGTAAACAACGCAGCGACTCCGCGGCACGTGAGCCAGCACTCGCTCCATCAAGCGTTCAAAGGTGGCCGGAGCGTTGCAGAGTCCAAACGGCATCACTTTAAACTGGTACAGTCCCTGCCCGATGGAGAAGGCTGTTTTTTGGCGGGCCTCGGGTGACAGCTCTACCTGCCAATAGCCGCTGCGTAGATCCAGCGAGCTGAACCAGCTGGAGCCGGCGATGTGGTCCAGTGCGTCATCGATGCGGGGCAGGGGGTAGGAATCTTTCCTGGTGGCATCGTTCAGGCGTCGGTAATCCACACAGAACCGCCACGACCCGTCCTTCTTCTTGACCAGCACCACAGGCGCTGCCCAGGGGCTGTTAGAGGGCTCAATAACATCTGCCTCCAGCATTTCTCGCACTTTTTGTTCCGCCGCTGCCCGCCTTGAAAAGGGCAGCCGGCGTGGGTGGAGTCGAATCGGCCTGGCCTCACCGGTGTCGATCTCGTGCTGCACCAACCCGGTCCGGCCGCATTCCTCATCCTTCGCAGCAAAAACACCCACGTAATAGTCCAATAGCTCCCGCAGCTGGCGTCTCTGTTCCGGGTCCAGCCCGCTGCAGCTCCGCTGAAATAATTCCTCCACTGCCTGCTGCGTCTCCGCTGACACGTTGACCCCTCCCCTTGCTGTCCCTGTGTGTGCTCGTGCTCCCTCTGTCCGCGCTGGTGACGTCATCGTGTCCAGTCCTCGCGGTGACCTGCCTGGTCCGGTCTGTCTTGGCGATCCCTCAATCGTGCGTGCCCCCGTGTCCCTTCTCTGGGTTCTGCTGTGGAGCGTGATGGTCCGGTTTCCCAGCTGGAGGGAAGGTCCGGTGGTGTCGATCTTGGCACGCCAGGCTGTGAGCAGGTCTAGTCCAATAATACAGGGGTCTTGGATGTCAGCCAGCCAGAACGGGTGTCTTATGTTCTGACCGGCCACCCCCACCACCAGCACTCTCCGCCCCTTCAGTCGGGCGCGCTCACCGGTAGCTGTGGTGACGCAGCGCTCGGTGGGTTCCCACCCCCGCGGAGCCGTCTTGCTCGTGCCCGGCAGTACGCCCGGTCGAACCAAGGAGATTGTAGAGCCGGTGTCAATCAGGGCCCGGATCGACGTCTTCCCCAAGCTGCACTGTAGATAGATCCCTGGAGAGTGTCCAACTCGGCCCACGCGCGGTGCCGGCTCCTCGGGGGAAACATCTGCTGGAGGTGGCCTGTCCCCGTTCACGCCACCTCACTCTAGTTTAACGCCGGCGAGGGGCCGGTTTGTCGTGGGGTGGGTGCGGGGCAGTATCGCGCGATGTGTCCCATCTCTCCGCAGCGGAAGCACCCTTCCTCGCGCCGCCGAGGCCATCTTCTCCGTGGACGCGCCGCTGTGGTCTGCCGTAATTCCTCCTCCTCCCCCTCGCTCTCCATCGTAGCCTGGTAGGTTCTCCGGCTGTGCGTTGCTGCTTCAGCGGTGCGACTTATTAGCGGCTCTGCCCGCTCTGCTTCTGCCACTGCAGTCTTCCAGTCGCTCGCGGCGTGGAGCCGTACGTGGCTCTGGAGCTGGGCCGGGCGGAGACCTTGGATGAAGCTCCGGAGGGCGAGCTTCTCTACTGCCTCCGGCGCGAACTCTGGGTAGCTGCGCCGGGTTAACAGCCATATATCTGCAGCATAGGCTCCTAATTTTTCCTGGTGGTTCCGGCGGCGGCGGGTCAGCTGTTCTTGGGCGTGCTCAGCGTCCGCTATTCTCCCAAATCGTCTCTGAAGCGCCCCTTGTAGTGCTGGCCAGCTGTGGTGCTCCCCGGGCCGGAGATCAGAGAGCGTGCAGAGGGCTTTCCCTTCCAAGGCCAGCGCGACCTGTACGGCGGTTTCCTCTGGTGACCAGCCGTTCAGCGCCGCAGTCAGCTCGACCTGTGTCAGGTAGTCATCTAATGTGGCTTCGCCGTTGAAACGGGGAATCTTGGCCCGCTGCCGAACAGGTGGGGTGGTCGTTTCCTGATCGATCGCCACCCTTGATTGCCGTGGGGTCGCCAGCCCGTGCTGTCCTAAGAAGGGTGGAACGTTTGCTCTGTTCTGCCCGCTCTGTCTTGAAAAAGACAGGAGGCGGGGTGCGCTGGCCCCGTCAGGTCCGCCGCTCCGTTCGTCCCGGCTCCGGGCTCCCGGTGGTGATGCCTCGGTCTCATCATCCATCATCAGCTGAGCAATGGCCTGCTCCAGCTGCTGGATCTCCATTCTGATCGCTTCCATTTGCTCCATCCCACTTCTGACACCAGTGTGACGTAGCAGGGTTCACACAAAGAAAGAGGAGCAAGATGGTTGTGATGAACAGGCTTTATTTACACACCACCAACCCCCAACCTCCACTTAGTACGCAGAGCAGTGGAGGTCATTCCCACAGACCTCTGTTTACATTACGGTTACACACACATGATACATCTTGCCCTAATCCTGCTAAACACTGCTGGGTCATTATAATGCAGTTATAATGACACAGCAGTATAACCCAGAAATAACACATTTAACACACACAGTAACGTTTCAAACTGGCAAAGCATGCTGGGAAATCCCTGGCCCCCTTAAAATGGCCCCGACGTTACAATATAAAAGATCGTTGCACATGTTAGCATTGCGGCTAACAGCAGCTCTGTCATTTCAATACAGGTGTCAGTTAGTTGTTGAAGATGTCATAAAATAAAGCGGGCGATCTCTTCTGGTTTTGACCACGTAAAATGTACAACTACAGTCAGTGTAATATAATAATGAAAACTCCAAGGTGCTGTGCCTCGGTGCCTGTGGCATGGTAGCATGGGCAGCTGTAAAAAAGTGGCACTCCGACCTCTACTGGCCCAGGATAGTTATCACAAAACCTTTTTTTGCTGCGGCATTGACAGAAATGGTGAGTTAAATTTGTGTTTATTTCAAAAACAAAGTGTTATTTTGAAATTCTGGCAAATATGGTGATACAATGATGGTATGGTGACCCACCACAACCTATGGGACAGGCAGAGCACTCAGCTTGAGCAATTAAGAGAACAATGAGATGTATGGACCGATATCAATATGTAAATGTGCCTTGCAGCCTCCTTTGTCCTACAGCCCCGGAGCAGAGAGGAATTCCGCGCCAGTAATCCTGCTATTGATATGTGTGACTCTCATGTAAATGTCCCATGCATTCCTGCTGTACTGTGATGCTAATATGCCATGCATGCATTGTCTGTGGCTGAGTATATAAGGGCTCTCTCTCTTTGACGACTCTTATGCTTGTTGCTGACTTAGAGACGCAGGGCTCACTCCAGCACGCTGCTACAGCGCTGAGTGAGCCTCGTGATGGAGGATGAATAAAGCACCCTTTTAACCTTCAGTTCGCCGTGTCCACCTGCACTTATTTGGTCCTTGCCTCCACACTGGTGACCCTTATTCGTATCCTCCACAATACAAGCCTTTAATTCCACTTAATTTTGACCGGGCGAGCTGAAACAGAGAGGCGGACAGACAGACAGATATACACAGCCACAAACAAACGCACAAACCGATTACTGTGCGCCTCCATTTCACCGAGACATAGTGACCTCCTTTACATCTGTTTTTAGTTTTGGTTTAATAATCATCCATTAACCAGGTGTTTGTAAAAACTCTCCACAGTAGCTAATGCTGACTTCTGAGCACTAACCCAGTGGCGTACTAACCAAACCTAGTGATGTCACAGAAGCGGTCCATCGTGTGCTATTAAAAAAAAAGTCGCACTGCCGTCTCTAGTAGCCGGGCATAGTTATTACATTACCTTTTTTCGCGGCTGCATTGACAGAAATGGTGAGTTAAAGTTGTGTTTATTTTGAAAACAAAGCCTTATCTCACAATTCTGGCAAATTAAAAGTTGAGAAAATATGGCGATACAATGCTATAAGCCTTTAGTTCTACTTAATTTTGACCGGGCAAGTTGAAACAGAGAGGCGGACGGACAGATACACACACATACACACTGATTGCTGTATGCCTCTCAGTTTCACCGAGGCATAGTTAGGATCAGAAAGAAAAATGCTGGATTAACAGATTTTATTAATTTAATACATGTATATTTACACTACGCCATGCAAAAGCAGGTAAAAATATCAAAACTTCAAAAACTATCACCATAATCATCAACATTAAATCAGAATGGGTTGAAATGTTTCACTCTGTGTAATGCGTATTGAGAGAGTGTGATGACTCGCTCTCTGCCGCAATCATCCTCAGCTGGGCGCACACCTGCTTCTTGTCAGGGCAGGCCTACTTAAACCCACTCAGCCCGCTGGCCTGCACTGAGCCGTCTGTCTACCAGGCTATGAAGCACATCTCCTGTCTTCCTACGCCATCCCTGACTCTACGCTCAGCCTTGCCATCTCGGCATCAACTCCCGGAGGATCACTCCACCACTACAAGTAAGCCAACCTCTACTCACCTGTCCTTCCACTGCTCTCCTGTGCACAGGCGGAATCCCGCGGTGGCGGACTCCATCCTCTCCTCACCATCACCACAGCAGCAGCCGCGACATTGGGACCAAGGGCGCTGTCTCCCTGGACAACGGGCGACCGCCATCTCCCTGTAACAAGTAAGCTGCAGTTTACACCCAGCGTGAGCCCAGCTAACATCCTGCTGTCTGTCTGCTTCATTATAGGGTTGCCAGGCTGCACGGCGCTCTGCTTCCTCCCAGCTGCTCTGAGTCTCCAGCCAGCATACACACACACTACACAACACACTCACGCACGCACACACTAATTTTGGGTTTTAATAAAGATAACTAAATCCATTTCCGAATCCGTGTCTGTTCCCTGGGCCAGCCATTATGTCAGAGAGGTTTTTGAATTATCTTGCAAAAAAATTATTGAAATGCAGTTTTTCTATAAAGAGAACATGCAATATTGTTATGTAGCTTCCAGCCCATTCTCTTCACAGCTGCTGTGACTGCTCACCCTCGGGTTTACCACCATGGACCTCAGAGAGAGAAAAGAGAAGGAAAAAAGAATGATGAAAATGTGATTATTATTACAGATGTGACAGAACATTTTTAAAGTCAGCATCATCAAATAAATTCTATTACAGATGTCATGTTCCTACTCAAGAAATTGTTTGGCTTTCTGTAAAAATAACCTCAAGTGGTTTTCATATTTCACACCTCACATCAGCTTTGAGTAAATAAATCAGTAAAGAAATGACAGGACTGTAAAAGTAATTTTAAAGGAACTGATGCTACGACGTCACACCGTGGGGTTTTTATATTAGTGACATTAGTATTAAGAGTTGAAAAAATTGTCTGAACTTTAGATAAACCAACTTAACATTAACAATTTATTAACATATGAATCATGTAACCATGGACCCACCAGTAGTGGAGCACATTGGAAAAAATAATGTGACAAACACAAGCTTTAAGAATCAAATGTTGCCGTGTCAGGAAGTGTTAATGTTTTAATGAAAGCACCAAGGTGCTGATGCCTCGGTGCCAGAGCCTTGGTGGAGGTATGCATTCTCGCATCATCACCAAAATGTTATGAGTTCCTCTCTAGCCCAAGGACCATTTCTGATAAAAAATTTCATCCAAATCCATCCTGTAGTTTTAGAGTACACACATGCACAGTGAAAATAATCTGCAGTTTACATGCCCGTACTGTCGGCGGCAGCCAAGCGCCACCAAACTGATTTGAACAGCTGCAATTCAAACGCAAAAGAAGAGCACGGTGGCAGACGTTTTAAATGGCGGAAGCGATGGAGGTACATGAATACAAAGACAATCAAGTGGAACAGGAGCTTTTGCTGTTTAGCAGCAGAGGAAGAAAACTATCACCATGGGGTGAGACGCCGGCTCGGCGCTCAGCCCATGCTCCTTCTCATCCCTGCCTCTCATTGGGCAGCGTCTCAGCTGGCTCCCAGCTGTCAGTGTCACGGGACGGCTGGGGCCAATTAATCCTCATCAGCTGGGGCGCTGATGAGGATAAAGAGGAGCAGCCTCGATCACTCTGGGCTGCGACATAAGCACTACTAGGCTGGAGCCCCTTCGTCTGGTGCCAGCCCCTGCCTCATCTTCAGCATTACTCGTAAGTGTCTTCCCGTAAGGAGTATTGTGCCTTTGTACCCCCATGTCCGGTGCTAGCCCGCTACCTGCCTTACTGTATCACTTGGGAGTACCATCTTGTATGAGTGACCTGTGTATTGGAGTCCTTTGCCCAGTGCCAGCTCTCTGGCTGCATAACCCGTGAGTGTTACCTGCTGTGAGTTCTCTAGCTGTGTACCCCTACGCCCAGTGCCCACTGTTAACTCTGTTGCTGTTCTGCCCATGAGTGTTAATGTGTATGAGCATCTGTGCTTTCCTCATCCCTTACCCCTGTCACCAATAAACATCATAACTCACTGGCTCGCCCTTGGCTCTCATTGTGTGGCTCCCCAGAGCCACATGTGACAAAAACAAATGGGCAAAAAGACAGACATTTGTTCACCCAGTATTGGTGGATTGCTCAGTACTTCCCTTTGGCAGGAGTTTCCACATGTGCAGTTCAGTACGACCATTTGCGGGTAAGGAATGTTGGAACTTGTACTGCCGCCTCTAGTGGCCTGGTATAGTTATTACAATACCATTCCACTGACGGTAAAGGTGAGTTAAATGTGTGTTTATTTCAAAAACAAAGCCTTATCTTGGAATTCTGGCAAATTTAAAGTTGAGAACATATGGCTATACAATGATACAAGCCTTTAGCTGCACTTAATTTTGACCGGGTGAGGCTGGTAGCAGACACATGGACGGATACAACCAACCACCCACACAGAGACACATTGATCGATTACTGTTTGCCTCCGTTTTCACTGAGGCATAACAATGCAACCACTGTAAAATTTAAGGGCAAAACTTGTAAAACTTTTTTCCTCCTGCTCTTCTGTTCTGATGTTGTTTGCCAGTTTCTTTGACTTCAGAGGAAGCTCTGCTGTGATTGGCACATTGCACTTGAGCAATATGGAGATTGTAGTTTTTACCAATGAGCTGTTAACTACAGGAAGACTATAAATTGTCCTTTATCTTCAAAAGTAAACAGTAAAACGTGTCTGAAAAGAAACAGTGTGTTGAATAAATGGTGTAGTTCCTGAATGTGTGTTTAGTTTGCAGAACCAACTATTTTAAAAGTGCAGCACGAGATTCATTATTGACAGAAGTGATCCATGGGGCTGTAATAAAGGCGCACTGCCACCTCTACTGGGTATTACAATGACATTTCAGCTGCATTGACAGTAAAGGTGAGCTATTTTTGTCTTTATTTCGAAAACATATGTCATGATGAAAGAATGGTCAGTTCACATGCAGGGTGCCACACCAGAGAAAACACACACGACACAGAGAAGGTACGTTTAACCAATTTATTAATCCAAAAAGGGAAAGCACTGTTAGGGAAAGATGCCACTCGCCAGAGGAGGATTCAGCCTGTAAAGAGGAGACGAGAGCTGGTTAATAGGAGGAGAGAGGTCAGGGAAGGGGAGAGACAAATTACCACTTACGAGAGCTGAGCAGAGAACCCAACAGAAAGACCCAGCAGGAATAGACGAACCAGCAGGATGAAGCTGGCAGGGAATAGGGAAGGAGAGGAGCTGGGTGAGGTGTCTGACCGGGTGGAGATAGGCAGCTAAAGTGGTGATGAGGATGATGGAGCAGGTGAGTGCACAACGATCCCCGGAGACACACCACACAGATGGCAGCAACCTAAGAAGAGGAAAAGAAGAGGAATTAAACAGTGTATCCTCAAAGTATTACTACAAACAGACTTGCTTGTTGATGAGGCAGTATACCTAACGAGCCAGTGCTGAAGCATTCACAGATTGGTCCTTATAAGCGCTGGCAAGGCAGAGACAGCAGGTGCGCTAACTCACGCAAGTGTGATGATTACCTGCGGAGCCGAGGAACCTCTTGCAGGAAGGGAGGATGGCACGCGCTCACCTGATCATGACAGTGCCCCCCCCCCTCCAAGGGGTGCCTCCTGGTGGTCCACTGGGTTTGTTGGGATGGGCTTTGTGAAAGGCCCGGACCATCCCTTTGTCATGGAAGTAGGACCCAGGGATCCATGACCTTTCTTTGGGGCTGTAGCCCTTCCAGTGGACGAGGTATTGCAGGCCCTGGCCTCGACGACAAACATCCAGAGTCCTCTGGACGGTGTAGGTGGTCTGACCGTCGAGGATCCAGGGAGGAGGAGGCGGCTTTGGGGGGGACAGAGAGGGCTGGTGGAGAGGGGTTTGATTTTAGAGACGCGGAACGTAGGGTGGATGTGAAGTGTCCATGGAAGCTCCAGGCAGACCATTATGTCATTGACATTCTGAGAGATGGTAAACGAGCCCAAGA
This sequence comes from Pholidichthys leucotaenia, assembly GCA_020510985.1. NCBI lineage: Eukaryota > Metazoa > Chordata > Actinopteri > Cichliformes > Pholidichthyidae > Pholidichthys > Pholidichthys leucotaenia. Next base: position 402,289,209 of record CM035838.1, read on the forward strand.
AGTGAAATGATAATTTTCTGGACTCCGTCTTCAAGGGTAGTCTTCTGGTCCGCCGGTAGCCACACACGCTGCCCGACTGTATACTTGGGTGCTGGGACCTGCCTGCGGTCTACATACTGGTGATTCCGCTCCGTAGAACGGAGGAGGGCGGCTCGGGTGACCCTCCAGAGCCGACAGCAGTGGCGGGCGTGGACCCCCACGGATGGCACAGTGACTTCCCTCTCCACCATGGGCAACGGGGGGGGGAGGCGGGTATACCCCATGGAGGCCTCGAAGAGCATGAGTCCTGTAGCGGAAGAAACTGCTGAGTTGTGGGCATACTCCACCCAGGTCAGATGGGTGCTCCATGTGGAGGGATTACAAAATGCCACGCATCTGAAGGCGGCCTCCAAGGACTGGTTGGGGCACTCTGCCTGCCCGTTGCTCTGTGGATGGTATCCGGACATGAGGCTGACGGTGGTGCCCAATGATCGACAGAAGGACCTCCAAACGTGGGAGGTGAATTGTGGGCCCCGGTCAGACACAGTGTCCAAGGGAATCCCATGCAGACGGATGATGTGACTAGTCAGCAGGTCGGCGGTCTCAGAGGCGGAGGGTAGCTTGGGGAGGCGCACCAGATGGATTGCTTTGGAGAAGTGGTCAACTATGGTGAGAATCACGGTGTTATCTCGTGAGGGGGAAAGTCCCATGGCAAAATCCAGGGCGATGTGAGACCAAGGTCGGCTGGGAACTGGTAATGGATGAAGCAGGCCAACAGGAGGTGAGGAGTCGGATTTGTTGCGGGTGCACACCTGGCAGGCTTTCACATGGTCCCTTACGTCCGTCCGCAGGGTGGGCCACCAGAACACTCGTCGAATCAGATTTATCATCCGGGAAACCCCAGGGTGGCAGGCAAAGTGGCTGGAATGGCCCCACAGGATGACGTCGCTGCGGAGGCCGGCCGGGACAAACAGACGATCACTTGGTCCCCCCTCCGGTCTGGGCTCCATGGACTGGGCCTGCCAGACCCTCTGCTCAATCTCCCAGGTAAGGGCTCCAAGAATGCACGAAGATGGCACAATGGGTTGGGAGAGGGTCATCGGGGCTGGAAGGTTAGGGCTGAATTGGCGGGAGAGAACGTCCAGTTTGATGTTACAAGAGCCAGGCCTGTAGATGATGGTAAGATTGAACTTAAGAAAAAATAAGACCCAGCGGGCCTGCCTGGCGTTAAGTCTGCGGGCTGACCGAAAATACTCTAAGTTTTTATGGTCGGTCCACACGATGATGGGATGGACCGCTCCCGCCAACTAGTGCCTCCATTCCTCTAGGGCCAATTTAATGGCTAGGAGCTCTCGATCCCCTACATTGTAATTCCTCTTGGCTGGGGTGAGCCGCTGAAAGAAATGGGTGGAGCTTCTGGTTGGAGCTTCTGGTTGGAGGTTGAGTGCTGTGAGAGGATCACACCCCCGAATCAGAAGCGTCCACCTCCAGGATGAACTGGAGCTGTGGGTCGACCTCGGCCAAGATGGGGGTATTAGAGAACATGCTCTTTAATTTGGAAAAGGCCTGCTCGGCTGCCTCGGGCCAGAGGAAAAGCACCTTGACTGAGGTCAGCTGTGTGAGAGGCTATGCTACCCCAGTGAATCTGCGTCCTGATGAATCTGCGATAAAAGTTTGCAGACCCCAAGAAGCATTGACGCTCCTTGTGTGAGTGGGGCGTAGGTCAATCCAGCACAGCCTTCACCTTGGCCGGGTCAGCTCTCAGCTCCCCCTCAGCCACAATAAACCCCAGGAAGTAAGTGGAGCGGGTGGAAAACTCACACTTCTCAGCCTTCACAAAGAGCTGATTTTCCAGGAGCCGCTGTAACACGGCCCTGACATGGAGTGTATGCTGCTCTGGCATGCGGGAAAAGATCAAAATATTGTCCAAGTAGACAAAAACAAATTGATTTACCATATCACGGAGGACGTCATTAATGAGGCGTTGGAAGACGGCGGGGGCGTTGGTGAGCCCAACAGGCATCACTAGGTATTCAAATTGCCCCAAGTGAGTTTTAAAGGCCATCTTCTACTCGTCCCCCTCGTGAATACAGGCCAAATGGTACGCATTGCATAGATCCAATTTGGAGAATACCCGCACGTGCTGATGGAGCTCAAACACGAAGTTGATTAGGGGCAGAGGATACTTATCTTTGATGGTTATGGCATTCAATTCCCAGTAGTCAATACACGGACGCAGAGATCCATCCTTCTTCCCGACAAAAAAAAACCCTGCCCCAAGAGGAGCCGAAGAAGGCTGAATGAGGCCAGCGTTCAGAGAGTCCTTAATATAACTCTCCATCGCTTCCTTCTCCGGCCCGGAGATGCTATAGAGCCGACTGGACGGCAGTCACGCACCCGGGAGGAGATTGATGGCACAGTCGTACGAGTGATGAGGAGGTAAAGAGAGTGCTCTCGACTTGCTAAAGACCTCCCCCCTAGGTCATGATAGACCTCGGGTACGAGGCTGAGGTCCTGCGTTTCCACCGGAGGGGAGGAGATGGGTAAGGACGGTGAACACTTGGCCGAACTGAGACAAGATGCCAATCAAAAGGGACTCCAGGAAGAGATAGAGTTTTGTGCCCAATTAATAATGGGGTTGTGCTTCCGGAGACAAGGGTACCCCAGAACCACTGGGGAGGATAAATTTGGGAGAATAAAGAACGATAAAATCTCCTGGTGGTTCCCAGAAAGAAGGACGGGGATCGGCGCCATGCATTCAGTGATAGAAGCCACATTACTGCCAGATAAGGCCGCAATGTTTAACGGAGTGGATAATTTGGTGACGGGAATGTCTATTTCCCGCACGAGCCGTGAAGAAACGAAATTTTGTTCCGCCCCTGAATCAATTAAAGCCATAACCCTCCTCTCAACCCCTGGCAACTGGATGAGGGCCGAAATAGAAAAGTTACCGGATGGATGAATAAGAGTCCCGCCCATCAGACCTCCCATGGCTACTGACGGGCCATGTCTTTTGGGCTTCAGGTGGCAGTTGTTCAGCTTGTGCTCTAAAGAGCCACAGTACATGCATGTGCCGGCTCTCTTCCATCGCTGGTGCTCTTCCCGAGTCAGATGGGCCTGGCCGAGCACCATCACTTCAGAGGAGGAGTCGGCTCCACCTGTGTCCATAGCCAGGGAAGGCACATGCTCAACGGGCGGGTGAGAGGAGGATTTGCACTCCTTCGCACGCTCGCGGTATCGGTTATCAGTTGTCCAAACTGACAGCCTGATTGATTAGACCGTCCAGAGAGGAGGGAACAGCGTGAACCAGCAGATCTTCTTCTTCTTTTAGATTTGATTGGCGGTTGGCAACCAGCTTACAGGTGCATTACCATTATGTACTTGTTATACTTGCTGTCAGCCTGCTGTCAGATCCTGTCAGTCGGTGGATTTCGGTGGATTTCTGTGTTTTGGTACTCGGTTTTTGAGTACTTTTTTTGGCTTTTGAGAACTGAATTTGGATTACAGACTGGACATCCTAGTTTCGACCCCTGCCTGACTTAAGACGCCAATAGCGGCATCTACGGACTGGGAAATGAGAGCGGAGCGGCCCACCATTCAGCTAGCTAAACAGCTGTTCATTAGCTGTTTAGTCAACATACATCGTCTGGGATCATGGGTCCTAAGAAAGCTCAGCAGACTGAGGAGGTGGACGATATTAAAAGATCGCTCGACTTCTTGGCTGAAGAGATTTCTGCTGTTTAGCTGCAGCAAAAAAACATCCTGGGCCTGCTCGAGGAGGTGAAAGCGCTGCGGATCCAGAACGCCGAGAAGGACAAGAGGCTGGCGTATCTGGAGAGCAGAGTGTCGGACCTGGAGCAGTACACCTGGGTGAACGACGTGATCATCAGAGGGCTCCACATTAAACCCCGATCATATGCTTGGGCGGTGGGTGCGGACAGCGGAGGGAGGCTCAATGTGCTGGGAAGACGAATCCACGGAACAACAAGTGGCGGCCTTCCTGCAGTCCAAAGGAATCTAGCTGGACTGTAACACCATAGAGGCCTGCCACCCTCTGCCCAGGAAAAACAGCGACAAACCAGCTGTCATCATGAGGTTTGTCAATAGAAAACACAAGACTGCGCTGCTAAAACAAGGTAGAAAACTGAAAGGAACGAACATTTACATAAATGAGCACCTCACAAAAGAAAACACAGAAATAGCAAGAAAAGCAAGATACATGAGAAAGCAGAAAAAGATTCAAAACACCTGGACATCAAACTAAAATATACATCAAATCAAATGGATCACCTGAAGAAGCCAAGGTCATTAACATCCGTAATATCATGGAACTGGACAAATATCAATGAATATTATGAACTGGAGTCGACAGCAACAAGAGACAACTGTAGGACACTGAAGGATTATACTCATCTGCATCAGGACATTTAATTACATGAAACAAAAGATCAACAAACAGGAACAACAGGAACTGAAAGTTTTTGAATATACGGATCACAACCCACAGGACTTTGAATATAACATAGACCCTGATAATAATTTATTTAGCTCCATCAATAATAACTGTAGTTACTACACGGATGAACAGTTTAACACAATGGTCACATCTGACTTCAATATTTCTATGATCCACTTCAACAGCAGAAGTCTCTATGCCAACTTTAATAACATTAAAGATTATTTACATCAGTTTAAAGAGCCATTCAATATTGTGGCAATATCAGAGACGTGGCTCAGTGAAGAGAAAGGAGTGGATTTTACCATGGATGGCTATGAATTAAATTATATACATAAATAGAAAAGTGAAAAAAGGAGGAGGAGTTGCAATTTATGTTGACAAGAGCGTGCAATACAAGGTTGTTGAAAATTTGTCAGTAACTGTGGATGATTTATTTGAATGTATTACAATAGAAATATGTCTGGACAATGTGAAGAATATGGTCGTGAGCTGTGTATATAGAACACCTGGATCAAACATTGACTTATTTAAGAACTGGATGGAAAAAATGTATGCAAAACTAACTCATAAAGTTATGTTCATCTTTGGGGATTTCAGTATACTGTAGATCTTATGAATTCAAAACAACATAGTTTGACAGAAGAATTTATCAACACAATGTACAGTATGGGCTTACATCCAACAATTACCAGACCTAGAAGAATCATGTCATACAGTGCCACACTAACAGATAACATATTCACAAACATTATGGAAAATAATATCATGAGTGGGCTTTTATTGAATGATATCAGTGACCACCTGCCGATTTTTGTTGTCTATCAATGTGATTATTGGAAGAAAAAGTATACCAAAAATATTAAATATAAAAGAATAAGAACTGAAGAATCTATGTATTTACTGGCAAAGGAATTATTAATACAAGACTGGAAGATAGTTTGTGATGAAAATGATATAAATAAAGCATATGATAAATTTTTTACAAATATTTCAATCATTGTACAATAAAAACTGTCCTATAAAACGATACAGTAACAGACAACAAAACAAAAATATTCCTTGGGTCACCAATGGGTTACTAAATGCATGTAAAAAGAAGAATACATTATATAAACAATTCATTAAGTGCAGAATGGTAGAGGCTGAGATCAAATATAAAAGATATAAAAACAAGCTTACTAATATAATGAGGACTTGTAAGAAAGAATACTACAACAGAATATTAGAGGATAATAAAAATAACTTAAGAGGAATATGGCAAGTACTCAGTGGGATTATTAGTAACCGATCTAAGAATGCTAATTATCCAGAATATTTTATTGAAAATGACAATTTGATAAATAATATGGAGGATGTGGTCAGTGGTTTCAATAAATTTTTTGTAAGTGGTCCTGAATTAGCAAAATCAATAATGACACCAGAAACAAACAACAGTGGTTCTGTAAATGAAATAAGATAAGATAAGATAAGATAAGATAAGATAAGCCTTTATTAGTCCCACAACGGGGAAATTCCAGGATTGCAACAGCACAGGGATAGCAACACTCAGAGCAACAATCAGAAGGCAAGAAAAAAAAAAACAAAAAAAAAAACAAGCAAGCAAGAGCAGCTAATATACATATGTACATATTACTATAAAATATATATACACACAAACACACAGACACACAGTGCAGAGCATTGTAGCTGGATGGAATAAATATATGAATATATGAACACACAGTGCAGAGCATTGTAGCTAGATGGAATAAATATGTAAATATATAAACACCCACAGTAGAAATCCAAACACATTCTTTTTGGGTGCAGTTACTGAAAAGGAAATTATCGAGACTGTGAGTAAATTTAATAACAAAAAATCAACTGACTGGAATGAAATTGACATGACAATAGTGAAAAAAGTAATTGAAGGAATTGTTAAACCACTCACCCACATTTTCAAACTGGTAAATTTCCAAACAAAATGAAAATAGCAAAAGTAATACCACTATACAAAACAGGAGACAGTCATTATTTCACAAATTACAGGCCGGTCTCTTTAGTCTCACAGTTCTCCAAAATACTTGAAAAAATCTTCACTAAGAGACTGGATGATTTCATTGAAAAACACAACCTCCTTACAGACAGCCAGTATGGTTTTAGAGCAGATAAATCCACATCTTTGGCACTGATCGAACTTATAGAAGAAATTACTAGTTGTATAGATAAAAAAAAGTTTGCTGTAGGAGTATTTATAGATTTAAAGAAAGCTTTTGACACCATTGACCACAGAATTCTACTGAGGAAATTGGAAAGGTATGGGATAAGAGGGGTCGGACTGAGTTGGGTGGAAAGTTATTTAAGTAATAGACAACAATTTGTACAAATTGGTGAGCACAAATCACCCTTCATCGGCATCACTTGTGGTGTGCCCCAGGGGTCAGTTTTGGGACCCAAACTCTTTATCTTGTATATAAATGACATATGCCAAGTATCAAAAATTCTGAAATTTATTTTGTTTGCGGATGACACAAATATCCTTTGCACTGGTGAGAATTTGCAGCAGGTTTTAGAGGTGGTCACAACTGAAATGAAAAGGTTAACGCAGTGGTTCAACAAAAATAAATTATCTCTAAATCTGAAAAAAAAACCAAAGATTATGTTGTTTGGAAATTATAAAATAAATCATGAAATAGTGGTAACGATAGATGATACCAGAATAGAAACAGTACAGGAAAATAAGTTTCTGGGGGTGATGCTAGACAATAAAATCTGCTGGAAACCTCACGTCAGTCGCATGCGGGCCAAGTTGGCAAAATGTATAGGGATACTGGGGAAGACAAGACACATCTTGGACTATAAATCATTGTTCTTACTGTACAATTCACTGTTTCTGCCTTATCTTAACTACCGTGTAGAGGTCTGGGGAAACACCTACAAGACCAACCTAAAGCCAATATGCACATTACAAAAAAAGCTATAAGGATAATAAATAATGTAGGATATAGAGACCATACCAGTTCGTTGTTTTTAAAGTCACATGTCATAAAGTTCATGGATTTAGTTAAATTTAAGACAGCACAAGTAATGTACAGGGCAATTAATAATCAACTCCCAACTAATATACAAAAAATATTCAAAAAAAGAGACAATGATCTTAATTTGAGAGGAGACTTAAACTTGACAAAACCTAAGATACGAACAACTAAGAAAAGTATGTGCATATATGTCTGTGGGGTGGATTTGTGGAACAGTCTGGAGCTGGAACTGAAACTATGTACAAACAGAAATCAATTCAAAAATAGATATAAACATTATTTGCTGAAATAATATATGTTAAAAGGGTAGTATTTATATGTATGATTCACTATGCTCACTCTGGGACACTATGGAATGGTAGGTGGGACAGTACTGTGTATATCTGTGTTGTTTGGGGCTGGGTTTTGATGTATGGACTGTATGTATGTTGGGATGGATGGGTGTTAATGTTGATATGTACAAAATATAGTTAATTGTTTACTTGGGGTCTTAATGTGGTAATTTGTATATATTTCACATGGGTTGTATTTATGGAAAAGAGGAGTTAGAGTTAATAAGTGTTCACTTCTTCCTTCTCCCTTTCGAGCACTGTATACTGTCACTTTATCACACTTGTCATTTGTTTTTTGTTTTTTTACTTTTTTGTTCGAAATAAAGTGTCTATCTATCTATCTATCTATCTATCTATCTATCTATCTATCTATCTATATCATCACTCTATCTGGTCAGGAGGTATGTTGCGGAGGTTGGCATTTAAACCCTGGAGGAAGACACTGTGTAATGCAACGTCATTCCAGCCAGAATCCACCGCGACAACCCGAAACTCCACAGAGAAGTCGGCGGCAGACCGGTTCCCCTGACGGAGTGACGTAAGACAGCTCATGATATTGCCCTCACTCTCCGTTTGGTCAAATGTACGAGAGAATTCACCAATGAAGCTATCAAATGTATAACTAGGACCCTCCGGACTGTCGAGAATGGACTGAGCCCAACTAAGGGCTCGATCTTAATGACTACAGACCTGTAGCGCTCACCTCTGTAGTCATGAAGTCCTTTGAGCGCCTGGTCCTGTCCCACCTCAAGTCCATCACCACCCCTCTCCTGGACCCGCTGCAGTTTGCCTACCGAGCCAACAGGTCTGTAGACGATGCAGTCAACCTGGCCCTCCACTCCATCCTGCAGCACCTGGACTCCCCGGGAACCTACGCCAGGATCCTGTTTGTGGACTTCAGCTCCGCATTCAACACCATCCGCCCCGCTCTGCTCCGGGACAAGCTGTCCCTGCTCAACGTGCCTGACTCCCTCTGCAGGTGGATCATCGACTTCCTGACGGACCGGAGGCAGCATGTGCGGCTGGGAAAGACTGTCTCAGACTATACTAGCATCAGCACCGGATCACCCCAGGGCTGTGTACTTTCCCCCCTACTCTTCTCCCTTTACACCAACTCCTGCACCTCCAGCCACCAGTCTGTCAAGTTGATCAAGTTTGCGGACGACACCACCCTCATCGGGCTCATCTCCAACGGCGACGAGTCCGCCTACAGGAGAGAGGTGGCCCAGCTGGCGTCCTGGTGCAGCAATAACAACCTGCAGCTGAACGCTCTGAAGACAGTGGAGATGATTGTAGACTTCAGGAAAGTCACTACTCCTCTGCCCCCCCTCACCCTCTCAGGCTCTCCCATCACCACTGCTGATTCCTTCCGCTTCCTAGGCACTACCATCACCAGGGACCTCAAATGGGAGCTGACCATCAGCTCACTCATCAAAAAAGCCCAGCAGAGGATGTTCTTCCTGCGGCAGCTGAGGAAGCTCAAGCTACCCACCAAGATGTTAGTGCAGTTCTACACAGCCATCATCGAGTCCATCCTCACCACCTCCATAACCGTGTGGTACGCAGGAGCCACTGCCAGGGACAGACTAAGGCTGCAGCGCGTCGTGCGCACTGCTGAGAAGGTGATCGGCTGCAAGCTCCCATCTCTCCAGGATCTGTACATCTCCAGGACCCGGAGGCGTGCTGGCCGGATCATAGCCGATCCCTCACACCCTGGTCACGTACTGTTTGCCCCCCTCCCCTCAGGTAGAAGACTTCGGTCCATCCAGACTAAAACCTCCCGTCACATGAACAGCTTCTTCCCCTCTGCCATTAGACTGCTGAACACTAAGTGACTCTCGTGCACCATGTACAGCAGCTCAACCAGACTCATGTCAATCATCACTGTTTTCTTCCTGCATTACCGACTGCACTATATAGTTCTCCACAGTATCTGCTGCTGGCTAATATATATTTTAACTGTTGACCAATATCACTTAATCTTATCCTACACTTTATTACATGTATAGTTTATTTCTCTTATCTTATCATGTTTAATGTTGCAGCATTGTACCGAGACAAATTCCTAGTTTGTGTACTACATGAACAATGGCAATAAACCTGATTCTGATTCTGATTCTGATCTTGCAGCAGGAGGGTCATGAAATGAATTTTGGATGTATCATCTGGATACTCCCCGCCCACCTGGCCCAAATAAAGCCGAACATGACAAAGGAATCCCTTGCATTTCCCCACCTCTTCTGTGTACAGGGCCGGTGAGGGAACGGAGGTTGTTCGGCGAATGGTGGAAGAAACGGGGCAGCAGGTGGAGAGGGAGGACCCGAACAAGACATATGAGCTACATGATCGGTGACCGTGCTCAGCTGCTGCGTAATTGTCTGCAGCTGCTGCGTGAGCACGGCCGCCTGCCTCTCTGTGACGTTGAGGCAGTGTAAAGCGAAGTGTTCCGCTGATGCAGGCCCCGCTGAGCTCACGTTCTGGGTGGCTCGTTCTGTCATGATGAAAGAATGGTCAGCTCATGTGCAGGGTGCCACACCAGAGAGAAAACACACGACACAGAGAAGCTACGTTTAACTAATTTATTAATCCAAAAAGGGAAAGACGCCACTCGCCAGAGGAGGATTCAGCTTGTAAAGAGGAGACGAGAGCTGGTTAATAGGAGGAGGGAGGTTGGGGAAGGGGGAAGACAAATTACCACTTATGGTAGCTGAGCAGAGAACCTGACAGAGAGACCCAGCAGGAATAGACAAACCAGTGGGATGAAGCTGGCAGGAAGTAGGGAAGGAGAGGAGCTGGGTGAGGTGTCTGACCGGATGGAGATAGGCAGCTGAAGTGAAGATGAGGATGATGGAGCAGGTGAGCGCACAACGATCCCCGGAAACACACCGCACAGATGGCAGCAACCTGAAAAGAGGAAAAGAAGAGGAATTAAACAGTGTATCCTCAAAGTATTACTACAAACAGACTTGCTTGTTGATGAGGCAGTATACCCAATGAGCCAGCGCTGAAGCATTCACAGATTGGTCCTTATATAAGCACTGGCAAGGCAGAGACAGCAGGTGCGTCCACTCATGCAGGTGTGATGATTACCTGCGGAGCCGGAGAACCTCTTGCAGGAAGGAAGGAGGGCATGCTCACCTGATCATGACAACAAAGCGTTATCTCAAAATTCTAGCAAATTAAAAGTCTAGAAAATATGGGAATACAATGATTTAAGCCTTTTGTTGCACTTAATTTTGACCGGATGAGCTGAAACAGACAAGCGGACAGATACACATACATTGAGTGATTACTGTATGCCTCTGCATTTCACTGAGGCATAATGATTTACAAATCATTTTCAACCTTTATTCAGTTGAATACACATGTTCAAACTGATGAACTGTATTTTATTTATTTATTTTTGCAAATATTCCCTCATTTTGGATTTGATGCCTGTAACACATTCCGAAAAGCTGGGACAGGGGCAAGAAAAGACTGGAAAAGTTGAGGAATGTTCAAAAACACCTTTTTGGAACATTCGACAAGTGAACAGGTTAATTGGAAACAGCTGAGTGTCATGATTGGGTATAAAAGGAGCTTCCCCGAAAGGCTCAGTCGTTCACAGTTGAGAACAACTACATGGGCAAATAATCAAACAGTTTAAGAACAATGTTTGTCAATGTACAGTTGCAAGGAATTTAGGAATTACATCATCTATAGTCCATAATATCATCAAAATATTCAGAGAATCTGGAGAAATTTCTGCACGTAAGCGGGAAGGCCTAAAACCAATATTGAATGCTTATGACCTGTGATTTCTCAGGCAGCAATGCATTAAAAACTGACATTCTGTAAAGGATATTACCATGTGGGCTCAGGAACACTTTGTAAAACTATTGTCAGTTAACACAGTTCGTCACTACATCTACAGGTGAAAGTTAAAACTCTGCCATACAAAGCAAAAGCCGTATATCAGTAACACCCAGACACGTCACCAGTTTCTCTGGGCCCCAGCTCATCTGGGATGGACTAACACAAAGTGGAAACATGTACTTTGGCTTGACAAGTTCACATTTCAAATTGTTTTTGGAAATCATGGACATGGTGTCCTCTGGGTTAAAGAGGAAAAGGACCATCCAGATTATTATCACCATTAACGTTCAAAAGCCAGCATCTGTGATGGTATGGGGGTGTGTTAGTGCTCATGGCATGGGTAATTTGCACATCAGTGAAGGCACCATTAATACTGAATGGTACATACAGGTTTTGGAGCAATATCTATATACATAAATCTGATACATTATTATTATCCAAGTTATGTCTTTTTCAGGGACGTCCCTGCTTATTTCAGCAAGACAGTGCCAAGCCACATTCTGCATGTGTTACAACAGCGTAGCTTTGTAGTAAAAGAATGCAGATATTAGACTGGCCTGCCTGCAGTCTGACCCTGTCTCCCATTGAAAATGTGTCGTGCATTATGAGGCGCAAAATACAACAATGGAGAAACTGGACTGTTGAGTGACTGAAATCATACATCATGCAAAAATGGAAAAGAATTCCACCTACAACACTTCAACAGTTACTGTCCTTGGTTCCTAAACCCTGTTTTTATTTACATTTTACACAACATCTGAATTTCACTGGATTTGGGGTTGCTAAAGTTGTAAAGTGTACTTTTTTTCCATTAATTCTTTTATGCAAGTTTAGTGATTAATAGCAATTAATTATAGACAAATGTGCAGTTAATTTTTTTTTTAATTATTGATGCACAGAACTAAAATCTAAATACTAAGTACAGAGAGGTTTTTGTGGGGTTTTTTTTAAACCCACAAACACACTTCTGTAATTGAATGCACCTTTACATTATTATTTCTGTTAATGTGGGTCTCTGCTCGGCTGACAGGATCTGGTGATGCTATTTCTGAAGTTTTTTTAATAACACTTTCCGTTTCTATACAGAATTAAAGGAAGTGATACAAGTGTATGTACTATAAACATGAGATGTGAAATTACTTTCATTTAGAACATACAGTGTTATACAGTACCAGGTTTCACTTATGAAAGAGCTGACGTTTCTTTAGTGTCAGTGCACTATTATACAAAACAGAAAACACTTCAAATTAGCAGCTCAACAACTCTGATTGTGAGACTAAAGTAAAAGAAATTCAAGACAAGCAACTGCAGGTAAGTGAGCCAAATCAAATTGTTAGTGTTATTCCCTTTTTAAACTCTTTTCACATCAGTGTTCCATCCACTAAAATAAAGATCAAAAAGCATCTCATTGAAAACTGCACTTGTTCCCAGGGGATGTGGTGTGACATTGGCATCAAAGATGAGTAAAATATTTCTTTGAAGTAATGAGATGTAAGAGTTGTTCAGTCAAGTGTGTAGCTGTGTGTTTGTGATTGTGAATAATGACTTCTGCAGTCCTTGAGTTCTGTTTGTTTCCCCTTTTCTCCTGTCACAATCTTCTCCTTTTTTGTCACTCTTACCTGTTTCACTTTCATTTTCAGGCTCTTGCTTTGCCTAATTTTTTTTTTCTTTGGCGTCATCTTCAATTTTTCTTATATATTATCAATGTTTATATATTTTTTCAGACTGTTCTCTTATTATTTCAGTTCTTGTGATTAAAGTGTGTGATTCAAGTAATCTTGAATCTTGAATACTGTAGTGGTTTACCAGTGAGCCATTTTTGTGGATCAGTTGTTCTTAATGATTAGTATGTCATCTTTATTATACTCCAAAGATTCACTTGAGCCATCCAATAATGGAAAAGTCCCAAAAGTCTTTGTGGTCCTACCGGACATCTTATCAGATTTTCCTGTGGTGTGAAGGGTGTTATGAGTGATCCAATCTGCTATCAAATCATAAATATTAGACATTATGAATATTTAAAAGCAAATATCCTGGGTTTTTTGGGGGGGGCGGGGGGGGGGGGTGTAGGGGACAGACAAGCACACATTCTGTGTATCGGAAAGTGAATGAATGATAATCAGTTCAAAAGTGAGCTGACTGATGATGGAAGCATTATCCAACGTGTTTGTTTACTCTAAAATCACATTTGACCACAAGAAACTTGGCAAGATTTCCTGGATGAGTTGCCAGCTCCACTTAATTTTCCACCCCTTGGAATCCATCCATCCATCTTCTACCATTTATCCAGGGATCCGGATCACGGGGCCAGCAGTCAGAGTAGAGGAGTCCAGACTGCCACCAAGTTCTTATACAGTGGTGTGAAAAAGTGTTTGCCCCTTTCCTGATTTCTCAATTTTTTTATGTTTGTCACACTTCAATGTTTCAGATCATCAAACAAATTTAAAAATTAGACAAAGATAACACAAGTAAACACAAAATGCAATTTTTAAATGAAGGTGTTTATTATTAAGGGAAAAAAATCCAAACCTACATGGCCCAGTGTGAAAAACTGATACTGCCCCCCCTCCCCACCGTTAAAACAAATTAAGTGGTTGATCACATCTTTGGAAAGCTGAGTTCAATTTCTTTAGCCACACCAAGGCCCGATTACATTCACACCTGTTCTCAATCAAGAAATTACTTAAATAGGACCTGCCTGACAAAGTGAAGTAGACGTAAAGATCCTCAAAAGCTAGACATCATGCTGTGATCCAAAGAAATTCAGGAACAAATGAGAAACAAAGTAATTGAGATCTATCAGTCTGGAAAAGGTTATAAAGCCGTTTCTAAAGCTTTGGGACTCCAGCGAACCACAGTGAAAGCCATTATCCACAAATGGTGAAAACATGGAACAGTGGTGAACCTTCCCAGGAGTGGCCGACTGAGCAAAATTACCCCAAGAGCACAGCAACGACTCATCCAAGAAGTCACATAAGACCCCACAACAACATCCAAAGAACTGCAGGCCTCACTTGCCTCGGTTAAGATCAGTGTTCATGACTCCAACATAAGAAAGAGACTGGGCAAGAAAGAAACCGGCAGGCCAAGCGGAGTGCAGCTCGGGTGGTTGCTGAAGCAAAAACCCGGGTATGGGAGGAGTTCGGTGAGGCCATGGAACAAGACTTTCGGTCGGCTTCAAAGAGATTCTGGCAAACTGTTCGGCGGCTCAGGAGGGGAAAGCAGCTCCCCGTCCACACTGTGTATGGTGCGGATGGGACACTGTTGACTTCAACTGGGGATATCGTCGGGCGGTGGAAGGAATACTTCGAGGATCTCCTCAATCCCACTGATACGCCTTCCACAGAGGAAGCAGGGTTTGGGGACGAGGGGGATGACTCGCCTATCACAGGGGCTGAGGTCGCCAAGGTGGTTAAAAATCTCCTTGGTGGCCGGGCCCCGGGGGTGGACGAGATTCGCCCCGAGTACCTCAAGGCCCTGGATGTTGTTGGGTTGTCATGGTTGACACGCCTCTGCAACATTGCGTGGAGGTCGGGGGCAGTGCCTTTGGCATGGCAAACCGGGGTGGTGGTTCCTCTCTTCAAAAAAGGGGACCGGAGGGTGTGCTCCAACTTTAGAGGGATCACACTCCTCAGCCTCCCTGGGAAGGTCTATGCCAAGGTACTGGAGAGGAGAGTCCGGCCGTTGGTCGAACCTCGGATTCAGGAGGAGCAATGTGGTTTTCGTCCTGGCCGTGGCACATCGGACCAGCTCTTTACCCTCTCGAGAATTCTTGAGGGTTCGTGGGAGTTTGCCCAACCAGTTTACATGTGTTTTGTGGACTTGGAGAAGGCATTTGACCGCGTCCCTCGTGGATTTTTGTGGGGGGTGCTTCGGGAGTATGGGGTATCGGGCTTGTTGTTACGAGCTATTCGGTCTCTGTACGACCGTTGTGAGAGTTTAGTTCGCATTGCCAACACTCGGTCGGAGTCATTCCCAGTGAGAGTTGGACTCCGCCAGGGCTGCCCTTTGTCACCGGTCCTGTTCATAATTTTTATGGACAGGATTTCTAGGCGCAGCCAGGGAATGGAGGGTGTCATGCTTGGTGACCACAGGATCTCATCTCTGTTGTTTGCAGATGATGTTGTCCTGTTGGCTTCATCCAGCAATGACCTACAGCTCTTGCTGGGACGGTTTGCCGCTGAGTGTGAAGCGGCTGGGATGAGAATCAGCACCTCCAAGTCCGAGTCCATGGTCCTCAGCCGGAAAAAGGTGGATTGTCCTCTCCGGGTTGGGGACAGGCTCCTGCCCCAAGTGGAGGAGTTTAAGTATCTTGGGGTCTTGTTCACGAGTGAGGGGAAAATGGAGCGAGAGATCGACAGACGGATTGGAGCAGCATCTGCAGTGATGCGGACGTTGTATCGGTCTGTTGTGGTGAAGAGGGAGCTTAGTTCTAAGGCAAAGCTGTCGATTTACCAGTCAATCTACGTTCCTACTCTCACCTATGGTCACGAGCTTTGGGTAATGACCGAAAGAACGAGATCGCGGATACAAGCGGCTGAAATGAGCTTTCTCCGTAGGATTGCTGGACTCACCCTCAGAGATAGGGTGAGGAGCTCAGTCATCCGGGAGAGGCTCAGAGTAGAACCGCTGCTCCTCCACATTGAAAGGAGTCAGTTGAGGTGGTATGGGCATCTGATTAGGATGCCTCCTGGACGCCTCCCACTTGAGGTGTTTCAGGCACGTCCCACTGGGAGGAGACCCCGGGGCAGACCCAGGACTCGGTGGAGAGACTATGTCTCCCAGCTAGTCTGGGAACGCCTTGGTATCCCCTCTGAAGAGCTGGAGCAGGTGGCTGGGGAGAGGGAAGCCTGGGCTTCTCTGCTTGAACTGCTGCCTCCGCGACCCGGACCTCCGGAAAAGCGGTAGAAGATGGATGGATGGATGGATGGATGGATGGATGGATGGGCAAAACTGGCCTGCATGGCAGAGTTCCAAGACGAAAACCACTGCTGAGCAAAAAGAACATAAAGGCTCGTCTGAATTTTGCCAGAAAATATCTTGATGATCCCCAAGACTTCTGGGAAAATACTCTGTGGACTGACGAGACAAAAGTTGAACTTTTAGGAAGGTGTGTGTCCCATTACATCTGGCATAAAAGTAACAGCATTTCAGAAAAGGAACATCATACCAACAGTAAAATATGTTGGTGGTGGTGTGATGGTCTGGGTCAATTTTGCTGCTTCAGGACCTGGAAGACTTGCTGTGGGAAATGGAACCATAAATTGTGCTGTCTACCAAAAAATGCTGAAGGAGAATGTCCGGCCATCTGTTTGTGACCTCAAGCTGAAGTGCACTTGGGTTCTGTAGCAGGACAATGATCCAAAACACACCAGCAAGTCGACCTCTGAATGGCTTAAGAAAAACTAAAGGAAGACTTTGGAGTAGCCTGGTCAAAGTCCTGATATGAATCCGATTGAGATGCCGTGGCATGACCTTAAAAAGGCAGTTCATGCTCAAAAACCCTCCACTGTCGCAGAATTGCAACAATTCTGCAAAGACGAGTGGGCCAAAGTTCCTCCACAGCGCTGTAAAAGACTCCCTGCCAGTTATCGCAAAGGCTTGATTGCAGTTGTTGCTGCTAAGGGTGGCCCAACCAGTTATTAGGTTTAGGGGCAGTCACTTTTTCACACCGGCACATGTAGATTTGGATTTTTATTCCATTAATAATAAACACCTTCATTTAAAAACTGCATTTTGTGTTTACTTGTATTATCTTTGTCTAATATTTAAATTTGTTTGATGATCTGAAACATTTAAATGTGACAAACACAAAAAAATGAGAAATCAGGAAGGGGGCAAACACTTTTTTTACACCACTGTAGAACCATGATCCTCATGATCTCTCCTACAGGGGGTGAGCCCACAGTTTTCAAGCTAGGACATTTTTATTTCACACAGTGTTTGTACATGTATTGAAGATGTCCATATTGTAGGGAGTTAAATTATTTTCTGATATTTTCTCAAAATTTGTTCCACTTTGAATTCTAGATTGTTTGCTTTGCTTAAACTCCTTGCAATTACATGGATATTAGTTTTACTAGCGTCAATACCCGTGGAATGAAAATCCTGAACAGGAGGCGACATGTTACTTCAGCCTTCTGCATGGCCTGTATTTTTTTCCTGTCCCATCTGCTCTCCCCCTGCTGATCTGTCTGTCCTCTGCTGTATTCCTCTCACTCCCCATTTTCCCTTCGAGACTGTGAACAATCCTCTATTCTTCTTCTGTCCATGAATCTTTCACCATTTCCCTTGGGGTAATGATTGCATTGGTAACTGGAGCTCTCTTCATTTTCCTCTGGTTTTGTTGTTTTCCACAGTAGCCCTTCCAGACCAGTGTGGTTCTCTTGCTGTGAATCTATTATATTTGTCTCTCCTCCTCTTTATACATTTCTTTAACTCTATTCTCTCTTCCTCTCTTCCCACGGGATCTGCTGGAGCTGAATGCTATATCTTTTGTGTAGTCATGGAAGGGAGTCCCTTCCTCCACTTTCCAGCTTTTCATGTGTTCAAGGATTTTAAAAAAAAATGTGCTCTCTGCTTTCCCCTTTCCTGGTATACCGATATACTGCCTACATTGTGAATTTCTTCTTGTCATCTTCTTTTTCTGTCTTGGTCCCTGGCTGTTCCTTAGAAGCTGCATCTCTCCAGCATACTCTTTACCCTTCCATTTTCTTCTAATTGGTCACCCTCTGCTTGCAGTGTCATTTGTGAACCTGAGGTGGCCAGTTAAGGACAAACATGCAGGAATAGTTGTCTTAAATTGCATGTTTTAAAATGAAGTGCTTATTTTGGAGACTTATTTTAGATTTACATTTGCAAGGGAATGTCATAAAATTTTATCTAAGTGTCTCTAACGTTCATGTGTTAATGATGGATATTGGCTCATTATTGGAAAAGCATGAAATCAGCTCAAGCACTTTTTTCTCTTTGAACCTCTGTTTTGGCTTGGCTTCAGTCATACACAAAATTGTTGAGTAATAATCCTTTTTAAAATTGGCTTCAGATCCATATCTGGTGAATTTTATTTTTGCCTTCCATTTCCCTTCTTTATCCATATCCTCTCCCCTATTGTCTTGTGCCCTGTCTCCTTGTCCAGTTTCTAGTATTATTCCTACTTTATTTTTACGTATTTCTTTCCCTTTCCATTAGATGTTAAGGAAGTGGAGAATCTTCTGAAGCATGCCCTCCCCTCTCTGTGCTGTCCTGTGTCCAACTGGCGCTCTTTGCTTTATGAATGTCAAGGGCCGAGAGCTACTCAGTACTGTGTGGTGATCATCCTACATCTCGCCCTACAACATGGAGACAGGTAATCCAGTGCACTCGGTCTGGAGTTTCCAAAGAACTACACAGGAATTGCAGAAAGCATGCTTGAACAGATGAAAAAAGTAAAAATAGCCCTACCTGCATTAATCTACTACTACAAACTTTTTTCCTCTGTTTGGCTTTGAGACGAGCACATGTGACTAATGTTTTACTAACTAACTAACTAACTAACCTGCACTTATATAGCGCTTTTCTAGTCACAAAGACCACTCAAAGCGCTTTCATTAATACTAACCCTCTACTCTAAGGGCCTATAGGAAACAGATATCTAGGGACAATTTAGAACAGCCAATTAACCTAACATGCATGTCTTTGGCATGTGGGAGGAAACCGGAGAAATCCCGGAGGAAACCCACGCAACACGGGGAGAACATGCAAACTCCACACAGATCACTGTTGGTCGGGGGCTGGGATCGAACCCACGATCCCACGATCCCCACAATCCCCCGGCCAAGGGTAAACTGTGCTGCCGCAGTGCTAACCACTGCGCCACCGTGTTTTAGGGTGAAATTCACAAGGTTACCTTTACCCTAATTTGTGAGCAAAAAATAAAGCTAGGGTCACCAAACTTGGTACACAGGTTGACCTTGAGACCATCACCTGTGGCTGTAGTTTTAGGGTCAGATAGTTGAAGATCAAGGTCACAAGGTCATGAGCCTGGAAAGCCATCAAGGACATTCTGTGGGATATATTACAGGGATGTAGTCTAGAGTCAGTTGTCTAAGGAGCAGAATGCATTTATGGGTGTATCCAGGTTCATTTAGCTATTACAGCAACGCAAAAATGAATTTTGCATCAGGTAAGCGGAAGAAGATGGATGGATGGATGGATGGATGGACAAAGTAGGAAGAGGCTGTCCTAATGCTTTTAATTATGCAGAGGAGTGTTTAGGGCATAACATGAAATAAACCAATCGTCTTTCCTCTCATTCCCTTTAATAAATGGGCACAAGATCACAGGCTTAATACTAATATGACAGCATTTAAATGGTAAATGGCATTCACTTATATAGCGCTTTTTACACATCTCTGGATGACCAAAGTGCTTTACAGATCCTGCTATCCACCCATTCACACACACATACACACACTGATGGCGGCGGAGCTGCCATGCACAGCCGCAAGCCTGACCCACCAGGAGAAACTGGGGGATCAATGTCTTGCTCATGGACACTTCAACATGCAGGCTGCAGAAAGAGTGGGAATCGAATCACTGATCCTCCAATCACTAGTCGGCCACACTACACTAAACTGCACCACAGCTGCCCCCAGATGGAAAAACAAATCTATTTTGGCTGAGGACAAGGCTCATTCAAAAAGTGAAAATGTGTTTAAGGGCAAGGAGCTTCTAAGGAGCTTTTTCACCTCCTTCTGCACAGTCCTGCTTGCACTGGAGATCCTTGATCATACAGTGGTGTGAAAAAGTGTTTGCCCCCTTCCCAATTTCTCATTTTTTTGTATGTTTGTCACACTTAAATGTTTCAGATCATCAAACAAATTTAAATATTAGACAAAGATAACACAAGTAAACACAAAATGCAGTTTTTAAATGAAGGTGTTTATTATTAAGGGAGAAAATTCCAAACCTTCATGGCTCTGTGTGAAAAAGTGACCCCCCTCCCCATGAGAAATGAGAATGAAAGTAATTGAGATATGTTTAAACATAAATTAACTGTGGTTTATCACATCTTTGGAAAGCTACGTTCAATTTCTTTTGCCACACCCAGGCCTGATTACTGCCACACCTGTTCTCAATCAAGAAATCACTTAACTAGGACCTGCCTGACAAATTGAAGCAGACCAGAAGATCTTCAAAAGCTAGGCATCATGCTGCGATCCAAAGAAATTCAGGAACAAATGAGAAACAAAGTAATTGAGATCCATCAGTCTGAAAAAGGTTATAAAGCCCTTTCTAAAGCTTTGGGACTCCAGTGAACCACAGTGAGAGCCATTATCCACAAATGGTGAAAACATGGAACAATGGTGAACCTTCCCAGGAGTGGTCAGCTGACCAAAATTACCCCAAGAGTACAGCGACGACTCATTCAAGAGGTCACAAAAGACCCCACAACAACATCCAAAGAACTGCAGGCCTCACTTGCCTCAGTTAAGGTCAGTGTTCATGACTCCACCATAAGAAAGAGACTGGGCAAAACTGGCCTGCATGGCAGAGTTCCAAGGCAAAAACCACTGCTGAGCAAAAAGGACATAAATGCATGTCTCAGTTTTGCCAGAAAACATCTTCTTGATCCTCAACACTTTTAGGAAAATACTCTGTGGACTGATGAGACAAGAGTTGAACTTTTAGGAAGGTGTGTGTCCCATTACATCTGGCATAAAAGTAATAGCATTTCAGAAAGGGAACATCATACCAACAGTAAAATATGGTTTTAGTAGTGTGATGGTCTGGGTCCGTTTTGCTGCTTCAGGACCTGGAAGACTTGCTGTGGGAAATGGAACCATGAATTCTGCTGTCTACCAAAAAATGCTGAAGGAGAATGTCCGGCCATCTGTTCATGACCTCAAGCTGAATCGCATTTGGGTTCTGCTGCAGGACAATGATCCAAAACACACCAGCAAGTTGACCTCTGAATGGCTTAAGAAAAACTAAAGGAAGACTTTAGAGTGGCCTAGTCAAATTCCTGACCTGAATCTGATCGAGATGCTGTGGCATGACCTTAAAAAGGCAATTTATGCTCAAAAACCCTCCAGTGTAGCTGAGTTACAGCAATTCTGCAAAGATGAGTGGGCCAAAATTCATCCACAGCACTGTAAAAGACTCATTGCCAGTTATCACAAACACTTGATTGCAGTTGTTGCTGCTAAGGGTGGCTCAACCTGTGATTAAGTTTAGTGTAATGGTCGGGCGAGCGTGCTCCCCCTGCCCTCCTGTTCCTGGTTTCCCACTCCGGGAGATTGAGCACACCTGCATGATTGTCCACCTGCTGCATCTGATGAGCCAGTGCATTTAAGGCTCAGCGTGAGGGGAGCTCATCGCTGGATCGTGTGGGTTTGTGGCCACATTTTAAATTAAGCTTCTATCTCATCATTTGTATTACCTGAACTCATACCTTGTGTCTCCTGCTCCTCAGGTTACTGCCACCTGAAGGTGTGTTCCCGGAGCTGATCATGCTTGCCTGACCGGGAAGATCACAACGTCCACCCAGGTCTTGCCTTCCACCTGTGCCCGGTCCTTGCTGGAGTTCCCTGCCGGGCTCCGCTGCTCAAGTTGTAAGTGTGCTTTCCTGCGTTATTCTCCCTTTGGAGAATCTGTCCCTTATAACCTCTGTCTGCTTTCTCCCATAGGCTATGTGTGCTCCAGGGGGCACCTGTCTTGTCTAAGAAATTTAAGTTGGCATTTTTGTGTTTGGTTTTTTTTTTTTTAGTTTCTGCACTTTTATTTTCTGTTGTGTTTTTCAATAAAATTGTGAAACTTTTCATTGGTGTCTGAGGGATCGTTCTGACATCTCTGCATTTGAGCCTAACCCCGATGTGAATCATGACAGAACGGTCCAGCCAGGATCAAGGCTCAGCGAGAGCTTGGCCATGCGATCAGTCAGCACTCTGGCGCTTGGAAGCCACGAAACACTGGGTCATGTTTCTTTTTGAACAGTTAGAGACCATTACCCAGCAATTGGCCACCATCACCGAGCACCTGGGTCGGCTTCCTGGTGTGGCTCCTCCACCTGCACCTGCTGCTCCGGCAGTGTCTGCCACCTGCAGGAACATCTCTGTTCCTTCGCCTGCCCTCTATAGGGGAGAGGTAGGGGGGTGCAGAGGGTTCCTGCTCCACTGCCGGCTTTATTTTCAGCAGGTGGAGGGGGAGTATAGGGATGATGCGGCGAAAATTCATTTCATGACCTTGTTGCTGCAAGACTGGGCACTTAAGTGGATACAGTTCATCTTGAGCAACCCGGACGGACACCTATACACATACCAGCGGTTTGTGCAGAAATTCTCCAAGGCACTCGACCATTTGGAGAGTGAGGGGAACACTGTTAGTCAGCTGACGTTACTTCGACAGGGAGGTCGGTCAGTAGCCAACTTCTCCGTCGAGTTCCGGGTCGCTGCGGCCGACTCCGGATGGAATGACGTTGCTCTACATAGCGCCTTCCTCTGGGGCCTGGATACACACCTACGCGATGAGCTGGCTATCCGCACTTCTCCCTCCTCTCTGGATGAGATGATTGCGCAGGTAGTGGCCCTTGATAATCGGTTTAGGGAGTGTACGAGGGGGCAAGTGGTCACTGCTCCCCTGTTCGCTCCACGGCTGGATCCCCCAATGGCCGGATCCCCTGCCGGTGTTGTTACCGGAGCCGATGGACATCGGGAGGGTCCGTCTGACTCCGAGGGAACGCCAGTGCCGTAAGGGGGCGGGGGGATGCATTTATTGCGGGGTCCCCAGTCGCGCAATATCGGAATGCCTGTTTCGGCCTGGGAGGCCCGGCACGTCAGTCACCATAGGGAGGGTGGGGGAAGGGCCTTCACCAAATTCCCCTAATCATTTTGAACTTCCGGTCCTCATCCAGTTACTGGGGGCCGAGTTCCAAACCTTCGCTCTGGTTGATTCAGAATCCAAGCAAAATTTCATCCAACAGGCCATGGTGCCTAAATTACAGATATCCACCAGGAATGTTCCAACACCTTTGTCAGTCTCGGCGGTTTCGTGCAGCACCATCGCAGCAATTACCGAACAGGCTGGGGGAAGGGCCTTCACCAAATTCCCTTAGTCATTTTGAACTTCCGGTCCTCATCCAGTTACCGGGGGCCGAGTTCCAAACCTTCGCTCTGGTTGATTCAGAATCTGAGCAAAATTTCATCCTACAGGCCATGGTGCCTAAATTACAGATATCCACCTGGAATGTTCCAACACCTTTGTCAGTCTCAGCAGTTTCGGGCAGCACCATTGCAGCAATTACTGAACAGACTGAGCCCATTTCGGTCATTTTGTCCAGTAACCACCGCGAGGTTATTCAGTTTTATGTTCTGCCCCAGTCTAACACCACTGTGATCCTGGGATATCCGTGGCTCCGCACCTATAAAACCCTATCATTAACTGGAGTCAGGGTTCCATTTTGTCCTGGAGCCCTTTCTGTCTCTCATCGTGCCTCCAGTCGGCCACATGCTCTCCTCCGCTCCCACTCTCCTCCCCTTCGGCTGAGCCGGTGGATCTCAGCTCTGAGCCCGAGGTTTATCATGACTTAGGGGAGGTCTTTAGCAAGTCTTGAGCCCTAGCTTTGCCACCTCACCGGGGCTACGACTGTGCTATCGACTTCCTCTCAGGCACGTGGCTGCCATCCAGCTGGCTCTACAGTTTATCTGGGCCAGAGAGGGAGGCGATGGAGACCTACATGAGACTGCCTGAGCGCCGGCATAATTCGTCCGTCATCCACTCCCCTCGGCGTGGGTTTCTTTTTTGTAGGGAAGAAGGATGGGTCTCTGCAGCCATGCATTGATTACCATGAGCTTAACGCGATAACCAGGAAGGATAAGTGTCCGCTGTCACTTATCAATTCGGCGTTTGAGCTACTCCAACGGGCGCGTTTTTTCACCAAGCTCGACCTCCACAATGTGTACCACTTAGTCCGCATTCGAGAGGGGAATAAGTGGAAGACGGTGTTTGAGACACCTTTGGACCATTTTGAATATTTGGTCATGCCATTCGGGCTGACCAACACCCCTGCCATCTTCCAGCGGTTAATTAACGACGTCCTACGAGACATGGTGAACCAGTTTGTGTTTGTGTATTTGGACGATATTTTGATTTTTTTCTCACACCCTGGAGGAACATGTTGTCCACGTCCGGTCTGTCCTGCAGCAGTTACTGGAGGACCTGCTTTTTGTAAAAGCTGAGAAGTGTGAATTTTCCACTCGATCAGCTTCGTTTTGGGAGTTCATCATCGCCGAAGGAACGGTAAAGGCCGATCCAGCGAAAATTAAAGCGGTTGTAGACGGGCCTATCCCCCCAGTCCAGGAAGGATTTCCAGCACCTCCTGGGCTTTGCCAATTTCTACCGCCGATTTATCTGGGATTATAGTAGGGTGGCACAACTGCTTACGCAGTTGACGTCAACCAAAAGCCCGTTCAAGTGGTCCGAGGCTGCTGAATGACCTTTGTGACCCTAAAAGGCCTATTCCCCAGCACGCGTGTCCTGGCACAGATGGATCCCGCGGCGCAGTTCGTGGTCGAGGTGGATGCTTCTGATTCAGGGGTGGGCGCTGTCCTCTCCCAGCGCTCCTCCTCTGATCAGAAGCTCCATCCCTGTACATGTTTTTCTCAGCAGTTAACTCCAGCCGAGAGGAATTACACTGTTGGGGACCGTGAACTGTTGGCCATTAAGCTGGCATTGGAGGAATGGAGACACTGGCTGGAGGGAGCAAGCCAACCAGTCATTGTCTGGACCAACCATAAAAATTCTTGGCAGGCTCGGTGGGCCCTGTTCTTTAATAGGTTCAATTTATCCATCTTGTACAGACCAGGGTCCCGTAATGCCAAGGCTGATGCTCTCTCACGTCAGTTTTCTCCTGACTCCAACTTCTTCTCCACAGCTGCTGTGTCTCCCAGAGACTATTCTCCCCCCTTCCTGCTTTCTTGGGACACTCCAGTGGAGGATTGAACTGAGGGTCCAGCAGGCACAGTCATCGGAACCTGTCCCAGAGGGAGGCCCTCCGGATGGGCTGTATGTCCCCACGGCACTACGGGGTGAAATAATCCAGTGGGGCATACCAGTTTTTTTGCCTGTCATCCCGGCATCTCCAAAACCATAGACTTGTTACGTAGGGTGTTTTGGTGGCCCACACTTGGGAAGGATGTGGGGAGTACGTCAAAGCTTGTCACATCTGCTTTGCAAATAAGTCTGACTCCTCCCCTCCTGCGGATCTCCTCCATCCCCTCCTGGTGCCAGGTCACCCTTGGTCTCACATTTCATTGGACTTTGTCACAGGCCTCCCTCCATCCCAGGGGAATACCATCATCCTCACCATTGTCGACTGTTTCTCCAAGGCCATCTACCTCGTCCCGCTCCCCAAGTTACCATCTGCCACGGAGAAGGCCAACCTGCTGACTTAGCATGTCATCCGGTTGCACGGTACCCCATTGACATCGTCTCAGACCAGGGTCCCCAGTTCGTATCCCAGGTGTGGAAGGCATTCTGTCGCTTCTTGGGTTCATCTGCCAGTCTGACGCCAGGATATCACCCCCAAAGCAATGGTCAGGCTGAGCGTGCCAATCAGTCTCTGGAGGTCACCTTACAGTGTATAGCATCCTCCAACCCCACCATCTGGAGCGCTCACTTGACCTGGGTGGAATACGCATTGAACTCGGCGATCTTCTCTTCCACTAGGCTTACGCCATTCAAGGCGTCTATGGGTTACACTCTTCCATTGCTGCCCATAGCGGAGAGGGGCCTCTCCATCCCAGCCGTGGAGGCCCATGCACATCGGTGACGCCGGCTGTGGAGGGCCACGAGGGCTGCCCTCCTTTGCTCCACTGAGCGCAACAGGTGGTATGTAGACCGCAGGCAGGCGCCGGCGCTGAAGTACACGGTGGGACAGAGGGTTTGGCAGTCCCGACCAGATCCCGCTGAAGACGGAGTCCCGGAAGCTGTCCCCCCGCTTTCTGGGACTCTTTACCGTCAAGCAGTTGATCAATGATGTCACCGTTCGGTTGGACTTTCAAATCACCCTTATTGTCATTCAACTGTACAACCAATCATGTACAGTAGAACGAGATTGTGTTTTACCTATCTACTGTGTTAATCACACACACCCCAAGTGCAGAATCAGAGGTCCGCTGCCATGCAAGGCGCCGCCACAAATTTCCCTCCTCCATTCCATTATTGCTGAGCACCAAGCTGGATGGCAGGAAGTTCCACTTTTATATGGTCTTCGGCATGACCCGGCCAGGATTTGAACCCCTGCCTCCCGGGTGTGGGGCGGATGCTCTACCAACTGAGCCACCACTCCGGTAAAAAAAAGCATAAAGGGTGACTTGCCACCCTCTATGCACATCCATCCCACGTTCCATGTCTCTCAGATTAAACCCCTCTCCGCCAGTCCCCTCTGCCCTCCTCCGGAACCCCCACTGCCCCCCCAGATCATCGACAGCCAGACGATGTTCACGGTGGAGATGATCCTGGATGTGCACCATCGGGGCGGGGATGTCAATACCTCATCCACTGGGAAGGATATGGCCCGGAGGAGAGGTTGTGGATCCCGGGATCATACGTCTTGGACAAGCGGATGATTCGGGCCTTCCATCGTTCCCATTGATGTCAGCCCGGTGGCGTCCCTTGAGGGGGGCACTGTAATAGTCAGGTGAGCATGCACCCCCTCCCCTCCTGTTCCTGGTTTTCTGGTCCGGGAGATTGAGCACACCTGCATGATTGTCCACCTGCTGCATCTGATGAGCCAGTGCATTTAAGGCCCAGCGTGAGGGGAGCTCGTCCCTGGATCATCTGGGTTTGCAGCCACGTTTTAAATTAACCTTCTGTTCCCTCATTTGTATTACCTGAACTCATACCTTGTGTGTCCTGCTCCTTAGGTTACTGCCACGCGCAGGTGTTCCTGGAGCTGTTCACGCTCGCCTGACCAGGAAGATCACAACGTCCACCTAGGTCTTGCCTTCCACCTGTCCCCGGTCCTTGCTGGAGGTCCTTGCCGGGCTCCGCTGCTCAAATTGTAAGTGTGCTTTCCTGCATTATTCTCCCTTTGGAGAATCTGTCCCTTATAACCTCTGTCTGCTCTCTCCCATAGGCTACGTGTGCTCTAGGGGGCATCTGTCTTGTCTAAGAAATCTAAGCTGGCGTTTTTGTGTTTCTTTTTCTTTAGTTTCTGCACTTTTATTGTCTGTTGTGTTTTTCAATAAAATTGTGAAACTTTTCATTGGTGTCTGAGGGATCGTTCTGACAGTTATGGTTTTGAGCCTAACCCTGATGTGAATCATGACATTTAGGGGGCAATCACTTTTTCACACAGGTTTGGATTTTTTTCCCCCTTAATAATAAACATCTTAATTTAAAAACTGCATTTTGTGTTTACTTGTGTTATCTTTGTCTAATATTTAAATTTGCTTGATGATCTGAAACATTTAAATGTGACAAACATACAAAAAAATGAGAAATCGGGAAGGGGGCAAACAGTTTTTCACACCACTGTAATTATGCATGGATGAGAGCTGTGAGCTACAATTCAGACATTATGCCAGTATTTCTCTGTGTCCATGATTTTGACTGAGTTGAGTTGTAAAAATTGCTTCAGTTATATTATCACAAACTTCATCTGAACTTCTCTTTTAAACCAAGAAAGAGCAAGCCGTTCATCTTGGCTTGAAGTCCATTCATCCCCTCTGCTCAAAACAAAATTGTTGTGTTTTAACTCAAAACAACTGTCACGATACCTTCATTTTGATTCTGTTAAAAGAATGACCTTGAATGAGGTTAAAAAAAATTGTAAAAACTGTAATAAATTAGATATTGATGAATACTTTGTGTACACCTGTCGGCACTTCTCTGGCCATGGTGACTACTCTTCCCGGTCGGTATAGGGCAGACAAGTTCCACTGTGATCCAGTAATTAAATTAAAAAGAGGACGATCCACTGAATCGTAAACCCATGCAGTTTTTTTCCTCGGTGCAGTGAAAAACTCTGCTGTGTCTTCAAATAATTCATGTTTAACTCTCCTCGTTTAACAGAAAACAATACTGGTCAGGTTCCAGGTGTGAATGTGTAACTGTGAGAGTGTGAATGGGGTGTCCTTGAAAAAGAGAGGTTGCCTCTCAATGGAAATCCCCTGTATAAATAAAGGTTAAAAAAAAATAAAAATAAAAACATACATGAATGTAATGTATAGACTATACTCCAACTGTAAATCAGTGATTGACATGAAAATGTATATGGAATAAAAAACTAACTATCACCATCTAAGAAATCTCTGTTAGTTTGTGTGTGTGTCTGTCTGTAACAATCATAGGACGGCTTATGATGTGCCTATGATGTTCCTATGATTTCTGCATGATAGGACAGCTTAGGATGTCTTTATGATGTCATATAGACTGATGCCTGCCTTGCTGTCTACATGATGTCATACTGTATAGACCATCACTCACGTTCATAGCACTCGCTATGGCGGTCCTACATAGGGACATCATGTGAACCAGTAAATCTGGAAATCTCATTCAACTTCATGTGAAGCAGTAAATCTGGAAATCTCACTCAGTATGGCAGTATGGCTGAATTTATGGCAAGATGGCGGCGTGCGTCTGCGCAGCGGCTCTTTGCTCCCTACTTTTGTTTGTATGTATGCTGTTTTTGGATATTGGACCGTGTGAAGCTGGATTTGTGTACAGTCGTACTGAGCTGATAAATATTGGGCTTCAACAAAAGTCTGCTGTTACAGCAGTTTTTGAGAACACACAAAGCATAACGAAGGCTATCTGTAGACCAGTGGGATCACCATGGATTGTGGTCGGTCCAGGGAAGCGACGCAGACGGAGGAGGGAGAGAAAGAAAAGCAGGGATGCCGGTCGGGCCTGCTAGTGAGACTAAAGAGACAGCCGCATAGACCTCCGCTACCCAGCATTTTTCTCTCCAACGCCAGAAGCGTCGTCCACAAGATGGATGTTCTTGAGCTACAGCTGGCAACTAGTAAAACTGTGAGAGACTGCTGTGTGCTGTTGTTAACGGAAAGCTGGCTCCACCCGCTGATCACCGATACTGCAGTGCAGCTGCCAAAGCACACACTTCACCGTATGGACCGAACAGCGGAATCCGGTAAAAAGAGAGGGGGCGGTCTCTGAATTTTTTTTCTTCACAACACTTGGACTAACCACAGCCGTATTATTAACACTTACTGTTCTCCTGACCTAGAGACAATGTCAGTTTTATGTTGGCCTTTTTATCTTCCAAGAGAGCTGACTGTGGTTATTATAACAGCGGTCTATATTTCTCCTGATGCAAATACTAAAGCAGCCCTTAGTCATTTGTACAGTGTAATAAATAAACAGCAGCAGGCCTATCCCGAGGGTGTTCACATCATAGCTGGTGATTTTAATCAAGCATGCTTGAAAACTGTGCTGCCTAATTTCACACAGTATGTGAAATGCACCACTAGGGGAAAGAATTGTCTTGATCGGGTGTATTCGAACCTGAATCATGCTTACAGAGCTGTGCCGTGTCCACATCTTGGCCTGTCAGACCATCTATCATTGCTCCTCATCCCAGCATACACCCCCCTCAGGAGAACTGCTAGACCTACTATAAAGAACATCACAACATGGCCTGAGGGAGCTCTTTCTCAGCTGCAGGACTGTTTTTCAAACACTCTATGGGATTTATTCAAGAATGAGGATCTGGAAATGTACACACAGACTGTATTATGCTGTATCACCTACTGTATCAACCAGGTGACTGTGGAAAAACGCATCAGGGTTTTTCCTAACCAGAAGCCTTGGATGACAAAAGAAGTCCAGGCACTCCTCAGAGCCCATGATACAGCCTTCAGGTCAGGGGATACAGAACTGTATAGCACCGCCCGGGCTAATCTGAAGAAAGGCATTAAGGAGGCTAAACAGACGTATAAGGAGAAAGTCGAGGACCATTTTTCTGATAATGATTCGAGACGAGTATGGCAAGGCTTTCACCATATCACAAACTATAAGGGCAGCAGTGTGGAGAGTGTGAATAAGGAGGCAGGTTTATGAACAGACGACGTTTATTACACTCTCTCATTAGTCATACACAGAAAAAGCATAAAACAACCAAGCACGGTTTCTCCTTTTATCCCAACTGCTCATCTCACATCTGCATGACATTTCACATCACGTTGCATGACATTTAACATCACAATACATTCACCCTTAAACCCCCCCCCCCCCCGGACTCCTTCTTCCTGCCAACTCCCCATGATCTCCCTGACTATTGTCCTCCTCTGTTTACCCTCTGCATCCTGACTGAGACGCTGTCTGAGATGACTCACCCAAGTCTCTACACCACCACCCCCAGACAGAGTTTCAGTCCTCACGCCTTTTGGGCTTCAGTCTCCTCCCATATCTGCTGTAATGGGGGTTTCTGTGCCGGCGGGGGGCTGCTGGAAGTGTGTCTGACTGCGGGTGGGCCATGGCCCTGTTTCCAGCACTCTGAACGGGCCATCATAGGGTGGGCGCAATGGAGGGCGATGGGCATCGTGCCTGATGAACACGAACTCCGCGTTCTTCAAAGTTTTTGGCACAAAAGTGCGTGGAAAACAGTGGTGGGCTGGGCCGGGCAGCGTGCCTGTGTCTGCACTATGCTGCCAACACTGAGACGGGCAGTTGTCCGGCGTGGGATTATCTGGCAAAAATTTCCTGGGCAGCCGCAGTGGCTGAGAAAAAAACAGCTATGCCGGGGAAGCCTCCAAATCCTCTTTTGGTGTGGAACGCAACCCCAATAAAACCCACGGCAACCGGTCTACCCAATTTGCATCCGTCAACGAAGCCCTGAGTGCTGCTTTCAGTGACCTATGAAAACGCTCGCATAACCCATTGGCCTGTGGGTTGTACGCGGTTGTGCGATGAATTGCAACACCCAGGCTGTGGGCCATCGCGGACCAAAGGTCGGAAACAAACTGAGGGCCCCTTTCGGACGTGACGTCCGACGGGATTCCAAAATGCGCCACCCATGTTGTCAAAAAAGCGCGCGCCACGTCCACGGACGTGGTTGCCACCAGTGGAACTGCTTCTGGCCTGCGTGTGGTGCGGTCCACCACTGTCAGAAGGTGTGTGCACCCCTGCGATGGCGGGAGGGGGCCCACGAGGTCCACGTGAACATGGTCGAATCTTTTAGCCGGTATACTAAACGGCTCCAAAGGAGACTTCCGGTTATGGCGGCCACGTAAGAAGGACACGTATCACTCTGCTCTGCTCCTAGAGAAAAAAAATTGGCAAATAACTCTCTCATTTGGGACAGAACCTATCCCAGCGTTTGGGTGAGGATATGTCGGTGAAGCCTAAGGCTGGAAAATCAGGTAGAGGAAAAAGTGAACTGCCGAAACAGTCCAAATTAACGGACTTTCATGTCCGTGATGCAGCAAATAAAGCTCCAGATATGGCGGAGGAAGCTAGCAGCGGTGCGGTGACTGCGGGCAACGGCACAGGTGCAGTGCTCGCTGCCATTAGTTCAATGAGAGCAGACTTTTCCGCTAAATTTGATGGGATTATGGCAGTGTTGGAAGGAATAAGAAAAGAATTGGGTGACTGTGTGGAACGAATGGCGCAGGTGGAGCTTTGTGTTTCCAGTGCTGAGGATGACGTTGCCGGCCTTCAATTAAAGGTGCGCACTTTGGAAAAAAAAAATAAATGTCTGGAAGATAATGTCCTGGACTTGGAGTCCCGGTCGAGACGGAACAACTTGAGGCTGGTGGGTCTACCGGAGAGAACCGAGGGTCAGGACCCATGTTCCTTTTTGGAAAAGTGGATTCCAGAAGCGCTGAACGACGCGGAGCTGCAATCATCAGTCGTCCTAGAAAGCGCACACCGAATTGGCCCACCGAGAGATAAGGGACCACCGAGGACGCTTATTATGAAGTTCCTCAGCTACAGAGACAGGATGAAGATCTCCAACGCTGCGCGAGCCAAAGGAGAGATTAAACACCAGGACCAGCAGGTGTGGTTCTACCCAGATTTGGCCACAGGAATCCAACAATTAAGGAAACAGTTTGACCCCGTACGTAAAGAGCTGCGCAACCTTGGGATCCATCATGGAGTGATTCACCCTGCAAGACTGTTGACCACGTATGGGGGCAGAACACACATCTTCAAGACCCCAGAGGAGGCACAGGAGTTCATCAAGAAGATCCAAGAAGAGACTGGTGGGAGCTAAACATGAACAAAATATAAGGTAGAATATTTAAGCATTTGCACAGGCATCTAATTGATCTGAAGCAAATAGCAAGTTTACAAAATATAGATTGTATTATATATTTAAAAAAAAAAAAAAAACTATGATGTACAAAGTTGCTAAAAATTTTGGAGTTAAGTTGGAAAACTACAGAAGAGAGTTAATGTTATGTCATTAAAAGCAGTAGAGTTAGGGTGATTGGGAGGATGAAGAAGGAGTGGCTTTGGCTGATCCTCGTGGGTGTGGAGCGGTCGATGGCTATATCGGGAGACGGAATTTTTCTTTTGATTTTGGGGGGATCACCACAAATGTGGGAAGGGGGAATTTGTTTGTGTGTAGTTTGTAGGATGAATGTTCAACCAGTCATGTTTTTGCTTCTCTGTATGAGCATGTTTACACTGCAAGGTAATCCCAAACTCCCTATTGATCATAAACCAAAGCGTTAATCTTAATTTAACTTCATGGAATTTCAGAGGTCTACAAAATTTAAAAAAAACTGAAACAAGTTATGAATAAAATAAAAGACATGGGTTCAAAAATTGTGTTTTTACAAGAAACTCATCTAATAGAGGAGGATGTAAAAAGAATTAGGAGTAGATGGCAAGGAAGTGTATTCACCTCATCATTTTCATCCCGAGCCAGGGGAGTTATGACTCTCATACATAAATCAGTCCCATTTCAAGTGAAAAATGTAATTGGAGACAAATTTGGAAGATATTTAATCATTCAAGGATCTTTGCTATTAGAAAATATAAATCTGGTGAACTTATACGGTCCCAATATAGATGATCACAAGTTCTTTGCTAATTTATTTCTTATCTTATCATCACTTACAGGGCAACATATAATAGCAGGGGATTTTAATTGTACATTGAATCCCGGTATAGATAGATCAACAGGACTGGACTGTACGCACAATGGATGTAGGATGATCATTAATCATTTTATGAAAGAATTGAGACTGCTAGATATATGGAGAGAAATGAAACCACAAGTTAAAGCCTACTCTTGTTATTCTAATACCTACAAGACATTCTCACGTATTGACTATTTTTTGATCTCCACAGAATTAAGGTCCAAGATTCAAAACTGCTTTTATGATAACATTGTGATCTCTGATCATGCACCCAGCTGTCTAATATATGTAGATAAGAAATTGACAAAGGAACCAGGTAGATGGCAATTTCAGCATAAATGGCTTCAGGATGAGGAATTTGTTAAGTACATAGAAAAACAGATAGATGAGTTCTTTGATATCAATGCTACACAAACATCAGCATGTATAAAGTGGGAGGCTTTCAAAGCTTTTATTAGGGGACATATTATTAGTTATACAGGTTCAAAATCTAAGAAGACTCGAGAGGAGAGAGTCCAATTGGAACATAAACTAAAAATTTTTCAAGAAAAAGTGTATGCAGGAAGTGATCCAAAGTTAGAGAACGAATTACTGATTTTGAGAGCTGAATATGACAAAAAATCAGCGAATAGAGCTGCCTCGAGTCTTCTAAGATTGAAACAATCTTTTTATGAACAAGGTGAAAAATCAGGAAAAATTATTGGCATGGCAGATTAAACAATTAGAATTTAAAACACCAATTACCAGTATTATAAGTAACAGACAGGTAGTTATAGATCCTTTAGAAATTAATAGAGCCTTTAGAGATTACTATGAAAAATTTTATGATACCAAAAATGAATCTGACTTAACAAAACTAAATGGGTTTTTGGACGGACTATCTATACCGTGTATTCCAAATGAAAACAGGGAGATACTGGAGTCTAAAATTAGTCAAGAAGAAGTTGGGCTAGCCATTGATAATATGAAATCAGGAAAAAGTGCAGGACCAGATGGTCTTCCAGTTGACCTTTATAAAAAATTTAAGAATAAATTAATAAAACCCTTTTTGGAAATGGTTTTAGAAGCATTTCAAAATAGTAATTTACCATCATACATGAATAATGCCTTAATTATACTGTTGCCAAAACCAGGTAAACCCTCTAATAAATGTGAAAATATGAGACCAATAAGCCTATTAAATGCTGACCTTAAGATAATCTGTAAAATTTTAGCAAGACGAATACAAGAAATTTTACCAAATATTATTAATCGAGATCAGAATGGCTTTATAAAGGGAAGACAAGGCTTCCATAATGTAAGAAGACTATTTAATATTATTTATTCTAATAAAGAAGCACCGGATACAGCTCTCCTATCATTGGACGCCGAAAAGGCCTTTGATAGAGTCGAATGGCCCTTTCTTTTTGAAGTCTTACAAAGGTTTGGACTTGGAAATAATTTCATAAAATGGGTTCAGATAATATACAATAATGCTACAGCAGAAATCCTAACAAATAGCAATATCTCAGAATCAATAAAAATCAATAGAGGATGTCGACAAGGCTGTCTACTTTCACCTTTACTGTTTACTATGGCAATTGAACCTTTAGCGATGGCAGTACGTTTACATTCACAAATATATGGAATTAAAGTTGGACCAACAGAACATAAAATCTCCCTGTATGCCGATGACATAATTTTGTTTATGTCGAATCTTAAAAAATCAATTCCGACCTTGTTGAATTTAATAAAGAATTTTGGGGAAATATCAGGATATAAAATAAATAAAACTAAATCTTCAATATTAATGCTAAATGAGACCCAGAGAAATCACCCAGCTCCTGAGGTAAATCAATTCAATGTTGTAAATCAGTTTAAATATTTAGGAATCCAAATGGTGCCTAAGCTAGAATTAGTCGCCAGTGCCAACTATGAAGCCTTAATGACAGACATTAATGAGTTAATTCAGAGATGGATGTCACTACCAATGTCGATGATCGGGAGAATCAATATACTTAAAAGTAATATCTTACCTAAAATACTTTATTTATTTCAATACATTCCTTTACCACCACCTTCAGATCTATTCTCAAGAATTAAAAAAAAGTTAGTGGAATTTATATGGAACAACAGGAGGGCTAGATTACGTCTGTCCTTACTATATTTACCATTTGATCGTGGAGGTCTGAAATGTACAAACTTTATGTTGTATTATTGGTCGGCACAACTGAGGTCTATGACATATTATTTTTCATCAAATGATCTCCCTCACTGGACTGAAATGGAATCATACAATTTACCTTTACCTCTTCCCATATTCATATACTCAGATTCGGCAAAAAAATTACAAAAACAAGTTAAAAATCCATTTGTAAAGCATATGATCAAAATATGGTGTGAAACTAAAAACTATTTAAAAGAACCACACTTACTGTCACAATTTAGCCCAATATGGGGTAATCAATATTTTAAACCAGGGAGAGCGGATGCTGTATTTAAAGTATGGAATTTAAAAGGGATTCAAAAGATTCAAGATTTATATCTGTCATGTGCAGATAACATAATGTCTTTTGAAGAGCTGAGGATCAAATTTAATCTTAATGGAACATATTTTTTTAAATATCTTCAGCTTAGGAACTTTATTCGATCAAATCAAAATAATGCTCTCACTTGACCTATTTATTCATCCTTGGAAAAAATGTTGATGAAAGATAGTAAGAGAAAGGGTATTATTTCAGAGTTTTATAACTCATTGACACTATCCTCAAGTGAAAAACTCACAGAAAAGATTGAACTACTGGAAAGAAGACCTGCAAACTGAAATTTCAGAGGAACAATGGGAATTGGCTTGTACAGAAGCTCAAACCAAATCAATAAATGTACGTCTTAAATTGATACATTTTAAATGGTTAATGCGGATGTATGTTACACCGGTGGAGTTAAATAGATATAACAAAAACATACCAGATACGTGCACAAAATGCATGGAAAGTAAAGGAACCCTATTTCATTGTGTATGGGAATGTAGAATAATTAGAATGTTTTGGGAAGAGGTGAGGGTAACAATTGAAAAAATAATTTCAAAACAAATCATATTGAATCCTAAATTGTTTTTGTTGGGTCTGTACCCAGAAAAGCATAACTTTAATAAAAGTGAAAAAACACTCATAGACCTCAGTTTGCTTAATGCCAAAAAATGTATTGCACTACTGTGGAAAAAGACTCATAGACCAGATGTGACTCAGTGGTTAAGACAGATGTTAACAAACCTTCCACTAGAAAGAATAACATACATACTGAAATCAAAGGAAATTGTGTTTGATAATATATGGAGACCTTTCATTGATTATGTAAAGAATTTAAACATAACTTTTGAAGAAAAAGGTGAATGATGTGTGTGGACCTTGTAAATTCCAAACTGGTGAATGTATAATATGTATACTTATGTAATGGATTGCCTTGACTAAACAGAGGAGCATTGTTGATGACTTGCTTTTGTTGGTGGTTGTTGGTGTTTTTAGTGCATTTTTTTTGTAGTACTTTAGTGTTAGTGTTTGATTGTTTGTGTCATGTTTGTTAAAAAAAAAAAAAGGTTCAATAAAGATATTGTGGAAAAAAAAAACGGCTCCAAAGGAGCCTTCATGTGTCTGTGCATTTTGGCTCGTTGGCACGCTACGCAGGCTGCAGCCCACTCTTTCACTTGTTTGCGCAGGCCTGGCCACACGAACTTTGCTCCCACCATTTTGACTGACGTGCGCACTCCTGGGTGCACCAGAGAATGAATTGACTCAAACACGCGGCGGCGCCACGTGACCGGGACCACCGGGCGCAGGCGTCCCGTGGAGACGTCGCAGACTGGGGGGCTTGCCGTCTTGCAGTACTCTGCCATCCAGCCTTAACCCTGTTGGTCCAGACTGGAGCGTGCGGACATCCGTATCGCCAATCTGCTCTGCGGCCATGGCTGTATAATGTATCCCTATGCACACCGGGGCCTAGACTACCGCGTGTGAGAGGCAGTCCGCCACCACATTCAGTTTACCCGACACATGCTGAATATCGGTCGTAAACTCCAAGATCGCGGCCAGCTGTCTCTGCTGCCGCCCCGACCATGGTTACGAAACCTTGGCCATCGCGAACGTTAGCGGCTTGTGGTCCACGAACGCGGTGAAGCTGCGCCCTTCCAACCAGAACTAGAAGTGGCGTATGGCCAGGTAGAGAACCAGCAACTCCCTGTCGAACGCGCTGTATTTACGCTCACTGTCGCGCAAAGCCCTGCTGAAAAAAGCGAGCGGCTGCCAAGAATCGGTGACACGTTGCTCCACGACGGCCTCTATGGCCACGTCCGAGGCGTCGGTAGTGAGCGCTATCCGGGCCGCCGGGTCTGGGTGCACCAACAGTGCGAAATTTGCCAGGGCTGTTTTAACCTCAGAGAACGCCTGCTCTCGCTCCGGAGTCCATTCGACTCCATCCGCGGGTTTCCGTCTCTTGAGCACGGCGTACAATGGCTGCATGAGTTGAGCTGCGTGGGGGAGGAACCGGTTATATAAGTTAACCATCCCCAAAAACTCTTGCAGCACCCTGACCGTCTGAGGCCGGGGAAAGTTCGCCACGGCGCGCACTTTGTCGGGCAAGGGTATCGTTCAATCCGGTGAGACGCAGTGCCCCAAAAAATCAATCCCCGTCACGCCGAACTGGCACTTCACCGGGTTGATTATTAACCCATGCTCCTCCAACCACTGGAAAAACGTCCTGAGGTGGGTTACGTGTTCGTCCTCAAATGCACTGGCTACCAGGATATCATCCAGATAGACGAAAACGAACGGGAGATCGCGCAGCACCGCATCCATCATACGCTGGAACGTCTGTGCCGCTCCTTTTAATCCGAATGGCATGCGCAGAAACTTGAACAAGCCGAACGGAGTTATTACCTCTGTTTTGGGTACGTCCTCCACGCGCACTGGGACCTGGTGGTAACCGCGGACCAGGTCTATTGTAGAAAAAATGCGTGCTCCGGCGAGGTGAACGGAAAAATCCTGAATGTGGGGAATCGGGTAGCGGTCGTGTGCTGTGGCGTTATTCAATCTGCGGAAATCACCGCACGGTCGCCACGATCCCTCAGCCTTAGGGACCATGTGTAGTGGGGATGCCCATGGGCTGTTCGATCGCCTGATGATGCCCAACCTTTCCAGGTTGGCAAACTCCTCGCGTGCTATGTTTAGCTGCGTCCAAGTGCCGAGGTCTTGCGAAAACGGGCGGCCCGGTGGTGGTTATAAAGTGCTCCACCCTGTGTTTAGCGATGGCCGCCGAAAACGTCGGGACCGTGAGTGCTGGGAACTGAGTGAGCAGTGTGTGGAACTTACCGCCTGGAGCTGTGACGTTGGCTTGTGTTACTGGCCCGGCCCCTCGAGCTGTACAGGGGAGTCAAAGGACAGTGCATTAACCAGGCGCCTGTTAGCAACATCAACTAGTAACTCATGTGCACACAGAAAATCAGCTCCCAGGATTGGGAAACTCAGTGCTGCTATGACAAAAGTCCACTCGTACAAGCGGCCGTGTAGAGATAAAGCCAGTGTTCTCTCACCAAAGGTCTTAATTTGCGAGCCGTTTACCGCCACCAGCCCGGGGCCGCTAGGCCCCGCCAGCCGGTCGGCGTAGGACGGCAGGGTGATGCTCTTCTGGGCTCCGGTGTCTACGAGGAAACATCTCCCTGGGGGTTCCCGTCCGGGCCGTCTGTGGGATGCTTGCCGCGTCGCTGGGGCTTCCCATCCGGGCCGACTCCGGGGTTCTTGCCTCGTGTTCCATAATTCGTCAAAGGGTCACCAGTGTGGAGAGTGTGAATAAGGAGGCAGGTTTATGAACAGACAACGTTTATTCGACTCTCTCATCAGTCATACACAGAAAAAGCATGAAACAACCAAGCACGATTTCTCCTTTTATCCCAACCGCTCATCTCACATCTGCATGACATTTCACATCACGTTGCATGACATTTAACATCACAATACATTCACCCTTAAACCCCCCCGACTCCTTCTTCCTGCCAACTCCCCATGATCTCCCTGACTATTGTCCTCCTCTGTTTACCCCCTGCATCCTGACTGAGATGCTGTCTGAGATGACTCACCCAAGTCTCTACAGCAGCATCATTTCCAGTGACATCAGCGCCTCACTGGCAGAAGAACTGAACTGCTTTTTCGCATGGTTTGAGGCAAATACACCTTGCCCGGACCCACTGATGTTATTGAATGCCAGCTCTGATGTGCTTACCCTGCAGGATCATGAGGTGAGACAGACACTGAGAGCAGTTCACCCGAGAAAGGCTACTGGTCCCGATGGAGTGCCAGGATAGGTGCTCAGAGCATGTGCAGATCAGCTATGCTCTGTTTTGACTGACATTTTTAACTTGTCTCTCAAGGCAGCCGTTGTTCCACAGTGTTTAAAATCTGCAGTCATTATTCCTGTGCCTAAAAAACATATTATTAGCAATCTAAATGACTATCGACCAGTAGCATTAACACCCATTGTTATGAAGTGCTTTGAGAGAATGGTATTGAAACATCTTTTGCCTAGTCTCCCCCCAGACTTTGATCGGTACCAGTTTGCCTACAGGCGGAGCAGATCCACTGAAGATGCTATTGCTATAGCTCTCCACTCGGCATTCAGCCATTTAGAAGACAAGGGGAGCTATGTAAGAATGTTGTTTGTGGACTATAGCTCGGCATTTAATACAATTATTACCAACATTCTCATCACCAAACTGCTTCAGCTTGGTCTGCCTACTCACACTTGCAGCTGGATTAAGGACTTCCTAACAAACAGAACACAGACTGTTAGACTCGGACCCCATTCCTCCTCTACAGTCATGCTTAACACAGGCTCGCCACAGGGCTGTGTGTTGAGCCCCACTTTGTATTCATTGTACACATATGACTGCATACCTGTTCATCCCACAAACATTATAGTGAAGTTTGCAGATGACACAACAGTAGTTGGGCTCATATCAGGAGGAGATGAGTCCGCATACAGAGATGAGGTCCAGAAACTGGTGAGATGGTGCTCAGATAATAAGCTGCTATTGAATACAAAAAAAAACCAAAAGAACTCATTGATTTTAGGAAGCATAGCAGTGAGCCGCCTCCTCTATATATAGGCAAGGAGTGTGTGGAGAGGGTGGAGGCTTTTAAGTTTCTGGGTGTTCATATTTCTCACAACCTTACCTGGGCAGTTAACACCATAGCTACGATAAAAAAGGCTCAGCAACGTCTACACTTTCTGAGGCTCCTCAAGAAGAATGGCCTGAATGCACAGTTGCTGGTTTTATTTTATCGCTCTGCTATTGAGAGCATTTTGTCATATGGGATCACGGTTTGGTATGAGGGCTGTTCAGCCGCAGACCACAAAGCCTTCCAGAGAGTGATCGAGACTGCAGAAAAAATCACTGGCTGTTCTCTCCCTTCTCTGGAAGAGATTTCCAGGTCTCGGTACCTCAACAGAGCTACTGCCATCATTAAAGACTGCACTCATCCAGGCCATGATTTCTTTCACTTGCTCCCCTCGGGAAAGTGGTACACATCCCATAAAACCCGGACTACCAGGTTTAATCATAGTTTTTTTCCCAGCAGCAGTACGTATTTTGAACGGATTTATGTAACACATACAGACTGCTGATATTATGTTATTTTAGGTTATTTTGTGGCAATAACCCTGTGTGTATAAGCTGGTCTTATATATTTATCGCTCAGTATGTTTTTATTATTGCTATGTACATATTGTATTCAACTTTTAGGTAATATTGTTTCAAGCATTATTTATTGTTGTAATTATAAGAATGTTAAAATCATGAGTGAACTGTGAGTGTGATAGTTTGTTTTTAGGGAGCAGCATCTCAGTTTCGTTGCATTGTTTATTAGCAATGGAATGACAATAAAGGCACTTTGACTTTTGACTTTGACAGTAAGTCAGAAGGCAAATCAATAATTAAAAATTATATACAGTGGGGCAAAAAAGTATTTAGTCAGCCACCAATTGTGCAAGTTCTCCCACTTAAAAGATGAGAGAGGTCTCCAATTTTCATCATAGGTATACCTCAACTATGAGAGACAAAATGAGGAAAAAAAAAATCCAGAAAATCACATTGAAGGATTTTTTATGAATTAATTGTTAAATTCCTCAGTAAAGTAAGTATTTGGTCACCTACAAACAAGCAAGATTTCTGGCTCTCACAGACCTGTAACAACTTCTTTAAGAGGCTCCTCTGTCCTCCACTCGTTACCTGTGTTAATGACACCTGTTTGAACTCGTTATCAGTATAAAAGACACCTGTCCACAACCTCAAACAGTCAGACTCCAAACTCCACTATGGCCAAGACCAAAGAGCTGTCAAAGGACACCAGAAACAAAATTGTAGACCTGCACCAGGCTGGGAAGACTGAATCTGCAATAGGTAAGCAGCTTGGTGTGAAGAAATCAACTGTGGGAGCAATTATTAGAAAATGGAAGACATACAAGACCACTGATAATCTCCCTCGATCTGGGGCTCCACACAAGATCTCACCCCGTGGGGTCAAAATGATCACGAGAATGGTGAGCAAAAATCCCAGAACCACATGGGGGGACCTAGTGAATGACCTGCAGAGAGCTGGGACCAAAGTAACAAAGGCTGCATCAGTAACGCACTACGCCACCAGGGACTCAAATCCTGCAGTGCCAGATGTGTCCCCCTGCTTAAGCCAGTACATGTCCAGGCCCGTCTGAAGTTTGCTAGAGAGCATTTGGATGATCCAGAAGACGATTGGGAGAATGTCATATGGTCAGATGAAACCAAAATAAAACTTTTAGTAAAAACTCAACTTGTTGTGTTTGGACGAGAAAGAACGCCATACCTACTGTGAAGCATGGGGTTGGAAACATCATGCTTTGGGGCTGTTTTTCTGCAAATGGACCAGGACGACTGATCCGTGTAAAGGAAAGAATGAATGGGGCCATGTATCGTGAGAGTTTGAGTGAAAACCTCCTTCCATCAGCAAGGGCATTGAAGATGAAACGTGGCTGGATCTTTCAGCATGACAATGATCCCAAACACACCACCTGGGCAACGAAGGAGTCGCTTCGTAAGAAGCATTTCAAGGTCCTGGAGTGGCCTAGCCAGTCTCCAGATCTCAACCCCATAGAAAATCTTTGGAGGGAGTTGAAAGTCCGTGT
This sequence comes from Pholidichthys leucotaenia, assembly GCA_020510985.1. NCBI lineage: Eukaryota > Metazoa > Chordata > Actinopteri > Cichliformes > Pholidichthyidae > Pholidichthys > Pholidichthys leucotaenia. Next base: position 402,332,125 of record CM035838.1, read on the forward strand.
TGCCCAGCGACAGCCCCAAAACATCACTGCTCTAGAGGAGATCTGCATGGAGGAATGGGCCAAAATACCAGCAACAGTGTGAGAAAACCTTGTGAAGACTTACAGAAAACGTTTGACCTCTGTCATTGCCAGCGAAGGGTATATAACAAAGTATTGAGGTGAACTTTTGTTATTGGCCAAATACTTATTTTACCGAGGAATTTACCAATTAATTCATTAAAAATCCTTCAATGTGATTTTTTGGATTTTTTTTTTCTCATTTTGTCTCTCATAGTTGAGGTATACCTATGATGAAAATTGGAGACCTCTCTCATCTTTTAAGTGGGAGAACTTGCACAATTGGTGGCTGACTAAATACTTTTTTGCCCCACTGTAGTGGAAAAGAGGCAAGAATATTGGCACTCCATAGATAAAGGAAGACATCTTTATGACATTCAAAAGCAGGTAAACTCTGGAATGGGAGTTGGCAGAAACAGGAATGCAGAGATACTCATCACCCAATTAAGAACAGGACACACTAATTTAAACCAGACGCTACATACTGTAAATGGACAGCAATTGAGGACAACTGCTGCACATCAGGAAAGATCCCGTGAAGATGAAACAGCTGAGGTTCCAGCAGTACATCGCAGGCATGCCTGTGATGCCTGCCTTGCTGTCTACATGATGTCATATAGACCATCACTCACGTTCATAGCACTCGCTATGGCGGTCCTACATAGGTACATTATGTGAACCAGTAAATCTGGAAATCTCACTCAACAACACACTAATTTAAACCAGATGCTACATACATGGACAGCAATACAGTGAGGACACCTGCTGCACCTCAGGAAAGATCCATGAAGATGAAACAGCTGAGGTTCCAGCAGTACCTCCCAGGCATGACTGTGTTTCACGTCAGAAAAGATGCCATGAAGCTGAAACACCTCAGGTTCCAGCAGTACGTCGCAGGCATGCCTTGTTTACACCTGCTTTCTACGGACATGCAGAAATACATGTTTATACTTAGTTTCTACGGGCATGCACAGGTATCTTGTCAGTTTGTCTGTGTGTATCTGTGTGTCACGGTCATATGATGCCTACATGACGTCGCATAGACACCATAGTATAGAGTCACCGATGATGTTCCATGACAGGGAGAGCAATACAGTGAGGAGAACTGCTGCACGTCAGAAAAGATGCCATAGAGATGAAACACCTGAGGTTCCAGCAGTACGTCGCAGCCATGACTGTGAACAACACAGACGTCTGAGACAGGAGGAGACCCTTCAGCAACGGGCATGCAGAAATACTTGCTTATACTTGCTTTCCAAGGGCATGGATGGGTCACAACCATAGGACCGCGTATGATGAGCCTATGATGTCTGCATGATGTCTGATGATGTTCCTATGATGTTAACGATCATAGGACTTGCTACATGATGTCTATCTGTGTGCAGAAATACATGCTTATACTTGGTTTCTACGGGTATGCACGGGCATGCACAGGTATGCACTAGTAATTCAAATGACGGGTGATTTGATTACAACTGCTCCAACTCTTGCCATTAAAATAACAGAAAACCCCAGCGCATGCTGTGTTTCCTCATGTACTCCTGTCAGTAGGAGCTGCATGATTTCAAAACACACCGCTGAAATAGCATTAACAATACACTTTTTACACACCAATACAAAACACACCTTTTTCCTGATCAAAAGCACATTGTCATAAAATGTACCAAAATACTGATGTGCATGAGCTTGTGTGGTGCTGCACCTCTTTGAAATGAGCCTTCTCCTCCCAGTGAAAAGCTGGCGGACTATCTACTGGTAATTATATGGCATGATGCAAAGTGTAAAAAAACAGTATGTCACTGGTGCATATGCTTGAATTAGGCACATCTGCTCCTGTTGGCAGTTTGAATCCCACTCTCCCCAGACATCCTGCCATTGTGTTCCTGAGCAAGACACTTTACCCACCTTGCCTCCAGTGTCATGGCACCACCACAGATTTCCCTCCTCCATTCCATTATTGCTGAGCACCAAGCTGGACGGCAGGAAGTTCTGCTTTTTATATGGTCTTCGGCATGACCCGGCCGGGATTTGAACCCCTGCCTCCCGGGTGTGGGGCGGATGCTTTACCAACTGGGTATTTATATTTGATAATTCAGCAAAAACGATTTGATTTAATACATATTTACTACAAATTACATGCAGGTATTCATTTTTTTTATCACCATTAGTCTGTTACATTTTACTATCTCACGTGATGACGTCAATAACCGTGCCATGAAAACAAGCCCAGTAGTGTCCGAAAGTGGTTTATTTTATTGTTATATTGAGTTTACTGTATAGTCCACTATCCACCTTATTCCTAGGCCCCATGATGCCTTGCGTGAATTATGGTAGCAACTTCCGGTACTAGTTTAGAACGTATGGTTGTCACTGAAACGGGACACTGTTCCTTGTTAAACAATGACTTCAGCATCAGAAATGTGGAAACACAGCCTCTTGCACCTCAAAACAGTAATATAATCATACCACTTCCCACGACTATCGAGGGATGGAAAGATGACCTTAAAAAGTGGCCTCGTACACAGTAGCTCCGTTAGTTAGCGCCGCTGCTAAGATGCTAACGGTGTAAACAGATGAACCGTGCTGGCAAAATGAGTCACTTTGAGGACATTTTCAAAACTGATGTAACGTTATTTCCATATTCTGTATTGAAAGACCTTCAAAATGATATTTAATTTGTAGGTAGTGCGCAAAAACTGACCCAGAAAAGATGATTTGTTTATATTTTAGCTAGGTGGAAAACTCGCGTTTGATCAGTCGGGAGTTATGTCTTTCGCAAAAACATAGGTGTTTGTAGAAAGTACGATTTCTAAGCTTTCCAATGATAGCAGGCGCTCATGGGGTTTTCCCGGGACTTGCACTACCAAACAAAGAAAGAGTCATGATTTATGACTTCTTGTTGCCTGTACTCATAATGACGCGGTGGGCATTCCAACCCGCACGTCTCTACTGCGATAAATTCGGCTGCATTTTGTTAAAATATGTTGGACATAATCAAATTTACCTTAGAGCAGACGTATGCCACAACACCGTGCTTGGATGTCATCTGTCACCGTGTGGTGAGAAGCCTCCATTTTATCCAGTCTGGCACAGCCATGAACCCCAGCAAATACCAGAACTATGCAAAAACATTCAAAAAATACAAAAGCTAGAAGAGCTGAAATTAGTTGCCACTTGAGTGCAAAACACGTATGTGGACTATACATTAAAATGAATTTGAAAAACTTTTAAAAACACTATTTTAAATGCTCCTGACTGATTTAACACTAGGTCAGCCAAAACCGGAAGCTCCGCCCATAATCGTTCCTACAGCGGCACCCCCAGGAATAAAGTGGATATCTAAATTCACTATATAGTGAGTAGGAAGGCAGTGAGTAAGTGAATATTCTGAACGCAGCCAGGGAAATCAGTCAGAGCGAGCAGACCAGGAAGGCAGCCAAGATGAGTCACGTGACCCAAATACCAAGTGCTGATTTGCCCTGTGGAGTTTTCTGCTTTTGTAAAAAAAAATAAAAAATAAAAAAAAGCTCCTGGCATTTATCAGCTTTTGAAAAAAACATGAATTTGTAGTGTCTATAACATAGGACATATCAGCTTTTGAGACAAAGCGATTTGAACTTCTATAAGTAGGTAATGGTAACAGTTGTTTGATGTAAAGAGTGAAGTTTTCATGGAAATGACGTTTATCGGTTTTTGCAAACAAACTCTTCAAATGTTCAGTTGTGGTCGGAGAGGCCGTTGACGTGTATTGGCAGCCATGTTTCCGTCAGTCTGCCCCAGGGCAGCTGTGGGTACAGTAGTAGCTTACCACTGCCATTGTCTGTGGAGTGAATGAATAATGTATCCATTGTAAAGCGTCTTTGAGTGTATGAAAAGTGCTATATAAATCTGATGCATTATTATTATTATAAATTATAAAAGACGAGAAAGAGATGGAGAAGCTACTTAGCGTCATGGGATGGCCCTCACGAGCCATCAATAAGACGCCACATTTCCACCAGTGAGTTTGCACAGTTTATTAAGGGAAAGGAAAATGACAAAATAACGAACCACGGGGGCCTAAAACACACTATGACGATAACTCAGACAATGACAAGGAAGAACGGATTCATAATGAAACACACTTACGATAGTAGATGAAGGGTTGTAAACGTCTGACCAGAGGAACGCTCGATGATGTCAGACGAGGGGAAGTTTAACGAGACTGCTGCACGTTTCGCCATCAGCTGCCCTCTTAAATAGGGCTCAGGGTGGAACAGCTGATGGCAATCGCTAATGCGGCTCAGCTGTCAAGAGCGCTCCGCTCTGACAGCCGGAAGCCCCTCCGAGCGCTGTCACAATAAGAGCTCGGAGAGCCACCGGGGACACACACACACACACACATCAGCTGGGAGGAAAATACTGCATGGCCCAAGCGCAGACGAAATCGGCGCTCGAACCACGACAGTACCTCCACCCGAGGCGGCGAACTCTGGGTGCCGTATGACACCCAAGCCCCCCCCTCACCCCCCACCCCAGGGTGGGAGGATGGAGGAAAGGCCTGGAGGGTGAGAACCAGAAAAGACAAAAAAAACCCACCAAGACGAGGAACGAGAAAACACAGGGAACAAACACGAGTATGGTGGGGAAAAAAACCCCCCACAGTACTCCATAAAGCACAGATGGAACATAGGACAAAAAATGCAAATAACAGAAGGAGGCCTATAACTAAAACACACAGGCCCATGAGACACAATGTGGCAGACAAATCATCCCTCAAACCGAGGAGGGGAGAGGAAAAAAAGCCACGCTAAACAGCGATGAATCCAAAAATCAAAAATAGGGCAAATGACAACACACCAGAGTGACTTTTACATTTAGAGGAAATAAGGAACATATGGAGGTGACGGCAGGCAGAGTCCAATGATACACAAACAGTTCTGGTGGTCTTCCTGCGTCCAATGTCCAGATAGCTGATAAGGGGAAAAAGGAGCGTTCGGGCGGTCTGCCCCAGTCCCAGGCCCAGAGAGACGGAACCTCTGGCGGCCGAACCAGATCGCCCAGTAGGAAGCACGGTACGTCGGGTGGCCGGCCCAGAACGCCAAATGGGCGAGGCAGTCCTTCAGGCAGCCAACCCGCATCGCTCAGCCACCAGGACCGCAGGGGAGAAAACGACAACGGCTTCCCTGTAGAGGGAGATGGCGAGGGAGAGCTGAGCCGAGTAAGGGGAATCCCAACGGCACCCGGTGGAGAAGGCTTGGAGGAAAGATGAGGGGTCAGCCTGGCGTCGCTCAGCGGAGGATCTGCAGCTCCACCTCCGAACGTTACCAGAATCGGTGCTGTCTTCCTGTTGGACCCAGGGTGAGCCCGCGCTGCACCCATGATGGATCCCGAAACGGATTGCGGCTACACACACGTCGGACCCCGACTGGGTCGCAGCTGCACCCCCAATGGACCCCGACTGGGTCGGAACAGCTCCATAGACGGGTTCCAACCCCGAACCCGGAACCTCCAGCACAGCAACTGGGGTAAACTCCGCACTGGTGACCCTGGGAGAAGGCTCAGGAGAAGAAAAAGAACCGGGATCAGGATCACCGGTAGCGACAGACCCCAGCGAGGCGAGCTCGGATGCAGCGGACGGCTGCCCCTGGCTCGTCTCCCCAAGAGACAGGCAAAAATGCTCCAAAATAGAAAGAAGGAAAACAAAGTAGAGCACTTGCCTGCACTCGAGTTCTGTCGCCGTCCAGGACTTCAACGATCCGGGCTCAGGACGAAGAAGGACGTCTTCTGGCTCCCACTTGGCTACGGCAGGCTCTGCAGCCGGCATGATGTTTTCCGCAGCCTGAGGACCCTCCAACGCTGACGTCCATGCCAACGACCCACACGGCGTGGTGGCAGGGGATCCTCGACCTGCTGGATCAAACCGCTCACCGATGGAGACCCGGGGACGTTTCGTCGTCGGCGCAGGCTCCACGCTGCAGTCCGCTCTCCTCCTCTGCCCATGACGTGGCTGCGGGGCTGGAACCAGGCTCTCCAGGACCGCAGGCCCCCTCCTCGTCCGGCGACGTAGGCCTGGCGTCGTGGACCGCTCAGCGGAGGGAGACACAGAGGCAGCAGGTTCAATGACAGAGGCTACAGCAGGTGGTGGGAGCTCGGGAGGCTGCAAACCCCGAACTCCACCCCCAGGAGTCAGACAAGGCAAATCACTCAATGAGGGAACAGAATGAAAAGACACTTGCCTGATCCGTAGAGGCCCGATAGAACCCGCTGCAGTGGACTTTGTTCCTCCCTTTCCCCGCTGGATGGTGACGGAGGGCCCCCTGGGAGGACGAGGAGGAGCCGCTCGCGATGGTCTGATAACGGGCTTCATCAGGGCAGGACTCATGGCACTCACAGCAGCCGGGGAAGATGTCGAGGAGGAGGGGACGGCAGCCGAGGTGGTCCAGGCACGAGTAGCTGACGGGACAGCAGGGAAAGATGACCCGGGGAGAGAGGCTGCGGGAATTCCCTCCTGAGGAGACGTAGAAACAGCAGCTGTTAGAGAGGTAGAGTCTTTCCAACGGCCCGGAACAGGATCCAGACGGGGTTCTCACTGTGTCTTAGTGTTGGCAGTGTGGCGACGGTTACCGGCGGAGGGCGAGGTGAAGGAGAGGTTCGGGAAACGGCGCTCTTGCGCGGAAACAGAGGCGAGCAGGTCGGCGTACTCTGGATAATTGCTTAGCTCAGGATTCCTCTCCACCAGCCTGACTGCCACCCTCACATGCTTAATCATCTGCGTGGGGTGAACAGCGGAGTGAGCTGCCGCCATTCGGTCCCGGATGGAAACAGATGACTGTTGTAGTCTTTCCGGGGGAATTCCAACTGACGTGTTACTCCTTCGGGGATCACCCCGGGCGGTGCGACCTCCTGGCCTGGAACGGGGACAGGAATGGGATCCTGAAGCAAGGAGCGAGGATGCCTCCCCTTCGGCTTCCTGCCGGAGTTTCCCTCCAGCCCACGGAGTATCTCCCATTGCGCAGCGATGTCTGCCTTCCTCGCAATGACTTCAGGGTGGTTGGAGTAGCGAGGAAGGCGATTAATGATGTCCTCAGCGAGGTCCAGGTGCCGGCGTACATCGCTGGGAGTGTCATAGAGGCCAGCAGTGACGAGAGTTCCATCAACGTAGTCCAGGGCCTCCGCTAGCTCGTAGCCCAGGCTCCAAGCATGGCCCCTGAATGACGACATGACCTCCCAGCACACAGGTACCCAGACAGGGAAAAACAAGTCCAATGCAGGCAAAACTCACAGCGACAGGCATCTCAGTCTGGCGGTAGTCTACTGTCATGGGATGGCCCTCACGAGCCATCAATAAGACACCACATTTCCGCCAGTGAGTTTGCACAGTTTATTAAGGGAAAGGAAAATGACAAAATAACAAACCACGGGGGGCTAAAACACACTATGACGATAACTCAGACAATGACAAGGAAGAACGGATTCATAATGAAACACACTTACGATAGTAGATGAAGGGTTGTAAACGTCTGACCAGAGGAACGCTTGATGATGTCAGACGAGGGGAAGTTTGACGAGACTGCCGCACGTTTCGCTATCAGCTGCCCTCTTAAATAGGGCTCAGGGTGGAACAGCTGATGGCAATTGCTAATGCAGCTCAGCTGTCAGAGAGCTCCGCTCTGACAGCCAGAAGCTCCTCCGAGCGCTGTCACAATAAGAGCTCGGAGAGCCACTGGAGACACACACACACACACATCAACTGGGAGGAAAATACTGCATGGCCCGAGCGCAGATGAAATCGGCGCTCGAACCACAACACTCAGAGCTGTTGTTAGAGAATGCAGAGGAGAGGCATAGGTCTGCATGTCTGCTGAGTGCCATTCTAGTTAATGACATGACCACATATACAAACATGTCTTTAATCGGGACAATTGGGATACTTATTTTTAAAGATGAGATGTATTATGATATGATGGTGTCTGTCCGTCCATCTGTCCATCCATCTGTCTGTCCGTATGAGTGTCTCGTGAAGTCTTCCCATATTTTTCAAGCTACAACTTTTTTTTATTTCCCACAGTGTTTGTGCAAGTATTGAAGATGTGCATATTGCTAGTATTTTGATTTTGGATCATTTTTTGTGAAACTTACAGGTTTGACAACTTTGTCTTTTTTTTTATTGAAATTTCAATAGAGGTTACATGATTTGAGTAGCTAACTCCTCCTAGAGTTTTCAAGCTAGGACAGTTTAATTTCATACAATGTTTGTACATGTATTGAATGTCATATCCGGCTGTAGGGAGCCGGGCAATCAGAGCCAGGGACAAGCCAGTGAGTCGTGATATTTTATTCAGGGTAAAGGGGAAGGGATGAGGAGAGCACAGATACTCATGCAGACGTACACTCACAGGTTGCACAGTGCAGAGGTAAGCAGCTCGTACCGGACGTGGGGGTAGCAAGACGTACATGCTCACAGCGGGATACAAACACAGGAATGCTGCAAGAGGAGTATAAGCTGACACCAGACGAAGGGGCTTCAGCTTAGCAATGTGTTTATGTCGCAGCCCCGAGTCATCGAGGCTGCTCCTATTTATCCTCATTGGCAGCGCCCCAGCTGATGAAGACTAATTGGCCCCAGCCGTCCATAATGCTGCCAGCTGGGGGCCAGCTGAGACGCTGCTCAATGGGAAGCAGGGATGAGGGAAAACATGGGCTGAGTGCCGAGACGGCATCTCAACCCATGGTGACAGAGCCCCTCCCTCAAGGTCGGGCTCCTGAACGACCAGGAACATCCCAGTCCCCCCCCACCACCACCACCTAGGGTGGGAGGAAGGGAGGCGGACCGGAGGGGAAGAAGCCAAGGGAAGGACAACACCAATGGGGCAATGTAGGGTAGCGGGAAAGAAAAACCCAAATACAATACTGACAAAACAGAATAATTAACCCAGGTACAGATGGGGAGAAGAACCGGGTCAGCACGCCGGTTACATACTACCCAGAGAGTACCAACCATGCGTGACCCAGAGCAAGGAAAAAAAGAACCACCAAAAAGGTACAGGGCAAAAAATGCTGAGTACGGTTAAATAAAGGGGAACCTATACACAGCGCTAATTTAAGTACATACACACAGTCACCAAGAAAAGTGAGGGTGACTGGAACAAATGACAATTATAGAGCATGGTGTTACGGAAAACAAGGCACATGACTCTATAATGAACCAACAGGACAAAAAAGAAATACTGAGTGCAGGCAAAGAAAAACCCACACACACGAATATATAAATACCCAGTCACCTAAAGAAATGAAAGTGACTGGAATAAATGGATAACTGCAGAGCATGGTGTTACGGAAAACAAAACATAACTCTACAATACAAAAAACGAGGCTAAAAACATGGCACAAAAAGTAAAATGCTGAGCATGAGCGATGGAAAACACAGCACTATAAAAACGAATCCACCAACAGGACAAAACATTACACCCGAGTGACCTTAATAACAAAAGAAAAAGTGACACCCGAGGTGAATGGCAGGCAGAGTCCAAAAATGGCCGAGATGGCTCCGGAGATCTCCCCGCCCATCGTCCAGCTGGCGAATCAGGGAAAGAGAAGTGTTCGGACGGCGAACTCTGGACCCAGATCCCAGGAATTCAGTCCACCGGCAGCCGAACCAGGCTGCCCAGAGGGAAACAGACCAGTGGGGGGAACCAGATCACCGAACCGAAAGTTCTGTGGGTCGGGTCGTCGACCTGCATCACTCAACCACCAGGACCGTTGAGACGGGCGAAGGATCAGAGCGGATCCCGGTGGAAGAGGCTCAGGGGAGAGCCGATGACGAGGGCGGCGGGCGTCAGGCCGCAGGAAAACGGCCACCTCCTCACCGGACCTGGACAATACTGGGGCAGCACCCACGTCGGACCCCGATTGGGCCTCAGGCGAACCCACGTTGGACCCCGACTGGGTCTCGGGCGAACCCACGTTGAATACTGCACCAGAACCGACCTCCAACGTTGAACCCGGACCCTCCAGCACCACGAGGAACAACAACTCCTTGCCGGTGACCCTGGAAGAAGGCTCAGAAGAGAAAACAGAACCGGGATCAGGATCACCGGCAGCGCCAGAACCCGGCGAGACGAGCTCAGACGCAGCGGACGGCTGCACCCGGCTCGTCTCCCCTGGAGATAGGCTGAAGTGCTCGGGGATAAAAAGAGAGAAAAGAAAGGAGAGCACTCGCCTGATCTCGGGTTTTGACGCCGTCCAGGACTGCGAAGATCCAGGATCCGTCGTCAGGAGGTCGTTGTCAGGCTCCCATCTAGCCGCGTCGGGCCCCGCAGCCAGCACGATGGTCAGCGCAGCTTGAGATCCCTCCAGCTCAGGTAACCCCGCCGACGATCCACTCGGCGTGAAGCCAGAAGAATCTCGTCCCGCCGGACCGAACCGCTCCTCCGTGGAGACCCGGGGACGCTCAGTCGTCGGCGTAGACTCCACGCAGCAGTCAGTCCCCCTCCTCCGTCCGCAATGTAGCTGCGGAACCACAGGCCCTCTCCATATCCCACCACGTTGACCCGGAGCCGGGGACCGCTCGGCGGAGAGAGACACAGAGGATGCGGGATTAGGAATACAAGTTACAGCAGGTGGGGAGAGTTCAGGGAGCTGCGAACCCTGAACTTCTCCTCCAGGGATGTGACAGAGCAAATCATTAAGCAGGTGTGAAAAAACAATGACTTGCCTGCCCCCTGGAGGTTGAGTATCGCCTGCTGTAGTGGAATCTGCTTCTTCCTCTCCCCGCCCGGTGATAACGGAGGACCCCCCGGGAATTCGTCTGAGGGTCGCTCGCGTTGTCTCCAGCAGAGAGCTCACCAGGCCGGGATTCCAGGCACACACAGCGGTCAGGAAGCGCGTCGAGGAGGAGGGGGAAACAGCCGGGGTGAGCCAGCCCGAATGTCCAGGAATGACAGCGGGGGAACGAGGCTCAGGGGATGAGGCTGTAGAGTCTCCACACTGACGAGGCGAAGGGATGACAGCTGCGTGGGAGGAACGGTCCTGACGATGACCCAGAACTGGATCCGGACGAGGTTCGTGCAGAGGTGACTCGGCGATGTGATGACGACTACTCCCAGGGGACGAAGCGAGGGGGAAACCCAGGATTCGCCGCTCCAGATCGGAGATCGAGACGAGGAAGGCGTCGAGCACGGGAAAGCTTCGTAGCCCTGAAGTCCTCACCATCAATCTCACTGCCGCCGCCACATGCCTGAAGGTGGTGACAGGAAACACAGTAGAGCTCGCGACAGCCACTCGACCCCGGACATAACTGCTGTCAGCTGCGGCTCCTTGAAGGGAATCCCGAGTGACGTGGCGCAGGTCGGGGGAAGTCCTCTGGTTGGCGCGAACTCCTGGACTGGAATGGCGGCAGGAACGGGACTCCGAAGCGGGGAAAGACGTCACCCACTTCGACTCCCTGCCGGGATTTCCATCCACCCCGTGGAGCTTCTCTCGCTGTGTACCTGCAGCGTCTATCCTGGCACTGTCCTCCAGATGGTACAGAGAGTGAGGGTGACAGTCCAGGAGTTCCTCAGCACGGCCCGGATGCCAGCGTCTCGCGTTGGAGGCGTCGTGCAGGGTGAAGAACGTCCCGTCGACAGCCTCCGAGATGGACCTCAGCTCGTCGCCCTGGCGCCGGAAGTGACTCCTGGGAAACGGCATGCTAGCAGCGCTGACACCCGGACAGAAAGGTACATTTCCACGGCGACTCACGGCCGCCGGTAGCTCTTCTGGCTGCGACATACTGTCATATCCGGCTCTAGGGAGCCGGGCAATCAGAGCCAGGGACAAGCCAGTGAGTCGTGATATTTTATTCAGGGTAAAGGGGAAGGGATGAGGAGAGCACAGATACTCATGCAGACGTACACTCACAGGTTGCACAGCGCAGAGGTAAGCAGCTCGTACCGGACGTGGGGGTAGCAAGACGTACATGCTCACAGCGGGATACAAACACAGGAATGCTGCAAGAGGAGTATAAGCTGACACCAGACGAAGGGGCTTCAGCTTAGCAATGTGTTTATGTCGCAGCCCCGAGTCATCGAGGCTGCTCCTATTTATCCTCATTGGCAGCGCCCCAGCTGATGAAGACTAATTGGCCCCAGCCGTCCATAATGCTGCCAGCTGGGGGCCAGCTGAGACGCTGCTCAATGGGAAGCAGGGATGAGGGAAAACATGGGCTGAGTGCCGAGACGGCATCTCAACCCATGGTGACATTGAAGATGTACATATTTTAGGGGGCTAAATGATTCTCTGATATTTTCTCTAAATTTGTTCTACAGAGCTAGAGTATATTGAATCTTGAATTTGTAATTGATTTTTTGGTTGTTGGTGTATGGCTATGTAAAATGGCTATGGACGGGCATATAATGTACCATGTGTGGTGCTCTTGTTATGTGCTGCTGCGGAGTAGATTTTGTTTACAATGTGAAACCTGTAAAACAACAGAAAAAATACAATATCAGCAGACCTAACACAAAGAATTACAGACCCATTTCGCTTCTGTGTGTGCCCTTCAAGTTACTTCAACGACTCATTCTAGCCCATCTTGATCCTGTCATCAACCCCCAGCTTCCCAATGAGCAGGCTGGTTTCCGCAGAGGACATAGCATTGTCCAACAAGTTGTACAGCTCACAGATGATATTGAGGAAGCTTATGAAAAAGGTCACAAGGCAGGCATCCTCCTGGATGATCTAACAGCAGCATATGGCACCACATGACACCAAGGGCTAATTCTGAAGCTTCTGCGGATGGTTCCTGGCGTCATATTGTACAGTTCATTGCCACGATCTTCTCAAACTCGAGCCATAATCACCTCGAGCTTCACCCTTAAGACCAGTGATAGACAAGTCATACTCTGCCGGCTCAGAAATGGCATCCCCCAGGGCTCTGTTCTGGCACCATCCCTCTTCAACATCTTCATTATTGATCTACCACGAACAATCTCCCTACAGTATGGCTATGCTGATGATCTTGCTTTGCTGTACTCCAATGTCAGTTGGTCCAAGTTGGAGGAAATTCTCACTGAAGACATTGCTGCCATTTCACACTATCTAAGGACGTGGAGGCTGAAACTCAACATGGCAAAAACTGCTGCTACAGCATTCCACCTTGCTAACAGGGATGGTAACCGCCAGCTCAGTGTCACCCTGGGAGATTCAACCTTGCCATACACCCCCATGCCAACATACCTTGAAGTCAAACTTGACAGACAGCTCACCTACAGTACAAGCACCGTCTTGCCTCTCTGTATGCTAAAGTATCATCAAGGAATAAGCTCTTGCACCGCCTTGCTGGTTTTTCATGGGGAGCTTATACAAGCACACTCCATACTGGAGCACTTGCATTGGTATACAGCACAGCAGAATATGCCTCTTCCAGCCTGGAGTAGGAGTGTTCAGACCAAGAAGCTGGATGTCATACTCAATGAGACCATGAGGATAATCACAGGCTGCCTCCATGCCACACCTGTGGATTACCTGCCTGTTTTATCTGGCATCGCTCCTCATTCCCTCCGCAGAAATAAACAAACACATGTGCTTGTGAAGAAGGCCATTGAACATAAGCAGCTTTTACATCGTTGCATCCAAGCTGCCCAAGATCTAGGTGCTCAACCTCTACGCTCTCGCAAACCCTTGAGTAGATATGCTGTCTACCCTGAAATTTCCAACTTTAATCTTCTAGAAAGCTGGAGATTCACTTGGCAAAAGACAAGAAACCCACCTCAGCTCAATGTCACTCCAAGCACAAACCCACCATCAGGTGCCCAGCTTGGGCCATACTCAACCGCCTGCGAACAGGAGTCGGCTGTTTCAGCACCAGCATGCATCGTTGGGGCCTTCACTCATCACCAGCTTGTGTTTGTGGCAACCCAGAGCAGATAGCACATCATGTCCTATCAGAGTGCCCTGGCTCCACAGCTTGCATGACATTGCTTAGTGACTTTGGGAGTCATACGAAAGAAGAAGAAGAAGTAGGCCTGTCTGTACGAAATACAAAAGCTGACAGCCAGTTGGAGTGCCACTGGTTTGTGCTCCGTTTGTCACAATCCTCCTAGTGCGCTTTTACGCAGCGCACAGAGGAGGGGAAGGAAGAATGGATTTACGCGCTGGGTTACACCACAACACATTTATTGAACTAAAGACAAACAAAACCAACTGTACAAAATAACTAAACAGTTCATGGCACTCAAGGAGTCCTCCAGGACGCTCAACAGTCACTGGTGAGAACACCGGGAAAATACACACAGTCCATACTCACAACACTGAAGCAGTCCAAGTAAGTCCCAAAATGGCCTGGCAAAAACACATATACGTGACAATATGTCCATACCTGCCAGCTACTCCGGTTTTGCCGTAATGGTTACGGTTTTCAAGACCCCATTCCGGGTTACGGCTTTATTAATCAAAATTACGGTTTTTCACTAAAAATTCTGTCAAAAATTTTAAATCGTAAAAAAACCACGAAAGCAATTCCAAACACGAGATCGCTAGGAATCGTATCTAAATTTACCTGAAGCGTTTGCTAAGCTAACGCTATCGCTATAGCTTACGCCATAGCTAGTCGTAGCACCTAACACCGATACAAAGAAGCAACTCCGTCCCCGGTGATTGGGGCTCGCCGGAGGAACCAACCGAGGCAACAGTTGGACGGGAGCCGGATCGGAGCTCAGCTACAGCGGCGGTGGGCGGCGGGACTCGGTGGAGGAGCTGCCGGTACCCCGGCTGGACAGGAGCTCAATTGCAGCGGCGGTAAGCAGCGGGACTAGCAGCGGAGGGGGCTAGCTGAGGCCCAGCTGGATTCAAGGTCGGTCGGATCGGATACCGGCGACACCAGCAAAGATTGTTTTGCTATCAACATGTCAGTAAAAATGCCACCAAAGAAGGAGGAAATGGAAGAGATCAAAAAATCTCTGAACTAAGTTCAGAGATTTTATCTTCTTGGAACATAAGTCAATATTATACAGTAATAAGTGGCATTCAGCTGTTTGTTTTATGTCATTTAAGCACAGTTCTGGTACTTAAAAATCATAAAAACCCAGGAGCTTCGGGGGGCTTCGCCCCCCCTTGCCCCCCCCCAACGGGGCTCTGCCCTGGACCCCGCTGGGGGACTGTGTCCCCCAGACCCCCTGCTACATTTTAAGATAATTTCCCCAACCCCAAATCACATCCCTGGGTAAAGAATGACATACTGAGGCAGGCCAGAAAGTTACAGGGAACAGAAGTTTACCTAAATGAACATTTAACAAAAACTAATGCTGAAATAGCACGGCAAACACGGATCCTGAAAAGACAAAATAAGATACAGGCAACATGGACAAGAAATTGTACAGTTTGGATCAAACTAAATGGAACACCTGAGGAAGCAAAAGAGTATAATAATCAGAGATCTTGCCAACTTAAATAAATATAGATGAACACTGATTAAGAAAATTAAGAGACTATGATAATCCATATCCACACACATGGCAAGTCTTTTCGTGAGGAATACTCCAAAGCATTTCCAGGAATTATTACTGCGGACTGTGAGCGCATATTCAGCCATGTGAACAAGAACAAAACTGAGTTCAGGTCCAGTCTGTCAACTAAAGTTCTGGGCAACCTCATGACCAGGAAAATGATGATGACAGCTTCGGGTGCCACAGTGTGTTCCATTCAAAAGACCAACTGAAGAAAGCTAAGGGGTGCACCATGGAAAACAACAATGCTTGAGAGTTACCATAGAGTTTGTCCTTGATCTTTTCCATCAGCATATCTGCACTGACAATTTAAGGAAAATAGAAACATGATTGTTGAAGAAATATGAGGTTGTTAGCCACATTTTAACTTGATTTAATGCTAATATTTGTTTGACACTGCGGCCCCTGGACCCCGGCTAGCTACTAGGTTTTTCAGGTTTGAAAGTTGAAGAAATATGAGATTTTTAGCTACATTCTAACTTGATTTAATGCTAATATTTGTTTGGTATCGGGGGGCTTTGCCCCCCTGAACCCCCCACCAGGACTTTGTCCTGAACCTACCGGGGCCTGCGGCCCCTGGACCCCGGCTAGCTACTAGGCTTTTCAGGTTTGAAAAGTTGGCAGGTATGTATGTCCATGAGACAATACAACGGTCCAGCAATGCTTGACTGGCAAAAGCCACTTAAGTACAATCAATCAATCAATCAATCAATCAATCAATCAATCAACTTTTATTGTCGTGATGCTATGCATACAACTGTAGCGCAAGCAAGATGAAATTGTGTTTCTCTAGGCATCCGTATTGCAAAAAGAACATAATTTAAAAACACACTCACACCCCCCACCCCGACAGCCATTCACACATCCCTGAGACACATTTGGATATTACAGTAATGTTAACTTATTACAGTTGCAGTTAAAATGATAATAACTGCCTATGTATATATAAAACAATTAAAATGGCTAAGTGAATCTAAGTAGCTAAGAGAAATAAATACTTAAAACTGACATAACGCACGGCTCAGGAGACGCACACACAGGCTCAGAGTAGTTCAAATAGTTTATTAACAACAGGTGTGAATGAGTGCGTGTCTGTGGGATGTCAATGTGTTGGTGGTGGCGTCTGCTTCAGGCACAGAGGCAGGTGACCGTACAGCCGAGCAACCCTATGGGAAAAAGCACAGGGAGAGGGTGACGGGCATACACCAACACAGAGGAGATAATGGCGAGAGAAGGACTTACTTGGATGGGCAGGATAGCTGGCACAGCAAAGGGCGAGACCCGGGAGACAGCCACCTGGAGAGCTCGGTGCAGCAGCGAGGAATGGGCGTTGGAAGGACGTCGTCCGCCGCCGGGAAATCCACCTGTGCACAGGGGAGCAGACTGGAGAGAAAGAAGGTAAGGGCTTCTTACCCAAATGTTTGCTGAAGATTTTGGAAGTGACTCACAACGGTGAGGGACGAAGTCTGACGGCTTCAGGCCGAGGCTCCGGGCGAGGCGGCCTTTATCCCTCGCCGCTGATGATGATCAGGTGCGTGAGCAGGTGGCGCCGCTGATGAATGGCGCGGCGTGACAGTACTCCCCCCTCTAGCAGCGCCTCCTGGCGATGGCTTATCCGGGTGCGCTCGGTGGAAGTCCGCGATGAGCGATGGGTCCAACACGAACGACGGGGGCACCCACTGTCGATGCTCGGGCCCATAGCCCTCCCAGTCCACCAAGTATTGCAACCCACGACCTCGGCGCCGGGAGTCCAGGATGGAGGAGACGGACCAGGCCGGATGGCCACCAATCATCCGGGGCGCGGGTTGCGCTGCAGGAGGAGGGCAAAGGGGGTCGGTGACTGCCAGCTTCACCTTTGACACGTGGAAGGTGGGATGGATGCGGAGGGAGGGGGGAATAGCCACGCGCACAGCCACCGGGTTGACGATCCGGGTGATGGGATAGGGACCCATGAAGCGCTGTGCCAGCTTTCTCCTCTCGCCTTTTAGGGTGACGTCCTGGGTGGAAACGTAGACACGTTGCCCAACTCTGTACGCCGGGGCAGGTCTTCTATGCCGGTCCGCCACAGTTCTATTGCGCTCCGCTGTGCGTAAAAGCGCATTACGCGCGGCAGTCCAGATGGAGCGGAACTGCCTGAGATGTGCTTTAACTGAGGGGACAGTTACCTCACTCTCCTGCTCCGGAAACAGCGGGGGGTCGTAACCCAGGGACACCTTGAAGGGGGACATCCCTGTAGCAGAAGAGCGAGCGGTATTGTGAGCATACTCAACCCAGGCGAGATGGTTGCTCCAGGACGTTGGTTTGGATGAGGTCACACAGCGGAGCGCAGCCTCCAGCTCCTGATTGGTCCGCTCACACTGCCCGTTGGACTGGGGGTGATGGCCGGAGGAGAGGCTCACCTTGGCTCCGATGGCGTTACAGAACGATCTCCAAACCTCGGATGAAAATTGGGGGCCCCGGTCCGAGACCACGTCCACCGGAATCCCGTGCAGCCTGACCACGTGTTGGACGAGGAGATCCGCCGTCTCCAGGGCAGTAGGGAGACCTCGCAGGGGGACGAAGTGCGCTGCCTTGGAGAAACGGTCCACGATGGTCAGGATGGTGTCAAAGGAGTTGGAAACGGGGAGTTCGGTGACGAAATCCAACGCGATGTGCGACCAGGGCCTGCCAGGAACGGGCAGGGGCTGGAGCAGACCCGCTGGAGGGGCATTTCCCGACTTGCAGGTGGCACAGATTGGGCAAGCCCGGGCGTAGCGGGCCGCATCCCTCCGCAGGCCTGGCCACCAAAAGGACCGTTGGAGGAGATTGATCATCCAGGAGGTGCCGGGATGACAGGTGAGCCGGGAGGTGTGGAGCCAGTGGATGACCTCTCCTCGGACCGCAGATGGAACGAACAGTCTTCCTTCCGGTCCGCCGCCAGGATCAGGTTCCACCTCCTGCGCCTTCCGGATCTTGTTCCTGATGTCCCAAGAGATGGCACCCACGACGCACGACCTGGGCAGGATGGTGTGGGGCGTCTCCTCAGCCTCCACGGGGGTAAACTGCCTAGAGAGGGCGTCAGGCAGGCCGTTCTTGGAGCCTGGCCTGAAGGTGATGGTAAAATGGAACCTGGCGAAGAACAAAGACCAGCGCGCCTGGCGGGCGTTCAGGCGCTTGGCAGATCGTAAATATTCTAAGTTCTTGTGGTCCGTCAGGACCACGAACGGCAGGTCCGCCCCCTCTAGCCAGTGGCGCCACTCCTGTAAGGCGAGTTTGATGGCCAGGAGCTCTCTGTCCCCCACATCGTAGTTCCTCTCCGCCGGGGACAAGCGCCGGGAGAAGAAGGCACAAGGTCGTTTGGCGCCATCGTCCGGTGACCGCTGGGATAAAACTGCTCCCACTCCCGTGTCCGAGGCATCCACCTCCACGATGCACTGTAGCGCGGGGTCGACCTGGCGAAGAACCTGGGAGGAGGAGAATTCCGCCTTCAGCGCCTTAAAGGCAGCAGCGACCTCTTCTGTCCACTGGAAAGGGACCTTCGGGGACGTGAGGCGGGTCAGCGGTCCGACGATCGAGCTGAAGTTGGGCACAAAGCGGCGGTAGAAATTGGCAAAGCCAACAAATTGTTGCACCTGCTTCCGGGATGCAGGAGTAGGCCACTCCACCACCGCCTTCACCTTCTCTGGGTCTGGGAGCACCTGGTCTTGAGAGATGATGAATCCCAGGAAGGATGTGGTCCTAGCGTAGAATTCGCACTTTTCAGCCTTCACGTAGAGCCGATTCTCCAGCAGTCTTTGGAGGACCCGCCTCACATGGACCTGGTGCTCGTCCCTGGACCTGGAGAAGATTAGGATGTCGTCCAGGTAGACGAACACGAAGAGGCCGATGAAATCCCGGAGGACATCGTTAATGAGGCGCTGAAAGACGGCAGGAGCGTTGGTTAACCCGAACGGCATGACTAGGTATTCAAAGTGGCCGTTCGGGGTACGGAAGGCTGTCTACCATTCATCTCCCTCCCGGATCCTGACGAGGTGGTAAGCGCTGCGTAGATCCAGCTTGGTAAACCAGGTCGCCCCCTGGAGGGAGTGGAAGGCAGTGTCCATGAGGGGCAGGGTGTAACGGTCCCTCTCAGTGATGTCGTTGAGCGCACGGTAGTCTATGCAGGGGCGGAGGGACCCGTCCTTTTTCCCGACGAAGAAAAACCCTGCCCCCACGGGTGACGACGATGGGCGAATTATCCCAGCGCTCAGAGATTCCCTCAGGTAGGTGTTCATTGTCTCCTTCTCCGGCGCAGACAGGCTGTAGAGCCGACCAGAAGGTAAGGGAGCCCCCTGGCAGAGGTTGATGGCACAGTCATAGGGCCGATGAGGGGGAAGAGACATAGCTTTCGCCTTACTAAACACCATACCCAGGTCGTGAAATTCTGGAGGCACCAGAGACAGGTCCGGAGGTGCTGCGTCCGCCACAGGGGAGGAAGCGGAAGGGGAGCAGGCAGCGGACTGAAGGCAGGTGCCCATATAAAACGTACTCTATGCCGATACCCCAGCTGACTTCCAGTCCAGGACAGGGTTGTGGAGGCGTAGCCAGGGATACCCCAGGATGACGGGCGACACAGAGTTGGGCAGGACGTAAAAAACCATCTCCTCCCGGTGGTTCCCTGAGATGATGACTGGGACGGGGACGGTCTGATGTGAAACTCTCCCAAGGGAGGCACGAGAGAGATTGACCAGGGAGATGGGGTTTCTCAGTGCCTGACAGCGGATGCCCAATCGGGTTGCCAGGCTTTGTGAAATGAAGCTGCCTTCTGCGCCCGAATCCACCAGTGCGTGGGTGAGATGCCCAGTGGGGTTGTGGCAGAAACGGATGGGCAGCTTCAATTGGGTGAGGGGATTTTGCCGATTGACGTCCGCGAGGCCCCCTACAGTGACTCGCGGACCCCGCCGTTTGGCTTCTGTGGACAAAGCTCCACCGTGTGCTGACTGTCTCCGCAATACATGCAGAGACCCAACTCACGGCGGCGTTGTCTTTCTGCCAGGGAGAGCTTTGTCCAGCCCGTCACCATCGGCTCCGACTCCTCGGGGCGCGATGGTGGCGGCGCCGCCAGGGGGCGAGCTTGGGGCAGGCGCAGCGAGGCTCCCCGAGGGCGAGAAGTAGACGACTTCCGTCCTGAGGAGCGCTCGTGCAGCCTGTTGTCCAAGCTAATTGCTAGTGAGGTTAGCTCCGCTAGCGTTCCGGAAACATCCCGTCCAGCCAGTTCATCCCTCAGATCGTCATTGAGGCTGCGGAGGAACAGGCCACAGAGGGAACGTTCGTCCCAGCCCAATTCCTCCGCTGCTACCCGGTAGTCGATAGCATAGTCCGCGGCCGACCGGCTTCCCTGCTGGAGAGCGAGAAGCCGATCGACCTGGACCGTCTCGGTTCGAGAATGGTCGATCACCTCCAGGAAGCGCCTCACGAACTCGGCATAGGTGAGGGTGGCATAACTGGGTCTCGCCATTATAGCGTAGGCCCAGGTTAAAGCGCGCCCCTCCAGGAGGTTACCTATGTAGCCGATTCGGCTGTGATCTGAGGGAAAATCTCCGGGCACACGGTCGAACACAGACTCACACTGCATCACAAACCCCCGCGCTCCGCCGAGCTTTCCGCTAAAGCGAGCGGGGGTCGGAATTGGTGTGAGACGGGCCGGTGCCACCGGAGCTGGCTGAACGGCCGCAGGAACAGCAGGAGCTGCGCCACCCTGGGGAGCCGGGGGGAACGGCTGCTGGGGGTCCAGGCGGTCCAATCGGTTAGTTATTGCAATTAATTGATTTAGGATCACCTGTTGTTGATAAGCGATTTGATCCACTCGAACCTCGAGAGTGGTAAGACGGTGTGCGAGCCCGCCGTCTGCCGAGCCGCTCTGCTGAAGCCGTACTGACATAACGCACGGCTCAGGAGACGCACACACAGGCTCAGAGTAGTTCAAATAGTTTATTAACAACAGGCGTGAATGAGTGCGTGTCTGTGGGATGTCAATGTGTTGGTGGTGGCGTCTGCTTCAGGCACAGAAGCAGGTGACCGTACAGCCGAGCAGCCCTATGGGAAAAAGCACAGGGAGAGGGTGACGGGCATACACCAACACAGAGGAGATAATGGCGAGAGAAGGACTTACTTGGATGGGCAGGATAGCTGGCACAGCAAGGGGCGAGACCCGGGAGACAGCCACCTGGAGAGCTCGGTGCAGCAGCGAGGAATGGGCGTTGGAAGGACGTCGTCCGCCGCCGGGAAATCCACCTGTGCACAGGGGAGCAGACTGGAGAGAAAGAAGGTAAGGGCTTCTTACCCAAATGTTTGCTGAAGATTTTGGAAGTGACTCACAACGGTGAGGGACGAAGTCTGACGGCTTCAGGCCGAGGCTCCGGGCGAGGCGGCCTTTATCCCTCGCCGCTGATGATGATCAGGTGCGTGAGCAGGTGGCGCCGCTGATGAATGGCGCGGCGTGACAAAAACTGACTAAAACTAGAATATACATATAGTATACATAATGTCCATAAAGTGCAGTAATATGTGTAAAGGATTCCGGATCAACTGTTCAGCATCCTAACAGCTTGTGGAAGGAAGCTGTTGATCAGTCTGGTGGTTCTGCCTCTGATGCTCCAGAATCGTTTGCCAGATGGCAGCAGTTCAAAGTGTGTAGAGGGTGAGAGTGGTCCTTAATGTTCAGTGCCCTGCTCCTACAATGGCTCTGAAAAAGTTCTTGAACAGAGGGGAGGGAAACTCCAATTACCTTCTCAGCTCCCTTAACTATCCTCTGCAGGGCTTTTTTGTCTGACATACTGCAACTGGAGTACCATGTTGCAATGCAGTACGTCAGAACACTCTCCACCGCACCTCTGTAGAAGGTCCTGAGGATGCAGATGGAGAGAGAGGCCTGTTTGAGTTTCCTCAAGAAGTGCAGTCTCTGCTGGGCCCGCTTCCTGATCCCCAAGGAATTCTTGCTCCAGGTCAGGTCCTGTGAGATCTGCACTCCGAGGAACTTGATGTTCTCCACTCTCTCCATCGACCGGCCGCTGATGCAGAGAGGGACGTGTTCAGGCCGTGGAAGTCGATAATCATCTCCTTCATTTACAAGCATTGCTGGCCAACAGATTGGGTACACCTGGGCGAGGCGCGAGAAAGACAATTGCTGGAGTGGAATCAGCTGGCTGTCAAGAGAGAGGGGGCATGGTCGGACCGGCGAGTGTTAGACAACGCCCACACAAATGTAGGTCAAAGAGGCTGCATAACAGCCGCCGGCCAGAGCGGTGGCTAGAGGCATGGAAAAAAAAAAAGGAACAAAGACATAAAAACAACAAGAACTTAAAACATAGCACAATACATAAATAACCAGATACCTGAGCCACAGAGAACGGTCAGAACCAAGCCTGAAGGACAACACTGGCTCTGTTCGTGACACCAGTTTTACATCCACTAGTCTCAATCCATAGAACCAGTTTAATGCTGTCATACTGGAATATGAGAACCCTCCTAAATTTCATTTGATAACAAGTCCCTAGTGAAGGTCTTTTTTCATTTGAAAAATTCAATCATGGGGGCAATGATCTTTTTTATTAATATGCATATACAGTAGCAGGTATTGTTCATTTTACCAGCTGATTTTTAGACATCACAACACACATGATGTACAGAAAAAAGCAGATTGGAGCTTCATGCTTCATCGCTGTGTTTACATAAACAAAATGCTAGACTGTGTGCAGTGTTATATATCCGATATCACCCTTACACCACTAGAAATTTAGCTTTAAATGATAGTGGAGTGCTCTCCCTGTTCTAGCAGCACTGCTGTGATCCCATTGAGGGTGTTCTTCAATACATATTTTATGGCCTGAGAGATACACTGTGTCGGCCTCTTTGGAAACTTTCATTTCTCTTTCTGTGTATTCTGGGCTATGCATTAACCCCTG
Organism: Pholidichthys leucotaenia; assembly: GCA_020510985.1. Classification (NCBI taxonomy): domain Eukaryota; kingdom Metazoa; phylum Chordata; class Actinopteri; order Cichliformes; family Pholidichthyidae; genus Pholidichthys; species Pholidichthys leucotaenia. The sequence continues at coordinate 402,355,568 of CM035838.1, forward strand.
AGGATGAAAGCTTTTTCCTGCTATCGTGCAGTCTTATTAAGGTTAGATTATTGGAAATGTGGTCAGAGATTTACATAGTGTGGGAGGGCTGGGTGTGTGTGGCGGATGTGTGCTTAGGGACGGGATCTGTGAATATATGTGGGTCCTTTATATACATTGTTTTTGTGTTGATTCCTGACATCATCATGCCACTGGAGCACTTTGTCTTCTTCAGTTTTAATTTCTGTATGATAAATTTTTCATGTTTGAATGTACATTTTATAATTTTATTCTAGAAGTAGTTAGGCCTGTAACAATAAAGTAACTTGATTAATCGTATAATATACAGTTAGGCCCAGAAATATTTGGACAGTGACACAATCTTCATGATTTGGGCTCTGTATGCCACCACATTGGATTTGAAATGAAACAACTACAACGGAATTGAAGTGCAGACTTTAAGGTTTAATTCAAGGGGTTGAACAAAAATATATGATTAAACATGTAGGAATTGTAGCTATTTTTATACAAATGCTTCTCATTTCAGGGGCTCAAAAGTAATTGGACAAATAAACATAACCCTAAGTAAAATGTTGCTTTTCAATATTTTGTTGAGAATCCTTTGCAGGCAATGGCTGCCTGAAGTCTGGAATCCATGGACATCACCAAACGCTGGGTTTCCTCCTTTGTGATGCTTTGCCAGGCCTTTACTGCAGCTGTCTTCAGTTGTTGCTTGTTTGTGGGTCTTTCTGCCTTAAGTTTTGTCTTGAGCAAGTGAAATGCATGCTCGATTGGGTTGAGATTTGGTGATTGACTCGGCCCTTGCAGAATATTCCACTTCGTTGCTTTAAAAAACTCATGGGTTGCTTTTGCAGTATGTTTTGGAACATTGGTGAAGCGCCGTCCAATCAACTTTGCTGCATTTGGCTGAATCTGAGCAAAAAGTATATCCCTATACACTTCAGAATTCATCCGGTTGCTTCTGTCTTTTGTCACATCATCAATAAACACAAGTGACCCAGTGCCATTGGAAGCCATGCATGCCCATGCCATCACACTGCCTCCACCATGTTTTACAGAAGATGTAGTGCTTTGGATCATGAGCTGTTCCAATTCTTCTCCAAACTTTCTTCTTTCCATCATTCTGGTACAGGTTGATCTTAGTCTCATCTGTCCAAAGAATGCTGTTCCAGAACTGGGCTGGCGTCTTCAGGTGTTTTTTGGCAAAGTCAATTCTGGCCTTTCTATTTTTGAGGCTGATTCATGGTTTGCACCTTGTGGTGAATCCTTTGTATTTACTCTCATGAAGTCTTCTCTTTATGGTAGACTTAGATACTGATACACCTACTTCCTGGAGAGTGTTCTTCACTTGAGTGGATGTTGTGAAGGGGTTGTTCTTCACCATGGAAAGGATTCTGTGATCATCCACCACTGTTGTCTTCCGTGGACGTCCAGGCCTTTTTGAGTTCCCAAGCTCACCAGTGCACTCTTTTTTCTCAGAATGTACCAAACTGTTGATTTGGCCACTCCTAACATTTCTGCTATCCCTCTGATGGATTTCTTCTTTTTTTTCAGCCTCAGGATGGTCTGTTTCACCTCCATTGAGAGCTCCTTTGACCGCATGTTGTGTGTTCACAGCAACAGCTTCCAAATGCAAACGCCACACCTGGACTCAACTCCAGACCTTTTAACTGCTTAATTGATGACAGGTTAACGAGGGAAGAGCCCATGCAGCCTTGTTATTTTTTTTTTTTTTTTTGCAGCCTTCTGAGTCAATTGTCCAATTACTTTTGGTCCCTTGAAAAAGAGGTGGCTACATATTAAAGAGCTGTAATTCCTAAACCCTTGCTCCAATTTGGATGTGAATACTCTCAAATTACAGCTGAGAGTCTGCACTTTAAGCCCATATTGATTATATAATTGTATCCTGAGTATGTTTTCGTAAACAGCTAAAATACCAAAACTTGTGTCACTGTCCGAATATTTTTGGGCCTAACTGTATAAACACAAACGCAATAGGTTTTCTGGTCCTGATATATTGCCGTTTATGTGTGCGTTTGTTTACATGTCAGACAGTCATGCAGCTTCTGTTCCTTTCTTGTCAGTCAGTATCTCCTCTGTGGAGGCTGGGCTAATGCACACACAGAGGGGACAAGAGAAAGTGAAGCAGCCAGCTGAAGGCTCCACTTTGTCAAGTTATTTGGAGTTTGGCTTCAATGTTTGCCTAAACTCGACTTGGCATAGGTGTCAACAGAGGATGCTGGACAACTCCACTCTTTTTTCTTCTTTTTAATGAAAAGAAGAATCAGACTGAGTGCCTGTAATTAGGTTGGAAATAGGTTGATAACCTTTAAAAAGAAAACAAAATCATGTCAGTGGAATCAGTTCATTCACACAAGGTAATTCATTCTTATTTTAACCACCTTTGAGTTATATAAATCAATGACATGACCATCTTTGGCTTCTATAAGTGTAATGTTGTTGGTACCCCTCTGTTAATGAAAGAAAAACCCACAATGGTCACAGAAATAACTTGAATCTGACAAAAGTGGTAATAAATAACAATTCTATGAAAATTAACCAGTGAAAATCAGACAATGCTTTCTAATTGTGGTTCAACAGAATTATTTTAAAAACAAACTCATGAAACAGGCCTGGACAAAAATGATGGTACCCTTAACTTAATATTTTGTTGTACAACCTTTTGAGGCAATCACTGCAATCAAGCGATTTCTGTAACTGTCAATGAGACCTCTGCACCTCTCAGCAGGTATTTTGGACCACTCCTCATGAGCAAACTGCTCCAGTTGTCTCAGCTTTGAAGGATGCCTTCTCCAGACGGCATGTTTCAGCTCCTTCCACAGATGTTCAATAGGATTTAGATCAGGGCTTATAGAAGGCCACTTTAGAATAGTCTAATATTTCGCTCTTAGCCATTCTTGGGTGTTTTTAGCTGTGTGTTTTGGGTCATTATCCTGTTGCAAGACCCATGACCTGTGACTGAGACCAAGCTGTCTGACACTGGGCAGCACATTTCTCTCTAGAATACCTTGATAGTCTTGAGATTTCATTGTACCCTGCACAGATTCAAGACACCCTGTGCCAGATGCAGCAAAGCAGCCCCAGAACATAACAGAACACTACGGAGGAATGGTAGGAGGTCACTATACGGCCTACGCACGCCTCCCAAGTGACGCCTCCATGCTTCACAGTAGGGACAGTGTTCTTTTCTTGGTATGCTTCATTTTTGCGTCTGTGAACATAGAGCTGATGTGCCTTGCCAAAAAGTTCCAATTTTGTCTCGTCTGTCCATAGGACATTCTCCCAGAAGCTTTGTGGCTTGTCAACATGCAGTTTGGAAAATTCCAGTCTGGCTTTTTTATGATTTGTTTTCAACAGTGGTGTCCTCCTTGGTCGTCTCCCATGAAGTCCACTTTGGCTCAAACAACAACGGCTGGTGCGATCTAACACTGATGTACGTTGACCTTGGAGTTCACCTTGAATGTGTTTAGAGGTTTTTCTGGGCTCTTTTGTTACCATTCGTATTATCCGTCTCTTCCATTTTTCATCAAGTTTCCTCCTGCGGCCACGTCCAGGGAGGTTGGCTACAGCCCCGTGGATCTTAAATTTCTGAATAATATGTGCATCTGTAGTCACAGGAACATCAAGCTGCTTGGAGATGGTCTTATAGCCTTTACCTTTAACATGCTTGTCTATAATTTTCTTTCTACTCTCCTGAGACAAGTCTCTCCTTTGCTTCCTCTGGTCTATGTTTAGTGTGGTACACACCATGTCACCAAACAGCACAGCGACTACTTGTCACCCTTTAAATAGGCCGACTGACTGATTACAAGTTTGTAGACACCTGTGATGTTAATTAGAGGACACATCTTGGTTGAACATGTCCCTAGGGTCTCATTAATTTCAATCTTTTCTCGGGGTACTCTCATTTTTGTCCAGGCCTGTTTCATGAGTTTGTTTTTTAAAGTAATTCTGTTGAACCACAATTCAAAAGCATTGTCTGATTTTCATTGGTTAATTTTCATAGAATTTTTATTTGTTACCACTTTTGTCAGATTCAAGTTATTTCTGTGACCACTGTGGGTTTTTCTTTCATTAACAGACGGGTACCAACAATTTTGTCCACGTGTGTAGATATACGGACGGACGGACGGCTGAATGGACTTTATTGTTCCCAAACTGGGAAATTGCAGTGTAACAGCAGCATGACAGTAGACAACCAAACTACAGAAACACACATGACACGCATGACAGACAGAGATTACCCATGGAAAGTAAAACTAATACTACTATAAAAGCCTATATACAGTACATCATAGCTGAAAAGATGGTGACCTGTATAAACACATGAATCATACCCGCTGCACAATGCAGGACTATCAGGAGCAGAGTGAAATGTGAGGTACCAGTTAGACTGCAAGGTGCAGTATGACAGCATAGTTATGACCAGAATACATCATCGTGAGTTATTGTACAGTGAAATGGCATGCGGCAGGAAAGCTTTTCTGTACCTGGCCATTCGACAGCGAAGCTGTAGTAGTCTACTGGAGAAAGTACTCTGCTGTCTGTCCAGCGTGTGGTGGAGGGGGTGATCAGGATTTTCCATGATGGATCGCAGTTTATTTAGTGTTCTCCTCTCCACCACTGTCTCAAAGGTCTCCGGCCTGAGACCAGTTACAGAGCCAGCCCTCTTGATAATCTTGTCAAGTCTGTTGGTGTCGCTGGCCCTGATACTGCTACCCCAACAGACAGCAGCAAAGAAGATGGCGATGGCGACAATGGTCTGGTAGAAAAGCTCCAACATCCTGCTGCACACTTTAAAGGATCTCAGCTTCCTCAGGAAGTAGAGTCTGTTCATCCCCTTCTTGTGCGCTGCATCGGTGTTGGATCTCCAGTCCAGCCTGTTGCTGATCCTGGCACCCAGATATTTGCAGTCCTCAACCATCTCTACATCCTCCCCCTAATCTGCAATGCCTGAGAAGGCGTCCTCTTCTTCCTGAAGTCAATCACCATCTCTCTGGTCTTGCTGACATTCAGCCTCAGGTGATTCTGCTCTGTCCACTCCTCAAATCTGTCTACCAGTGCCCTGTACTCCCCCTCCTCTTCCCCTCTTATGCACTCAGCAGCTGAGTCATCAGAGAATTTCTGCAGGTGGCATGACTCAGTGTTGTACTGAAAGTCAGTGGTGTATAAGGTGAAGAGAAAAGGAGAGAGCACAGTCCCCTGTGGAGCTCCCTTATCACTAACCACCACACCAGACAAGACACTGCCCAGCTGAACAAACTGTGGCCTGTCTGTCAGGTAATCAGTAATCCAGGAGATCATAGAGCTGTCGACCCCCATCACTCGCAGCTTCTCACCTGACAGCAGATGCTGTTAGTGTTAAAGGCACTGGAGAAATCAAAAAATGTGATTCTCACAGTGTCTCCTCCGCCATCCAGGTGCAGATGGGCTCCTTGCAGCAGATAGATGACAGCGTCTTCAACTCCTAAATGGGGCTGATATGCAAACTGCAGAGGGTCCAGCCACGTCTTCACCTGCGGTCTCAGGTGGGCTAAGACCAGTCTCTCTAGGACCTTCATCACATGAGATGTGAGGGCAATTGGTCGATTGTCATTCAGGTCCAATGGAAATGACTTGTTGGGGACAGGAACCAGACAGGATTTCTTCCACAGCACCGGTACTCTCTCCAGACTCAGGTTCAGGTTGTACTGGAGCTAGCTGGTTGGCACAGGTCTTCAGGATCCTGGCGGAGATTCCATCAGGGCTCGCCGCCTTTCGCTGACGGAGTCTCTCCAGCTGTTTCTTAATCTGGTCTGTAGTCACAGTGATGTGAGGGAGGGGCCTGGTGTTTCCCAAGGAGGAGGAGGGGGTGAGGGGGGAGATGGAGAGAGGTGCTGCACAGGAGGGGAGGAGGGGTGTGTGGGGGTCTGGCTGTGTTGTGGGGTGATAGACTGTGAGTTGAACCTATTAAAAACAGATTCAATTCATCAGCTCTCTCCTGGCTCCCAAATGTCTGCCTGACTCTCCCCTTGCACCCAGTTATTTGTTTCATTCCCATCCACACATCTTTAGTATTGTTTTGCCTGAGTTTATTCTCCAGCTTTCTCCTTTCATTGTCCTTGCACCTCCTCAGCATCTCTCGGAGCTCATGCTGCACTCCCCTCAGCTTCTCCTCGTCTCCGGACCTAAAAGCTCTCTTCTTTTTGTTCAGAAGTGCTTTCAGGTCACTTGTGACCCATGGTCTGTTGTTGTAGAAGCAGTGTACAGTCTGTGCTGGCATGGTTGTGTCTTCACAGAATCTGTTGTATTCTGTGATGCAGTTGGTCATATTGTCTATGTCCACACCATGGGGTTCACAGAGTATGCCCCAGTCTGTCGTCTTGAAGCAGTCCTGCAGTGCATCAGCAGCCTCCTGTCTCCACCTGCTCGCAGTCCGTGTATAAGCCGGCTGCCTTTGCACAAACGGAACGTACTTGGGTGACAACATGACCATGCAGTGATCCGATTTGCCAGTGCAGGGTAGAGCTTTAAATAAGCTCTACTGTGTTCCTACTGTGCTGCTACTCTGGCTGTGGCACTATATGCATACCTGGCACTGGCATACAGTAAATCCAGTGTTTTGTTTTCTCTGGCGGGACAATCAACAAGCTGGTGAAAGTTTGGTAATGTTTTTCCCAGTGAGACATGATTAAAATCACCCGTGATGGCCATAAATGTGTCCGGGTGCTTCGCCAGTAATGTGGCCGTAGTGGAGCTGATGATGTCACAGGCCACCGCTGCATCTGCTGACGGACGGACAAAGATGATAATTACTAAGGCACACATCATTTCTCGTGGCATATAATAAGGTCACATACTCACAGCCAGCAGTTCAATGTCCAGGTTGCAGCACTTTTCCTTCACATAAATGTGTCCAGGATTACACCACTTTTCATTCACAAGAAGTGCCACTCCTCCTCCCCTCTTTTTCCCGCTACTTATAACATCTCAGTCCCCCCGTGTAGTCTTGAAGCCAGGTATCACTATGTTAACATCCAGGATCTGTGAGTGTAACCACGTTTCTGTGAAACACATGAGTCTACACTCACAATTTTCCTTTTGTGTCCTGACCAGCGCTATAAGCTCATCTGTTTTGTTTCCGAGCGATCGCACGTGATGACCATCAGTACAGTTGGCTTACGCTTCCTCCTCCTCCTCCTCACCTTAGTTCCAGCCCTTCGCCCGTGGCGTTTCCTCTTTAGCTCATCCGGAATGAGGGGCTTCGCTCTGGGCAGCATCGCTGGCCTCCTCAGCACAGTCAGCTGTTCGCGTGTGTAAACAATGTGCCCCCCCATTGATCTCCATTGCCCAAGGAAGAGAAAAAACTAAGAGAAAGACCGGGCTAAAATAGAAAAAACTTGGTCCATTTGTTAGTCTGAATCTTCCTACCGAGCCCCGGTTAATAAGAGACACACTATATACAGGAAAAAGCAGATAGAAACACAAAGACACAAGAGAGTTGCTGCTGGTACGGCTGCCCTGCTTCCGGCACCATACTGTTTTATACTGTTTTTAGATAAGATTTCCCATACTTCTATACCAAAAATGAACCACTCCTAACCAGTCTTGAGAGTAGCGCGTTACTGTAATGCCACTACTTTTGCAGTAACATACTGTGTAACTAAATTACTGTTTAAAAATTCAGTAATGCATTACAGTTACTGAAGTTTGATCAGATGCATTACTCGTTTTATTAATATGGAGAGATATTTTTAGCGCAAACAAATGAATATACAAACTGATCTTACCGAAGCTGAGATGAGCCGTCAGTTGATGTGACCTGTTGCAAAAAGCCTGAGTCTTCACTACTGAGTGAAGGAAAAGATGAAGCTACTTTGTTTTTGTGGAAATAGATTATTTTTCCTTTGTCGCGGTTAAGGACAAAAGCATATTGGTTGGTTGGAAGCTAAGTGCCGGTTGAGACCTACTGCAATCTTGAGAAGCGCTTGAAACAGCAACAAAGCGCCAACAAAGCTAGTGCTAAGTAACAGCTAGCTGTGCTAAAAATACAGTGTTAGTGGATCTATGCTGTCTGAACAGTCTCAACACCCAAGGCTGGATTTCAAGCACAGGTATGCATCTGGACAGTTTGTAACCCAGCAAGAATTAAACAGACTGGTTGCCAGATACGTCGCTACAGACTGAAGACGTGATAACAGTCACTTTCCATCAGACAGCTGAAACTGTGAGTCACTGAAGTTAAAACACATTTACTTGCTACCTGGATAAAGATTATTCAAAAATGGACTTTGATCTCCAGAAGGAATTTGAGGGACTGGATCATGGCTCTGTCACAGCAGACATTTGGACTCTGGATAATGGACATTTTATTTGGATCGCTGCACATCAGATTAAATCCATATCATAAAGGTAAAATAAACATGGACAGCTTTAGGCAGTGTTTGTCATAATTGGCCCTTTTAGGGCAGAAATCAAGACCTCACTCGCCAGCTGTGAGTTTGCGTATTTAATAATAAGGAACACAAATAATAGCCACGAAGGGCAACTTGCAAAAAGGCAATCAAAGAGGACCACGAAGGGAGACTTACAGAAAAATGCAATCAGTGTAAACCGCGAAGGGTAACTTACAGTTATTCAGGTGAGGCTGAGTACAGAGCAGAAAATAAAACAGGAATCAGACGGGTGGATTCCTGTGCACACAATGCGTGGTCGCAGCAAGGAATGAACCCCACAAGCGAGCTTAAATAATAACAAGGGAAAAACCCAAACATGAATCAGGTGTGGATGCAAAAGTGAAAATGTAATTTAAAAGACAACTAAACAGCTGTGACGACCCACGAAAAGATTTGACAGGTGGAAGTGACAAACGAAACTCAAAATAAAAGCACACACCATAATAGATGAAAATCAAGAACAAATACATATACAGAAAAAGAGTAGCAACCAAGAGCCCCTAGCATGGCACTGACCAGCACTCGGCATCATGACAGTGCCCCTCCCTTAAGGGGTGGATCCAAGACACCCCACCTTAACGTCAAAAGGGATGAAAGTACATCCCCCCACACCAGAAATAACCTCAAAAACTGACCCCGGGAGAGTGGTGGGGGGATCCAGGTGTGGAGGGAGAGACACAAAAACAAACAAAACACACATGACCCACAACACTGACAAAATAAGGTGCTAAGAAGACCAAGCAATACTGGGTAAACAAGGGAACAGTTCTGATGGCCTTCGAGAGTCCCGGCTCCACCTGACCATCAGGTGGAAAAGGTCGGGTGGCCTACCAGATCTCCTGAGCCACCAAAATGGAGGGGAGAGTTTTTTTTTTTTTGTTGTTTTTTTTTTGTTACTTATTTGTACCCGTAGGTAGATTTGGTTTGCAGTCTGGTGACAAGCCACTGGCTGCCGGTCGCTGCGTGCGCGAGTGCCCTAAACCTACATGTTTTTGGTATGTGGGAGGAAACCGGAGAAATCCCTGAGTAAACCCACGCAACACAGGGAGAACATGCAAACTCCACACAGCTCACTGTTGGTCGGGGGCTGGGATCGAACCCACGATCTCATGATCCCCGCGATCCCCCGGCCGAGGGTAAACTGTGCTGCCACAGTGCTAAACCACTGCGCCACCGTGCAGCCCAGCCCAGACCATTGGGTGGTCTTCCAGAATTCATAAGCCACCCAAGCAACCCAGAGAGTTCGTCAGGCGGTCTCCCCACATTTCTGGGCCAACGGGTCGTGGAGCACCACACACCTCCCCCCAGAGGCGGCAGTTGGAATCTGTGCTTACTGCGGACCCCCAAAGCCAGGAGATGGGCACCCGATGAAGGGAATGACAGAGAAGGAACCACGATGGAACCAGATGTAGAGTGGGGACCCGCAGCAACCTTGGGCATAGGCGCAGCACCCTCAGTGTCCCCGGACTGGTGAGTAGCGTCACCCTCAGTGGCCCCGGACTGGGGCGTAGCAGCATCCCCGTTGGCCCCGGACTGGGACGCAACAGCACCCTCGGTGAACCCAGACTGGGACAGAGCTGCACCCTCGGTGTACCCGGACTGGGACAGAGCTGCACCCTCGGAGGTCCCAGGCTGGGACTGGGAAGTAGCACCCTCAGAGGCCCCAGGCTGGAACGGTGCACCCGCGAAGACCTCGTCCGAAGGGGGAGCAGCACCTACTGGTGTACACAATGCAAGGTCGCAGCAAGGAATGAACCCCGCAAGCGAGCTTAAATAATAAAAAGGGGAAAACCCAAACATGAATCAGGTGTGGATGCAAAAGTGAAAAGGTAATTAAAGACAGCTAAACACCTGTGACAACCCGTGACAAAATTTGACAGGAGGAAGTGACAAACGGAACTGTCAAAATAAAAGCACAAACCATAATAGATGAAAATCAAGAACAAATACATATACAGAAAAAGAGTAGCAACCAAGAGACCCGAGCACGGCACTGACCCGTGCTTGGCATCATGACAGTGTTGCCAACTCTCTCTCCAAAATGAGGTAATTACTGGCAATATCATGTTGATTTTCTTCATATTTTTCCCACAATAAGAGCTCTCAAGGCAGGATAAAGCAGACTGAACATGTTCTAAAAGCTCTGTCTGAAACAGTCTGTTTTCATCCTGACATTAATAAGCCCATAATGTAATCCATTAATTACCTCCGCCAAGGAGGTTATGTGATCATCGGCGTTGGTTTGTCTGTCTGTCTGTTTGTTAGCAAGATAACTCAAAAACTTATGTACGGATTTTCATGAAATTTTCACAGATTGTCAGAAATGGGGTATCCTACAGATGATTACATTTTGGTGGTGATCCGAATTACTGTCCAGAAGAAAAATGCCATTACGGAAAATGCCATTTTCGTGAATAACTACTGAACCACTAATCCTGTCATTGTCAATCCAATTGCTAGTCATATGTTTTCATGGTCAAGGAATCTGAAAACGTACACACAAACACTGTATGGGGGGAACTGTGGCCGCCATTACGGAAAATGCCATTTTCATGAATAACCACTGAACCACTAATCCTATCATTGTCAATCCAATTGCTAGTCATATGTTTTCATGGTCAAGGAATCTGAAAACGTACGGTACACACAAACACTGTATGGAGGGAACTGTGGCCGCCATTATGGAAAATGCCATTTTCGTGAATAACTACTGAACCACTAATTCTATCATTGTCAATCCAATTGCTAGTCATATGTTTTCGTGGTCAAGGAATCTGAAAACGTACACACAAACACTGTATGGGGGGGAACTGTGGCCGCCATTACGGAAAATGTCATTTTCTTGAATAACTACTGAACCACTAATCCTATCATTGTCAATCCAATTGCTAGTCATATGTTTTCGTGGTCAAGGAATCTGAAAACGTACACACAAACACTGTATGGGGGGAACTGTGGCGCTTGGCGGAGGTCTGCGCTCTCCGAGTGCTTTTCTAGTTAAATTATCTTTCTATGTGTGCAAGATGATTTAAGTATGCATTTAAAAGTAACGTGAATGTTACTTTTTGTTGGAAAAATCCCTTCCACCAGTAGTCAAGAAACAGGCAGGATTTCAGCAAATTTAATTTGCACTGGCCAGTGGAGAATAATACAGAGATAGCCTCAGAGCCACCTCTGGAAATCGTTCTGATTCACACACACACACACACATACACACACACAACTTTCAGTCTTTAAAGCATCTTGTTATCTCAACACTGTCCATGGGAGAATATCAAGTTCAGGCTGGTTCTTCCAAGCTGTCTCCTTCTCAGACATACTCGTAACAATACAGTACATGCGTACGAAAACAAAGAGACAAATGTCCACCTACCACAACCTTGTACATTTTACACAGACTCTGAGTTATCAGCAGATAGAAAATACAAAATTTTCCCATCACTTTTTCAAGTAACTAGTTACTTTAATCATGCAGTAATTGGTAAAGTAACTCAATTACTTTTGAAAAGAAGTAACTAGTAACTGTAATTAGTTACCATTTTTTAGTAACTTGCCCAACACTGCTCATAGCCAAAATGGCAACAACCCAGTTTACTTTGACAAATTAAACTCAGCTTCATCCATATAATTTTACTACTACAACTACTATCATAACATCCACATTTTTACATTTCTAAATTATAAGCAAGATTAAGAAAAGTAAACAGCCAATTACCCTGTCAAATGGCCAAAATACACAACACAAAATCTCCACAAACAATTAGTCAATTAAGTAATTAGGCATGTCATCTGCAGAAAACATTACCAATACTGTACAAGATTTACTGCCACTCAACTGATTATTCCTAGTTAATCAAATTACTACAATTATACATACCAAGAGCATCTTCAAGGACATCTATACAATAGTGATGTTACGCTCGACACGGATTCGAGCAATATAAAGCGGAAGTGTCATGAGCAGTGCATCCAGCGCCATTTCAGCATGCCCACAATCACGTGACCATAGCAAGCAAGGCCTCGTTATGTCGGTCACATCACGTGACTTGAGGACTCGTGGGAAGTTTGAGAGGGAATGGGGTTTTTTGTTTGCTTTGTATTGTTTGTTACTGCCATCCAATTTTGGATAGACCTTGGATGGCCAAATGCTCAAAAAAAAGTATTGAGATTTTTTTCAGGTTTTCCACTCAGATGCAGTTCTGACACTCAGTCAGCAGATGGCAGTCTTTATTAGATGTGTCATAACACTGTCGTTCATGAAGCAACTGGCTCTAAGTTGCTCATTGCTTCATAAGTTCTCAGTTTCAACATCACTATTATACACTGAAGCACACAACCTCAGGAGCCATGCTGAACAAACCCAAAGACCCACACTCCTGGCTTCCTAATCAACACTCTATCCACCTGCCTGCCAGGAGATTGAGTTACTGCCACACCTGTCCAACTGAACACTTCAGAACTCAGAAAGGATTTATTGCCAAGTACATTAACAGTAAACAACTGATAACATACGAGGGATTTGACTTGACACAGAAAACGACCTGCATTTCCGGTGACGCGGCAGCGTCGAAACGCGCCTGTCATCAGATGGGTACAGGATGCATAGGGAAGAAAAGGATAACACAATAGGAAAGAGCAAAAAACCATTGATTGTCAGAATACCGGTCATATATGATCAATATTATGATTACAAGAAAAAAAGCCCTCAATGCACAATTATCAGACAAGAATGTACACAAAGACACAAAGGGAGCAGTGAGTGAATGATCTTCTCATCAGTTTATTGAGTCAGTGTGGGTGTAGTGTTGAGTGGAGGTGTTTGTATCAGTTAAGAACAACAAAGTCTCTTCGGCAGGAGATGTTTAGTCTAGCGGCTGGCATTTGTCCTTGAGCCAGGCAGCTGGCTGTCCATAGAGTCAATGCAGCTCAAATGTTTTGGAAACAAAAAACTGCAGATAATCTGGAGGACTTGTGTGAGGGCAGGTCAGATTAGTCGAATAGTACTGATCCCAGAGAAAAAAAACCTTTATATTCTCTTACAGATTCAGTACTTTAATCCTTCAGTGCTGGACGTTGAATTCTTCATGGACGGCTCTCAGCGTGATCATGATGTAATCCATTTTCCTAAACAGTTCTCCATTAGCCGCTGTCAGAGTCCTCCCCATTTGTTCAATTTGATGGTTAAGCCTCGTCTGGCCAGCATTTTGATCGGCTACGTCCATCTTCATCAATTTACGGTACACCAGGACAATCCCAGATCCAATCAGAACGATCCCGATGACCATTGCTATGAAGATGTATAAATAAATCTTCGACATCTTCGATAGAGAGATCAGACAGGCACAAGAGTTTCCAATTACTTGTGTCCCTCAAATAACCCGCAGCCGCAGTTCCTGCGGGGCAAACTACCTCCCCCGGGGCACTTCCCCCATGAGTGCCACCTAAAAATCACCATTATACTTATCCTAACCCAAATCATTTGACTAAACAAGGAAAAAATTGAGAGTGGAAAAATACACACATACATGCACATGCACATGAAGTCCAGTGACTTAGAGCTCAACAATATAGTTTGTCCCAACAGAGCCTAAAAGTGTGCTTCTTTGTAACAGTGTGATTGCCCTCAGTTAATGCTCGAATGGACAGGTTGCTTATTCATGTATAAGCCCATGTTTACGCTACATGCATATGATGTATGCTCCGTGCGACCTTTTGTATTGTCAAACATTTTACAATATGGTGGTTGTGTGAGTGAACCCTACCAAAAAAGAACTCAGTATAAACAATAAAGTCTGTAAAGTTCAGTGGCCTCAAGTATAAATGGTGCGCACGCATAAAAACATGACATGCTGATTTTCACACACACAATGAGATGTATAAAAACAAATGTGATGTGAGAATCTGCGGGCCGAGCCACAAAGTTTCCACCTGCCATGAGAAGTTACAGGCTCTCCGCAAAATTCTGTTTGACTCTATCAGGTGGGTCTGTTAAACTACAAAACAGCTGAAACTCAGAATGTGTTAAAATTGTCATGTCTGGCCCTCACGAGCCAGTATAAGACGCCACAAGTCACCAGTGAGTTTTGCAATGATGTTTTATTTGCAGGAGAGGGTACAAGGCTATGAGCCGCTAAGGGCAAAACACACACACTAAGGGATATAGGGACTCGTAGGGCTAACCCCAGCCACTACGAGCTAAACTATGACAAGACAAGAATGAAACGAACCTGACATGAAGGTCAAACGAGGCCTCACGAGGATTGTTTAACAATCGTTGACTTTGGTTGACTTAAGGTCGACTTATGCTCCCACAATTGAACTGCCGTCAGCGCCCGCCTTATAAAGGCGAACGCTAACGAGCAGTAATGACAGACAGCTGACCGGCCTTGACAGGCGGAAGCCCCACCGAGCGCCTTCACAATAAGAGCCCGGTGAGGCCAGAATACAACCCACAACTGTCAAGGCCGGCAGCGAGCTATACATGGCCCGAGCGCGGACAGGACCAGCGCTCGGGTCGTAACAGTACCCTCCCCCGAAGGCAGGCTTCCAGAACGCCCATGGACCACCCTGCCCCCCCCCACCCCATCCAGGGTGGGTGGTTGGGGGTAGGTCCGGAGGGAGAGAGACCAAACCCAAAACAAGACCAGGAAGAAAGAAAAACTAAGCACAGGACAATGACAAGAAATACCAAATACTCAGATTAAATTAGATACTTAACCAACGATTACAGAAAATTGCACAGGATATCATGGAGGAAAAAAAAAACAGAATTACTGGGTCAGAATAACTAAATACAGGACAATGACAAGAAATACCAACTCCACAGATTAAATAGTCAAATCAGATTAAATGCTCAAATAATTACAGCACAGGACAGAAAGAAAATTAAATCTTTGCCCACATGTTTCACAAGAAAATGGCTTCTCAGCTGTGTGAATGCTCAAGTGAAATTTCAAATAACCAAATTCAGGGAAACCGAACAATTGACTCATACTAAACTATACGCAAAGCAAAATAGAGCAACTGCAAGACATGGAGGAACACAGAATATCAAGAAAAAAAACAAAACAAAACAGGACAATAACTGGATCAGGACATCACCAGAAAATAACCACTACCCCCCCCCCCCCGACAGTTTATGCCGACCGGTGGAGACCCGGTGCCATAGGAACAGTTCAGGCGGTCTGCCTGCGTCCAACGGCCGGCGGGTGGTCATGGGAGGCGGAACATGACCAGGCGGCTCACCACAGTCCAACGCCCAGCACGTCCGCTCCTCTGGTGGCTGAACCAGGTCGCCCAGCGAAACACATAACACGTCGGGTGGCCGACCCGGGGCGCCGAACCGGCGAAGCAGTTCCTCAGGCGGCCAACCCGCGTCCCTCAGCCACCAGTCCCGGGGGAAAACAGCCTGCGGCGGCCTCCCTGATGAGGACAAAACTCGGGAGAGCCGGGGCGAGCGAACAGGAACCCCCACGGCCCCTGGCGATGATACGCAGGGGCGGTGACTCAGTAGAGGGGGAAGAAGGCAAGGATGAGCCCGTAATCCGTCCGACGGCGAAAGGTCTGCAGCTCCTCCCCCGTCCGCGGACCACACCAGCACTGCACTTCCGCTGGACCCCAATTGAGTCCCAGCTGCACCCACGTCGGACCCCGATTGGGCCAAGGCAGCTCCTGTGATGGACCCCGACTGGGTCGGTGCAGCTCCGCTGACGATCTCCACCCCCGAACCTGGGACCTCCAACTCAGTGACTCCCGACTGGCTCCATGCCGGTGACACTGCAACGAGGCTCACAAACAACAAGAAAACCGGGATCAGTATCACCGGTTGCAACAGAACCCAGCGAGACGAGCTCGGGCGCAGCTGGCGGCTGCTCCTCACTCGCCTCCCCGAGAGGCAGGCAAAAATGCTCCAAAATAGGACAGAGACACAAGAGGGAGCACTTGCCTGCACTCGGGTTCTGTTGCCACCCAGGACTTCGACGATCCAGGTTCAGGGCAGCGACTCTCGTCAGCAGGCTCCAACTCAGCCGCGTCGGGCTCCGCAGCTGGCAAGATGTCATCTGCAGCCTGAGGTTCCTCCCACGCTGCTGTCCACGCCGATGACCCGTATGGCGTGGGGGCAGAGAACACTCGACCCACTGGCTCGGACCGCTCTGGCAAGGAGACCCGGGGACGCTTCATCGTCGGCTCAGGCTCTGGGCCGCACGACGTGGCTGCAGGGCCGGATCCAGGCTTCCCAGCATTGCAGGCCCCAACGACGTTGGTCTGGCGTCGCAGACCGCTCAACGGGGGGGACACAGAGGCAGCAGGTTTAGTCATTATCTCTACAGCAGGTGGAGGGGGCTCGGGGGGCTGCGAACCCCGAACTCCGCCCCCAGGAGTCAGACAAGGCAGGTTACAATCATGATGTAATAAATTAATATGCACTTGCCTTTCTCCCGGAGGAGAGATGGTTCCTGCTGTAGGGGACGCTGTTCCTCCTTCTCCCCGCTGGATGGCGACAGAGGGCCCCCTGGAAGGACAAGGTGGAGCCACTCTAGGAGGTTCGCTGACGTGCTTCGCCGACAGAGGGTCCAGCCGGGGATTCTGTTGAGGTCGATTGTGGAGGTGACGGCGTTTTCTGGCAGAGGGCGAGGCGAAGGTAAGGTCCGGGAATCGCCGCTCCTGTGCCGAGACCGAGGCGAGGAGGTCGGCAAACTCCGGGAAGTCACTTAATCTAGGATTCCTCTCCACCAGTCTGACTGCCGCCGTCACATGCTCAATAATCAGACAGGGGTGTGTTGCGGAACGAGCAGCCGCCACTCGGTCCCAGATGGAATCAGCTGCGAGCTGGAGCTTCTCCGGGGGATTCCTGAATGACAACGTTCTCTGGTGGGGATCACCCCTGGGCAGAGCGAACTCCTGGACCGGAGTGGAGGCAGGAATGGGATCCGGACGTGAGGAGCGGGGATGCCTCCTCTTCGGCTTCCTGTCGGGATTTCCCTCCAGCCCACGGAGTATCTTGCACTGCGCGGCGAGTTCAGCCCTCCTCCTCATAACCTCCGGGTGGTGGTCGTAGTGAAGAGGAAGGTTGTCCAGCAGAACCTCAGCGTAGTCCAGGTGCCAGCGTACGTCGCTGGGGTGTTGTATAGCGGAGCGGTGAATAGAGTACCGTCCACAAACTCCGAAGCCTCTGCTAGCTCCTTGCCCAGGCGCCGACCACGGCCCCTGGATGACGGCGTTCTCCTAGGAATTGACATTTGACACCCAGACAGGAAAAACAACAGTGCAATAACTGCAAAAACTCACGGTGAAAAAGGCGTCTCAGTGTGGCGTCTCCATTTAGACGTCTGGCGGGAGCATACTGTCATGTCTGGCCCTCACGAGCCATTATAAGACGCCACAAGTCACCAGTGAGTTTTGCAATGATGTTTTATTTGCAGGATAGGGTACAAGGCTATGAGCCGCTAAGGGCAAAACACACACACTAAGGGATATAGGGACTCGTAGGGCTAACCCCAGCCACTACGAGCTAAACTTTGACAAGACAAGAATGAAACGAACCTGACATGAAGGTCAAACGAGGCCTCACGAGGACTGTTTAACGATCGTTGACTTTGGTTGACTTAAGGTCGACTTATGCTCCCACAATTGGACTGCCGTCAGCGCCCGCCTTATAAAGGCGAACGCTAACGAGCAGTAATGACAGACAGCTGACCGGCCTTTACAGGCGGAAGCCCCACCGAGCGCCTTCACAATAAGAGCCCGGTGAGGCCAGAATACAACCCACAGCTGTCAAGGCCGGCAGCGAGCTATACATGGCCCGAGCGCGGACAGGACCAGCGCTTGGGTCGTAACAAAAATAACATTTCTACTTCAGTTAAAATGATTTGTCTATGAATTAGTGGTTGAAAATCATGATTATTATTAAAATGTGATTTATCTCCACTACTTACTGAGTATATTTATCTCCACTACTTACTTACTTACTGAGCTCAGTGAAACCCCAATGAATAATAACTCATTTCCCTCAGATATAACCTGCCTCATTGATGGTCCAAAACCAGCACCACTGGAAACTGGATCCCGTCTCTATAAATGTGACATAGAGATAAAAGAATTTACCGGAGACTATATAGTTGACTCTGAAACGGAGACAGGTGCCGCCCCATACACCACATGGTGTCCTACATGCTGTGGAAGGGATTAACTAGCTATACAGTTGAATCATGAGGCAACACACACAGATCCATCTCTCCTGGGAGGAATTCTGTTTGGCAAAATGCCCTCTAATCGAGCCCCAGCTCCGGCACAATATGTGCCGAAGCAACGAGATGCCCCTGACTGCAGACTACTGGGAGGCAGCTGGATTGCGGATCCCTGCAGGTGAACCCCGGTAGCTGCAGCAGTGATATTTGCAGCTGTGTCGGAGTGAAGAGATGTTTCCATAGTCTAAAATATCTCTGTTTGGAGATTGCAATTTGGAAATAAAAGGCTTCTTCTTGGCTGTTGTGCGTAATGTGGATTCTGACATACAGTAGATTTGGTTTGTCGCTATAAATTCAGCTTTAAAATTGGGGTGGTATTCAGTGGTGTTTATAAACTTTATTTTATTTACCTGCTTTACTTAGTAATATCACGTCTGTCTATGCGGATTACTGACGGCTTTCTTTCACAGCATTTTTTTTCCGTGTGTCAGCTCCCCCTGTCACTGTCATGTAGTGATCCGTCTATAGACTTTAACTTTAATGCCATTTTAGTTTATTTCAGTCTGAGCCAGCTCCATTAACTGAGGTGCACAAGTTGTTGCTTCAGCCTATACCCTTTCTGTCCGAAATACAGTATGTTGTCTTTTCCTTTTTCCTTTTCTTTTTTGTCTTGTTATGATCCGACAGAAATAAATGAATGAATGAACTGTCATTATAACATGGTCTACTCGGTAATCTTAGGTTTATTGTTGATTCTAGAGGGTCAGAATGAAATAAAATATTTTTTCTGACCTCCAGCTCTGTTATCAATACCTCAGCACACCATACCTCACACTCCATTAAGTTATTATTTTTTTATGTTGTGCTTTCCCTCAGGATTGATGATCACTGTTTGACAGAAGGGGCGTTTTTCTTCATTTACATTGTCATTAGTGGGAGGAACCAAGGCAGAGTAAAGAGATCGTGCACATGCACTGGCTTTTCACGTGAGGTGGGATGTATAAAGAAAAAAAGCGGAGAATCGGGTGTCCGCACAGTTTTATAAATCTGAAAATTTTTGTGCGCACGTACTTTTCAAATTTTATGAATACGCCATCTTTCAGTATGAAAGCTGTGCAATCCTTTATACATAAGGCCCTAGGTGTTTATATTGTTTTCTATTGGCGGTGGAGTGATCATGTATGTTAACAACAACTGGTGCAGACCGGGACATATCACTGTTAAACAACGACACTGCAGCAAAGACATTGAGTTGCTAGCTGTTAGCATGAGGCCTACATATCTCCCGAGAGAACACTCACACGTGATCTGCATTGTTGTTTATGCAAATCCGACGGCGAACGCTGGGACAGCGCGTGACGTCATCCATTCAGTAACCAGCAGGCTGCAGACAGAACACCCAGATGCTCTTCTCCTCATCTCAGGCGATTTCAACCACGTTTCACTGTCTCCCATTCTGCCCACTTTCACCCAGTATGTCACATGCCACACTAGAGACAATAAAACACTGGATTTGTTCTACGCAAACACTAAGGAGGCGTACACCTCATCACAACTCCCCCCACTTGGGAGATCGGATCACAACTTGGTTCATCTCCGACCGGTGTACAAACCCCTAGTGCACAGACAACCTCCGGCCATGCACACTGTGGAGTTATGGTCTGAGGAGACAATGGACACTCTAAAGGACTGTTTTGAAGCCACTGCCTGGAAGCAGCTCTGCGATCCACATGGTGAGGACATCGATGGCCTCATTCACACCTTCACGGGCTACCTCAGCTTCTGTGTGGACAAATCCGTTCCCACCAAGACCATACGGCGTCACTCAAACAACAAACCCTGGATCAACCCTGAGATAAAAACACTTCTGAGAGAGAAGAAGAGGATCTTCAGGTCGGGGAACAGGGAGATGCTGAAGTCCGTACAGAGGGAGCTGAGGAGAAAGATCAGAGAAGGCAAGGACAGCTTCAGGAAGAAGATGGAGGACAAGCTGCAACAGAGCGACATCAGCGGGGTCTGGAGAAACCTCAAAACCATCTCGGGGCTCCAGAATACCTCCCCCCAGGCCACGGGGGGCAGGGAGTGGGCGAACAACCTGAATCTGTTTTTCAATAGATTTGACCAACCGCCCTCCCCCCTGTCTGCACAACAACCACTGCTGCCTCTAAGAAATCAAGTCCTGCTACCCACTCCCCACTCCACCGACACCCCCCCCACTCCCAACACACAGCCCCCCATCCTGACCCTGACCAAGACCCAGGTGAGGACGGAGCTGAGGAAGATCAAGGCGAGGAAGGCGTCGGGACCGGACGGCATCAGCGCAAAGCTCCTCAAGTCCTGTGCAGACCAGCTGTGTGGGATTGTGACGTATATCTTCAACATGAGCCTGAAACTGGGGAGGGTACCACAGCTGTGGAAAACATCTTGTGTGGTACCTGTACCAAAAACTTCCCACCCCAAAGACCTGAACAGCTTCAGACCGGTGGCCTTGACGTCCCACTTGATGAAGACCCTGGAGAGACTGCTCCTTGCTCATCTCCGCCCCCTGGTGGAACCAGCGATGGATCCACTCCAGTTCGCCTACCAGCATGGCATTGGGGTGGAGGATGCGGTGATCTTCCTCCTTCACCGTTCTCTGTCCCACCTGGAGAAGCCCGGGAATATGGTGAGGATCATGTTCTTTGACTTCTCCAGTGCTTTCAACACCATCCAACCGATGATCCTGAAGGACAAGCTGCTGCACGCAGGGGTGGACCAGCACCTGTCATCATGGATCCTGGACTACCTCACGAACCGGCCTCAGTTTGTGAGAACCCGGGACTGTGTTTCCGACACGATCATCAGTAGCACGGGGGCCCCCCAGGGAACGGTGCTGGCTCCCTTCTTGTTCACTCTTTATACTGCGGACTTCTCACACAACACAACACATTGCCATCTACAGAAGTTCTCTGATGACTCTGCGATCGTTGGTCTCATCTCCAGCGGAGATGAAGCTGAGTACAGAGGGCTTATCCAGGACTTTGTGGACTGGTGCCATCGGAACTGCCTCCAGATCAACGCGAGGAAAACTAAGGAGCTGGTGGTGGACTGCCGCAGGCATGGGCAGCCCCTCACAGCACCAGTAAATATACAGGGAACAGACATCGAGATGGTGACATCCTACAAGTACCTGGGTATTCATCTGAACAATAAACTAGACTGGTCACACAATACTGACGCACTCTACAAGAAGGGACAGCGCAGGCTGTTCCTGCTGAGGAGACTCAGGTCTTTTGGTGTACAAGGGGCGCTGCTGAAGTCATTCTATGACACGGTGGTGGCATCAGCCATCACTTTTGGAGTGGTCTGCTGGGGCAGTGGCATTACTGCAGCCGATAGGAAGAGACTGAACAAACTGATTAAGAAAGCTAGCTCTGTCCTGGGGCAACGCCTTGATCCGATGGAGGAGATAGGAGAGAGAAGGACGGTGGCTAAACTGTCATTTCTGCTGGAGTCCGAGTTCCACCCTATGCAGGACATACTGGATGCACTGAGGAGCTCATTTAGCAGCAGACTACATCATCCCAGGTGCACAACCGAGAGGTTTCGTAGGTCCTTCCTACCAACGGCTGTCAGACTGTACAACCTAAGCAGGGCTGCTCGCAGAGATAGCAAAAAGACGTAACAAACTAATAGTTTTTTTTTTTTTTTTTTTTTTTAATGCAAAAGATGCAATAGACTTACACAATGGTCCTCTCCGGCATACAACTAGGAACATACCGGTCGCTATGGAGGGTGAGAATATGTATGGGCACATAATCATACCATGTAGGATAACTAAATAGACGGTTATGCTGTTTCATCCCACCTAGCAACAATGCTCTGCACTGTGTGTGTTTATATATTTACATATTTATTCCGTCTAGCTACAATGCTCTGCACTGGGTGTGTTTATATTTATATATCTATATATTTATTCCATCTAGCTACAATGCTCCGCACTGTGTTTTTATATATCTACATATTATTCCATCTAGCTACATTGCTCCGCACTGTGTGTGTTTATATACTTGCATATTTATTCCACCTAGCTGCAATGCTCCATACTGTGGGTGTTTATATATTTACATATTTATTCCATCTAGCTACAGTGCTCTGCACTGTGTGTTCATATATTCATATATTTATTCCATCCAGCTACAATGCTCTGCACTGTGTGTCTGTGTGTGTGTGTGTGTATATATATATTTTATAGTAATATGTACATATGTATACTAGCTGCTCTTGCTTGCTTGTTTTTTCTTGCCTTCTGATTGTTGCTCTGAGTGTTGCTATCCCTGTGCTGTTGCAATCCTGGAATTTCCCCATTGTGGGACTAATAAAGGCTTATCTTATCTTATCTTATCTTATTGTGCTTCTCCTACACAAATGGTGCTTACCAGTGATGTAAAGCACACTTGTCAGTTGTCCTTGGCAACATGTAAACAGTAGTGGTGCTTCAGCCCGGCTGTGCTGGAAGCACAGAAGCACTTGTGGCTAAGTTTGTAGAAGGTTTGGAAGAATAAAAGGAAAATATTCCAAAGTTGAATTCCAAAGCTCTGGTGTGGGAGCATTTCTGATTGAATTCAAATGAGCGACGAGAACCCAGTAATGTCAGTGAGCTGGTATGTCACCTATATTTGAAAACAGTTGCAATGAAAACTGACAAATGATACTTTAAATTTATGTAGTTTCAATATTTTTTCCACATTACAATTCCAGTGTTTATTATTGTTAATCCGTAAGAGTCCAGTGCCCTTTAAAAAGATGTACACGTGTGTTTTTTGGTATAGCACTATATCTTGGGCATAAAATGGTCTTTATGACGTCAAACATAATACAGTTTATTGTGATAATTTCTGGAAAAATTTATTGTCCATCAGAATTTGTTATTGCTACAGGCCTAGAAGTAGTGCAGAAGTAATGTGGTTACTGTGTGTGTGTTTGTGTAATCCAGGCTCCTCCCAGACATGATGGTATTCTGCAGTGTATTGTGGCTCTTACACTCTGTGCAGGAGCAGGGCAACTGTGCTCTGCCTCACTCTGTTCTCCGCTCTGCCCTCTACCTGCTGGCAGTGGCACAGGACAGCAGCCCCAGTGTCAGTGGGGTAAGTCCATCCATCCATCCATCTTCTTCCGCTTAATCCTTTTCAGGTCATGGGGGGGCTGGAGCCTATCCCAGCATCTTTTTGGGCGAGAGGCAGGGTACACCCTGGATAGAATTAGTTCATTAAAAAAATGATCACAATGCTTTCTCTGAAGCAATGGAAAGTTTTTTTTGCAGGAACATCTTTAAAGCATGATTCAAAGTTTAGCCATGATTTAAAAAAGCTTCCTTTTAAGACTAAAATCTTGCTGTTTTTATTATTATGTTCTGTGAAACTCAGAAAAGACAGAAACAAACAATTAACAAACAGGAAATAAAATCCAAACACAAACTAATATAATAATTGACAACAGCTTTGGTAGTCAAAAAGTTGCAATCAAAGGTCCCATTCACTAAAACATTGTATGTTTGTGGGTTTTAACCTTCTAAAATAATTCTAAATCATATGATTGCAGTAAAAATATTAAATTTCGCTTCACTTAGAAATATTTATATTTTAACATTTCAGTAGAATGGGTGGAGCTGGTATAGCCCTTCTGGGTTCCAATTCCAAAACCATTCCTCCAATTTGGATGTGAATATCCTCAAATTAAAGCTGAGAGTCTCCACATTAAGGCCATATTAATTATATAGCTGTATCTTGAATCTATTTTGGTAAACAGCTAAAATAAAACTTGTGTCAGTGTTCCAATACTTTTAGAGGGGAGTGTATGTCATTCTTAGATGTTATTTTAGCTTGTTTGTGTCATGATCCTGGGCACGGATGGGTTCTGTGCCCAGTCTTCAGTCTAGTTTAGTCTTTTTGTGTCTGCTTGTCTCCTTGGTTATCCTGTCTGCTGTATTTGGTCCCTGTTTTATTATTGTCATTTTGTATTTGTAGTATTATTATTTACATTTTAGGGTTGTGTTGCTCTTGTATCTTTATGGTTTCTGGTTTGTGTTTTATTTTGACAGCGCTGCACAGCTCCCGGCTATCAAACTGGTTCGCGGGCTGCACAGCTGTCATTGATTGTGTTAATTTCTCCACTCATGTGTAGCGATAAGTGATTTATAATTATGATCAGGTATAAAGATTATTTAATTTGTATTAAAGTATCAGGACCTGAGATTTACTCCAGATCCACACGCAGGAAAAGTTTATAGTAAACACTCGTCGGGGCACCAGCTCACCTCTTTAGTGAGCACTTTTAGTCATTCATTTCACTTTATATCAGTTTAATCACTCAATAAATTAATTAATAATCAGTCTCAAAATTTTAGTGAATTCGATACTGGGGCTTTGAAACCAGACTCAGAATGAAATAAATTCCCATCAACTTCTCTCAGTTTCACATCTTTATTAAATGAAATGATGATTAAAGGACATTGAAATGATTTGCATTAACCATTAAATTAAACTTGTAAATGATAGTGTAACAATGTGAACATTTGCAGAACCAGGGTGAAAATGTAAGCTGAATTTAGATCAGTTTGAAGTTAATGGATTATGGAAAACTGAATGCAAATTTATGGGGAAAATTAAACTAATTTTATGGAAAATTCTGGATTACTCTTAAGAAAATGAAAATGGGATTTTAATGAAAAGAGGAGTTATATTAATTGCTCTTTAATTTTGTATCTGATCAGACACTGAATTATTCTCAAATCTCAGACGTTTTATTCAGCAGAGGAATAAAGAATGCAGCTCACGTGACCTTGCATGATGGAGATCCTTCGTCGTAATCTCCTCGAAGTTTTAATTGTAGATGGCACCCAAAACCAGAATATCTTGCCAGCAGATATTCGGACAAGGTACGGCAGCTTTCCAGTCTGTTGTCACAAGATGAGATTTTGAATGTATTGATCACAGGTGGGCTGAGGTACAGCGAAGATGACGACAGTGTTTTCTTCAGGCAGTGTAATGGCGAGCTGCATCGAGGCTGTCATGGGTCAGTGGCTTCTCTCAAGGAAATTTGAGAATAATTACAAAATCTAATCCAATAGTAAAATTAAAAGATTTTTCCGACTTCATGGAGTTGAAATTAGCTTCTGTTATGGAGATGGTCACTCAGTCCTTTTAAAGAAAATATATATAATTAAAATTAAAGTGAAAACTAAAAATGGTGAGTTTAAAGAAAGTTTAACAGGAGGAAGTTATAAAAATAGACATCTAGGAGCTGGAGTTTGACTCCGAATTAGGATTTGAGCTCAGGAAAGAAAAGAATTAATTCCTAGATGTTTAAAGAAAAACATTAAAATACACAGAAGTTTACACAAACACAATATTTCACATTCTTTGCTCTGAGGTGATCGTAGAAAAAGCATGTGTGAGAAGTCTCCTTTGTTCTGTGGTAGTGAAGTGATCTCTTTGTTCTCCTGTGGTGCTCTGCTGTGAAGTGAAGAGAAGGAAAAGAAGAAGAAAAAGAGAGGCTGAAAAGAGGTTGTATCTCCTCTTTATCTGCTGACAACTTTCACGGGCTTCTGGGGATTGGCAGGAGCCCTAGCCAATAGTCTTCCTTCGTGGGCGGGTTTTATGAACTTTAGTACAATGAACAAGCTTTTGTCTGTAAGGAACCAATGGAATGAAAGAGCTGCAGCCCAGCATAGGCTGGGTGGTGATTGGCTGATACCGATCCTCACAAAATGACATAATTTTAATACACTGGGGATCCCTTAACCTACTTATGTAAAAAGTCTGAGCTTGCTTTAGTGATTCATGCGACTTTATAACTAGTGCTTTTAAATTAACATGCAAGAATAGGACTTCCAGTTATGGCGGCCACGTAAGAAGGACACGTATCACTCTGCTCTGCTCCTAGAGAAAAAAAATCGGCAAATAACTCTCTCATTTGGGACAGAACCTATCCCAGCGTTTGGGCGAGGATATGTCGGTGAAGCCTAAGGCTGGAAAATCAGGTAGAGGAAAAAGTGAATCGCCAAAACAGTCCAAATTAACGGACTTTCACGTCCGTGACGCAGCAAATAAAGCTCCAGATATGGCGGAGGAAGCTAGCAGCGGTGCGGTGACTGCGGGCAACGGCACAGGTGCAGTGCTCGCTGCCATTAGTTTAATGAGAGCAGACTTTTCCGCTAAATTTGATGGGATTATGGCAGCGTTGGAAGGAATGAGAAAAGAATTGGGTGACGGTGTGAAACGAATGGCGCAGGTGGAGCTTCATGTTTCCAGTGCTGAGGATGACGTCGCCGGCCTTCAATTAAAGGTGCGCACTTTGGAAAAAAAAAATAAATGTCTGGAAGATGATGTCCTGGACTTGGAGTCGGAGACGGAACAACTTGAGGCTGGTGGGTCTACCGGAGAGAACCGAGGGTCAGGACCCATGTTCCTTTTTGGAAAAGTGGATTCCAGAAGCGCTGAACAACGCGGAGCTGCAATCATCAGTCGTCCTAAAAAGCGCACACCGAATTGGCCCACCGAGAGATAAGGGACCACCGAGGACGCTTATTATGAAGTTCCTCAGCTACAGAGACAGGATGAAGATCTCCAACGCTGCGCGAGCCAAAGGAGAAGTTAAACACCAGGACCAGCAGGTGCGGTTCTACCCAGATTTGGCCACAGGAATCCAACAATTAAGGAAACAGTTTGACCCCCGTACGTAAAGAGCTGCGCAACCTTGGGATCCGTCATGGAGTGATTCACCCTGCAAGACTGTTGACCACGTATGGGGGCAGAACACACATCTTCAAGACCCCAGAGGAGGCGCAGGAGTTCATCAATAAGATCCAGGAAGAGACTGGTGGGAGCTAAACATGAACAAAATATAAGGTAGAGTATTTAAGCATTTGCACAGGCATCTAATTGATCTGAAGCAAATAGCAAGTTTACAAAATATAGATTGTATTATATATTAAAAAAAAAACCTATGATGTACCAAGTTGCTAAAAATTTTGGAGTTAAGTTGGAAAACTACAGAAGAGAGTTAATGTTACGTCATTAAAAGCAGTAGAGTTAGGGTGATTGGGAGGATGAAGAAGGAGTGGCTTTGGCTGATCCTCGTGGGTGTGGAGCGGTTGATGGCTATATCGGGAGATGGAATTTTTCTTTTGATTTTGGGGGGATCACCACAAATGTGGGGAGAGGGAATTTGTTTGTGTGTAGTTTATAGGATGAATGTTCAACCACTCATGTTTTTGCTTCTCTGTATGAGCATGTTTACACTGCAAGGTAATCCCAAACTCCCTATTGATCATAAACCAAAGTGTTAATCTTAATTTAACTTCATGGAATTGCAGAGGTCTACAAAATTTAAAAAAACTTAAACAAGTTATGAATAAAATAAAAGACATGGGTTCAAAAATTGTGTTTTTACAAGAAACTCATCTAATAGAGGAGGATGTAAAAAGAATTAGGAGTAGATGGCAAGGAAGTGTATTCACCTCATCATTTTCATCCCGAGCCAGGGGAGTTATGACTCTCATACATAGATCAGTCCCATTTCAAGTGAAAAATGTAATTGGAGACAAATTTGGAAGATATTTAATCATTCAAGGATCTTTGCTATTAGAAAATATAAATCTGGTGAACTTATACGGTCCCAATATAGATGATCAAAAGTTCTTTGCTCTTATCTTATCATCACTTACAGGGCAACATATAATAGCAGGGGACTTTAATTGTACATTGAATCCCGGTATAGATAGATCAACAGGACTGGACTGTACGCACAATGGATGTAGGATGATCATTAATCATTTTATGAAAGAACTGAGACTGCTAGATATATGGAGAGAAATGAAACCACAAGTTAAAGCCTACTCTTGTTATTCTAATACCTACAAGACATTCTCACGTATTGACTATTTTTTGATCTCCACAGAATTAAGGTCCAAGATTCAAAACTGCTTTTATGATAACATTGTGATCTCTGATCATGCACCCAGCTGTCTAATATATGTAGATAAGAAATTGACAAAGGAACCAGGTAGATGGCAATTTCAGCATAAATGGCTTCAGGATGAGGAATTTGTTAAGTACATAGAAAAACAGATAGATGAGTTCTTTGATATCAATACTACACAAACATCAGCATGTATAAAGTGGGAGGCTTTCAAAGCTTTTATTAGGGGACATATTATTAGTTATACAGGTTCAAAATCTAAGAAGACTCGAGAGGAGAGAGTCCAATTGGAACATAAACTAAAAATTCTTCAAGAAAAAGTGTATGCAGGAAGTGATCCAAAGTTAGAGAACGAATTACTGATTTTGAGAGCTGAATATGACAAAAAAATCAGCGAATAGAGCTGCCTCGAGTCTTCTAAGATTGAAACAATCTTTTTATGAACAAGGTGAAAAATCAGGAAAATTATTGGCATGGCAGATTAAACAATTAGAATTTAAAACACCAATTACCAGTATTATAAGTAATGGACAGGTAGTTATAGATCCTTTAGAAATTAATAGAGCCTTTAGAGATTACTATGAAAAATTATATGATACCAAAAATGAATCTGACTTAACAAAACTAAATGGGTTTTTGGACGGACTATCTATACCGTGTATTCCAAATGAAAACAGGGAGATACTGGAGTCTAAAATTAGTCAAGAAGAAGTTGGGCTAGCCATTGATAATATGAAATCAGGAAAAAGTGCAGGACCAGATGGTCTTCCAGTTGACCTTTATAAAAAATTTAAGAATAAATTAATAAAACCTTTTTTGGAAATGGTTTTAGAAGCATTTCAAAATAGTAATTTACCATCATACATGAATAATGCCTTAATTATACTGTTGCCAAAACCAGGTAAACCCTCTAATAAATGTGAAAATATGAGACCAATAAGCCTATTAAATGCTGACCTTAAGATAATCTGTAAAATTTTAGCAAGACGAATACAAGAAATTTTATCAAAAATTATTAATCGAGATCAGAATGGCTTTATAAACGGAAGACAAGGCTTCCATAATGTAAGAAGACTATTTAATATTACTTATTCTAATAAAGAAGCACCAGATACAGCTCTCCTATCATTGGACGCCGAAAAGGCCTTTGATAGAGTCGAATGGCCCTTTCTTTTTGAAGTCTTACAAAGGTTTGGACTTGGAAATAATTTCATAAAATGGGTTCAAATAATATACAATAATGCTACAGCAGAAATCCTAACAAACAGCAATATCTCAAAATCAATAAAAATCAATAGAGGATGTCGACAAGGCTGTCCACTTTCACCTTTACTGTTTACTATGGCAATTGAACCTTTAGCGATGGCAGTATGTTTACATTCACAAATATATGGAATTAAAGTTGGACCAACAGAACATAAAATCTCCCTGTATGCCGATGACATAATTTTGTTTATGTCGAATCTTAAAAAATCAATTCCGACCTTGTTGAATTTAATAAAGAATTTTGGGGAAATATCAGGATATAAAATAAATAAAACTAAATCTTCAATATTAATGCTAAATGAGACCCAGAGAAATCACCCAGCTCCTGAGGTAAATCAATTCAATGTTGTAAATCAGTTTAAATATTTAGGAATCCAAATTGTGCCTAAGCTAGAATTAGTCGTCAGTGCCAACTATGAAGCCTTAATGACAGACATTAATGAGTTAATTCAGAGATGGATGTCACTACCAATGTTGATGATTGGGAGAATCAATATACTTAAAAGTAATATCTTACCTAAAATACTTTATTTATTTCAATACATTCCTTTACCACCACCTTCAGATCTATTCTCAAGAATTAAAAAAAAGTTAGTGGAATTTATATGGAACAACAGGAGGGCTAGATTACGTCTGTCCTTACTATATTTACCATTTGATCGTGGAGGTCTGAAATGTCCAAACTTTATGTTGTATTATTGGTCGGCACAACTGAGGTCTATGACATATTATTTTTCATCAAATGATCTCCCTCACTGGACTGAAATGGAATCATACAATTTACCTTTACCTCTTCCCATATTCATATACTCAGATTCGGCAAAAAAATTACAAAAACAAGTTAAAAATCCATTTGTAAAGCATATCAAAGCATATCAAAATATATGCATATCAAAGCATATCAAAGCATATCAAAATATAAGCATATCAAAGCATATCAAAATATGCTGTTGATCAAAAGATCAAAATATGGTGTGAAACTAAAAACTATTTAAAAGAACCACACTTATTGTCACAATTTAGCCCAATATGGGGTAATCAATATTTTAAACCAGGGAGAGCGGATGCTGTATTTAAAGTATGGAATTTAAAAGGGATTCAAAAGATTCAAGATTTATATCTGTCATGTGCAGATAACGTAATGTCTTTTGAAGAGCTGAGGATCAAATTTAATCTTAATAGAACACATTTTTTTAAATATCTTCAGCTGAGGAACTTTATTCGATCAAATCAAAATAATGCTCTCACTCGACCTATTTATTCATCCTTGGAAAAAATGTTGATGAAAGATAGTAAGAGAAAGGGTATTATTTCAGAGTTTTATAACTCATTGACACTATCCTCAAGTGAAAAATCACAGAAAAGATTGAACTATTGGAAAGAAGACCTGCAAACTGAAATTTCAGAGGAACAATGGGAATTGGCTTGTACAGAAGCTCAAACCAAATCAATAAATGTACGTCTTAAATTGATACATTTTAAATGGTTAATGCGGATGTATGTTACACCGGTGGAGTTAAATAGATATAACAAAAACATACCAGATACGTGCACAAAATGCATGGAAAGTAAAGGAACCCTATTTCATTGTGTATGGGAATGTAGAATAATTAGAATGTTTTGGGAAGAGGTGAGGGTAACAATTGAAAAAATAATTTCAAAACAAATCATATTGAATCCTAAATTGTTTTTGCTGGGTCTGTACCCAGAAAAGCATAACTTTAATAAAAGTGAAAGAGCATTCATAGACCTCAGTTTGCTTAATGCCAAAAAATGTATTGCACTACTGTGGAAAAAGACTCATAGACCAGATGTGACTCAGTGGTTAAGACAGATGTTAACAAACCTTCCACTAGAAAGAATAACATACATACTGAAATCAAAGGAAATTGTGTTTGATAATATATGGAGACCTTTCATTGATTATGTAAAGAATTTAAACATAACTTTTGAAGAAGAAGGGGAATGATGTGTGTGGACCTTGTAAATTCCAAACTGGTGAATGTATAATATGTATACTTATGTAATGGATTGCCTAGACTAAACAGAGGAGCATTGTTGATGACTTGCTTTTGTTGGTGGTTGTTGGTGTTTTTAGTGCATTTTTTTTGTAGTACTTTAGTGTTAGTGTTTGATTGTTTGTCTCATGTTTGTTAAAAAAAAAAGGTTCAATAAAGATATTGTGGAAAAAAAACATGCAAGAATAAACATTCATTGAAACATTTTTACATGCACATATATAAAATCAAGGATTAATATACATTTCAAACCCACTGATTGTCCACAGAATATCAAAGTCCCACCAAGGCAGTGATCTTCATCAACTGGTGTCCTTAGAATTGTCCTGAGAAATGAAACTTGACAAGTTAATTTCAGTTCAAAACTTGTACAGTCAAAGTGAGCATCTTCTCAATAGACGTCCACCAGGGGTGGTGTCTAGCTGTGGCCAATCCAAGGCCTTAGTGAATGCCTTTAAGGTTTTATGGTATGCCTGTTGAATATAAACCTGTCTTAGTTGAGGAAGTCCCCACGTAGCTGCGGGGCTGGTACCAGGCTCTCCAGGGTCGCAGGCTCCTTCCTTATCCAGCGGTGTAATCCTGGCACCGGGGAACGCTCAGAGGAAGGAGACACAGAGGATGCAGGTTCACAATTAGTAACTGCAGCAGGTGGAAGAAGCTCGGGGAACTGTGAACCCCAAACTCCACCCCCAGGAATCAGACAAGGCAATTCACACAGTGAAGGAAAAGAATGAAAAAGCACTTGCCTGCTCCACTGAGGGCCGATGGGAACTGCTGCAGCGGGCTTGGTTCTCTCCTTCTCCCTCTGGATGGTGACGGAGGGCTCCCTGGGAAGACGAGGAGGAGCTGCTTGCACAGGATCAGGAACGGGGACAGCCAAAGTTAGACTCTTGGAGCTCACCGCTGGCTGGGAGGCGGAGTTCCTACGGCTCCCCGGAACTGGATCTGGACGGGGATCTCACTGAGGCTTCTTACGAGCATGGTGACGACGTCTACTGGCAGAGGGCGAGGCAAAGGTGAGGTCAGGGAAACACCGCTCCTGCGTGGAGACAGAGGCGAGCAGCTCAGCATACTCAGGGTAGTCATAGAGTTCGGGACTCATCTCCACCAGTCTAACTGCCGCCGCCACATGCTTCATAATTTCAGTTGAATGGGAGGCAGAGCGAGCCGCAGGCACACGGTCCTGGATGATCACCGCTGTCCACTGAGTCTCCTCTGGGGGAATCCCGGCTGACGTCCTCCTCTGCTGTGGGTGGGAACGGCACTTGGACGACAAAGACTCCTGGGCTGGATGGGTGACAGGAGCTGGATCCCGAGGCGAGGAGCGGGGATGCCTCACCTTTGGCCTCCTGTCGGAGTTTCCCTCCAGTCCGCGGATCTTCTCCCGGAGTGCCGAGATCTCCGCCATTCTCTTTCTAATTTCGGTGTGGTCCGCATAGCGAGGATGGCGGATAACAGCTGCCTCTGCGAAGTCCAGGTACCAGCATAAGCTGCTGGGGATGATGCTACTGTGAGCACTGGAGAGTATACCATCTATCTCTGTCATGGTTCAAGCGCCGATCTCGTCCGTGCTCGGGCCATGCACTATTTTCTCCCTTCTGACGTGTGTGTGCCCCTTTTGGCTCTCAGAGCCTTTATTGTGACAGCGCTCGGAGGGGCTTCTGGCTGTTAGAGTGGACAGCTGAGCCGCATTTCGCCTCGATCAGCTGCTCTCTACTTAAGAGGGCAGCTGAGAATGAAAGGCGCGGCAGTCTCATCAGATTTTTCCTGTCTGACAGCGTCGAGTGTTCCTCAGGTTCAGGTTACTTTATTTGTACCCGCCATGTTTCCCTGGTCAGATGTTTACTACTTTCCATCTATGATTGTAAGTGTTTTCATTGTGAATCTGTTCCTCCTTGTCTTAGCCTGAGTTATCGTCATAGTGTGTATTTGCCCCCCGTGGCTTGTTATTTTGTTCCTTTTCTGTCCTGTAATAAACTGTGCAAACTCACCGGTGATTTGTGGCGTGTTTATGATGGCTCGTGAGGACCATCCATGACAGTAGACTGCCGCCAGACTGAGACGCCTGTCGCCGTAAGTTTTGCCTAAATTGGACTTGTTTTTCCCTGTCTGGGTGCCCGTGTGCTAGGAGGATTATGTTGTCATTCAGGGGCCGCGCTCGAAGCCTGGGCTACGAGCTGGCGGAGGCCCTGGACTACGTAGATGGAACTCTCGTCACCGCTACCCTCTACGGCTCTCCCAGCGATGTATGCCGGCACCTGGACCTCGCTGAGGATATCCTTAATCGCCTTCCTCACTACTACGACCACCTTGAAGTCGTTGTGAGGAAGGCAGACATCGTCGCACAACCGGAGATACTCCGTGGGCTGGAGGGAAACTCCGGCAGGAAGCCGAAGAGGAGGCATCCTCGCTCCTTGCTTTGGAATCCCCATTCCTGTCTCCAAGCCAGGAGGTCGCATCGCCCAGGGGTGATCCCCGAAGGAGCCCGAACCTCTCCTTCGCCTCGCCCTCTGCCGGTAACCGTCGTCACACCAACAGGAACCCTCAGCAAGAACCCCGTCCGGATCCTGTTCCGGGTCGTCAGAAAGACTCCACCTCTTTGACAGCTGCTGCTCCTACGTCTCGCCAGGAGGGAATCCCCGCAGCCTCTCTCCCCGGGTCACCTCGTCCTGCTGTTCTGTCAGCTCCGTGGGCCCGGATCGCCTCGGCTGTCCTCCCCTCCTCCTCGACGTCTTCCTCGGCAGCTGTGAGTGTTTTGAGTCCTGCTCCGGCGAAGCCCGTTATTGGACCATCGCGAGCAGCTCCTCCTCGTCCTCCCAGGGGGCCCTCCGTCACCATCAAGCGGGGAAAGGGAGGAACAATGTCCGCTACAGCAGGCACCATCCATCCTCCAGGAAATAGGCAAGTGCAAGTTCATTTTTCCCCTCGTAGTTGTGATTTGCCTTGTCTGACTCCTGGGGGTGGAGTTTGGGGTTCGCAGTCCCCGGAGCTCCCACCACCTGCTGTAGCTTCTGTCATTAAACCTGCTGCCTCTGTGTCTCCCTCCGCTGAGCGGTCCATGATGCCAGGCCTACGTCGCCAGATGAGGAGGGGACCTGCGGTTCTGGAGAGCCTGGTTCCAGCCCTGCAGCCACGTCATGGGCAGAGGAGGAGAGCGGACTGCAGAGTGGAGCCTGCGTCGACGACGAAATGTCCCCGGGTCTCCACCAATGAGCGGTTCGATCCAGCGGGTCGAGGATCCCCTGCCACCACGCCGTGTGGGTTGTCGGCATGGACGTCAGCGCTGGAGGGTCCTCAGGCTGCGGAGACCATCATGCCGGCTGCGGAGCCCGCCGTAGCCGAGTGGGAGCCAGACGACGACCTTCTTCGTCCTGAGCCCGGATCGTTGAAGTCCTGGACAGGGACAAAACTCGAGTGCAGGCAAGTGCTCGACTTTGTTTTCCTTCCTTCTATTTTGGAGCATTTTTGCCTGTCTCTCGGGGAGACAAGCCGGGGGCAGCTGTCCGCTGCACCCGAACTCGTCTCGCTGGGCTCTGTCGCTACCGGTGATCCTGATCCCGGTTCTTTTCCTTCTCCTGAGACTTCTCCCAGGGTCACCGGTGCGGAGCCAATCCCGGTCACTGTGTTGGAGGTTCCGGGTTCGGGGTTGGAGGTCGTTACTGGTGCTGCGCTGACCCAGTCGGGGTCCGACATGGGTGCAGCCGAGACCCAATCGGGGTCCATCGCGGGTGCTACTGCGGCCCAATTGGGGTCCGTCGTGGGTGCAGCACTGACCCGATCGGGGTCCAGCAGGGGCGCAGCACCGGTGTGGTTCAAGGTCCGTGAGGGAGCTGCAGATCCTCTGCCACCTGACACTGGACTGGCTCATCATCATCATCGTCGTCATCATCACCGTCATCCCAGCTCATCTCCACCGGGGGCCGCTGGGGTTCTCAAGATTCGGTTCGGCTCTCCCTCATCTTCCCCCTCTCCAGGGAGGCCGTCTTCAATTTTTACCCTACGGTCCTGGTGGCTGAGTGATGCGGGTCGGCTGCCTGGTGAGCTGTTTTGCAGGTTCGACGTTCTGGGTCGGCCACCCGACGTACAGTGCGTCCTACTGGGCAACCTGGTTCGGCCGCCGGAGGTTCCGTCTTTCCGGGCCTGGGACTGGGGTAGGCCGCCCAAACGTTTCCCTTACTCACCATTTGGACATTGGATGCAGGGAGACCACCAGAACAGTTCTGGTCTCATTGGACTCGTCATTGGACTGCCGTCATCCCTGTGTGTCTCTTATTTTCATTAAATATTAAGGTCACTCGGGTGTATTGTCACTTGCACTATGTCGATCTATGTATTCACCGCTGTTTAGCTTGTCTTTTTTTTCTCTCTCCTCCTCTGTTTGAGGGATGATTTGCATCTGTCACTTTATGTCGTATAGGCCTGTGTGTTCAGTTTTAGGTCTCCGACTATTATTTGCATTTGTTAGCTTGTTCTATGTATCATCTGTGCATTATGGAGTATTGTGTTTTTCTTTTTACCACACTCTGCCTCATTTGTTCCCTGTCATCGTCATGGTTTTTTTTTTTTTGCTCCTTCTGGTTCTCACCCTCCAGGCCTTTTTCCCCCATTCGCCCACCCTGGGAAGGGTGGGGGGGGGGGGGGCTTGGGTGTCATACGGCGCTCGTAGTTTGCCGCCTCGGGGGGGAGGTACTGTCATGGTTCGAGTGCCGATCTCGTCCGCTCTCGGGCCATGCACTATTTTCTCCCTTCTGACGTGTGTGTGCCCCTTTTGGCTCTCCAAGCCTTTATTGTGACAGCGCTCGGAGGGGCTTCCGGCTGTCAGAGTGGACAGCTGAGCCGCATTTCGCCTCATCAGCTGCTCTCTACTTAAGAGGGCAGCTGAGAACGAAAGGCGCGGCAGTCTCGTCAGATTTTCCCTGTCTGACAGCGTTGAGCGCTCCTCGCCGTGTTTCCCTGGTCAGACATTTACTACTTTCCATCCATGATTGTAAGTGTTTTCATTGTGAATCTGTTCCTCCTTGTCTTAGCCTGAGTTATCGTCATAGTGTGTTTTTGCCCCCCGCGGCTTGTAATTTTGTTCCTTTTCTGTCCTGTAATAAACTGTGCAAACTCACCGGTGATTTGTGGCATCTTATGATGGCTCGTGAGGGCCATCCATGACAATCTCGATGAGGGCCATAACTAGCTCGTAGCCCAAGCTCATAGCGTAGCCCTTGCTTGGCAACACCATCTCCCAGCACGCTGGTATATGGAGAAACGGGAAAACTACAAGCTCAAATAATGATAATATCGTTAATGATAATAATAAAACTCACAGCGACCGGCGTCTCGTTTTGGCTGTGACCTACTGTCATGGGTGGCCCTCATGGGCCATTAATGAGACACTATAGGCCAGCCGGTGAGTTTGTATATTTATTAACAGAGGACAAGGATGACAAAATAAACAGCCATGTGAGGCAAAAACACGAACATGAACTACGGCTAAGACACAGTAAAGATATACTCAGGCTAAGGAATAAACTTGCAAAGACTCGGAGGATCACAGGGTGACTGGAGCCAGGGTTAGGGACTCCAGCCGAATGTTGTATGGAGGCAACGTTATGCGAGGTCGCAGCCCGGGATAACCTCAGCTGCTCCCTTAAATAGGGCACAACATTAATCAGGCAATGAGAAACCAATCAGTGAAATGTGAATCAGCTGTCACGACGCAGCTTGGCTCTGACAGCCGGAAGTCCCGCCGTGACACTGTCACAGTGAAAGCCCTGGAAGGCCATAAGGAAAACACAGGGGAATGGGGAAAATACTGGATGATACGAGCGCAGACAGTCAGCGCTCAGACCATGACAGAAAGGGTATTTTAGGGCACGACAACCTCTCCCGTTGTCATGTCCTTCCATATTGCTTCGTCTTCAGATGCCCTGCTCAGCTCTGACTGCATTTGCGCTGCTGTTGAAGAGAACGGGAGTGCGCCGCCAGGCTAGTTTCCCCTTTATTTCTAGCTGTGAGCCACGCTGCCTTTCGGGTGTGCTCCAGCTGGGATTCTGCTCCTTTGCCTGGTGTTCCCAGGCTTCTGTCTCCCTGTGTCGTTGAGCCCCGCTCTCCTCCAGTGCTTCAACAGTCTCGTATGTGTATGTTTAGTGTTTTTTGTATGGTTTGTCTTTATGTTAATAAATGTGCAGAAACCACAGCGAGCGTTTGGTGTCCTTCAATAGCCCTTAAATAGGGCGTTTTATGACAGTTTGACTATGGTTTATTATACTCTGATCAGGACCAAAGGCGATAGCTATTTTTAAAATATTTCAAAATCAATCTCAGTATTGTAAGACTAAAGATCTATTAAATCGACATGCATGGTAAATTTTGTATTGTTCACTCATTTCACAACTTAGTGTTTAGAAGAGTGAAAACAGTTTGTTACCCTGCATTGTTTTAAAACTGTTTAAATTTTGTTCAAATTTTGATTTTTTTTACATAAATGCAGATAATATAGTTACCTATGAGATCACTTAATATCAGTATATATTTTAAAAAAAATTGTATGACCTTTTTTTGCCAAGTGAAAAAAATCACACGCTGCAATTTATATTTTTCTTGATTTTCTCATAAATTAACAGCTGTATTAATATTATTATTTGTATTAATGACGTTTTATACATTTTCTGTAATGAACATAGCATTTACAGTCCTGTGAAAAAATTAGGACACCCCATTAAATATTCAGTAAGAAATTGTCACATATCTATGTCTAACCTTGTTTTTGTTTTTATTTGCATTTTTAATATTTATTTTAGCCATTTTAAGTGGGAATGAATGTGGGGTGTTCTAAAAGAGATGGGGGTGTCCTAATTTATTCCTCACTATTGTTTAGCGTTACATTTTACAGAAAATTTGAAAAACGTCTTTAATTAATTTTTAATTGTTTAGTTGTATTACATGAATCTCCCAGTATTTTTAACATTGATATAAAATATCCATATGTCTAAATATGTTAAAAAACACACAGGCTTATACAGGGTGTCTTAATTTTTTCACGACTGTACATCCACATAAGCAAAAATAAGGTGGGTGATCAAATGTTTTAACTATTTGGCTTACAGCTATTTTCCATGAAAATGTAAAGTACTTCATGACAAATAGACAAAAAAAAAGCACTCATAGTACTTAAATTTCACTAATCCTTTTTTCCCTATTTTCCTCAAGGTCCCTTTAAATTGCATCTACAAGGCCCTGTCTTCCTGCCAAAGCTTCTCTTCACTCTATTTTCACCACACTCAACTCCTCCACTTCATCTGTCGCTACCCAGAACTTGCAGAGAAATTTGGACCTCAGGTCTTGGAGCTTTGGTTAATGAAGAAAGCCACAGATGCAGGAAAGTGCATGGTAATGGGATATCTGTTTGACTTGTATTCCAATCATGTATTTGTGCATAAATAATTTTAATGACTTGATTGATCTCACTTTTCTTGATTCACTCCCCCAAATTTCACCACTTAATTTCAGTCCAACAGAGAAATGGTAGAGATGTGTTAATGTGTGTGTTTTTATTCCATTTTAACTCGTACTAACTGAGGACAGAATTGATGTTAAGGTGGTTGGATTTCATCTGTGGTTCAGGCAGAAATACAGGAGAAGGGTGAGAATCAACAAAGCACTGCAGATGAGAAACGGGAGCATGAGCCAGACACAGAAACTACAGAGCTTCTGACCCTGATAGAGAAATATCCAGCTGTCATCCTGACCCTCCTGGTGAGATTTGGAATAGGGGCTTTGATTTAAGAACTTGGCTTTATTAAAGAGAAAACATATTCTAACTCTTGCTAAACAGGAATGATAACTCTGAAACAGCAATGCTCTTTTGCTCAGAAACATTAGTCTCAAACCCACACTGTTTAATGGGTTTGCTGTAATGTTTTAGTTGTGTTCCTACTTTAAATTGACTGCTTTTCTTTGTGACTACAGGACATTGTTTGCACCAAAGAGGCTTCTCTGGCACAGAGAGCTCTAGCTGTATTCAAACAGCTTTTACACAGCCAAAGGGACTTTAAGACAGACTTATGTGAAAATCTCAGGCCAGCCCTGCTCCAGGCATTACAGAGGTTCAACATGGAGAACATGGGGCATGGACAGGAACAAGCTGCTCAAGGTAGGAGAAAGGCTCTATGGATGATAAAATGTTGTTGTGGTATTTTTCAACAATCAACATCATCACAGCAGTCTGTCTGGGGCAACAATAGCCACGGTTACATGGGCAAAATTTCTTCAGTCTGATTACAATTCAGATTAGAGCTTTACTGTTTACATGGATCCTGAAAAAGTTGATCTGATGAGGATGTGGGTTTCCATGTGTCACTCACTTGAACGGACTAAATCATTTTGACATGCGCACAATTATCCAACATTCCGGAAACAGTAGAAGAAGAAGCAACTTCCGATGTAAACAAACCCCGCTTCATGTCTTTCTCTTTTTGAAATGGACCTGTATTGTGTTATTCAGACTGTACTTTTGCTTCTGCTGGTCTCCGTAATGAAGCTACAAGTCCATACTTCTGCATATGATGAACAGAGGGAGACAGCAGGACGATATAGACCAGTTTTGTTTTATTCCCGTCACGTCTTCCGCTAGCTGCCGTAAAGGTGGAAATACTTCATGCTGACGTAAAGACATACGCAGTAAACACATTTTCTACCCAAGTTTCGGATTAAGTGTTTATATGTGCACCAATCGGACTAACAATCGGCATAACCCACCCGTCTCAATTGGAAGGAAATTTTGATCCGAATGAGTGTGATAGAGTCAGAATATTCAGATTGGCGTGTTTACAGTGCATCTGGAAAGTATTCACAGTGCTTCACTTTTTCCACATTGTGTTATGTTACAGCCTTATTCCTAAATGGATTAAATTAATTTAATTTGGAGCTTGAGAGGTGCTGCAAAGAAGAATGGGCGAAACTGCCCAAAGATAGGTGTGCCAAGCTTGTGGTATTATATTAAAAAAAAAACTTGAGTCTGTAATTGCTGCCAAAGGTGCAACAACAAAGTATTGAGCAAAGGTTGTGAATACTTATGTACATGTGATTTCTTCGTTCTTTTACTTTTAATAAATTTGCAAAAATCTTGAAAAAACTTTTTTCATGTTGTCTTTATGGGGTATTGTGTGTAGAATTTTGAGGAAAAAAAATGAATTTAATCCATTTAGGAATAAGGCTGTAACATAAAATGTGGAAAAAGTGAAGCGCTGTGAATACTTTCTGGATGCACTGGACATGAAGCATTTTTATTCTGATCAGGCTTTTAATCCGGTTACTTGTGTCCATGTAAACATGGCTAATGACTGTTTCATTTAGGTCTGATCAGATTCCTCCACGCAGCTCTGTCCTTTGCCCTCCACTGCCAGGAACTCCTGACTTTGTCAACCTGGGCGACGTCCGAGCCGGCATGAGTTGCTTTCTGACTGACCATTTCATGAAACTGCTTGCAAAGTATTTGAGTACCTCTAGCTTTTGCTGGACTAGCGGCACATTCTTGGGAGATAGAGGTATTATCAGTGGCAAGGACAGGCCAAGACAAACTGACTCCAGTATCTGTTGCAGTGACTGACCAGATGACAGGTTTCTTTATCTCTGCTCTTTGTGTAGTGCATGTCACAATGCACCGACTGGCAAAAGTTCCCCACAGACCTTGCGACAGATGTGCTTATCTGCCAGGATGTCCAGTCTCACCCCGTGTAACTGGGAGTGGTCCACCACAGACCTGTGACAGATGTTGTTTTTAGTTCTGCCAGGATGCCCAGTTTCACCTTCCACGCTCTCGGAAGGGCGGGTTTGCTGGTTGAGTCACCGATGGCCCGACCCATGAAACAAGTAGTACCGGTTTTCATGGTTATCCAGTAGCAAGCAAATCAATGCCTGACCTGACAGTCATTTTTCAACAATATTAGCTTTTGTTCCATACAAACCAAAGAGGGGTGCAAGTTTGGATTGCCAGTATTTCTCTTTGTCCATTATTTTGACAGGCAGAGTTGTAAAAATTCCTTTAGTTATAGGACACAGGAGACCCAACGCATCCATGGCACTGTCATCTGAACTTCTCTGTGAAACCACAGAAAAATCGAGCCATTCCTACAGCACCTCTCAGCCCGAGGGCCATTAATGTTCTTTCTGCTGAATGCACAATTGTTGTATTTTAACAAAAAAAAACAAAAACTGCTGGGATACTTTCATTTTGAATCGGTGAATGAGGAGAATTTTTTTTTAAAAAACTATCAGTAAAGTTCCACGTACCAAAAGCCAGTTTAGAAAGCTTGGGATCAGTCCGCCAAGGTCTCCGCCTTTGACCGCCACCTAATCCACATAGCACCGGACCCCCATGATCCCTCCTGCAGGTGGTGAGCCCACTGGAGGGCGGACCCATGTAACTCCTTCTGGCTGAGCCCGGCCGGGTCCCATGGGTGGAAACCCGGCCACCACGAGCTTTGGGTAATGACCGAAAGAACAAGATCGTGGATACAAGCGGCTGAAATGAGCTTTCTCCGTAGGATTGCTGGACTCACCCTCAGAGATAGGGTGAGGAGCTCAGTCATCCGGGAGAGGCTCAGAGTAGAACCGCTGCTCCTCCACATTGAAAGGAGTCAGTTGAGGTGGTATGGGCATCTGATTAGGATGCCTCCTGGACGCCTCCCACTTGAGGTGTTTCGGGCACGTCCCATTGGGAGGAGACCCCGGGACAGACCCAGGACTCGGTGGAGAGACTATGTCTCCCAGCAGGTCTGGGAACGCCTTGGTATCCTCTCTGAAGAGCTGGAGCAGGTGGCTGGGGAGAGGGAAGTCTGGGCTTCTCTGCTTGAACTGCTGCCTCCGTGACCCGGACCTCCGGAAAAGCAGTAGAAGATGGATGGATGGATATCAGTAAAGTCCAGTGGTTAAATTAAAAAAAAGAGCGATCCACATTTTCATGTCAACAAAAAAATATTGTTGAGATATCCTTGAATGAGTTCAGATAATTCTTCATTCTTTGTTTAGGTTTCACTTTGATTTTAAATCATCTAGTTAAAAGAATGTTAGGGACAGATTAGAGAAACAATAAATGGTCATAAATTAGACAGTGATGGATCTATAAGTCATAGGTCATAAGCGTAAAGTCCAGTGGTGAAGGAACTGTGCATAAGGTAGCATTTTTACCCCAAACTGGGGAAGTACGTCTGCAGTTTAGTTGTCCATGCACATTAGGGGTGGAAATCTTTAGACAGCTTACGATTCGAGTCGATTACAATTCTTGATACATCTCGATGCATCTTCTCCTTTTTTTCTATTCTAGATTTTTTTTCCTCCCACTGTGTGACTGTTGATGGTCAGCAATAACTAA
Source organism: Pholidichthys leucotaenia (assembly GCA_020510985.1). Lineage (NCBI taxonomy): Eukaryota > Metazoa > Chordata > Actinopteri > Cichliformes > Pholidichthyidae > Pholidichthys > Pholidichthys leucotaenia. The sequence goes on from CM035838.1 coordinate 402,398,817, forward strand.
ATGAATTTAAAAGATACACTATTAATTACACAAATGTGTGATGAATTATTTATAATTGGAAATGAAAAGCTCTTTCATTAAACAAGTGTCAGTTATTTAAAACTGGAAATAAATATCTAATTTATTAAATACGTATATAGGGGTGGGAATATTTAGGCACCTTTTATGATTATGATGCTTTTTTTTTGCTAACATGTAAATATTAGAAAAAGGACTTTCTGCACTTCATTCCAAAGAATGTGCTGTCACAAACCCCCGTGCGTCATTGTGCGGCGCACGAGGGAGGGAATGAAAAACCCAATTGCGGAAGTAGAAAGTGCCATTTTGTTAAATACTGTATAACAACAAAGTAACCAGTCCAGTTGACCACAAAATACAGGGATGTGCAAATGATGAAAATAAGGCCCCCAGACATACAGGGCGCCTGCCGGATGCTCTACAGCCCGGTCAAAAAGGAGCCTAGTGCTGCAGCACAAAGGGAAAGGTGAAAAACAGACTTACGGGGCTGGAGCGATCCCGGGGCTATCCGTGCAGTCCAGAGGATGGAGAAGGAAGCTGGGCCAGCCGTAACACCAAGGGGTTAACTGAACTTAAAGTGCTGGGCTGAATTTATTTATTTATTTAGCGAATGCAAAGTCCTTAAGCCAAGCAGTTGCCTCCTGGTTTGCTGTATGGAGGGTGTGTAATCCTCCTTCCAGTCTTTGGAGCGGGCAAGCCTCTATGATGTGTTCCATTGTTTGCTCCTCTCCACATGCGCACAGAGGGCTAGGGCTACTGCCCCATCTGTAAAGGCTGGCCAAGCAGGGGCCATGTCCAGTCCTGAAGCGATTGAGTGTAGACCACTGTCTCCTTGGGAGGTTGGTGCCCGGGACCTGTTGGTTGGGGTTTATCACCAGCTGTTTGTTTGGGACCTCCTTGGTCTCCCATTCCTCTTGCCAAGCTGTCTGGATGGTAAAGTCAGCTGGGGGAGGGTTTTTCCAAATCGGCCGTCTGGATGAAAGTCGGGCAGTGGGTGGAGTGTAGATATCTGCATGGATTGGTAAGTGAGGAGAATCTTTAACTTTTTGGAGCATCCTTTGAGTTAATGCTGCTCGCCGGATGTGTGGAGGGGCTATGTTTGACAGTACAGAGAGCCAGGGGAGTGGTGTTGAGCGGATTGTTCCAGTTATAGTTCTCATGGTTGTGTTGAGCTGGGTGTCTACATGGTGTGTGTAAGATGACCTGGACCAGACAGGGGCACAATATTCTGCTACAGAGTATGAAAGGGCCAGTGCTGAGGTGCGCAGGGTGGAGACTGCCGCCCCCCATTTTGCACCAGCGAGCTTGCAGAGCAGGTTGTTTCGTACCTTCACCTTAGCAGCCGTCCCCTTTAGATGTTCCTTGAAGGATAAGGTCCTATCAAGGGTCACTCCAAGATAAGTTGGATTTGGGGCATGCTTAAGCTTGAGTCCGCTCAGGTGGATGTTTAGTTCTCTGGCAGCTTTTGCATTGTGGAGATGGAATACACTGGAGACGGTTTTTGCTGGGCTTGGTTTTAGACGCCAGATTTTGCAGAACTGGTCCAGTTTGGCAAGATCTTCCGTGAGCACCCGTTCCAGTGGTTCAAAGTCTGGTGCTTGGAATGCCAAACAGATGTCGTCTGCATAGGTGAATTTGCGGGATTTTGTAGTAGGCAGGTCGTTTATGTAGAGGTTGAACAGAGTTGGAGCTAGAACTGAGCCTTGTGGGAGTCCGTTTTTCTGCATTCTCCATGCACTTGTCTTCTGACTGAGGTGGACTCTGAACCTTCGGTTGGTCAGCAGGGTTTTTATAATTGCTGTTGCCCAAGCAGGGATCGCCTTTATAAGTTTCAGGAGGAGGCCTTTGTGCCAGACCGTATCATAGGCGGCTGTAAGGTCGAGAAACACAGCCCCTGTCTTCAGTCTGCTCTCGAAGCCATTTTCGATGAAGGTGGTTAGGGCCAGTACTTGTTCTCCTGTACTGCGGTCCTTGCGGAAACCTGCTTGATCCACACTTAGAATATCCTCTACCTCTGGGGAAATGCGTTGCAGAATTAGGCGCTCCATGATTTTGTAAGGAACGCTGAGTAGGGAGATTGGGCGGTAGCTTGCTGGTAATTTGTGGTCTTTGCCAGGTTTTGGGATGGCAATGACCTTTGCTGTCCGCCATTTCTTTGGGATCGAGTTTGTTTGTGTGATCCTTGTGTAGAATTGTGTCAACCAGGTTAGGGCTCGGGGGCCAAGATTTTTCATGAATTCTGGGAAGATGTTATCGTATCCTGCTGCCTTTCCACATTTCAGGCTCTGTAGGACTTTCTCCAGTTCAGCAGCCTCGAAGGGTTCAGGGTTCGTTTCCTCTACAGGCATTTTTTGGTGTTTTTTTAGCTCAGTTGTAACTGCTCTTTTGGTGTCTTTGTCTTGGGGTGCTTTGGCGATAGTCAGTAGGTGGGATGCAACTTGGTTGGGTGTGACGGATGCTCGGCTTTGGCTAGGGGGCTTCTGTGCAGCTCCTAGGCGACGGATGAGGCTCCAACATTTCCTGCTAGAGTGGGTAAAGCTCCGGTCAGCAACTGTCTCCTCCCATTTCTTTCGCCGAGCTGTATTTAGCGATTCAATGAGATGGTCTGCTATCTCTGGGTCCCCTGATGTTTGATAGGATTGTAGGAGGGCAGCACTTTCTCCGTCCAAACATGGGACATAGAGGGGTCGGTAGCCTCGTGGGATTGCAGTATGGGCAGCCTTGAAGATTGCGCTGCAGAAGCGGTTGTATGCTTCATCTACAGTGATGGTGTGGAGTGGGATGGTAACAACGCTCCGGTCCAGAGTTTCACTGAATTTCTTCCAGTTGGCTTTGCGGAAGTTCCAGCGCATCTTCCTTGGGCTGTATATGACTGGAAGTTGTAGGCCAATGTGTACAAGCAGGGGCCGGTGTTGGCTGTGTGGAAAATCATCAAGAATGAGGATCTGTGTAGGATATGGCTCCCCATTCAAAGAGCTGACCCAACACAGGTCAGGAGAATAGTCCTTCTTCCACCTAGCAGAGTGGAAGGTTCCTCTTTGTTTGGGGTCGTATATCAAAGCGAGGTCATTTCTGGATGCCCAGTCTGAAAGTGCCTTCCCATCACTGTCCACTGCTGGGTACCCCCAGTCAGGGTGATGGCTGTTAAAGTCCCCCACATAGATGGCAGGGTGGGGTAGGGTGGGTAAGACCTGCAGATCCCAGTTGGCATTAGGGGGCTTGTACACATTGACAATATGGAAGCCACCAATGATTATGGTGTCTGAGAAATGTGTTGTTATCAGGTGATTTGCTTCAACTATGTCAGAACGCACATAGGTGGCACGTCCATGTTTAGCATGTAGAACATAGCACAGGAGGTCAAAGCCTTTGATGGTGAAGCGGCCAGCTTCCTCTGTGCCAATATGAGTCTCTTGGAGGCAGATTACGTCAATCGAATGTTGGAAGGTGAGGACTTCGATAAGGCTTCGCTTGGCTGCAGATAGGCCTTCAACGTTTAGTTGTAATATGCGAAGGGCCGATCCTACCACAAAGTGCTCTTGGGGCTGTTTGCTTTCGGCTTTAGGACTGTGACTAGGATTCTTCTTTGACTTGGCACAGAGGCGTCGTCTCTTCGAATTTAGTCTGCTGGTAGGATCATTAGCTTCCCCAGGCGAGCCCGGGTACTGGCGGAGGGCGCGACGAGAACGCTGATCCATTGCCCCCCCTGGGCTGAATACAAAGAAGGTAATGATAACTCCTACGTGGAGAGCTAGCTGCCGCGTATGGAGGTGAATGCTCCGACAGTCTCTTTCCACAATTGCAGCGAACAAATACTCCTGAAGCTAACGAGGAAAGAGATTGCCGGTGCGAAAAAGTGTGGGCTGAACTTGATTGGACCTGGTGTGTGAGAGAGCATGCATGAGTGTATGAATGGGAATGAATGGAGCGTGTGCATGTGTGTGCGTGTGTGTGTGTGAATGTGAGTATGTGTGTCAACACCCGTGAAAGCATAGCTGATGGCACTTGACAGGAGGAGGGGACGTGCCCAAGCTGTCAGGGAGCGGAGGACCAATAGCTTCCCTGAAGCGCCAGGTGGAAACTAGGGCAAAACATAACAATAAGTCAGAACTGGGTTTGGAAGCCAAACCCAGGTTCATGACATCTGTAGCTGTTGCAGGTGGTGGTCAGCTTAAGGACATCAAAATTACAGAGGAAAAGAGTCTGGAGCACACTGTCAGGTTCACAGCCTTTATTGGTGCTAAGACTAGTATACAGACTGGACAAAATTGTTGGTACTCCTCTGTCAATGAAAGAAAAACCCACAATAGTCACAGAAATAACTTGAATCTGACAAAAGTGGTAATAAATAAAAATTCTATGAAAATTAACCAGTGAAAATCAGACGGTGCCTTTGAATTGTGGTTCAGCGAAATTTTTTTTAAAAACAAACTCATGAAACAGGCCTGGACAAAAATGATGGTACCCTTAACTTAATATTTTGTTGTACAACCTTCTGAGGCAATCACTGCAATCAATCGATTTCTGTAACTGTCAATGAGACTTCTGCACCTCTCAGCAGGTATTTTGGCCCACTCCTCATGAGCAAACTGCTCCAGTTGTCTCAGGTTTGAAAGGTGCCTTCTCCAGACGAGATGTTTCAGCTCCTTCCACAGATGTTCAATAGGATTTAGATCAGGGCTCATAGAAGACCACTTTAGAATAGTCCAATGTTTCGCTCTTAGCCATTCTTGGGTGTTTTTAGCTGTGTTTTGGGTCATTATCCTGTTGCAAGACCCATGACCTGCAACTGAGACCAAGCTGTCTGACACTGGGCAGCACATTTCTCTCTAGAATACCTTGATAGTCTTGAGATTTCATTGAACCCTGCACAGATTCAAGACACCCTGTGCCAGATGCAGCAAAGCAGCCCCAGAACATAACAGAACCTCCTCCATTTTTCACAGTAGAGACAGTGTTCTTTTCTTGGTATGCTTCATTTTTGCGTCTGTGAACATAGAGCTGATGTGCCTTGCCAAAAAGTTGCAGTTTTGTCTCGTCTGTCCATAGGACATTCTCCCAGAAGCTTTGTGGCTTGTCAATATGCAGTTTGGCAAATTCCAGTCTGGCTTTTTTATGATTTGTTTTCAACAGTGGTGTCCTCCTTAGTCGTCTCCCATGAAGTCCACTTTGGTTCAAACAACGACGGATGGTGCGATCTGACACTGATGTACCTTGACCTTGGAGTTCACCATGAATGTGTTTAGAGGTTGCTCTGGGCTCTTCTGTTGCCATTCGTATTATCCGTCTCCTCCTGCGGCCACGTCCAGGGAGGTTGGCTACAGTCCTGTGGATCTTAAATTTCAGAATAATATGTGCAACTGTAGTCACAGGAACATCAAGCTGCTTGGAGATGGTCTTATAGCCTTTACCTTTAACATGCTTGTCTATAATTTTCTTTCTAATCTCCTGAGACAACTCTCTCTTTTTCTTCCTCTGGTCCATGTTTAGTGTGGTACACACCATGTCACCAAACAGCACAGTGACTACTTGTCACCCTTTAAATATGCCGACTGACTGATTACAAGTTTGTAGACACCTGTGATGTTAATTAGAGGACACATCTTGGTTGAACATGTCCCTATGGTCACATTATTTTCAATCTTTTCTAGGGGTACCATCATTTTTGTCCAGGCCTGTTTCATGAGTTTGTTTTTTAAAATAATTCTATTGAACCACAATTCAAAAGCATTGTCTGATTTTCATTGGTTAATTTTCATAGAAATTTATTTATTACCACTTTTGTCAGATTCAAGTTATTTCTGTGACCATTGTGGGTTTTTCTTTCATTAACAGAGGAGTACCAACAATTTTGTCCATGTCTGTACATACATCCTCTTCAGTCTTATTAGCTCGTAGACTTATTACTGATTTTAACGTTTATTTTATTTAATTTTTTGGGACATTGCATATTAATTAACACTTTACATGTAAATATGCCTGATTGTGTGGTGGTTTGGGCTGGGTCAGACCAGGCCGCACTTTGTTGTCAGTATTTATTATTTGAGTCTTCATTATTATCTTCCTTGGGTCTTTATTTTCATCCTCGTCTCATTATTATTATTATTATTATTATTATCCAAAGCTACATTTATATATTTGTTTTTTTCCTGTTCATCATTTCTTTCTTGTTGGACTTTTATTTTGACAGTGTTTGTTTTCTTCCGGTTGAGCACAGCTTGTCATTCATTATTGGTCAGGGCTTTTGCTCATTAGGGTCATTATGTAATTCCTATTTATTGGGTGTGACTCCCTCATTCCTTTGTTGGGTCCTCATCGTTACCACCGTCATTATTCCCTGATCGTCACCGTCGTTATTTTCCTGTCATTATCTACCTGTCATTACCCCCAGTCGTGAGAAATTATGCTTCAACTTCACCCCACGAGTGAGTCTGTGCTTCTGCCCGTGAGGGTCATCCATGACAGACTGTTGCCAGAGCTTATTTGCTCTATCCTTTTTAACCACTCTAATTCACATATGGCAGGGAGTGGAAGATGTCAAAAACATTTATCAAGTGCATAATAATAATGTTTCAAACACTGTGTCTTCTTCAGAGTTAGACACAGAAATGTTGTGTTAGTCTTAACATCAAAAAAGGTTGTGAATTTTACAGTGTGCTCTGACTTTTTTCTCTGTGAAAGAAATATTATATACACGTCTAAAGAAAAATAGAAGCATTCTTACCTGCTGGTTTCAGTCTTTCCATGTTTTGGTCTAGCCATGGCTCTGCAAGTCAGATGACCTGCTTGTTATGTCGGTAAATAGACTGGAGTCTGTTATGCCATGCAGCCAACTCATGAACTGCGCTTTATTAGAGAACACACAACTATATACAGTCTGCCCGTAGCCCGCCAGGCGCCACCACACATGGCAGGTACGGCAAGCCCTAAGGGCCACCCACACACACCACACTTTCTACACGACACTGCTCCCCACAGCTGCGTTTCACACATGTGCATTGACTGTAATCTACGGTCCATATAGGATAATAGCGACGTTCCAACAAACTGATCTGAACACCCATAATTAAATAAAATGAGGAGTTTTGTGCCAGTGTTGAGTGCCGCAACCACAGATATGAACATATTTACAGTACATGATGTGACAAATACTTACTTTCTGGGCGCCAACTCCCGCGTTTAAGAGTCTGTTTTTCTCGTTCAATTAACATTAATTATGTTATTAATCTACAGTCCATGTGTACAGTATATACAGACAGTATGAAAGTCACGCACTAGCAATCCAACCAAATAAAACAAGCAGTCTCTCTTCAGCGTTGTGCATCATGCGAAATACCATCCGGGCAGGTGCCAACTTCCACATTTAATGTTTTGCCTTTTTTTTTTTGTTCCAGCCACATAAAATTACATTATAAATACATATTTAAGAATAAGAATTTTGCCATTTGTGCATTGATTCGATCACGTCTGCATCGAGATGCATCGGAAAAAAGTTAGGATTAGGTAAAAAAAAAAAAAGGGCTTTAAATGGTATCTGTAAAATGCCTTTTTTTTTTTTTACACAATAGATGCAGCCTTATAGAAAAAAATAATCATCAATTTTATAACCAAGGAGGATTTACAGACTGAAGTACATCCATAAAATGAATGCTGAATGATAAAAAAAAAATCACTGTAGAGCAGCCGGTGTTTGAAATTGGGTTTTGTGCAGCTGAACAGCCAGCTGAAATCACATCACATCACTATTTTTTCTTACTTGTAATGCTTTTGTAAAAGTAGATTTTTTTATTGCCCACAATTATACAGGTTATTTATTTATTTATCCTATTTATTTATTTATGACTCCCTCATTCTTACTGTAGTGATCTGCTCTGCCTGCCTGTTGCCCTAATTTTCTCCACAGCTGCGCGCACACCTGCTTTCCTCATCAACCTCCCTATTTAAGCCGTGCTGCCCTCAGGTCTGGACGGAGACGGTGCTTTGCTCACCCCGGCTGTTACATTCCTGCCCACACGCACACATTCACTCTCACACTTCATAATAAAGATAATTGAACTTATTCTTGAGTCTGTGTCTGCCTTCTGGGTCATAAGTCATGTCAGTACGTCTCCGTCAAAACGACCAAGCAGACAGTGCGTTAGCGCACAAAATTAACATCATTGAGGCTTGAGTAGACCAATTATCTCATCAACAACAGGTTATACTTACACAGCCTGTCCAGATTAAATCACGCCTGGATCGCCTGTCAGCAACTCAGTCCTTACCACCGGCTCCCGGAAGCACGGCCGGCCCAGCTAGTTCCATCCCTTCTCCTTTTCCTCCATCTCGGCTGACTCCAGTTCCCACACCTACACGCTTCAGCGGTAAGCTAGGAGAGACTAGAGGCTTTCTATTACAATGTGGGGTAGTTTTTCAGCGGGTACCAGGGGATTTTCCCACCAGTCACAGCCGTCTTCTGGAGGGGCAGGCTTTAGCCTGGGCTTACGTGGTTATGGCTAGGGCTGACTATGCTAGTCTGACCTATGATCAATTTGTGAGTGAGTTCAACAAGGTGTTCGATCACTCGGACCGAGATAGCGTGCTTACCACCCGGTTACTCAACTTAAAATGGGAATAAATCGGTAGCCGATTATGCCGTAGACTTCCGGGTGGCAGCAGCGGAGGTGGGGTGGGAGGATGCCTCCCTTTGCAGCATTTTAGTCTTAGCCCTAGCCTGAGGGATGAGCTAGCCCATCTGGATAAACCTAGCAAGGTGAATGAACTCATTTCCCTTGCCATTAGCTTAGACAATCGGCTAAGGAAGCGGGCCAACGAGCATAGACCTTCCGGTCGCTTGGGTTCACAGTTTTGCCATTCTTCGCAGCCTCCCCTGCTGGCCCTTCCTCCATCTGATGCACTAGATTTCCCTGAGCCTATGGTAGTAGGTCAGTCAAAGTTGCCGCCGGCTGAGAAACAGCACCACCTGGAGCTAGGTCTGTGCTTATATTGTGGCAGTGAGGAACATGAGCTAGCTACTTTCCCCATTTGACCAAAAGAGGGAGTCCATGTGTCGCAGTAGGGGGACTCACGGACCCACTCCAAAGTAATCCCCTCACCAAGTTCCTGCTACCCATCCGTTTTGTTCACAACCATCTAGAGATCTCCACACGTGCACTCATTGATTCAGGGGCCAAGCAGAGTTTCATTTCGGAAGATCTGGCAACCCGACTGGGGCTTGCCTGCCACCAGTTAAAGACACCATTAAAGCTCATCGCTCTGTCCAAGGCTCCACTAGCTCTGGTGTCTAAACAAACTGCCCCGGTATCTGTCCTTGTGTCTGGTAATCACCGTGAGGAGCTTAGATTGTTTGTGCTTCCAGTCTCTACCTCCCTGGTCATTTTGGGATATCCCTGGCTCCGGTTGCACAACCCATCCATTGACTAGCGCTCTGGTAACATTATCTCTTGGAGCTCGTTCTGCTTAAGTGCCTGTCTTCAGTCCACTGCATGCTCGCCCTCTGTGGGGCGAGCATGCAGTGCCCCCGACACCCCCCCCGCTTGACCTGTCCCGGGTTCCCCTGAATACCACGATCTGGGGATCGTCTTAAGCAAATCCCAAGCACTATCTCCACCCCCCCCCCCCCCATCGCCCATGCGACTGTGCCATTAACCTCCAGCCCAGGGCGCCGTTACTATCCACTCGGCTTTACAGCCTGTCGGTTCCGGAGCAAGAGGCCTTGAAAACCTACATCAAAGAGTCCCTGAGCTCGGGCATAATTCGCCCATGTTCCTCGGCGGTGGGGGCAGGGTTTTTCTTCGTGGGCAAGAAAGACGGCTCACTGAGACCTTGCATCGATTTCTGGGAACTGAACAATATCACTATTAAGGACAAGTACACGCTCCCACTCATCAACACGGCCTTCGACTCCCTCCAGGGGGCCTCCTGGTTCACTAAATTGGACCTTCGTAACGTTTACCACCTGGTACGAATTTGAGAGGGAGATGAATGGAAGGTTCCGTACCCCCAGTGGCCATTTCGAGTGTCTCGTCATGCCGTTTGGGCTGACCAATGCTCCCGCTGTGTTCCAGCAATTAATTAACGATGTGTTGAGGGATTTTCTGGGCTCTTTCGTTTTTGTGTACCTTGATGATATTCTGATTTTTTCTTAGTCTCTCGATGAACACCGAGTGCACGTCAGGCGAGTGTTGCAGCGGCTGCTGGAGAACAAACTATTCGTGAAAGCAGAGAAGTGCGAGTTTCACACTTCATCCACTTCATTTTGGGGGTTTGTCATCTCGCACAACGAAGTCATTGCTGACCCAGCCAAGGTAAAAGCAGCGGTAGAGTGGTCGACTCCTTCATCCCGGAAACAATTACAGCAGTTTCTGGGATTCGCCAACTTCTACCGCCGCTTCATAAAAAATTACAGCATCACTGCCCTTCCTCTCACTCGCCTCACCTCCACCAAGGTGCCCTTCTGGTGGACGGAGGAGGCTGAGGTTGCCTTTTTGGAACTGAAAACATTATTCTCCTCTCCTCCGATTCTGGCGCAGATGGACCCTGCTCTGCAGTGTTTGGTGGGGGTGGATGCTTCGGACTCTGGCGTGGGAGCAGTTTTGTCTCAACGCTCCCCTGTGGATGACAAGATTCGCCCCTGTGCATTCTTCTCCCGCCGTCTCTCCCCGGCGGAAAGGAACTATGACATCAGGGACAGGGAGCTCCTGGCGGTGAAACTGGCTCTGGAGGAGTGGCGCCATTGGCTGGAGGGGGCCTCCCAGCCGTTCATCATATGGACCGACCATAGCAACTTGGAATACCTCAGGATGGCTAAGCGTCTGAACGCGCGCCAGGCCCGCTGGTCCTTGTTCTTTGGCAGGTTTGATTTTACCATCACCTACTGCCCGGGGTCCAAGAATACCAAGCCTGACACTCTAGCTAGGCAATTCGCCTCGGATGCTGTGGAGGCACCATCTCACCCCATCATTCCTCCATCATGTATCGTGGGTGCCCTCTCGTGGGGTATTAAGGAAAAGGTTCTTAGAGCGCAGGAGACCGAGGCTGACCTGGGCGGGGGGCCAGCGGGGAGGCTGTATGTGCCTTCTACCGTCCGGGGCAAAGTTATAAATTGGGCCCACTTCTCCAAGCTCTTATGCCACCCGGGGATGGCACACACAGTGGCCCTATTACAGAGGACTTTTTGGTGGCCATCGCTCTGGAGAGATGTCGGGGAATACATCCGTGCCTGTCCCCAGTGTGCCACCGGTAAGACGTCCTCCTCTCCTCCGGCTGGTCTGCTTCATCCACTTCCCATCCCTGGCAGGCTGTGGTCCCATGTGGCACTTGATTTCGTCACCGGCCTCCCATCCTTTGCAAACAACACCGTCATCCTCACCATAGTGGACAGATTCTCCAAGGCAGCCCATTTCATTCCCCTGCAGGGCCTGCCCACGGCCAAGGAAACTGCGGATCTGCTCGTCCTCTGTGTGGTGCAGCTCCACGGTATTCCCCTGGACATAGTGTCCGACCGTGGGCCCCAGTTCGTGTCACAGGTATGGCGAGCCTTCTGCAACGCCATTAGGGCTACGGTGAGCCTGTCCTCAGGGTACCACCCACAGAGTAACGGCCAGTGTGAGCGTGCCAATCAGGAGCTAGAGGCAGCATTACAATGCATCACCACCGCCAACCCAGCATCCTGGAGCTCCTACTTGCCATGGGTCGAATACGCTCACAACACCACTGTCTCGTCTACTATAGGCATGTCCCCATTCGAGGCTTCTTTGGGCTACAACCCCCTGCTGTTTCCCGTGAAGGAGGGAGACATTGTGGTGCCTTCGGTGCGGGCCCATCTGAAGTGCTGTTGCCGGCTGTGGAAGGCTACCTGGGCCGCGCTGCGACGCACGGCGGATCGCAACTCCACCATCGCCAACTACCAGGTTGGGCAACAGGTATGGCTTTCCGCTAGAAATATCAACCTCAAGGCCAAGTCTAGGAAGCTTTCACAGCGTTTCATTGGTCCTTTTGCTATTACACATATTGTGAATCCTGTGGCCGTGTGCCTGGCTCTCCCCCCCGTTTCCGCATTTGTCCCACCTTTCACGTCTCCCAGGTGAAGCCATTTTGCTCAAGCCCTCTGTGCCAACCCTGCGTGGAGGGTCAATTCCATTCTGGACGTCCGGCGCTGGGGTCGTGGCTTCCAGTACCTGGTTGACTGGGAGGGTTACGGTCTTGAATGGAGGTCCTGGGTGTATCCCTCCTTCGTGTTGGATCCTCAGCTCATCAGGGACTTCCACCGGATGCACCTGGGTAGGTTGGATCGGCCGTCGAGAGCCGTCACGTGGGGGGAGTACTGTAGTGATCCACTCTGCCTGCCTGTTGCCCTAATTTTCTCCACAGCTGCGCGCACACCTGCTCTCCTCATCAACCTCCCTATTTAAGCCGTGCTGCCCTCAGGTCTGCACGGAGATGTCAAGCTCCCTGGTCTGGAAGACCTCTTCGCCTCTTCGTCACCTGCATGTTCCGGAGTTCCATCTCCTTTGATTCCTTCCTGCCTCGTCGTCCTTCTGGGAGTCCTAGCTCCCCAACAACAAGTAGCCTCATCTTAACCTCATCTCCACGCTTCGCTCAGCTCGCCTGTGCACAGGTGGAGATCCGTGGTTGCGGACCTCCTCCTTCTGGCGGCGGACCAAGCTCAACCTGCACTGTACAAAGCTCACCACTCATCTCTTCACCTCTCACCTCTTCTGTAACTGGGGCCGAAGACACTGTCCCTCTGGCCAGAGCCTCCGGGATCTCGTCTGTGCGACACACCAACTCGCCTACAGTAAGACTGGACATTTACTGAATCATCTCTCCCGATTTTTGTCACTAATTCCCCTGTCTCTGCTTCAGAATCAGAATCAGAATGAGCTTTATTGCCAAGCATGTTTACATTGTAAGCATACGAGGAATTTGACTTGACATTAGGCGCGCTCGATAAGCGCTTCCTAATGACGCGGCAGCCATGCAAGGCGCCTGTCATACAGTGGGGGGTAAAGAGGGGAAGGGGGAGGGGGAGGGAACACATTGGGCAGAGAGAAAAAAACCATATTTATCAGAATAGCACTCGAATGAGCAAGATTATGATCACATAGAAAAAAAAACCTCAATGCACACTTAGCAGACAAGTTACAATACACACGTTACAAAGCAAGAGCAAGAGAGAGACCAGTGTGTGTATCAGTCATGAGATATCAGTATGAATGCAGTGTGAATGTATCAGTTGCTGGTGCACAACAAAGGACATCTCCTAGGCAACGGCTGGATGTTATGTTTATGTATTCTAAACATAGATAAGCATGTCCACAGAGTCCATCTCTCTTCAGTGCATGCCAGATGGTAAAGTTCCATATTAGACACATGATCATGCTGTCCTTGAAGAGTTCAGGTTGCTGCACAACAGCAATTGTTTGTTAATTGTTTGGGTTAGAGAAGAAGCCAAAACTCTCTACTGCTTTATCTCTTCTCCTGGAGGAAGGACGCCGAATCAAGGCCTGATAAGCACAGTTCACTTAGAGCATAGAAATTTCCTCTCTTATGCGAATCGGTGCATCACAATTTACATACACAGGCTTTAAAATCATTCCCTGGAGAGCACCCAGCGACTCCAGATGTTTCCCACCTTCCGAAACATAGATAAACATGTCCAGAGTCCATCTCTCTTCAGTGCATGCCAGATGGTAAATTCCATGTTAGTCACATTTGCCGCTATCAGTGCTCCCCCCAGCTGGTCGAATTTGTTAGAGGAGCTACGCCGGGTCCGCATTTTGATTAGCTCTCCCAATTTCTTAAATTTTCGATACACCAGGAAAACTCCAGGGCCAAACAACAGAAATCCTATGATCATGAAGCCAAAACAGATCGAATCACGCAGACACATGAGTTCCAATTGTTCCATGAGTCTCTCCCCTTGGGCTCCCCCTGGCCCGATTCCCCGTTGAAAAGTAGTGTCAATAGCATTAAAGCCCAAAAATTCCATAATTTCCATAATTTCTGTTTGGATCGAGATGCAGCAGAAGAAGAGCGAGACACAGACAGGACACAGCAAGCTGGGATCAGTATCAAGGGAGGAGGAGAGGAGAGGAGGAGAAATGCGTCTGCTCTCTCTGAAAGCCGGAAGAAGAAAAAAAGGTTCTTCTTCTCCCTAGGGTTGCCAGTCTGTACGGTGCTCTGCTCGCCCCGGCTGTTACATTCCTGCACACACGCACACATTCACTCTCACACTTCATAATAAAGATAATTGAGTTTATTCTTGAGTCTGTGTCTGCCTTCTGGGTCATAAGTCATGTCACTTTCAACTTAAAAAAAAACACAAATAAAACACAACAGCAGTTTTTACACCTTTGGTAGATCCGTGTGCACATGTGGTTGCTTCTGTTTTGTGTCATGGACACGCAGATCCTTCTCTCCAGTTCTAAACAAAAATGTGTGCACATGGCCTAAATTTAAAAAAAGAGTGACCTACAGATAAATTAAGGAACGATTAAGCCCCTTTCAGAGTACCCCAGCAATCCAGTGTGGTCCAAGTTCCCTCTGTTGTCTGATTAGGTTACCCACACTACTTGATGGGGCTAAATAATTCTGCAAACAACATGGGTCATTGCCCACGTCAATGCAGTTTGCCTTATTTGAATATGAAACAAGACACCTCTGGGTGTCACCGTCACCTAGAGGTGTGAATCTTCACTGGTCTCACGATTCAGTTATGATCCAGGCATTAAGCATTCTAATGCAAAACGATTCATGATGCATCTTGATGCATCTCTGTGTTGCATCTTCATTTATTTTTTTTCCCCTATGTAATGCCTTCCTCAGATTTCCACAATTGTTTTTGTATGAAAGGAAAATGATTGAATTCCATTTGCACCAAGACTTGGAATCACATTACTCCCACCCTCATCCACTTACATTGGCTTCCAGTTAAATTTCACATTGCCTGTAAACTCCTCCTGACCTACAAGTCACTCCACAATCTTGCTCCACAATACTTAACAAGCCTTCTCCACCAGTAAACCACAACTCGGAACCTGAGGTCTTCTGACTCAGGCCTCCTCTCCATCCCCTGCATCAAGAAGCAGACTCTTGGGAGAAGAGCCTTCAGTGTTGCTGCCCCCCACCCTTTGGAATTCTCTCCCATCAGAAATCTGCCATGCATCTTCATTGGACTCTTTCAAGTCTGCACTGAAAAGACATTTATTCACTCAGGCCTTTGGCAGTTAATCTTTTGTTTTGTTTTGCCTGTAAAACGACCTTGGGTATCTTGAAAGGCGCTATACAAATTTAAGCTATTATTGTTATTCCTGTGTGGCTGAAGTTATGAATTCATCTTCTTCTTCTTCTGCTTAATCCTTTTCGAGTCGTGGGGGGGCTGGAGCCTATCCCAGCATCTTTGGGCGAGAGGCAGGGTACACCCTGGACAGATCACCAGTCCATCGCAGGGCCAACACAGAGAAACAGACAACCTTTCACTCTCACAGTCTTACCTAAGGACAATTTAGAATCCCCAGTTTTGATGCCAGTTAACCTAACTTGCATGTTTTTGGCATGTGAGAGGAAACCGGAGAAATCCCGGAGTAAATCCACGCAGACACGGGGAGAACATGCAAACTCCACACAGATCACTGTTGGTCGGGGGCTGGGATCGAACCCAGGATCCCCCGGCCAAGGGTGAGTTGCTGTGCTGCCGCAGTGCTAACCATTCCGCCACCGCGCCGCCCTAAGTTATGAATATATTTATATAATAATAGACTGTAATTTCCCAGTTTGGGATCAGTAAAGTACATCTATCTATATCTTTTTTGATTAACAGAATACATCACAAAAAGTAAGTAAAGTTTAAACCTATAAGAGGGAGGGTGGAGTGAACTGCAGCTCTGGCATTTAATGCAAGCGCTTTTCATAGATATTCACAAAGCACTGTGTAACAAAATAGAATAAAAAAGAGTTAGCTAGAGACACAAAAATAGAAATAAAAACAAAGTTTTAATAAGTGTCAATATTCCACCATTACCAGGAGGATAAATTAGTTTGAAAATGAAATTTACAGGGGGCGAATGAAGGGATGGACTGGCAGAGCTCCGTCACTTTTGCCTGGTCGCCCCATTGCTGCTGATGGATCCCTGATGGCCCTGATAAATGGACACGTAGCATGACTGCCTCTGGCTGCTGTGGAGTTGACACCAGCCTGTTCTGGTTGGCACTGGGCAGTCTCCCTTCAGCTCTGCTCTGTGTTCATTTTTGCCTCCCAGCCCTACATTAACTTTTACCCTGTGATGCTCTGCTCCTCTTTTCCAAGACAACCCCCTCTGCAAGTCTGAAAAAAAAAAAATATATCCTGCTTTGTGTGATGCTGAACATGAAATGTGGCATAAAAGTGCAAGCATGTGCTCACAAACACACACATGATTTTTACCTCCGCCAGGCCGAAAGGCCAGGAGGAGGTAATGTTTTTGCCGGGGTTTGTCTGTGTGTTTGTCTGTGTGTTTGTCTGTTTGTCTGTCTGTCTGTCTGTCTGTTGGTTAGCAAGATAACTCAAAAACTTTTGGACGGATTTCAATGAAACTTTCAGGCGTTGTTGGAAATGGTACAAGGAAGAACTGATTAAATTTTGGGGATGATCCGCATCACCGTCTGCATACAGGAATTTTTTAAAGCATTTTTCCACACTGTGACATACGGCCATTTTCAACATGTGCGCAGGCGCAATGGAGGGCGCTGGGCGTCGTGTCTGACCAACACAAACTCCGCCTTCTTCAACGTTTTAGCCACAAAAGCATGCGGAAAACACTGGTGGCCTGGGCCCCCCAGCGTGCCTGTGCCAGCCATAGGCGCTGCACACATTGCGCTGGTCATCGTGTCTGACCAACACAAACTCCGCGTTCTTCAACGTTTTAGGCATAAAAGCACACGGAAAACAGTGCTGGCCTGGGCCCGCCAGCGTGCCTGTTTTTGCGCCACGCTGCAAAACCTGACACGGCCACCTGTCCGCCGCCCGATTATTTGCCACAAATTCCCTGCCCAGCTATAGGCGCTGCGTAAAAATGACCTCTCTGCCGGGGAAGGCTCTAAATTCTGTTTTGCCGTGGAGCGCAACCCCAATATAATATAAAACCCACGGCAACCTGTCTAACCAATCTGCATCCGTCAGTGGAGGAGATGGACACACCAACACTTCAGTTTATTACCTCCGCCAAGGAGGCAATGCTTTTACTACCGTAAAACGGGGCTGTAAGGGACGCCGGGGTAATATGGGACACTTTTCTAAATGTAATTCTGCTTTTTTAATTTTGCTTCCGCCTACATTTGATGAAGGATTCATGGATATTTGACAATAACAACACAACTCAGCGTCCTGCTCAAAATAAAAAAAGCAGAATTACATTTAAAACTTTTCCCAGAAAAGTGTCCCTTATTAACCCGCCGTCCCTTATAGCCCCGTTTTACACTACTGAACCACTAATCCTATCACTATCACATTGATTGTCATTCATTAATTGTCTGTTTATTGCACTGTCCATGTCAAATAAACAAATAATCATTGTGAATCCAATTGCTAGTCATATCTTTTCATGCTCAGGGAATCTGAAAACGTACACACAAACACTGTATGGGGGGAACTGTGCCGCTTGGCGGAGGTCTGCGCTCTCCGAGTGCTTTTCTAGTTTTAAAACTTGTTACTGGACTGTGAAGGAAAAATGGTTTGGGACTACTCTATAGATCAATTTTTAAAAATATTTTATTTATTTATTTTTTTTTGCAACCTTCCTTTCTCTCTGCACACCAGTCAGAGCAGGTGTGTGAGGGGCCCTTACGTGTTCAGAGGGAGAAGTGGAAGGAGGTGGAGAATGGTGAGATTACTCTGCAGACAGGGAGAGGAGGAAAAAAAAACTGAACTGCTCTATGGGTGTAACTTTGTGTGTGTGTGTGTGTGTGTGTGTGTGTGTGTGTGTGTGTGTGTGTGTGTGTGTGTGTGTGTGTGTGTGTGTGTGTGTGTGTGTGTTTCTCGATCAGTAATATTCTGCATTCATGTAAAGGCTGGCGTCACAATACATCTAAGGCTGCATTCAGACCAGGATAGTCTGGGGGTCTTGGTTCAACTGGGCGGGGAATGCCAAGAATTTTCACACCTCCGTTTGGTTTGTATTCACACTGCAGTGGACCAAACTGCCTGGACAACATCACGCAGTTACAACAACTGCTTGATTGGGCACTGTAGCCAAAACCACCACTGACCAGGAAGAAAAAAAATCTTGTTGAAGAAGAAAAATCAGGCTCATCGACTGACCAGGACCGAAAGCAGAAATCCATTCTCTTCAGCTGGGTTATTTTCCACCACAAATGACACAATTTTTAACTTTTCTCCTCGGCTTTCACTGGTTAAAGGATTTCTCAGATTCACACGGTTGTCTTTATTGTTTTCTACCCAAAATGTGTCACTTCTTCTTCTCAGACTACGTGTTGCTATGGTTACACAAACACCGAGGGGCAGTTCCTCCCTTTGGTCCGCTGGATACTCCATTTGGATTCACACTGCAAGCGGAGCACACCAGACTTCGTTTGCAAGAGAACCGAGACCCCCGTTTTCACGGGGACCAAACTTCGCTTGTTTGGTGCGCACCAGAGTTCCAACATGTATTCAGATGATTCAGAGCTGAACTATCCGTGGAAGCCATGGTTTGGTCCTTTGGTCCAGACCAAATAGTGGCCGTCTGAATGCACCCGAAGAATCGAGAAATTTCCACACCTCTGCTGTCATCACGTCACAGCAACAGAGAGTGGAAAGGAATCAGAAGGCTGTTTGTCATTATTCTGACACATTAATTTTGAAGCTGCAATAGACAACTGTGTGTGCCACAATTACACAGATACATATCACAGTGGCTGGGAGTGAGAGATTTCTTTTAACCCTCTAACTGTCCCAGTCACCGTGTGGAGACATAACCCCTAGTGGTCAAAGAGTGGTAAATATTTTTTGTCAATAAAATAGTTCAGATTTCCAAGGCTGTAACTTGAAAGTTGTAAGAGATAATGGCTTACTGTCAATTAGAAAGATGTAGACTATGATCCAAAGTTTCAGATAGGAATAAATTTATGCACCTAATTTGCATAGTGTCGTGGCAGCTTTGTAAATTCCATAACTCAGTCAAAAGTGGACTTTGGACATGTTTACACAAAGAATGGTTCAGTTTTTTGACATCGTTGTCTCTATAGGGGTATGTTGTTAGCTTATCTTCAAAGTATATGAACCAGAAAATCAGTACAATGTAAAAAAAAACAAATAAATTTGTGACTTACCGGTGACGGGGGGGGGGGGGGGGAGGCAGCGCTCGCTTGCTCATGTGACCGGTCCATTTTCGTCCATAGTGGTCATTATTTTGCGTTCTGTCTGTCATTTGCGCTCTCTACCACATCTACAAACTCTTAGGATTATCCCATGTAAGTTTCTTTTGTATTCCGCAGCTGTTTTTGGAGTACGAAGCCGTTTATATGACAACAAACGACAATCCATGGTGGCCATATTAGTTTTCTGGGCTAAAAGAATGAAAACAGGAAAAGGAAATAAGGACTTCTTCTTCTTGGGTGTATTACGTGTCATCCATGAGTCCTCCACCAGTCCTCCACCAGTCCAGTGCCTGCCACCTTCTGAAACTGGCAGATCAGTACAAATCCTCAGTGCAGCCGGGGACGTCAGAGTGAGTTGACAGGCGCAGTTGCTGCGCTGTGCCACTGGGGGAGCGTGAAATCGTGGCCAGTTAAAAGGTTAAGAGCATTTTTCAGTCACTCCCACGGAGCCCACAGCAGGTCTGACCATGGCTCTGACTGTCCCTGGCAGCTGTGGAGCCGATACCAGCCTGTCTTGGTTTGGCGCTGGGCATTCTCCCTGTTCAGGTCCTCTGCTCTTTTTTTTTTTTTTCTGTGACAACCCCCTTCAAAATAAAACATATCCTTTGTGTGGCACTGGAGACGAAACGCGACACACAAACACACATCCCCACCAAATAAAAGTGTACACACACACAGTGTCTCTTCTTGTAAATATGAAAGCTATTCAGTTCCAATATGGGAAAGAATTACATTAATTATGTAAAATTTCGGGTGCATTTTGCAATCCTCCGTTAAAATGGAGGACAAAGAGCTGCAACCACTGAAGTATATAGATTGATTGTGTATTCCTATATCCACCACTGATCTGCTCTGAGTTTGACATGGGGCGACAAAATTAAAAGGCTTAACACGTAAAAACGGCAGTGACTCTCAAGTAATCAGGCATCACCAGCTTCCCAGCTGACTGGCACGTTTGTGTGACATTAGTAATGTGAGGACATAAAACTTGATACACCAGAGTAGGGCTGCAGCTATCAATTAATCGAATAAGTCCCTCCTTCCTATTTATTGTAAAACATATGTAACTGTCGTATTGACTCTTTTGGACAATTAATACTGCTCTTTAGGTGTAACAGACCAGGGGAGAACGGACCGGTGGTGGGGGGGGGGGGGGTGGTGATAGACTTTTGGGGGGCAGGGAGACCAGGAGGGAAGGGCCTGATACCACTTCCACTTAATCTTGTTCGGGTTGCGGGGGTGCTGGAGCCTATCCCAGCATCTTTGGGCGAGAGGCAGGGTACACCCTGGACAGATCGCCAGTCCATCACAGGGCCAACACAGAGAGACAGACAACCTTTTACTCTCACAGTCATACCTAAGGACAATTTAGAATCCCCAGTTTTGATGCCAATTAACCTAACTTGCATGTTTTTGACATGTGGGAGGAAACCGGAGAAATCCCGGAGTAAACCCACGCAGACACGGGGAGAACATGCAAACTCCACACAGATCACTGTTGGTCAGGGGCTGGGATCGAACCCAGGATCCCCCGGCCAAGGGTGAGTTGCTGTGCTGCCGCAGTGCTAACCACTCCGCCACCGTGCCGCCTGCCTGATACCACTCTTTAATGAAAAAGGGTTCAGCACAGATTGGTCAGTGCAAGTTTGCTTAATACATAAACAACAAGATTTTGATCAAAAGGTCTTCAGTCAAAGAAAAAAAAAGGATGCAAAAAACTGACTAATCGATAGCTGCAGCCCTACACCAGAGAAATGTACTGTCGTCTGTGGAAGATTAGGTCCACATCTCCTTGAAGTCTGAAAAAGGCATGGAGGATTGATGAGGGGTTAATTAGTGCTAATGGGACCCAGACCTGTGGCTCTCAATTGTAGTTTGAAAGCAGATTTAATGTATGTGCTTATCTGCAAGTTTATAGTTCAATTTGCAGTTCTTTGGGTTAGAGGTACGGTACTCCCTCACCAATGAATGATCATGTTAGGGATTATGACAGATTTTTATAAAATCAGTCCGTCAAAAACAATGGACACTGAAAAATTCTAGCCCCATTGTAGTAACAGGTATACATGCACGTTCATACCTTATAAATGCGCTGCTGATACAGTGGTTGAGAATGTGCTGCCAACTTCAGACCTGCTTTTTCCAGATCAGCGCTTTGGAATAAAATGCACCTTAATTCCAGTGCCCCAAACTTTTCGTGGCCCCTCACTCACTTTACATCATTCAAGTTCAGGTTCAGGTTCAGGTTACTTTATTTGTACCCGTATGTAGATTTGTTTTGCAGTCTGGTGGCATCCATATTTACAAGCCACAATTACATTCAACATAGACACAAACACAGGCACACATGAAGCTGACTATAAACATGATAAAAATACTCAAGGCTCCATCAATCAGGGTATAAAGACAAAGAGATGAGAGAAAAACCAGAGGTAAGAGAGAAGGGTAATATTAAAAAGTTAAAAACTAGTCAAAGAGGTTAAAAACTCAAAGGTCTAAAACCCAATAAAATATTTAGAACCCAAATAACATCCTACAAAAATAAGTAAATATAAAATGGAGTTAATAAATAGGTACCTAAATTATGTGCAATATATTGTTACAACTTGTTCAACTCTTTGACAGCAGCAGGAACAAAGCTGTTTTTGTAGCGTTGGGTTTTACTTTTTGGTACAGCAAATCTCCATCTTGAGGGAAGAAGCTGAAAGTTGCAGTGCAAAGGGTGGGAGTCATCATTTAAAATGGAGGTAGCCATCCTCTGTACTTGTCTGGTGTACAGGGATGTCAGGCTCAGCTGTGACTCACCAAGCAAACAACTGGACCATCTAACTACCTGATCCAAGGATTTCCTCTGTTTCAGTTTTATCTGACCAAACCATGACACTAAAGAAAAGGATAAAATGGATTCAATAAAAGCCTGATAAAACATTGTCATTATGGTTCAGTCAATTTGGAAGCGTGCAAGTTTCCTCAAGCAATGCAAATGTTGCTGACCCTTTTTGCACACCCTTTCACAGTTCTCTTCAAAGTTTAAATTACTATCAATAATCGTCCCAAGATATTTGTAGGATTGTACACATTCGGTGGTCTGGCCTTTTAGTACGGTGACTTTGTGCCTGGGAGTTTTCCTCCTAAAGTCAATAATCATGTCTTTAGTTTTTGTCGTATTCAGCTGCAGGTAGGAATCCTCACACCAGTGAACAAAATTATCAACTACTGGGCCATGGCCACTCTCACCATCCTGGAGGAGACTGACATCATTGGCTCCATCGATCGCGAAAGATCATGGGGGGGTTTTGTGCCTTGGGTCATCATTCAGGGAGCTGCACCGTCGGGCGTGGCTGTAGAGGCCGATACGGGATCTGCAGGTCCTGCCGCAGCCGTTGCAGATAAATTCTTCACAGTGTAGTGGGGGTCTCGACAGTCTCCTCTGTCTGCGGAGTCTCTTCTCCCCCCCAGCGAGTGTCTCTTCTCTCCTTTGCTGTTCGGATGACATCCTGGGTGATGGTCCGCCAGTTGGAGCGGACGGAGGCGGCTGACTCCAGGTCGGAGGGGTTAAAGCCTCCAGCCTTGAGGTCACGCTTGCAAACATCCTTGAATCTGAGAGTTGGGCGTCCCTTTGATCTAGTTCCAGTAGCCAGCTCCCCATACAGTAAGTCTTTGGGGATGCGGCCATCCTCCATTCGGTTGACGTGGCCAAGCCATCGCAAGCGTCTCTTTGTCAGGATGGCAAACATACTGGGCACATCTGCTCTGGCCAGGACATCGATGTTGGAGACACGGTCCTGCCAAGTGATGTGCAGTAGTCTGCGAAGGCAGCGTTGGTGGAAGGCGTTCAGCCGGCGTTCCTGGCAGGAGTAGAGGGTCCATGCTTCACTGCCGTATAGGAGAGTACTCAGTACGCAGGCCATGTAGACTCTTATCTTGGTGTTGGTGGTTAGCATAGAGTTGTCCCAAACAAGGAGACTGACAATAACTGAGTCATCAGCATACTTTATAATGTATCTGTTGTCATGTCTGCTCCGACACATGTTTGTGTACAGGATCAAGAGTAGTGGTGGCAACACACACCCCTGAGGAGAGCCAGTAGAAAAGCACTTTAGGTCAGACAATGTACCATTGACCCTTACTCTCTGCGTCCTGTTGGTTAAGAAATCCAGAATCCAACCCACCAGATTATTGCTCAAATCAATAATTCCCCTCCTATGAGCACAAGGAGTGTCCACAGTCATTTCCTAACTAGGTAGTGAGGGCGAACAGTTGAAAACCAGACATTGTGCTGACAGAAACTAACAAAAGCACCAGCGCAACACACAAAACGCCACCTCTAGACTGTCGTAATAGGACCCAGTGTGGGCGTTTGAAGCATTATAATGGTGAAAGTCAGTTGAAACTGTCCTCATGTCTGTGGTCATTTTAAAAATTGGTCAAGGTTTGAAAGGCCTCCCGCGTGTGGCAGCCAAAGAGGAGTAATTGTCAGAATCTGCCCTCTGGGCAGATGAAGACTTGGGAGTGGACTCATGATGTAGGCAAGGATTCCTCCCCTACAGTTGAAAGTGCTATGAGAAACCCCCACAACTGCAGAAAGACCCCAGCAATCAGGCGATCCCCTGTGAGCAAGCGCTTGGTGACGGTGGAGAGGTAAAACTCCCTTTTAACAGGAAGACACCTCCAGCAGAACCAGGCTCAGGGAGGGGCAGTCATCTGCTGCAACTGGCTGGGGGGATAAGAGATACTTCAAACATGTTAAGGATGTTATTATAAGAGATACTTCAAACATGTTAACCCTTTATCTGCCCAGATTAAATGGACAGGTCATGCGCCCCCAGTGGCACAGCGCAGCAACTGCACGTGTCAACTTATTGACGTCCCCCGGCTATACTGAGAATTTGTACTAATCTCTATTGATCTGACAGTTTAGAAGGTAGCAGACACACACCAAAGGAATCATGGCTGACATGGAATATAGCAAAGAAAAAGAAATCCTCATTCTCTTCTTCCTTTTTCTGTTTTGAGCTCACACACCAATGTGGATGCCGCCATATTTGGTCATCGCTGCCGCGATGACTAAAACTGCATGAAACAGGAAAAATAGCCCCATAATACAAATTAAATTCATGTGGGATAATCATAAGAGTTTGTAGATGTGGTACACGGGTGTAAATTACTAAATAAATGTGTTACATCTACTACGATGGACGAAAAACTAAGCTACCAGTACCAAGATGGCGGCGCCCACGGGCGGCATGGATTCCCACAGGAATAATGCACCAAACAGAAAAAACAGCCACGTAATACAAAAAAAATTCACATGGGGTAATCATAAGAGTTTGTAGATGTGATACACGGTGTAAATGGCTGAGCAAACATACAAGCATCGACTACAATGGACGAAAATGGACCGGTTACGTGGGCGGGCAAGCCCCCCCACGTGGCAACAGGTAATAGAAATATATGGATTTTTTCCATTTTATTGATTTTCTGGTTCATATACTTTGAAGATTAGATAAAAACATGCCCCTGTAGACAAATTGGCATCCAAAAAAATGGACCATTCTTTATGTAAATGTGTCCAAAGTCCACTTTTGACTGAGTTATGTAATTTATATTGCTGCCACGACATTATGCAAATTAGATGCGTAAATGTATTCCTATCTGAAACATTGGATCATATTCTACATCGTTCTAATTGACAGTTTCTAATTGACAGTAAGCCATTAGCTCTTGTAACTTTCAAGTTATACCCTTGGAAATCTGAACTGTTTTATTGAGAAAAATTTTACCACTCTTGACCACTGGGGGGGGGCCTTGAGTTGCCTTGCGTTGCCCCAGGTGCCACATGGCACCTAGGGTAGTTAAAGGGTTATTAAGGATGATATTTTTTAAATATCCATCCATCCATCCATCTTCTTCCGCTTAATCCTTTTCGGGTCACGGGGGCGCTGTAGCTTATCCCAGCATCTTTGGACAGATCGCCAGTCCATCGCAGCGCCAACACAGAGAGACAGACAACCATTCACTCTCACAGTCATACCTAAGGACAATTTAGAATCCCCAGTTTGATGCCAATTAACCTAACTTGCATGTTTTTGGCATGTGGGAGGAAACCAGAGAAATCCAAGAGTAAACCCACACAGACACGGGGAGAACATGCAAACTCCACACAGATCACTGTTGGTCGGGGGCTGGGATCGAACCCAGGATCCCCCGGCCAAGGGTGAGTTGCTGTACTGCCGCAGTGCTAACCACTCCGCCACCGCGCTGCCATTTTTTTTAAATAGCAAAACATATTTAACGTAAACTGTACTCTGATCCACTTGGTGATGGGAGCTGATTGTGTAAACTCAGCTTGTATGCTCAGATATATTACTACTTGCTACTCAAATGTCTAAGCACCTACACAACATTCATCGGAGTTTTTGGGGCATTCTGTTAGCTGCAATTGAAAAATGTCCATCACCTATTAATTTGTTATAATAAACTTGTTTGCTAAGTGACATTTACAAAAGATCCACTAGAAACAGCGTCAGTAGTGTTACCTGTGCTAAAGAAGAAACTGAACTGCTGCTTGGTGTTCCAGTTTTTTCAGCTTCAGCTTTCAGAACATTTACAGCACACATACAGTACACATAGACACATTCACGCATGTATGCAGAGCTCGATATATAGAGTGATATAGAGTGAGCTGGTTGCCAACCTCCAATCAAGTCTAAAAGAAGAAGTAGAAGAACACATCTTGTGATGCCACAAGGAAACTATAAAGGAAGTTAGACTAGGTGGTGGTAATGCACCTGTAACCTGGTTGCCAACCGCCAATCAAATCTAAAAGAAGAAGTATGCAGAGCGCTCCCTCTCCATAAAGTGTGTTAGATTACATGCACTCCGTCTTTTAGCTCTCGTCACAGCAACACTGAAAGATTTAATCGATTCTCACCTTTGCAGTCAGTCAGCAACAGCTACATCGGAGCTATTTTCAGATACTCAGCACAGAATTATCACTTTGTAATTTTCCTCCTTAAACACCACAACTCTCAAGATTATTGTGGGAACAAAGAAAGACAGTGAAGGACTCTTGCAAGCTTTTAACTATCCTGGATGCCAGTTTGTTATTTCGTTAGAAGATTTACATTAGATGGTGGAAGTGGAAGTAAACATGCACAAGGACAACTCATACATTTAGTAATGTTTTCTCCTTTAAATTCAAATTGCGACCATTGACATGGCATTTAACTTAAGAACACTTATCGCAGGACAAATCTATGTACGGAGAATTGAATTTCAATTGAGGTAGAGGGCAGTCGGGGAACCATATAAAAAGAAAGCATCACATATCCTTCAATATTGCTTTGTAGCATTTGTTTAATTTATCCATCCATCCATCTTCTTCCGCTTAATTCTTTTTGGGTCGCGGGGGGCTGGAGCCTATCCCAGCATCTTTGGGCGAGAGGCAGGGTATATGCAGTGCTATTTTCTTCTAACAACCAAACTTGATTTTAACTGAAACACAGTTGCAGAGTTTCTCTCCAGAACTCAGTTAGTTTTGAGCTGGATTGGAATAGCAAAACATTTCCCTGCACAGCATCACCTCTGGTTAATGTTGAATAGGAAACACCCATTTATCCTCATCTAAAACGAACCTTCCAAACCTCCTCTGGTAGTACAGATGGTGGGATGTGACATAATGCACGGCTCAGGAGACACACACGCAGGCTCAGAGTAGCTCAAATAGCTTTATTAACAACAAGGGTGTATGAATGTGTGTCTGCGAGATGTAAATATGTTGGTGGTGGCGTCTGCTTCGGGCACAGAGGCAGGAGACCGTACAGCCGGACAACCCTATGGGAAAAGCACAGGGAGAAGGGTGACGGGCACACACCAACACAGGAGATGTAAAAGTTGGAGAGGAGCTTACTTGGAGTGAGCAGGTGGCTGGCACAGCAAGGACGAGGTCCGGTAGACAGCAACCTGGAGAGCCCGGTGCAGCAGCGAGGGAATGGAGACGGAGAGGAATGGTCCGCCGCCGGGGAATCCACCTGTGCACAGGGGAGCAGACTTGGAAAGGGAAAAAGGTAAGGGCTTCTTACCGCGATGCTTGCTGAAGTGTAAGAGGTAACTCACAGCAATCCAGCGAGTGAAGTCTGACGGCTTCAGGCCGAAGCCCAGGGCGAGGCGGCTTAAATCCCTCGCCGCTGATGATGTGCAGGTGTGTGTGCAGCTGGCACCGCTGATGAGCGGCGCAGCGTGACAGTACTCCCCCCTCTAGCAGCGCCTCCTGGCGATGGTTTCTCCGGGTGCGCTCGGTGGAACTCAGTAATGAGGGATGGGTCCAACACAAACGACGAGGGTACCCACTGCCGATGTTCAGGCCCATAGCCCTCCCAGTCCACCAAGTACTGCAACCCACGACCCCGGCGCTGGGAGTCCAGGATGGAGGAGACAGGCCAGGCCGGATGGCCATCAATCATCCGGGGCGCAGGTTGCGCAGCAGGAGGAGGGCAAAGGGGGTCGGAGACTGCCAGCTTCACCTTGGATACGTGGAAGGTGGGATGGATGCGGAGGGAGGGGGGAATAGCTACACGCACAGCCACCGGGTTGATAATCCTGGTGATGGGGTATGGGCCCATAAAACGCTGTGCCAGCTTCCTCCTCTCGCCCTTTAAAATCACATCCTGGGTCGACACATAGACACGCTGACCAACTCGGTACGCTGGGGCAGGTCTTCTGTGCCGGTCCGCCACGGCTCTGTTGCGCTCCGCCGTGCGTAAAAGCGCATTGCGCGCTGACGCCCAGATGGAGCGGAACTGCCTGAGATGCGCCCGAACTGAGGGGACAGTTACCTCACTCTCCTGCGCCGGGAACAGCGGGGGGTCGTAGCCCAGGGACGCCTTAAAGGGGGACATCCCTGTAGCAGAAGAGCGAGCGGTGTTGTGGGCGTATTCAACCCAGGCGAGGTGGTTACTCCAGGACGTAGGTTTGGACGCCATGACGCAGCGGAGCGCAGCCTCCAGCTCCTGGTTGGTCCGCTCACACTGCCCGTTGGTTTGGGGGTGATGGCCGGAGGAGAGGCTCACCTTGGCTCCCAGGGCGTTGCAGAATGACCTCCAAACCTCTGAGGAAAATTGGGGCCCCCGGTCCGAGACCACGTCCACCGGAGTCCCGTGCAGCCTGACCACGTGCTGGACTAGGAGGTCCGCCGTCTCCAGGGCGGTTGGAAGACCTCGTAGGGGGATGAAGTGTGCCGCCTTGGAGAAGCAGTCCACGATGGTCAGGACGGTGTCGAAGGTGTTTGAGACTGGGAGTCCGGTGACGAAATCCAGGGCGATATGCGACCAGGGCCTGCCAGGGACGGGCAGAGGCTGGAGCAAACCCGCTGGAGGGGCATTACCTGATTTGCTGGTGGCACACACTGGGCAGGCCCGGGCGTAGCGGGCAGCGTCCCTCCGCAGGCCCGGCCACCAGAAGGACCGTTGGAGGAGGTCGATCATCTGGGAGGAACCAGGGTGGCAGGTGAGCTTGGACGTGTGCAACCAGTGGATGACCTCCCCCCGAACCGTGGATGGCACGAACAGCCTCCCCTCCGGTCCGCCGCCAGGGTCAGGTTCCACTTCCTGCGCCTTCCGGATCTTGCTTTCTATGTCCCAGGTGACGGCTCCCACGACGCACGACCTGGGTAGGATGGTGTGGACCGTGTCCTCCGACTCCTCAGGGGCAAATTGCCTAGAGAGGGCGTCGGGCAGGCCGTTCTTGGAGCCAGGCCTGAAGGTGATGTTGAATCGGAACCTGGCAAAGAACAAGGACCAGCGCGCCTGGCGGGCGTTCAGACGCTTGGCAGATCTCAGGTACTCCAAGTTCTTGTGGTCCGTCAGGACCACGAACGGCAGGTCCGCCCCCTCTAGCCAGTGACGCCACTCCTGCAGCGCGAGCTTGATGGCGAGGAGCTCTCTGTCCCCCACGTCGTAATTCTGTTCCGCCGGGGACAAGCGCCGAGAGAAGAAGGCGCAGGGCCGTTTGACTCCATCATCTGGCGACCGCTGGGATAGAACCGCCCCCACTCCTGTGTCCGAAGCGTCCACTTCCACAATGCACTGCAGCGCAGGGTTGACTTGGCTAAGGACCCGGGAGGAGGAGAACTCCGCCTTCAGCGCCTGAAAAGCAGCCGCGGCCTCTTCGGTCCACCGGAACGGGACCTTAGGGGATGTGAGGCGGGTCAACGGGCCGACGATGGTGCCAAAATTAGGGACGAAGCAGCGGTAGAAATTTGCAAACCCGATGAATTGCTACACCTGTTTTCTCGATGCAGGTGTGGGCCATTCCACCACCGCCTTCACCTTCACTGGGTCCGGAAGCACCTGGTCGTGGGAGATGATGAACCCGAGGAAGGATGTTGTCTTAGCGTAGAATTCGCATTTTTCGGCCTTCACATACAACCGGTTCTCCAGCAGTCTTTGGAGGACCCGCCTCACATGGACCCGGTGCTCGTCCCTGGATTTGGAGAAGATGAGGATGTCATCCAGGTAGACGAACACAAAAAGGCCAATGAAATCCCGGAGGACGTCATTAATTAGGCGCTGAAAGACGGCTGGAGCGTTGGTCAACCCGAATGGCATCACCAGGTACTCGAAGTGGCCGTTCGGGGTACGGAAGGCTGTCTTCCACTCATCTCCCTCCCGGATCCGGACGAGGTGGTATGCGCTGCGTAGATCCAGCTTGGTGAACCAAGTCGCCCCCTGGAGGGAGTGGAAGGCGGTGTCCATGAGGGGCAGGGTGTAGCGATCCTTCTCCGTAATGTCGTTTAGGGCGCGATAGTCGATGCAAGGACGGAGGGAACCGTCCTTCTTGCCCACGAAGAAGAATCCTGCCCCCAATGGCGATGACGAGGGACGGATAATCCCAGCACTCAGCGACTCCTTGAGATAGGCGTTCATGGTCTCCTTCTCCGGCGCCGACAGGCTGTAGAGTCGCCCAGAGGGTAAGGGTGCCCCCTGGCGGATGTTTATTGCACAGTCGTAGGGTCTGTGTGGAGGAAGAGACATCGCCTTGGACTTGCTGAATACCATACCCAGGTCGTGAAATTCCGATGGCACCAGGGATAGGTCCGGGGGCGCAGCGTCCGTAGGTGTTGGGGAAGAGGATGGAGAGCAGGCAGCGGACTGTAAACAGGTGCTCATACAAAATGTGCTCCATGCCGACACCCTGGCGGACTTCCAATCCAAGACGGGGTTGTGGAGGCGTAGCCAGGGGTACCCCAGGATGACGGGCGACACAGAGTTGGGAAGGACGTAGAAAGTTATCTCCTCCCGGTGGTTCCCAGAGATGATAACAGGAACGGGGACGGTCTGATGTGTTACTCTCCCCAGGGAGACACGGGAGAGGTTGACCAGGGAGAGAGGAGTTCTTAGTGCCTGGCAGCGGATGCCCAATCGGGTTGCCAGGCTTTGTGAAATAAAACTGCCCTCCGTGCCCGAATCCACCAGTGCGTGAGTGAGATGCCCAGTGGAGTTGTGACAAAATCGGACGGGCAGCTTCAATTGGGTGAGGGGACTTAACCGATTGATGTCCGCGAGGCCCCCTACAGTGACTCGCGGACCCCGCCGTTTGGCTTCTGTGGACAAAGCTCCACCGTGTGTTGACTGTCCCCGCAATACATGCAGAGATTCAACTCACGGCGGCATTGTCTCTCCGCAGGGGAAAGCTTTGTCCAGCCCGTCACCATCGGCTCCGACTCCTCGGGGCGCGATGGTGGCGGCGTCGCCAGGGGGCGAGCTTGGAACTGGCGCGACGAGGCTCCACGAGGGCAAGAAGAAGACGACTTCCGCCCCGAGGAGCGCTCACGCAGCCTGTTATCCAAACTGATAGCTAGAGACGTTAGCTCCGCTAGAGTCTCCGGGATGTCCCGCCCAGCCAGTTCATCCTTCAGATCATCGTTGAGACTGCAGAGGAAAAGGCCGCAGAATGAGCGTTCATCCCAGCCCAATTCCTCCGCCGCTACCCGGAAGTCGATCGCATAGTCCGCTGCCGACCGGCTTCCCTGCTGGAGACTGAGAAGCCGATCGACCTGGACTGTCTCGGTACGAGAATGATCAAAGACCTCCAGGAATCGTCTCACGAATTGGTCATAAGTGAGGGTGACATAACTGGGCCTCGCCATTACGGCGTAAGTCCAGGTTAGTGCTCGCCCCTCTAGGAGATTCCCAATATAACCAATTTGGCTATGATCTGAAGGAAAGTCTCCGGGCACACGGTGAAACACGGACTCACACTGCATTATGAACCCCCGCGCTCCGCCGAGCTTACCGCTAAAGCGGGCGGGGGTCAGAATGGGCGTGAGCCGAGTCGGTGCTCCCGGAGCCTGCTGGACGGCCGCTGGAGCAGCAGGAGCCGCGCCACCCTGACGAGCCGGGGGGAACGGCTGTTGGGGGTCCAAGCGGTCCAATCGGTTAGTTATGCTGATCAACTGGTTTAGAATCACCTGTTGCTGGTAAGCTATTTGGTCCACTCGAGCCTCGAGAGTGGTAAGTCGGCGTGCGAGCCCGCCGTCTTGCCGAGCCGCTCTGCTGAAGCCGTACTGACATAATGCACGGCTCAGGAGACACACACGCAGGCTCAGAGTAGCTCAAATAGCTTTATTAACAACAAGGGTGTATGAATGTGTGTCTGCGAGATGTAAATGTGTTGGTGGTGGCGTCTGCTTCGGGCACAGAGGCAGGAGACTGTACAGCCGGACAACCCTATGGGAAAAGCACAGGGAGAAGGGTGACGGGCACACACCAACACAGGAGATGTAAAAGTTGGAGAGGAGCTTACTTGGAGTGAGCAGGTGGCTGGCACAGCAAGGACGAGGTCCGGTAGACAGCAACCTGGAGAGCCCGGTGCAGCAGCGAGGGAATGGAGACGGAGAGGAATGGTCCGTCGCCGGGGAATCCACCTGTGCACAGGGGAGCAGACTTGGAAAGGGAAAAAGGTAAGGGCTTCTTACTGCGATGCTTGCTGAAGTGTAAGAGGTAACTCACAGCAATCCAGCGAGTGAAGTCTGACGGCTTCAGGCCGAAGCCCAGGGCGAGGCGGCTTAAATCTCTCGCTGCTGATGATGTGCAGGTGTGCGTGCAGCTGGCGCCGCTGATGAGCGGCGCGGCGTGACAGGATGTAAGATATTGTGTGTTTAAAGGACTCTGCTACATTCATAGACTTTACGCAGACAGTCGAGAGACCTTTTTTGAGGGTTTTTTTTTGTTTGTTTTTATGTTCATTAGGTTTGGTTTCATAATACATAAAAAAATCCAAATGCTTGGTGTTCTTTTTTAAGTAAGTAACGTGTCCTGTTTATGGCATTTGCATAGTATGAAACTGTACAACAGAGAGACTTTTTGCAGGAAGAGACGATTGTATGTGAATCCTTATTTAGCCAACTAGATCAGATATTTATGTAAAACAGTAATAGTAATACTAAGTTCCTTGTGAGCAAATTAATTCAGACTTGTTAGTACTAAAATGGTATGCAAGAGGTGGTTACTTTTTATTTTAAAAAATGAACAATAAATTAGATTCACAGTTGTGAAAGTGCAAATGTTTGGGCACCTTACACAATTAAGCACATTAATTACAAAAAGAAAATCATCAAAATATGCTATTTGTCAAGGGGTGGCCAAATTTTTTGCATACAGCTGTAATTAGCGAGGCTAATTTTCTTGATAAGTCCAGCATTCTGCAAAATTTTCCTTAAAACTGAAGATTGTAGACAAGGGGGATAAATAGAATATGAGATAGGTGCAATGGAGTAAAGACTATTTTCTGCACACACAGTATGGCAATACAGCAAATCTGTAGTTCTTGAGAGATTGCAAGAAAATTATCATCAGTCACAACATGTGTACCTGAAGAAGGAACTAAAAAAAGAGGAAATATCTTATTGTTATAAAAATGTATTCCTATAGTAAATAACTAGAAAATGCCCGTGGAAATTTTGATAGTGTGCCCCTACTGCCTGCTGATTGTGACTTTAAGTTTGAGGACCTAATGTAATAATAGACACATGTCTGCATGCTAGATGACCTGCAAGGGTACCTGACCACACCAAATAGCACAGGTGTCATCATCTTGCATGGGCCAGGGGGCATTTACGCTGGACAAGGGACCAGTGGGCCTCAGTGCTGTTATCTAATAAAAGTCGATTCACTTTGAGGAGAAATGATGGCCGCCAACGATGTTGGAGACATCAAGCAGAACACTATGCATCAGCTGTGGAAGTTGTGTTCAATGATGAGGCTGAGTGTATTTCTCAGGTTCAGCTTTATTGCAGAACACAATCTCCATCATTCTCAAGTAGCCAAAAGAGGCAGAATCATGTCACATCACATTCTTATACATCTCGGGGATTAAGAACTCACATCACATGGTGCTTCTGCAAACATACAGTCACAATGCAACGTCTTTGAAGATTCACCATTGTCTCTCATTCTCCGATGTTCCGGGAATCCCTCCGGGGCCTCTTCTCTGAGACAAAGGTCAAAACTCACACCTCCTCGTCATCTCCTGTTGACCTCTGCCGACCCAGACTCTTTGTCCCTTAAGACGTGAAGCCCCAATCCACATAAGCCATACACTTGTGGGAGATATGAACCAAACATATGTGCCACACACTTGTGAGAAATATGAATCAAACATATGTGCCACACAGCCACTGTTGTCATCAGACCAGCCTTTGATGGTGGTGGAGTTACAGTCTGGGCAGGTGTGTCTAGCCAATACAGAACTGCCCTGCACTTTGTAAATGGTACAGTGACAAGCCGATATTACCTGAATAACATCATTAATCCAGTCATTATGCCCCTGCATGAACAACACAGGCCTAATTTCATCCTCATGGATGATAATGCTCCTGCTCATCGAGGTTGTATCATTAGGGAATGGCTGCTGGAGGCTGGTGTACCTCAAATGGAGTGTCCTGCACTTTCTCCAGACCTGAATCCCATAGAAAACCTATGGGATCAGCCGAGTCGCAGTGTAGAGGCTCGTAGCCCTGCACCCCACAACCTCAATGACCTGAGGGCTGCCCTTCAAGAAGAGTGGAATGCCATGCCTCAGCAGACAATAAGTCAACTTATGAACAGCATGCGATGTCGTTAAGCTGTTATTGATGCTCAAGGGCACATGACAAGTTTGAGACATTGACATTTTTTGTTGCGGTATACCCACCACTGTTGTTGGCTTTTGTTTCAATAAATTGTTTGAGATGAGGAAATCACCATTGCATGCTTCTATTTAAATGTCGTACTTTCATGAGATGATATCTCTGTAGTACGAACTTTCTACATTTTCCATAAATTTCACCTGAAAGCCAAATATCCATAACTTTTTGTGAGTCGTATGTGTGTATATATATGATATTTGTGAGTAGTGTATGTATATACTGTATATATACACTACCGTTCAAAAGTTTGGGGTCACCCAGACAATTATTTTGTTTTTTCCATGAAAAGTCACACTTATTTACCACCATGAGTTGTAAAATGAATAGAAAATATAGTCAAGACATTGACAAGGTTAGAAATAATGATTTGTATTTGAAATAATAATTTTTTCCTTCAAACTTTGCTTTCATCAAAGAATCCTCCATTTGCAGCAATTACAGCATTGCAGACCTAACATGATTGCACAAGGGTTTTCTAATCATCCATTAGCCTTCTGACACAATGAGCAAACACATTGTACCATTAGAACACTGGAGTGATAGTTGCTGGAAATGGGCCTCTATACACCTATGTAGATATTACACCAAAAACCAGACATTTGCAGCTAGAATAGTCATTTACCACATTAGCAATGTATAGAGTGTATTTCTGATTAGTTTAAAGTTATCTTCATTGAAAAAAGTGCTTTTCTTTCAAAAATAAGGAAATTTCTAAGTGACCCCAAACTTTTGAACGGTAGTATATATATTTATATTGCTGAAGCAAAAACTCTGGTGTGGGAGGAGTTCGGTGAGGCCATGGAACAAGACTTTTAGTCAGCATCGAGGACATTCTGGTAAACTGTCTGGCAGTTCAGGAGGGGGAGGCAGCTCCCTGTCCACACTGTGTATGGTGCGGATGGGGTGCTGCTGACTTCGACTGGGGATATCGTTGGGCGGTGGAAGGAATACTTTGAGGATCTCCTCAATCTCACTGACATGCCTTCCACAGAGGAAGCAGGGCTTGTGAACAAGGGGGATGACTCGCCCATCACAGGGGCTGAGGTCGTCAAGGTAGTTAAAAATCTCTTTGGTGGCCGGGCCTTGGAGGTGGACAAGATCCACCCTGAGTACCTCAAGGCCCTGAATGTTGTAGGGCTGTCATGGTTGACACGCCTCTACAACATTGCGTGGAGGTCGAGGACAGTGCCTTTGGCATGGCAAACCGGGGTGGTGGTTCCTCTCTTTAAAAAGGGGGACTGGAGGGTGTGCTCCAACTTTAGAAGGATCACACTTCTCAGCCTCCCTGGGAAGGTCTATGCCAAGGTATTGGAGAGGAGAGTCTGGCCGTTGGTCGAACCTCAGATTCAGGAAGAGCAATGTGGTTTTCGTCCAGGCCGTGACACATCGGACCAACTCTTTACCTTCTCAAGAATCCTCAAGGGTTCTTGGGAGTTTGCCCAACCAGTTTACATGTGTTTTGTGGACTTGGAGAAGGCATTTGACCGTGTCCCGTGTGGTTTTTTGTGGGGGGTGCTTCGGGAGTATGGGGTATCAGGCTTGTTATTACAAGCTATCCGGTCTCTACAGAATTGTTGTGAGAGTTTGGTTCGTATTGCCAACACTCTGTCGGACTCATTCCCAGTGAGAGTTGGACTCCGCCAGGGCTGCCCTTTGTCACTGATCCTGTTCATGACTTTTATGGACAGGATTTCTAGGCGCAGCCAGGAAACAGAGGGTGTCATGCTTGGTGACCACAGGATCTCATCTCTGTTGTTTGCAGATGATGTTGTCCTGTTGGCGTCATCCAGCAATGACCTATAGGTCATGGAACGGTTTGCCGCTGAGTGTGAAGCGGCTGGGAGGAGAATCGGTACCTCCAAGTCCGAGTCCATGGTCCTCAGCTGGAAAAAGGTGGATTGTCTTCTCCGGGTTGGAGACAAGCTCCTGCCCCAAGTAGATGAGTTTAAGTATCTCAGGGTCTTATTCACGAGTGAGGGGAGAATGGACTGAGAGACTGACAGACGGATCGGAGCAGCATTTGCAGTGATGCGGATGTTGTACCGGTCTGTTGTGGTGAAGAGGGAGCTAAGCTCTAAAGCAAAGCTGACAATTTAACGGTCAATCTACGTTCCTACCTTCACCTACTGTATGGTCATGAGCTTTGGGTAATGACCGAAAGAACGAGATCGTGGATACAAGCGGCTGAAATGAGCTTCTTTCGTAGAATTGTTGGACTCACCCTCAGAGATAGGGTGAGGAGCTCAGTCATCCGGGAGAGGCTCAGAGTAGAACTGCTGCTCTTCCACATTGAAAGGAGCCAGTTGAGGTGGTATGGGCATCTGATCAGGACGCCTTCTGGACGCCTCCCACTTGAGGTGTTTCGGGCACGTCCCACTGGGAGGAGATCCTGGGGTAGACCCAGGACTCGCTGGAGAGACTATGTCTCCCAGCTGGTCTGGGAACGCCTTGGTATCTTCTCTGAAGAGCTGGAGCAGGTGGCTGGGGAGAGGGAAGTCTGGGCTTCTCTGCTTGAACTGCTGCCTCCGTGACCTGGACCTCCGGAAAAGCGGTAGAAGATAGATGGATGGATATTGCTGGGGGGGCTGCGGGGTGGGCCGGGAGGGTTGGGCTGTGGACCCGGTGCCTGCATCCTGGGTCGCCCTCCCCGTCCACTGGGGTCTGTGGGTGTGGGTGTGCGTGCGTGTGTGAGAGTGGGTGTGAGTGTGGGCTTGTGTATGAGCGGATGCGGAAGTGGGTGTGTGTTGAGTGGGCAGGTGGGCCTGTGTGTGGGTGTAGGTGGGTATGTGTGATGGTGGGTGGAGGTACGTGTGTGTATGGAAGCGGTTACTTGTGGGTAGATGTCTGGGGGGTGGAGGATGTGTGTATGGGTAGGAGAACTTTGTTGGGTGGCAGGGGCTGGGCAGTCCATCTAGTGGCATGGGGGCTGGTGTTTCAGGGCCTGCTTGTCCCGGCCGCCCTGCTGTTGTGTTGCGGGGTGAGGCGCTTTGTCGCATCGCCCCTGGTGTCATTGACGGTGGGTGTGTGTTGGTGCTTGGGGGTGGTTGGGGGGGGTCATTGGCGCAGGTTGATGGCCGTGTTTCCATCGGGTTGCTCCAGGGTGGCTGTGGTTGCAGGGCGGGCTGCAGCTGTCGGTGTGCGTCTGGGATGGGTGGTCATGGGCCTGCGTGGGCGCTCGGGGGTGTCGCCTGGCGTGTTGGGCGCTGTGTGGGTCCGGCCCATTGTTCACTATTGTGACTGTTGTTGTCCATGTTTGTGTGTGCAAGATGAGTGGAAATATGTTTGGCTGCCCCATCATGTTAGTGGTGCTGGGAGCGCCGGGCCGTGATGCTGGTGGGTCCTGGGCTGCTTCCACTGGCGGCCCTCGCCCTGGGTTGAGATTTGGGGGCAGTGGGTGGCCTCATGAACCAGTCTGTAAGCTGGCTTCTGGGGGGGAACAGCCTCGCTTTTAGACCGCCTACCTCCCAGTCTTATTTCCCGCCCTCCCCCTCCCCCTGACTCTGGGTGGAATATACATCTTTTTTGTTACATTTAGGGCTTTGGGGTGGGGGTGTGCGACACTGTGTTGGTGAAGGGGAAACCTTTGCTGCGTGGTGGGGCTGCACTCACCTCAATTTTAATTGCATTTTAGCCACTGAGGGCTTGGGGGGATGGGGGCCCTGCTGCCCATCGCAGTGGCTAGCGATGCTCCAATCACTGTCCCCCCAATTTTAATTGCACTTTGGTAGTCCACACATTTACACACAATTATATCATATAACCGACACACACCCACCATGTTCTATGCGGGGGGGAGGGGGTGGGGGTGGGGGTCTTCCCCCACCCCTGTTGCCCTGCTCTTGCTGGGGGTGTGGGGGCCTGGTGGGGAGCCTGGGACCTATCATTTTGTCAAAATCCCTGGCTGCTACTGAATATATAGATATAACCAAGGAAGTGAGAGGGGGGCTGAATATGAGTCTTAAGTGAGAATGAGGGGGTGATGAATAGAGGTGGTAATGGTGGGTCGGTTTTGTACAGCGCTGTGCATGCCGGGTGGCATCTTGGGGCGCCTGCGGTGGTCTGCTGATTGTTCGCTCAGATGGGCGCCAGGGGTGGGGGTCTGCTTCTGTGGCCTGCGCCGGTGGTCTCCCTGGTCACTGCCGGGCACTGGTGTGTGTTCAGGCTTGCTGCATCTGCTTCGCAGCCGCCTTATGAAACAAAGGTGAATGAGGGGGGAGTTTGAATGGGTACAGGAGTGAGAGAAAATGGGTTGGTCTGGGTGAGTGAGAGGGGTGTGCATGGGAGCATGTGGGTGTGAAGGTGTGGGCAGGGGTGTGTCTGCGAGTCGGGAGGTGCTGGATTAAGGGGGTAGTGCCTCTCGGCAACGTGGGCTCCCCTGGGCGGAGGGACTTTTTTAGGCGTGGGGGTCCCCGGGGTGTGCGACAGAGGCGCTGGGGCGGGCCCGCTGTGGGGGTGCTTGGGGGGGCTCGTGCCGGGGGGCGCGGGCCGGTCTCTGCCCCGGGGGGTGGGGTCACTGGCCTCCTTATGCTTGGGGCCCGGGGGTGGACGTTGGCCCCGCTGGGGGGGGGGGGGGGTTGGGCGGGTCTGGGGGTGTGGGCTCACCACGCCGGCCACCAAGCAGCCTGGCATCCCTTGATCGTCCCTCCGGAGGCGGATGCCTGGCTTTGCTCGGGGTTCCTGGGGGGAGAGCTGCTGCAACCGGCCCTCCGCTCATATGTTTCCTGACAAACCACTCACATTCACACACTTATTTTGCACGCGTTCTCATATATATGCACACAGACATAAACGCACAAGTGTCTCTCCTTTAACAGGTGCGGAAACCAGACTCGTGTTGAGACATCTTCGGTGGAAGAAGCAGTTTGTCTTTTGTTTGTTTTGGTTGTTTGTTTGTTTGTTAGTTTGTTTGTTTGTTTTTGTCTGTTCCTCTCCCTTTTCTTTTCCCCCTTCACACACTTCCTTTCCCTCTTCCCCATTTTGTTGGGTCTTCCATGGGTAAAACAATTAAAATAAAGTATTAAAAGTTATTACAGGAGTTTACAACAATATACAATATACAGTTAGGTCCTGTATAAGCTCCTCTTGGCAAAGTAAATCTGTTTTGGCACAATAAGGGTGACAGATCCCTGTTCTGTTTGCCTAGCTGCCTGACAGGACAAGGGAAAAAAAAAAAGAAGATGGATGGATGGATATTGTTGAATAATTTTATTTAGTTTAACTGCTTACTAGTGCTGTAAATACTATTTTTTTACCTCCGCCAAGGGAGGAGGTTATGTTTTTAGTGGCGTTGGTTTGTCTGTTGGTTTGTCTTTTAGCAACATAACTCTAAAAGTTATCAACGGATTTTGATGACGTTTTCAGGAAAGGTGTGTAATGACATGGGGAACAGATGATTAGATTTTGGTGGGGACTCAGGTCACAATCTGGATGCAGGAATATTTTGAATATTATTTTATATATTAATATGGCACTTTTCATGTACTGCCCCTTTAAGACGTGTCCACGGAGTTATGTGCATGGCCACGCGCCTCGGCAACCCGGAAGAGAAACATTGCAGAAAAAGTGTTCAAGGGCATGTCCACCAAACTCATTTTTCCTGCTGTGGGTGGCTATTTTCCTGCCTCTCGCCCAAAGATGCTGGGATAGGCTCCAGCCCCCCCGCAACCCGAAAAGGATTAAGCGGAAGAAGATGGATGGATGGGTGGCTATTTTCTATTAACTTTCTATGTAGTCCAGCGTTTACATCTGAATTTTGCTGCATCAAACAACCTGGTACTCTTTGATCTGACACTAAAAAGATATCATGATCAAAATTTGAAAGCAAATGCTTGGAGGAACATGTTCGCATCTGTCAGGGTGCCAAGTGAGCATTTGTGCCTTTGTCATGGTCATATTTCTTACAAGTTTGTTGCGGTAGATAATATGGATACTATGTGAATTTGTAGTTGATAACTGCAAAAAAATGGTATGATACCACACTTCTGTGTAATATTACTTAATAATTATGAACCTTGTCAGTAAACTGTAAGGGAGAAGAGAGGAGGGAAAAAAACGAAAACCTACCTGAAAGATTCAATGAACCATGATGTTGATTTAAGGTGGAATTGCCCAGCCCCAATGTATGGTCAATACAGTTATGACAGTCTTGTTATTATTATTATTATTATAATGTAGTCATATAATGTAGTCATACTGTTTTTGCTGTCATTTCTCTCTGTTAATAATAGTAATAATAGTCATGATGCGGAGCACGGTGTATGCACTATGCTCTTGCTTTCAGTTCTTTCCTGATTATTTTCTGTATTTTCTTGCCTCCGTGTTATTATTTGACTTCATATTTGGGTTTGGATGTTTTTGTGATTTAAGTTTGCCAGTTGTTCCGTTTATGGAAGAATATTATTTCTTGTTAGAGATGAGCCTACCCTCATCGTTATTCTTTGTTCCTCTCCAGTATTTTGAGATTAGGATTCTAGTGATGTATATTTATTTCCTTGGTTTCCTTTTTTCTGGTTGTGCTTTTATTTTGACAGCACCGCATGCTTATTTTTTCCTGCTGTTCAAGTTCGTGGTTTGGCACAGCTGTCTAAGTATTTTGGGATTATTACCCCTCGCTCCTGTTCCCAATTGTGGTAATTCCTCCTCGCCTTATTTAAGGGGCTGTTGCACGGTTGTCTGGCGCAGCACCCTTCTTTCTACCTCAACGGTCGAACGTAAGTTCATGTTTCTCATCCTGTTGTCTGACTTAATTTCCTTGTTGGTTCTCTGGATTTTCCCTGCTTGTGTTTATTGCCAGTCCTCTGGTTCTAGATGAGTGCTTCTCGACAGCAGTTAGCTCTTGTGTTATCTTTGTGCTTTTGTGTTCTGTTGTAATTAAACCTGCAAACTCACAGCCAGCATTTGGTGCCTTTTATCCTGCCCTGAAAAGGGAGTTTATGACAGATAATAATAATGGATGCATTTACAGTTTATAGTGACTTTCATTCAAATTTTCAAGAAAGCTATGTAATGGCACATTGAACACATGATTAGAATTTGGTTATGATCTCAAAATGCATTACCTCCGCTAAGGCTCTTATCTTCTCACACAGTGTTGGCAACAATACTTCAAATCTATTGGATGGATTTGGATGAAATTTGCACCAGAGGTGGTTCTTACGCTACAGACAAATCCATTACGTTTTGGTGATGATCTGACAATGCATACCTCAGCCAAAGCTCTTACCTTTCACAGTGTGTTAGCAACAACACTCCAAAATGTCTTTGAGTCAGAACCTTCTCTCGGTACCAAAATCTAAACTCAAGACCAAAGGTTACAGAGCCTTTGCAGCTGTGGCACCAAATTTATTTAACTCCCTACCCCTCATTTTAAGATCCGCACCTTCACTTGCTCATTTTAAGAAGCAGTTAAAAAAAAGTTAAAAACCCATCTTTTTACTTTGGTGTTTTATTAGTCCTGTGCTGGTTGTACATTGGTCTTGTGTCTTTTATTGCTTACTGTTTTTTTTTTATTTTTATTGTTTTTTATTCATTTACTGTTTGATTGTATGGAAAGCACTTTGTGACCCTGTCTGTGGAAAGTGCTCTACAAATAAACTTGTTATTATTATTAAAACTAATGGACAGACTTTGATACGATTTTCACCAGAAGTGGCTCTCAGCCTACACACGAACCCATTACGTTTTGGAGGTGATCCATGAGGGTCAGAAGGAGCCTTGGTGGAGCTCTGTGCGCTGAGTGCTTTCTAGTTTACTTATTTTTTTAACTGGAAAAACTATTTTACATTTTTAACTTCTTGCACTGTGTATACAGTGGGGCAAAAAAGTATTTAGTCAGCCACCAATTGTGCAAGTTCTCCCACTTAAAAGATGAGAGAGGTCCCCAATTTTCATCATAGGTATACCTCAACTATCCATCCATCCATCCATCTTCTACCGCTTTTCCGGAGGTCCGGGTCGCGGAGGCAGCAGTTCAACCCAGACTTCCCTCTCCCCAGCCACCTGCTCCAGCTCTTCAGAGAGGATACCAAGGTGTTCCCAGACCAGCTGGGAGACATAGTCTCACCACCGAGTCCTGGGTCTGCCCCGGGGTCTCCTCCCAGTGGGACGTGCCTGAAACGCCTCAAGTGGGAGGCCGTCCAGGAGGCATCCTAATCAGATGCCCATACCACCTCAACTGACTCCTTTCAATGTGGAGGAGCAGCGGTTCTACTCTGAGCCTCTCCCGGATGACTGAGCTCCTCACCCTATCTCTGAGGGTGAGTCCAGCAATCCTACGGAGACAAAATGAGAAAAAAAAAATCCAGAAAATCACATTGTCTGATGTTTAAAGAATTTATTTGCAAATTATGGTGAAAAATAAGTATTTGGTCACCTACAAACAAGCAAGATTTCTGGCTCTCACAGACCTGTAACTTCTTCTTTAAGAGGCTCCTCTGTCCTCCACTTGTTACCTGTATTAATGGCATCTGTTTGAACTTGTTATCAGTATAAAAGACACCTGTTCACAACCTCAAACAGTCAGACTCCAAACTCCACTATGGCCAAGACCAAAGAGTTGTCAAAGGACACCAGAAACAAAATTGTAGACCTGCACCAGGCTGGGAAGACTGAATCTGCAGTAGGTAAGCAGCTTGGTGTGAAGAAATCAACTGTGAGAGCAATTATTAGAAAATGGAAGACATACAAGACCACTGATAATCTCCCTCGATCTGGGGCTCCACACAAGATCTCACCTCGTGGGGTCAAAATGATCACGAGAACAGTGAGCAAAAATCCCAGAACCACATGGGGGGACCTAGTGAATGACCTGCAGAGAGCTGGGACCAGAGTAACAAAGGCTACCATCAGTAACACACTACGCCACCAGGGACTCAAATCCTGCAGTGCCAGACGTGTCCCCCTGCTTAAGTCAGTACATGTCCAGGCCCGTCTGAAGTTTGCTAGAGAGCATATGGATGATCCATAAGAGGATTGGGAGAATGTCATATGGTCAGATGAAACCAAAATAGAACTTTTTGGTAAAAACTCAACTTGTCGTGTTTGGAGGAGAAAGAATGCTGAGTAGCATCCAAAGAACACCATACCTACTGTGAAGCATGGGGGTGGAAACATCATGCTTTGGGGCTGTTTTTCTGCAAAGGCACCAGGACGACTGATCCGTGTAAAGGAAAGAATGAATGGGGCCATGTATCGTGAGATTTTGAGTGAAAACCTCCTTCCATCAGCAAGGGCATTGAAGATGAAACGTGGCTGGGTCTTTCAGCATGACAATGATCCCAAACACAC
This sequence comes from Pholidichthys leucotaenia, assembly GCA_020510985.1. Classification (NCBI taxonomy): domain Eukaryota; kingdom Metazoa; phylum Chordata; class Actinopteri; order Cichliformes; family Pholidichthyidae; genus Pholidichthys; species Pholidichthys leucotaenia. Next base: position 402,442,663 of record CM035838.1, read on the forward strand.
CACCCGGGCAACGAAGGAGTGGCTTCCTAAGAAGCATTTCAAGGTCCTGGAGTGGCCTAGCCAGTCTCCAGATCTCAACCCCATAGAAAATCTTTGGAGGGAGTTGAAAGTCTGTGTTGCCCAGTGACAGCCCCAAAACATCACTGCTCTAGAAGAGATCTGCATGGAGGAATGGGCCAAAATACCAGCAACAGTGTGTGAAAACCTTGTGAAGACGTACAGAAAACGTTTGACTTCTGTCATTGCCAAGAAGGGTATATAACAAAGTACTGAGATGAACTTTTGTTATTGACCAAATACTTATTTTCCACCATAATTTGCAAATTCTTTAAACATAAGACAATGTAATTTTCTGGATTTTTTTTTTCTCATTTTGTCTCTCATAGTTGAGGTATATCCATGATGAAAATTGGAGACCTCTCTCATCTTTGAAGTGGGAGAACTTGTACAATTGGTGGCTGACTAAATACTTTTTTGCCCCACTGTATATTGTTTTTTTCTTATTTTCTTAATTATTATTGCTCTGAGTGCTACTATCGCTTTGCTGTTGCAGTACTGTAAATTTCCCTGTTGTGGGACTAATAAAGGATTCTTATCCCAAGAATAGAGTACATCACCTATGCAGGTAATGTAATCCTTCTAGTATGTACTGTATCCATATAACACATTACATTAATGTATCTTTCATTTGTTCACTCCTGGTTGCTCACTATTGATTTGATTTTTGTAAAGTGACCTAAATTAAATTTTAATCATACAAATCGGCTACTATTCTTTGCTTTTAGCAAAGGTGCCTGCCAGCTGCAATTATTATTTCTGTATACGTGGCCAGGTTAATGAGCACAGCTGAAGGGCACCGCAGCAATGTGCCAACTGGGGGTTCAGAATTACTGTTATTGTGGTTCGCCTCTGCCTTCTCTCTGCCTCTTCCCAGGCCCAAAGGGAATTACATCCCCTCATGCCTGCACATGCTCCAGTTCAGCCCACAGCAATTTACATTAATATATACTTCATATTAGCTTCAATGCGGCATATTCCTGGGGGGAGGTTTTTAAATGTTACGTGCTACAGTCGTAAAAAGAAGGGTTATGCCGATGACTATTCAGCCTGATGTCAGGGAAATTTATTTCAGGTTAAAATAGTCCACCCAGTTCTGTCCTTTCATCAAGACACATTTCAACCTTCCTCCTCCAAACCCTGCAGAGTGAGAACATTGTTATTTACACAGGAGCATTTTTTAATTATTCCTGAGCTAAAAGTGCTGATATTTTCCTCTTTTTGTTTCCTTTTGTTATTACGGTCATCCTCATCCCTGAGAAGTACACTCATGAATAATAGGAATAATCTGCTTCATATATTTTGGCTTTGCTGACAAACGCTAGATTTTAGGGTTAGTAACGGAGTGAGGTGAAATGCTTATTTGGGATCAGTGTCAAGTTGGCTCTTATTTACAGCACTTCCTCATCTCTCTGTTCACAGGCACCCCTCAACCCTTTTTTCACCTACATATTTACATTTGTGGTTTTGTGCTTTTTATCCTAACAGTGAACTCACTCCCTCTGGTGCTGAAACTGCTTTGTGTGATGCAGGCCAGTGACCCGCCTTCATCTTCCCACTACAGTAATATGGAAGGAGAGCACTTCAAGCTACTCTACCATGGTGAGGTCCAAAGGTCCCAAGATAACATGTCATACTAAGGACAGTGCAGCATTTATCAAACTTAATCCAGGGATTGGCAACCTCTGCTGGGGAGAGAGCCTATTTTGAGCAGTTTTTTCTCCAAAGAAAATCTTATGAGGGACAGAACATGTTTGAACCTTTAAATGAAGGTCAAACAGCCGAGGTTGGAGTATAAACTGGCCTGTCAGCATTAATAATAGGCGGCTGTGGCACAGGTGTAGTGTGGCCGACAACTGATTGGAGGGTCAGGGGTTTGATTCCCGCTCTGTCTGCAGTCTGCATGTTAAAGTGTCCTTGAGCAAGACGCTGAACCCCCAGTTGGTCCTGGTGGGTCAGGCCAGCGCTGGTATATGGCAGCTCTGCTGCCATCAGTGTATGAATGGGTGGATAGCAGGATTTGTAAAGTGCTTTGGTCATCTAGAGATGAGAAAAAGCGTTATATAAGTGAATGCCATTTACTAGTGGTGGGCGGCTTGATCCAAATATCGATACCAACGTTGGTATTGATATTGATCAATACAAGTGTAATGTGTTGCCGCTCTCATCACAGCACAGAGCAGGCACACTCAGGCTGTGTCTCAGTTCAGGTTCTGCGTCCTCCAAGTGCACATTTCTAGGCCAGATACGTCACTGTGCTGCATCCAAGGTTGTCCCATTCCATGGGCTCCTTCACATGCAGCCGACAAATACAGCTTTCAAAACCCCGAAAATGGAGGATCCATGAGGAATATTCTTGTGGCCTTAACATATTCCAGCATCCAGCGCATGGCTCAGCCTGGCTTTTTTTTCTTGGCTCAGGCAGGAGCAGAATGAAGTCAGAAACAGTTCAAAGTAAGTTTTTTGCTTGAATTATGCAGTGGTTTGAACGTAAAAACACCAGTAATCCAGAAAACAGCAACATCTGATTATTTAAGCTCATGCTACGTGACATTATTTTTTTTCTGATGTGCTGTATGCATCGCTTAATGTATTAATTCAGCATGTTAAACTGTTATTTTGTTGAAGTCAAACCTCTTTTTCCATTAATGTCAGTTTAGTAACTAATGAAATAACTTGCTTTAAGATAACTTTTAAAGTCCCGTAGAGACATCAGGAAGTTGATGTTATTTATTTGCTGATATGGTGCTGTAAAAAAAAAAACAGCTAAGGTTATTTTTAGAGAAAACAGAGCAGTTAATGAAGCTGAGGAGGGACAGGACATCTGTAATAATTTTATTATGCTGATCTTAAAAATGTCCATTACATCTGAAGTGATAATCAGATTTTTCAGATATTTTTTCTTTTTTCTGGTTTATTTCTGAGGTCCACGGTGGAGAACCTGCAGGAACCGAGGGTCAGCTGTGGAGAAAACGGGCTGGACTCAAGATTTATAAACCTGATATTTGACTGAAATAACCACAATAAAAGAGATTTGATGAATTGTTTTATTGATTGTGATTTTTTTAGCAGTTTACTTTGCAAACTGAAACAAGCTAAATAAAAATATTGCATGATTACTGTTAATAGAAAAACTGCATTTCAGTGAAGTAGTTTTTTGAAAAAGATGATTTTTGCAAGCTAATTCTAATAGAGACTTTCATATATTTATTACATGTCACGAACCGAGCCGGTTTTGTCCTTTAGGCTCAGTTCTGACCGTTCTCTGTGGCTCAGTTTTATCTGAGTGTTGGGTTATCTTTTGAATTCTTGTAGTTTCTTTGTCACTAGTTTACTTTTTTCCATACCTGTAGCCAATGTTTTGGCCGGCAGCTGTGAGGCAGCCTCCTTTGGCTTACATTCATGTGGGTGCTGTCTGACACTTGCCGGTCCGACCACGCCCCCTCTCTCATGACAGCCAGCTGGGTCTCCTCCGGTAATTGCCCTTCCCGCGCTTCTCCCAGGTGTTCTCAATCTGTGTTGCCAGCAATGCTTGTACTTAAGCAGCTCTTTGCCAGTCAAGCATTGCTGGATTATTGTATTGTCTTTCAGGTATGCTGTTGCCACGGTTCACTGTGGTCTGCCCACTGCACGTGCCGCTGTGTGAGTTGAAAGTGAGCATTGTCTCCTTTTTGTAAGTCTGCTCTGTTTTCGTACTGTTTGTCTTGTGACCACGGTACACTGTGGTCTGCCCGCTGCATGCCCGTCGTGTGAGCTATTTAATGTACCCTGTGTGGTATATATTACTCATATATTCCATACCTGCATATGTTAGAGCATGTGGAAATGTTTGGGGCAACATATGCAAAGGAACTTCACACCTCCGAAAGGACAAAGGAATCTCACCGCCGCGTGAAGACCAATGACGTCACAGGACGCGGCGGCGACAGACTTGACACCTTCACCCCCTAAGGCGAGGAGAGGTTTTCCCATCACCTCCCAAGACGAAGGGAGGAGTTAACAGGACAATGGGGGGATTAAGATACGGGGGATGTCGGCTTGTGTTTTGCATGTCTTTGATGTGTGCCTGTATTTAACCAGCGAGCTGGGCAGAAATCTTTCTCTTTTGCCTTCTGCCAAGCTCTGCACCAGATGAGACAAGATAGAAGAGTTGTTCATTAAAGACTCTGTTTTTAATACAAAACCGCCTCATCATTTCCAGCTCTTCTACACCCTGTAGCATTTTCGTAAGTCTATATTTTGGAACTGTCTGCCTTTTTGTTAATAAATGTGTTGTGGTGTAACCCTGTGCTTAAATCCGTCCTTCTTCCTCACTCCTCGGTGTGCTGTGTAAAAGCGCACGAGGAGGGTCGTGACAGAATAATCTAGCCAGTAAAGGATTTAGCGGGTTACACCCACACACTCGTTTTTCATTTTTTTTAAGTTTTCTTTTTTCTTCACCTGCTTCCTGGGATCCATGGCTGATTGGGTGGAGGGGGAACTGTACTCTCTGGGTCTCTTGAAGGACATCCTTTCGTGGACGCTGAAGCCCTGTTCCCCCGAGACCGTTCAATGGGCTCAGGACATGGCGATGGGAGTAATGAACAGAGACAGCCTTTGGGATCATCCCGAGGCGATGGAGATTCTCTGGGACATCCTCGCCCAGCCATTTTTATTTTTTTATTTTTTTATTTTTTTTTGTTACTTATTTGTACCCGTAGGTAGATTTGGTTTGCAGTCTGGTGACAAGCCACCGGTTGCCGGTCGCTGCGTGCGCGAGCGCCCTAAACCTACATGTTTTTGGTATGTGGGAGGAAACCGGAGAAATCCCGGAGTAAACCCACGCAACACGGGGAGAACATGCAAACTCCACACAGCTCACTGTTGGTCGGGGGCTGGGATCGAACCCACGATCTCATGATCCCCGCGATCCCCCGGCCGAGGGTAAACTGTGCTGCCACAGTGCTAAACCACTGCGCCACCGTGCAGCCATGCGAGGAGTTGGATAAGGAGTTTCCCCACATTTGGTATCCGCAGCCTAGCGAGGGGCTTATCGTGGAGGACGTTCTGGTGGCCGAGCCGTCTGCAGCTAAGAGGAAACGCTCCCGCCGAAAGAAGCCTCCAGCCTCTCCGACGACAGTCCAGCTTCCTCTTCCTGAGCCATGCTCTGCTCCGTCTCCAGAGGAGCTGGAGGAACGCAGACTGGTTCTCCTGGTGGAGACTGACCTCCTCCTGGAGGCAAAGCCGTGGCTCCTCCCAGAGATGGCCAGGAGGTTGGAGGAGTGTTCCCCGAGGGAACCGGAGCTACAGCCCGAGGACAAGCGTGCTCCGACCATGGAGTCTCCACACCTCCCCGACTCTGAGACAACAGCTGACGTCATTACTTCCCAGGAATTCAGGCAAGTGCTTATTCAGTCACTTTTACTGTCATCTGAAACTGCTTGCCTGATTCCTGATGAATTAGCTGCCATTCTTGACTGTCCACCTGTCTCTCCTGTTTGTCCCATGCCATCATCTATCCCAGGAGGTGAATCCCAGACGCAGGAGAGGCTGTCACCAGGGGAACCAGAGCTCATGCCGCCTGCTTCCTCTCATCTCTGCCGTTCCCGGAGGGCTCGCCATAAGAATTCTGCAAATCCTCCACCAGTCTCATCTACCTTCATCACCATGGAGACGGCTCCTCCACTGTCCTCTAGGGGGCCCGAATCCAATATAGGCACAGAGATTGATGACTGGCTCCCACCTGCAGCTGTTAACATCAGAGACCGGGAGGACAGGCAAGTGTTTTGTCATTCTATTCCATTTAATCATGATGAACCTTGTCTGTCTCCCGAGGGGGAGGCCCAGTCTCAGCAGTCCGCTGGATTCTCTCCTCCAGCTGCAACGGTTGATTTTGTTTCTATTCTCTCCGTGTCTCCCCCATTTTTCCCTGAGTGTCCGCCAGCTCCTGAACCTAGCCACCAGATGATGGAGGAGCCCGTGGCCTTGGAGGAGTTTAGACCAATGCCAGCAAGGAGTGAGCCCCCAGCTTCCCCGCTGGATCAGTTGCCAGCGTTGGAGTCCTAGCCTGGGGGCACCAGGACTGTCACCACCACCAAGCTAGCTGCAGAGGCCACCGCAGGGGAGAAGGAACCTGCGCCGGACCGCCTTGAGGCCAGGCCTGTGACGTCATCTGGCTCGACGGAGTCCTGGACGGCGGTGGAGCCCAAGTCAAGGCAAGTGCTCCCATTTGTGTCTCTTCTTTTTGTTTTGGAGCAATCTTGCCTAGCTCTTGGGGAGGAGAGTCAGGTGCAGCCAGCTGCTGCGTCTGAACTTGCCTCACCGGGCCCCCTGACTATGTCTCTTCTCCTGTTGTGTTCGAGTTTCATTCCAGGGTCGCCGGGGAGGATCCGCTCCAGTCCGAGGCTCTCGTGGACCTGGTCACACCATCGCGAGCCCAGCCCCTCTCGCCATTGAGGCCTTCCCTGGTCCTACATCCCCGGGTGCTGTAGAACTCCACCCGGAGTCTACTGTGGCTGCAGCTGTGTCCCAAGCCGGGACCACCGAGGGTGCTGCTGGTCAGCCTGAGGATGCCGCACCTCAGGCTGATGCCATTGTGGCCTCCTCTTCCTCCTTGTCTGACGCCATGGGGGTTCCCTTCCTATGGTCCGGTCACCCACCTGTGAGCTTCCTGGTGGGCAGGCCGCCTCCTGCTTCACCCCTCCAGTCCTGGTGGCTCAACAGCACTGGCTGACCACCGGAGAGACTGAGTCTCTGGGCCAGGTGGCCCGTGTTTTCCGGCAGGCCACCGGACTCTGTTCGCCGGACTGTCTGCTGGGCCTGGGACTCTGGGCAGCCCCCTGAGCCTCCACACCTTTGGACTTGGGGGGGGGGGGGGGTAATTGTTTTTCTGTTGTGGGCCCTGGGCAGGGTTGTTTGTTCCCTCCAGACCTGTTTCCCCCACTTCCCACCCTGGGTTGATTATTGTGGTTGTTTCCTGCTGGGTGGGGGAGGGGACAGGGTTTTTCCTTTCTTTTTGATGTTGCCGTGGGTGTCTGGTATCCACCCCTTGAGAGGGGGACTCTGTCACAAACCAAGCCAGTTTTGTCCTTTAGACTCGGTTCTGACCATTCTCTGTGGCTCAGGTTTATCTGTGTATTTGTGTATTGTGTTATCTTTTGAGTTCTTTCTATCTTTGAGTTTCTTTGTCACTAGTTTACTTTTTTCCGTACCTGTTCTGGCCGGCAGCTGTGAGACAGCCTCCTTTGGCCTTCATTCACATGGGCGCTGTCTGACACTTGCCTTTCCAACCACGCCCCCTCTCTCATGACAGCCAGCTGGGTCTCCTCCGGTAATTGCCCTTCCCGCGCTTCACCCAGGTGTTCCCAATCTGTGAAAAAACAGGGATGACAGCAGGCAGAGTACAATAGCACAAAAACAAGTAGTTCGGGGGTCTTCCTGCATCTAGCGTCCAGATCGCTGGCAGGGGAAAAAGGGCAAGTTCGGGCGGCCTACCCCAGTCCCAGGCCAGGAAAAACAGTACCTCTGGCGGCCGGACCAGACCGCCGAACAGAGAGTTAAGTTTGTCGGGTGGCCAACCCAGAGCGCCAAATAGGCGAAACAATCTCCCAGGCAGCCGACCCGTGTCATTCAGCCACCAGGACCGCAGGGGAGAACTCGGAGACGGCTTCCCTATTGAGAGGAATAGCGAGGGAGAACCGAGCCGATAACGGGGAATCCCAGCGGCCCCCAATGGAAGGGAAAAGGGAACGGAGGAAGGAAAAGGGGCCAGTCTGGCGTTGATCAGCGAAGGATCTGCAGCTCCTTCTCCGAACCCCACACGGACTGGCGCTGCGCTTCCGTTGGATCCCAAGCAGGACCGTGCTGCACCCACGACGGACCGCGATTGGGCCAGAACCACACCCACGACGGACCCCGATTGGGTCAAAGCTGCACCCACAACCGACCCCAACTGGGCCGGAACCACACCGACGATGGTCCCTGACTGGGCCGGAACCACACACTTGACGGACCCCGACTGGGTCAGAGCTGCACCCACGACGGACCCCGACTGGGCCGGCGCAGCACAAGGGACGGCCTCCAAACCCGAACCCGGAACCTCCAGAACAGCGACCAGAATCAACTCCACACCGGTGACCCTGGCAGAAGGCTCAGGAGAAGAAAGAGTCACCAGTAGTGACAGAGCCCAGCGAGACAAGCTCAGATGCAACGGACGGCTGCACCCGACTCGTCTCCCCGAGAGACAGGCAAAAATGCTCCAGAATACACAGAAGAAAGACAAAATAGAGCACTTGCCTGATCCCGACTTCCGCCGCCGTCCAGGACTTCGGCGATCCGGGTTCAGCAGGTAGAAGGTCCTTCTCTGGTTCCCACTCGGCTACGGTGGGCTGCGCAGCCGACATGATGGTGTCCACAGTCCAGGGATTCCCTGACGCTGACGTCCACGCCGAGGGCCCACACGGCATGGTGGCAGGGGATCCGTGACCTGCCGGGTCGGGCTGTCCCTCCGTGGAGACCCAGGGATGCTTGCTCGTCAGCGCAGGCTCCAAATTGCAGACCGCCCTCCAACTTTGCCCATGATGTGGCTGCGGGGCCAGAACCAGGTACTCCAGGGCCGCAGGCTCCTTCCTCGTCCGACGGCATAGACCTGGCGCCGAAGAACGCTCAGGAGAAGGAGACACAAAGGAAGCAGGTTCATAATTAATCACTGCAGCAGGTGGAGGGAGCTCAGGGGACTGTGAGCCCCGAACTCCACCCCAAAGGGTCAGACAAGGCAATTCACCCAGTGAAGGAAAAGAATGAAAACACACTTGCCTGCTCCGCTGAGGACCGGTGGAAGCTGCTGCAGTGGGCTTGGTTCTTCCCTTCCCCCGCTGGATGGTGACGGAGGGCCCCCCGGGAAGACGAGGAGGAGCCATTCGCACAGGATCGATGACGGGCATCGCTGGAGCAAGACTCGTGGAGGTCAAATAGGTTCATTTTGTCTTCTTTTAACTATTTATCTTTTGTTCTTATAAAAGACAAAAATAAAATAGAAAGGAGATGTCTTTACCTTCTTAACATGTTTCGACTGTACACTGCAGCCTTCGTCAGAAGAGTCAGCTGATTGCTGCCAGGTGACATTTATCAGCTGACTTTTGTAGGCAGGGCCAGCTCAGCAGATCTGTCAGATCCACCGAGCCGGCCCTGCCTCCCGCCGTCAGATGGTCTCTGGAGAATGTGATCCCAGGTGTGGGAAAACATAAAGGCCCCCTCATCTCGGTTCATGGTGTCTTTTCCCCGCTTCCTGATCTCTATGGCCTCCTTGGTCCAGCGTTTGTGTCTGTTGCTCTCCGATCCAATTATCCTTGCATTGTCCCAGTCCATGATATGATTATTTCTTTTGCAATGATCTGATCTTGCTGAATTTAATGTTTCTTGTTCTGCCTTTTCTTTTTGTGATCTTGTGAGTCGTCCTTGTGTTTCCTTCTCACATTCCTTCCGGTGTTCTTTTTTTCTTGTGGTGAATGGTCTTCCACTTTCTCCAGTGTAGGTTTTGTTGCATGATCTGCATGATATTTCATATATTACATTGCATTTTTTGTCTTGTTCTATTCTGTCCTTGGGGTGTACTAATAACTGTCTTAATTTTTTGTGTGGTTTGACTGCTGTGTTTATTTTGTATTTTTTCATGATCCTTTGAATTGGTTCCGTGATCCCTCGTATGTATGGTATAGTTATGGTGTCCTTGTTTTTGATTTCGGCTTTTGTTCTGTGTCTTATCTCCTGTTTGTTTTCTTTGTTTTTGACTTGCTGTTCCCTTTGTTTATAGCCCATACTGGATATTGGCAACGTATAGGTGCATGTTTTATGTGGTTTTCCTCCTCCTGTCTGTCTTCTTGGTCTGTGATGATGGTGGCTTGTTCATATAACGTCCTGACAACTGATAGCTTGTGTGTTGTGGGTTGTTCCGATGTCCATAGTAGGTATTGATCTGTGTGGGTTGGTTTCCTGTAGACTGTGATTTTTATGCTGCCGTCATCGTTGTGGTGGATTTTCATGTCCAGAAAGGCTATGGTGCCATTTCCCTCCTCTTCGTGTGTGAATTTTATGTTCCCAGTGCTGTCCATGCTGTTCAGATGGTCAGTGAGTTCTTGTGTGTGTCCTTTCCTAATTTTTTCCAGAATGTCATCCACGTATCTCTTCCAAAGGGTGGGTTTGCATTGTGTAGGTGCTGTGTTGATGGCTTTGTTTTCCAGATCCTCCATGAAAAAGCTGCTCATAATGGCTGATAGTGGGTCTCCCATTGCAAATCCTTCTTTTTGTCTGTAATTTTTTCCTCTGAATTGAAAATAGGTGGATTTTGCAACAAACTGTAATAATTCGGCTATGTCGTGAACTGTGAGATTGGTGCATCTTTTTAGGGTACTGTCATTATTGAGGCGTTCTTGCACTATATGTAGTGTGACGTCAACAGGTGTCTTTGTGAATAATGAAATGACGTCATGTGAAATGAGGATCTCATCTGATTCTATTTTTATATTTTTGAGTTCTTGTGCCAGCTCTTTTGAGTTTTTGCAGTGGAAATCTGATAGTCCAAGGAGGGGTTTGTGTTACGACCCGAGCGCCGGTCCTGACCGCACTCGGGCCACACATAGCTCGCTGCCGGCCTTGACAGCTGCGGATTGTATTCTGGCCTCACCGGGCTCTTATTATGAAGGCGCTCGGTGGGGCTTCCGCCTGTCAAGGGCCGTCAGCTGGCTGTCATTACTGCTCGTTAGCGTTCGCCTTTATAAGGCGGGCGCTGATGACAGTCCAATTGCAGGAGTATCGTCAGACATCATCCAAGCCTCGTCAGACATTCATTGTTCTGGTCTGGTCAGGTTCGTGTGTATATTCTTGTGCTTTGCTCGTTCATGTCATGGAGTGATGCTTTTTCCCCTTGGTAGACTCGTGGAGCTTGGTAGCTTGGTAGACTCGTGGAGCTCACAACAGCTGGGAAGAGCGTCGAGGAGGAGGGAGAAACAGCCGAGGCGATCTGGGAACGAGGAGCTGACGGAACAGCAGGGACAAATGACCTGGAGGCGGAGGCTGCTGGGTTTTCCTCCTATCATGACGCAGGAGAAACAGCTGGCTGGGAGGCAGAGTTCCTACGGTGACCCGGAACTGGATCCAGACGGGGTTCTCGCTGAGTCTTAACACGGGCTTTGTGACGATGTCTACCGACAGAGGGCGAGGCGAAGGTTGGGTCAGGAAACCGCCGCTTCTGGGCTGGATGGGTGACAGGAGCTGAATCCCGAGGCGAGGAGCAGGGATGCCTCACCGTCGGCCTCCTGCCGGAGTTTCCCTCCAGTCTGTGGATCTCCTCCCTTGTCAGGACGGCCGTATTCGGGGAAGGAGGTGAGGGTTCCTTGGCCGCCTTCTCGACCGTTCTCTCTATCAGTCCTCATTGTGCCACAATCCACGCCACTCTCTCCTTCCCTTCCGGAAAGGAGGTAAGGTGATACTTCAGTAATGTCCTCTGGGCGAGGTCCAGGTGCTTGTATGCCGCGTAGGTGGGCATAAGGAGACGGGCTTCAGCCAGGTAGCCATCTATCTCCTGAAGCCACTCGGGGCAATACCCATGCTCGAAAGCAGACATGCTAACGGAAAATACAAGCACCCAGAGAAGGGAAAAAACACAAGCACATCAAGGGAAAAACTCACGGTGACCGGCATCTCCTTCAGGCTGTGACCTACTGTCAACGATGGCCCTCACGAGCCATCAATGAGACGCCGAAAGCCAGCCGATGAGTTTGCATAATTTATTAACAAAAGACAAATGACAAAATAATGAGCCACGTGGGGCAAAAACACGAAATATGCACATGGGAATAAGACACAGACTACGAGGAAATACACTTACTGAGAGTGGGAAGTGTCAGGAATCAGAGACGGAGTTTTAATGAAGGAATGTTTGATGAGGTCACAGCCCGGAGTAAACCGAGCTGCTCCCTTAAATAGGGCTGACAGATTAATCAGCTGATGAGAACGTCATCAGCTGATTGAATTCCAGCCATGTCTGCGGAGCTCGGCTCTGATAGCCAGAAGCCCCGCCGAGACGCTGTCACAATAAAAGCCCGGAGGCCATATGGTGCGCCTGAGAAGAGAACGGGGAACTACCGGACAACCGTGCTCGCACCATGACACTGTATTTTGGAACAACCTGCCTTTTTGTTAATAAATGTGTTGTGGTGTAACCCTGCGCTTAAATCCGTTCTTCCTCCTCACTCCTCGGTGCTCTGCGTAAAAGTGCACGAGGAGGGTCGTGACATTACACACAGAGTGAAACATTTTAAACCCAATTTAATATTGATGATGATTATAGTTTTTAAAATTAAATGACAAATGGTCTAATCTAATTTACTGAGCTGAAACTGAAATGGAATCTGTTCTACTGCTGCTGAAGATCATTGAGGGTCATCATCCTACAGTACAGGACTGTGGTCTGCTTTAGAACATTAAAAACTAAATGTCAGAGCTGATATAAGACAGAACATCTAATTATTTAGCTACATAATGGTCTTAAATGATAACAGTAAACTGTTATATTTTCTACTGGTCATGTAATTAAGAATATATTTTAGAGTTCAGTTTAACTGGCATACATATTTAAAGTAATAAAAAATAATTTATCTATTTTGTGGTTTTAATTTATCTTAAGTTTCCTGCTGACTTTAACATGAGTTAAAGTCTTATTTTATCTCGTTGTGGTCCTCTTTCTGTCTGGTGAAGATTCTCCAGTAAAAGGTAAAGAAGATACCGTAATAAAAAAAGATAAAAAATAAAGTTCTCTGTCTGTCAAAAATGTCAGCAAAAAAAAATCTCAACTGATGCTGTCATGGTTGCTAGGCAACAGGGTAGTGCGTGGTCACGCAAACATACGTCCTCCAAAGACTAGACCATCTCATTTAACAGTCAAATCAGCCTTTAGATGCAGCCTACCGACCTTTGAGTGCTCTGGTCTCTAGGGCCGCGGTCTATGAGGCTGCAACACCTGAAGTGAGACACAGCCACTGGCACACTTTGCTCCTCTTCTTCTTGTGGTTTTACCGACTCCCTCTTCCTCCCTCTTGTACCATCATGTGACTCAGCAGCGCCAGGTAAACAAGCTAGAAGCAGCAGCCGCTGGCTGCTGCGCACACACATCATAGAGACGGAGCAGAAGGAGCGCCATGTGGCTATATTTTCAGGCCGAAAATGAGGCAACAGCAAACTGTACAGTTTCTACAAAGGTTGTGAAATACAGTGGTAACACAACTAATTTATACAAGCATATGAAAAATCATCCAAAAGACAATGATGAGCTACAGAAACAGAGAGAGGAGGAGAGAAATACCCCACCCCCAGACCCCGACCCAGAGGCAGAGATCATTGGCAGAGGCCTTTCAGTATGGCAGAGAATGTCGAGGTATTTTAGTCATCTTCAGCATTAGTTAATAATGTCCTGGGTTGTAACTAATTAATAATCCAAAGGAAAAATCACAAAACACTTTAAGGTCATGAAAATTCATTCAGATTTAATAATTTGATGATGCATCCACCTTAATTATTAAAAAGTATTGGTATCGTATCGGTATCAGCGATACTGGCCCTGTATTTACTTGGTATCGGATCGATACCAAATCTTTCATTATTGCACACCACTGCCATTTATCATTTTTTTTTCTCATGACTTTGGGACTGTTCTCTGAAATTTACCACTTTTGTCTCTTATAAATTTGCCACATTTTATCCCTGACATTTTCCCCCTTTTTTGTAAATTTGGGATACAACTTTTTTCTTTATAAATTTGTAATCATTATTATTATTATTTGTCATGTACCTGGGTTTGGCTTCCAAACCCAGTTCTGACTTATTGTTATGTTTTGCCCTAGTTTCCACTTGGTGCTTCAGAGAAGCTATTGGGCCTCCGCTCCCTGACAGCTTGGGCACGCCCCCTCCCCCTATCAAGTGCCATCAGCTGTGCTGTCACGGGGGTTCACACACATACTCATATTCACACACACACATATGCACACGCTCCATTCATTCCCATTCATACACTCATGCACGATCTCTGACACACCACGTACAATCAAGTTCAGCCCATGCTTTTTCGCACCGGCAATCTCTTTCCTCGTTAGCTTCAGGAGTATTTGTTCGCTGCAATTGTGGAAATGGATTGTCGGAGCATTCACCTCCATACACGGCAGCTAGCTCTCCCCGTATGAGTTTTCATCACCTGCTAATTACTCAGCCAGCACTTGAAGTTCGGTTAATCCCTTGGTGTGATTGGCTGACTTTGTTTACCCTCTTCATCCTCCAGACTGTACGGTTCACCCTGGGATCGCTCCAGCCCTGTAAGTGTCATGACAGCCTTTCCTTTTGTGCTTAGCAGCCCTGCAGCACGAGGCTGATCGCCTTTCCTTTTATGCTTAGCTGTCCTGCAGCACTAGGCTCCCTTTTTGACCAGGCTATAGAGCATCCGGCTTGCGCCCTGTATGTCTGGTGGCCGTTACTTCATCAATTGCATCTCCCTGTATTTTGTGGTTAACCAACACCAATGCTGCGCACAAGAAGGGGATGAGCAGACTGTACTTCCTGAGGAAGCTGAGATCCTTCAACGTGTGCAGTAGGATGCTGGAGCTTTTCTACCAGACCGTTGTCACCAGTGCCGTCTTCTTTGCTGCTGTCTGTTGGGGTAGCAGTATCAGGGCCAGAGATACCAACAGACTTGACAAGATTATCAAGAGGGCTGGCTCTGTAATTGGTCTCAGACCGGAGACCTTTGAGACAGTGGTGGAGAGGAGAACACTAAATAAACTGCGATCCATCATGGACAATCCTGATCACCCCCTCCACCACACACTAGACAGACAGCGAAGCACTTTCTCCAGTAGACTACTACAGCTTCACTGTCGAACGGCCAGGGACAGGAAATCTTTCCTGCCATGTGCAATTTCACTATAACTCACTATGATGTTGTATTCTGGTCATAACAATGCTGCCACACTGCACCTTACAGACTAACTGGTGCCTCACATTGCACTCTGCTCCTGATAGTCCTTCTTTGTGCAATGGGATGATTCATATGTTTATACGGGTCATCATATATTAAGCTATGATGTATATAGGTTTTATAGTTGTGTTAGTTTTTACTTTCCAAGGGTAATCCCTTTGTCTGTCATGTGTGTGTTTCTGTTGTTTGGTTGTCTACTGTCATGCTGCTGTTACACTGTAATTTCCCAGTTTGGGATCAATAAAGTACATCTATCGATCTATCTACAGTGGGGCAAAAAAGTATTTAGTCAGCCACCAATTGCGCAAGTTCTCCCACTTAAAAGATAAGAGAGGTCTCCAATTTTCATCATAGGTATACCTCAACTATGAGAGACAAAATGAGAAAAAAAAAATCCAGAAAATCACATTGAAGGATTTTTAATGAATTAATTGGTAAATTCCTCGGTAAAATAAGTATTTGGTCACCTACAAACAAGCAAGAGTTCTGGCTCTCACAGACCTGTAACTTCTTCTTTAAGAGGCTCCTCTGTCCTCCACTCGTTACCTGTATTAATGGCACCTGTTTGAACTCGTTGTCAGTATAAAAGACACCTGTCCACACCCTCAAACAGTCAGACTCCAAACTCCACTATGGCCAAGACCAAAGAGCTGTCAAAGGACACCAGAAACAAAATTGTAGACCTGCACCAGGCTGGGAAGACTGAATCTGCAATAGGTAAGCAGCTTGGTGTGAAGAAATCAACTGTGGGAGCATTTATTAGAAAATGGAAGGCATACAAGACCACTGATATTCTCCCTCGATCTGGGGCTCCACGCAAGATCTCACCCCGTGGGGTCAAAATTATCACGAGAACGGTGAGCAAAAATCCCAGAACCACATGGGGAGACCTAGTGAATGACCTGCAGAGAGCTGGGACCAAAGTAACAAAGGCTACATCAGTAACACACTACGCCGCCAGGGACTCAGATCCTGCAGTGCCAGACGTGTCCCCCTGCTTAAGCCAGTACATGTCCAGGCCCGTCTGAAGTTTGCTAGAGAGCATTTGGATGATCCAGAAGAGGATTGGGAGAATGTCATATGGTCAGATGAAACCAAAATAGAACTTTTTGGTAAAAACTCAACTTGTCGTGTTTGGAGGAGAAAGAACACCATACCTACTGTGAAGCATGGGGGTGGAAACATCATACTTTGGGGCTGTTTTTCTGCAAAGGTACCAGGACGACTGATCCGTGTAAAGGAAAGAATGAATGGGGCCATGTATCGTGAGATTTTGAGTGAAAACCTCCTTCCACCAGCAAGGGCATTGAAGATGAAACGTGGCTGGGTCTTTCAGCATGACAATGATCCCAAACACACCGCCCGGGCAACGAAAGAGTGCCTTCCTAAGAAGCATTTCAAGGTCCTGGAGTGGCCTAGCCAGTTTCCAGATCTCAACCCCATAGAAAATCTTTGGAGGGAGTTGAAAGTCTGTGTTGCCCAGCGACAGCCCCAAAACATCTCTGCTCTAGAGGAGATCTGCATGGAGGAATGGGCCAAAATACCAGCAACAGTGTGTGAAAACCTTGTGAAAACTTACAGAAAACGTTTGACCTCTGTCATTGCCAACAAAGGGTATATAACAAAGTATTGAGATGAACTTTTGTTATTGACAAAATACTTATTTTACCGAGGAATTTACCAATTAATTCATTAAAAATCCTTCAATGTGATTTTCTGGATTTTTTTTTCTCATTTTGTTTCTCATAGTTGAGGTATACCTATGATGAAAATTGGAGACCTCTCTCATCTTTTAAGTGGGAGAACTTGCACAATTGGTGGCTGACTAAATACTTTTTTACCCCACTGTATGTATCTATCTGTCTATCTATCTATCTATCTATCTATCTATCTATCGTTCGTTTCTTTGTTGTTCTATTTAATAAAATGGCACTTTCTACTTCCGCGATTGGGTTTTTCATTCTCTCCCTCATGCGCTGCACAATGGTGCACAGGGGTTTGTGACATTATTTAATTCATTAAATTAGGATAGTGCACATTAATCAACATATCAGCATTACACGTCAATATAAATATGCTGGAATTAGCACAACAGCTAAATTTCATCCAGTTCTAAGGCAGGTATCATGCACACAATGAAAAATATAATTCATAAGACAAGTTTGCAGATGTATAACAAATAACAGGACAATCCATAAGACAGGACACAGAAAACAGACAAAACGGACACATTTTACATGCTAAACCAGTGGATCCACAGACATTACTGGAGCAGTTAAGAAGCAGGATTTCCAAGAAGCCCCTGGACACGGGCATCAGTAAAGGAGACATTTTATGAATGAGTGCATGACTGGTTTGTCTTGAAAAAGAAACTTAAGTTTTAGCTAAAGGCTAGATAGTTGTCTCATTGTCTGAATGTGCTGGTAATTTGTTCCATGAATGTGTGCCTCTAACTGACGCCTTCTGACCAAATTCTGTTTTACGCCTCGATACATTACAGTGTCCTCTAGTTTGAGCTCTGGTATTTATCCTGTTATTGTGCTTTTTCTGAATAAAATGATTCATTTGGGGGGTGGGGGGACCTGGATTTAAAACCTTTGAAAACAAGGCACAAATCACTAAACATTTGCTGTCAAAATCTAAAATATTTTACTAATGACATTACAGTAATGAAAATGGGAAGGCTTTCTGTCCATTGATATTAACTGTCTTCTTGAAGAGAAACTTGATGGGTTTTAAGGTGCCTGCTGTTGTATGTGACCAGTTTGTGAAACAATATGTTATGTGGGAAAATTGTTCTCTAAAACCTGTGACCTTTTCATGTAAATTTGCAGTTTCTTAGTGAAATTTACAACTTTTTCTCTTGTAAATTTAACCCATTTGTCAAAGACTTCACTAATATATTGTATTAATATCATGATAACAGCAGTAATAGCGGTTATTGCAATAATATTCTAATAGTAATGCTCTAGGGTTGAATTGTTAATTTTCCAAGTAATTCAATAAATGCCCTATAGAGGGTTAAAGTTGCAAGTTTTTTCACTTCAGAATTTAGATTTTTTTTCTTTTGTCAATTTGCCACTTTGACAATTTTTTCTTCTAAATTGGCAACTTTTGTCTGTTACATCTGTAACTTCATTCACTCCTAAATTTGTGTTTTTTTTGTTTTTGTTTTTTTTTACCTTTAAGCACCACACTATGTAAGCTTTTCACTTTAGAATAATGTTTCCAAAATATTTTTTATTGAACATCAGCCTTTGACCGGGTAAATGTCACTTTTCTCCATAGCTTGAGTGGGCCCACATTTCCTGCTACAGCTCTGTTCTTGGTAGGAACACTGAAAGGACTACAACTATGGCAGCTATGACTGTCATGAATTGTCAAGAATTGCCCCTTGGGGCAGAAAGGAAGACCCGCATGCTGAACTGTAGTTTGTGGAATTTATTCAAAAATGCCACAAAGTCCCAAATAGTGCACCAACACAAAATCCGAACAAATAATAAGACAAACTTACACACAGATGAAATTGGGATAAACTCACCAGAACAGGGGAAGGGTTCTGGTGGAGAAGACAATGTGTAATTACGCCATAAGAACCCACGGTGGCACCAGTGTAACAAGCACTTTGAATGCCCCAGTCTCTTCCTTATAAAGCTTTATGTCTGACCTTAACTCATTAAGTCCCTAAGCGACATATACTAAACATCCTGGTGTGATGACCATGTGACAGTCATGTGACTCTGACAGGAAGTGGCCTCTCCAAAATGCTGGTATGGCCTGTGTGCAAATTTCGAGGAAGCAGCTAATTTCAAAAAGCTGTTTTTTGATACTACAGGTAATTTCAAACACATTTAACAGTTCCAATGCTTTGATAACATGTCCTATATTACATTCAACCTGGTCTGACCATATTTGTTGAAGAAAGTAATATCAAACCAGTTACGGAACTATCGCTGTAACATATATGTCACATTGGGCTTTTAGCCTTAAAATAAGAATGAAAAACCTGATGTGACCTATTTGTCACAATAACAAAAACGGTAATAATCCACCCAATTAATTTAGCTGTATCAGTTATATTAAGTTGAAATATAAGCTAAGATAAGCCTTCATTAGTCCCACAATGGGGAAATTCCAGGATTGCAACAGCACAGGGATAGCAACACTCAGAGCAACAATCAGAAGGCAAGAGAAAAACAAGAGCAGCGAGTATACATATATACATATAAATATAAATATATATATATAGACACACAGTGCGGAGCATTGTAGCTAGATGGAATAAATATATAAATATATAAACACACAGTGTGGAGCATTGTAGCTAGATGGAATAAATATATGAGTATATAAACACACAGTGCAGAGCATTGTAGCTAGATGGAATAAATATATGAATATATAAACACACAGTGTGGAGCATTGTAGCTAGATGGAATAAATATATAGATACATAAACACACACAGTGCGGAGCATTGTAGCTAGATGGAATAAATATATGAATATATAAACACACACAGTGCGGAGCATTGTAGCTAGATGGAATAAATATGTAAATATATAAACACAGTGCGGAGCATTGTAGCTAGATGAAATAAATATATGAGTATATAAACACAGTGCGGAGCATTGTAGCTAGATGGAATAAATATATGAATATATAAACACACAGTACAGAGCATTGTAGCTAGATGGAATAAATATGTAGATACATAAACACACAGTGCGAAGCATTGTAGCTAGATGGAATAAATATATGAATATATAAACACACACAGTGCGGAGCATTGCAGCTAGATGGAATAAATATGTAGATACATAAACACACAGTGCAGAGCATTGTAGCTAGATGGAATAAATATATGAGTATATAAACACACAGTGCGGAGCATTGTAGCTAGATGGAATAAATATGTAAATATATAAACACACACAGTGTTGAGCATTGTTGCTAGATGGAATAAATATATAAACACACACAGTGCGGAGCATTGTAGCTAGATGGAATGAAACAGCATAACCGTCTACTTAGTTTTCCTACATGGTATGATTATGTACCGATACATATTCTCACCCTCCATAGCGACCGGTATTTTCCTAGTTGTATACCAGAGGGGACCATTGTGTAAGTCTATTGCGTCTTTTGTATTCAATACTATTAGGTTGTCACGTTTTTTTGCTATCTCTGCGAGCAGCCCTGCTTAGGTTGTACAGTCTGACAGCCGTAGGTAGGAAGGACCTGTGAAACCTCTTGGTTGTGCACCTAGGATGTTGTAGTCTGCTGCTAAATGAGCTCCTCAGTGCATTCAGTATGTCCTGCATAGGGTGGAACTCGGACTCCAGCAGAGATGACAGTTTAGCCACCATCCTTCTCTCTCCCAATATGTTCTGCTGGTCAATTAAAAGTGTACTGAACAAATAGAAACACAAAATAATGTGAAAGTATTTGGTTTGTATTAAAAAACACTTTTTGCAAATCTGTACATAATGCTCACAAAATTTTACTATCCTATGCTGATCCCATAAAAATGTAAATGTCTTATTCTTGTTATTCTATATTCTTTTATTTCTATTTAATTTGTAATATGCAAAAGAACAAGCGCTACACTCTTCAGGATGCACTAGAGGCCATCGTGGGAGATGATAGTGAGTTTGAGGGATGTGACGATAGCTCAGATGAAGACCCTGATGACCCTCTTTACAATCCCAATAGCCAAGACAGGGAGAGTGACGAGTCAAGTGAGTGTGGTGATTCAGACAGTAGTGAATCAAGTACATCAGATGATGTACCACAACCAAACGTGAATTCAGGGCAGCAAAATACATCCGTCCTAGGAAAAAAACAAGAAACTGTCCATGGACAAAAACAAGGAACTGAAGAAGGAACTGTCCAAGGGAAAAAACAGTTTTCTTGGAGGAAGAAACCTTTTGAAACCCGAGTGCACATTCAAAGGACCACATGTCACACCTCCAGACAATCTTCTTAGTCCTCTGGAGTACTTCACAAAGTTCATAACACCAGCAATGCTTGAGTTACTCAAGGAACAAACAAATTTGTACAGTGTACAAAAATCTGCAAACCACAACAATGTTAACACCACTGTAAAAGAAATGGAAATAATGATTGGCCTTTACCTGCGCATGGGTCTTTGCCAACTGATGGGAAATCGTGCATACTGGGAAAATGACACAAGGTGTCCCATGGTGGCTGACATCATGTCACGTAATCGTTTTCAGAACCTGCTGGCAACTCTGCATTTCACTGACAACACTGATGTGTCAAACAGGCAAGCTGAAGATAAGTGTTGGAAGATCCGGCCATGGTTGGATATGTTTCGTAAACAATGCCTGGATATCACCCCGGAAGAGCACAACTCTATTGATGAGCAAATGTGACATGATTTACGACCCAAGAGACAGACGCTGACACGAGAGATACAGACAATTATCTTTATTGTGAATTGTGAGTGAAGAGTGAGTGAATGTATGGGTGTTCGTCTGGCCACTGGAGCTGAGCCCGTCTTGTGGTAACCTGGCAACCCTGGAAATACACAAGCACAAGGTTACGGTTGCACAATAGCAAAGTTCGGCGAGTATGCTGCAGGGGCTTACTTGCAGGTGCCACAACAAGAGGCTTGCTGGCTCTTGGTGTCCGTGCGACGTCGTGCTCGCGGTGTCCGGTGCTGCAGGGGTGAGGAGGAGCTCCGTGGAGCGGGGGACGATGCCTCGTCAGCTGAGGAGGGGGGTCCGCCGCCAGGGAGGTCCACTTGTGCACAGGGGATTGAACTAGTAGAGGAATAATGATGAGATGGCTTACGTGACCTGGTAAGGCAAGGCGTGGATTCTTTGATGCGAGGTCGTGGTCTTGGCGTGTTGCTTGGCGAGAGTGACAGACGACTCCGTGCTGAGGCGTCCGCGCGTTGGGCTTTTATGGCCCGCTGATTGCCACCTGCTGAAGTGAGCGCAGCTGATGTTGATGATGCTGATGACGGCCTAGCGGCCATCATGACAGTACTCCCCCCTCTAGAGGTGCCTCCAGGCACCTGCCCAATCCTACCTGGATGCGCCCGATGGAAATCGCAGATCAACTGCTTATCGAGGATCAACACAGGGCGTATCCAGGAGCGTTGCTCAGGGCCAAACCCCTCCCAGTCCACCAAATACTGAAGGCCCCGACCCCTCCTGCGGACGTCTAGGATTGCTGTCACCCCCCAGGCCGGATGGCCATCAATCATCCTCGGGGGAACAGAAGCCGCGGGGGGCGGGCACAGCGGGTCGGCAACGTAGGGCTTGACCTGGGAGACGTGGAAAGTGGGGCAGATGCGCATGTGAGAGGGGAGAGCAAGACGCACAGATACAGGGTTGACAATGCGGGAAATGACAAAGGGGCCGATGAAGCGCTTGGTCAGCTTACGCTTCTCGGCAGGCACACTGATGTTTTTCGTGGACAACCATACCTTGTCACCCACCTTGTAATCCAGGGCAGGCCTCCTATGGCGGTTGGCCACTTCAATGTTCCGTTCCATGGTCCTCAGAAGGGCTCTGCGGGCAATGGACCAAACCTGCCGACAGCATCTGGCGTGAGCCTGAACAGACGGGACCGCCACCTCACCCTCCTCCTCCGGGAACAAGGGTGGATCGTACCCCAACGATGCCTTGAAGGGGGACATCCCCGTGGACGAGGACACCGTGGTGTTATGAGCGTACTCGATCCACGGGAGATACATGCTCCACGAAGAAGAGCAGGAGGAGATGACACAGCGCAGCGCAGCCTCCAGCTCCTGATTGGCTCGCTCGCACTGGCCATTACTCTGCGGGTGGTATCCAGAGGAGAGACTGGCTGTGGCCCCAAGTGCCGTACAGAACGCCTTCCAAACCTGCGAGACAAACTGTGGCCCTCGATCAGAAATAATATCAGCGGGGATTCCATGAGGACGAACCACATGAAGAACGAGAAGGTCCGCCATCTCCTGCGCTGATGGCAACCCCCGGAGGGGCACAAAATGGGCAGCTTTAGAAAAGCGGTCCACGATGGTCAAAATAGTCGTGAAGTGGCTGGAGGGGGGCAAACCGATCACAAAGTCCATGGCTACATGGGACCAGGGGCGGGAGGGGACGGGCAAAGGGTGTAGCAGACCCGCCGGAGCCGATGATGATGTCTTCCCCATGGCGCACTGAGTGCAGGCCCGGACATAGTTGTTAACGTCCTTCCGCAGTCCTGGCCGCCAAAAGGTTCTCTGGAGGAGGTCAACGGTCCGACTCACACCCAGATGGCACGCCAGTTTGGACGCGTGGCCCCACTCTATTACTTGGCTCCTAACAGGACGAGGAACAAACAAGCGACCCGGGGGCCCCCCACCCGGATCAGGCTCCACCTCCTATGCTCTCCTGAGCTTATCACAGATGCCCCAGGTCAACGCACCCACCACACAAGCAGGTGGCAGAATCGTCTCCTCCTGGTCGGCAGTGGAGGGCGCGTCAAACTGCCTGGAAAGGGCGTCAGGCTTACCATTCTTACTTCCTGGCCGGTAGGTGATCGTAAAATTAAAGCGACCGAAGAAGAGTGACCAGTGAGCCTGACGTGCATTCAACCGCTTGGCAGTCCTAAGGTATTCAAAATTGCGGTGATCAGTCCAGACGACAAACGGCTGGGCAGCCCCCTCCAGCCAGTGTCTCCACTCCTCCAGCGCAAGTTTGACAGCCAGTAGCTCCCTGTCGCTGATGCTGTAGTTCCTCTCAGCAGGTGTCAAACGATGAGAGAAGTAAGCGCAGGGGCGGATCTTCCCGTCCGTCGGGGAGCGCTGGGAGAGTACCGCCCCCACCCCCGAGTCCGATGCGTCCACCTCCACCAAGCATTGGCGCTCCGGGTCCACCTGGGTCAACACACAGGCCGAAGCGAACTCTCCCATCAGCCTGTCAAACGCCGCGGCAGCCTCCTCACTCCAATGGAAAGGGACCTTCGGGGATGTGAGCGCAGTCAGGGGTCTGGCGATGTTCCCAAAATTTGGCACGAAGCGCCGGTAAAAATTGGCGAATCCCAAAAACCCCTGCAGCTGTTTCCTGGATGTGGGCGTAGGCCAGTCCACCACCGCCTTGACTTTATCCGGATCGGGAAGCACCTGGTTACGGGCGATGATAAACCCCAGAAAAGAGGTGCGATCCGTGTGGAACTCACACTTCTCCGCCTTGACGAACAACTGATTCTCCAGGAGGCGCTGTAGGACCCGTCATACATGCACCTGATGCTCCTCCAGTGTGCGCGAGAAAATGAGGATATCATCTAGGTAAACAACGACGAAGGAATTCAGGAAGTCCCAGAGAACGTCATTTATTAGGTGCTGGAACACTGCCGGAGCGTTGGTTAACCCAAACGCCATCACTAGGTATTCAAAGTGGCCGCTTGGGGTCCCGGAAAGCAGTCTTCCATTCATCACCTTCCCGGATGCGCACCAGGTAATAGGCGTTCCGTAGATCTAACTTGGTAAACCAGGACGCCCCCTGGAGGGAATCGAAAGCAGTGTTCATCAAGGGGAGAGTGTATTTATCCTTAATAGTAATGTCGTTGAGACCCCGGAAGTCGATGCAGGGGCGCAGCGACCCGTCCTTCTTCCCAACGAAGAAGAAGCCTGCCCCGACAGCCGAGGAGGATGGACGGATGATGCCGGAGGCCAGGGACTCCTTGATGTACGTGTCCATGGCCTCGCATGCCAGGCTGTACAGGCGGCTTGCCGGGAGAGGGGCCCCAGCCTTGAGGTTGATCGCGCAGTCGTATGGGCGATGGAGGGGAAGAGACAGCACCCGTGACTTGCTAAACACCTGGCCCAGATCATGGTAGACATCAGGCACCTTCGACAGGTCCGGGGGGGGGGGGGTGTTGAGGGAGGCGTCATCGGTACTGAGGGAGCGCATGCAGCGGACTGAAGACAGGCGCTCAGACAGAATGAGCTCCAGGCCGTTATTCTCCCAGCTTGCCAGTCGAACGTGGAGTTATGCAGCCGGAGCCAAGGGTACCCCAAGATGATGGGTGAAGAGGAGATGGGCAAGACCAGGAACCGTATTTCCTCCCTGTGGTTACCAGAAACAATCGTCAACACAGGTGCCGTCTGGTGGGAAACTGACGTCAGAGATGCCTTTGACAGGGTGACCAGATGGATAAGGGGGCGTAAGGGTTGACAGCTGAGGCCCAACAGGGCTGCCAGGTCTCTGGAGATGAAGTTCTGCTCAGCTCCAGAGTCGACTAAGGCAAGTGTGGTGTGTTCCTTGTGTTTATGAATGAGCCTAATGGGGATGTGGCAACTAGTGAGGGGCTTTTCCTGATTTCTGTCCGCGAATCCCCCTACCGTGATCCGCGGATCTCCCCTTTTTAACGGGCAATCCACTTCTCCATGTGCCCCATTCCCACAGTAGAAGCACAACCCCTGCTCCCTGCGGTGCTGTCTTTCTGCCGCTGTAAGACCCGATTGCCCCACCACCGTATCCTCCTGCTCCGGAAGCTCTTCAGATGCGGGCAGAGTGAGGAGGGAGGCCCTAGCGGAGCGAGGGCGAGACCTACTCGCATGGCCAGCTGTTTGCCGTTCTGCTGCTCGCTCCCTTAGCCTGCTATCTAGGCTGATGGTGAGGGAGATTAATTCCCCAAGTCTGTCTGGTTTCTCCTTTCCCGCTAGCTCGTCCTTTAGCTCTGAGTTCAGGCTGCGGAGGAAAATTCCACAGTGCGCTGGCTCCCCCCACCCCACCTGACCAGCTAAAACCCGGAAGTCAACTGAATAATCGGCGGCAGATCTACTGCCCTGCCGAAGTCCAAGCAGCCGCTCAGTTAACACCGCGCCCCGGTCGGCATGATCAAACACTTCCATGAACTCTGCCATGAACTGCTGGTAAGTCAACAATGAATAATTTGGTTTGGCCATGATGGTGTAAGCCCAATCTAGAGCTCGGCCTCCCAGCAGGTTGATGATGTATCCAATCTTATTCATATCTGTGGCAAAGTACCCCGGGACGCGGAGGAACACTGACTCACACTGCAGCAAAAACCCCCGTGCCTCCCCCAGTTTACCTAAAAAACGTGCGGGGGTTGGAACAGGAGTTAGGCGATGTGTGGAGGATGAGCTGGTTTGGCTAGTAGCCGCAGCTGCGGGTGCAGAAGGCGCCCCGCTAGCCGGGGGGAACGCCTGGTGTCCTTCCAAGCAATCCAGCCGGCTGTTAATCTGAGTTAATTGGTTTAAGATGACTGTCTGTTGGTGGGAAATCATGTCTACTCGTGCGCTGAGGGTGTTTAAACGGCGTGACAGCGCGCTGTCTGATGGGTCATCCTGACGGAGTCGTACTGACATGATTTACGACCCAAGAGACAGACGCTGACACGAGAGATACAGACAATTATCTTTATTGTGAATTGTGAGTGAAGAGTGAGTGAATGTGTGGGTGTTCGTCTGGCCACTGGAGCTGAGCCCGTCTTGTGGTAACCTGGCAACCCTGGAAATACACAAGCACAAGGTTGCACAATAGCAAAGTTCAGCGAGTATGCTGCAGGGGCTTACTTGCAGGTGCCACAACAAGAGGCTTGCTGGCTCTTGGTGTCCGTGCGACGTCGTGCTCGCGGTGTCCGGTGCTGCGGGGGTGAGGAGGAGCTCCGTGGAGCGGGGGACGATGCCTCGTCAGCTGAGGAGGGGGGTCCGCCGCCAGGGAGGTCCACCTGTGCACAGGGGATTGAACTAGTAGAGGAATAATGATGAGATGGCTTACATGACCTGGTAAGGCAAGGCGTGGATTCTTTGATGCGAGGTCGTGGTCTTGGCGCGTTTCTTGGCGAGAGTGACAGACGACTCCGTGCTGAGGCGTCCGCGCGTTGGGCTTTTATGGCCCGCTGATTGCCACCTGCTGAAGTGAGCGCAGCTGATGTTGATGATGCTGATGACGGCCTAGCGGCCATCATGACAAAATGGTGTCCTTCAGAAGGACACACAGCCCAATAAGACAGTATGTGAAGGGCAAGCCCCACCCTTGGGGTTTGAAAATTTGGAGCCGCTGTTCTTCCTCAGGAATCCTCTGTGATTTTGCAGTCTATGAAGGTGGCACTGGGAAAAAATCTTTACTTGGCATGGGAGGTGATGTTGTGGTCAAGCTTTGTGAAACTCTCCCATCAGACCAAAATTACAAAGTATTTGCCGACAATCTTTTTTCTTCAGCACCACTGGTGCTCAACCTTCTTCAATGAAAGAAGAATTTTATGTTAAACCTTGCTATTAAAGTCAGAGCTTTGATATATGTTGTGGAAATGCAAATAAAAAGGCAATTTTATGTTTCCAAGCAGTAAAAACTGTCAGGTTTACTTATTTTCAAATAAGGAATATGTTTACCACTAACGCCCAATGTAACATATATGTAACAACACAGATCTTTGGTATTAAAAAGTGTTATTCTGAAAAAAAAACATCAGAAATGTGTTCTATGTGGTCCATTTGGTCTGTGGTATATCCCACATAATTTTCCTTTAAGGAAAAATGGGTCTGGGTTCTTATGGGTAAAGACTGTCGCAACCAGAAATGAAAGTAACCGCCCTTAAATAGGGTCAGAAACAAATCATACAAGTAATGGCAGGTGTGGGTCACATGAGCGGGCAGAAGGTAACAATGATTCATAATTCAGACCAGCTGGGAGCAATGAGAGGGGAGCGACCAGTGCTGACAGCTGACAGGGGCGACACCCACACGGAGCACAAACCTGGAAATGCCACTGACAGCTGTCAACCCAGAGGGAGAACACAACAGTAAGGCTATAAAGAATAAAATGTCAACAAATGCAGACTAAGATATACAGTAAATACAAATTAATACAAAATAAAAGTGTAACAAAACTAAGACATAAACAGGAAAATAGAAAACAATATGAGAATAACAAAAATCAAAAAGCACAAAATACAACAAATATATAAATATAGAGAAAAAGCCATGAGACATGAGCATGGCGGAAACCTCCAGTGCTCAGCTCATGACAATGACCTCAGTCCTAACAATCAATCTCAGGGCACAACTTTAGCCACTAACAACTAAGCACAATGTGATTAGTTGTTCAGACTGAGATCATAGTCACCATAGTTGTGGATTTTTCAGTGTTCCTGCCCAGAAAAAGAAAGATACATATTGCTGGTTTAATTCTTTTTCAAAGCTACATGTGGCTCTGGAGCTGCAGGTTGCAGACCCAGCTCTCCTAATAAAATGGATACTTTCAGGTCACACAGCCAAACATTTTCTTTTCCACAAATTCAATAATAGTACAGAGACAGACATCTCATTTAATTGTTTAAGTCATGCATTGCAACCATATAGATGCATCTCAAAATATTAGAATATCATAACATTTTTCATAATTTAATTCCAAACAAATTTATTTTGTATTCCTTACATGTTAATGGAAATATTCCAAGCCTTTTTAATTTTCATGATTGTGATTTATAGCTTGTGAAAATCAGAATATTTGACTTGGAGTTTGAGAAAATTACTATTTAAAAAGTATAAATATTGCATATCTCCCTGACCAGTTCAGTACTAGGGGTGACGATATAAAAAAAGATATCACAATATTTCTCTGAATTTTCACAGTATTAACAATATCACAAAATACTACTTTTTTCCCCTTTTTAATTTATTTAAAGAGCACTTTTATAGGCCAGAAATTATTTGACTTCAACATATTCAGCAAAACAAAAAACTCTTGTATTTTTCCAGTTCATAAATGGTAACTCAGATTGAGTTTAAGATTCTGTGTCAAATATTCCAACAAAAAATATACAACCATATCTGAAGCACAGCTTTAGATGTAATATAAGCAGCAGACGCCGGAATCCATATACTCAAGGTAGGAGCCAGTCTTTCAGACATCGATATAGTTGTTGTTAAAATGTTTGAAAAAGTGAATTCTCTCCTGACATACATGTTGAATGTTTAGTAACAAGTAACCAAGAACTATAGAGAGAGCAATGATGTGTTTACAGTGAGATGAGCAGTTCTGCTCTGAGGAAGAGGAGGGCCACAGGAAGTGCCATTGTGTCCTCAACCAAGACTAGCAGAACAGCCACCACAGAGAGGAAAACAAATGGCAACAGCCGAAGGACAGCTGTCACGGGGAGAGCATCAGTTGCAGACATCACCCTTCCCATAGAGACTATTGACATGATGGACAATGTGGAGGAGGTGGTGGATCTCACCAGTGAGGGAATTGAAGGAACAGTGGTCGACCTCACAACCAACGACTCAGTGCTGCTTGTAGAAGATCCTCAGAACAGCAGCCTTCCTGCAATGGAGAATTTTGTGGTGGTCAGCGACGATGATGACGACATGTGGGCCGTCCTCAACTTGACCCATATAGCTCCATCATCTGCAGATAGCCCCCGGCCCACTCCAGGAATGGTCAGCTGTCCCATCTGTATGGATTGATATGCGGAGATCATCAGATCTGATTGGTCGTCTCCACCCGCTGTGGCCATGTGTTCTACAGCCAGTGTCTGAGAGATGCCCTAAAAATGTCGCAGACCTGCCCAAACTGTAGAGTGAGACTCACCTCCCAACAGTACCACCCCCTCTACATCTGACATCACCCCCTCAGCCTGCTGTTACCATGACAGCAACAACATGCTGTCATCCCAACTGCTTGGAAGGTAGGAGTGGTAGGACCAATTTTCAAAATGGAGTAAAACTACAGACCAATCAGCATCTTACCTGTCATCTCCAAAATAATTGGAAAATGGGTGGCCACACTATTATGTGAACATCTGAATTATGGAAACACCCCCCTGCATCATGCACAGTTTGGGTTCTGTGCCCACCACTCAAGAGAGTCTGCAATAAGCTTGTTCCTAGAGAAAACTAAATCTTTCTTAGATAAGTGCAATTGTGTAGGGACTGTGTTTTTAAATCTGAAGAAGGCGTTTGACACCATTGACCACAACATCCTTCTAACCAAACTTACTCAGTTTAACTTTTCAGAACATGCTAGCAAATTGATGAAATCTTATCTAACCGACAGACAGCAATGTGTAATGGTCAACAGTGTCAAATCACCATATTTGAAATGTCAAATGGGTGCCCCACAAGGCTCCATACTTGGACCAATATTATTCTCCCTATACATAAATGATCTACCAAATACATGAAGAAACATTCATATACAAATGTATGCAGATGACACGGTAATATTCACACCTGCAAAAAACACCCAAGAAGCCACTTGTATTCTTACAACAGCAATGATCCAAATCCATGACTGGCCGAATAAATTGTCTCCTACTAAACACTAAAAAAAACTGCATGATAAAACCCAGCGCTACAAAAACAGCTTTGTTCCTGCTGCTGTTAAGATAAGATAAGATAAGATAAGATAAGATAAGATAAGGTAAGTCTTTATTAGTCCCACAACGGGGAAATTCCAGGATTGCAACAGCACAGGGATAGCAACACTCAGAGCAACAATCAGAAGGCAAGAAAAAAAACAAGCAAGCAAGAGCAGCTAATATACATATGTACATATTACTATAAAATATATATATACACACACACAGACACACAGTGCAGAGCATTGTAGCTGGATGGAATAAATATATGAATATATAAACACACAGTGCGGAGCATTGTAGCTAGATGGAATAAATATGTAAATATATAAACACCCACAGTACGGAGCATTGCAGCTAGGTGGAATAAATACGTAAATATATAAACACACACAGTGCGGAGCAATGTAGCTAGATGGAATAATATGTAGATATATAAACACATAGTGCGGAGCATTGTAGCTAGATGGAATAAATATATAGATATATAAATATAAACACACCCAGTGCGGAGCATTGTAGCTAGATGGAATAAATATGTAAATATATAAACACACACAGTGCAGAGCATTGTTGCTAGATGGGATGAAACAGCATAACCGTCTACTTAGTTATCCTACATGGTATGATTATGTGCCCATACATATTCTCACCCTCCATAGCGACCGGTATTTTCCTAGTTGTATGCCGGAGGGGACCATTGTGTAAGTCTATTGCATCTTTTGCATTCAAAAAACTATTAGTTTGTTACGTCTTTTTGCTATCTCTGCGAGCAGCCCTGCTTAGGTTGTACAGTCTGACAGCCGTTGGTAGGAAGGACCTGTGAAACCTCTCGGTTGTGCACCTGGGATGATGTAGTCTGCTGCTAAATGAGCTCCTCAGTGCATTCAGTATGTCCTGCATAGGGTGGAACTCGGACTCCAGCAGAGATGACAGTTTAGCCACCGTCCTTCTCTCTCCTATCTCCTCCACCGGATCAAGGCGCTGCCCCAGGACAGAGCTAGCTTTCTTGATCAGTTTGTTCAGTCTCTTCCTATCGGCTGCAGTAATGCCACTGCCCCAGCAGACCACCCCAAAAGTGATGGCTGATGCCACCACCGTGTCATAGAATGTCTTCAGCAGCGCCCCTTGTACACCAAAAGACCTGAGTCTTCTCAGCAGGAACAGCCTGCGCTGTCCCTTCTTGTAGAGTGCGTCAGTATTGTGTGACCAGTCTAGTTTATTGTTCAGATGAACACCCAGGTACTTATAGGATGTCACCATCTCGATGTCTGTTCCCTGTATATATACTGGTGCTGTGAGGCACCAGTATATATACAGGGAACAGTCCACCACCATACAGGCGGCAGTCCACCACCAGCTCCTTAGTTTTCCTTGCGTTGATCTGGAGGCAGTTCCGATGGCACCAGTCCACGAAGTCCTGGATAAGCCCTCTGTACTCAGCTTCATCTCCATGAAGCTGAGTACAGAGGGCTTCATCCTTGTACTCAGAGTACAGAGTTGTCAAGGCTTCATCCTTGACAACTCTTTAACTCTTCATGTTAAAGAGTTGAACACGATGTAACAATATATTGCACATAATTTAGTTACCTATTTATTAATTTTATTTTATATTTACTTATTTTTGTAGTTTTTTTTATTTGGGTTCTAAATCTTTTATTGGGTTTTAGACCTCTGTACTCAGCTTCATCTCCATGAAGCTGAGTACAGAGGGCTTCATCCTTGTACTCAGAGTACAGAGTTGTCAAGGCTTCATCCTTGACAACTCTTTAACTCTTCATGTTAAAGAGTTGAACACGATGTAACAATATATTGCACATAATTTCGCTAGGCTGTGAGTAATTGTAGCGTTTCTCTGTGCAGTTGTTCCGCCTCGCTGGTAGCGTTTCCCTTTGCGGCACAACTGCTACGCTTTCCCCATACAGCCTACCATCACTATTGGACTCTTTGTTAGTCTGGGCTGCCCAGCCATTTGTATGATTTTCCCTAAACTTGTTCAGTAAATGTGTGTGTGGTAACCCCTACACTTAACTCCTCGTTTCTCCTTCTCTCCTCCACGCGCAATGATAGGGCGCACGGAAGGTTTATGACAGAATGATCCAGTCCGTCAGAAGGATTTAGCGGGTTAACCCACATATCCCTTTTTCCCCTTTTTTTCCGTATTTTGCTTGTTGGGACTTGCTTGGTGGAGATGTCGTGGGGCTGATGATACCCAATGAGTCTCGGCTGGGAACGCTGCCGGGATCTTATCGACATCAACGGCCTGATATCCATGGCGAACGTATATTCCACTCCAGTGGACGTCATGTGGTATGTTAAACTGGCGGAGGCAGAGGTTCAGTGATGCCCTCAGCTCTCCGAACATCCCAAGGGAGTTGAGCGGATATCCCAGCTGGCAGCGCTCCAACGTGAGTACGGTGAGAGGGGGAGGAAATCCCAGAGAAAGACCGGGCTCGCGCAGAGGGGAGGGCACTCCCAGGACGCCGCTGAGACTGTCCCCCGCCAGCTCTGCACGCTCGCTCACGCCAAACCCAACCCAGCAAATCAAGGACAGCGTCATTCCGCATGGAAGCGCCGGGAGAGGCCCTTTCCTCCGCCAGCCGCCATTGTTTCTCCG
The DNA here is from genome assembly GCA_020510985.1 of Pholidichthys leucotaenia. Taxonomy (NCBI): domain Eukaryota; kingdom Metazoa; phylum Chordata; class Actinopteri; order Cichliformes; family Pholidichthyidae; genus Pholidichthys; species Pholidichthys leucotaenia. The sequence goes on from CM035838.1 coordinate 402,475,661, forward strand.
TCAGCAGTGAGGTCCGCTGAGGTCACCCCGGGAACGCCCACCTCCGTTGCCATGGAAAGGGCAACTCCTCCGCATGTAGAAGAGGGCCGTTTCACCATGGACACAGAGAGGGACGACAGCCTGCCAGCTACAGCAGCTAACATCAAGGACCGGGATGACAGGCAAGTGTTTTGTCTCCGTTCTCATCATGACAATAATAAACCTTGTGTGTCTCCCGGGAGAGGGGCTCAGTCACAGCAGTCCACTGGGCTCCCCCTACTGGCTGTAGCTAATAACTCCTTTTCTACCTTCTCTGTGCCTCCTCCTTTACTTCCTGAGCGCCTGCCAGTCCAAGAACTGAGCCACCAGATGATGGAGGAGCCGGTGGTTTCGGACGATCCCTTCCCGGAGCAAGCACGGAGAGGTCCCTCTGCAGCCACGCCGGCGGACAAGGAGTGGGCGAGTCTGCTCGCCTTTGTCAACCGCCGGGTCGAGGAGGAGCGCTGTGTGAGGGAGGTCCGAGGACGCTGGCTGTGAGGGTTCCACCTCCTATGCCTGCTCAGCCCACGGAGTCACCATCTGACGAGGAGTGGGCAAACCTGCTCGCTTTTGTCAGCCGCCGGGTCGAGGAGGAGCATCGAAGGACCAGGACTGCCACACCAACCCGCCAGCTAGGAGACACCGGGAGAACTCCTCATCGCCTTCGGCAGCCCTCTGCCCTCCAGCTGCCGTGAGATCCGATGAGCTCACCCCGGTAACGCCCTCCTCCATGGTCGTGGAGACAGCTCCTCCGGCTCCAGCTTCGGTAGAACTGTCGGAGGGCATGTCAGTCCGTGGGGGGGGACGCGGGAGGGGTGAAAAAAAAATGTGCTCCGCTCTGAGTCCCAACACGTTGAACAGCCGTAAATCGTGGGCACACAGGCTGGTGTGTTTCATGCGTAATGGAACAAGACGGCGATCGGCCGGCTTTAGGGAGCGAGGTGCGGGAAAAGCGCTGTGCAGGAGGAGGGGGAGAGGGGTGGGAGTAAGTGAGTGCCGGCCCGGGACATCAAAGGTGTCTGGGCCGCACAAAAATTGCGTGTGGTTCCACGATGGTGGGGGACTTTCCCGTTAAATAATAATAATAATAATAATAATAATAATAATAATAATAATAATATATTTTATTTAAAAGCGCTTTTCAAGACTCAAGGACACTTTACAGAAATAGATAAAACACAGTATCAATAAACAACAAAAACACAAAAACGACAATCATAAAAAAAACCATGGCAGTTACAATGAAAATGCTAATCTGAACAGGTGAGTTTTGAGAGCGGATTTAAACTGAGGAAGGGAGTCAATGTTTCTGATGGCAGGTGGGAGTGAGTTCCAGAGTTTGGGAGCAGAGCGGCTGAAGGCTCTACTCCCCATGGAGCTGAGTCGAGTAGGAGGGACAGCGAGGTGGACAGAAGAGGAGGATCTAAGGGAGCGGGTAGGGGTGACAATGTGAAGGAGGTCAGCCAGATAAGGAGGGGCAAGGTTATGAATGGCTTTGAAAGTATGAAGGAGAATTTTGAAGTCAATGCGACCGGGAGCCAGTGAAGTTGCAGGAGAACAGGGGAGATGTGAAGGAAGGAGGGGGTTTTGGAGATAACACGAGCAGCTGAATTCTGGACCAACTGGAGCTTGTGAAGGGATTTCTGAGGGAAACCAACGAGTAGGGAATTACAGTAATCTAAACGGGAAGTGACAAAGCTGTGTACAAGAATAGAGGTAGTGTGGGGGGTGAGCGAAGGGCGAAGACGATTAATGTTGCGAAGATGAAAATAAGCAGACCGGGTAATGTTATTGATGTGGGAGTGAAAGGAAAGAGAACCATCGAGGACACCCAGACTCTTGACCTGAGGGGAGGGGCAAACTGAGGAACCGTCGATAGTGAGGGAGAAACTATCAATTTTTGATAATGTGGATTTGGTGCCGACTAAAAGGATTTCTGATTTATCACTGCTGAGTTTGAGAAAGTTTGCGATGAACCAGGTTTTTATTTCAGAAAGACAATTGGTCAGGGAGGAGGGAGGGAGGGTGGAATTTGGTTTGGTGGAAAGGCAGAGCTGAGTGTCATCTGCGAAGCAGTGGAAAAGAATATTGTATTTACGGAAAATAAAACCGAGGGGGAGGAGGTAGATGATGAAGAGGGAAGGCCCCAGGACTGAGCTCTGGGGCACACCAGAGGAGACGGGGGATGGTTGAGAACGAAAGGATTTGAGTTGGATGAACTGAGTACGGTCATAGAGGTAAGAATGAAACCAGTCAAGGGGAGTGCCAGTGATACCGATGGAGGACAATCTGTTGAGAAGAATGGAGTGGGAGATTGTGTCAAAGGCCGTACTCAGGTCAAGGAGAATGAGAATAGAAAGCAAACCAGAATCAGCTGCAATAAGGAGGTCGTTAGTGATTTTCAAAAGGGCAGTTTCAGTGCTATGGTGGGGGCGAAAACCCGATTGAAAATCTTCATACAGGCTTTTGTGGGATAAATGGGAGTGCAGTTGAGAAGTAACAACCTTTTCGAGAATTTTGGAAATGAACGGAAAGTTAGAGATGGGACGGAGGTTATTGAAATTATTGGGATCTGAACCGGGTTTTTTAAGGATTGGGGAGACAGCAGCAGTTTTAAAGGATAAGGGAAATGAACCAGTGGTGAGTGAGGAGTGGATGATAGCAGTGATGAGAGGGAGCAGTGAGGGGAGGCAGAATATGACCAAGGCTGTAGGAAGGGGATCTAGAAGACAAGTGGATGGCTTGGATTTATAGATGAAGTCGGAGATGGCAGAGTGGTGGGAAGTTGAAAAGAGGAGAGTGAAGAACTATAGGAGGGAGGTGCCGAGGGGGAGGGAGAAGAGGGAATGGGACACAGGTGCTGGTGGATCTTTTCAATTTTCGCATTAAAAAACAAAAGGAGGGAGTTGCAAGTGTCCACCGAGTACAAATGGGGGGGTAGGAAGTCCAGGGGTTGAAGAATTCTGTTGAGGAGTGAAAAGAGTGTTTTGGAATTGCCATGGTTGGAACAGATGAGACCAGAGTAATAAGCAGATTTGGATTGTGCAATGTAGTCCTTGTACTGTGAAATATGAGTTTTGTACATGTTAAAGTGAATAGTGAGACCAGTCTTTTTATGGAGACGCTCAAGCTGGCGGCCTTTAGCTTCCATGGAGCGAAGTTGAGGGGTAAACCAGGGGGCAGAGAGGGAGAATGAAACAGACCGGGTGCGGAGAAATAGACTTAGACTTAGTCTTAAAGGCCAAATGTCACGTAACAGGGTCCTTAAAATGTCTTGAAACTAGATATAAAAGGGAACCGATCCGTTCGGGTCTTGGTGCATATGCTTCAGTAACTCCGGAATATTCGTTAATTTAAAACTGCCGCGCTTGGCCTGACGTTTCTACTCACGGCCCCCGGAATCGCCTGGGGAAGAAGGCGGAAGTGACGAAATTGATTGTACCTTAGTTTGATGCTTGGGGTATCCCGATTGATTGTTTATATAGAGACTGGAAGATTGAAGTGAGCAACAAGAAAGAAAAAATTGGATATTTCACCCATACCTTAAAACAGGGCTATAAGGGACAGCTGGGTAATAAGGGACACTTTTCTGGGAAATGTTTTCATACCTGTCAAGTGATACGTTTTCGCCGTATTTTAATACCGTAAAATGCGGCTATAAGGGACGGCGGAGTAATAAGGGACACTTTTCTGGGAAATGTTTTCATACCTGTCAAGTGATACGTTTTCGCCGTATTTTAATACCGTAAAACGGGGCTATAAGGGACGGCGGGGTAATAAGGGACACTTTTCTGGGAAATGTTTTCATACCTGTCAAGTGATACGTTTTCGCCGTATTTTAATACCATAAAACGCGGCTATAAGGGACGGCGGGGTAATAAGGGACACTTTTCTGGGAAATGTTTTAAATGTAATTCGTGTTGTTATTGTCAAATATTTTAAGGATTCATGGATATTTGACAATAACAACACAACTCGGCGTCCGGCTCAAAATAAAAAAAGCAGAATTCTGGATTTGGAAGGCGATGCCTTTCTGTTCCGCAGCCGCAGGACAGCTGAAAGTGTTAGGCCATCAGCCTAATGACTTCTAACAGTAGTGAGAATAGCTCCCGCTGAGCGATCTGCCCGCCCCGGCCATCAGCCTAATGATTGAGTCCACACTTCTCAATGTAGTGAGAATAGCTCCCGCTGAGCCATCTGCCAGCACCCTAGCTGTTGGGGTCTCACACACACGACGTGTTCCTCAACACACTCAATTTTTTTTCCCGTATATTTTTCTTTTGGGCGTACAGAAATGGCAATACGCCCGTATTTGCTAAAATTGCATTTTCCCCGTATTAAAATACGGCGAAAACGTCTCTCTTGACATGTATGCGCCTCCATTTTCATATTGATCTGGTCAATTTCTTGACAGCAGTGGCTCTCCTCCACTGTAATAATAATGGCTTCCGAAAAATCAATATTTATGGGGCCCCCTCGACAGACCCCCTTCGGCTTCCCAATTCTGGAGGCAATTAATGTCCAATTCAATGACATTTTCCACTGGTTCTGCTCTCTGGTCATCGTCGGAACTGTTGTCATCAGACAAAGCATCTGATTCCGTCTCGGACGGCTCGAACCTGTAAGGTTCTATGCCTCTGTCACTGTCTGAACCACTGACAAAAAAAAGACAAAAAAAAAAAAAGACAAAACTAAACTAATTTGTTCACAATCGCTGTCACTTTCCATCATGATTGTCCAATGTTGATAAGTGTGAATGTGGATAGGCAGGGCAGCCAGGGTGAAATTTGTGACATCAAAATCATGGCCGCGGTCTGGATTGGCTGTCACAAGCCAGTGAGCAAGGCGGGGCCTTCGCCTGGTGTATTTTGTGCAATTATGTAAATACGGGTGGGTGATATGGTCTCCGGTATGAATATTTGGTTTAAGCTATGTGTATTTTATCAAAATTCGTTGTCATTTAGAAAAAAAAATTACGTGACATTTGGCCTTTAAGATAAGATCAGCCTTTATTAGTCCCACAACGGGGAAATTCCAGGATTGCAACAGCACAGGGATAGCAACACTCAGAGCAACAATCAGAAGGCAAGAAAAAAAAAGCAAGCAAGCAAGAGCAGCTAATATACATATGTACATATTACTATAAATATACAGTATACTGTATATATACACACAGACACACAGTGTAGAGCATTGTAGCTGGATGGGATAAATATATGAGTATATAAACACACAGTACGGAGCATTGCAGCTAGATGGAATAAATATGTAAATATATAAATATATATATAGACTTAGACTTAGACTTAACTTTATTAATCCTTTTGGGATAACTCCCTCTGGGAAATTTAAAATTTCCAGCAGCATATAATAGGAGCATACAGATCAGAAAAGCAAAAAAGAAAAACTAAACACTTAACATAATATACACAATATAAATACAAGGCTAAATATGGCTTGTACAAGTATGGTTAAGTTAAGGTTATTGCACTATGAATGCCCTACTGTCCTCTGTACTCTATGTCCCCCCCCCCCCCCCAAGTGAGGAGTTATAGAGTGTGATGGCATGGTGGACAGAAGAGTTCTTGAGCCTGTTGGTCCGACACTTGGGAAGGAGCAGTCTTTCACTGAACAGGCTCCTCTGGTCACTGATGACGGTGTGCAGAGGGTGGCTGAAGTTGTCCATTATATCCAACAGTTTATCCAGAGTCCTCATCTCTGCCACCATCACCAGGGTGTCCAGCTTCGCGCCGACCACAGAGCCGGCCCGCCTGATCAGTTTATCCAGTCTGGACGCATCCTTCTTGGATGCGTCCAAGTCCGAATGTGGAGAAATGTGGCGGAGATCCACAGCGGCTGTGAAAAAAACATTTTATCTGACTCCTCCCGCGGCTCGATCCAGCGAGGATGTGGGGGAGGTAAGCGGCCAAATTCCCCGAGGATGCATAGCGGCTGTGAAACAACTGCAGCTGTGTGAGGGTGTGAGGCTTTGGCTTTAGGTGCGGGAGCAGCCCTAAAGTCATCGGGGAAAGCAATCGGCTAAATTCCCCTTGTGTGCCGTGGCTGAGAAATCCATACAAAGTCTTGTGTGCGGTCTGCACGTATGCTTCAGGTGCACGAGCAGCCCTAAAGGTTCCGAGGGTGGCGATCGGCTGTTTTTCTCGGGCATGTGCAGTGGCGGAGCACGATGTATCAGTCTGTGGAGCCGGTTTTGTCCCATGTGTGGCGCGCGCTTGGCGCAGTGACCACATAGCTGGCAGTTGCACTGTCCTCGTAATCCTGCGATGTGCGTGGTGCTTCTGTGCGTGGGAGGTCCGCTGTCCGGAGTTTAGTCAGAGTCGGGGAGCTCGGTGGAAATCAGCACAGTCGGCGTCGATGACTGTCCCCGTTCAGGCTGCTTCCTTCGTTTGCTCTTGTTGTTCATGGTGTGTTTTGGTCCCAGCGCTGCGCTCCGGGGAGGATGAAGAGGTTGCAGGCGTTCTCTGGTCCTCTGTGTCCACAGTGCAGTGAGAGGGAGCAGACGGTCATTCTCCCTCGTCAGGTCACCAGTGTGGAGGTAAAAGATCAGAAGTTTGCGTGTTCAGATCACGTCAGGGTCACCAGTGTGGAGGAACAAATAAGTTCAGGCAAGGGACGCACCATGACGCGTGCTGAGGCTTCCCGTCCGGGTCATCTCCGGGGTGTTCGCCTCGTGTTCCATTCTTTGTCAAGGGTCACCAGTGTGGAAGAACAAATAAGTTCATGCGAGATGCGACGAGCTGGAAGGTTTCAGAGTTTTATTTCCTCCATCATCAAGAGACACACTGCAGTGCTGTGCGCTGTGTTGTACTGTGTGTGTTCTGTGTGAGGCATGTAAAGTAAGCTGTTTTATACAGACAAGAGAGAATGCATGGCACATTTGCATATTGATATATGACGGGATATATATCATATTGATTGATTGATATCAGTCAATACATATCAATCGCGTGATTAACTGGCACCCAGACTTCCTCTCCTTATTCCAGGGATGTATAACAATAGCCATTGTTCTGATTGTCTCCTAGGGGCTCTCTGTCCATATGCAAATTGTTCTGCTTCCTGCCGCCTAGCTGAGTGTGAAGGCTGAATGTCCATGTAGATTGTGGTGGGTCACCACAATATAAAAAAAGTAACAGTTTGCTTTCTAAGGCTTAACGACTTAAGAAAGATATCAAATAGTTGTTTGTTTTGGGGTTTTTTTGCCTTTGTTGCACTGCATTGGAATGATATGGATTTGATATTAGCAGCTTCATCATGCATTCATTTTTAAATTATCACAAAATATAGATCAATAAAATTTTGAACAATTGTCAGAAAAGGTCTGTACGTGTTAAGTTAAATAAGCATTCAGGGCATGACAGCAGCATGAGCATTTTGATTTCGGGGTAAAACAAACAGCTGCAGCTGTCTGTATTTACCCCGACATTAAAACACCTAAGCATGGTGTTGTGGTTTTTTGTAGCTCTGACTAGATTCTACGTCTGCTCTGAGGTAAATTTGATTATGTCCAACATATTTTAACAAAATGCAACTGACTTTATTGCGGTGGAAACATTGACATATCTCAGAGCTTTTATTTTTTTACAGCATTAGCATTTTGGCAGCAGAGCTAACGGAGCTACTGTCTGTGAGGCCACTTTTTAAGGTCATTTTCCTATCCCTCGATAGTCGTGGGAAGTGGTATGATTATATTACTCTTTGTGAGGTGCAAAAGGCTGTGTTCCTGCATTTTTGATGCCAAAGTCATTGTTTTTTAACAAGGAAAGTGTCCCATTTCCGTGACAACCCCACTTTCTAAACTAATACCGGACGTTGCGCCCGTAATTCACGCAAGGAATCATGGGGGCTAGGAATAAAGTGGATAGAGAACTAATAATTACACAAGGGAAACAGCTAGGGAACACAGGAGCAGAGCGTCAAGTTCATAAGGTTATACTGTATAACACAAAATGTAAAGTCAGGATCATTACAAAATAAGCACAAAATCAGGTTACAAACTAAGCCAGAACATAAACACTTTCAGAAGAAAACTAAGAACACTCAAAGTTAACTAGGCAAGACTAACACAGGAGACACAAAACTAGTCTAAGGACAAGGGAGACTGACTAGACAAGGATTACACGGGAGTACTCATAACAACCTAGAACAGAATAAATCATAAGTCCAAAATAATACAGAGACAGCTCAAAGAGTCACATTACAGATTGCTGTTATAATGGTGTGTTTAACTGTAAGGGTAGATCAGTTTTCTGCCGAGGAAATGGACATGTGTGTGCACAAAGAGAAAATGCACAAGGACAACATTTATCGAAGCACCAAAGTTCCACATAAGCCTTTTGAGGTGAAGCAGGTGTGGAATGAAGTATCGCTGAGTGTGTCCTAGTCTTCTGGCACCCACAAGTTTTTAAAAGTGCCTCTTGAGTAATGATTGATAATGTGCCACTGACTTCAGACATACAGAATCAGAATCAGAATCAGAATCAGGTTTATTGCCATTGTTCATGTAGTACACAAACTAGGAATTTGTCTCGGTACAATGCTGCAACATTAAACATGATAGGATAAGAGAAATAAACTATACATGTAATAAAGTGTAGGATAAGATTAAGTGATACTGGTCAACAGTTAAAATATATATTAGCCAGCAGCAGATACTGTGGAGAACTATATAGTGCAGTCGGTAATGCAGGAAGAAAAACAATGATGATTGACATGAGTCTGGTTGAGCTGCTGTACATGGTGCACGAGAGTCAATAAGTCACTTAGTGTTCAGCAGTCTAATGGCAGAGGGGAAGAAGCTGTTCATGTGACGGGAGGTTTTAGTCTGGATGGACCGAAGTCTTCTACCAGAGGGGAGGGGGGCAAACAGTACGTGACCAGGGTGTGAGGGATCGGCTATGATCCGGCCAGCACGCCTCCGGGTCCTGGAGATGTACAGATCCTGGAGAGATGGGAGCTTGCAGCCGATCACCTTCTCAGCAGTGCGCACGACGCGCTGCAGCCTTAGTCTGTCCCTGGCAGTGGCTCCTGCGTACCACACGGTTATGGAGGTGGTGAGGATGGACTCGATGATGGCTGTGTAGAACTGCACTAACATCTTGGTGGGTAGCTTGAGCTTCCTCAGCTGCCGCAGGAAGAACATCCTCTGCTGGGCTTTTTTGATGAGTGAGCTGATGGTCAGCTCCCATTTGAGGTCCCTGGTGATGGTAGTGCCTAGGAAGCGGAAGGAATCAGCAGTGGTGATGGGAGAGCCTGAGAGGGTGAGGGGGGGCAGAGGAGTAGTGACTTTCCTGAAGTCTACAATCATCTCCACTGTCTTCAGAGCGTTCAGCTGCAGGTTGTTATTGCTGCACCAGGACGCCAGCTGGGCCACCTCTCTCCTGTAGGCGGACTCGTCGCCGTTGGAGATGAGCCCGATGAGGGTGGTGTCGTCCGCAAACTTGATCAACTTGACAGACTGGTGGCTGGAGGTGCAGGAGTTGGTGTAAAGGGAGAAGAGTAGGGGGGAAAGTACACAGCCCTGGGGTGATCCGGTGCTGATGCTAGTATAGTCTGAGACAGTCTTTCCCAGCCGCACATGCTGCCTCCGGTCCGTCAGGAAGTCGATGATCCACCTGCAGAGGGAGTCAGGCACGTTGAGCAGGGACAGCTTGTCCCGGAGCAGAGCGGGGCGGATGGTGTTGAATGCGGAGCTGAAGTCCACAAACAGGATCCTGGCGTAGGTTCCCGGGGAGTCCAGGTGCTGCAGGATGGAGTGGAGGGCCAGGTTGACTGCATCGTCTACAGACCTGTTGGCTCGGTAGGCAAACTGCAGCGGGTCCAGGAGAGGGGTGGTGATGGACTTGAGGTGGGACAGGACCAGGCGCTCAAAGGACTTCATGACTACAGAGGTGAGCACTACAGAGGTGAGCACTACAGTAGTTTTTGTTGGTCAAAACACAATGTAATAATAATAATAATAATAATAATAATAATGGATTGCATTTATGTAGCACCTTGGGTGCAAGAGTATTTTTACATTTGAAGAGTGTATATTAGGCAGAACAGATTTAAATAAGGATACAGTAATTATTCAAGAAAGGCATTAATGGCTATATTACAATAATGTGAATTTACACATTGCGCCTTCAGCCAGTGGTATTTCTGAGCGGAGCTGGCCTGACCCACCAGGAGCAACTGGGGGTTCAGTCTCTTGCTCAAGGACACTTCGACATGCAGACTGCAGACAGAACAGGAATCGAACCACTGGCCTTCCGATTAGTAGTCGGCTACACTTGCGCCTGTGCCACATATATTCTAAAAAGACAGCCAATGGTCTTTCCCGAAGGAAGGCCCCACCCTTTATTTAACTGCCACGGTGGCTGTTTAGTAAATCTGACTCATTAGCAACAACAAATTCTCCTGCATTTATCCAGTTTTATCACATGATATTTGTGTCTTTTTTGAAAAGAATTTTATTTCAAACGTAAACAGAGCACAATACTACATAGCAGGATGCATTGGGACCTGGGGTGCATTCAGTTGACAAAACAGTTTGCAACTGTTCGGAACTGTTCATTTGTTTCTGTAACTGAACAACACAGTTGCTGCGAACCGTTTTCCCCTTGGCCGAACTTTTTTGGAGGCGACTCGTGTAGCGAACAAAGATGGTGGCTAGGTAAGAGAGTTTGCAATAGTCTTTTGTTTTCTTTTATTTTCGGAGCAATTCCATCAATTTATGAGTAGAGGTTATGTCATTTTGTAAGTAAAACAATATCACGCATAAAATATTGTTTTTGGTGGGGGTGTAATGGAGAATTCTTCGGTAATATGAAGCTGAAGTAGGCTACAGTCTACGCCGTAGTTACTGGGGTCCCCTACTGGCTGACAGAGGACCATAGATCTACACAACTACAGAATGCGCGAGCCGAACAGAAAAACTGTTCGCCGAGAACTGTCCGTTCATTTAGGTCAGTTCGCCTTGCAAACTATGTCCGGCGAACTGTTTTGTCAACTGAACACAGGGCTGATTCCCTTTTGGGTAAACATAAAGAAAAATAAATATGAGTGTCTGTGTCTGTTTTTCTCAGTGACCAATATCGCAGGAAGGTTGAAGCCTACCAACACCGAAAGCCTGCTGCCCGCCATCAACTACCTGTACTGCTACCTGAGTCTGTGCCCTGTTGACTGCACTGACAGAGGTTTAATACACCTACTGTGTCTTTTTCAACATCCTTTTAACATTGTACAGTATCTTTTATCTGCACAGCCCACCTCTTCATCCTGTTTCTCTTGCTTTTCTCCTGTTTGACAGAAGTCAGAGACTGACCTTGATCCACATAGCACTGAGGCACAAAGAAATAAAATCCACATACTGTAGCTCACACCTGCACAGTCACGTTATATAACACACACAGGCTTTGGTTTAGTCCTGCATGTTGTGTCATAGGACCTTTTTTATGTTGTCAAGTTTGAGAACTGCTCACCCATTTCCACAAAAGCAGCAGCAGCACTCAGGGCTGCGTTGTCACCTTGCTGAAACAAAATGTCTTGCAAACACACTATACCACACAAGCATACACTCACCCACACAATAAAATGTAGACTAAGGTTAGAGATCTAACATAAACCAAAAGAGACATACAAACATGCACTCTCATGAGTACACCTACTTCATTTGTTGTCATACAAAACACTAATGGGGCCACAGAGAATCATATCCATTAATTTTAAAAAAAGCTGACCTTCTCTAAGGCTCTTATTAAATATCTTTTTTCAAAAACAACTTAACCCCTGAGTCCAACAAAGCCAGAGCAAGTTTAAACCTATGAGGCAAAACATAAAATAATCACGTCAGCCCTTGAGCTTGTTCAATTAATGTATACAGTTTATAGAGATAAATGATCTACTCATGACATGTTTGCTAGCATCCTTCCAAAGACATTTGTTGTATTGATTTTATTACAAGCTGAATCTTAGTAAGAACCTACAGTTGCAATCAAAATCATTCAACCCCATTGCATTTTCAGTTTATTGTCAAGATTTAAAAATGTTCTTGTGTTTGCAATAAACAAATTACACAAGAACAGTTTGAATAATTAAAACAGATATTACAAGGATTGTATCCAAATTCAACACCAAATTCTACTTTCAATGACTACTGCAGTCTCAAAATTATTCAACCCCCTGAATAGAATTCCTCATAAGAGCACACATTTAGGTGTGGTCTCAAGCACACCTGATGCAACCAATCAAGGGCTTCATTAATTGGATTAGGTGTGCTTGAGATAGAACACCTCAAATACCTGGACTGTTGACGGTGATGTTTGATTTGAATGTTAGAAAAATATGCCTTAGTCAAGAGAATTGTCTAAAAAGTTAAGAGAAGAGATCATTGCCTTGCACAAATGAAAGCACCAAGGTGCTGATGCCTCGGTGTCAGAGCCTTGGTGGCGGTATGCATTCTCAGATCATCACCAAAATGTTATGGGTTCCTCTCTAGCCCAAGGACCACCTCTGGTAAAAAAAAATTTCATCCAAATCCATCCAGTAGTTTTGGAGTACACACGTGTAGTGAAAATAATCTGCAGTTCACATGCCTATACTGTCGGCGGCAACCAAGCGCCACCAAACTGATTTGAACAGCTGCAATCCAACCACAAAAGAAGAGCACGGTGGCAGATGTTTTAAATGGCAGAAGCGATGGAGGTATGTGACTATAATGACAAGACGAACAGGAGGTTTTGCTGTTTAGTGACAGAGGAAGAAAACAGACGGGCAAAAAGACGGACATTTGTTCACCCAGTATTGGTGGATTGCTCAGTACTTCCCTCTGGAGGGAGTTTCTGGGTGCATGCGCAGTTCACTGTGACCATTTACGGGCGGAGAATGTTGGGACTTGTACTGCCGCCTCTAGTGGCCCAGCATAGTTATTACAGTACCGTTCCATTGACAGTAAAGGTGAGTTATTTTTGTTTATTTTGAAAAGCCTTATCTTGAAATTCTGGCAAATTAAAAGTCGAGAAAATATGGCCATACAATGATACAAGCCTTTAGTTGCACTTAATTTTGACTTGGCAAGCTGAAACAGACAGGCGGACAGACAGATCCACACACTGACGCATTGAGTAATGCCTCCATTTTCACCAAAGCATAACAAGGAAAACGATACAAAATGATAGCAAAGCCACAGAGTGTTCCTAGAGATACCACAGTGTAGTGTAACAGTGGTTACACTACCTGGACGTGGCTGAAAGAAGAAGCTATCAATGGCTGCCAGCTGATTCCTGAACAGGCACGTGGTCAAAAACCTCGACTAACTGCAAAAGACCTGCAGCAAGACTTGGTGGCAGCAGGCACTGAGGTTTCAGTTTCAACAGTAAGGTGCATACTAAACTCCAAGATGTACACCACTACTGACCCAAAAGCACAAGAAAAGTCACCTCCAATTTCCTCAAAAGTATATAAATAAGCCAAAGAGGTTTTGGGATTCTGTTCCGTGAAGCCATGAAACAAAACTGGAACTTTTCAGGCCTGGGTTCAGTGGTATATCTGGAGGAGGAAGAATGAAGCATGCACTGAAAGAACACCCTGCCTACAGTGAAGCATTGGTGTGGTTCAAAGATGTTCTGGGGCTGCTTCACTTCCTCTGGCACTGGAAACCTTCAATGTGTGGAGGGCAAGATGGATTCAGTGAAGTATCAGGAAATCCTGGGAGAAAATGGCATGTCGTCTGTGAGGAAGCTGAAACTTGGGCGTTGTTGGACCTTCCAACAGGACAATGATCCCAAGCATACCTCAAAGTGCATGAAGGCATGGTTTCAGAAGAAGTCCTGGAAGATATATTAGTGGCAATCATATTCGCCTGACTTGAACCTCATTGAAAATCTCTGTTGAGATTTGAAAAAGGCAGCTGCAGCATGCAAACCAAAGCACATTAGTGAACTGGAGGCTTTTGCCAATGTGGAATAGGCCAAGATTCCTCAATAATACTGCCAGAAGTTGGTGCCTGGCTATGCATCACATTTGCAGCAGGTCATAACAGCAAAAGGGTGCTCTACTAAGAACTAAAAATGCTTGTCATGAAGGGGTTGAATAATTTTGAGACTGCAGCAGTCATAAATGGCATTCTGTGTTGAATTTGCAGAAACCACTTATAATGTTAGTTGTGTTGAGCCATTTTAAATTGTTCTTGTTTGATTTATTTATTGCAAACAGCTGCTAGTCTGTACATTTTGACAAATCTAAAATCCTAAACCTAATTTGGAGTGTGGGGGGGGGGTGAATGATTTTGATTGTAATTGTAGCCATGGTCAGCAGCGAGCTGGGAAGTTTTGGCAGGAACCTGTGACTAATGCTGCAAACTTCCTATAGTTGTCATCTCCTTGTTTAAACATGGCAATGGATTTATACAGTGCTGTTTAAAGTATTTGCTCCCACTGTGATTTCTTATAATTTTGCATCCATCCATCCATCCATCCATCTTCTTCCGCTTAATCCTTTTCGGATCGTGGGGGGGCAGGAGCCTATCCCAGCATCTTTGGGCGAGAGGCAGGGTACATCCTGGACAGATCACCAGTCCATCACAGGGCCAACACAGAGAGACAGACAACCATTCACTCTCACAGTCATACCTAAGGACAATTTAGAATCCCCAGATTTTGATGCCAATTAACCTAACATGTCACACTTGAATATTTCACATCATCAAACTAATTTTAATATTAGACAAAGATTATTTGAATAAATACAAAATGCAGGGTTTTTTTTAGATTTCATTTATTAAGGAGTGAAACACTATCTAAACCTACCCTGCCTTGTTTGAAAAAAGTAATCCCCCCCCCCACCCACATCATGATTTAACTGTGATTCATGACATTTTTTGCAAAGCTGAGTTCAGTTTCACTAGCCACACCCAGGTCTGATTACTGCTAGACCTGCTGAATCAAGAAATCTCTTAAATGGAACCTGCCTGATAAAATGAAGTAGGCTAAAAGATCTCAAAAAGCAGCACATCATGCCGCAATCTAAAGAAATTCAAGAACAGATGAGACACAAAAACCCAGAACAACATCTAAAGAACTACAGGCCTCACTTGCGTCATTGTGGACATTGGTCCATAATTCAACAATAAGAGAATGGGCAAAAATGGCATCCATGGGAGACTTCCAAGTTGAAAACCACTGCTGACCAACAAGAACACAAAGACTTGCCTCACATTAGCCAAAAAACATCTTGATGATCCCCTTCATGACTGACAAGGCAAAAGTTGAACTTTTTGGAAGGCATGCCTCTCGTTACATATGGTGAAAAACTAACACAGCATTTCATAAGAACATCATACCAACAGTCAAACATGGTGGTGGTAGTCACTAAAGGTATGTAGAGGGGTGCTTCCTGGACTCAAGAACAAACTTTAGGTACTCTGAGGTCCTCTTTTTGTGGGAAACTTCATGAAAATAGCCAAAAAGAGACTCCAAGGCACTCTCATTTCAAAAGTAAAAAAAAGCCTTTATTCAAATGGCTTTATTCATATAAACCTATTAAAATCAATTAAAAGCTCCTATGCATTTCGGCAAATAGTCTTCATCAGGAAGTCAAATGGATATCAAGAAGAGGGGAAGGTTCTTATAAAAAAGTCCACCAATCAGAAACCTTCGCCTAGCTGCTGTGGTGTCCTGGTTCAAAAATGCACAGCTGTGCACATGACTGGTCCCTAGAGCACAACAAGCACATCTGAATGAGTGGCCAAACCACCAGCTCCAGCCAGCAGCCTTGGATCCCAGCCCAACTCAATCATGGCAGTCAAACGTGGACTGCCAGTGCCAGTAGTTCACTGTAGACTCGCTGTGAAACTGCTTAAAAATAAGCCAGAATGATATGAGATATATTATCGACAATGGATTAGTGAACCAGGTGGTAACAGGCATGGCTATTAGGGTGATTAAGATCTGAAGAAAATAACAATGTAAGCCATGCTTTGTCCAAATCTCCTAGTACCAGTGGGTTGTTTGTTTGGTTTTTTTGTATACTTTATTAATCCCAGAGGGAAATTCAGGGCATCCACGGTGTGGCACCAATCCCTTGACCATTCACACTTGGAGCCTCCAATTAACCTAACTTGCATGTTTTTGCCCTGTGGGAGGAAACTGGAGTAAAGTAATGGTCGGTGGGTGGGATCAAACCCATGATTGTCGGGGGGGAATCAATCCCGTGACCATCTTGCTGTGCTGCTACAGTGCTAACCACTGCACCACTGAGCTACCATGTTAGCTCAGGGGAAAATGCCTTTCGCTCCCCTTCCATCTACATGGCAGACAGCTAGGCAGTCCAGTAATAGAGCAGTGGGTAGGTATCAAGGGTAGTGACATTTCCAATTTCTTGACGTAGTGGAAAAATCCCAGAAGGGTCAAAAATGTTTCTTGGAGAGAAAAATGGCATAAAGGCTGTGGATTTTTTTTTTGTTTGTTTTAAGAGAAGTGACTATTTTGATATTTTCTTGATAACTGCATAACATGTAGACACATTTCAAAAACCTACAAACACACTATTTTTCGGTCAATGACTCCTTTAATAAATGAAATCATCATTTAAAAATTACATTTTGTATTTATTCAGGTTATATTTGTCTACTATTAAAATTTGTTTGATCTGAAACATTTAAGTGTGACAAATATGCAAAAATATTAGAAGTCAGGAAGGGTCAAATACTTTTTCATAGCACTGTATATGCTAAATATTTAAGGCATGGGCAAGACAGCATTTCAGCTAATTTTTCAATGAAATGTCTTAAATATTTCAGTTCTATATGCACATACATGAAGATCTGACCTTAAGGAGCAGTTTGTAGTTTTTCTATTTTTAAAATATTCAAAAATGGCTATAATTGTAAGCAGAGTGTTGAGAAACCACAGTTACATCACACCACAGATACTGTACCAGTGTGTTACATTACAGGGATCTGTATTGGACTTACAGTTAGAGCAGTCTGTATAGCCTATAATACCACTGTTTCATCTCATGATCATCACAGGCCTCAGCAGCGTTTAGAGCGATATGCTCAGGTCCCTGTTTGGCACTGTCAGCTAATGTTGATAGCTGAAATTAAATGAAAACTACAAATTGTCATGTTCACTGCGCAAACTGCACAGCGAACATAGGGAATAGCAACGAGCCCAAAACGCAGTGTAAGTAACGTGTTTATTTACAATGGATGAATGGGTTGAATGTCCAAAAACAGTCACAACAGAAGGGAAGACACCCGGCTACAAGCTCGGTTAGTTCAAAGGATACCTAACACGCTCCAAACAGGCAGGAGCGGAGAAAAAGGCACAAGGACTTAATACAGCGTTGGAGTGGAAAGGCTCTGAGGGAACAACACGATTCAGTCCGAGGGAAAGCCAACAGAAGCAAGTCTGGATGTCCAAGGTCGACATTGCAAAGTTGCCACAACCGCTGGTCACATTCTACCCTATAAATACACATACCCAGAATGAGGGCAAATGGGCACAGCTGTGTGGCCACCCGGTGTGTGACTGATTGAACAATGTGTGTGTGCATGCGTGAATGTGAATGTGTGTGTGTGTGTGTGTGTGTGTGTGTGTGTGTGTGTGTGTGTGTGTGTGCACGCGTGTGTGTATGTGCGTGCATGAGTGTGTGAGTGTGTATGTGGTGAACCATACCGCTGATGGATGCCTGGTGAGGAGGAGGCATGGCTGTGGGACTGATGGAGAGCAAGGCTCAATCCATCAGCTGGAATTAATAATAATTAAACCCAACAGCCACAAGTCATGCTCGGGGTGACAACCCCGAATAGGACAGTTCCCCCCCTCAAGGGCTGGGTACCAGACACCCACTGTACCATCAAAGCAAAGAACGAAATCCGCCCCACCCCCACCCAAAAAGACCAACACACCAAACCAGGGTGGGGGGAAACAGGTTAGGAGGGATCAATCAAAGATGGGGAACACCACAAAACAACACAATGGCAACACACTCCCCAACCCCAAAACTAAACTAACCCACCCCACCCCCAAGGGTCCCACAGTTCAGGGGGCCGACCAGAGTCCAAAGCCCAACAGGTTGCCATAAGTTCAGGAGGCCGGCCAAAATCCCAGGGCCAGCGTGCGACCTTCAGAGCAGTGTCCAGCGGCCTGCCAGGGCACGCGGGCCACCCGGTGAGGGTACCCTGTTTTTCGGGCGGCCTGCCCACACGATTAGGCCACCAGGACTGGAAGGGCAAATGAGGCGGTGGCCTACCCACTGGAAGACTGAGAGGTCGGTGGCCGGGCAGAGGAAGAGGAACCCCTGTGGTCGCTGGCGGCGGAAGGGAAAGAACCCTGACTGTGCCCTGCAGAAGGAGGAGGAACACCCACAGGGCCTCCAAAAGGGAAAGGAAGGCCCCAGCATCCCCAAACTGTCCTGTGGCACCCCCAGTGGTCCCGACGAAGGACTGCGACTCTGTTGACCCTGCGGTGGGCCCAGGCTGGGCCACTGCTGAACCCAACGCCGTCTTGGCTATGGGCCAGCCGACCCTTATGAGCACCCAAGCGAGAAGGCGATCGATCACAGGCACCCTGGACTGGGACTGGGTGGCCCCAACAACCACCTTGACCGGACCTTCGGTGACCTTTGGTTGTGAGCTTGGGTCCACAGACTCGTGCGGCAATGGAAGACCCTCTCTGATGACTCTGGAAATGGACTTAGAAAGAGAGGGGGAAGGGTCAGAGTCGCCAGCAGCGGCAGAGCCCGGCGAGGCGAGCTCAGGTGCAGCGCTTGGCTGCAGCTGGCTCTCCTCACCTAAAGCTAGGCAAATATGCTCAATTATGAAAAAAGAGGAAGACAAAAGGGAGCACTTGCCTTAACTCAAGCTCTACCGCCATCCAGGACTTCGGCAAGCTGGGCGATGTCTCCTCAGGTTCAGCCTCCACAAGGTTCTGCTCGGTTGCTGTTTCTGCTGTGGCGGCCTCCACAACAGGCGTGATGGTCTCTGCAGTCTTAATTCTCCCAGCTGCCATGATCCACGCTGGTGACTCCTCTGGCATGGTGGCTGGGACCTGGTTCACCATGGCTGTGAGAGGACATCCCTCCCAGACCTCTGGCTCCTCCTGATCCAGACTGCTCGGCTCCGGTTCTGGCAGGCACACCAAGGGAAGAGGAGAGAGGGCTGGTGAACAGTTTTTAACAGCAGCAGGTGGGGAGAGCTCAGGGGACTGCTTTCCCTGACTTCCCTACCGGGAATCAGGCAAGACATTTCATTATTAATGTGAGTCAAATGAAAATGTACTTGCCTGTTCTCTCGGTTTATGGTGTAACTTGCAGCTGCTGCTGTTTGGACGTCTTCACCCATCCGTCCGGGAAAGGCGGTGCTAGGCTCCTTGATAGAAAATATGGGAGCCGCCCCTCTCACCTCAGGAACGGGAGACCCCAGTGAGAAAAACAGGCACCCCACTGCTACCGGTGAACAACTCGAGGAGGAAGACCTCACAGCGAATGCGAAGGGAGATCCTGCAGATGGGACTGCTCGGGACTGATGATCCGCTGCGGAGGTGACTGGGCTCGGTGTTCGAGCGGGAGCAGATCGTGGGGTGAAATCGTTCCTCTGGGATTCCGGGTGATGCTGACGTGATGGCTGCCGGCTTAGAGCATGAAATGGAGTGGAGAGGAAGATGGCCGCCGACGGAGAAGAGCGTCTCTTCCATTCACCCGTGGAAGGAGTGGGAGAGCTGCGGAAGGAGGAAAACTTCTTTTCCCGCAAGCGCCTCTTTGGTGTAGGAGATGGTTCCTGTGCTGGGAATTCCCTCCCTGGCTTCTCTTCACACAGCGTGAGGATTGCGTGGAATATGTCAGCCAACTCAGGGAAGAACAGAACGTCGGGACAACGCTCCAGGACCTCCGCTGCTTTGTTTCAAGCAACGCGAAAGGCCTCGGGAGAATACTGCCCTTGTATCCAGGAGAAGGCATCCTCCAGACGGGCCAGTCTGTGCAGCTCCGCGCCGCTCCAGTAATCCATCATAACTCCAGTGGCAGGTAGGAGAAACACAAAAATGAAAGTAACACACTACTTACTGCTTGGGCTCTATTGGTGGCAACTTTATGTTATGCTCACTGCGCAAACTGCGCAGCAAACATAGGGAATAGCAATGAGCCCTAAACGCAGAGTAAGTAACGTGTTTATTTACAATGGATGAATGGATTGAATGTCCAAAAACAGTCACAATGGAAGGGAAGACACCCGGCTGGTCACATTCTACCCTATAAATACACAAATCCAGAATGAGGGCAAATGGACACAGCTGTGTGGCCACCCGGTGCGTGACTGATTGAACAATGTGTGTGTGCACGCGTGAGTGTGTGTGTGTGTGTGTGCGCGCGCGTGCGTGCATGAGTGTGTGAGTGTGTATGTGGTGAACCATACCGCTGGTGGATGCCTGGTGAGGAGGAGGCATGGCTGTGGGACTGATGGAGAGCAAGGCTCAATCCATCAGCTGGAATTAATAATCAATAATTAAACCCAACAGCCACAAGTCATGCTCGGGGTGACGACCCCGAACATGACACAAATAGCTCCTTTATTCTTAGGCTATGTGCATCAGAGTTTATTCTTACTTGTGGGACCTTGAATATATTCCTGTAATGATCCTGTCATAGCCTATCAGTAGCAATTGAAGCAGGCCTTGTTTTTTTTATATCATCTTTTTTTTCTGGGCTCTAAACCAAGGATGACTGCAGATATCAATACCACAGTTGGCACATTAATAGCACAAGCAAAGTCATAGACATGCATTCATTTTGTGGTCAAAGAGACAAAGGTCAGTGTCACAGAAACGGAGTGTCTTCTAGATATGAAGACTCTTGTTTATTTGAAGGGACACAAAGTTTTTCACACCTACGGGCTTTAATTTCTTTCAGCTGAACTCAAGTTCGTTTTCTCTTAGTGCTTTTCATATTGTTGCACTTAGCTATGAAACAAAACAACTGCACTAAGATCACCTATAAGAGTTGGTCTTGACCCGAATCATCTGGCGAATTCTGGTGCGGTCCTCCAGGTGAGAAAGTATACTGAACTGAAACAGGACCAAAAGCTAGAAAACACATGCTTTGAGCAAGTTAGACTATGAGCAGATTTTAATTTATTTCTTTCAAACACCTAAACACACAACAGGATGAATTGCGCACAAACCTGGAGTTGTGAGGAGAAGCATACTGGTCAGATGATCACAAACACTCCTGTATCCAAAACACAAAAGTAGAGATAAGCCTTTTTTTTTTTTTTTTTTTTTGTTACTTATTTGTACCCGTAGGTAGACTTGGTTTGCAGTCTGGTGACAAGCCACCGGCTGCTGGTCGCTGCGTGCGCGAGCGCCCTAAACCTACATGTATTTGGTGTGCGGGAGGAAACCGGAGAAATCCCGGAGTAAACCCGCGCAACACGGGGAGAACATGCAAACTCCACACAGCTCACTGTTGGTCGGGGGCTGGGATCGAACCCACGATCTCATGATCCCCGCGATCCCCCGGCTGAGGGTAAAACTGTTCTGCCACAGTGCTAAACCACTGCGCCACCGAGCCTTGTCATCAAATGGTCCGTGGAAAGGGGAATTCATAAATCAGCTGCTCAATGCTACAACAGCTCTCAAAAGCTCTATGAGGAGGACAATACAGGTGCATCTTAATAAGTTAGAATGTCATTGAAATGTTGATTTATTTCAGTAATTCAATTCAAAAAGTGAAACTTATATATAGATTTGTTACACACAGAGTGATATGTGATATATTTAAGTTTTAATTTCTTTTAATTTTGGTGATTATGGCTTACAGCTCATGAAAACCCAAAATTCAGTTTCTCAGAAAATTTGAATATTACATAAGATCAGTTTTTAAAAAGTGATTTTTAACCTGTTGAACTCTGTTCAGCTTCCCTAAAAACGCCTAAAAATAACATGCCCAAAGTAAATCAAAAGCTGTTCTTCAACCCTTTGCAGCATCTTCATGGGGTTAGTCTCATTTAAAAGAAAACACTCTGAATTTTTTGGCAAAACAGTCATAATCTCTCTAAGTGCTCCTGCCAATGAGTAACAAGAAAGTTCACCTGGGTGTTTTTTTTTTAGATACAAATGCTTGCAAATAACATACAGCTGTCAGATACTGGCTGGAAAACACAACAGAAATGTAGAACCAAGTGTTTTCAAGCTCAGGTCAAAATTTTGTAGAAATACCACAAAAAATGAATATATTACACAGCTTTTTTTCTCAGGTTGTAACAAGGCTGTGTCTATACTGGAAGACCGGAAATACAGCTTTTTTTTTTTCAGTGCGCACTGAGACGCACTAAGATGCAGAGACGTGACCGCCCGCGAAATTCACAGAGTTCAAGGGGTTAATAGAAATGTTGGCCAGCTGAAAAGTATGTCTATGTTGTTATGGCCCACAGCCAGAATTGCCTATTCAGCCTGGAATCTCCAAGTCCGTTTCGACCCTCACGTAAAGGTGGACAGACCTATAGTCATTTTCACCCACAGGCAAGGTAGACTAACACCTAGTATCCCAGGCCAGATTTGAACCAATGGCACCATGTTCTGAAAACTTCTCACTCTAATACTGAGCCAAAGAGGAAATCATCTACTGTCAGGAACTGCACCACTGACTAATTCTTTATGGAGGAACTCCTCCCCACTTAAAGGGAGTGGTGCAGGTGTCAAATCCCAGATGATCCCCCACTTTCTGCTACAGCCCACTTACTGGGCCAAGGCCAGAATTGCCTGTTCAGCCTCTCACTCCACCACTAAGCCTTTGACTCTTTTCCTCTTTCAGTACTTGGTCAGGGCTCATTTTGCATTAATTACTGCATCAATGAGGTCTGGCATGGAGATGATCAGCCTGTGGTACTGCTGAGGTGTTATAGAAGCCCAGGTTGCTTTGATAGCGGCCCTCAGCTTATCTGCATTGTTGGGTCTAGTGTCTCTCACCTTCCTTTCAACAATACCCTATGGATTCTCTATGGGGTTTAGGTCAGGAGAGTTTGCTGGCCGATCAAGCACAGTGGTCAATAAACCAGGTATTGGTACTTTTGGCAGTGTGGGCAGGTGCCAAGTTCTTCTGGGAAATGAAATCAGCATCTCTATAAAGCTTGCCAACACAGGGAAACATGGAGTGCTCTAAAATTTCCTGGTAGACAGTTGCGCTGACTTTGGACTTGATAAAACACAGTGGACCAACATCAGCAGATGGCATGCCTCCCCAAATCAGGTGCCAAGTCCTGTCATGTGGAAATCAAGGTCACAGAGCCTGGAGGGAGAATGGAAAGGCGCAGAATCCAAGTTGCTTGAGGTCCATTGTGAGGGTTCCACAGTCAGTGATGATTTGGGGAGCCATGTCATCTGCTGGTGTTAGTCCACTGTGTTTTTGTTTTATCAAATCCAAAGTCAGCATAGCCATCTATCGGGAAATTTTACAGTGCTTCATGTTTCCCTCTGCTGACAAGCTTTATGGCGATGCTGATTTCATTTTCTAGCAGGAGTTAGCACCTGCTCACACTGCCAAAAGTACCAACACCTGGTTTAACAATCATGGTATCATTGTGCTTGATTGGCCAGCAGATTCTCCTGATCTAAACCCCATAGAGATTCTATGGGGTGTTGTCAAGAGGAAGACAAGAGTCACCAGACCCAACAGTGCAGACAAGCTGAAGGCCGTTGTCTTCCTGGTCTTCCATAACACCTCAGCAGTACCACAGGCTGATGGTCTCCAAGCCACCCCTCATTGATACAGTAATTCATGCAAAAAAAAAAAAGCCCCAACCAAGTATTGAGTGTGTCCATGGACATACTTTTAAGTTAGCCAGTATTTTTATTAAAAATGATTTTTTTAAAAAATGATCTTATGTAATATTCTAATTTTTATAGAAACTGAATTTTAGGTTTTCATGAGTTGTAATCCATAGTCATCAAAATTCAAAAAAAATATAGCCGCAAGCAGCGATCATCAGGTTCCAGGCAGGTGTGGACTTAAAGGTCTTGTGTTGCTTAGCAACAACATTGAAAACCTAAGGTCTGCTACACATTAGTTTTGAAAGCAGCACAATGTAACTTTTTTACTCCTTGTAGGAACACCGAAAAGGCCACAACCACATCGACCGTGACCCCAGTCCCAGCAGCCAACCACAGGGCTTTTTGTTGGTGGTGGCTAAAGTCGTGTCCTGTGATTCGCTGCTTGGACCGGGGCCACAGACTGAGGCCACATCTACTCTCTGCTCAGTAATGACACCAAAAAAAGAGCTGTTGAAAGCACACTCAGGCTATGGATGAAGTGACATTCACTCAGTCAAATCTTGGCCTACCATCAAAATAATTTTGCAAACATTATCTTGAGGTGAAAATCTAACATAGTGCTGCGTTAAAATTTACATTAGAGCCGTGCTGTACTTCAGTTGTTTAGAAGAAAAAGACCTCCCTGGCAAGATTCAAACACAGGACCTGCTGCTTTCTAAGCAAACACCACACAACTATTTTAGTTTTTGCTCTTTCTCACATGATAAATGTCCAATTGAAAGGATTCCCAGCAGCAAGAACTTAATGTGCACGATACATTGTTTTCAAATACACAGAATAGGTATGTTGCACTTTAGAGTAATGAAACATTACCAGCAGAATTTGAACCCAGAGCTCCTGCGTGACAGATGAGTATCTTACCCCTACACCACCCTACCACTTTGGGTTGCACCCTCAAAAACAAAAAAAAGTTCCACTGACAAGACAAAATGGCTGGCAGACATTTCATAAACATGAATTTTAAACATTAGCAGAACTGCATGAAATTTGGTGGTTAGCTGAAGAATACTGTTGTGATTGTGAGTGTGAAGTTTCATCAAATTTGAATGAGTATATCTGGAGTTAAACCCAAAATTACATGCCAAAGAAAAACTGTACAACTTGATTGGCCTTGAAAATTAAAACGGATTGACACTTTGGGATCATTTTAACAACTTTTCATTATCAGGGTCTGTCGATGATCTCTGCTTAATTTCAAGCAATTTGCCTAGGAGGATTTCATTTTGAGTCCACTTGCACTTTTTTGAAAATATGATGCAGAAAACTTCATTTTCAGAGTTTGCTACCATTGACAAAAGTTGCAGAAGGTTTCAGTGAATAGAATAATGGAAGAATTTGTAGTCTAGGCCCAGCCGTTCTCAAGATATTTGCAAAAACATAAAACTGTTAATTATAGCACCACCTATGTATGCAGTGTTTTGATTTTTTTTTTGTTTTGTTTTGTTTCTGAGTAGTGGGAAGAGTTTCTAATAAGACTGTAAAATTTCAAATTTTTGCTCCTCATGCACTTTTAGTAGAGAAAAATAAGAAGAAGAAGAACAAAAACAATAGGTTTCCCATAGCATAACTATTTGGAACTCTAATAAATGGTTGAAATATACCACTCTGTCTGTAATGAATCTATCTATGTTTCACTTTTTAAATTGAATTACTGAAATATATTAACTTTTCAATGATATTCCAATTTAGTGAGATGCACCTGTGAAGTGTAAAATGTGCTGAATAAAATGGGGCACTTCTATTGCACAGAAATCTATGATCCCCCACAATCTGCCACCATTGCTTCTTCTACTTAATAAATAATACAAACATTAAAATTTCTGGAACTCTGTTGACCTCAAATTATTTTAGACACTTCTGTTCTGATTTTTTTTTTGACCACACACATGCAGACAAGGAAGAACATCACTGTATAGTCACACTTTCTGATGGGTCACAGATTTCTGTGTAACTATGGTAAGGAAACTGACTTTCTGTGTTTACTTTTCTTGTTTCCATGGCAAAAGCAGCTGGCCAAACAGAGGAGAGAACCTTCTCACGCGATTCTTGTGTGATTTGATGTGACACATTTTGTTCCGCTTGAATTTTATCCTTGTGTGAAAGGGAACTGAACCAAGGAGAAAATGATACAAAGTAACAAACTTATCAACTGATTTGGACCAAAGTAAGTGAATTTAGGTGTGAAAGCACTCTATGACTGTAACATATTTTTTTCTGTATCATGCTATGCTGCCTTAAAAATTTCTAATATTAAAAAAATTGATAGGTGCAAAATATTAAAGCATTGTTATGCTTGCTTTTGAGGCCAACTGCTATTTATACAGTGAAATTCAAACTTCCGATTAAAGTGTTATGGCATGCTGCCTTCTTTCTTCCAGCTGTCTCCATGCTGCTCTCCAGCAGCGGACTGATGGGCCAGCTGCAGACAGTCTTTTCCTCCTCTGCTCCATCCCTCTCCTCATCAGCCTGTCCTCCGTTGGCCCTGTTGTGCTGCTGTCATCTCCTCCTGTCCTCCCTCATTACCTTGCAACGCATTCACTCCGCTCAGGTACAGGCAACATTTCAGCTTTCCTCTTATCACACTTTCAGAATGGAACATCTTACAGTCAAACCACAGTCAAGGGCATGACACGGACCATGATGTAAAACAGAGTATAGATTCAGATGTTGGTACAGAATGCAAAACACAGACTAGAATTTATGCATATCAGATTAGGACTGTGATGTAGAATAAGGCAGTTTCTCCCGTTATCTGCAAAAAAGAAAATGTATGATAGCTTTTGAACAGTATAGACAATAACACATTTTACTTGCAAAGACTGTGTTCCCAATCTTGTTGTCCTGTTGATCTGCTGCTGTGTTCCTGATGGTTTCTCTTTATTATTTAAGGTCAATAAATGCATCACTTGGAGTCTGGACGAAGCCGTGCAGTGCATTCTTGTCCGGAAGAGAAAGACAGACAATCTGTTGCTGGGTAGTAAACACATTTTATGTTTTAATAGACTATGTTTTAAAGAATATGTTCCTTGCAGACAACACATATCAACACATTTCATTTGCAGCTATGTAGAACCAGAAGATGCAGAACCTCTTTATATATTTTCTTCTTTGCTTATTTTTGTGCTTCTTCATGTTTGCTGCTTAAATTTGTTAAAGCATACTTGGCTGTAGCCTGCAGAGTGGTGAGGGGATTAAACCTCACCAGGTTGATTGCACATTTGATGATACCCACTGCAGTTTCATTAGCTTTTTCTGATTTTTCTGTTTCTGATTAAACTTATTTGGGTGGGATTCAACATCAACTGCAAAGCTTTGTTTTCACTATACTTAATCCCACCCAAAACCCAAGTTCCCAACCCCTGACCATGACATAATGTCTATTGGTATGTCTTTCATTATTTAAAAAAAAAAAAAAAAAAAAAACTGAGTCTCAACCAGTTACAGTCCACATTTCTCTTATTTTTTGGTCCGATAGCATTGAAACCATGCTACTGTGGCTGTCATGGTTGCACACTAGCTCTCTATCAGCCACCAGGTGTCTTGCAGCTGCCATGCCCAGAACCATCCAGTCTCAGATGTCCTGTTGCCACAGCACTGTTGGTCCTCCTCTCCAGTGTGGACAACTCTCTGGGCATTTATAGCATATGAAGCTATGGAGGACACCATGACATGAAGAAGTCTGACCTTCAGGGCCATCCTGACTCTACTCCTCCAGATGTTGACAATCTTGTATGCAGACTAACAGGGAGTGTCATGAACCTGGGTTTGGTGGTCCCAAACCCAGTTCTGACACTGTGGCTATTTTGTCTCTTTTCATTGTCTATTTTCCATCAGGCGCTTCAGGGAGCCCTTTGGGTCCTCCACTCCCTGACAGCTTGGCCACGCCCCCTCCTCTTGTCAGTGTCATCAGCTGTTTCTCATTATTGGTGTCTCACACACATACACACACGCCTCATTCATTTCCATTCACATGCTCAGACACTCACTCATGCACACCTGGGTTCAATTGGTCCAGCCCACGCTCTTCCACACCGGCGGTCTCTTCCCTCATGAGTATTGTTATTACTTAAGCTCTGTTTGAGTGGGAAGAGGTCGCCAGAGCATTGCATAATATGCACAGTAGCGTTCTCTCTGTGCATGTAAGCCTACATTCCCTACGTTTATCTTGCAGCCTGACTAGCTAGTCTTCCCTAACACTACTAGTTTGTTTGTGGATTAGCTGGTGTTAGCGGCTGTTTCTGCCTCGCCCTCATCCACTGGACAGCTCAAACCTGTAAGTTCATGTTTGCCTTTCTCCCTGTGCCGACGGCTGTTCTGCGGCACTAGGCATTCCCCTTCTCCGGGCTGTTGAGTGTCCGTGTGGCGTCCCTGTTTTTCCGGTGGCCTCAATCACAATTGTTTCAACCCTCTTTTTAATGTCATGACTGTTTTGCTGGACATAGTTTGGGGTTTATGTTTAATAAAGTGCACAAAAGTACTTCTGCACGTGGGTTTCCATTCCTCCCTCTGTGCGCTGCGTAATGGTGCACGAGGGGTCATAACAGGGAGGACAAAATCCTCCCTGCTAGTCCTTTGATTGATAACCATCAACTTCATTTTTGCAGTATTTAGCAGAAGACCTTTTCTGCTGTTCCTATCCTTCACTTTCTTCAGCAAATCCAACAAGTCTTGTTTGCTGGTGCAAAGTAGCATCATGTCATCGTTGAATCTCAGGTTATTTAAATTTCCACTGACTCTCATGAAGTTCTTGGCGTAAATATTATAGAGCTTGAGAGACAGACTCCATTCCTGCTTCACACCACAGCTTATCGTAAACCGTTTTGTGTAACCGTCTGATATTCTTATGGTAGGTTCTGCTCTTTATACAGCTGACTCACGAGATGAACGATATGCTGTGCGAAACCCATGCTGGTCATAACACCCCACAACTCAGCATGCCTCACACAGTCAGATGCCTTTGTATAGTCAATGGTATATTGTGGCCTCAGCATTTGTCATGACAGTCTGAAAAGACTACACGCAAGAAAAGTTGACATTTACCCACACCCAAATTAGTGAAACTTTGATCTTCCCCATTCTGCAGGATGTAGTCAAGTATATTAAATCAGTTACTGAAGGTTCGGGCTCAGTCACACAGAATGGCGCTGGGTAGAGGTGGTGACGCAGGAATGTATACACTCTGGAAATGTAGCACATGCAGACCCAAATGGTGTGCAAGAGTGAGCAAATGGAACAACTTTTAACATTTTTTCACCTGTCCATACCTGCACCACTCACAAAAAGTTAGGGATATTCGGCTTTTGGGTGAAATTTCAGAATGCACCTAAAATGCACTATAACCTTTACAGGTGAACTTAATGTGACCTTCTCTAACCTTGTGAATGCACATGTCCAACTGTTCAATGTTTCAGCACTTTTTGCATAACTTAACTGTTCTCTAACAAGGTGCTTAATGGCAAAATTCACAACAGGTGTTTGATCCATGATTTGACCAATAAGTTTTCTGGTTCAGTTAGAATTGGTATGTAAGCAGTCCTCTTCATCATGCTGTTCACATTTTGACATGAGACCAAGACGACACCTAACAACTGATCAACAGTACCTCGCCATTACGAGGCTTCAAACAGGATGTTCTCAGAGGGAAGTGGCCACTGAGCTTAGAGTGTCACGGATTGTCATCAGCAGGTTGCAACAGAGATGCAGAGAGACTGGAAGAGTCACAGAAAGGCATAGAAGTGGACGTCCTTTGGCCACATCCCACGCTAATGACCGCTTCATTGTGAACAGTGCCCTGCAGAACCAGATGATGAATACCATTCAACTCCAGGCACATTTAAGGGAGGTGAGAGGCACCCAAGTGTCACGTCGGACCATTCGAAACCGTTTACATCAACATGGTCTGCATGCTAGATGACCTGCAAAGGTACCTGACCACACCACCAGGCACAGGTGTCATTTTCTTGCATGGGCCAGGGAGCATTTACACTTGACAAGGGACCGTGCGGCCTTAGCACTGTTCTCTGATGAAAGTCAATTCACGTTGAGCAGAAATGGTGGCCACCAACAGTATTGAAGATGTCAAGGAGAGCGCTATGCATCAGCCACTGTTGTCACCAGACGAGCCTTTGGTGGTGGTGGTGGTGTTACAGTCTGGGCAGGTGTGTCTAGTCTATACAGAACTGCCCTACACCTTGTGAATGGTACAGTGACAAGCCGATACTACCTGAATAACCATTAATCCAGTCATTGTGCCCCCGCATGAACAACACAGGCCTAATTTCATCATCATGGATGACATTGCTCCAGTTCATCAAGGTCGCATCATTAGGGAATGGCTGCTGGAGTCTGGGGTTCCTCAAATGGAGTGGCCTGCACCTTCTCCAGGCCTGAATCCCATAGAAAACCTATGGGATCAGGTGAGCAGCCATGTAGAGGCTCGTAACCCTGCACCCCACAACCTCAGTGACCTGAGGGTCGCCCTTCAAGAAGAGTGGAATGCCATGCCTCAACAGATAAGTCAACTTGTGAACAGCATGGGACGTTGTTGTCAAACTGTAATTGATGCTCAAGGGCGCATGACAAGTTATTGAGACACTGACATCTTTTATTGTGGTATAGCCCCCACTGTTGTTGGCTTTTGTTTCAATAAATTGAGATGAGGAAATCACCATTGCATGCTTCTACTTAAATGCCCTACTTTCATGGTGTTATATCACTGTAGCGTGAACTTTTTACATTTTCCATAAATTTCACCCAAAAGCCAAGTATCCCTAACTTTTTGTGAGTAGTGTACATATCACTTGTATACAGTAGGCAGTTTGTTTTTTAACAAGGGGGATGGAGAGGTATTCACAAATATGATAAAAGTTGCCAAATTAAAGTTATAAATTACAGTTAAAATACACAAAATATAAATGTAACGATCATCCATATGAACATTACAGATTTGCAGGAAAAGTAAAATAAAAATCACAGGAAAACGGTTGCAAAGTTACAGGAGAAAAGTTACACATCTATAAGAAGTTTTAATATTTCTGCTTAGAATTGGTGCTTTGAAGTCATCTTATTTAGTGCCCCTTGATTTATGCCTATGAATGTTGATGGGGATGGGGGCTTAACAAGGGGGATGTTTTTTGGTCATTTTGCTAACGGGGGGGGGGGGTCATCGACTCTCATCTCCTTTCAAATCACCTTCTGCTCGTATACCATTTGGGTATGCGAGTACAATGCTTACACGTACAGTACTTGCATTTACGCATCACACCACACATCGGTGACCCTTCTGTGTGGAGTTTGCATGTTCTCCCCGTGTCTGCATGGGTTTTCCCCGGGTACTGTGGTTTCCTCCCACAGGACAAAAACATGCAAGTTAGGTTAATTGGAGACTCTAAAGTGGCCCTAGGTGTGAATGTGTGTGTGTGAATGGTGAAGGGATTGGCGCCGCACCATGGCTGCCTCATCCATCCAGGTGGACGCCCTGAATTTCCCTCTGGGATTAAAAAAGTATACAAAATACAAAAAACAAAAAAATACCACCTCATCCTAGCTGCATCACAAGTGGATAGAAGCATTGACAGGTTTTCAATGTGAATGATGGGAATTCCTTTGTGTCTGTGTGACTGAGCCTCACATAAAGCAAAGATACGTCAGTGGTTCAGATTGGCATAGTGTCAGACACCCCTGGTTACTGAAACAGCTGTCTGTATCCTGGGTAAATCTGGAGGTACTAATGGGGTCCACGTCTGTTTGGTTTGAGGTAAAGTGACT
Organism: Pholidichthys leucotaenia; assembly: GCA_020510985.1. Lineage (NCBI taxonomy): Eukaryota > Metazoa > Chordata > Actinopteri > Cichliformes > Pholidichthyidae > Pholidichthys > Pholidichthys leucotaenia. The sequence goes on from CM035838.1 coordinate 402,507,274, forward strand.
GTCAGTGTTTTATTCTCAGGGGAGGTAGCCAAAGCATACATTTCCACATGCTTTCATTACATTAAGTGGCCCACATCCCACTGCAGCATTTGGAGACAGATCATCCCTGCTGCTCTTGTGTCTCTGTCTGTCAGGTGGATAAGTGGCCTGTCAGTGTAGCTGTGATGTATTGGCTGCCTCCCTCTGCCTTCCTCTCTCTCTCTCTTCACTCACTCAGCCTCCCCTTGATTTGTCTGTCTCTGTTTTTATCTCCCCTGCACTTGCCATTTTACGCTTATTCCCGCTCTCTTTTCTGTCTCCTCTCCTTTTTTCCTGCTGCCACTAATTGAGTCCTCCCTTCCTTAGAGACTTCTAATCCCAGACTACATGCCATAAGTGCTATTCAGATGGCTGGTAGCACTCAGTTTCCACTGTGTTTTAGCAGTCTTTTTGGCCCCGCCACTCTCTTTATCTCCAGCACTTCTTTGCTGAAAGTCTTGCTGAACTTCCCAACTCTCTCTCTCTCTCTTTCTCTTTGCCTCACACACTTTCTATACTTGGCACTGACATTTTTAACTTCTTGCCCTCTCTTTCTGTCACATATCAATTCAAGAAAATGCTCTCATTTCATTTCGGCTGTTACTCTGCCTCTCCTACAGCTACTCCTGCTATATTTTTTTTAACCAACTCTAAATTCACACTCTATGTGCTCACACTCCCTCCTGCTGTGCTGTGGGCCATTTTCTCCTGTGGACCTGTCCTCCGTGCATGTTCACCTATTCCTGTTTCTCTCCTGTGTTTAGTTGTTTCATCATTTGCCTAATTCCCTTTGCCTTTCCAGCTTACTTACCCATTTCCTCATTCTCCTCTCATTTTCTGTTTCCAGTCAGCTCCCTGAGGATGCTGCAGGTTCTCCTCGATGCTGACCTGGAATCAGCAGTGGTGATTCTTACCACCGGCCCTGGTTTGGTTGGGTGCCGACTGCTGGGAGTCCAAGACGGAGCTTTGTACCCACTTGGTTTCAGAGGGGCCAAGTGCCTTTCCACTGCCCTCGCTGAACTTTTTCTGCAGGTTGTAGTGCTCACTGGAATCATTAACTTGTTTTTTGTGAATATTACAGTGAACAACATAATTAACATGTCTGGGCCATTAATCCATTAATGGGTGTTGCACCAGTGCTAAACAATAATTTGCTTCCTGTACATATTTTGATGTCACCTGCTGATTTGGCCAGTCTTAATTTTAACATTTAGAAACGGTTTTTGTGAAGCCAGAAGGAGCCTTATCAGGGTCCTGTTTCAGAAAGCAGGCTGAACATCCTCCAAAACTTATCCTGAGCTCTGGTTTGAGAAACTCTGAGGTATTAACTAATGATTGTCTCACTCAGTTCTCAGAATATGTTCAGCCTGAGACAAAAACACCTCATCAATGGAACACTGATAAATACTATCAATCAGAGGAGAAAGAAGGCTTGTTCCTCCTTTCTTCTCATGGCAGTTAAAACTTTTAGTCACTAAATATGCAAAATGGAGCTAATGATTAAAAAGAAAGAGAACAGAAGAGATAAATCAGCAAAATAACACAAGGGTAAGGACCTTTACTTGTATAGTGATTTTTCAAGTCACAAAGACTACTCAAAGCACTTAAAAAGTAGCAACACTGAGGGTAGTATCTCACGGAGCGGTGAATGCTGAGAAACATTCATGAATGTTGTGATTGCTGGGGTTTTGTCAGGGTTTGTAAAAGATTGCGCAGCAGTTTGCCAACAATTTTTTGAAATGACAAAACCCCAACAATTGCAGCGTTCATGAATGTTCCTTAGTATTTGCCGCTACATGGCATACAGGCTTAACTCTCTTATTCTATACAGACTGACCAAAAGTCCATCCATCCATCCGTCGGGTCACAGTGATTTGACATAAAATTCAAATTAGTCGTGGCACTTTTAAGGAGGAGTTGTAATTTAACTATCTAATATTATTCATTGGCTGTTAGTTGCAAAAAAAAAAAAAAAACAGTGCTACAAATGTGATCACGTCATATGAATGATATGAAGCCTGAGAACAAAGTTTAGATAAAAAAAAATAATTCTGCAAAACAAAGAAAAAATAACATTTCTATAAAACTGAGAATTCATTGATTATTTATGATTTGATGATAACTGGATCTTTAATAAGATGCCTCACCACCTCTGAATGTTCCTTCAGTCTACAGACTTCAGCTCCAGAGGGAGAGAATCTCTGGATAAGTTGGAGAAGAAATGCCAGCCAGCTAGCTTCTCAGACTGTTACCATTAATCTAACTGTGTAGTAGGGCTGTAAATTCTATTTTACTTATTTTTTCTAACGTTTTGCATTGTGTATATACTGTTTTTGCCCTATTCTATTATTTATTATTACTCTCAGTGCTACTATCCCTCTGCTGCTGTGATACTGTAAATTTCTCCTGTTGTGGGACTATTAAAGGATTATCTTTTCTTATAGTAACTTAGTCAGACTTAAAGATGCACTGCAGTGGCTATAAATCCTTTAAAAACAAATCTACATAGTCTAAAATTGTATCTTATGCCCTTTGTTCCACAAAAAAAAAACTTTCATGGTCTTAGTTACTTGTGAAAATCTCCTCCTTTAAATTCCTGGATCTATGAGTATTCTAATTAGGCCTATCCATACGGATGCTGGCCCACAGCAACCACACACATGCACACAAGTCTGCAAGCTGGCAAATTTGACCAGAAAATGATTACAATACAATGCTGTAGTGACTGTGGATGGTTCAAACAGCCACTCTGCACTTGCAGAGCACTTGAGCACGACAGCAAAGCAGCTGGGAGCACACATCGGCCATCACTGCTGTCCTCCACCGGGACGCGTGCTGCATACAGCCACCCAAAAGCACACCAGGAGTCTCAACTGGTGCTCACGTGCCTAAAATATCCAAAATTTCAAAAGTTATCATGGCCATGACTGTGGAAAGGAATGACTAGATTGACTGTATGTTGCACGTGACCATGCATGCACCAGAGCAGCATGGAACACAGAGGAGAGGCAAGGCTGCCAGCTCGAGGAGCCTGCAGCCCGAGAGCAGACACTCTGAGTCGCCCAGCTGGAGACACACCACCCCACCGGTGCAGCGCTTGCCCTCTCAACAATTACCAAACAACACTACACATTCATTCTGTGCGCAATCATCGCAGAACACTCCATAAGTATTTTACTTAGCTGCACTGTATAGAGGCAAAACTGTCAGACAACCCTATCTGATTACCTCATTTCTCCTCCTGTCTTTAACATGCAGCAGCGTCTCTCCAAAAAAGTCTGAACAAGAAAATGAACTCGGTGTAGCATCTAAATATATACAGGCTTATCTGGACATTTGTGGATCATTTTCTCTGTAGCACATTAGCTATTTGACACAAGGCTTTGACATTTACTGTACATAAAACCATACTGTTAGTAGACTGTGTCCTGCTGTTAACATGCATCAGGCACATTAAGAGGCTACTGGTGGTTAGCGCTATATTACATAAACAGAATAAATCCCGTGATAAAATACAGACTTACCGGTTGAATGACATGCCTACTTATATGCACTGTGGCCTCAGGATAATGGTCAAAACTACACTGGTCTTTAAAAGCAGTTTAATGGTAAAGCCCATCTTAATTTGGGTCAAGTTTTCAAAGCAGCTGTCCAACAAGGCTAACTGGAAATGGGAGCTAGGTTGGCTCCTCAGTTCTGTCTTCTTCCTCCAAGGCCATATACAGTGCTTAGTCCTGATTGGTTTCCCGTTATTGTGATGTCACAAATACTGTCCGTCTAAACCTGCCTTTTTGAAGAGGTAGGAGCTTAACTGAACTTTCACAGCAGAAAAACACAGACATGACACATAGGAGTGATTTCACTCTTGATATGTCTTGTGAGTCATAAAAAACTTTGCAGATGCATTTGAAACCAGAAGTTTACATACACTGGATAAAAAGACACAGAGCCTTTTTTCCCCCTCACTGTCTGACATGAAATCAGACTAAACTTCTCCTGTTTTAGGTCAGTTACAGTTACCAAAATTATTTCTATTTGCTAAATATTTTTTTTAGTGGTGAAAGACTATTAAAAATTTTAATTGTGATTTATCTTTTCAAATTGCTCATTAATCTTGCAACTAAAGTTGTACAGCAAGCAAGAATGGGAAAGAATTCCACCTACAAAGCTTCAACAATTTGTGTCCTCAGTTCCTAAACACTCATTGAGTGTTGTCAAAAGGAAAGGTGATGTAACAATGGTAAACATGCCCCTGTCCCAGCTTTTTTGGAACATGTTACAGGCATCAGATTATACGGTTGAATACTGAATTGTTGACCTATTGTTGAGCTAATAGCGAGCCACCATAAGACGCCACACAGTCGCCAGTGAGTTCAGTGAGTTTTATTTACGGTGAAAATAATAACGATACACAGGCTGCTAAGGCAGAGACTCACAGAGATCAATTCACACCGGGAGGAATAAGGCTAATACAGCACACTTACTAGTTCCGGGGAACGACGGTCAAACCAAAAGCAGGCGTGGTACGAATTAGTCCAGGCATCCGTAGCATGACGGAGAGTGAACTGGGAAAGTGAACAGACACTGCTGCGAGATGCGATCGCCAGCGTGGGTTAAAATAGCCTGCGCGCTAACGACCACAAATGCAGCACAGCTGTTGAGGGTTTGACAGCTGGGCAGAAGCCTCCCCGAGCACTATCACAATAAGAGCTCGGAGAGCTAGAGTCATAACGCCGCTGTCAAACCCTGACAAGAATAACCCGAGCACCAAGGCATAGTGCTCGGGTCATGACAAATAGGTCAAAAAGGATTTGCAAGTCATTGTATTCTGTTTTTGTTTACATTTTACACAGCGTCCCAACTTCATTGGAATTAGGGTTTGTAGTCAGAAGCAATTGTAGTGATCCATAAGGTTAAAAAGGTGTTATTTAGAGGCATCCATTGACATTATGGTTATCACACATACTGCTAATTTGTTGCTCAACCAGGGTGATCCTTGGCTTAGTTCCCAGCTAGAGTAGTCTTTCCTCCATGCTTTTCCCCTGCTGTTCACCTATTTTCCTCTCTCTCTCTCTCTCCCTCTCTCTCTCTCTCTCTCTCTCTCTCTCTCTCTCTCTCTCTCTCTCTCTCTCTCTCTGATACTGTCCAATAAAGGCAAAAAATGCCTCAAAAATCTTTCCAAGAAAGTGCTGTTTAGATATAGTTCTATAATTAGTGCTCCTTAGAATAAATTATTAACATTTCCCTCTCCACAGCTGGAGCACAACCTTGGGCAGGGTTTTAATGTAGTTAACCACAAATTAATCTACAGTACAGTGTAATTGTGTTTATTACCATAGCCTAAGTAAATGCAGAGCAGCATGACATGCACAACATATACCAAACATTAAAAAAAACAAGAGGTCAAGTTCACTGAATTAGTGAAGATGAAGAAGTCTAAAGCTCAGCTGTGTATTTTTGCACCAACAAAAAATTATTTTAAATGGGAATTTACAGGGATTAATTTATTTCTGTAAGAGGAACTGCACATTTTGGCTGCTGCTTTGATTTTCAGTCACAAAAGTTGCTGCTCGAGATTGTTTCAGATTATCTAGAAGGTTTTTGTGCCTCAGGATTCAGTCTTATTGTATAGTAACAGTGTTATTATAAATCCCATAATACAGTTATTTTGCTATGAAGCATCTCCCTGTTACAGTCAAAAATATGTTTTAATTATGTCAATCATTTAAGAATAAAGTTAGCTTTAGTGTTATTTTGTGGAAAAAGTTAAAGAAATAGTAATTATTAGGCATAGCCTATATGTGTAATCAGTGAAATCTAATTTGAAATCATTATTATGTGTGTGGTGTGTGATGCAAACTTAAGAGATTTAGTGTAAAATAAATTTCTAGAGACACACACAAGACCTGGTAGCTTCTGTTCAGTGATAACGGTTTTTTGATTGATTGATTGATTTTTATTTGAACATTGTTAAGGAAAGAAAAAAGAGAGTTCAAAACACAACAAAAAAACAAACCAAAAATAAAATGTTCAAAAGGAGTGGGAAGAAGCCAACGCTTATACAGTCCCACCCCTTCTCCACACCAAACAAATTATAGTATTACTCATAATCATCATTATCCCACAACCACATTCACCATAATACACCCATAGTCAAATTATACAACAAAAATGACACAACAATGACAGTCCATATCCAACAATATTACAACAACAATAAACATACAATTCTGGCATGTTCAATGCAAACACAAACAACACCATCACCTTCACAATCACCATAACACACAACAACCTTCCCTCACTGAAGACACAATGTAACATCACTGCCCTTCATTCTCATACTGCTCAAAAATCATTTCTTTATATGTTGATTTAAATATATGGATGTTGGGACATTGCCTGTGTTTCTCCCCCAACCCATTCCACAGTTTTACCCCACACACAGACACACAAAAACTCTTCCGTGTAGATCTTACTAAGTGAATTTTAAATTTTGTATTCCCCCGTAAATTATATTTCCCTTCTCTCTCCCTGAATAGATTCTGTATATTGTGTGGCAAGAGGTTTTTACTAACTTTAAACATTAATTGTGCTGTGTAATAATGAACCAGATCCCATAATTTCAATAACTTCGAATGTAAAAACAATAAATTAGTATGTTCGAGGTACCCGACTTTGTGTATAACACGGACTGCCCTTTTTTGTGATATTAACAATGAATTAAGTTTACTTTTATAACTGTTACCCCAAACTTCTATACGATAAGTCAAGTATGGAAGTACTAATGAACAATACAAAATATGAAGTGATTTATAATCTAGGACCTGCTTAATTTTATTTATAATTGCAATATTTTTTGCAACTTTATTTTGTATGTATCTGACATGTGGTTTCCAACTAATTTTATCATCCAGTACTACACCCAAAAACTTGATCTCCTTAACTTTTTCAATAACTACATTATCTATATGAATGTGTATATCTTCTTTATTTTTACAATTACCAAATATCATTACCTTAGTTTTATCTATATTTAGTGATAGTTTATTACAATCCATCCATTTTTTTAGCTTATTTAATTCATTATTTATAGTATGGATTAGTTGATTATAATTATTTCCAGAATAAAATAAATTAGTATCATCAGCAAATAATATTATTTTTAATAATTTAGAAACTTGGAATATATCATTTATATATATGTTAAATAATTTGGGGCCCAATACTGACCCTTGGGGGACCCCACAGGCAATTCCCATACACCCAAACAGATATTCTCCCATTTTCACAAATTGTTGTCTCTCAGATAGATAACTTGTAACCCATTTCAGAGCAATTCCCCTAATACCATACATTTGCAATTTATTAAGAAGTATTGAATGATTTATTGTATCAAATGCTTTTCTAAAATCTATAAACACACCAATTGCATATTTTCCTTGATCTAATGCATTTATTATTTCCTCTGTTGCATCCATTATCGCCAACGATGTTGTACTCTTGGCTCTAAACCCATATTGGTTCTGATTCAGCATATCCTGTTTATTTAAAAAGTTTTCTAATCTGTTGTTGAAAAGTTTTTCCAGAATTTTTGAAAATTGTGGGAGAAGTGATACTGGTCTGTAGTTTGTGTATTGGTGTTTATTTCCTTGCTTAAATAATGGAATTACTTTTGCTATTTTCATTTTCTGCGGGAATGAACCAGTTTGAAATGATAAATTACAAATATATGTGAATGGTTTTAATATACCATCAACAGTTCTTTTTATTAGTGCCATATCAATACCATCACAGTCAGTAGATAATTTATTTTTACACTTTTCAACAACAGATTTTACCTCTAGTTCATCCACCACTGTAAGAAAAATTGACCGAGGGTTACTTCCAATTAAAGTCTCACTCACAGTGTCTTTTCCTTGATTTGGAATCTTTGCTGCCAACTCTGGCCCAACACTTACAAAAAATTTATTCATTTTATTTACTACCATATTCTTATCATAAATATCACCACAATTATCAGTAAAATACTCTGGATATATCATTTTCTTAGTTCCATTTTTCCTTAATTTGTTTAATATATCCCAGACTCCTTTTATATTATTTTTATTTTCATTTAACATTTTCCTATAATATAATTTTTTACTAGTTCGTATTATATCAGTTAATTTATTTTTGTATGTTTTATATCTTTTTTCAGATTCTTTAGTTCTTAATTTAATAAAATTGTTATAGAGATAATTTTTCTTTTTACAAGCATTTTGTAACCCTTTGGTTAACCATGGGCAATTTTTGTATGTGTGTTTTTTATTAATTTCTTTAATAGGACAGTTTTTATCGTATAATAATTTAAATATATCAATAAATTTATCATATGCCAAGTCCACATTTTTCTCTCTATAGACAACATCCCAATTCTGTAACATTAAGTCTTCTTTTAAATCACTGATTCTATCTTCTGTTCGTATTCTTTTATAGATAATCTTTTTACATAGTTTATTATTATTCTTACTCTCATTAGCCCCATAATTAACATCTAAAGAAACAAATACAGGCAAGTGGTCACTAATATCATTTATTATTATGCCACTCACCATATTATATTCAATAACATTGGTAAAAATGTTGTCTATCAGGGTAGCACAGTGTGTTGTTATTCTTGTAGGTTTTGTAATCTTTGGAAATAAAGTTAAGCTATACATTGTATCTAAGAAATCTTCAGTTGGTTTGTGTTGTTTTGTTTTCATCAAATCTATATTAAAGTCACCACAAATAAAGATATCCTTTTGTCTTATTTTTGCATACATCTTTTCCATCCCATTTTTAAATTTTTCCATATCAGATCCCGGTGCTCTATATATACAACTTACTATTATATTTTTTCTTTTTTCCATCGTAATCTCAATTGTTAAACATTCCATACTTTCATTCACTGCTGATGTCATACTGTCTACTTTTTTACTTTTTAATTTTCTATCAACATACAGTGCTACCCCACCACCACTTTTACATTTCCTATTTTGTGTGTACATCTCATATCCATCTAGTTCAAAATTTACATCTTTTTCTTCATTAATCCATGTTTCACTTATTGCAATAATCCTAAATGGTGTATTAAATTGATTCAAAAACTCCTTAATACTATCAAAGTTTGCATAGAGACTCCTACTATTAATATGTATTATTGTTAATGTTTGATCCAAATTCATAATTCGATTTAATTGTTGTTCTTCATAATAAACACACTTATTATTAATATGACCAAAATAATTGTTGTCTGGGTCAACACCTCCCAAAACATCCTGTGGTTGCTGTTCAGCACTAACAAAATTTCCAGCTTCAATTTGCCCCACTACACCTCCATCATCAAATGAGGAAGAATGACTAAAGTACTAAACATAATTTATGACAACCATGTACACCAAGAAGAAAAAAGGAAAAGAACACAAAATTTCCACTCATGATTACTGCACCGTTATTCCTGAATCAGGGCTAAGGTTTAAATCTGTCCAATTCCTCCATTTCTCTAATCATCATTACTTCAGCGTCTTCTGGAGTGCCAAGCAGTTTTATCCACACCTTACAGTTTCTTGTCCATGTCGACTGTATTTTTCCTTGTTTTCTGAGGGCCCTGGCTTGTCTAGCTATTTCGGAGTTCTTTTTTGTTAAATGTTCATTTATGTAGACAGCCGTTCCTCTCAGTTTTTTTGCTTGTCGCAGAAGATCAATTTTTGCTTTCCTACTGACGAATCGGATGATAATTGCTGGTTTTAATTTATTGTTTTTATTGGGTAATGTGTGGCAAGCCGAAATAGTCTCATTGTCCACAACGTTATTAGAATTGAAAAAGGTCAATACCTGCTGCTCAAGAGTGTGCGACTCAGCCAGTGTCTCATCCTGCCCATCCTGATCACCAACTCCAGCTGCCACACGCGCATAGGAGCGGTGTCTGGTGTTCAGACCGCTCACAATGACGTCATCCATTCTTGTATATTGTTCAAGTTCATCCACACATTTTTCTAAGGATTTAATTTTCTTGTCCTTGTCCACAATTTCAGCCTTTAGCTCGCGCACTTGTTCCATAAGGTTAACAAGCAGCGTTTGTTGTTTAGCTATTTTTGATATTTCGTAGTGAAAATATTAAAACAGCCACAGACTGCTCCGTTGTTATTGCTGCTGTACTGTTTTTAATGCTGTATGGATTCTTGTGTCACCACATGAGTAAGTTGACTCTTGGGCTTACTTTTGCAGCATTGTCTTTCCCCCAATTTTGGCGTATGGGAGGCATGAAATAACATGGACACCCTACAGCAAATTCCTCTTTATCTTAAAAGGTGGAGGGGGGTCCCATATTGGGGAAAAAAAAAGAAAACAGTTTTATTTTTAAGACATATCTTCAACTATGTTGCATTGAATTGTAATATATGAGGAATAACAACATTTATTTTATTATCACATAACCAGCATATGTAATCATAATTTAAATACACCTCCGCATTTTTTTTGTCCTTTATTTTACAGAAGAAGTGACATATGGTATAGATATATGTTGAAATTTTTAAACCCTAACCTTAACATACCTTTTCAAATGAGGTTTTCTGGGACAAGAGAGCCAGATTGTAGCTGATTTAACATAATAATAATAATAATAATAATAATAATAATAATAATGTGGGTCGGAATCTGGACCCAAGAATTTTTAATATACTAAAGCCCCTTTCAGAGTACCCAGGCAATCTAGGCAAACCCAATACTATCTTGGCTCCCTCTCTTGTCTGAAGAGGGTTACCCGCACTACTTGACGTGGGCTAAATGACCCTGCAAGCGACGTGGGTTGTTACCGACCTCATCTCGGCGGACATTTGAATAGGACAGCATGGCTAAAGGCATGCTGAAGTAGGTGTCACCACAGCACAGCAACTGAGAGTGGAAATGAATCAGAAGGCTGTCTGTCATTATTCTGACAGACTTCATTAATTTCAAAGCTGCAGCAGACAACTGTGTGTGCCACAATTACAAGTGAGAGGTTTCTTTTAAGAGCATTTTTTTCAGTCTCTCCCACAGAGCATGAAGCAGCTCTGACCATCTCCGGCTGCTGTGGAGCCAACACCAGCCTGTCTTGGTTCGGCGCTGGGCAGTCTCCCTGTTCAGCACCACTCTGTGCCTGTTCGTGCATCCTGGTTCACCCCACATTAATGTACACCCTGTGATCCTCTGCTCCTCTTTTCTGTGACAGCCTCCACCAAAAAAAAAACTATCCAGCTTGCCTTGGGAGACCCTACCAGGAGCAAGTTGCTCCTGATAACATAGCTCCTGAGATCATTCAGACACTCAAATCCCTCCACCACGATAAGGTGGCGATCCACAGAGATGAACAGGTCCAATATTTACTCAAGGTCTTTATTCGGTAGCCAGCATAGATGCGACAGGATCCCCATGCAATTGTACAAGGCAGAGCATGACACACACAGCAATACCACCTTTTTATAACCTCTGACCACCATTCAAGTCAATCACCCTCCCTTTGTAAAGTCCATGACTCTCTTAAGTTTCATAATGTAACCTGATCAGTCAGCACACATCTGGAAACTATTATCCCTGTTATTGAACAGGCAAAGATCTCAGCCAGTCTGATTAACCACATGATATAAGAACATTCCAAGTCAACAGCACTGATCAATAATATTCTTCCATTGTCAGACTATTCATGATTTATATATATATATATATATATATAAAAAACATTAACGATTAAATACCACAACACATTCCCCCCTGAAAATGCTAATACACCTTGTTAATCTTGTTTATCCCATTAATTGATGCAAATTTAATTAAGTTAATTATTGATTAACTAATTCATCCATCCATCTTCTACCGCTTAATCCTTTTCGGGTCGCGGGGGCGGGGGGGGGGGGGGGCTGGAGCCTATCCCAGCATCTTTGGGCGAGAGGCAGGGTACACCCTGGACAGATCGTCAGTCCATTGCAGGGCCAACATAGAGAAACAGACAACCATTCACTCTCACAGTCATACCTAAGGACAATTTAGGGCTGCACGGCGGCGCAGTGGTTTAGCACTGTGGCAGCACAGTTTTACCCTCGGCCGGGGGATCGCAGGGATCATGAGATCGTGGGTTCGATCCCAGCCCCCGACCAACAGTGAGCTGTGTGGAGTTTGCATGTTCTCCCCGTATTGCGTGGGTTTACTCCGGGATTTCTCCGGTTTCCTCCCGCATACCAAAAACATGTAGGTTTAGGGCGCTCGCGCACGCAGCGACCAGCAGCCGGTGGCTTGTCACCAGACTGCAAACCAAGTCTACCTACGGGTACAAATAAGTAACAAAAAAAAAAAAAAAAATTTGGAATCCCCATTTTTTATGCCAATTAACCTAGCTTGCATGTTTTTGGCATGTGGGAGGAAACCGGAGAAATCCAGGAGTAAACCCACGCAGACACGGGGAGAACATGCAAACTCCATACAGATCACTGTTGGTCGGGATCCCCCGGCCAAGGATGAGTTGCTGTGCTGCCGCAGTGCTAACCACTCCACCACCGCACTGCCCGATTAACTAATTACTTAATTAATTGGTTCATTAATTTATGATGATTTCTCATTTGATTGCTGGCTCATGCAAATGGGGAAAATTCTCTTATGGCCTCGAACCTTGTCAATGACTGCTTTATCAATCATGCCCTGGCTTCTTTCCAAATTTGTCAAATATGACTTTACAAACTTAAGAGAAAAGGCAAAACTGTAAAATGAAAATTAGTCAGATCCTCTTAAATAAAAATGCCACAATTATGGAAATTACTTTAAAATCGTTATGGAAATTACTTCTCCCAAATCATAATTAATTATTCAAAACCATCTGTCATTATCTAATTTATGACAGTTTTTTTCTCCTCGCTATCATTCTTTTAAAGGTAGAATATGCAGTGTTTTCTACTTCAGAAATACCTAAAAATATTATTAGAGTGTAAAGAAACATCTGTTTTACTGTCATGCCAAATGTGATAATTTGATATTGTAGAGCTATGAATTCATCTTAGATGTTTGCTGGTTTGATAAAGTGATAAATACCACGTTACACCAGCAGGTGAGTATGAGCAGCGAGTTTTCAGCTCAGAGTCAAAAATCCTGTGTTTTAACTCCATCCATCTTCTTCCGCTTAATCCTTTTCGGGTTGCGGGGGCGCTGGAGCCTATCCCAGCATCTTTTGGGCGAGAGGCAGGGTACACCCTGGACAGATTGCCAGTCCATCGCAGGGCCAACACAGAGAGACAGACAACCATTCACTCTCACAGTCATACCTAAGGACAATTTAGAATCCCCAATTTGATGCCAATTAACCTAACATGTATGTTTTTGGCATGTGGGAGGAAACCGGAGAAATCCCGGAGTAAACCCACGCAGACACGGGGAGAACATGCAAACTCCACACAGATCACTGTTGGTCAGGGGCTGGGATTGAACCCAGGATCCCCCAGCCAAGGGTGAGTTGCTGTGCTGCCGTAGTGCTAACCATTTTGCCACCGCGCTGCCTGTGTTGTAACTCAATTATGTTAATTTCTAGAGTAGGGCAGAACAAGAAATGATACCAGTTAATTCCCGGTTCACTTGGAGTAGACAAACTTGAAAAAGTCACCATGGGTCATTAGTAAAAAAGCTTTAACAAATTCGCTTCTGGCCTAGAGGATGTTGGGGTGGGGTTTCATTACTGTCATCTGGTGCCATTAATCACCTGCAATTTCTACATTGACCACCTTCAACAAAATGATTTGAAATCAAAGTAGAAGCAGGCTTTATTTGATCTTGTCCACGGACCACCGGCAGTTTTTTTTAAACTACAACAATTTTGTATTCAGCAGAGGAGGGAACAAATGGACCTCAGGCCCAGATCTGCTGGCGGAACATATAGCTTGCTCTTCTGTGGTTTCATGTGAAGAAGTCTTGATGACAGCCACAGTGTGTGGTCCCGGGTCTCCCATATCCTGTGATAATAACTGAAGGAATTTTTTGTTCTTTCCATCAAAATCATGGACAAAGAGACTGGTGAAACCACTGGATGGCACAGCGTTCATCAGTGCGTAATTATGATGATTAATCTATGTGGGCTGCAGACTGATTTATTTATTTCCGCAGCACATCTTGGGTGATGTCGGTTTTATTTGGTAGATACAATAAATTACACTGCCTCTTTGATCCCCAGTACAAGCAGGGCTGTGTATGGTCTTTAAATGCATTTTCACTTTATAAACAAGCCTGCATCTGTGCTCATAGCAGATCTTCAACTTGTCAAACTCTGGCTTGTAATTTTTTTCAAAGAGATCCTGGAAAATGTCTTTAAATCTCCCATCACATGCTTTCAGAATGGTGTTTTTTGTGCTCATGTACAAGGGCCACTTCTTGACAATAACATACTGAACAATGCGGGACAATTGCATTGTCCTCAACGCAAAACAGATTTGTCCTGTGATTGTGACAGTGATTGGTTTATTTCACCCAAAACACACCTCTGAATAATTAAGAACACTAGGACTTTGCACTTCCTGCTTCTACCAAGGAGGTTATGTTTTACCTCTCTGTGTTATCAACATAACTCAGACTGTTCAGAGAAATGAGAAAGAGGAAGAAAAAACAGCTGCCTTGGCTGAGGTTACACTGTCCCCCTGTTCATTTTTATTGAATATGGGCAGCTCAGTGGTGCAGTGGCTAGCACTGTGGCAGCACAGCAAGAAGGTCACAGGATTGATCCCACCCCCTGACTATTGGTAACCCTTCTGTGTGGAGTATGCAAGTTCTCCCCGTGTCTGCGTGGGTTTCCTCCGGTTTCCTCCCACAGGCCAAAAACATGCAGGTTAGGTTAACTGGCATCAACTGGGGATTGTAAATTGTTCTTAGGTATGAATATGACAGTGAATGTCTGTCTGTCTCTCTGTGATGGACTGGTGATCTGTCCAGGATGTACCCTGCCTCTCCCCCAAAGATGCTGGGATAGACTCCAGCACCCCCCCCCCCCCAAAAAAAACCTAAAAAGGATTAAGCGGTAAAAGATGGATGGATGGTAAATTACTGTGTGGTAGCCATCACAGAGCAAGTCAATGTAGTCCAAAGTATTACTAATCCAATACCCAAAAAAGTAGAAATAAAAAGTAGCAGATAAGCCTTTTAAGTGAAACCATAAATAATCTCCTATAAACTTCAGCTGTGTATTTTGTGGGTAGAATGCTGTGTGTGAAAATGTGGGATAATTCTGTGCTGTGCCTCTCTTTCATTTTTAATCTCTGCTGCTGGTTCCACACCAATGCCACTTCCTCTCTGTAAAAAGCTGTTGTGCTGAACTGAGTTTCACTTCCATGGTTCACTGCTCTGTAGTCGGCTTCTTGGCTGCTGATGTCAGTCCTCTGCTCCTCACCTCTCTCCTTGGTTTTGCTCTTTTTTCCTCCTGATTCCCTGGTTCAGTAATAGGAAACACCGTAGCTCCCCAGTGTCTCTCTCATTCCTAACACACACCTGCACATCACTTAGCTCCACACTCATTTGTGTCTCCCCTTCTCTAACTCTTGTCTCTCACTGTTCTTTGCTCTCAAATAATCCATGTCTTTCATCTTCACTTCCTTATCTGCCCTCCTCTCAACTGTACCTTTGCCCTCTTCACCTGCCTCACTCTCTCATCCTTCCCTCTCATCTGCTTAACTTCTTTCTTTTGCTCTCTTCTCCTCTCCATTCTTGGATTATGGTGTAACTCTCCAC
Source organism: Pholidichthys leucotaenia (assembly GCA_020510985.1). Classification (NCBI taxonomy): domain Eukaryota; kingdom Metazoa; phylum Chordata; class Actinopteri; order Cichliformes; family Pholidichthyidae; genus Pholidichthys; species Pholidichthys leucotaenia. Next base: position 402,523,048 of record CM035838.1, read on the forward strand.
CGTCATCTGTATATACACCTGGCCTACTTAAGTATTTTTGGACCCCGCATAGTGCTCACTGTGGTACAGACATGCATAATAAAAATATGACACAGCCTAGTATATCCAGTTTTCTTCCTTTTTCTTAACTGTATCTCTGACCATTTGGGGGCTATTGTCTGCATGTGTGCATATTTCTCTTCACTACACATATGCCATTGTGCTAATGAGCGTGCATATGTACATATGGGGGGGGGCTGAAAAGAAGAAGAAGCCCACTCTATTGTCATTCAGTCCATATAGCCAGTCATGTACAGTAGAACAAAATTATGTTTTTCCTATCTACAATGTTAATCACATCTAGAATCAAAGGGGTCACTGCCATGCAAGGCGCCACCACAAGCAACTTCTCCTTCCCCCATTCTGTTATGCTGAGCACCAAGCTAGAAGGCACAAAGTACCATTTTTATATGGTCTTTGGTATGACCCGGCCAGGACTTGAACCCCCAACCTTCCAGTTGTGGGGCAGATGCTCTATCAACTAGGCCACCACTCCATTCATAATAGTCAAATTTGACCAAATGGGGTTTATTTCTCAACATAGTCTCCCCTTCGGTCCACACACTTCTTCCATCGGTGTTGCAGCGGTTGGATCCCTGGAATTGAAAAATAAACCACATTTGGTCAAAACTGACCATTATGATACTTTTCAGCCCCGCCTCATATATTATTCCTGCAGTCCTACAGGCTGGTAATGAGTTGACATTTTAGAGCTGGAAGATGTTTTTCTAATACATGATTTCTCTCTCATGTGCTATCCTACTGCATCTCTGTTCCTCAGAAACACGAACTGCTGTTGAGAGCCTCAGTGAACTGTCTGAGCTCCCTGCTGGGCTTCCTTCAGAGGAAGAGTCCCGCTACAGGTATCAAACAGAGAGATAGGGAATGAGCGAGTGTGGGTATTCTTCAGAGACAGAAAGATAAAAAGTACAAACGTACTGTATGCATTTAAGGGAAAGATGCCAGATGGCATTGTGGTTCTCTCAGTTGGGTGCTTTGTACATAGAGATCTGAAAACACAACATGAATCATTATTTATAATGTATACAGTGGTATGAAAAAGTGTTTGCCCCCTTCCTGATTTCTCATTTTTTTGTACGTTTGTCACACTTAAATGTTTCAGATCATCAAACAAATTTAAATATTAGACAAAGATAACACAAGTAAACACAAAATGAAGTTTTTAATTGAAGGTATTTATTATTAAAGCTAAAAAAAAAAATCCAAACCTACATAGCCCTGTGTGAAAAAGTGATTGCCCCCCTGTTAAAACATAAATTAACCGTGGTTTATCAAATCTTTGGAAAGCTGAGTTCAATTTTCTAGCTATTTCTAAAGCTATGGGACTCCAGTGAAACACAGTGAGAGCCATTATCCACAAATGGCAAAAACATGGAACAGTGGTGAACCTTCCCAGGAGTGGCCGGCCAACCAAAATTACCCCAAGAGCACAGCCACGACTCATCCAAGAGGTCACAAAAAAACCCACAACAACATCCAAAGAACTGCAGGCCTCACTTGTCTCAGTTAAGGTCAGTGTTCATGACTCCACCATCAGAAAGAAACTGGGCAAAAATGGCCTGCATGGCAGAGTTCCAAGACGAAAACCACTGCTGAGCAAAAAGAACATAAAGGCTTGTCTCAGTTTTGCCAGAAAACATCTTGATGATCCCCAAGACTTTTGTAAAAATACTCTGTGGACTGACGAGACAAAAGTTGAACTTTTTGGAAGGTGTGTGTCCCATTACATCCAGCGTGAAAGTAACACAGCATTTCAGAAAAGGAACATCATACCAACAGTAAAATATGGTGGTGGTAGTGTGATGGTCTGGGGCTGTTTTGCTGCTTCGGGACCTGGAAGACTTGCTGTGGTAAATGGAACCATGAATTCTGCTGTCTACCAAAAAATGCTGAAGGAGAATGCTCGGCCATCTGTTTGTGACCTCAAACTGAAGTGCACTTGGGTTCTGCAGCAGGACAGTGATCCAAAACACACCAGCAAGTCCACCTCTGAATGACTTAAGAAAAACAAAATGAAGACTTTGGAGTGGCTTAATCAAAGTCCTGAGCTGAGTCTGATTGAAATGCTGTGGCATGACCTTAAAAAAGCAGTTCATGCTCGAAAACCCTTCAGTGTGGCTGAATTTCAACAATTCTGCAAAGATGAGTGGGCCAAAATTCCTCCACAATGCTGTAAAAGACTCATTGCCAGTTATTGCAAATGCTTGATTGCAGTTGTTGCTGCTAAGGGTGCCCCAACCAGTTATTAGATTTAGGGGGCAATCACTTTTTCACACAGGGCCATGTAGGTTTGGATTTTTTGTTCCCCTTAATAGTAAACACCTTCATTTAAAAACTGCATTTTGTGTTTACTTGCGTTATCTTTGTCTAATATTTAAATTTGTTTGATGATCTGAAACATTTAAGTGTGACAAACATACAAAAAAATGAGAACTCAGGAAGGGGGCAAACACTTTTTCACACCACTGTATTTGTGTGCATGTTTTTGAATTTGTTTTTGTTTTTTTGTGCCATAAACGCCCTTCAGGGCAGAGAAAAAGGCACCAAACGCCGGCCGTGAGTTTGCAAGTTTTAATTAAGAAAAAGTGCATTAAAACAACAAACAATAATGAACCAAAAGGCAGGAATTTGAAACACAGGTTAGCCAAATAGCGGAGGCTAAGGCGAGGGAGTCACCTGCTTAAACCTGGAGAAAACCCCTCCTGGAGCGCACGCTAGGGTAACAAAGAAAATGCTGTACAACAGCACTTACGTTAGTAGAACAACAGTGGTTGAGGGTTGATAGTAGGACACTGTGCCAAGCAATGGTGCAGAGCCCCTTAAATAGGGATCAGAACATAATGAATCACAGGTGTGGACAGCTGAACGGGCAGGGGAAAGCAAAGATGCATAATTGGAATCAGCTGTGACTGTGAGGCAGGCAAATCCAACTGACAGCTGACAGGGCATGCCCACACAAGCTTCACGCCCCTGACAGCTGTCAACAGGAAAGGCAACAGAGAAATACAGGATGAGATAACAAACTAAATAAAAATAAGACACTAACAAACAGAAAAATGGCAAGCAACACAAAATACCTAACCCAACAGGCATAAAATGCAACAGATGAGAAATAAACAGGAAAAAGGCCATGAAACTGAGTCTGGTGGAAATCTCCAGCCCTCGGTTTATGACATTTTGAGTACAGAACAAAGAACAATCTCAACAGATAACTACAAATTGAAAGTGTGTCAGCTAAAGCACCAGCTTATTTGAACCTATCCCTGTAACTGTTAAAGCCTCAATGTGAGCAGGACTGTGGAAAAGGTGGTTGAAAAGCTATTTAAAGCTCCTTGCCCTTAAACTTTGTGAACAAGCCCAAATTGTCCTCAGTACAAAACAGATTTGTCCTCCCATTTAAACGCTGTCATGTTAGTATTAGTATTAAAGCTTTGATCTTGTGTCCCTGTTTATTAATGGGAAGGAGAGCAAAGACAGCGATTGGTTTATTTCATGTTACGCCCCAAAAACATATGAATAATTAAGAGCATTAGGACAGCCTCTTTGCATTTTGCATCTGGTGCAAAATGTGTTTTTGCAGTGCTGTAATAGCAAAATGAACTTAAAAATGCCCATGAATGTGGCCATCCCTCAGACAACTATGGACTGCACCGATGTAATATGGACCCAGATGTTAGTTTTCAATTTTATACCGAATTTCCATTTTTTTTTTCATTCTATTATTTCTATTATTTTGCTTTCTACACATTTAATTGAATAAAATCATATCGTGAATACTGGTCAGTTTGTTACATGACTTGCATACTGTTTTTATTTCCTTCTTTTGTAATAAGAATATGTGTGTGTGTGTTTCTCCAAACTTCCCCACTGTACAGTGCATGCGGAAAGTATTGACAGCGTTTCACTTTTTCCACATTTTGTTATGTTACAGCCTTATTCCAAAATGGAATAACTTCATTTTTTTCCCTCAAAATTCTACTCACAATACCCTATAATGACAACATGAAAAAAGTTTTTGAGATTTTTGCAAATTTATTAAAAATAAAAAAATTAAGAAGTCACATGTACGTAAGTATTCACAGTCTTTGCTCAATACTTTGTTGATGCACCTTTGGCAGCAATTACAGCCTCAAGTCTTTTTGAATATGTTGCTACAAGCTTGGCTCACCTATCTTTGGGCAGTTTCGCCCATTCCTGTTTGCGGTATCTCTCAAGCTCCATCAGGTTGGATGGGAAGCGTCGGCGCATAGCCATTTTCAGATCTCTCCAGAGATGTTTAATTGGATTCAAGTCTGGGCTCTGGGTTGGCCACTCAAGAACATTCAGAGTTGTCCTGAAGCCACTCCTTTGATATCTTGGCTGTGTGCTTAGGGTGGTTGTCCTGCTGAAAGATGAACCGTCGCCCCAGTATGAGGTCAAGAGCACTCTGGAGCAGGTTTTCATCCAGGATGTCTCTGTACATTACTGCATTCATCTTTCCCTCTATCCTGACTAGTCTCCCAGTTTCTGCTACTGAAAAACATCCTCACAGCATGATGCTGCCACCACCATGCTTCACTGTAGGAATGGTATTGGCCTGGTGATGAGCGATGCGTGGTTTCTTCCAAACTTGACGCCTGGCATTCATGCCAAAGAGTTCAATCTTTGTCTCATCAGACCAGAGAATTTTGTTTGTCATGGTCTGAGAGTCCTTCAGGTGCCTATTGGCAAACTCCAGGCGAACTGCCATGTGTCTTTTACTAAAGAGTGGTTTCAGTTTAGTCTTAGTTTAGACGGCCAACCAGCTCTAGGAAGAGTCCTGGTGGTTCCGAACTCCTTCCGTTTACAGATGATGGAGGCCACTGTGCCCATTGGGACCTTCAAAGCAGCAGAAATTTTTTTTGTCCCCTTCCCCAGATTTGTGCCTCAAGACAATCCTCTCTCAGAGGTCTACAGACAATTCCTTTAACTTCATGCTTGGTTTGTGCTCTGACATGCTCTGTCAACTGTGGGACCTTATATAGACAGGTGTGTGCCTCTCCAAATCATGTCCAATCAACTGAATTTACCACAGGTGGACTCCAATTAAGCTGTAGAACTCAATTTTGAGCTCATGGCAAAGGCTGTGAATACTTACAGTGGATATAAAAAGTCTACACACCCCTGTTCAAATCCCAGGTTTTTGTGATGTAAAAAAATGAGACCAAGATAAATCATTTCAAAACTTTTTTCACCATTAATGTGACCTATAACCTGTACAACCCAATTGAAAAACAAACTGAAATCTTTTAAGGGGAAAAATAAAAGGTAAAAAACTTACAATAACCTGTTTGCATAAATATACACACCCTGTTAAAAGTGGGGATGTGGCTGTGTTCAGAATTAACCAATCACATTCAAACTCGTGTTAAATGGGGTCAGCACACACCTGCCACCAATTAAAGTGCCTCTGATTAACCTCAAATAAAGTTCAGCTATTCTAGTAGGCTTTTCCTGACATTTTTGTAGTCACATCTTACAGCACAAGCCATGGTCCATATAGAGTTTCCAAACCATCAGAGGGATCTCATTGTTGAAAGGTATCACTCAGGAGAATGGTACAAAAATGGTACGTGGGCTGCACGGTGGCGCAGTGGTTAGCACTGTGGTAGCACAGTTTACCCTCGGCCAGGGGATCGCGGGGATCGTGAGATTGTGGGTTTGATCCCTGCCCCCGACCAACAGTAATCTGTGTGGAGTTTGCATGTTCTCCCCGTGTTGCGTGGGTTTACCCCGGGATTTCTCCGGTTTCCTCCCACATACCAAAAACATGCAGGTTAGGGATACGGGGTGCTTGCGCATGCAGCGACCGGCAGCTGGTGGCTTGTCACCAAACTGCAAAACAAATCTAGTCATAATCAAGTAATAAAAAAAAAAAAAGAATTTCCAAGGCATTAAATTCACCATGGAACACAGTGAAGACAATCATCATCAAGTGGAGAAAATATGGCACAACAGTGACATTACCAAGAACTGGATATCCCTCCAAAATTGATGAAAAGACAAGAAGAAAACTGGTCAGGGAGGCTGCCAAGAGGCCAGCAGCAGCATTGAAGGAGTTGCATGAATTTCTGGCAAGTATTGCTGTTTAGTACATGTGACAACAATCTCCTGTCTAGGGTGGCAAGATGGAAGCCTTATCTTATAAAGAAAAACATCCAAGCCTGGCACCAATTTGCAAAAACACATTTGAAATCTCCCAAACGCATGTGGAAAAATGTGTTATGGTCCTGTGAAACCAAGGTTGAACTTTTTGGCCATAATTCCAAAAGGTATACAGTGATCCCTCGCTACTTCGCGCTTCACCTTTCGCGCCCTCAGTGCATCGCGGATTTTTCAGAAATATTCATCAAAAATTCAAAATTGAGAAAAAATGGGCGGGTGCTAGCAGAAGGCAGGGAGACTACATTAGAACATCAGGTATCAACACGGAGAACCGCTCAACTCAAAATCCACCTCTCTGACCACCGCTCCACTCCTCTCCGCCCACCTCTTCACTGCTCGGGAATCTCGCAAGCTGATTGGCCGAGACGTTTTACCCAGCTTCTCTCCCTGCAGAGCGCCCATACCCACCGAAGGAAGACCGCATTCATTGTTCTTTATCGCTAGTCTCGCAGCGTGGAACTTTTCGCTGTTCTCTTGTCCCTTTTTGTGTGAAATAGTCTTCCCGTCGAGCCACTACGCCGCCTCCTGCAGCTGCCCTCGACAATCCTGCACCTCTAGCACCTGACGATGAGGAGTCACCTGAGGAGCAGTAAAGCTCTCATTAACCTGTGCAGTACGTAAATCATCTTCATCTTGAGTTACGTATCTTGTTATAAAATAAAAGAGTTCTAAAAACATATTTATGTACACTTTATTTACATCTACGTATGTATGTACACTTACACACACACACACACACACACACATGTATTATATGAGAGAGAGTGAGAGAATGAACGTATGTGTTATTTATGGGTGACGTCATTAGGGGTGACGCTACTTCGCGATTTTTCACTTTTCGCGGTCGGTTCTGGAACCCATTAACCACGATAAGTGAGGGATCACTGTATTAGGTGCAAACACAGCACTGCTCATCACCAAAAGAACACCATACCTACAGTGAAGCATGGTGGTGGCAGCATCATGCTTTGGGGCTGTTTTTCTACAGCTGGAACTGGGGCCTTAGTCAAGGTGGAGGGAATTATGAACAGTTCCAAATACCAGTCAGTGTTGGCACAAAACCTTCAGGCTTCTGCTAGAAAGCTGAAGATGAAGAGGAACTTCATCTTTCAGCACAACAGTGACCCAAAGCACACATCCAAATCAACAACAGAATGGCTTCATCAGAAGAAGATTAAGGTTTTGGAATGGCCCGACCAGAGTCCAGACCTGAATCTGATCGAGCATCTATGGGGTGATCTGAAGAGGGCTGTGCACAGGAGATGCCCTCACAGTCTGGCAGATTTGAAGTGTTTTTGCAAAGAGTGGGCAAATATTGCCACATCAAGATGTGTCATGCTGATAGACTCTTATCCAAAAAGACTGAGTGCTGTAATAAAAGCCAAAGGTGCTGCAACAGAGTATTAATTTAAGGGTGTGTATATTTATGCAAACAGGTTATTGTAAGTTTTTTTATTTTTATTTTTCCCCTTAAAAGATTTCACTTTGTTTTTCAATTGGGTTGTACAGATTATAGGTCACTGTCACAATTTGCCCTTCGGGCCAGGAAGATGAGGCCCACTTGCTGAACTGTGAGTTTGGCAGATTTATTGATGGAACAACAAACATAGAGACTAAACCGTGCTTAGAACACAAAAATACAAATGAGGAAGTAGACTTACTGATAGCGCACCAGAGCAGGGCAGGGCTCTGGTGGAGACGAGGAGAATACAAACAAGACTGCGGCGATGAGAAAATGAAAATACAGCCCTTAAATAGGATCAAAAACCATTTACAAAATCAGTGACAGGTGTGGGTTATCTGAGTGGGCAGGAGACTGCAATGAAACATAATTAGGACCAGCTGGGGGCAGTGAAAGTGGAGCGAACTCAAGCTGACAGCTGACAGGGCACTGCCCACACGGAGCACCACGCCACTGACAGCTGTCAGCCATCAAAAGAACAACAGTGAAGATATAAAGAATAAAATATCAACCCAAGCAGACTAAATTAATACAAAATAAAAGTGTAACAAAACTAGAACACAAATAGGAAAATGGCAACCAGTACACGAATACAGAAACCCAAAAAGCATAAAATATAACAAATAAATAAATACAGAGAAAAAGCCACGAGACTGAGCATGGCGGAAACTTCCAGTGCTCAGCCCGTGACAGAGCCCCCCTCTCAAGGGGTGGATTCCAGACACCCCAGGATAACATCAAAAGAAAAAGAAAGAATGCCCCCCCCCCCCCGGCAAACAGGAGCACAACAATAGCCCACCCAGGGTGGGCGGTGGGGGTAACAGGCTAGGAGGGAACGAAACTAAACCCTCCTCAGGACCCACACCAGGCAAAATCTCAACCACCCTAAGCCCCCTGGACCGAGAAGCTGGACAGTTCAGGTGGGCGACCACAATCCCAGACCCGCCAGATGGCAAGATGAAACGAGTTGGGTGGCCTCCCAGAGAACATGAGCTACCCAATTCCACGGCACAGTCCGTCGGGTGGTCTGCCAGAGTTTTTCAACCACCTGAACAGAAGAGGTGGTCCAGGAGGTGTCTGCCCGATGGGAAGGGCGAGTGGTGAGGACGATAGGGGAGTTGGCGAAACAGTGACAACCTCGGGTGGAGGAGTGAGAACCATGACGACCTCAGGCGGAGGAAAGGGAACCACGATGGTGTCAGGCACAGGAGGGGGAACCATGATGCTATCTGGCACAGGACGGGGAACCAGGATGGTATCAGGCAGAGGAGGGGGAACCACGATGCCCTTGGGCTGGCCAGCAGCACCCTCGGTGGTCCCAGACTGGGACATAGTAGCACCCTCAGTGGTTCCGGACTGGAGCAAGGTTGCATGAGCAGTGGTCCTGGATTGGGACAAGGTTGCACCCACGGAGGCTCCGGACTGGAGTGAAGTTGCACCCATGGTGGTCCCAGATTGGGACAAGGTTGCACCCACGGAGGCTCCGGACTGGAGCACAGCAACACCCGCGGTGGCTCTAGGCTGGAGCACAGCAGCACCCGTGATAGCCCCGGACCGGAGCACAGCAGCACCTGCGGTGGACCCGGACAGGGCCAAAGCTCCACACACGGTGGCTCCGGGCTGAAGTGGAGCTGCACCCACGGTGACTCCGGGCTGGAGTGGAGCTGCACCCTCGGAGGTCCCGGGCTGGGACGGGGCACCTGTGATGACCTCAGCAGGAAGGGAAGCAGCACCCACGGAGGGCCCGGACTGGGCCAGAGCTGCACCCTCGGAGGCCCTGGGCTGGGACGGAGCACCCGTGATGACCTCAGCAGGAAGGGAAGCAGCACCCACGGAGTGCCCAGACTGGGCCAGAGCTGCACCCTCGGAGGCCCTGGGCTGGGACGGAGCACCCGCAATGACCTCAGCAGGAAGGGAAGCAGCACCCACGGAAGACCCGGACTGGGCCACAGCAGCACCCACAGAGGCCCTGGGCTGGGACAGAGCGTCCTCAATGACCTCAGCCGGGGGAGCTGGACCCACGGCGATCTCGGGTGGAGAGCCAGACCCACGGAGACTTCTGGCTGAGCTGAACAATCCTTGGTGACCCTGGGGAAAAGCTCAGGCAAAAGATGCAAAGACACAGGGTCAGTGTCACTGGCGGTAGTGGAGCCCGGCGAGGTGAGTCTAGGTGCAGCTGACGGCTGCACTTAGCTCTCCCCACCAAGAGCCAGGCAAGGTTTCTCCAAAAGAGAGACAACACAGACAAAGGAGAGCACTTGCCTGATCTAGAGCTCCACCGCAGTCCAGGACCCCGACAATCCAGGTGGTGGTTCTATGTGCCCGGCCCTCTAGAGGTCCAACTCCGGCTCTGCTGCAGCAGCCTCTGCAGCAGGCATGATAGTCAGTTCAGTCCTGGGACCCCCCAGCAAAGTGACCCACGCAGGTGGCTCGCCCTGCGTGGTGACAGGAGGTGGATCTCCTGCTGGCGCTGAATCCTGCTCAGCTGGAGCCCGCGGCCACTCTTTCATCAGTGCAGGCGTCGGCTCAGTTTCAGCGCTCACCCTCTGTCCAGAGCATGGCTGTGAGGCTGAAACCAGGTCCTCCAGGGCCGCAGGCTCCTCCAACATCCGGCGGCTCAATCCTGGGGCCGGTGTACACTCAGGGAGCAGAGGAGGAGACAGGGAGAGAGCAGGTGACAAGTCTTTAGGTGCAGCAGGTGGTGAGAGCTCACAGGGCTGCAGGGACTGAGCCTCACCACCGGGAATCAGGCAAGATAATTCATACGAAGGTAATAAAGAATAAAACGCCACTTGCCTGTATTCCCGGGGCATGATGTTTTCTGCTGCAGCTGGTTGGAAATCGGCCCTCTCCATGACTTCAACGGTTGTAGGCCCCTCAGAGGATTGTGGAGAAGCCGCCCCTGCTGACACGGTTTCGGGCGGAGCTGGGGGAAAAACAGCTTGGCTCTCAGCAGCGGGAGGAGGCATCGAGGAGAAGCAGAGAAGAGCAGCTGCAGAGAGGGAAGAGGCTGACAATTCAGCTGGAGAAGAAAAACTTGGAGGGTGCACCGCTGATGGAGGCTTCTGTCTCAGCGTAGGAGAAGCTGCCGACTGAGAGGTGGGAGTGTTCTTCCAGCGAGATTTCCTAGAATGATGGCGAGGAGCGGGAGGCGGAGGCGTATGCTCAAGGTGAAGAGGGAGAGGCTCCGGAGTCAGGGGACGCTCACTCATCGTCTCAAACTCAGGGTCCCTTGGTGAAATCTCCAACTCCTGAGCAAGATCCAGGAGGAGCCATGGCTTAACTTCCAGGAGGAGCTCAGTCTCTGCCAGTACAACCTGGCTGCCCTCCTCCAGCTCCTCGGCCAATGGAGCTCGCTAGTGCTCGGGAGGAGGAGGTGGAGCTGCCGCCGGAGAGTGGCGAGAGGCTGGAGGCTCCCGTATGTGCAAGCACTTGCTCTTCGTTGGTGCAGGCACAGGCATTGGAGCTGATTCCCCCTGCTCATTACTCGTAGGTTGAGGAAGAAATATGGAGAGGAGTAGGTCTGTGAGCTCCGGGTGATCCCACAGGCTGGGGCATGCCTCAAGCACCTGCGCCACACCCTCCAGACACTCTCGGGCTGCCTTGGGAGTACAGGAGGCTCGAGCTTGCAACAGAATATCCTTCAGAACACACACAGACCACTGCTCCACTAAACAGGGAAAAATATGGAAAATCTATGAGCTTTCGCCGCCACTGGAGTGAAAGAAATGGCCAAAAAGTCAACAAACTCACAGCAGCTGGTCTCTACAAGCCACAGTCTTCTGTCACGATTTGCCCTTCGGGGCAGGAAGATGACACCTACTCTCTGAACTGTGAGTTTGGCAGATTTATTGGTGGAACAACAAACAAAGACTAAACCGTGCTCAGAACACAAAAATAAAAATGAAGAAGTAGACTTTCTGATAGCGCACCAGAGCAGGGCAGGGCTCTGGTGGAGACGAGGAGAATACAAACAAAACTGTGGCGATGAGAAAATGAAAATGCAGCCCTTAAAAAGGATCAAAAACCATTTACAAAATCAGTGACAGGTGTGAGTTATCTGAGTGGGCAGGAAACAGCAATGAAACATAATTAGGACCATCTGGAGGCAGTGAAAGAGGAGCGAACCGAAGCTGACAGTTGACAGGGCAACGCTCACACGGAGCACCACACCATTGACAGCTGTCAACCATCAAAAGACCAACAGTGAAGATATAAAGAATAAAATATCAACCCAAGCAGACTAAATTAATACAAAATAAAAGTGTAACAAAACTAGACCAAACAGGAAAATGGCAATCAGTACACAAATCAGTACACAATCAGTACACAAATCAGTGCACACCAGCACTGCAGCAAAGACACTGAGTTGCTAGCTGCTAGCATGCGGCCTACATATCTCCCGAGGGAATACTCACACGTGATCTGCATTGTCATTTATGCAAATCTGACGGCGAACGCTGGGACAGCACGTGACGTCATCCACTCAGTAACTGGCAGGCTGCAGACAGAACACCCAGATGCTCTTCTCCTCATCTCAGGCGATTTCAACCATGTTTCACTGCCTCCCATTCTACCCACGTTTACCCAGTATGTCACATGCCACACTAGAGACAATAAAACACTGGACTTATTCTACGCAAACACTAAGGAGGCGTACACCTCATTACAACTCCCCCCACTTGGGAGATCGGATCACAACTTGGTTCATCTCCGGCTGGTGTACAAACCCCTAGTGCACAGACAACCTCCGGCCATGCGCACAGTGGAGTTATGGTCTGAGGAGGCAATGGACACTCTAAAGGGCTGTTTTGAAACCACCGCCTGGAAGCAGCTCTGCGATCCACATGGTGAGGACATCGATGGCCTCACTCACACCATCACGGACTACATCAGCTTCTGTGTGGACAAAACCGATCCCACCAAGACCATACGGTGTTGCTCAAACAACAAACCCTGGATCAACCCTGAGATAAAAACACTTCTGAGAGAGAAGAAGAGGATCTTCAGGTCGGGGAACAGGGAGATGCTGAAGTCCGTACAGAGGGAGCTGAGGAGAAAGATCAGAGAAGGCAAGGACAGCTTCAGGAAGAGGATGTAGGACAAGCTGCAACAGAGCGACATCAGCGGGGTCTGGAGAAACCTTAAAACCATCTCTGGGCTCCTGAATACCTCCCCCCAGGCCACGAGGGACAGGGAGTGGGCGAACAATCTGAATCTGTTTTTTAATAGGTTTGACCAACCGCCTTCCCCCTCAACTGCACAACAACCACTGCTGCCACTGAAGACATCAAGTCCTGCTGCCCACTCCCCACTCCACCATCCCCCCCCCCACTCCCAACACACAGCCCCCCAGCCTGACCCTCACTAAGACCCAGGTGAGGATGGAGCTGAGGAAGATCAAGGCGAGGAAGGCGTGGGGACCGGACGGCATCAGTGCAAAGCTCCTCAAGTCCTGTGCAGACCAGCTGTGTGGGATTGTGGAGTACATCTTCAACCTGAGCCTGAAGCTGGGGAGGGTACCACAGTTGTGGAAAACATCTTGTGTGGTACCTGTACCAAAGACTTCACACCCCAAAGATCTGAACAGCTACAGACCAGTGGCCCTGACGTCCCACATGATGAAGACCCTGGAGAGACTGCTCCTTGCTCACCTCCGCCCCCTGGTGGGTCCAGTGATGGATCCACTCCAGTTCACCTACCAGCATGGCATTGGGGTGGAGGATGCGGTCATCTTCCTTCTTCACCGTTCTCTGTCCCACCTGGAGAAGCCCGGGAATACAGTGAGGATCATGTTCTTTGACTTCTCCAGTGCTTTCAACACCATCCAACCGATGATCCTGAAGGACAAGCTGCTGTGCGCAGGGGTGGACCAGCACCTATCATCATGGATCCCGGACTACCTCACAAACCGGCCACAGTTTGTGAGAACCCGGGACTGTGTGTCCGACACGATCATCGGTAGCACAGTGGCCCCACAGGGAACGGTTTTGGCTCCCTTCCTGTTCACCCTTTATACTGCGGACTTCAGAATCAGAATCAGAATCAGAATCAGGTTTATTGCCATTGTTCATGTAGTACACAAACTAGGAATTTGTCTCGGTACAATGCTGCAACATTAAACATGATAAGATAAGAGAAATAAACTATACATGTAATAAAGTGTAGGATAAGATTAAGTGATACTGGTCAACAGTTAAAATATATATTAGCCAGCAGCAGATACTGTGGAGAACTATATAGTGCAGTCGGTAATGCAGGAAGAAAACAGTGATGATTGACATGAGTCTGGTTGAGCTGCTGTACATGGTGCACGAGAGTCACTTAGTGTTCAGCAGTCTAATGGCAGAGGGGAAGAAGCTGTTCATGTGACGGGAGGTTTTAGTCTGGATGGACCGAAGTCTTCTACCAGAGGGGAGGGGGGCAAACAGTACGTGACCAGGGTGTGAGGGATCGGCTATGATCCGGCCAGCACGCCTCCGGGTCCTGGAGATGTACAGATCCTGGAGAGATGGGAGCTTGCAGCCGATCACCTTCTCAGCAGTGCGCACGACGCGCTGCAGCCTTAGTCTGTCCCTGGCAGTGGCTCCTGCGTACCACACGGTTATGGAGGTGGTGAGGATGGACTCGATGATGGCTGTGTAGAACTGCACTAACATCTTGGTGGGTAGCTTGAGCTTCCTCAGCTGCCGCAGGAAGAACATCCTCTGCTGGGCTTTTTTGATGAGTGAGCTGATGGTCAGCTCCCATTTGAGGTCCCTGGTGATGGTAGTGCCTAGGAAGCGGAAGGAATCAGCAGTGGTGATGGGAGAGCCTGAGAGGGTGAGGGGGGGCAGAGGAGTAGTGACTTTCCTGAAGTCTACAATCATCTCCACTGTCTTCAGAGCGTTCAGCTGCAGGTTGTTATTGCTGCACCAGGACGCCAGCTGGGCCACCTCTCTCCTGTAGGCGGACTCGTCGCCGTTGGAGATGAGCCCGATGAGGGTGGTGTCGTCCGCAAACTTGATCAACTTGACAGACTGGTGGCTGGAGGTGCAGGAGTTGGTGTAAAGGGAGAAGAGTAGGGGGGAAAGTACACAGCCCTGGGGTGATCCGGTGCTGATGCTAGTATAGTCTGAGACAGTCTTTCCCAGCCGCACATGCTGCCTCCGGTCCGTCAGGAAGTCGATGATCCACCTGCAGAGGGAGTCAGGCACGTTGAGCAGGGACAGCTTGTCCCGGAGCAGAGCGGGGCGGATGGTGTTGAATGCGGAGCTGAAGTCCACAAACAGGATCCTGGCGTAGGTTCCCGGGGAGTCCAGGTGCTGCAGGATGGAGTGGAGGGCCAGGTTGACTGCATCGTCTACAGACCTGTTGGCTCGGTAGGCAAACTGCAGCGGGTCCAGGAGAGGGGTGGTGATGGACTTGAGGTGGGACAGGACCAGGCGCTCAAAGGACTTCATGACTACAGAGGTGAGCGCTACAGGTCTGTAGTCATTAAGTCCAGTGATCCGTGGCTTCTTGGGGACAGGGATGATGGTGGAGGATTTGAGGCAGGATGGCACGTGGCATAACTTAAGGGAGGTGTTAAAAATGTCTGTGAATACAGGAGCCAGCTGTTTCGCACAGAGTCTCAGGGTGGAGGGAGACACGCCGTCTGGGCCGGGGGCCTTGCGCGGGTTCAGTCTGGAGAACTGTTTGAGCACATCCTGCTCACTGATGATAAGGGGAGGGGGGGAGGAGGGGGGGGTGCCTTAAATGAAGTAGGGAATGTGGAGGCTGTGGAGCTGGAGGGAGGGGGGGAGTTGGACACAGATGACGAGGTGTCAAAACGGGCATAGTGTTGGGACAGTCTCTGACAAAGGGCTTTGTCATCCTGACCTTTAGGAGCCTTAGGTCGATAGTTGGTGATTTGCCTCAGTCCTCTCCACACGGAAGCCGAATCATTAGCAGTGAACTGCTGCTGGAGTCTCTCTGAGTACACAGATTTAGCCCTCTTCAGCTCTCTGTTAAACCGGTATTTAACCTCCCTGTAGCAGTCCCTGTCTCCACTTTTCAGCGCTGCTTCCTTCTCCTTCCTGATCTGTCTGAGCTTAGCTGTGAACCAGGGTTTGTCATTAGAGTAACTCACCCTGGTGCGTGATGGAAGAATGTTCTCTTCACAAAAGTGGATATATGAGTTCACAGTGTCCGTGTACTCATCCAGATCATGCGTGGCTCCTTTAAGCATGCCCCAGTCAGATATTTCCATGCACGTTTCCAGCTTCTCCTCAGCATCACTGGTCCGTATCTTCGTAGTGCTCACAACAGGTTTAGTGAGCTTCAATCTCTGTCTGTATGTGGGAATGAGGTGAACCATCACGTGATCAGATAATCCCAGCGCAGCTCGAGGGACAGCGCGATATGCGTCTTTCACTGTGGTGTAACAGTGATCCAGTGTGTTTAATCCTCTGGTGGGGCATTTAATAAACTGTTTGTAGCGGGGGAGATTGTGGCTCAGATTGCACTGATTAAAGTCGCCAGCCACAATAATCAGCGAGTCTGGAAAACTCCGCTCTGTGTGTTGAATGTGATCCGCGAGCACGCGCTAAGCTTCGCGCGTGTCCGCGTCGGGAGGGGCGTACACAGCGATCATTATGAAAGAAGCAAACTCCCGCGGGGAATAGAAGGGCTTGCAATTGATAACAAGAAATTCCAAGGCAGGAGAACAGTGTTTGGAAATTACCGTTACATCAGAGCACCAGATGCAGTTGATGTAGAAGCAGACTCCGCCTCCTGTGGTCTTGCCGGAAAGCTCTGTGTCACGATCAGCACGGAAGAGCTAGAAGCCGTCGAGGCGCAGCGCGCTGTCCGGTATATTTTCCCGGAGCCAGGTCTCAGTAAAGCAGAGGACAGCTGAGGAGGCGAGGTCCTTAAAACGCATCAGCAGTCTCAGTTCATCCACCTTGTTAGAGAGAGAGTTGGTATTGGACAGAAATATGCCAGGCAGCGCCGTTCGCGAGCCTCTCCTGCGAAGTCGCACGAGAGCGCCCGCTCGTCTTCCTCTCTTCCGCCGTCTCACTTTCCGAGCCAAACAATAAACCAGATCGGCGGCAGGGGCTAGAAAAACTGGGAGGAGGTCCGTGGGGGTGAAAGTCCTGATATTTAAAAGTTCTTCACGGGTATAAGTGCAAGCAGACACACAATTGACAAACAAAAACAAACAAAGAGCGCAGCGAAGCACCATGTCGACCGCTGTGGGCGCCATCTTGGATCGTGGATCTCCCACAACACAACACACTGCCATCTACAGAAGTTCTCTGACGACTCTGCGATCGTTGGCCTCATCTCCAACGGAGATGAAGCTGAGTACAGAGGGCTTATGCAGGACTTTGTGGACTGGTGCCATCGGAACTGCTTCCAGATCAACGCGAGGAAAACTAAGGAGCTGGTGGTGGACTGCCGCAGGCAAGGACAACCCCTCACAGCACCAGTAAACATCCAGGGAACAGACATCAAGATGGTGACATCCTACAAGTACCTGGGTGTTCATCTGAACAATAAACTAGATGGTCACACAATACTGACGCACTCTACAAGAAGGGACAGCGCAGGCTGTTCCTACTGAGGAGACTCAGGTCTTTTGGTGTACAAGGGGCGCTGCTGAAGACATTCTATGACACGGTGGTGGCATCAGCCATCACTTTTGGAGTGGTCTGCTGGGGCAGTGGCATTACAGCAGCCGATAGGAAGAGACTGAACAAACTGATCAAAAAGCTAGCTCTGTCCTGGGGCAGCACCTTGACCCAGTGGAGGAGATGGGAGAGAGAAGGATGGTGGCTAAACTGTCATCTCTGCTGGAGTCCGAGTTCCACCCTATGCAGGACACACTGAATGCACTAAGGAGCTCATTTAGCAGCAGACTACATCATCCTACGTGCACAACCGAGAGGTTTCGCAGGTCCTTCCTACCAACGGCTGTCAGACTGTATAACCTAAGCAGGGCTGCTCGCAGAGATAGCAAAAAGACGTGACAATCTAATAGTATTGAATGCAAAAGACGCAATAGACTTACACAATGGTCCCCTCCGGTATACAACTAGGAAAATACCGGTAGCTACGGAGGGTGACAATATGTATGGGTACATAATCATACCATGTAGGATAACTAAGTAGACGGTTATGCTGTTTCATTCCATCTAGTTGCAATGCTCCGCACTGTGTGTGTTTGTTTGTATATTTATATATTTGTTTGTATATTTATATATTTATTCCATCTAGCAACAATGCTCCACACTGTGTGTTTATATATTTACATATTTATTCCATCTAGCTACAGTGCTCCGCACTGTGTGTGTTTATATATTTATTCCATCTAGCAACGGTGCTCCGCACTGTGTGTGTTTATGTGTTTGCATATTTGTTCCATCTAGCTATAATGCTCCGCACTGTGTGTGTTTATATATTTGCATGTTTGTTCCATATAGCTGCAGTGCTCCGCACTGTGTGTGTTTATATATTCATATATTTATTCCATCTTGCTACAACGCTCCACGCTGTGTGTGTGTTTATATATTCACATATTTATTCCTTCTAGCTACAAGGCTTCGCACTGTGTGTGTTTATATGTTCATATATTTAGTCCATCTAGCTACAATGCTCCGCACTGTGTGTTTATGTATCTATATATTTATTCCATCTAGCTGCAATGCTCCGCATCGTGTGTCTATATATTTATGTTTATATGTACATATGTATACTCGCTGCTCTTGTTGTTTTTTTTTCTTGCCTTCTGATTGTTGCTCTGAGTGTTGCTATCCCTGTGCTGTTGCAGTCCTGGAATTTCCCCGTTGTGGGACTAATAAAGGCTTATCTTATCTTATCTTAAATACAGAAACCCAAAAAGCATAAAATACAGCAAATAAATAAATATAGAGAAAAAGCCACGAGACTCAGCATGGCGGAAACTTCCAGTGCTCAGCTCGTGACAGGTCACATTAATGGTGGAAAAAGTTTTAAAATTGTTTTATTATTATATTATTATAATATATATTATAATGTACACTACCGTTCAAAAGTTTGGGGTCACTTAGAAATTTCCTTACTTTTGAAAGAAAAGCACTGTTTTTTTCAATGAAGATAACTTTAAACTAATCAGAAGTACACTCTAATATCTAATATACATTGCTAATGTGGTAAATGACTATTCTAGCTGCAAATGTCTGATTTTTGGTGCAATATCTACATAGGTGTATAGAGGCCCATTTCCAGCAACTATCACTCCAGTGTTCTAATGGTACAATGTGTTTGCTCATTGCGTCAGAAGGCTAATGGATGATTAGAAAACCCTTGTGCAATCATGTTAGCACAGCTGAAAACAGTTTAGCTAGTTAGAGAAGCTACAAAACTGACCTTCCTTTGAGCAGGTTGAGTATCTGGAAAAAAATATTATTTCAAATACAAATCATTATTTCTAACCTTGTCAATGTCTTGACTATATTTTCTATTCATTTTACAACTCATGGTGGTAAATAAGTGTGACTTTTCATGGAAAACACAAAATAATTGTCTGGGTGACCCCAAACTTTTGAACGGTAGTGTATATATATATATATTATATTATTTTAAAATTATTTTTACATCACAAAAGCCTGGCATTTGAACAGGGGTGTGTAGACTTTTTATATCCACTATATGTACATGTGATTTCTTAGTTTTTTTTATTTTTAATAAATTTGCAAAAATCTCAAACTTTTCACATTGTCATTATGGGGTATTGTGTGTAGAATTTTGAGGAAACAAATTAATTTAATCCATTTTGAAATAAGGCTGTAACATAAAATGTGGAAAAAGTGAGGTGCTGTGAATACTTTCCGGATGCACTGTATGTAATGTATGGAACTCTAAGTGAACAATACTTCATATGAAGTAATTCAGAAGTTCTTTTTCTATGAAAAACACTGCAATATAATTTTTCTTTTAGTGATGATATATTTTGAGGGTTTCAACATAATTTAAGATCTAATGTTAAACCTAAGAATTTAATTTAAATCAAATCTACCAATTACAGTTTCATTTGTCACTAATTACTACTTACATGAAATAAGCTTTTCAAATTTTAAATATTCTATAGCTTTACTTAAATTTTTAAGATTTGTTAGCTTCAGACCGTTTGCAGTGTGTAGTTCATTCTCTAATATCTAAGAGTTGTACGACTAAACACAGTCCTATCTTCAGATAGCATACATTTAACTTTAACATGCATACACAGGCTATTCATACACAAAAAGAAAATTAGTGAACCTACTGTAACCTCAAACCCTGAGGAATGCCACAAATGACCCTTAAAACTTAAAAACTTGTTTATTGCAAATGTACATGACACAAGTTCATGTTAATTTATTTTTTACCTCTCCTATTTGTGTGAAGTAAAGAAAGTATAAAGGAAAGTATTCTTGTGTTTCTGTACATGTAAAAAAATTAACACTGAAGCGCATACTGTATGTTGTATTGTTGATTGTTGTTGGTTTGGGGGCATTTTGTTTTCAGACATCAGCTAGTTTGAGTAAGCTCACCTGGAAGAACAGAGTAAAAATGAAAGTGACTGGATCTAAGTGAAGCACCTCGACTCATCATTTTTCTTCCCTTGGGTTTGTTTTTTGTGCTCCTGTGTGCGCATTAGCCAAGGAAGTAGTGTGTCAGCCGGGGAGTCGATTCCTCCTGCAGTGCCTGCTCAGCTCAGGAGAGAGCTGCCTTCTCTACCCTGCCATTCTCCAACTCATCACACTTGTGAGACAATACACACACACACACACACACATACACACACACACACAATTAAAATAAATAAATATAAATTTTTACCATGTTGGAGTAAATTGAGTTAGTGCTGTACAGCCTGACAGTACAATAAGGACTGGGATCAAACTGTTTCGGGTAGTTCTAACCAGTACAATAAGTACTACTTAGAACTGCAGTTCAGCTGTAGCACTGTAAGTTACTAATAACATCATATATGACAGAAGAGTTTTGTCAAAACTTGATTGATGAAGGAAAAAAAAACTATGAAAGTCCATTTAAGCATCCAAGTTGAATGTAGTTGAAATACAATCAGCACATTAGATCATGAAAATCTGGTTTTTTTTTAAAATTGTAAAATAAATTTTATTCAAAAACATTTTTATTTAAATACAGTGGGCCATGTTACAGCAATCTAGTCAACAGTCTAAAGCACAGAGCACATTTATAGGTGTATCAAAGACCACTTTATTAACATGCCAGCAGTACACTTGTTTCTTCTGTGAAAAAAGCAAAGGGGCTGGTCTGATTATTCAGAGGTGTATTTTGCTTGTAACTTGCAATAATCCAACCAGACGCTCCGAGACTTTCCCTTTAATACACAGGGGGCACATGATCTAAGGTGAACTGTGATCATAAAGGTGTGTTTACCTCAGAGGGAAGGTGGGTTTTGCATTGGTTGTGCTTGTGATTGAAGAGAAAATGCATGTGATAGTAACACTGCTTGGCATTAAGCCAGGCATTAATTGCAGTCAGTGTTCAGTCAGCTATTTTATGGAGAAGGATGAAAAGGATAAGATTGAACTATTGGATTGAACAATTGGGATGAACAATCAAGCTGAATTTAGATTAATTTGGATTCAACATAGCCCATGGATGCATGCCTGAGTCATTCCACTCTGTTGTGGAACACATAGACACTAATGGGTTTGATGCTTCAGGGAAAACAGGAGGATCCACTGAATAATTTTATAAACCCACTCACTGTTTGTTTAGGTTTTTTCTCTCTTTTTGCAATGAAAATTTTGACCATCTACTGTTTCTTCAAATGATTTGGGATTTTTTACGGGGTGTATGTGGATAGTTTGTATTTAACTGTCCTCAGATTAATACATTTAACAGAAAAATGATGACTGAGTATATGTTTTTCATTAAATGGGACAGGACACGCATGTGGGAATGGACACAAGATTGAAGGAGATGATTGAGGACACAGACATAATAGATTATATATCTGGACAGAATACTTCATCACAGCAGAGAGGTTTGTAGTTTGAAACCTTCAGATTGACAGCTTCATCCCCCTGTGGGTTTTAGAAATTGCCGCCTTCGTTCACCAGATCCACACTGACCACTGTCACAACTGAACTACCAGTGTAACATTCAGCAGAGGGGCGAAAGCAGGAGGATACACTCTCCAGTGAGCCTTGGCTTGTGTGTCCTCTGTGACTGGTTCTGGACAGTCTGTGGTGGAAAGTGAAACGCACACATTCTCTGTTCATTTATTCATTGTGATGAAAATATGGATGGAATCAAAAAATATGCAGTGCATCATCATATTATAATTAATATGATGGGTAACAGTACTTTGATTGTAACTGTTACAACTCTGTCCATTAAAACAAAAGAAAATGCATGCTGTGTTTTCTCATGTGCCCCGTACGTATGTGCAAGCCCATGATTTTAAAGCGTGCCACTGAAACAGTATTAACAATGCACTTCTGACAAGATACATGGCTTTTGATGATCAAAGGAGCTTTGGTATAAAATGTACCAAAATGCCAATGCACCAAGACTGCGCCAGTACCACACCTCTTTTAAATGAGTCCCCTCCTTGCAGCCTAAGGTGGTAATTCAATGGCGTGATGCAAAGCGTGAAAACACATTATGCACTGTCATAAACGAACAAATCCACAGGCTCTTTAGATTATTGTAATAGGGCCATCTATATCAACTAAATTTGCTTAAATTTAATTATAAATATTCAATGCTAAATCAACTGCAGCTATACCCCAATCATGCACATTCCAGCCCCAGCTGCTTTTGCAGGAAAGCCAACCAGCACTCATAAGAAGCTGAAGCTCCAATAGGTAATCCGTTCTAGATGGGTTTCTCTCTCTCTCTCTCTCTCTCTCTCTCTCTCTTTTGGTCCACGGTGTAGTCTCTCTCCCTCTCATTCAATGTCTATGTACAACACTTTACAATCCATTCTGGGATTGGCACCACACCATAATCCTTTAAATACACTTAAACTATTTGTTATGCCAAATAAGAACAGATTCAATAGCTAAATGGCCTATTTAAATGTTTTCAGAAGCAGTTTTTTGCAGTTTTGTTTTACTGCTGAACCGCCATAATTGACAGTCTAGAAATTCTCAATTCGCGGTACATGTGTTGCTGTGGGAGGCTAGATTTCTCTTGCTCTGAGATTGGATTACCGACTGGAGCTTTAAAGGAATGAATGGGGCTGTAGTTCACTTAGCAAAAACAAGTCAGTAGAACCTCTAAGTTCTAAAAGTTCCATACAGTTGCAATATTAAATCATTATCTTACTGTCATTATCCTAAAGTCTTCCTTTTTGGCAGTTTTCACAATTCTTACTCTAATTTTCCTGTATTCAAGTACTACTCCCACCATCATGTAAGACTTTTTTTTTATACTGTATGTGCTATTTCTCTACAGCTGCTGCAGGCCGGCGGCACAGCAGTGCTATGGGAGGCTGACCTACTCCAGGTGATGGAGATGGTGGAGAGTAAAGGAGTGAAAGATCTCAGCAAGGAGGCAGCACAGGCCCTAAGGCAGCTCCTGACTCTGGTAAACACACAATCACACAGAAAATAATATCAAGGACACACTGAGAACTCAACAGGCCCTCTGGTACTTGGGAACAACTACACTCCCTAAAAGAACTAATTAGAAAACAAATTCATACACAGTCCAGTTTAGTTTAGTTCATGTAGAATACTTCTAATTTATTTGAAGGTTGTCAAGGGTAGCAACAAAAATATTTTTCATTTTGGATCTTCAGCATTATTCACCTCATGTTGAGGTGCAAATTAGTGTTTATGTCACGATCTGTGCACGGGGAGATCTCACCGTGCTGTTTCTTTGCTTTTTGTTTTTCCTTTTTTGTATAATGTATTCTGAGCACTTGGCCTGTAATGTTATTTCTAGTTTGTTTTCACATATTCTGTATTGCTTCTTTGTATGATTTATTTTTCCTGTTTACGTTCAGTGTAGTTTTGTTCTTATTTGCTTTCACTTTATTTTTGCCTGTGTCTTTTCTTTCTCTCTTTGGAGTTGCAGTTGTCAGGAGCACTTCCAGGTTTTTCCTGATGGTGGGCGGTGCTCCTGTCAAACTGTTAGCTCCGTCTCCCCTCGTCATGATACAGCTGATTGTCATTTTTTTCCCAGCCTGCTCATGTGATTCGCACCTGTCATCATTTGTTTCATTTGTGTTAACCTCCTAACTGTGTTTGTCGCCAAACTGCGACATAACCCCTAATGGTCAACAGTGGTAAAGATTTTTTCAAGAAAATATTCAGATCAGATGTCAGAACTTTCCAAGGCTATAACTTGAAAGTGGTAAGAGATAATGGCTTACTGTCTATTAGACAGATGTAGAATATGATCTAAAGTTTCAGATAGGAGTAAATTTACACATCTAATTTGCATACAAACAATCAAAGACATTCGTCACTTACTGCTGGCAAGGCGGTGTCCTTGTGTGGCATTCTGGTTGCTATTTTGTCATCTTCTGGTCATTTTAGCTTTCTCTCCTAAATCCAGAAACTGTTATTGTCATAACCTGGCTCTCACGAGCCAGAAAGGAGATGCGAGGGCGACCAGTGAGTTAGCATAATTTATTAATACAAACACACAGCGTACAAAATAACAAAGTAAAGAGCCGCGTGGGGCTAAAACACACACACTACACTAGATAACGAACAGCAAAGTAAAGAGCCACGTGGGGCTAAAATACACACAGAACTAAGGATAACATACAACCCAGGGAGAAAGGCTAGAGAGGCGGCGAGGGAAAAAACACACGCCGAGTCGCAGCACTTACTTTGGGGGAAGCGCCGAGGTAACGGCGAACTGCAGCTAGACGTAGGAGCTAACAGTCGTGGAAACACAAGGCACGTCTTTCCATAGCGAGGTCGCAGCAACGAGTAACTCTCGGCTGCTCGCTTAAGTGGGGGAGATGATTGATGATAGGAGACAGCTGTCCCAGCGCAGCTGAACTAGACAGCTGGGAGTCAGCTGGGCGCTGTCAAAGTACGGGCCTTGGAAGACCCGGCACGGACTACCACGGAGCAGGAGCAACACTGGACAACCTGAACGCAGAGAAGGATAGCGTTCAGGTCGTGACAGTACTCCTCCCCCGAGCCGCGCCTCCTGGAGCAGGCTAAACCCCCCCTCCCCCCCCCGAGGGAAGACCAGGGAGGGCGGTGGGGGCCAGATCTGGGAGAAAGGGAGGGACCAGGAAAAGGAGGCAGGGAAGAAAAAAAACCTAGGTACAGTATAGGATCAGATACCATAATAATAATTTCAAAAACAGGGAAAAAAAAAACATCACCCCCCCTCTGCAGAGGCCAGACGGTCTATGCAGGAGACCACAGGAGGTGGGGAGAACAAACTGCAGAACTATAGCGACATAGTCATGGAAAAAAAAAAGGTTCACAATAACTTAGGGCGAGGACAATGCAAAACTCATGTCCCGACGACCAAAAAAAAACTACAAAACTCAGTGAACATAAGGTTGCAGAAGACCACACATGTAACCCCGGCCAAAAACAGAAAGTATAAAGGAACAATCCGGGCACAAGACCTAAAAATAAAGCCTGAGGCCGCTAACTGGCATAAAGATACAAAAAAAAAAAAATAATAATAATCAGCTCCTCAAACACGAATTAGCACAACACAGAAAATCAAACAGTATGGAGGAGGATATAAATGCAGATGAACAAAAACTACTCTGAATAAGGCCAGGCAATGTGAGGCAAAAGCTACTTAAAGGACAAATTAGAATAAGAATACATACAGGGATCATAAGACAAAGAAAATAGTCTAAGGAAAATTCTTGGTTGGAATGACACCACAATAAGGACTCTAGCGCAGAAAGTTCCTCGATGTCCTGAATGAAATTAAATAATGAAGGGTAAACAAAGCACAAGGCTATGAACAGTCAGTCAACCTTTCAGGAACGACAGCAGGTGGAGCGAGGCAGGCGATGACAGCTTGTCCGGCGGGCGACCCGAACTCCACCAAGCCAGGAACCACAACACCAGTTCGGGCGGCCTACCCGAGTCCCAGGCTAGGAGACACAGTTTCTCCGGAGGCCGACCCAGATCAACGAACCAGCCAGATGGCTCCCCAGGCGGTCGTCCCGTGACCTCAGACCACGGAGAGCTGAGGGAGAAGTCTTGATGCAGCTTCCTCCCTGAGGGAAACGGCAGGAGGAAACTGACCCAGGCGAGAAAAACCCCAACAGTAGTAGGGGGAGAGGAGATGGAGGCAAGGGGCAAAGTCAGCCTGACATCTAATGATAACAAGGGCAAGGGGAAACTGGCCCGGGTGAGAGGAACCCCAACAGCGGCAGGAGGAGAGATGATGGAGGCAAGGGACGAAGTCAGCCTGATGTCAGGCGAACACAATCCTAGAGCTCCCTCACTGACCTTTACCCGGACCGGCGCAGCATCCCCGGTGGACCCCGATCGGGCCGGCGAAACACTCCCGGTGGACCCCGATCGGACCGGTGCAGCACCCCCGGTGGACCCCGATCGGGCCGGCGAAACACCCCCGGTGGACCCCGATCGGGCCGGCGAAACACTCCCAGTGGACCCCAGCTGGGCCGGCGAAACACTCCCGGTGGACCCCAGCTGGACCGGCGAAACACTCCCGGTGGACCCCAGCTGGACCGGCGAAACACTCCCAGTGGACCCCAGCTGGGCCGGCGAAACACTCCCGGTGGACCCCAGCTGGACCGGCGAAACACTCCCGGTGGACCCCAGCTGGACCGGCGAAACACTCCCGGTGGACCCCAGCCGGACCGGCGAAACACTCCCGGTGGACCCCAGCTGGGCCGGCGAAACACTCCCGGTGGACCCCAGCTGGACCGGCGAAACACTCCCGGTGGACCCCGATCGGGCCGGAACAGCACTCCCGGAGGACCCCGACTGGGCCGGAACAGCACTCCCGGTGGTCTCCAGCTAGACCGGGACAGCACTCCCGGGCGCAGCATCTGAGGCGAACACCGTGCAGAGAACCGGAACCTCCGAGATGGCACCCAGAGCAGGTTCGTCTCCGGTGACCCTGGGGAGAGGCTCAGAGGGACAAAAGGAACCGGGATCAGGATCACCGGCAGCGGCAGAGCCCGGCGAGACAGGCTCGAGCGCAGCAGACGGCTGCACCCAGCCCGCCCCCCCGAGAGACAGGCAATAATGCTCCAGAGAATGAATGAAAGAGGGAAAATAGAGCACTCGCCTGATCTCGGGTTCTACCGCCATCCAAGACTTCGATGCTCCGGGTTCAGCGTGCAGGACTCCGTCCTCCGGCTCCAACTCGACTGTGAATGGCTCCGCAGCCGGCATGATGGTTTCCACAGTCAAACGACCTCCAAGCGCCGAAGACCGTGTCGACAGCTCGCCTGGCGTGGAGGCAGGAGATCTGGGCTCTGCTGGGCCGAACCATTCCTCCGTGGAGACCCGGGGACGCTTAATCGTCGGCGCTGGCTCCAACAGGCAGTTTGACCTTCTCCTCTGCCCATGACGTGGCTGCGGGGCTGGGGCAAAACCTTCCAGGGCCGCAGGCCGCCTCCTCCTCACGCGGCAGTGCACACCTGGCACCGGGGCACACTCAGGGGAAAGAGACACAGAGGACGCAGGTTCATATTCAACTTTTGCAGCGGGAGTAGAGAGCTCAGGGGACTGTGAACCCTGAACTCCTCCCCCAGGAATCAAACAAGGCAATTCACTCATAATGGGAGGAGAATGAAAGGACACTTGCCTGATTCCCGGAGGGCCGGTGGAATCCACTGCAAGGGACTTGAGTCTTTCCTCTCCCAGCCGGATAGAAGTGGAGGACCCCCCGGACAGACGAGGTGGTGCCACTCGCACCGGATCGGGGCCGGGAACACCTGGAGGCGAATTCGCGCCATTCTCAGCAGCCGGAGTGAATGACGAAGAGGGGGGAGAAACAGCTGAGGAGAGCCGGGGGCCCAAAGCTGACGGGACAGCGGGGAGAGCGGGCCCAGGAGCGGGAGCAGCTGATTCGCTTCTTCGGCAAGACACGGGAGCTACATCAGGCTGGGAGGCGGAATTCATTTGGTTTCCTGGAGCGGGATCCGGACGGGGCTCTCGCTGAGATGAACGGGGAATTTGGGAGCGGCGTCTTCTGAATGTGAGATCGGGGAAACGCCGCTCCTGGGCGGAGACCGAAGCCAATAGGTCAGTGTATTCCGGATAATCATTCAGCTCAGGGTTCTTCTCAACCAGCCTGACCGCCGCTATCACGTGCTTCATGGCTACGGGGGGAACGGCGGCGGAACAAGCGGCTGCCACTCGGTCCGCAATGCGAATCGCTGTCATTCTCATCTTCTCCGGGGGAACCCCGGTTGACGTCACTCTATCTTGGGGATCACCCCTAGGTGAGGCGAACTCCTGGACTGGATCGGTGGCAGGAGCAGGATTCCGAAGCGAGGAGCGATGGTGTCCTGTCTTCGGCTTCCTGCCGGGTTTCTCCTCCAGCCTACAGAGTCTCTCCCAGGCCACAGAGATGTCTGCCCTCCTCGCCTTAACCTCGGGAAGATGGAAGTAGCGAGGGAAGTTGTTAATCATATTCTCGGCGAGCTCCAAGCGCCAGCGTATCTCGCTGGGAGAATCGTAGAGGTCCGTGGTGAACAGCGTTCCGTCCACAAGGTCCAGAGCCTCCGAGAGATCGTGGCCTGGGTGCCGCATACGTCTCCTGGAGGGAGACATGATACAAGTCTGCCTGCACCCAGAGGAAGGGAAAAAAACGACGAGTCCCACAGTAAACTCACGGTCGCGGCCGTCTCAGTCTGGCTGCGACCTACTGACATAACCTGGCTCTCACGAGCCAGAAAGGAGATGCGAGGGCGACCAGTGAGTTAGCGTAATTTATTAATACAAACACACAGCGTACAAAATAACAAAGTAAAGAGCCGCGTGGGGCTAAAACACACACACTACACTAGATAACGAACAGCAAAGTAAAGAGCCACGTGGGGCTAAAATACACACAGAACTAAGGATAACATACAACCCAGGGAGAAAGGCTAGAGAGGCGGCGAGGGAAAAAACACACGTCGAGTCGCAGCACTTACTTTGGGGGAAGCGCCGAGGTAACGGCGAACTGCAGCTAGACGTAGGAGCTAACAGTCGTGGAAACACAAGGCACGTCTTTCCATAGCGAGGTCGCAGCAACGAGTAACTCTCGGCTGCTCGCTTAAGTGGGGGAGATGATTGATGATAGGAGACAGCTGTCCCAGCGCAGCTGAACTAGACAGCTGGGAGTCAGCTGGGCGCTGTCAAAGTACGGGCCTTGGAAGACCCGGCACGGACTACCACGGAGCAGGAGCGACACTGGACAACCTGAACGCAGAGAAGGATAGCGTTCAGGTCGTGACAGTTATTGATTATTCCACCTTAATTTCGCTTTTATTCCACGGCAATTTATCTTATATGACGACATGCAACCGGCGATTGCTCTACAGTCACATGGTGCTCTGGGCGCCAGCAGGTGATATCAACATGCTTCACGCTCCCTGTGTTATAAGAACATGGAAACATCTACCCTCATAAGCTAAATAATCTCTTTTTAGTATCATGGAAAATTCGGGACCAAATCCTCCGAATTTGCTCCTCCGTCTGCAATCGCGTATGTCCACAACGATAAGTACCGTCCAATTTGTTTTGTAATCTCAAAGACGAAGAAGAAGGATTTCTTCCTCTTTTGTGTATTACTTGTCATCCATGAGTCCTACAACATGTGCCTGCCACCTTGTGAACTGGCATGATCAGTTCAAATCCTCAGACCAGCTGGGGAGTGTTTGGCAAGTTTTATCAGTTGACAGGCGCAGCGCCGCACTCTGCCACTAGGGGCACATGAACTCACACAGCTTAAGGGTTAAGTTGTATTTAAGGGCTGTTATTTTCATTTCTTGTCGCCGGAGTCTTAAGTTCTCTACCCTCATCTCCGCCAAAACCAGCCCTCCTTCTGGTGCGGTTAACTGTAAGTTTTCTTTGTTTGTTGGATTTAGTTTTGAGCACAGGTTTGATGTTGTGTTTGTTTTTTGTAATAAATTCACAAACTGCAGTCCTGGGCGTGGGTCTCTCCTCTCTGCCCGAGGGGCAATTCATACAGCTTATTAGTAATGCAAAAATGATCAATCCCAATTCCCCTGTAGTTGGGGATTTAACTAAATCATTCAAATCATTATAATAATCATCAAAAATTCTTGTTTTTGCCTCAGCTCACATGCTTTTATCTATTTTGTTTTTGTTAAAACATGCATGTTTTTTGTAGGAAGGGTGAATAAAAGGAGACCTTGGATTCTCCTGACATTTTCTTTCCAGAAATGCAAATGGGATAGTATCAAAAGCACAAAATCAGACATTCATAAATGTGGGAACAGCAAAGTATTTGAGCTAACTACCCTCTCAATGCCATATTCTGTGAGGATTAAGTCACCAACTTTTTATCTACAAGTAAATGACGTTTACTTATATAGCACTTTTTACATGTCTCTGGATGACCAAAGCACTTTAAAGATCCTATTATCCACCCATTCACACTGATAGTGGTGGAGCTGCCATGCACAAGTGCTGGCTTAACCCACCAGGAGCAACTGGAGGTTCAGTGTCTTGCTCAAGGACACTTCAACATGCACACTGCAGACAGAGCAGGAATTGAACAACTGACCCTCCAGTTAGTAGTCGGCCACACTACATCTGCCCCAGTGTTAAATCTGATCACTGCAATCCTTAAAGTCAGAGGAATATTAGTTTATCTTTCACTGGAAATCCTGGTGCTGCCGGCCGTTTGTTTGAAGATGACTTTGCACACTCATCTAGTGCAAATAAAAAAAAATCTAGCCAGATTTTCACTTCTGATTTTGGATATAAATCTACCAGTTAAAATACTGCCAGTCTCAAGGCAGTTACTGTTTGAAGAATGACTAATAAAATCTACTACAAATTTCTAATTAAGTAACTCTGGGCCTCTCCTCTCCAAGGAGACCATAGGGTCAGTCAGACTTCATTGTAAAATCAAAAAATGCAGATGTATGCCCAGGGGGGAAAGTAGAGGTTTCACCCGCTCTGTGCTTAATTAAGAAACGTCAAGATGGTTTATAGAGAAATAAATGCTACTGGTATTAAAAGTGTATTGCCAGACTAAGTTAAATGTTTGTGTTGTTTGTTTTTGCCAGCATGATCAATGTCAGTGATATTATTAAGTTTCAGAAATCATAAAGGCAAATTGAGCAAACAGAAAGCTGGAAACAACTCTGTACTGTGATTTTTGCTTTACTCAGTTCTGCTCGCAACTCTGGCACTTGCTTCCTGTATCTTTTGTGTAATTTGCCAAATCCTGATGATTGTGTCTGATCTGGCTTCAAACTCGTGTGTTCTTGGTGAAAAAAAAAGAAGGAAAAAAAATCTGTTTCTACATGAGGTGAATGCCGTCGTTACCCTTCGTTAGCTTTGCCCCTCATGCATCAAGCCCATCTGGACTGGCTTCGAGACTCCATAAAACACAGACGGTGCTGTATCCATGTCATATTGCACAGCTCCAATCTGGCATCATATGTGGGACCAGCACTGCTTTTAGTATTCTGAAAGTAGCTCGGAGTCAGACGAGTGACAGAATGATGGCACACTCTGCAGCTCCCAGTGCTGCTTGTTCCAGGCAATCATGAACTCTGTGTATCTGTGTGGGTCTGTGCACATCCATGCGCTGTGTTTTGCACATATTTCTCTTCACGTTCTCAAAATACTGTTGTTTTTTTGTTTGTCTTCTGTTTTTTTCTGTTTTTTGTGCCCTGTCATCTCTGTTGCAACAGTCTGTCACACACATTCCACAGTTTTCAGAGGACTTGTTGATGTTTCTGGACTGAAGTGAAGTCTCACTTTAAGGAAGTCTGCACGCCTGTATGAATGATCTGGTGTCATAGCACTGTTTGCTTCTTGTTTCCTCCTCATGAATCCTGCCGTAACTGTCACTTAGCTCTGCACAGATGCATGCTTCCTTTGCATCTGCTAGATTGCTCCACTGACTGTATTCAGTCTTAAATTTATATTTCTGCGTGTTTGTGATTTGTTTTTTTGTTTTTTGTTTTTTTTTTAATTAAGCCAGCCACAGGCTACAACCTAATCTGGGGCCAATTTACAGCATAAAGCTTTCATATGCACAAAACAAGGACTGAAAATTGCACACACTTTCCACACAAATGTTCACATTTTGAAAGAAATGTTTGGCGAAACTTGATGGAAAATGTGTGCCCATGTACCAAAATTCTGTCCCAGATTTTCAGACATTTTGGAGGTGAAGAATCTGACAGCATCCACGGTGAGAGAGAGAACTGAAGCCCAACTGAAAAAAAAAATTTCTTAGGAATCACTAAATTAGGACATCCGCTCACATATTCATATCTGAGCCTGAAGCTGGGGAGGGTACCACAGCTGTGGAAAACATCTTGTGTGGTACCTGTACCAAAGACTTCCCACCCCAAAGATCTGAACAGCTACAGACCAGTGGCCCTGACGTCCCACATGATGAAGACCCTGGAGAGACTGCTCCTTGCTCACCTCCGCCCCCTGGTGGGACCAGCGATGGATCCACTCCAGTTCGCCTACCAGCATGGCATTGGTGTGGAGGATGCGGTGATCTTCCTCCTTCACCGTTCTCTGTCCCACCTGGAGAAGCCCGGGAATGCGGTGAGGATCATGTTCTTTGACTTCTCCAGTGCTTTCAACACCATCCAACCGATGATCCTGAAGGACAAGCTGCTGTGCGCAGGGGTGGACCAGCACCTGTCATCATGGATCCTGGACTACCTCACTAACCGGCCATAGTTTGTGAGAACCCAGGACTGTGTGTCCGACACGATCATCGGTAGCACGGGGGCCCCCAGGGAACGGTTTTGGCTCCCTTCCTGTTCACCCTTTATACTGCGGACTTCTCACACAACACAACACACTGCCATCTACAGAAGTTCTCTGACGACTCTGCGATCGTTGGCCTCATCTCCAACGGAGATGAAGCTGAGTACAGAGGACTTATCCAGGACTTTGTGGACTGGTGCCATCGGAACTGCCTCCAGATCAACGCGAGGAAAACTAAGCTGCTGGTGGTGGACTGCCGCAGGCAAGGACAACCCCTCACAGCACCAGTAAATATACAGGGAACAGACATCGAGATGGTGACATCCTACAAGTACCTGGGTGTTCATCTGAACAATAAACTAGATGGTCACACAATACTGACGCACTCTACAAGAAGGGACAGCGCAGGCTGTTCCTACTGAGGAGACTCAGGTCTTTTGGTGTACAAGGGGCGCTGCTGAAGTCATTCTATGACACGGTGGTGGCATCAGCCATCACTTTTGGAGTGGTCTGCTGGGGCAGTGGCATTACAGCAGCCGATAGGAAGAGACTGAACAAACTGATCAAGAAAGCTAGCTCTGTCCTGGGGCAGCACCTTGACCCAGTGGAGGAGATGGGAGAGAGAAGGATGGTGGCTAAACTGTCATCTCTGCTGGAGTCCGAGTTCCACCCTATGCAGGACATACTGAATGCACTGAGGAGCTCATTTAGCAGTAGACTACATCATCCTAGGTGCACAACTCGAGAGGTTTCGCAGGTCCTTCCTACCTACGGCTGTCAGACTGTACAACCTAAGCAGGGCTGCTCGCAGAGATAGCAAAAAGACGTGACAACCTAATAGTATTGAATGCAAAAGACACAATAGACTTACACAATGGTCCCCTCTGGTATACAACTAGGAAAATACCGGTCGCTATGGAGGGTGAGAATATGTATGGGTACATAATCATACCATGTAGGATAACTAAGTAGACGGTTATGCTGTTTCATTCCATCTAGCTACAATGCTCTGCACTGTGTGTGTTTATATATTTATATATTTATTCCATCTAGCAACAATGCTCCGCACTGTGTGTTTATATATTTATATATTTATTCCATCTAGCAACAATGCTCCACGCTGTGTGTGTTTATATATTTACATATACATTCCATCTAGCTACAATGCTCCGCACTGTGTGTCTATATATATATATTTATATGTACATATGTATACTCGCTGCTCTTGTTTTTTTTGCCTTCTGATTGTTGCTCTGAATGTTGCTATCCCTGTGCTGTTGCAATCCTGGAACTTCCCCATTGTGGGACTAATAAAGGCTTATCTTATCTTATCTTATATTCAGGCCTGTATTATGACGATCTAGTCAAAAATGCATTGTTAAAGGAGCAGAACTCATTTATGGGTGTGTCCAAGTCCATTCTGCCATTACGATAGTGGAAAAAAACAGACTTTGTGCCAGTAAAAAGCGCAAAGGGGCTGTCCTTACTAGAGATGAGCCAATCCAATATTAAGTATCAGTATTGGGTTTGAGCCAGGCAAAATGACTGGATTGGTATCGGGGAGCAATAAACAACAACAACAAAAAAACATCCATTAAAACATGAAAAATATGTCATTAAAATAAGTAAATAAATAGAATTTAGACTTATAGACAAATAGATAATGGATTTTATCTGTTCAGCATATTTACCTCTTCATCAGATCTTTCTAGGCTGACCGAATGAACACACTTGCTATGAGAACATTTTTGTTGGTTTTTCTGGTAAAACTGTCAAAATGCTCTGAAATAATTTCACACAAAAGTAGGATTCAGGAGAAGTTCCGATCTGTGTGATGGTTGTGATGATCAAGTGAGCTGTTAATTATTTAGGATGTCATTGACAGTTTAAGTTTAAGGTTTATTTGAAAGGGACATTACATACTAATGAACATTAATACAAATGTAAGAATGCCAGATTTAGCAATACTGCTAATATGCATCTGTAGTCCCCTGGCGGGTCACAAAAACTCACAAACAAACAATCATACACAAGAAGAACATCTGCAATAAACTGTACAAAGTGGATATACAAAAGTGCAAGAGTTAAGGTGCTGCAAAACATTCAAATGTCACACAAGTGAAGTGCTGTGTGTGTGTACACATACACATGAACCCAAGCACCTCACAGTAACAACAGCAACAAACAAGAGGTGGGGCATATGTGCGTGGCGTACGGCCATATATATATATATATATATATACAGTATATACGTATACTGT
The DNA here is from genome assembly GCA_020510985.1 of Pholidichthys leucotaenia. Taxonomy (NCBI): domain Eukaryota; kingdom Metazoa; phylum Chordata; class Actinopteri; order Cichliformes; family Pholidichthyidae; genus Pholidichthys; species Pholidichthys leucotaenia. The sequence continues at coordinate 402,557,895 of CM035838.1, forward strand.
ATATACTGCTCAAAAAATAAAAGGAACACTTTTTAATCTGAGTAAGTTTTGGAGTGTTTTGAATTCAGCCCTCTGTAGGTTGTAGGTTGATAATTTTCATTTCCATCAAAAGATGTGGCATCTTTTCATTCTTAACACATTATCCAGTCCATATCAGTGAAGATATCCAGCTTATTTTTTCCCATTAAAATCTGATGTGTTTTCAAAGTGTTACTTTTATTTTTTTGAGCAGTATACTGTATATATGCGTATATGTGTATATATGCGTATATATGCAGCATATATGCGTATGCTGCAGAGCAGCCACTAGTTATGGGTACAGTTTTGGTTGTTTAAAAGACAAGTTTTACAATGAGTCTTAAAAGTGTTTAGTGTGGTACGTTCTCTGATTGCAGGTGGTATGTTATTCCAGATCTTGGTGCCCTTCACTGATAACACAGATCCAGCAAATGTGGTGCGTCTGTGGGGGACCTCACAGTGATTGCTCTGGTGGTTGTACCAGTGACAGTCCTCAGTTTAACATATTCTCCCGGGGGGTGCATAGCCATTTAATACTTTATAAACTGAGCAGGCAAATTTGACAGTTTTGTAGTTTTCAAAAGAGAGAAAATTGCATTTCTTGTAAATGTGACAACAATGATATGTGGGGTCTTTCTTATCAAAGGTTTTTATGGCTTTTTTGTATAAAGATTCAATGGGTTTGATTATTGTTGCACCAGTGAGTGACCAGATGGTAAAACAGTAATCAATGTGTGAGAAGATCATTGTATGCAGAAACATTTTGGCCACATTAACTGTCAGCGATGGTCTAATTTATTTTAAATTTCTCAGATAGACTTTGATTATGTTTGAGATTTCTTTATGTGTTTTTTAAAAGTTAGTGAGGAGTCTAAAATCACGGCAAGGTACTTAAATTCCTTGACTAGTTGCAGCTCCTCCCCTTTTAAGAAAATGTTTGAGTTTGTAATATTTGATTGTTGTTTGGTAAACATCATGCAAACAGTTGTTTTAAGTGTTTAGTAGGAGACATTAATTATTCAGCCAGTCATGGATTTGAGTCATCACTGTTGTAAGAATACATGCCTCTTCTTGTGTTTTTTGCAGGTGTGAATGTTACCATGTCATCTGCATACATTTGTATATGAATGTTTCTGCACGCATTTGGTAAATCATTTAAAGAGTGTTTTTTATGTTGGGGTGTTCAAGCATAATGTTATCTTAGTAGCACATGCAAATGTGTTTTTTTCGCCCCTGAGATATTTCATCAGTCATAATTAGATGTTATAGAAACTGTTTCATATCAGGCTCAACCATTTGATATCAATGCCCATACTGCATATATTCTAATGATCTAAATTTTAATCAGTTATATTATTGTTGCTGTTTTGGTAATAAAATTAACACAATGATCTTTCTGCTGTTAACAATCTGATTCTGATGTTGTATTTAAATGTTAACATCTTCTCTTTTTAGTTTTATTAAAATAGAGATAAGTATGAATTTTTATGCTTAATAAATGACAAAATATATATATAAAAAAACCTTAAAAGTGCAGTTGTAAGACTGTAATTTTATAGGCTAAATATCTTCAACTTTAAACACTTGCAGAAATACAGTGGAAAGGAGAATGCTACATTTATTCAGGCCACAAGTTGATATCCAAATTTAAAATTATCAGATCGGACATTAAAAAAGCTGTGTCAGTACATCAGTAGTGGCTTGTAGCATGATAATATGGACAGTTGCCTAATTTTTATGTGGAGCTTATATGTCTTTCATTTTTAATTTTTTAGCTTCAAAGCAGGTATTGACTACAAATCTTTTGACGTATAACCCAATATGGTTCTAAAGATGAATGTTGACCGTTGATGGCACCAAATAGTGTAAAAAGGGGTAATATTTTGTCATATTTAAAAGATTGAAAGATTTTTTTATTTGTCAGATTTTTTTATTTGTCAATACTTCTGTATGTACAGGACAGTTAGACAAGGTGAATTATGATTGGCGTTCTTCCTCCAATAGAACCAGTCAATCATAATTTGTCCTGTCTGACTCGTGATTGGTTGAAATTCTGGCATATTCATAGCACTGTGCTATGTTGAGCGAGCACACGGGTAGAGTTGAGCGTGAGGAGAGAGAGAAGTTGAGCAAGCAGGAGCGCGAGGACGTGAGTGGCGCACACTTAAAACACCACGAGCAAGCAGAGAATGTCAGGGATGACCAGAGAGGCATCCCTGCTCTGTATTTTTCTGTTTCTTTGTGTGTTTTGTTTTTTGGGTTCATGTTGTATTTTCTGTATTATTGTTTATTTCCTTGGTCCTGTTTATTGTTTTCATGTTCTGTATTGCTGTGCTTTATGTGTGTTTATTTCTCACCTGAGTCTGGCCTGATTTGAGTGTTTCATTATCAGTCACAGCTGTTTTGTGTTTAGCTATTAGTGCACCTGTTATTTAAGGGACGCTGCCTCTCAGTTGGGTGCGGCGTCATTCATCATTATTTGCCTGGTCTGTTGGCATTCAAGACAGCTACTGTTCTGCCTGCCTTGCCCGTGAGGATGTTCTGTAAGTTTGTCTGTCTGAACAAGCCTGAGTTAGTTTTTTGTTTTGGCTTCCAAGCCTTATTGTTAATAAATGATGTGTGCTGCTCGCTATGTGATGGAGTCCTGTTCTTTGCCCCATAGGGCAAAACATGACAGAATGACGTCGCCAGTTATGGATTCCGCTAGCGAGCCTGGCAGAAGGAGGAGGCTAAGCCGCTACGAGCGTGAGTCTGTGGCCGCTGTGGAGGATCTGGTGGCCGCTGCTCATAGCAGCCTCACTCTGGAGGACGCTTAAGATTGCTGGGGGGGGAGTAGCGAATTTGACAACACCTAGACCGAGTTTGCACTCCATCCCTGGACCCATAAACAGACACTTCCTTCTCCGCCTCAACTACCAGCTGTCTCCTTCTCGCCAGAGCCATCTTACCGACCGCCTGTTCTCTCTCCGGCAGAGTGGAGGGAGCTTCTCAGCTGCAAGTTGGCATTCAGACAGGAAAGAGGATTCGAGGAGATGCCACTCCTCTCGGTCGCTCTGCCTCTTCTCTTGCAGCTCCCTGCTAGATGATCTCCAGAGCCACCCAGAGGAGGACGTCTGGACATTCAGCGGCATCAGAGGAGTTCTGGCAAGTACCTGTTCATTTTTTAACATCAATAAATAATAGGTCTTACCCGGTTCCCAGTGGGAGGGGCCGGCGGCAGCCAGTTGCCACTGTTAAGCTCTCACCACCCGCTTCTGCCATTCACTCTGCTATCTGCTCCATCCCTCCATCCTCCCCTGCATCCCCTGTTTCTGTCTGTTTATTCCGAGTGTTTGCCAATTCTGGGTGGAAACCGGATTATCTGGGAGGAGTGTGTTGCTTCAGAGGGCCCTCAAGCAGCAGCTGCCTCTACTCTGACGCTGTTGGGCACAAAGTTTTGCCAGATTGGGACTGCTGCTCTGGAACCCCTGTGTGAGGGTGACGAGGAGGAACAGGAGAAGCATAGGCAGGCTGTGCTGGCTCAGGAGGAGCTTATGCTGGATTACAAGCTGTGGATCCTTCCAGAGCACATAGCCCCCTTGGGTTGGACCCAACTGGCTATGGACGTTCCAGCTTCAGAACCTGCTCCACGGCGCTACCCAGCAACAGTTCCTGTTCCACGTCACTTTACAGCTCCAGTACCTGCTCGGTGTAATTCCACAGTTCCAGTGTCTGCTCCGCATTGTTCCCCAGCGCCAGTGCCTGCTCCACGGTGCCACCCAGCTTCAGAACCTGCTCCATGGTGCCACCCAGCTCCAGTGCCAGCTCCCCGTCATTCCATGGCTCCTGTACCTGCTCCCCGTTGTTTCATGGTTCCCATACCTGCTGCTCGTCATTCCCTGGTTCCCGTACCTGCTCCTCGTCACTCCCTGGTGCTTATACCTGCTCCACATCATTCCTGTTCCTGCCCTGCCTGCCTGTGTTTGTCATCCTGAGGAGGTCACCCCTGCAGCAGAGGATCAGGAGCTCAGGCAAGTACTTTTCTTTATTTTCATAACATCAATATTAGTTAAGTCTTGCCTAGCTCCAGGTGTTTTTGGTGACTCCTCATCCTGCTCCTGTCCTTCGTCCGAGGTGACTTGGTTGAGGATGGGGTCGCAGGAGGACTTTGTTCCAGTTGTTGATCCCGAGGTCAGGAGTCCCCTCACCGATGATTCTTCCTTCCCGTCTAAGGTGGCCGGTTCAGGGATGGATCCCCAGACGGCAGGACTTGAGGACCTTCAGCCCTTGTCGTCTGGTTTCGCCAATGGTCGGTTTGCTTCTGGCGTTCTGGAGGCCAAGGATTTCCTGCTATGTGTTCCTGTGGCCAGGCTTCCTTCATCATGTGTTCACGAATTCTGTGTTCCTAAGTTTTCACCTCCCGAGGTCTATGTCCCCAGGTTGTCACCCCCAGAGGGTAAAATGTCCATGTCATCACCCCCAGAGCGTAAAATGTCCTTGATATCCCCTCCTAAGGATGATTTGGCCATGCTACCATTTCCTAAGTTTTTGAGTTCCTGGTTATCATCTCTTATGGTTAAGGTTTCTACGTTATCTTTTGAACAAAAAAATCCTGTTTTGGCAACTTTGTTTTTCTCGGTACGAGAAGATCTTGTGTTGTTTTCTGAACTAAGGACTCATGTGTTTTCTTCTGTTTGGTGGGCTAGGAACTCTGGTAGACCACTCGACCCACCTTGTTTTTTGGTCTGGTGGCCCTGGGACTGGGGTAGTCCACCCGACCTGCCTTGTTTTTTGGTCTGGTGGCCCTGGGACTGGAGTAGACCACTCGACCCACCTTATTTTTTGGTCTGGTGGCCCTGGGACTGAGGTAGACCACTCGACCCGCCTTGTTTTTTGGTCCGGTGGCCCTGGGACTGGGGTAGACCACCCGACCCGCCTTGTTTTTTGGTCCGGTGGCCCTGGGACTTGGGCAGACCACCCATCTAGTTCTTGTGTTTTGGTTTTATGCCATGGTCTTTAGTTATGCCCATGGTTGGCACTCCTTATTTTTGGCTCTGTAACAGGAGAAAGAGATTTTGCTTTGGCCTGCCTGGCCTTGGTCTCCCGCCACCCACCCTGTGAGGGTGTTTTCTGTTTTGATGTTACGTTGTGGGGTGTCTGGAAGCCACCCCTTAAAGGGGAGCTATGTCAGGGATGACCAGAGAGGCATCCCTGCTCTGTATTTTTCTGTTTCTTTGTGTGTTTTGTTTTTTGGATTCATGTTGTATTTTCTGTATTATTGTTTATTTCCTTGGTCCTGCTTATTGTTTTCATGTTCTGTATTGTTGTGCTTTATGTGTGTTTATTTCTCAACTGAGTCTGGCCTGATTTGAGTGTTTCATTATCAGTCACAGCTGTTTTGTGTTTAGCTATTAGTGCACCTGTTATTTAAAGGATGCTGCCTCTCAGTTGGGTGCGGCGTCATTCATCATTATTTGCCTGGTCTGTTGGTGTTCAAGACAGCTACTGTTCTGCCTGCCTTGCCCATGAGGCTGTTCTGTAAGTTTGTCTGCCTGTACGAGCCTGAGTTAGTTTTTTGTTTTGGCTTCCATCCATCCATCCATCCATCCATCCATCCATCCATCTTCGACCGCTTAATCCTTTTTGGGTCACGGGGGGCTGGAGCCTATCCCAGTATGTTTGGGCAAGAGGCAGGGTACACCCTGGACAGATCTCTAGTCCATCGCAGGGCCAACACAGAGACAGACAACTAACTAACTAACTAACTAACCTGCACTTATATAGCGCTTTTCTAGTCACAAAGACCACTCAAAGCGCTTTCATTAATACTAACCCTCTATTCTAAAGGCCTATAGGAAACAAATATCTAGGGACAATTTAGAACAGCCAATTAACCTAACAACCATTCACTCTGACGTTCATACCTAAGGACAGTTTAGAATCCCCAGTTGATGCCAATTAACCTAACCTACATGTTTTTAGTCTGTGAGAGGAAGCCCACACAGACACGGGGAGAACATGCAAACTTCACACAGAAGGGTCACCGATGGTCAGGGGGTGGGATCGAACCCATGATGGTCAGTAGTAGAATTGATCCCGTGACCTTCTTGCTGTGCTGACACAGTGCTAACCACTGTGCCACCGTGCTGCTTGCTTCGGAGCCTTATTGTTAATAAATTATGTTTGCTACTTGCTATGCAATAGAGACCTGTTCTCTGCCCCGTAGGGCGAAACACGACAGAGAGGAAATCTGAGGAAAATATATTGTCAGTGCAAGCTTTAAAAGCTTAAATTCTTGCAAAAACACATTTTTGTGCTCAAAATCGATAATTTCTCGCTCAAAGTCTGTAACTCCTTGCTCAAAATCTCCACTTCCTTGCTCAGAAATGAGGCGCAAATGTGACACCATACAAATCACTTGTGCAGCGGGGAGACTGATGTGCTCATTAAGCCAGGTATTAATTACAGTTAATGTCGTAAATTGCCTCTCTGAGCAGAAAAACAAGACCCGCACGCTAAACTGCCGTTAGTGGAATTTATTACAAACAAAAAAGCAACACAAGTCCAGAGGTGCACAAAAACTTACATGTGGAGAAGACTCGAGATAAACTCACCAGAGCAGAACTGGGCTCTGGTGGTGATGTAATAAAACAGGGTCAAGCCCGCAGCAAGGAAAGGCCAGCGGTCTTAAATAAGGCATAAACATTATATGGCATAACATAATATGCCACAGGTGTGAATACCAGAGCGGGCAGGAGAAAACACTGATTGATAATCTGGGGCAGCTGGGAGAAATGAGAGAGAAGCGACTGGGTTTGACAGCTGATAGGGCGACACCCGCACAGAGCACAGACCCGGAAACGCCACCTGACAGCTGTCAACCCTGGGAAGAAACACCACAGTATGAATATAAAGAATAAACATTACCAAATACAGACTGATAAATAATTGTCAGCAGTACAAAACATGAGGGTAACAAAACTGAAACATAAACAGAAAGAAAAATAGAAAACAGTACGAGAATACCAAAACTCAAAAGGCACAAAATAATACAACAAATAAATATAAATACAGAGAAAAAAAGCCACGTGAGTGCTCAGCTCGTGACAGTTAAAGCTCGAACAGTTATTTTAGGAAAAAGGAGGAGGAAATGATTTAACATCAGCATCACCTTCTGCATGTTCTTGCATGCATGTGTGCATTTTGTGTCCACCCCATGAATGTTGTAGTTATGACAGGTCATATGAAGAATAGGCAAGTCTGTTAACAGGCTTCTAAAACTTCAGCCAGCTAAAACAGGAAAATCCTGCTTAACTACTGCTTTCTCACTTTTAGAGTCTGTCACCACCCCAGAGGGCAGATGAAGGCTGAAAGCTGCACATGTGCAGACGGGTATTAGGAGTGCCACAGTTTAGATGCAGGATTATACGGGTCTAGCAGATGGAATGATTCATGATTTTTTGGGGACATTTTCCCCTATAATTTAAGTATCATAATAGGAGTCCTGACCTGATTAATTAAATTTACATGGAGAACAGTGAGAGCACTAAATTATGGAGCAGTGTTTTTCAACCGGGGGCCCCAGGGGCTCTGTGAGAGAACTTCCAGGGTCCCATGGGAAATTGTCTAATTTCTCTTCCTAATTGGTTCACAAATTTGCAAACATGCTGAATTACAAACACGCTGAATAGTTTAACCTCTTGCATATACTGTCTTGCCTTATTTTATTGTATATACTGTTTTTACATTTCTTTTTAATTAATTATCATTATTGGTCTGAGTGCTGCTATCCCTTTGCTGCTGCCATACTGTGAATTTCCTGGTCATAAGACTTAAAGTTTTATCATATCTCTTATCTTATTGGTAGAGTGTAAGTAAGTAAGTAAGGTTTATTTATAAAGCTCATTTCACAGACATACAGTATAGTCACAAAGCGCTGTACAATGAAATAGGATAAAAAAAACTTGTAAGAGATGCAGTTTAAAAAAAATAAAACACAAGATTACAAGATTTAAAAAATATCAGACATACGGAAAGCCTTGTTAAACAAAAAAGTTTTTAGCTGCTTAAAAGAATCCACAGAGTCAGCTGAACGTAGCTGAAGTGGGAGATTATTGAATGTGGGTCTGTAGAGGGTGGAGCATGAGGCACATGCAGACATTTTCAGTTGGGGTATGATTAATAAAGGAAACTTTGCATGAAAGTGTACATGCACTCGGTTTATAAATCAAATACTTTTTCTGTATGTTATTTCAGGATTTTGAAGTAGGTACAGTTTTAGTGTTTGGATGTTATGCAGTGTTTTTGTCACAAGTTTGGGTGGTGGAGAGGACTCAGGCGCAGGCAGAAGTATGGTGCAAAAGCAATTATTTTATTAACAAAAAACTGGAACAAATAAATAACAGCACATGGGCTAAAAAACGGAACTTAAACCAGGCAGGCAGAACTCAAAAGACAGGAACATGACTCAAGGCTGGAACTGTACAGGACACAGCCAGAAACATCAATGATGCCACACTGGACACAGACTGACACATCATATACAGACGGGGTAATCAAGACAACACAGGACAGGTGGGAACAGATAATTGACTTAACATAAGACAGCTAGGACAAATTAGGAGATAACAGGGGAGCAGCGACAAAACAGGATGGGCGGGGCTGTACAGACAGTTAGACAGGGGATGTACATAAAACCTAATAATGAACGTACAGGACAACAATACAGGAGTAATATAGAGAGGGCAGTGGCTAGGGGTACAGCAGACATGAGTAGCTGGAACAAGGTAAACAGATACATACACAGACCCAGGACCAAACGGGATGACACAGCGGACAAGGGGAAACTCAGGAGACACATAATGCAAATCATAAATAATCACAGGGAGAATGAGAAAAAACGCATCATGCCCAGACTGTAACAGAGCCCCTGCCAAGAGCTGATTCCAGACACCCTCCAACCAAAGGGAGGGCGTCACTTGGTGGTAATGTATCGTCACTTTCTGTGTTGCTGGCTGACTGTGGTTTGCTCCCCTCATTCTCCTGAGGATTTCGCCTTTAATTTTATTTTAATCACTTTTTTCCTTCTATTGTTAGCTCTCACTTCTGTTTATCAAGCCTCCTGCACCTGTGTGCACACTCAGTGTCATCTAATCACCCTCTTTAGCCTTCTTGTTCACCTTTCATCGGTGTTTTTGTTAGCTTTGGGTTAGCCACTTGCTATGGCTACTAGCTCTCCTTCCCCTTCTCCTTTGGTGTGCTCTCTCTGTCAGATGTTTAGCTACACCTCTGCCTCTTTTAGTGATGACGGTAAATGTAATAAATGTTGTCTTTTTGAGGCATTTGTGGCAAGGTTGTCTGATTTGGAATCCCGGCTTCGCTGTATTGAAACACCGTCTGCGCCAGTTAATCTTGACGAACATCCCTTAGCTGGAGCGGAGCTCACTAGCTTAGGGCGGCCTGCTAGCGGTCCTCCGGTCCTCCTCAGCAGCAAGGAGACTGGGTGGGTGACGTGAGAAGGAAGCCTAGTCGCAAAGCCCCGGTTAACCACCAACCTCTTCATGTTTCTAATCGTTTTTCCCCTCTCAGCGACACACCCGCTGAGGAAAAAACTCTGATCATTGGCGACTCTGTAGTCAGAAACATGAACCTAGTGACTCCAGCGGCCATAGTCAAATGCATTCCTGGGGCCAGAGCAGGCGACATCGAGTCAAATTTGAAAATGCTGGCTAAAAGTAACTGTAAATACAACACAATTGTTATCCACACCGGCATTAATGACGTCCGACTCCGGCAGTCGGAAGTCACAAAAATTAATGTGGAATCGGTGTGTGACTTTGCCAAAACAATGTCTGCCTCTGTAGTATTCTCTGGGCCCCTCCCCAATCTGACCAGTGATGACATGTTTAGCTGCTTGTCATCCTTCAACCGCTGGCTGTCTGTGTGGTGTCCTGCAAACAACGTGGGCTACATAGATAATTGGAGCTCATTTTGGGGAAAACCTGGTCTTATTAGATGAGATGGCATCCATCCCACTTTGGATGGTGCGTCTCATTTATCTAACAATCTGGCATCATTTTTATCCAAATTTCCAAAACCTTGACAACTCAGAGTTGGGACCAGGAAGCAGAGTCGCAGTCTTACACACCTCTCCGTAGCTCCTCTTCATCCACCACCCCTCAACTTAGCCCCTGTCTTCCCCATCAGAGAATCATTGTCTGCTCCCTCCAAAGTAAATAAAAAATATAATGTATAAGAATCCCAAAGCGATTAAACAAAAAGTTGGTAAAACTCAAATTAAACATGAAGCCTCTAAATTGAATGGTTTGGCCTCTGTTCCTCCTCATAATTTAAAATAAAATGCGGTTTGTTAAATATTAGGTCTCTAGCTCCCAAGTCTCTGCTAGTCCATGATCTGTTAATTGATCATCATATTGATTTAATATCTTTTACAGAGAGTTGGTTAGGGCAAGAGGATTATGCTGGTTTGAACAAATCAACTCCCTCTGGTTATTTAAACTGTCAAAATCCCAGAAGTTCTGGTCATGGAGGAGGAGTAGCAACAATTTACCATTCCAAATTACTAGTTAATGTAAAGCAAAAAACATGTTATCAATCCTTTGAGGGCCTGATCCTCAGTATTGGGCATTTTAGCAATTTTAGACTAAACCCAATTTTATTTGCCATAGTTTATCGTCCTCCATCAACCTACTCAAAGTTTTTATCCAAATTTGCCGAATTCTTAGCTGATTTAGTGCTGAAATCAGATAGAATAATTATAGTAGGGGACTTTAATACACATGTAGATGTAGATAGTGATTGCCTTAATTTGGCATTTAATTCAATATTAGACTCAATGGGGTTTTCCCAGAAAGTAGGAAATTCTACCCATTATCTCCACCATACGTTGGACCTTGTTCTGACATATGGCATAGAAACAGAAAATCTGGTAGTGTCTCCTCATAACCCTGTACTGTCAGACCATTGTCTGTTAACCTTTGATTTTACTATTTCTGACTATTTGGCTCCTAAAGAAAAATATTACTACAGTTGATGCCTCTCAGATGATGTTGTTACCAAATTTATGCAGATTGTTTCCTCTATGCCATGTGTCAACACAACGGAAATAAGCTATAGACAAGCTTGCTCCTTCTGTAATTGATAGCATGGTAGATAGTGTTACAGCTTCTCTGCATCAGACTCTAGACTTGGTGGCCCCTTTAAAAAAGAAAAAGTCTAATCAGAGATTTCTAACCCCTTGGTTCAACACAGAAACTCATAGCTTAAAACAGAAGACTTGTCAATTAGAAAGAAAATGGTGCTCCACTAATTGAGATGAAATCTTTTTAGCTTGGAGAAATCATCTTTTAATTTATAAAAAATCTCTGAGAAAAGCTAGAACGAGTTATTACTCTGCATTAATAGAAGACAACAAGAATAATTCTAGGTTTCTTTTCAGCACTGTAGCCAGGCTGACAAAGAGTCAGGACTCTGTCAATCCTAGCATTCCCTTAGAGCTTACTAGTCAGGACTTTATGAACTTTTTCAATAATAAAATTTCATCTATCAGAGATAAAATCAATCAGATTTTTCCCACCGTTAACTTAAATACAGTAACTACTACAACTACTACAACTCCTTCAACTGATATCTGTTTGGATGAGTTTAGTCCAACTGACCTTTTAGAGTTAGACAAAATAATTTCCTCATCCAAGCCTTCAACTTGTCTTTTAGACCCTGTTCCTACCAGGTTATTTAAAGAAGTCTTCCCACTTATTGGTAGCTTTATTCTTCAAATTCTTCATTAACTTTAGGCCATGTACTGCAGGCTTTTAAAACTGCTGTAATTAAACCCTTACTCAAAAAGCCAGCGCTGGATCCAGGAGTTTTAGCTAACTGTAGACCAATCTCTAATCTCCCTTTCATTTCAAAAATCTTAGAAAGAGTTGTTGCTACACAATTATTTGACCACCTGCAGGGAAATGGTTTACTTGAAGAGTTTCAATCTGGGTTTAGAATCCATCATAGTACTGAAACAGCCTTAGTGAAGGTCATTAATGACCTCCTTATTGCATCTGATAATGGACTTGTTTCTGTTCTTGTCCTTTTAGACCTTAGTACAGCTTTTGACACCATCGATCATAATATTCTACTTGATAGATTAGAACACTATGTTGGACTTAATGGAACTTCATTGCAGAGGTTTAGATCTTATTTATCTGATAGGTTCCAGTTTGTTCATGCCAACAATGAGTTTTCTTTCAACTAAAAGCTCAGTCATGGAGTTCCACAGGGATTTGTGCTAGGCCCTACCCTTTTTAGTTTATATATGCTTCCGTTAGGCAACATTATTAGAAAGCACTGTATACATTTTCATTGTTATGCAGATGACACACAATTATACCCGTCAATGAAGCCAGATGATAGTAATCAATTAGCCAAGTTAGAAGCCTGTCTTAAGGAAATCAAAGCTTGGATGACTTGTAATTTCCTGCTATTAAATTCAGATAAGACTGAAGTCATTCTTGTTGGTCCAAAAAACCTTAGAAATACCTTTCCAAATCAAATTTTTAGTTTGGATGCGGTTACTCTTTCTCTTAATAGCTCTGTGAGGAACCTTGGAGTTATTTTTGATCAAGATCTGTCTTTCAATTCATATATTAAATTTGTTTCTAAGACTGCCTTCTATCATTTACATAATATTGCCAAGATTAGGAGCATCGTGTCTCAGAGTGATGCTGAGAAAGTGATCCACGCTTTTGTTAGCTCTAGATTAGATTATTGTAACTCTTTATTATCAGGTTGTCCCAAAACATCTTTAAAAAGTCTTCAGTTGATCCAGAATGTTGCAGCAAGAGTTTTAACAGGTACTAGAAATAGAGATCATATCTCTCCGGTTCTGGCCTCCCTTCACTGGCTTCCCATAGAGTTTAGAATTAAGTTTAAAATCCTTCTTCTTACTTACAAAGCTCTTAGCAGTCAGGCCCCTTTTTATTTAAAAGATCTGATACTGTGGAGGTAATAGATCAGGCGAGATGCGACAAGCTGGAAGGGTACAAGGTTTTATTTCCTCCAACATACTGAAATGCGCTTCGTAGTTCGGTGAGCTACTGCGCTGCTGAGGCATGTATAGCAAGCTCTTTTATACACGTTATACAGACAGAGAGGATGCATGGCACATTAGCATAGTGATATACATATCAGTCAATACACATCATTAGCGTGACCAACTGGCGCCCAGATGTCCTCTCCCTCATCCAGGGACGTATACACAACAGTCCATTGTTCTGATTGCCCCCTGGGGCTCTCTGTCCGTATGTAAATTGTCCTCCATTTCCTCCAGCCCTGCTGAGTGTGAAATAGTGTCAGTCTGCAGTGTGCTGGGTCACCACAATACTACCGTATTGTCCTAACAGAGCACTATGCTCCCAAAATGCTGGATTACTTGTTATACCTAGAATCTCCAAAAGTACAATGGGAGGCAGAGCCTTCAGGTATCAAGCTCCTCTCCTGCGGAACCAGCTGCCAATCTGGATTCGGGAGTCAGACTCGATCTCTGTTTTTAAGAATAGGGTTAAAACCTTCCTTTTTGATATAGCCTACAATTAGGGAGGGATCATGTGTCTCTGAACCCTCCCTCAGTTATGCTGCTAATAGGTTTAGACAGCCGGGGAACCTCCAATAATGCACTGGGCTTCACTCCTTTCTTCACTCTCAATGAAATATTTTTTTTTTTTGCTGGTCATTAACATCTGTTTGTTCTCTCCCATAGATTGAGTCCCCATCGTGCTGTTTACTCTCTACATGTCTGTTCTTTTCATCTTCTCTATCTTCCCTCACCCCCAGCCAGTCGCAGCAGATGACTGCCCCTCCCTGAGCCTGGTTCTGCTGGAGGTTTCTTCCTGTTAAAAAGGAGTTTTTCCTCTCCACCATCGCCAAGCACTTGCTCACAGGGGATCGCCTGATTGCTGGGGTTTTTCTGCAACTGTGGGGGTTTCCCCTACAGTTGCAAGTGCTATGAGATGACTGTTGTTGTGAAATGGCACTATATAAATAAAGTTGAATTCAATTCAGTTCAAAGCAAGGAACATCCTAATTGGGCAGGAAGAGGGGGATGTAGGCACGGCGGAAAAAACTAGATCACAAACACAAAGGGAAAAAAATGTTCATCAGGTGGTCGGCCAAATGCCCAAGACCACCAGCAGGAGAAACATAGCACATCTGGTGGCCTACCAAAGTCCATGGCCCACCAGACGGATGAACATGATGCGTTGGGTGGCCTACCAGAGTCCATGGGCCACCAGATGGAAAAACAGGGCACAGTAGGGGAGTTCAGCTCAGGAGCCTTTAACACGGGCGATAGCATAGGAGCCTTTTGCACAGAGGATAACAACACAGAAGCATCACTCTCAGGAGATAATGATATGGAAATCTTAAACTCTGGAAATGACAACATAGAAATCTTTAACTCTGGAGATGGCCACATGGAAATCTTGAACTCTGGAGATGACAACATGGAACATTTAAACTCTGGAGATGATGACAATATGGAACCCTGAAATTCTGGAGATGATAACATGGAACCCTTAAACTCTAGAGATCATAATATGGGACCTTAAACACTGGCGATGATAACATGGAAACTTTAATCTCTGGAAATATAACATGTACAATTTAACCTCAGGAAGTGGCCACACGAAACCTCCAAACTTAGGAGAAGATGACAGAACATCTTAACTCAGAAGATGTCATGGGAGCCTCTTGCACTGGAGAAAACATAGGAGCTTTTGGCTGTGAACACCACAAATGAGCCTTTTGCCCTGGAGACCACAAAGGAGTTTCTTGCTCTGGAGATAACAACATAGGAGTTTTGAACATCATAAGAGCTTCTGGCTCTGGAGGCAACATAGGAGCTTTACGAACTGGAAATAACACAGAAACTTTAACCTCAGGAGATAATGACAACACAGGAACTTTAACCTCAGGAGATAATGACAACATGGCAGTTTTAAACTCCATACCCCCATACCAAATTTATTTATAAAGCACATTTATAAACAACAAAGTCAACCAAAGTGTCACACAGTAATAAATAACATAAAGTACAAATAAACAAAAGATAAGTAAAAGACAATAAAAGCATAACATGCAGCAGGAAAAGAAGCAACTCACAACAAGTGTAAAAATGAAATGCCAAACACAGCAGACAATAAAATTAATAAAATTAAGGCGAGTTAAAAGCCAAGGAAAACAGATATGCTTTTAAATGAGATTTAAAAACACAAAGTGAGGAGGCTTACCTAACATGTAATGGCAAATTGTTCCATAGCCTAGGGGTTGCAGCAGCAAAGACCCATTCCCCTCTGAGGTTCAGCCTTGTTTTAGGGATCGCCAAGAGCAGCTGATCAGCTGATCTTGGGGATCGTGGTGGAACATAAGGCTGAAGTAAGTTCGAGAGGTAGGGGAGAGCAAGACTGTTAAGACATTTAAAAACATAAAGGAGAGTTATTCTGTAATGCACAGGGAGCCAGTGAAGGGAAGGCTTTTCTTAAAAGGCGGGCGGCAGCATTTTGTACAAGTTGAAGAGGAGCAATAGAAGCTTGGCTTATCCCAACAAAAAGTGCCTTGGACTGGTGCCGTCGGAACTGCCTCCAGATCAACGCGAGGAAAACTAAGGAGCTGATGGTGGACTGCCGCAGGCAAGGACAACCCCTCACAGCACCAGTAAACATACAGGGAACAGACATTGAGATGGTGACATCCTACAAGTACCTGGGTGTTCATCTGAACAATAAACTAGACTGGTCACACAATACCGACGCACTCTACAAGAAGGAACAATGCAGGCTGTTCCTACTGAGGAGGCTCAGGTCTTTTGGTGTACAAGGGGTGCTCCTGAAGACATTCTATGACACGGTGGTGGCGTCAACCATCACTTTTGGAGTGGTCGGCTGGGGCAGTGGCATTACAGCAGCCGATAGGAAGAGACTGAACAAACTGATCAAGAAAGCTAGCTCTGTCCTGGGGCAACGCCTTGACCCAGTGGACGAGATAGGAGAGAGAAGGATGGTGGCTAAACTGTCATCTCTGCTGGAGTCCGAGTCCCACCCTATGCAGGACACGCTGAATGCACTGAGGAGCTCATTTAGCAGTACTCTACATCATCCTAGGTGCGCGGCCGAGAGGTCTCGCAGGTCCTTCCTACCTACGGCTGTCAGACTTTATAATCTAAGCAGGGCTGCTCGCAGAGATAGCAAAAAAACGTGACGACCTAATAGTATTGAATGCAAAAGACAGAACAGACTTACACAAATGGTCTCCTCCAGTATACAACTAGGACAATATCAGTCGCTAGAGAGGGTGACAATATGTATGGGTACATATTCATACTATGTAGGATAACTAAATAGACGGTTATGCTGTTTATTCCATCTAGCTACAATGCTCCGCACTGTGTATATATATTTATGTGTACGTACACACGTGGACAAAATTGTTGGTACCCCTCTGTTAATTAAAGAAAAACCCACACTGGTTACAGAAATAACTTGAATCTGACAAAAGTGGTAATAAATAAAAATTCTATGAAAATTAACCAATGAAAATCAGACAATGCTTTTGAATTGTGGTTCAACAGAATTACTTTAAAAAACAAACTCATGAAACAGGCCTGGACAAAAATGATGGTACCCTTAACTTAATATTTTGTTGTGTGACAGAGATCATCCTGCGCAGTTCGCCCCACACGGGACACGAACCCGCGACCTCTCAGTCAACTAACACAGTTCGAGCATGGGAGACACAGCACGATCGCGCTGAGCTAAAGGTCCGACCGGTAGCTCAGCGCTACCATCTGGGGCTCACAGCACCACTTTTAACTAACTGAGGTCATCAGCGCAGTTCGCCCTACACAGGACGCGAACCCGCGACCTCACAGTTAACTGGTCAGAGACACGCACAGCACGATCGTGCTGAGCTAAAGGTCCGACCGGTAGCTCAGCGCTACCGATACTGTATGAGGCTTTGGGAGGGAGGTTTTACTAACGTTCTACGCCGAACAGTACCAGTTGGCATCCGTTACACTCTCCCCCTTAAACCTCACTCCCATGCCGGGTTCACGGCACCAGTGTGACAGAGATCATCCTGCGCAGTTCGCCCCACACGGGACACGAACCCGCGACCTCTCAGTCAACTAACACAGTTCGAGCATGGGAGACACAGCACGATCGCGCTGAGCTAAAGGTCCGACCGGTAGCTCAGCGCTACCATCTGGGGCTCACAGCACCACTTTTAACTAACTGAGGTCATCAGCGCAGTTCGCCCTACACAGGACGCGAACCCGCGACCTCACAGTTAACTGGTCAGAGACACGCACAGCACGATCGTGCTGAGCTAAAGGTCCGACCGGTAGCTCAGCGCTACCGATACTGTATGAGGCTTTGGGAGGGAGGTTTTACTAACGTTCTACGCCGAACAGTACCAGTTGGCATCCGTTACAGTTGCACAACCTTTTGAGGCAATCACTGCAATCAAACAATTTCTGTAACTGTCAATGAGACTTCTGCACCTCTCAGCAGGTAATTTGGCCCACTCCCCATGACCAAACTGCTCCAGTTGTCTCAGGTTTGAAGGGTGCCTTCTCCAGACAGCATGTTTCAGCTCCTTCCACAGATGTTCAATAGGATTTAGATCAGGGCTCATAGAAGGCCACTTTAGAATAGTCCAATGTTTCGCTCTTAGCCATTCTTGGGTGTTTTTAGCTGTGTGTTTTGCGTCATTATCCTGTTGCAAGACCAATGACCTGCGACTGAGACCAAGCTGTCTGACACTGGACAGCACATTTCTCTCTAGAATACCTTGATAGTCTTGAGATTTCATTGTACCCTGCACAGATTCAAGACACCCTGTGCCAGATGCAGCAAAGCAGCCCCAGAACATAACAGAACCTCCTCCATGTTTCACAGTAGGGACAGTGTTCTTTCTTGGTATGCTTCATTTTTGCGTCTGTGAACATAGAGCTGATGTGCCTTGCCAAAAAGTTGCAGTTTTGTCTCGTCTGTCCATAGGACATTCTCCCAGAAGCTTTGTGGCTTGTCAACATGCAGTTTGGCAAATTCCAGTCTGGCTTTTTTATGATTTGTTTTCAACAGTGGTGTCCTCCTTAGTCGTCTCCCATGAAGTCCACTTTGGTTCAAACAACGATGGATGGTGCAATCTGACACTGATGTACCTTGACCTTGGAGTTCACCATGAATGTGTTTAGAGGTTGTTCTGGGCTCTTTTGTTACCATTCGTATTATCCGTCTCTTCCATTTTTCATTAAGTTTCCTCCTGCGGCCACGTCCAGGGAGGTTGGCTACAGTCCCGTGGATCTTAAATTTCTGAATAATATGTGCAACTATAGTCACAGGAACATCAAGCTGCTTGGAGATGGTCTTATAGCCTTTACCTTTAACATGCTTGTCTATAATTTTCTTTCTAATCTCCTGAGACAACTCTCTCCTTTGCTTCCTCTGGTCCATGTTTAGTGTGGTACACACCATGTCACCAAACAGCACAGTGACTACTTGTCACCCTTTAAATAGGCCGACTGACTGATTACAAGTTTGTAGACACCTGTGATGTTAATTAGAGGACACATCTTGGTTGAACGTATCCCTATGGTCACATTATTTTCAATCTTTTCTAGGGGTACCATCATTTTTGTCCCGGCCTTTTTCATGAGTTTGTTTTTTAAAGTAATTCTGTTGAACCACAATTCAAAAGCATTGTCTGATTTTCATTGGTTAATTTTCATAGAATTTTTATTTATTACCACTTTTGTCAGATTCAAGTTACTTCTGTGATCATTGTCGGGGGGGGGGGGTTCATTAACAGAGGGATACCAACAATTTTGTCCACGTGTGTAACAGATTGTTTAACATATTGTGTCAAGCCAGGGTCCACATTAGTGGGGAGAGAACACTTACTTAAACCAAACATCATTACTTCAGTTTTGTTCTCATTAAAGCTCAAAAATTTAATGACAATCTCAGGAAAAAACAACATGGGAACTCTTTGCCCTAGAGAAAATAATATAGGAGCCTCTTGCTCTGAAAAAAACAAACTAGGTGCCCAGGTGGCTGTGACACAGGTGTAGTGTGGCCGACTACTGATCGGACGGTCAGGGGTTTGATTCCTGCTCTGTCTGCAGTCTGCATGTCAAAGTGTCCTTGAGCAAGACACTGAACCTCCTAGTGAGTCAGCTCTTTGCTCAGAGGAAACTAATATAGGCACCCTAAACTCTGGAGAAAACAACGCAGGAGATTTTTGCTAAGAAGAAAACAACGTGGTGATTTCAAACTCAGAAAATAACATTGTAGTCTCTTGCTCAGGAGCAAATAACACAGGAGTTTCTAACTCTGGAGCTACCAGTATAGGAGGTTGTAACTCTGGAGGTACCAACATAAGAGTCTTTAGCTCCAGAGATGTCAATCTAGGAGCTTTTTGCTCTGGGGACAGTACCTGAGGGGCCTTTGCCACAGGGGCTAACAGCAGCTGAGGAGCGGCAACCCTAGGCGGTGAAGGTGGAGTGGACTGCTCGGACGGCCACGGTAGAGTGGACTGCTCGACTTCTGGAACAACGACAGGTGGAGGTCCCCTGACCAATGGAATGTCGTGTGGCGGTCCCATGACCTCTGGAATGACGGGTGGAGGTCCCATGACCTCTGGAAAAACAGGTGGAACCTGCAGCTCAGACAATAGTGGAACGTGCAGATCGGATGGCCCTGGAGATGAACACGTACAATGTAGACATAGCTGCACTTAGTGAAACAAGATTGCCTGGATATGACAGCTTGGAAGACCATGGATACATCTTCTTTTGGAGTGGGAGATCAACTCAAGAAAGGAGAGAAGCAGGAGTGGGCTTTGCAGTTAGAAAGGAGATAGCAGCAATGCTTGATGAGGAACCGGTGCCAATCAACGACAGGGTAATGACTATGAGACTCCCACTACAGCAGAAGATGTATGCCACACTCATCAGTGCATATGCCCCAACAATGACCAACACAGAGGAGGTGAAGGAAGAGTTCTATAGTGATTTACGTGAGACTGTCAGACGTGTACCAACTGATGACAGGCTGATACTCGTTGGAGATTTTAATGCCAGAGTTGGTTCGGACACTGAGAAATGGAAAGGAATGCTAGGCAGTCATAGAGTAGGCAAGTGCAATGCTAATGGAGAACTTCTACTTGCACTATGTTCAGAGTACAACCTTGTGATAACCAACACTCTATTTAAGCACAAGGACACACACAAGAAGACATGGATGCACCCAAGATCCAAGCACTGGCACTTGTTCGACTACATCATAGTCAGGCAGAGAGACCTAAGGGATGTATTGGACACCAGAGCAATGAGAGGCGCGGACTGTGGTACTGATCATGTTATGCTGAGATCTAGATTAAGGATTTGGAGACAAAAACAGCACTGCAGGATGGGTACGAAGCCACCACGGAAGCTAAACACTAGTGCACTGAAAGGCCAAAAGAAGCAGGAAGAACTTACACAGGAAATAGACGAAAACTTGAAAGACTGGGACAGCAACAACTCACAGAATGACATAGAAGGGAAATGGGCAACACTGAAGGATACGGTGTATCAGACTGCGAGTGATGTATTAAGCCACCCTGAGAGGAAACATCAAGATTGGTTTGATGAGCATGATGAACACCTGAAGAAACTACTAGAAGTGAGGAATACAGCTAGGCAGGAAAACCTACAGTGTAACACAAGGTCGAAGAAGAAGAAATACTCAAAGGCTCAGAGTAAGCTACTGAAGTACACCAGAGAGATGAAGTCCAACTGGTGGGATGAAAAAGCGGAGGAACTTCAAACTGCAGCAGACAGGAAGGACATGAAAACATTCTTCACAGGTTTGAGAGAAATCTACGGCACCTAAACCAAGAGGATTGATCCAACTAAAGGATATGGATGGTGAAACAGTTTTGCAGGAGAAAGACAAGATCCTGGACAGATTTGCAGACCACTTTGACCAACTACTAAACAACCCTGGAGATCTCACTGAAGAGGCTAAAGAAGCTCTAGTGCAGTGACCAGCTGTATCAAGTCTGGATGAACCACCAAATCTTGATGAACTAATGGCAGCTATCAGGACAGCACATGATGGTAAAGCTCCAGGAAGGGATGGAATTCCAGCAGAAGTGTGAAAATTTGGTGGTGTTTAGCTGACCAACTGCCTGCACAAGCTCATCCAAGAGATATGGGATGCCCAGAAAGTACCTCAAGACTGGAAGGATGCAAGTATTGTGCCTTTGTTGAAGAAAGGTGACAGGAAAGATTGTGGAAATTACCGAGGTATATAAGATAAGATAAGCCTTTATTAGTCCCACAATGGGGAAATTCCAGGATTGCAACAGCACAGGGATAGCAACACTCAGAGCAATAATTAAGAAGATATGAAAAATATAAATAAGAGCAGTGGATATACATACATACACATAAATATATAAATATATATACAAAGTGCGGAGCATTGTAGCAAGATGGAATAAACAGCATAACCGTCTACTTAGTTATCCTACATAGTATGAATATGTACCCATACATATTGTCACCCTCCGTAGTGACTGATATTGTCCTAGTTGTATACTGGAGGGGACCATTTGTGTAAGTTTGTTGCGTCTTTTGCATTCAATACTAGTAGGTCGTCACGTTTTTTTGCTATCTCTGTGAGCAGCCCTGCTTAGGTTATACAGTCTGACAGCCGTAGGTAGGAAGGACCTGCGAAACCTCTCAGTTGCGCACCTAGGATGATGTAGTGTACTGCAAAATGAGCTCGTCAGTGCGTTCAATATGTCCTGCATAGGGTGGGACTCGGACTCCAGCAGAGATGACAGTTTAGCCACCATCCTTCTCTCTCCTATCTCGTCTACTGGGTCAAGGCGTTGCCCCAGGACAGAGCTAGCTTTCTTGATCAGTTTGTTTAGTCTCTTCCTATCGGCTGCTGTAATGCCGTTGCCCCAGCAGACCACTCCAAAAGTGATGGCTGATGCCACCACTGTGTCGTAGAATGTCTTCAGCAGCGCCCCTTGTACACCAAAAGACCTTAGCCTCCTCAGTAGGAACAGCCTGCGCTGTCCCTTCTTGTAGAGTGCATCGGTATTGTGTGACCAGTCTAGTTTATTGTTCAGATGAACACCAAGGTACTTGTAGGATGTCACCATCTCAATGTCTGTTCCCTGTATGTTTTCTGGTGCTGTGAGGGGTTGTCCTTGCCTGCAGCAGTCCACCACCAGCTCCTTAGTTTTCCTCGCGTTAATCTGGAGGCAGTTCCAATGGCACCAGTCCACAAAGTCCTGGATAAGTTCTCTGTACTCAGCTTCATCTCCGTTGGAGATGAGGTCGACGATCGCAGAGTCGTCAGAGAACTTCTGTAGATGGCAGTGTGTTGTGTTGTGTGAGAAGTCCGCAGTATAAAGGGTGAACAGGAAGGGAGCCAAAACCGTTCCCTGGGGGGTCCCCGTGCTACCGATGATCGTGTCAGACACACAATCTCGGGTTCTCACAAACTGTGGCCGGTTAGTGAGATAGTCCAGGATCCATGATGACAGGTGCTGGTCCACCCCTGCGCACAGCAGCTTGTCCTTCAGGATCATTGGTTGAATGGTGTTGAAAGCACTGGAGAAGTCAAAGAACATGATCCTCACCGCATTCCCGGGCTTCTCCAGGTGGGACAGAGAACGATGAAGGAGGAAGATCACTGCATCTTCCACCCCAATGCCATGCTGGTAGGCGAACTGGAGTGGATCCATCGCTGGTCCCACCAGGGGGTGGAGGTGAGCAAGGAGCAGTCTCTCCAGGGTCTTCATCATGTGAGACGTCAGGGGCACTGGTCTGTAGCTGTTCAGATCTTTGGGGTGGGAAGTCTTTGGTACAGGTACCACACAAGATGTTTTCCACAACTGTGGTACCTTCCCCAGCTTCAGGCTCAGGTTGAAGATATGCTCCACAATCCCACACAGCTGGTCTGCACAGGACTTAAGGGGCTTCGCGCTGATGCCGTCCGGTCCCGCGGCCTTCCTTGCCTTGATCTTCCTCAGCTCCGTCCTCACCTGGGTCTTAGTGAGGGTCAGGTTGGGGGGCTGTGTGCTGGGAGTGGGGGGGTGTTGGTGGAGTGGGGTGTGGACAGCAGGTCTCGATGACTTTAGAGGCAGCAGTGGTTGTTGTGCAGTCGGGGGGGAGGGTGAATGGTCAAACCTATTAAAAAACAGGTTCAGATTGTTCGCCCACTCCCTGACCCCCGTGGCCTGGGGGGAGGTATTCAGGAGCCCAGAGATGGTTTTAAGGTTTCTCCAGACCCCGCCGATGTCGCTCTGTTGCAGCTTGTCCTCCATCTTCTTCCTGAAGCTGTCCTTGCCTTCTCTGATCTTCCTCCTCAGCTCCCTCTGAATGGACTTCAGCATCTCCCTGTTCCCCAACCTGAAGATCCTCTTCTTCTCTCTCAGAAGTGTTTTTAACTCAGGGTTGAGCCAGGGTTTGTTGTTCGAGCAACACCGTATGGTCTTGGTGGGTATGGTGTTGTCCACACAGAAGCCGATGTAGTCCGTGATGGTGTGAGTGAGGCCATCGATGTCCTCACCATGTGGATCGTAGAGCTGCTCCCAGGCAGTGATTTCAAAACAGTCCTTTAGCGCGTCCATTGCCTCCTCAGACCATAACTTCACCGTGCGCATGACCGGAGGTTGTCTGTGTACTAAGGGTTTGTACACCGGCAGAAGATGAACCAAGTTGTGATTCGATCTCCAGAGTGGGGGGAGTGGTGATGAGGTGTACACCTCCTTTGTATGCATAGAATAAGTCCAGTGTTTTATTGTCTCTCGTGTGGCATGTGACATACTGGGTGAACGTGGGTAGAATGGGGGACAGTGAAATATGGTTGAAATCACCTGAGATGAGGAGAAGAGCATCTGGGTGTTCTGTCTGCAGCCTGCCAGTTACTGAGTGGATGACGTCACGTGCTGTCCCAGCGTTCGCCGTCAGATTTGCATAAATGACAATGCAGATCACGTGTGAGTATTCCCTCGGGAGATATGTAGGCCGCATGCTAACAGCTAGCAACTCAATGTCTTTTCTATAGTGCTGTTCCTTAACCGTGATATGTCCCGGTCTGCACCAGTTGTTATTGACATACATTATCACTCCTCCGCCCCTTGTCTTCCCACTGTCTGGTGTCGGGTCTGCCCGTATTCCATGGAAACCCTCCAGTTCGATGCTAGCATCTGTTGCTAGTTCTGTTAGCCACGTCTCAGTGTATAGCATCAAACTACTCTCCCTGAAGACACTCTTGTAGCGGGAGATAGCCGCTAGCTCATCAGTCTTACTGAGTAGAGACCGAATATTTCCCATAATAACGGATGGGAGGTCGGGTCTGTACCTTATATTCCTCACCCGCCGTCTTACTCCAGCTCGACACCCACACCGTTTCTGTCTTATCTTTCCCGGTATGTCGAGTTTTTGCGTTAGCATCGTGGGCCAGTTAAGTGCTAACAGCTGGTCTCTATTGTACTGCCGCCTCCTGCTAGAAACAGTGGCTCCGTCCGCTGGCTCAAGAGACATTTGGGCGATCTACGTGTTCGGATGGAATAAAGGTGACGCTAGATCAGAAAGATTGGCAAGAGAGCCAGATAGTAAATAGAAATAGGCAGAAATTGATCCGCTGTTGCAAAAAGGCAGCCTACTCGTGTGGTGCCAGAAGTAGTATATCACTGCTCACCACTGTTGGTAAGATTTTCTTACGTGTACTACTTAACAGACTCAATGAACACATCTTGCAGAATGTACTACCGGAAACCCAGTGCGGCTTTAGAAGTGGAAGAAGCACAATGGACATGATTTTCTGCTTGAAACAGGTTCAAGAAAAGTGTATCAAACAGAACATGCCGCTTTATGTAGTCTTCATAGACTTCAGTAAAGCCTTCGATACTGTTTCGCGACAAGGACTTTGCCAGGTACTCAAGAGATATGGCTGTACAGAGAAGTTTGTCAGCCTGATCGAGGCACTCCATACAGGTATGCAAGCAAATGTGGCAATGAGTGGTTCAGTATCTAAAGACTTTTCAGTAAGCAACAGGGTGAAACAAGGGTGTGTGCTGGCGCCTACACTCTTCTCGCTATATCTGGCAGCCCTGCTTGAGGTGGCCTTCAAAGACACTTCAGAAGGAGTATACATTCAAACAAGGAAAGAAGCAGACTTGTTCAATGTGGCACAGTTTAAAGCCAAGAGTAAGACATCGATAAAGATAGTAAGAGAAATGCTCTTTGCCGACGACAGTGCTCTAGTTGCACACAGTGTGGAAGATATGCAATCTTTAGTGGAGAAATTTGCAAGAGCGGCTAGCCAATTCAGCCTCAAAATCAACATCAAGAAGACAGAGTGCTTTTATCAACCGCCAAAGTTCCAGTTATCAACATCACTACCAGAAGAGATCAGCATTGGTACAGAGCCACTAGTCAAGTGCAAGACTTTTAAGTATCTAGGGAGTACTGTTTCAGAGAATGCTATGCTGGAGGATGACCTATCTCTCAGAATGGGAAGAGCGAGTGCTGTGTTTGGAAACCTGAGGGAGAGACTGTGGAACAATCGACATGTGTCTATCCGTGTGAAATGCAAAGTGTACAGAGCGACAGTACTGGCTACTCTATTGTACGGTGCTGAAACTTGGACTGTCTACAGAGTGCAGGTGAAGAAACTCCCCGCGTACATGATGAGACACCTTCGAGCCATAATGAACATCTCATGGAAAGACAAGATAACCAACATAGAAGTGTTGAAACGAGCTGGTCTACCATCAATGGAGGACATGCTAATACAGATGAACCTGAGATGGCTCGGACATGTTGAGAGGATGGACCACCAGCGTCTCCCTCGGCAGTTACTCTATTCACAGTTATGCGAGGGCAAACGCAATCAGGGTAGACCAAGGCTCAGATTTAAAGACACTGTAAAAAGAAACTTGAAGAAGTTGTATATAGACAGGAGTTCCTGGCAGCAGAAGGCTAAGGACAGAGCTGTGTGGAGGAATCTGATCAGACCTAAACGAAACAGTCATTGTCGCCCATGACAGACTGCTATGATGATGATTTTAAATAAATGATCAACTAAAAAGTTATCAGAATGTTTTTCAAATGAGCGGAGAAATTATATATTACATAAGCATATTGACCGGCTTTCCCTGACACATAGGCAGCCTCAGCCAATGATGAGACCTTAGTCTCATTACTTTTTCCTCTTCCACACTGATGGGTAACTGCCGTCGTGGGCTGCTGGAGTACCGCTATGAGGCCTTAGTGTTCCTGAGGCTGCTCCGCAGGCTCCGATTTGGCTTCACATGTAGCTGAATAGTGAGGAGATGCTCATTTGGTAGCGAAACAGCCTGTCTGCATCAGGCTTCCAGCAACGCAGCCCCATTGTTTCAACTATTCAATAGGAAAATATAAATGTAATAATAATGAACAAACTATCAATTTCTATTCAGATTTTGTAACTACTCTTGAACTGTTAACTACAAACTTTTAATTAATTTTTAAAATGCACAGAGCCTGCTCATGAGCTGTGACAGCTGCCACCACTATACAATCTGTAGGGAAAAATGCAAGCCTGATCAGGGGTTACCACTCCAAACTACCCTGCCAAAATCAACCTTAATATATTGCCTTATGGAAATGATCGGGGCTTTTTAAAGGAGAAACAGTAGCTCACCTTGTCAGCCATGACTGTCTCTCTCACACACACACACACACACACACACACACAGAGTTGAGAGCAGAGCTGTATGTGACTTTCTCAGCCGTCAGCACCCGTGCTAAAAAAAAAAAAAAAAAAAAGAAACAATGCGAATGTAAGCCGGTGCAGGCACCCTGCTGACGGAGGAGCAGAGGGCCATCACGTTGCATGGAACAAGTCACCTGCCATCAGTGAGAGCACACCCTAACAGATTCCATTCAACCACAGTTCTGACCAGTATTACAAGAATTTGTGTGACAAATAAGCCCACATAACATGAAATGCACACACTTTCAGTCTTTCTTGCACATTAGTCCAGTCTCTTTCATTTATTTTGGGGTCAGCTTTTGTCCATTTTGGTCCCACAAAGATTAAAAAAAATGTCAGTGATTTTCTAAACAAAAAAAAAAACAAGCCCAAGGTGTTGAAAATAAGTAGACCTGGCAACTCTGACCCAGGAAATCTTGCATAATCTTTCACAGTCAAGCTTGACTTTAGAAGTAATAACACATAGTCAACAACACTTCAGTCTTCCATCAGCTGTCTTTCTGCTTATTTCTTTCACAGGAAAATTTACAGAGTACATATTTGTCTGTCAGCACCCCCCATCCCCCCCACAACAGGATGTTGGCTTGTAAATATTTGACATGCTGGACATTTACGATTTGAGGAAAATCTGACAAAAAAATGATAGGACCACCAAGATGATCTGAACTTTCCCTATGAATCATTTGGTTGGTTTCTTCTTTCTTTTCTATCTCCAGTTGCAGCAGAGTGCCTGTACATGAACCTGATTCTGCTGAAGGTTTTTTCCTGTTAAAGGGGAGTTTTTCCTCCCCACTTGTTCACAGGAGATCACCTGATAGTTGGGTCTCTTTTCTGAGACTGTAGGGTCTTTGCCCTGCATCTGAAAGTTCTGAGGTAACTCTTGTCAGCTGGCGCTATATAAATAAAGTTGAATGAGTGAGTGAATGAATGAATGAAATATTCATTTTGGCCCATTCTATTGGGCCAAAATCTGTTTGATGGCATCTCAATATGTTGCATTTACTGTATGTCTAAAGGTGCAAACTATTTAACATTTGGTATAAGACGTGAGGGTGGTGTTCAATTTTATTTTTCTTCTTTTTTTATCCATTCCATGCAACACAAGTCAGATACATACAAGCTTGAAGAGACAGAAAAACACCAGACTACTCTCCTGTATCCTCAATTGTTCAGCTCACTGATCTGATGGGAAAATGTTTTGAAGAGTGTCTGAAATAGGAATTACAAGGGGAGACAAACTTTTGGGGAGAAACATCTCAACTGTGGAAGCATCAGAGAAAATGGGTTATATGTCTCCTTCTTTATTGAACAGATTATTTTCCACATTTCAGGAGCAAAACTCATTCATACACTTCACTGACAGACTAAAACTGATTTTTTTTTTTTTGCCTTGAACAGAAGTCTTTACCACAGTGAAGGCCATTTGTATTGACATTCACTACACTGTAAAACCTAACAGTGCTTCTTAATAAAAGTAAATATAACTTAATTCTTCAAAATAATCGAAGTCACTCATTTCCACAAACGTAACCTTAATCAAATACGTTTGTAGTAGTAACTCAGTTGTGAGTGTACTTGCATTTTGGGGGCATTTTAAGTATTGATGACATAATTCCAGTTTGTTGCATTTATTCATTTCATCTGAGTTAACTTCATTATTCCTACAAAATAATAATAATCAAGTCAGTGGCGGTAATGCACCTGTAAGCTGGTTGCCAACCGCCAATCAAATCTAAAAAAAGAAGAAGAAGAAAATTTAAACTTGGTAAAAGCTAGCAGGGTGAGGCAGAAACTAGTGATGGGACGGCAGGCTCCGGAGCTCCAAGCTTTTCCAGGAAATATTAGGCAAAGCGTGTTTCAAGGCGTGCATCGTGACGTGTGTGTTGACATCGGACCACGTGACTGGGTCAAGAAGCCGTTCATGATGTTGCACACAACATGAAATAAAGTGAGCAGAGATGCCCAATGGAAATCCCCGTCCCTCACGTTTTCTGTTGTCATGTTTGACTGTGTAAGGGATTTGTCACAGCCAATTTTCACATGGAGGCAGCAGCAAAAAGACAGACTTCTCCCGTTTGGGAACATTTTGAGCGCATTTCTCTCATTAATGTATTTTCCACAAATAGTGGACATTTAATGCAGCTGAGGTGATGGCTTAGCAGTAAAGCATCTGCACTACAAGTGGGAGGCCTGGGTTCTAATCCCAGCTGTGTTATTCTCGTCATTCTATTTTTATTTGCATCGTGAAGTGTCTGTTGTGTTTCAAAGAGCTTGGATCATTATTATGCATCATTATGCTGAGGCACTATTGCTATTGTGCCCTGCATGAGAATAAGGCCAAAGTTGAATATACTGGGACAGTATAAGACTGTTGAAAATTTATTATTTCTTAATAAAAATGGATACAAGCACACGAAGTAACACAGACACATTCACTGGAGTCACCCCAGTTCAATTTTTTTTTCCCTTATGATCCCTGATATTTCTTAAAAGACAGTGCATTTACTGAAATGAAAAAATACACATTAAACCAATAATACCCTTGTAAATCAGCATGTTGTATATGTTTTGTCCGCTAGATGGCCTGGTAGAGAAAATGAAGTCCCACATGAGGCCTCATCTATATGAGACATTTTGATGAAAGGCCTCAAGTCCTCCAGAAAGCCTCATTTGGCCACCACTTGCAGAAAGGACTTACATGAAACCTGGCAGGGACATAGAAGGGTGAAACAACACAGGGAATTTGACATAGAATGATGCAATGACCTCTCAGTGAGATAGAGACTCACATATATAGGGGAGGGAACAATTAGCTAGACATGAGACAGCTGTGAACAATCAGGAGCTAAACAGGAGCACACATGAGGGAGAGTAACTATGGGTACGGAAACTTAAGGAGCTGAGGACACTAGGTGAACAGGTACACACACAACCATGAACTTACAGTGCATCCGAAAAGTATTCACAGTTCATCACTTTTTCCACATTTTGTTATGTTACAGCCTTATTCCAAAAGGGATTAAATTCATTTTTTCCCTCAAAATTCTACACACAATACCCCATAATGGCAACGTAAAAAAAGGTTTTTTGAGATTTTTGCAAATTTATTAAAAATTAAAAACTAAGAAATCACATGTACATAAGTATTCACAGCCTTTGCCATGAAGCTCAAAATAGAGCTCAGGTGCATCCTGTTTCCACTGATCATCCTTGAGATGTTTCTACAACTTAATTGGAGTCCACCTGTGGTAAATTCAGTTGACTGGGCATGACTTGAAAAGACACACACCTGTCTATATAAGGTCCCACAGTTGACAGTGTAAGTCAGAGCACAAACCAAGCATGAAGTCAAATGAATTGTCTGTAGACCTCCGAGACAGTGTTGTTTCCTTCCAGAAGCACAACCAACTCTGCAACAATCCACCTGTCAGGCCTGTATGGTAGAGTGGTAAGATGGAAGCCACTCCTTAGTAAAAGGCACATGGCAGCCCACCTGGAGTTTGCCAAAAGGCACCTAAAGGACTCTCAGACCATGAAAAACAAAATTCTCTGGTCTGATGAGACAAAGATTGAACTCTTTGGCATGAATGCCAGGCGTCATGTATGGGGGAAACCAGGCATCGTTCACAACCACGCCAATGTTGGTAGCAGCATCATGCTGTGGGGATACTTTTCAGCACCAGGAACTGGGAGACTAGTCGGGATAGAGGGAAAGATGAATGCAGCAATGTACAGAGACATCCTGGATGAAAACCTGGTCCAGAGCACTCGTGACCTGAGACTGGGGCGACAGTTCATCTTTCAGCAGGACAATGACCCTACGCACACAGCCAAGATATCAAAGGAGTGGCTTCAGGATAACTCTGTGAATGTCCTTGAGTGGCCCGGACTTAAATCCAATTGAACATCTCTGGAGAGATCTGAAAATGGCTGTGCACCGGCACTTCCAATCCAACCTGATGGAGCTTGTGAGGTGCTGCAAACAGGAATGGGAGACACTGCCCAAAGATAGGTGTGCCAAGCTTGTGGCTTCATATGCAAAAAGACTTGAGGCTGTAATTGCTGCCAAAGGTGAATTAACAAAGTATTGAGCAAAGGCTGTGAATACTTATGTACATGTGATTTCTTAGTTTTTATTTTTAATAAATTTGCAAAAAATTTCAAAAAAACTTTTTTTTTGCATTGTCATTATGGGGAATTGTTGTTGATTTTTGAGGAAAAAAATGAATTTAATCCTTTTTGGAATAAGGCTGTAACATAAAAAAAAAAGTGAAGTGCTGTGAATACTTTCTGGACGCACTG
The DNA here is from genome assembly GCA_020510985.1 of Pholidichthys leucotaenia. Lineage (NCBI taxonomy): Eukaryota > Metazoa > Chordata > Actinopteri > Cichliformes > Pholidichthyidae > Pholidichthys > Pholidichthys leucotaenia. Next base: position 402,589,028 of record CM035838.1, read on the forward strand.
TAGACCAGGGATGACACAACATGATCAAAGGCAGCAAGGACAATAATACTAAATGGTAAAAGTAAACCAAGATCATAGAATATAACCAAAGACAACCAAAAGACACAGACAACAGGGGATGACATGACAAACAATGATCAGAGAGCAAAGGGGCACTTAATAATAATCAAAATAATAATGATACTTTGAAAAAGTAAAGACTAAAATGAACATAAAGCATGGGCACAGTTCCTGGCCGTGCCCTGATTATGACATCATCCCCCTCTTTAAGGGGTGGATCCAGACACCCCTAAAAACAAGCCCATAGTAACACCAAAACAGGTGGGGAGAGGGGGACCAAGCATGGTGGGAAAAACAGAATACAGGAATCTAACAGAGAGCGAAAAAAAAGTCCATCAGGAGTCCCTTTAAAGTTTACAGGTCCACTGGACTGGGGAACAGAGTGAGGGGGCCAACCCAGGTCCATGGGGTTAATAAACTACTGTTGAGATTTACTAAAGGGTGCAGGGCAAAATTAGTGTTGGAAAGGCATGGACTATGTTAATTTTGCACCTGGCCTCATTGCATATGTATTTGTGGGAGTTGTCATGTCACCGCACAAATTTGAGGGAGGGGAGTATTTAAATGACTGGCGCAAAGTGATTTACTAAGGTTTGCGGTTGTCAGTATCGTGCTAAATGCACCAGGATTTAACACCCAAAAAAGCATGTCTTAATTCACCTGCACCTGACATAATAGTGATCGTTGGTGCCAGGAGATACTCACGAGAACCGAGGGTGCATAGCAGAAGCTTCTCTCTGCCCGTGACTTTATTTGGCATGACAGAAGAACAGATAGAATATCAACAGTGATTGTTGTTATGCTGAACTGGCCATCAGCCGGCAGTTTTTTTTTAATTTCATTTGTTTATACTGTATATATTTTTTTTTGATTTTGTATACTTTATTGATCCCCAGAGGGGAAATTGAGGGCATCCACCTGGATGGATGAAGCAGCTACGGTACAGCGCTATCCTTTAACCATTCACACACACATTCACACCTAGGGCCACTTTAGAGTCTCCAATTAATCTAACCTGCATGTTTTTGGCCTGTGGGAGGAAACCGGAGAAATCCCGGAGTAAACCCACGCAGATACGGGGAGAACATGCAAACTCCACACAGATCACTGTTGGTCAGGGGTTGGGATCGAACCAGGGATCCCATGGCCAAGGGTGAGTTGCTGTGCTGGTGCAGTGCTAACCACTGCTCCACCGCCCCGCCCATATTTTCATATAGTCTACTACATGAATTTGTATCCATAAAATGAAATACAATAGGAGCCCTAATACCTGCAGTGGACATACAGATGGTGTCAGGTGATAATGACTTTTTTTCTCTTTTCTGCGGAGGTTCAGACTCAGACTCTGGAGTTTTCCTATCAGCTCCCCCTCACTCTTGAAGCAAAATCTTCCACATTGCCAATTTTCTTCATTTTTTTTTCCTCTATCCATATTTCTATCAACAGTGAAATTGTTAGCAAAAAGAGCGCACAGATCCATAGAAACGTCCCCTGAAGTTGCAACACTGTAACTCAGTGGCATTTATAAAAAGTAGTGGGTGACCTGTAGATTTTGTTAAAACAAAGCTATTCACATAATAAAACCCCAGAGTCTCCATCAGACCATCTTGATGGTTCTAGTGTTAATAAAATAAACACGTTGGTCACATAATCAATTTATTCATGAGTAGTCCTTTTTTAAATTAGATACTTCATTTATACATATTAAACAAAAAAGTCTGTGAATGTCAGAAACCCAAACAAACAAGACAAACAGACTCCAATCACTGACTGTGAGTTTTGTAAATTTATTAACAGAACAGAAAAACAGAGCATAAAACACACATGAACGAAAAGCACAGCTCCAAGGCTGGGGCACTAAACGCCAGGGAAAAACAGGCAGCAGTGTGGAACACACGCACAAATAACAGCAGGATAAACACTGCTGAGAGGTACAGGGGATGCCCGACGGAGGAGATTTCAACACTGTTGCGCCAGGGAAGTGGCACACCCAGCTTAAATAGGACCAACTGATCAACAACAGCTGTGGGATCATGAGTGATCATTACCAGCAGCTGTGACAGCCCATGAACAGAATCTGACAGCCGGAAGTGACGCAAGAGCTGCCACAGCGCCTGCAATGATCGGAATAACAAACCCCAAACAGAATATACAGAAATTAATAATGAACTGACCATACACAAGTAACAAGAACCAAATACAGCAGACAAGATAAACAGAGGAACAAACAGAAAAAGACTAAACTAAGCTGAAGACTGGGCACGGCCCCCGTCCGTGCTCCAGATCATGACAGTGAAGTTAAATGAAAATCTAAATTTTGAAATATAATGAACAAAAATAAACTATTTTAGTGGGGTTTGCGCTTAAACAAAAACTTAAAAAAAAAAAGCTTTATACATTACACTCCTCCGAACTGGCTGTCCCTTTGTTGATGACCCGCTTCCTCATCAGGTGTGCCTGTGCACAATTTTGCGGTGCTCTTGGTGGATGGGTGCTCATTATTGAAATAAAGTGTCTGCATCTGTCTTCATAATTTTTTGTGTTAGTAGATCATTAGCAAAAATTGGTCACTTCCTTAGGCGCTCTGTCTAAATTGCACACTCGCTAATTTGCGCTGCCTTAGTAAATCTGCCCCCTAATGTTTTCATAAAATCATATAAGCACTGAGATCTCCTGACTTTTGACCCTGACCTTTAGCACAATATTGATGCAGACCCACATGATGATCATTGTGCATGAATTTATTGAGAATTAGGGCAATTGCCTAGGAAGCATAGTGATTTTTGTGACATCACGTAAGTGCTCTGATCTCCTGATATTTGACCTTGACATTGAGTATAACCTGGATGCAGGGCAATCTGAGGATCATTGTGAGTGAGTTTGGTGACCATTAGGGAAAATGCCTAAGAGGAGTAGCGATTCTCATAAAATGTAGATGGGTGGATGACCCATCCTTGCATTAACTCCCTTCGGCTTTGCCGGAATGAGCAAAAAATAACAAATAATCAATGCTAAGAATGGATGAAGCTGATCTACAGTATCCTTTCCTACATGGTTGACTCTCCATTGAGAACAGTCCCTTTTAGTAGTTTCTGATGCTTCAGCACGTAGTCATCTTCATTTTGACCGACACACAGTGCAGTAGGTTATTTCCTAGCCCTTTACATTTTTCCAGGCTTCTATTTTTCCCACTTTTATTTTCTTTTTCATTTGTTTTCACTCCAGTGACTCCACCTCATTCACCTCTGTCTCCCCCGATTGCTCTTTTCAATTACTAAACTTTGCTGGAACTTTTCTTTACTCTACCCACTATCTCATCCTGACCATATTATCCTCTAGAGTAATTTCAGGGGACCAGTTGCTAAATAGTCTCACCCTAATTTTTTTCTACCAATTTGATGTGATCAGTATCACTAAAGTGGATTTTTTTTCTTTTTCTATCAGCCTCCAGCTTCAGTTGTAACTCTGCGTATGTTGTGCTTCCTAACTGAACCAGTTTAACCAGTCAATCGTGTGCTGTGAGTTTGGTGACCTGTTCGGACTGCTCACAGCTGCAGGATATTATCTGCAGTCTTTTAAGCTTGGCTGTCTCCAGTATAGCTCTATTTTCCCCTTCACGGCCTTTATATATATTCTGCAAATGTATACAATGCTTAAAAATGCATACAGTAGCTATGATTTAAGTATAAAGAATGACTGGAAAGTTTTTCAACAGGAATGGAAAGATGAATGTAAAGGAGGACAAATGGGCTAATTCTGGCTTGATGAACACTTCCCTGGTTCACCAAGAGCCTTCATCATCCCTCTCTCTCTTTCTCTCTCTTCATATTTATATATATGTACAGTGGGGAAAATAAGTATTGAACACATCAACATTTTTCTCAGTAAACATATATATATTTTCCCCCCTTGTCCTGTCAAGCAGCTAGGTGAGCAGAAGAGAAATCTGCTTCCCTTTTTGTACCAAACAGATTTACTTTGCCAAAAAGAGCTTTATGTACTGTATATTATTGATAAACTCCTCTTGCAGTAGCTTTTAATACTTTATTTAAATTGTTTTACCCATGAAGGACCCGACGGGGGGAATGAGGAAAGGAGGGGTGGGGAGGGGGAAAGAAAAGGGAAAGGAACAAACAGAGAAGACAAGCAGACTAACGCAACTGAAACAAACAGAAGACAAACTGTTTCTTCTACTGAAGAGGTCTCATCTCGAGTCTGATATCTGCACCTGTTAAAGGAGAGACATATGTGTGTGTGCGTGTGTATGAGAGCTCACACAAAGTAAGTGTGTGTGTGTGAGTGGTTTGCCAGGAAACATACAAAGAGGGTGGTAGGTTGCAGCAAACCCCCCCTGCCTTCCTGGAAACCCCGAGCAAGCAAGACAGTGCCATCAACCCCCACAGAGCACAAATGTCCCAAGGCCAACAAGCCCCAGGACAACCAGGCATTCGCCCCAGGAGGGACAGCCGAGAGAGGCCAGGCCGCCAAGCGGCCGGTGCGGTGCAGCCCCGCCCTCAGACTCGTGGAGAGCTCCAGAAAGACCTGGAGTTATCAGGTACGCCTGTTTCAAAGAAAACAGTAAGTAATGCACTCAGCCGACATGGTGTCTATGCCCACTCACCTCACAAGACTCCATTGCTGAAGAAAAAGCATGTTGAAGCTCGTTTAAAGTTTGCTGCACAACATTTGGGCAAGCCAGTAAAATACTGGGAGAATATAATCTGGTCAGATGAGACCAAAATTGAACTTTTTGGATGTCAGAACACACAGCATGTTTGGAGGAGAAATGGCACTGCACATCCCATCATGATGTGGGGGTGTTTTTCAACACATGGTACAGGCAGACTTCATATAATTGAAGGAAAGATGAATGGACAAATGTACAGAGATATCCTCGATAAGAACCTGTTGTCATCTTCCAAGATACTGAAGATGAAACAAGAGTGGACATTTCAGCAAGACAGTGATCCCAAACACAAAGCCAAGGAAAAACTCTCAACTGGCTCCAGAGAAGGAAACTAAAGCTGCTAGAATGACCCAGTCAGTCACCTGACCTGAATCCTATTGAAAATCCATGGAACGAACTGAAGATCAGAGTTCATAGAAGACACTGTCAGATATAACCTGCAGCAGAACAGGAATAATGACTCCTTCAGGCGGGATGGACTTCAGTGCAAGGTGATTTATTTACAAAACACAAATGAACGCATTGGGCGCATGCGCACGCAGCGACCAGCAGCTTGGTGATATAGTGCATGTGTGCGTGTGTGTGTTTTTTGTACTTTTTTACGTTTTTAGAAAATCCTCTGTGTCGTTTCTGCTCTGGAGCGTTTGTGGAATATATGGCGAACAGCTCCCTAGTATCTGCAACATGGATTTCCTCTCATATCTCGCACTGCTGCTTTCTGTGTTCTGGCTCTTTGTCTCTGAGGTAAACGCGTTCGGCTCCATGGCGAGCAGAATAGCGGGCAGAATACAATATTCCAGGGACGTGTTGCTGCGCTTTAACACAGCTGGTGCAGAGTCTCTGATTGCGCCCAAATTTCATCTGCCGGACTTTATTTTGAGAGACGGTCACAGCGGTGAAAAAAGAAGCGGCAGGAGGAAGCGTGGAAGATGTGGAGGTGTGAAATTGCGCCTTAGGAGACGTCAGTTTGGTAACATTCCTCTTCCTTCGATCATTTTTGGGAATGCACAGTCTGAGAAACAAGGTGGAGGAAATTCAAGGCAATGTACGTTACCAGAAGGATTTTAAGAACTGCTGCGTCATGGCTTTCACTGAATCTTGGCTTACTGCGCATGATCGAGATGCAGACCTGTGGATTGACGGCTTTGGAGCTCCGCTGCGCTCGGATCGGCAGGAAGAGGTAACTGGGAAGCGTCAGGGGGGCGGAGTATGTTTATACATTAATAAGCAGTACTGCACATCTGTCACGGTCAGAGAGCGCATCTGTACACCCCATGTGGAGCTGCTGTCTGTGTCACTACGCCCCTTTTATTTGCCTCGAGAGTTTCCCCAACTTTTCATCACAACTGTGTACATTCATCCGAGGGCAGACGCTGACTCCGCCTCCAGCACCATCTCTGATGTGGTGCAGCGGCTGCAGTCAATTTCTCCAGAGGCGCCAAACTTCATTCTTGGGGATTTTAACCATGTTTCTTTAAAGAAGACACTTAAAAACTTTCATCAGTATGTCTCCTGCCCAACCAGGCGAAAAAAGACATTGGACCTGTGCTATGGATCCATAGAGAGGGCCTATAAATCACTCCCCCTTCCTCCTTTAGGATCATCAGATCACAACTGTGTTCATTTGCTGCCCACATATAAAACTGCTCTCAGAAGAGGCAAAGTGGAGACCAGAGACATTGATGTGTGGACAGAAGATTCAGAGCACAGCCTCCAGGAATGCTTTGACTGTACAGACTGGAAGATGTTCATAATGGCCTGCGGGGATGATTTGGACTCTCTGGCTGAGCTCACATGCTCATACATGGCTCACTGTCAAAATAAGTTTGTTCCACGTAAACGTGTCAAAATATACCCCAACAACAAACCATGGGTTACTAAATCAGTTAAATCCTGCTTACAGAGGAAAGCTCTTGCCTTTAAACAAGGGTCTGTTTCTGCGCTACAGGTTGCCACCAAGGAGCTGAAGGCCGAAATTTTAAGAGCAAAACAGAATTATAAATCAGAGTTGGAAAGCAAGATGGCAGCAAATAAACTTGGTTCGGCCTGGGCCAGTATGAAAACTATTGCAGGCCTTCAGAGCACAGAGCGCAGTAATCGTGTGTTTTTAGATGGTTTTAGTTCAGACACAGAGCTGGCTAATGCTCTTAATTGTTTTTATGGTCGTTTTGACTCCTTTGATTTTAGCACAGAAATCCAAGATTTGAAACAGAAACTCAAAGACAATCAGCACTTTAATATTGAGATGCAGGATGTTAAAAGGGAGTTCCGCGCTGTAAAAGTGAACAAAAGTCAGGGCCCTGATAATATATGTGGATGCCTGGTAAAGTCCTGTGCACATGAACTGAGTCCTATATTTCATTATATTTTCAATAAGTCCTTACAGACACAACATGTACCTAAGATCTGGAAAGATGCCGTGGTTGTTCCCGTTCCAAAATCCAGCTGTCCTAAAACGGTAAACGACTTTAGACCAGTTGCTTTGACTTCAATTTTAATGAAAATTTTTGAAAAACTGGTCAGATGTGAGGTCCTAAGGCAGACTGAACATGCATTGGATCCTCTGCAGTTTGCCTATAGGCCTCACAGAGGAGTGGAGGATGCCACTGTCACTCTGTTTAACATGCTTTTTAAACATCTGGATTTTAATGGGACACACGCCAGGCTTTTATTTGTGGACTTTTCTTCTGCCTTTAATACAATCCAACCTCATATTTTAGTTGAAAGGCTCCTGCAACAATTTGATTTAAGCAATAATCTGGTGGGTTGGATTCTGGATTTCTTAACCAACAGGACGCAGAGAGTAAGGGTCAATGGCACATTGTCTGACCTAAAGTGCTCTTCTACTGGCTCTCCTCAGGGGTGTGTGTTGTCACCACTACTCTACATCCTGTACACAAACATGTGTCGGAGCAGACATGACAACAGACACATTATAAAGTATGCTGATGACTCAGTCATTGTCAGTCTCCTCCAGGATGGTGAGAGTGGCCACGGCCCAGTAGTTGATGACTTTGTTCACTGGTGTGAGGATTCCTACCTGCAGCTGAATACAACAAAAACGAAAGATATGATTATTGACTTTAGGAGGAAAACTCCCAGGCACAAAGTCACCATACTAAAAGGCCAGACCACCGAATGTGTACAATCGTACAAATATCTTGGGACAATTATTGATAGTGGATTGAACTTTGAGGTGAACTGTGAAAGGGTGTGCAAAAAGGGTCAGCAAAATTTGCATTGTTTGAGGAAACTTGCACGCTTCCAAATTGACCGAACCATAATGACTATGTTCTATCGGGCTTTTATTGAATCTGTTTTATCCTTTTCTTTAATGTCATGGTTTGGTCAGATAAAACTGAAACAGAGGAAATCCTTGGATCAGGTAGTCAGATGGTCCAGTCGTTTGCTTGGTGAGTTACAGCTGAGCCTGACATCCCTGTACACCAGACAAGTACAGAGGATGGCCGACTCGATTTTAAATGATGACTCCCACCCTTTGCACTGCAACTTTCAGCTTCTTCCCTCCAGACGGAGGTTTGCTGTCCCAAAAAGTAGAACCCAGCGCTACAAAAACAGCTTTGTCCCTGCTGCTGTCAAAGAGTTGAACAAGCTATAAAAATTATATTGTACATATTTTATATTTACCTATTTTGTAAGATGTGTGCCTGTGTTTGTGTCTATGTTGAATGTAATTAGTGGCTTGTAAATATGGATGTCACCAACTGCAAAACAAATCTACCTACGGGTACAAATAAAGTAACCTGAACCTGAACCTGAACCTGAACAAACAAAAAGCAGCTCAGGGGCTGTCAAACACAAATGCCACAGATAACGCTAAACACTTAGAGAAGATGAAGAGGGACCGGAGGGAGCTACTGCAATGATGCCACGGGGAGAAATGAAAAGAGTGGGTATATATAGGGACACAGAATTTAACTAACACAGGACAGCTGGGTAACTAATTAGGGCCAAATGAAAACACACGTGAGTGACTGGAGGAATGGGAGGATGATGGGAGAGACCAGAAAACAACAACCGAACTAAGAAACTGAGGATAACCTAACAAACAACAACAGTTGTTTGTTAGGTTATCCTCAACACAGTTGCCTTGATTTACACACTTGGACAAAATTGTTGGTACACCTCTGTTAATGAAAGAAAAACCCACAATGGTCACAGAAATAACTTGAATCTGACAAAAGTGGTAACAAATAAAAATTCTATGAAAATTAACCAATGAAAATCAGACAATGCTTTTGAATTGTGGTTCAACAGAATTATTTTAAAAAACAAACTCATGAAACAGGCCTGGACAAAAATGATGGTACCCTTAAATTAATATTTTGTTGCACAACCTTTTGAGGCAATCACTGCAATCAAACGATTTCTGTAACTGTCAATGAGACTTCTGCACCTCTCAGCAGGTATTTTGGCCCACTCCTCATGAGCAAACTGCTCCAGTTGTCTCAGGTTTGAAGGCTGCCTTCTCCAGACGGCATGTTTCAGCTCCTTCCACAGATGTTCAATAGGATTTAGATCAGGGCTCATAGAAGGCCACTTTGGAATAGTCCAGTGTTTCGCTCTTAGCCATTCTTGGGTGTTTTTAGCTGTGTGTTTTGGGTCTTTATCCTGTTGCAAGACCCATGACCTGCGATTGAGACCAAGCTGTCTGACATTGGGCAGCACATTTCTTTCTAGAATGCCTTGATAGTCTTGAGATTTCATTGTGCCCTGCACAGATTCAAGACACCCTGTGCCAGATGCAGCAAAGCAGCCCCAGAACATAACAGAACCTCCTCCATGTTTCACAGTAGGGACAGTGTTCTTTTCTTGGTATGCTTCATTTTTGCGTCTGTGAACATAGAGCTGATGTGCCTTGCCAAAAAATTCTAGTTTTGTCTCATCTGTCCATAGGACATTCTCCCAGAAGCTTTGTGGCTTGTCAACATGCAGTTTGGCAAATTCCAGTCTGGCTTTTTTATGATTTGTTTTCAACAGTGGTGTCCTCCTTAGTCGTCTCCCATGAAGTCCACTTTGGCTCAAACAATGACAGATGGTGCGATCTGACACTGATGTACCTTGACCTTGGAGTTCACCATGAATGTGTTTAGAGGTTGTTCTGGGCTCTTTTGTTACCATTCGTATTGTCCGTCTCTTCCATTTTTCATCAAGTTTCCTCCTGCGGCCACGTCCAGGGAGGTTGGCTACAGTCCCGTGGATCTTAAATTTCTGAAAAATATGTGCAACTATAGTCACAGGAACATCAAGCTGCTTGGAGATGGTCTTATAGCCTTTACCTTTAACATGCTTGTCTATAATTTTCTTTCTAATCTCCTGAGACAACTCTCTCCTTTGCTTCCTCTGGTCCATGTTTAGTGTGGTGCACACCATGTCACCAAACAGCACAGTGACTACTTGTCACCCTTTAAATAGGCCAACTGACTGATTACAAGTTTGTAGATACCTGTGATGTTAATTAGAGGACACATCTTGGTTGAACATGTCCCTATGGTCACATTATCTTCAATCTTTTCTAGGGGTACCATCATTTTTGTCCAGGCCTGTTTCATGAATTTGTCTTTTAAAATAATTCTTTTGAACCACACTTCAAAAGCATTGTCTGATTTTCATTGGTTAATTTTCATAGAATTTTTATTTGTTACCACTTTTGTCAGATTCAAGTTATTTCTGTGACCATTGTGGGTTTTTCTTTCATCAACAGAGGGGTACCAACAATTTTGTCCACAGCTGTATTTGTTTGTATGGATTACTTGGGTTGTTACTGATGTCTGGTGAAAATCTCAGGTCAGTAGCTCCATCAAAAATGTGTTTAATGAGAAAAATGTTGACTTGTTCTATACTTATTTTCCCCTCTGTATATATGTATACATATTTACATATATGCATGTATACTCTACGCCTACTGAAAAATTTAAATGCACATACTGATATGACGAGTCGGCTGTCTTTTTGCAGTAGCGGCTCAATTCTGAGTTTCTTTCTGAGTATCCATCACGGACGCCAAGGATCGCCGCTCTGGTGCTGATATTAGCCATCTTTCGACTCATATCGCCAATGACTCCCGACCCAGTGAGCGGAGGAGCGATTGTTTACAGTAGGAGCTAGCTGTTAGCACTGGGTTGCCCCGTGATGCTCATGCAAAAACTCGATATACCAAGAGAAATCAGGCGAAAACAACGTGAATGTTGAGCTGGAGTGAAGTGGAAGGAAAACAAGGAAAACAAGGTATAGACCCATCCTTTCATCCGTTATTGTGGGAAATGTGAGATCGCTGCTTAACAAGACGGACGAACTGGCGGTCCTGGTATGAGAGCATCTTCAGAGAGATTAGCATTATGGTGTTTACTGAAACGTGGCTAACAGAACTAGCAACAGATGCTAACATCGATCTGGAGGGTTTCCACGCAATATGAGCAGATCGGACACCAGACAGCAGGAAGAGTAGCGGCGGGGGGCTGATGATTTATGTGAATAACAGATGGTGTAATCCTGGGCACATCACGATTAAAAAAACAACACTGCAATAAGGACATTGAGCTGCTAGCTGTTAGCATGCGACCCGCATACCTCCGCAGGGAATTTTCACATGTCGTTGGCATTGTTATTTATGTACCCCCCGTGCAAGCGCTGAGGTAGCATGTGACGTCATCCTCTCAGTCACTAGCAGGCTGCTAGAGAGACAATAAAAACTGGACTTATTTTATGCAAACACCAAGGAGGCTTACACCTCATCGCCACTCCCCCCCCCCCTCGGGAGATCAGACCACAACTTGGTTCACCTCCTGCCTGTGTACGAACCCCTGGTACACAGACAACCTCCTGTTACCTGCACAGTGAAAATATGGTTGGAGGAGGCGGAGGACGCTCTGAAGTACTGTTTTGAATCCACTGTATGGGAGCAGCTTTGTGATCCACATGGTGAGGACATCGACAGCCTCACACACACAATCACAGACTACATCAACTTCTGTGTGGACACCGTACCCACCAAGACCATACATTGCTTCTCAAACAATAAACCCTGGATCAACCCTGATATAAAGTCACTGCTGAAAGAGAAGAAAAGGATCTTCAGGACGGGAAACAAGGAGAAGCTGAAGTCCGTACAGAGGGAGCTAAGGAGGAAGATCAGAGAAGGGAAGGACAGCTACAGAAAGAAGATGGAGGACAAGCTGCAACAGAGTGACATCAGCGGTGTCTGGAGAAGCCTCAAAATCGGTTATCTCTGGGCACCAGAATACCTCCTCCCAGACCACGAGGGATAGGGAATGGGTGAACATCCTGAACCTGTTTTTTAACAGGTTTGACCAACCGCCCTCTTCTCCGCCTGCCCACTAACCACTGCTTCCTCCAACATCATCTAGTCACGCTGTCCACGGCCTCCCCTCAACCCCCCCCCCCCCCCAGCACACAGCACCCCTGCCCCAACCTGACCCAGGTGAGAGCTGAGCTGTGGAAGATCAAGGCGAGGAAGGCTGCGGGTCCGGACGGCATCAGCTCGAGGCTTCTCAGGTCCTGCGCAGGTGTGATGAGAGGTGTGATGTGGCCCTCACATCACACCTAATGAAGACCCTGGAGAGGCTGCTCCTCTCCTACCTTCGTTCCCTGGTGGGACCAGCGATGGATCCCCTTCAGTTTGCCTACCAGCATGGCATCAGGGTGGAGGATGCAGTGATCTTCCTCCTACACCGTTCCCTGTCCCACCTGGAGAAGCTTGCGAGCACTATGAGGATCATGTTCTTTGATTTCTCCAGTGCTTTCAACACCATCCAACCAGTGATCCTGAGGGACAAGCTACTTTGTGCATGTGGACCAGCACCTGTCATCGTGGATCCTGGACTACTTCACAAACCAAGCACAGTTTGTGAGAACCCAGGACTATGTGTCTGATACCATCATCTACAGTACAGGGACCCCCCAGGTAACAGTTCTGCTTCCCTTCCTGTTCACCCTCTATACTGCTGACTTTTCACACAACACACCACACTGCCATCTACAGAAGCTCTCTGATGATTCTGCAATCATTGGCCTCATCTCTGATGGAGATGATGCAAAGTACAGAGGACTTATCCAGGACTTCATGGATTGGTGCCAACGGAACTGCCTCCAGATCAATGTGAGGAAAAGTAAGGAACTGGTGGTGGACTGCCGCAGGCGAGGACAACCCCCCACAGCACCAGTTGTCACGCCGCGCCGCTCATCAGCGGCGCCACCTGCTCGCACACCTGTCAACCATCAGCGGCGGGGAATATAAGCCGCCTCGCCCTGAGCTTCGGCCTGAAGCCGTTAGACTTCATCTCCCTTCCATGGGAAGCAACTACTCTTTCTTCAGCACCACGCTAAGCGGTAAGAAGATCACTTACCTCACCTCTTCCAGTCTGCTCCCCTGTGCACAGGTGGATTCCTCGGCGGCGGACAACTCCGTCCCTCGTCCCTCCTCACTGCTGCACCGAGTCCTGCAGGTGACTGTCTCCCGGGGTCCCGTCCTTGATGTGCCAGTCATCGGTCCCATACAAGTAAGCTTCTCTCCCTCGCCTATTCTCCTCCTGTGTTGGTGTGTGCCCGTCACCCTGTGTCTGTTCTTTCCCATAGGGTTGCCGGCTGAATGGCCTCCTGCCTCTGTGCCCGAAGCAGACGCCACCACCAATACATTTACATTCCGCTGACACACACCCATACATCCCTGTTGTTAATAAACAGTTTGAACTACTCTGAGCCTGTGTGTGTGCGTCTCCTGAGCCGAACGTTATGTCAGTACGGCTTCAGCAGAGCGGCTCGACAGACGGCGGGCTCGCACACCGGTTTACCATCCTCGAGGCTCGAGTGGATCAGGTTGTTTATCAGCAGCAGGTGATCCTAAATCAATTAGTAAATTTAACTAATCGATTGAACCGCCTGGAACCCCAACAGCCATTCCCCCCGGCTCGCCAGGGTGGCGCGGCTCCTGCTGTTCCAGCGGCCGTCCAGCCGGCTCCAGTGGCACCGGTTCGGCTCACACCGATTCCGACCCCCGCCCGCTTTAGCGGTAAGCTCGGTGGAGCGCGGGGGTTCATTATGCAATGTGAGTCCGTGTTCCACCGTGTGCCCGGAGATTTTCCCTCGGATCACAGCCGAATTGATTACATAGGGAATCTTCTGGAGGGGCGTGCGTTAACTTGGACCTACGCCGTAATGACGAGGCCCAGTTATGCCACCCTCACCTATGACCAATTCGTGAGGCGCTTTCTGGAGGTCTTTGACCATTCTCAAACCGAGACGGTCCAGACCGATCGGCTTCTCGCGCTCCAGCAGGGAAGCCGGTCGGCAGCGGACTACGCAGTCGACTTCCGGGTAGCGGCGGAGGAATTGGGCTGGGAGGAACGCTCCCTCTGTGGCCTGTTCCTCCGCAGCCTCAATGATGATCTGAGGGATGAACTGGCTGGACGGGATATCCCTGAAACGCTAGCGGAGCTAACTTCTTTAGCCATCAGCTTGGACAACAGGCTGCGCGAGCGCTCCTCAGGACGGAAGTCGTCTACTTCGCGCCCTCGGGGAGTCTCGCTGCGCCTGCCCCAAGCTCGCCCCCTGGCGGCGCCGCCACCATCGTGCCCCAAGGAGTCGGAGCCGATGGTGACGGGCTGGACAAAGCTCTCTCCGGCAGAGAGACAACGCCGCCGTGAGTTGAATCTCTGCATGTATTGCGGAGACAGTCAACACACGATGGAGCTTTGTCCACAAAAAGCCAAACGGCGGGGTCCGCGAGTCACTGTAGGGGGCTTCGCGGACGTCAATCGGTTAGGTCCACTCACTCAATTAAAGCTGCCCATCCGTTTCTGCCACAACCCCACTGGGCATCTCACCCACGCACTGGTGGATTCGGGTGCAGAAGGCAGCTTCATTTCACAGAGCCTGGCAACCCGTTTGGGCATCCGCTGTCAGGCACTGAAAAATCCCATCTCCCTTGTCAACCTCTCCCGTGCCTCCCTTGGGAGAGTGTCACACCAAACCATCCCCGTTCCGGTCATCATCTCGGGAAACCACCGGGAGGAGATGACCTTCTATGTCCTCCCCAACTCTGTGTCGCCCGTCATCCTGGGGTATCCCTGGCTTCGCCTTCACAACCCGGTCCTGGATTGGAAATCAGTTGGGATATCGGCATGGAGTACATTCTGCATGAGCACCTGCCTTCAGTCCGCTGCCTGCTCTCCGTCCGCTCCTCCCCCTGCGACGGACGCTGCACCCCCGGACCTGTCTCTGGTGCCTCCGGAATTTCACGACCTGGGTATGGTGTTCAGCAAGACGAAAGCTATGTCTCTCCCCCCTCATCGGCCCTATGACTGTGCCATCAACCTCCGCCAGGGGGCTCCCTTACCTTCTGGTCGGCTCTATAGCCTGTCAGCGCCGGAGAAGGAGACGATGAACGCCTACCTGAAAGAGTCATTAAGTGCTGGGATAATCCGCCCATCATCGTCACCCGTGGGGGCAGGGTTCTTCTTCGTGGGAAAAAAGGATGGGTCCCTCCGCCCTTGTATTGACTACCGGGCCCTCAACGATATCACGGAGAAGGACCGTTACACCCTGCCCCTCATGGACACTGCCTTCCACTCCCTCCAGGGGGCGACCTGGTTCACCAAGCTGGATCTACGCAGCGCTTACCACCTCGTCCGGATCCGGGAGGGAGATGAGTGGAAAACAGCCTTCCGTACCCCGAACGGCCACTTTGAATACCTGGTAATGCCGTTCGGGTTGACCAACGCTCCTGCCGTCTTTCAGCGCCTCATAAATGACGTCCTCCGGGACTTCATCGGCCTTTTCGTGTTCGTCTACCTGGACAATATTCTCATCTTCTCCAAGTCCAGGGACGAGCACCAGGTCCACGTGAGGCGGGTCCTCCAAAGGCTGCTGGAGAATCGTCTGTACGTGAAGGCAGAAAAATGTGAATTTTACGCCAGGACTACGTCCTTCCTGGGGTTCATCATCGCCCACGACAAGGTGCTCCCAGATCCAGAGAAGGTGAAGGCGGTGGTGGAATGGCCTACACCTGCATCCCGGAAGCAGGTGCAACAGTTCGTTGGCTTCGCCAATTTCTACCGCCGCTTTGTCCCCAACTTCAGCTCCATCGTGGGACCACTGACCCGCCTCACGTCCCCGAAGGTCCCGTTCCGGTGGACCGAAGAGGTCGCTGCCGCCTTTAAGGTGCTGAAGGCGGAGTTCTCCTCCTCCCGGGTCCTTCGCCAGGTCGACCCCGCGCTGCAGTGCATCGTAGAGGTAGACGCCTCGGACACGGGAGTGGGGGCAGTGCTGTCCCAGCGATCGCCGGACGATGGCGCCAAACGGCCCTGCGCCTTCTTCTCCCGGCGCTTGTCCCCGGCGGAGAGGAACTACGATGTGGGGGACAGAGAGCTCTTGGCCATCAAACTCGCCCTGCAGGAGTGGCGCCACTGGCTAGAGGGGGCGAACCTGCCGTTCGTGGTCCTCACGGACCACAAGAACTTAGAATATTTACGATCTGCCAAGCGCCTGAACGCCCGCCAGGCGCGTTGGTCACTGTTCTTCGCCAGGTTCCAATTTTCAATCACCTTCAGGCCTGGCTCTAAGAACGGCCTGCCTGACGCCCTCTCTAGGCAGTTCACTCCCGTGGAGTCGGAGGAGACGCCCCACTCCATCCTGCCCAGGTCGTGCGTCGTGGGAGCCATCTCGTGGGACATCGAGAGCAAGATCCGGAAGGCACAGGAGGTGGAACCTGACCCTGGCGGCGGACCAGAGGGGAGGCTGTTCGTGCCATCCGCGGTCCGAGGAGAGGTCATCCACTGGCTACACACCTCCAAGCTCACCTGTCACCCTGGCACCTCC
Source organism: Pholidichthys leucotaenia (assembly GCA_020510985.1). Taxonomy (NCBI): domain Eukaryota; kingdom Metazoa; phylum Chordata; class Actinopteri; order Cichliformes; family Pholidichthyidae; genus Pholidichthys; species Pholidichthys leucotaenia. Next base: position 402,605,631 of record CM035838.1, read on the forward strand.
CGGATGATAGACCTCCTCCAACGGTCCTTTTGGTGGCCGGGCCTGTGGAGGGATGCAGCCCGCTACGCCCGGGCTTGCCCAATCTGTGCCACCTGCAAGTCGGGAAATGCCCCTCCAGCGGGTCTGCTCCAGCCCCTGCCTGTCCCTGGCAGGCCCTGGTCGCACATCGCGTTGGATTTTGTCACCGGACTCCCCGTCTCCAACTCCTATGACACCATCCTGACCATCGTGGACCGCTTCTCCAAGACCGTGCACTTCGTCCCCCTGCGAGGCCTCCCTACTGCCCTGGAGAAGGCGGACCTCCTCGTCCAACACGTGGTCAGGCTGCACGGGATTCCGGTGGACGTGGTCTCGGACCGGGGCCCCCAATTTTCATCTGAGGTTTGGAGGTCATTCTGCAATGCCATCGGAGCCAAGGTGAGCCTCTCCTCCGGCCATCACCCCCAATCCAACGGGCAGTGTGAGCGGACCAACCAGGAGCTGGAGGCTGCGCTCCGCTGTGTGACCAGATCCAAACCCACGTCCTGGAGCAACCATCTTGCCTGGGTTGAATATGCCCACAATACCGCCCGCTCTTCTGCTACAGGGATGTCTCCCTTCAAAGCGTCCCTGGGTTACGACCCCCCGCTGTTCCCGGAGCAGGAGAGTGAGGTAACTGTCCCCTCAGTTAGGGCACATCTCAGGCAGTTCCGCTCCACCTGGACTGCCGCGCGCAATGCGCTCTTACGCACAGCGGAGCGCAACAGGACTGTGGCGGACCGGCATAGAAGACCTGCCCCGGCGTACAGAGTTGGGCAACACGTCTACGTTTCCACCCAGGACGTCACTTTAAAAGGCGAGAGGAGAAAGCTGGCACAGCGTTTCATGGGTCCCTATCCCATCACCCGGATCATCAACCCGGTGGCTGTGCGCGTGGCTATTCCCCCCTCCCTCCGCATCCATCCCACCTTCCACGTGTCAAAGGTGAAGTTGGCAGTCTCCGACCCCCTTTGCCCCCCTCCTGCAGCGCAACCCGCGCCCCGGATGATTGGTGGCCATCCGGCCTGGTCCGTCTCCTCCATCCTGGACTCTCGGCGCCGGGGTCGTGGGTTGCAATACTTGGTGGACTGGGAGGGCTATGGGCCCGAGCATCGACAGTGGGTGCCCCCGTCGTTCGTGTTGGACCCATCGCTCATCGCTGACTTCCACCGAGCGCACCCAGACAAGCCATCGCCAGGAGGCGCTGCTAGAGGGGGGAGTACTGTCATGCCGCGCCGCTCATCAGCGGCGCCACCTGCTCGCACACCTGTCAACCATCAGTGGCAGGGAATATAAGCCGCCTCGCCCTGAGCTTCGGCCTGAAGCCGTTAGACTTCATCTCCCTTCCATGGGAAGCAACCACTCTTTCTTCAGCACCACGCTAAGCGGTAAGAAGATCACTTACCTCACTTCTTCCAGTCTGCTCCCCTGTGCACAGGTGGATTCCTCGGCGGCGGACAACTCCGTCCCTCATCCCTCCTCGCTGCTGCACCGAGTCCTGCAGGTGACTGTCTCCCGGGGTCCCGTCCTTGATGTGCCAGTCATCGGTCCCATACAAGTAAGCTTCTCTCCCTCGCCTATTCTCCTCCTGTGTTGGTGTGTGCCCGTCACCCTGTGTCTGTTCTCTCCCATAGAGTTGCCGGCTGAACGGTCTCCTGCCTCTGTGCCCGAAGCAGACGCCACCACCAATACATTTACATTCCGCTGACACACACCCATACATCCCTGTTGTTAATAAACAGTTTGAACTACTCTGAGCCTGTGTGTGTGCGTCTCCTGAGCCGAACGTTATGTCACCAGTAAACATCCAGGGAACAGACATTGAAATGGTGACATCTTACAAATAGGTGGGTGCTCACCTGAACAATAAACTGGACTGGTCACACAACACCAACACGCTCTACAAGAAGGAGCAGCACAGGCTGTTCCTTCTGAGGAGACTCGGGTCTTTTGGAGTGCAGGGGGCACTCCTGAAGACCTTCTACAATTCGGCGGTGGCATCAGCCATTGCATTTGGTGTGGTCTGCTGGGGCAGTGGCATTACGGCAGCCAACAGGAAGAGACTGAACAGACTGATCAAAAAAACTAGTTCTGTTCTGGGGCAACACCTCGACACACTGGAGGAGATAGGAGAGAGGAGGATGGTGGCTAAGCTGTCATCTATGCTGGTGTCCAAGTCCCACCCCATGCAGGACACACTGAATGCACTAAGGAGCTCATTTAGTGGTAGGCTGTGCCATCCTAGATGCACAACGGAGAGATTCCGCAGGTCCTTCCTACCTACGGCTGTCAGACTTTATAACCTAACCAGGGCTGCTCGTAGAGGTCATTTTGGAATGTACTAAATGTAACAACCTTGCACAATAAATCATCCTCTCCATTATACAACTAAGACAATATCAATCATTACTGAGGGTGACAACACTGTTGATTCAAATACGAAATATACTGTCTGGGGTACATATTCATATTCTGCAGGGTAACTTAATAAACCGTTATGCTGTTTATACCATTTAGCTGCAATGCTCCTGCACTGTACTGTATATAATATATCTGTGTACATATGTATATTCAGTTACTGCTTTTGGCTAACCAGTTCTTATCTTATCTTATTAACTATTGCTCTGAGTGCTGCTATCCCTGTGTTGCTGTAATCCTGGAATTTCCCCATTGTGCGACTAATAAAGGCTCATCTTATCTTATACAGTGGTGTGAAAAAGTGTGTGCCCCTTCCTGATTTCTAATTTTTTTGTATGTTTGTCACACTTAAATGTTTCAGATCATCAAACAAATTTAAGTATTAGACAAAGATAACACAAGTAAACAGAAAATGAGTTTTTAAATGGTGTTTTTTATTAAGGGTAAAAAAAAATCCAAACTTACATGGCCCTGTGTGAAAAAGTGATTGCCCCCCCCCCCCCGTTAAAACATAAATTAACTGTGATTTATCACATCTTTGGAAAGCTGAGTTCAATTTCTCTAGCCACACCCAGGCCTGATTACTGCTACACCTGTTCTCAATCAAGAAATCACTTAAATAGAACCTGCCTGACAAAGTGAAGTAGACCAAAAGATCATTAAAAGCTAGACATCATGCTGTGATCAAAAGAAATTCAGGAGCAAATGAGAAACAAGCTTACTGAGATCTATGAGTCTAGAAAAGGTTATAAAACTATTTCTAAAGCTTTGGGACTCCAGCGAACCACATTGAGAGCCATTATCCACAAATGGCAAAAACATACTGTAGAACAGTGGTGAACATTCCCAGGAGTGGCCGGCCGACCAAAATTACCCCAAGAGCGCAGTGACAACTCATCCAAGAGGTCACAAAAGACCCCTGTCATGAGCTGAGCACTGGAGGTATCCGCCATGCTCAGTCTTATGGCCCTTCTTTATATTTGTGTATTTGTTGTATTTTGTGCTTTTTGGTTTCTGCATATCTCGTTTTGTTTCTTATTTTCCTCATCTCCTTGTTTATGTCATTATAGTTTTGTTACTCTTTTATTTGGTATTAGTTTGTATTTATTTGTCAATCCTTATTGGTTGATATTTAATTCTTTATATCATACTGAGGTGCTCTCTCTCCGGGTTGACAGCTATCAGTGGCACTTCCGGGTTTTTGCTTTGTTGTGGGCGGTGTCCCTGTCAGCTGTCAGTCCCATCTTCTCCCCTCTCTTTGCTCCCAGCTGACCTAAATTTGTGATCATTGTTTCCTCCTGCACACTGATGGTATCCACACCTGCTATCATTTGTGTCAATTTATTTCTGGCCCTATTTAAAGACTGTTATTTCTCTCATTCGTTGCTGGACTCTCAAGTGCTATTCCCCATCAGAACCCCTTCCTGTTCTGACGTCCAACCTGCCTACTCGAATTTCGCCTCATTTTAAGTTTTGTTTTTGTGCACTGTTTGAACTTGTGTTTTTTCATTAAATACCACAAACTAGCGGTCCAGCATTTGGGTTTTCCTCCCTGCCCCGAGAGGCGATTCATGACAGTAGAGTCCAGCCAGCTTGTAACCCAGCTGCTGTTAGTTTGTGTTTTTTGTTTCACCCGCCTGTTTTTTAGCATTTCCTGAAACAGTCAACATGTCGCCAGCTCATACGGACTTTGCAGGTGGGCGCAGATACCCAATGAGCCTGGGATGAGAGTGCTGCAGGACACTCATGGAGGTGGACGGGCTCATCTACGCAGCTTGCATCGCTCCTACCCCGAAAGATGCATTGTGGTACCTGGGTCTTGCGGAGGCAGCTGCTCGCCGGTGCCCTCAGCTCAAGGACCATGCTGGGGGGTAGAGAGGATTTCTCTGGTGGCGGCTCTGAAACGTGAGAACAGTGAGATGGTGAGGAATTCCCTGAGAAAACCTGGGCCTGCGCCGAAGGGGAGGCGTTCCGAGGCCTCTGTAGTATCAGCTCCTCACCAGTCTCTGGCACCTGTTCCTGCTCCTGCTCCACCTACTTTAGGACGTCACTGTCCAGGGAAATCCCGCCGGAAGAACGCCTCCACCTCTCAGTCAACAGTTTCTCCCACATCGAGTCAGACATTTCCCACAGCAGTTTCTTCCTCTCATTTGCCTTCACTGGCTGTTCCATCAGCCTCCTCCTCCTCCTTTGCTGCTGCAACTCCCGTCTCCTTGATATGTCCTCCCGCTACTGAGGGTCTGGCTGTTTCCTCCCCGGCTCTGCCCGTCACTATGTCTGCAGGGGCGGCTTCTCCATGTTCCTCTGAGGGGCCCACAACCACTGAAGTCACGGAGAGGGCTGATTCCCAGCCAGCTGCAGCAGAAACCATCGTGCCCCAGGAATACAGGCAAGTGCTTTTGCAGTCTCTTTTCCCCAAAAATGAATTACCTTTCCTGATTCCTAGTGGTGAGGCTTGGCCACTGCAGTCCACTGTGTCCTCACTGCCTGCAGCAAATATTAATTCCTCATCATCTACCTCTGTGTCTCCTCCTATATCCCCTGGATGTCTGCCAGTCCTGGGATTGAGCCGCCGGACAATGGAGGAGCCTGCGGGCCTTGAGGACCAAGTTCCAGCCCTGCAGCCATGGTCCAGACAGAGGGAAAGTGCTGCCTCCAACCTGAAGCCTGTGCCGATGATAAAGCGTCCCCTGGCTTCAGCTACGTGGGATCCAGCGCCACCAGTGAGCCGACCTCCTGCTACCGCGCCAGGCGAGCCACCTGCGTGGGTCACTTTGCTGAGCGGGTCTGGGACTGCACCTACCACCATGCCTGCTGCAGGGGCCGCCGCAGCAGAGCCAGAGTTGGACCTCTAGAGGGCCGAGCCCGAGACTTCACCGCCTGGATCGACGGAGTCGTGGACAGCGGTGGAACTTGCGCTCAGGTAATTGCTTTCCTTTGTTTTCGTTGTTTCCTTGTTGGAGAGATCTTGCCTGGCTCTTGGTGGGGAGAGTCAAGTGTCGTCGGCAGCTGCACCTGAGCTCGCCTCGCCAGGCTCCACTGCCATCGCTGGCCCTGACCCTGTATCTCTGTCCCCCTTGTCTGAGCCTTTCCCCAGGGTCACCGAGGTTCATCCAACTTCACCTGAGGTCTCCGTGGGTTCAGTCTTGCTGCCTGAGGTCTTCGTGGGGTCAGCTCCTCCTACCAAGGTCGTTGCAGGTACTCCATCCCAGCCCGGGACCTCCGTGGGTGCTGCTCCACCTCTGACTGAGGTCTTCGCGGGTGCTCCGTCCCAGCCCAGGACCTCCATGGGTGCTACTTCCCCTCCAGTAGAGGTCTTCACGGATGCGCCGTTCCAGCCCAGGGCCTCCAAGGGTGCTGCTTCCAAGTTGGCTGAGGTCGTTGCGGGTGCCCTGTCCCAGCCCGGGACCTCCGTGGGTGCAGCTCCTCTTCAGTCCGGGTCTCCGTGGGTGTGGTGTCCTAGTCTGGGACCATCGTGGGTGCTGCGCTCCAGCTTGAAACCAAAGTGGGTGCTACGCTTCAGTGTGGGTCCGCCATGGGCATTACATTCCAGCCGGGGGCTACCGTGGGTGCAGCTCAGGCCCATTCCGGGCCTCCCATGGGTGCAGCTTTGCTCCAGCCTGGAGCCATCACAGGTGCTGACTTGCTCCAGCCTGGAGCCACCGCGGGTGCTGCTGTGTTCCGGCCTGGGACCACCGAGGGTACTGCAGGGCAGTCCGGGGGTGTCGGGGTTCCCTCTCCTCTGCCTGGTGCTATCGTGGTCCCCTCTCCTCTGCCAGACACCATCGTGGTCCCCTCTCCTCTGCGTGACGCTGTCGTGGTCCCCTCTCCTCTGCCCAAGGCCGTCGTGGTTCCTTCTCCTCTGCCCAAGGCCGTCGTGGTTCCTTCTCCTCTGCCCAAGGCCGTCGGGGTTCCCTCTTCTCTGCCTGAGGTCATCGGGGTTCCCTCTCCTCTGCCCGAGGCCGTCGTGGTTCCCTCCCTTCACCCTGACAGTGTCATGGTTTCCGCGACTCCTCCGTCTTGTTCACCACTGGTTCTTTCCGTTGGGCAGCCGCCTCCTGGACCACCCTTTCTGTTCAGGTGGTTAAAGAACTCTGGGAGACCACCCGACAGACTGTGCCGTGGGGTTGGGTGGCTCCCGTTCCCTGTGTAGGCCACCTGACTCTTTGTCATGCCATCTGCTGGGCCTGGAACTTTGGCCGCCCGCCTGAACTGTCCAGCTGTTCAGTCCTGGGGGCATAGGCAGTTGGGTTTTTGCCTTGTGGGTCCTGAGCAGGGTTTTGTTTTGTTCCCTCCTAGCCTGTTCCCACCACCACCCATCCGGGGTGGTTTATTGTTGTACTTTTTTTTATATTTCCCTGGTTGTATGGTATCCACCCCTTGACAGAGGGGCTCTATCATGAGCTGAGCACTGGAGAGTTCCACCTTTCTCAGTCTCATGGCGCTTCTTTATATTTGTATATTTGTTGTATTTTGTGCTTTTTGGTTTCTGCATATCTCGTTTTGTTTCTTATTTTTCTCATCTCCTTGTTTATGTCATTATAGTTTTGTTACTCTTTTATTTGGTATTAGTTTGTATTTATTTGTCATTCCTTATTGGTTGATATTTAATTCTTTATATCATACTGTGGTACTCTTTCTCCGGGTTGACAGCTGTCAGTGGCACTTCCGGGTTTTTGCTTCATTGTGGGCGGTGTCCCTGTCAGCTGTCAGTCCCGTCTTCTCCCCTCTCTTTGCTCCCAGCAGACCCAAATTTGTGATCAGTGTTTCCTTCTGCCCACTCATGGTATCCACACCTGCTATCATTTTCGTCAATTTATTTCTGGCCCTATTTAGAGACTGGTATTTCTCTCAGTCGTTGCTGGACTCTCAAGTGCTATTCCCCATCAGAACCCATTCCTGTTCTGATGTCCAATCTGCCTACTCCAATTTCGCCTCATTGTAAGTTTTGTTTTCGTGCACTGTTTGAACTTGTGTTTTTTCAGTAAATACCACAAACTAGCAGTCCAGCATCTGGGTCTTCCTCCTTGCCCTGAGGGGCGATTCATGACAACCCCACAACAACATCCAAAGAACTTGCCTCTGTTAAGGTCAGTGTTCATGACTCCACCATAAGAAAGAAACTGGGCAAAAATGGCCTACATGGCAGAGTTCCAAGACAAAAACCACTGCTGAGCAAAAGAACATAAAGGCTTGTCTCAGTTTTGCCAGAAAACATCTTGATGATCCCCAAGACTTTTGTGAAAATACTCTGTGGACTGACGAGACAAAAGTTGAACTTTTTGGAAGGTGTGTGTCCCATTACATCCAGTGTAAAAGTAACACAGCATTTCAGAAAAGGAACATCATACCAACAGTAAAGTATGGTGGTGGTAGTGTGATGGTCTGGGGCTGTTTTTTTTCTGCTTCAGGACCTGGAAGACTTGCTGTGGTAAATGGAACCATGAATTCTGCTGTCTACCAAAAAATCCTGAAGGAGAATATCCGGCCTGTTCGTGACCTCAAGCTGAAGCACACTTGGGTTCTGCAGCAGGACAATGATCCAAAACACACCAGCAAGTCCACCTCTGAATGGCTTAAGAAAAATAAAATGAAGTCTTTGGAGTGGCCTAGTCAATGTCCTGACCTGAATCCGACTGAGATGCTGTGCCATGACCTTAAAAAGGTGGTCCATGCTCAAAAACCCTCCAGTGTGGCTGAATTACAATTCTGCAAAGATGAGTGGGCCAAAATTCATCCACAGCGCTGTAAAAGACTCATTGCCAGTTATCGCAAACGCTTTATTGCAGTTGTTGCTGCTAAGGGTGGCCTAACCAGTTATTAGGTTTAGGGGGCAATCACGTTTTCACACAGGGCCATGTAGCTTTGAATTTTTTCCCCTTAATAATAAACACCTTCATTTAAAAACTGTATTTTATGTTTACTTGTGCTATCTTTGTCTAATGTTTAAATTTATTTGATGATCTGAAACATTTAAATGTGACAAACATACAAAAAAATGAAAAATCAGGAAGGGGGCAAACACTTTTTCACAACATTGTATGTTGTGACCTTTTGCCTGGACCATTAGTGCAACATGGATTCAGACCCACTTGAGGATCTCTGTGTGTAAGTTTGGTGACCATCCCACCAGTTGCTTATGGGGAGCAGCACCTCTTGTGAATTGCACACAGACGACAAGACAATGATAGATATAATGAACAACAGATATGGTGCCATGGAATAAGCTTACTTCATCTTCACTGGAATGAAACAGACCAACAAACTGTGGAAAGAGTTGCACCTACTCTTGTGTCTAGTAGTAATTCTTATTTGTGTCGGAGGTGGTCTGGCTTTAAATGCTAAATCACCATAGCCCCCACAACATACTGTAAAGCAACTGAGTGAAAAAGTCAGATGTGGTAGTGACAGAAAAGGTTACAGTCAAAATAGCACTGAAAATTTATGTTTATGGATGTGTGCTTACTACTGATAATATTTTTAACATGGAGATTAAAATGAAATGTACCTTCTCCAGTGATGCTGTTATATATAATATTCTTGTCTGTTTTCTTTTTGATTGCTTTGTTGTTTCTATTACTAAATTCTATTGCTGAGCTGCTGAAAAGGCCCAGCAGAGACTGTACTTCCTGAGGGTCCTCAGGAGGAGCAGCATCACTCAGAGACTGCTGGTGTCCTTTTATAGATGCACCATCGAGAGCGTAATGATGTACTGTATGTGTGTGTGGTATACCAGCTGCACAGTAGCTCAGAGGAAAGCACTCCAGAAAGTCATTAACACAGCTCAAAAGATCGTCGGCTGCCCTTTCCCCACGCTGAAAGACCTACACAGTTCCCATTGTCTCAAAAAGGTCAGAACATTATAAAGGACACTTCCCACCCTGGTCACTCCCTGTTTGAAATGCTGCCATTAGGCAGACGATACAGATCAATTAAAGCAGACTCAAGAACAGTTTTTATTCTACTGCAGTAACTATAATAAATGCAGCTAAAAAGCAATTAAATGTTTAATGTGCATAAAGGGACTGTGCAATGACAGAAATGTGTGATTGCATGTGTGTATATGTTTGTATGCCTGTGCTTGTTTTTATATATTTTTATATTTTAGCTTTATTTTATATAGTCTGTGAATGATGGACTGACTGGCTGGTACTTTAAATTTCATTGTACATGTGACAATGACAATAAAGTTCTATTATAAATTATTAAAAGAATAGAAAATATGACAGTTTTTAAAAAGTATGTTTTGTGTAAATTTGTGGATTTACTGTATTTAGACTTTTTCATTTTTATTTATACAGGTGTTTTTTAGACATAGGGTTTAATTTTGACAGGAATGCAAGTTGCCCATTCCTCATTTGCATAAAGATGTTTAATGTTTTTTTGAAAGGGACATTACATACTAATGAACATTAATAAAAATATAAGTATGCCAGATTTAGCAATACTGCTAATTTGCACCTGTAGTCCCCTGGCGGGCCACAAAAACTCACAATCATACACAAGCAGAACAACTGCAATAAAACTGTACAAAGTGGATATGCTAAAGTGCAAGAGTTAAGGTGCTACAAAACAAAATATTCTAATGTCTCACAAGTGAAGTGTTGTGCATGCATGCACACACACATGCACCCAAGCACCTCACAACAGCAACAAACAAAAGGTGAGGCATATGTGTGTGATGCACGGGCACATATGTGGCATACGGGCATGCAGCAGAGCTTCCGCTAGTTATGAGTACAGTTTTGGTTGTTTAAAAGCCAGTTTTTACAATGCGTCTTAAAAGTATTTTGTGTGATACGTTCTCTGATTGCAGGTGGAATATTATTCCAGATCTTGATGCCTCCACTTATAGCACAGATTGAGCAAATATGGTGTGTGTGTGGGGTGGGGGGGGGACCTCACAGTCTCCTCTAGTGATTGCTCTGGTGGTTGTACCAGTGACAGCTCCCAGTTTAACATATTCTCCGCGGGGGGGGCGGGGGGGTGCATAGCCATTTAATATTCTAGAAATTGAACAGGCAAATTTGACAGTTTTATAATTTTCAAAAGAGAGAAAATTGTATTTCTTGTAAATATGACAACAGTGATATGTGGGGTCTTTCTTATCAAAGATTTTTTTATGGCTTTTTTTGTATAAAGACTCAATGGGTGTTATTATGGTTACACCAGTGAGAGACAAGTTGGTAAAACAGTAATCAATATGTGAGAAGATCATTGCAAGCAGAAACATTTTGGCCGCACTAACTGTCAGTGATGGTCTAATTTGTTTAAAATTTGTCAGATTGAATTTTATTATGTTTGAAATTTTTTTGATGTGTTTTTTAAAAGTTAGTGAGGAGTCTAAAATCATGACGAAGTGCTTAAATTCCTCAACTAGTTGCAGCTCCTCCCCTTTTAAGAAAATGTTTGAGTTTGTAATAGTTGATCGTTGTTTGGTAAACATTCCGCAAACAGTTGTTTTTAGTGTTTAGTAGGAGACATGAACTATTAAGCCAGTCATGGATTTGAGTCATCGCTGTTGTAAGAATACAGGCGGCTTCTTGTGAATTTTTTGCAGGTGTGAATATTAATGTATCATCTGCATATATTTGTATATGAATGTTTCTGCATGCATTTGGTAAATCATTTATTCATTCATTCATTCATTCATCTTCTTCTGCTTAATCCTTTTCGGGTAGCGGGGGGGCTGGAGCCTATCCCAGCATCTTTGGGCGAGAGGCAAGGTACACCCTGGACAGATCGCCAGTCCATCGCAGGGCCAATGTATAAGGATAATAATATAAGATGGAGTCAGTTTATCAAAAACTTTGGACATCACTGTTGTTCATCTAAAACAAAGAAAGATCTGGAAATAGCACGGTTTCTTTCTTGCTGCAGTTGTTTTTGTAACAACCCTCTGTGAAAATTGTTGTAGCTAAAATATTAAATTAAATTGCTGTCGTTATAACTTTTTAGAGGAAAATATTATGCAGTGACCAAGAGACTAATTTCTATCAGGGGTTTTACAGTTTACACAAAACACCTACCTGAAATTTTGGAGCTGACAGCACATTCACATGTGGGGTTCATCAAAGTCAAAAACAGCCAAGCTAAGGGTAATATGTCACGGAACGGCAAATGTTGACAAACCTGGCAATTTTGGGATTTGCCAACTTTTCTGACAAATGTCTCAGAAAATCAAGCTAGTATCTCACAGAGCAGCGAACGCTGAGTAACATTCAGCAACGCTCCGCTTTTTGGGTTTCGTCAGGGTTCGTAAAAGGTTGCAAAACAGTTCGCACACAGTTTTTAAGGTCGCCAACAGTTTTGTCGTAAAGGGTCTTTGAGTTGCTAGTGTTCACTAATTGCTGAACCAAAAAGAACTTTTAGTGACACATATAACTAATATTTACAAATGTGTTACAACCGTTTACAAACTTTTGCAACTGTTTACGGAAAAATACATCAAAAATTTTTGGTGAAAAGAAAAACTGTTTGGGATCTTAAAAACTGCAAACTGTTCAGCAACCTTTTACAAACTAACAAAACCCCAAAATTACTACATTCGCTGCTCCATGAGATACAGAGGAGGTGAGTGTTTGCAAGGCTTTTTGGGAAGCACCTTACGTTAAATCTAAAGTGTCTACATTTAGATATGAACTCTTCTACTTTCCCCATTAGGCTTTATTCCCAAAACTGGCAGAGATCTTTTTACTGCAGACATTTTGACTGCCACAGTAATGTGCGGTTGCAATTAAGGGTGACATGCCCTCATGAATAAGGGCTTACCTAAGTGGAATGCAACCATGATGAATGCACCTGTATTTTCCCTACAGTGACTAGGCTAAATTGATGTTGTGAAGATGGCCCATTGTGTGAGACTCTTCTTTTAGGTTATCTTTTTATTTTTCTAGCCTCATTTATATTTAAACTCAACAAATACTCTTTGTTCATTCAGGTCCAGAGCAAGCATTTTCTCAACACTGAGGAACACAAGCAGCGAGTGGAAAACATGATGGGGGCCCTTGAACCACAGACAGAAGCTGAGAGCCGCAGCCTCAGCAGCGCCCTGTATCCCTCAGTGAAGCACACACACACATTTCAGACTCCTCACTTGCCCTGTGCAAAGGAAATGATCTCACCAACCTGTGAGTGCTGAAAAGTCTCCACACAAACACATATGCAAACATACTCTCAGCACACTGAGAAAGGTACTATATTGTGCTTCAAACAGCTGCAGCACATCTTCATTGATTTTCTCCGTGAGCTTATTGAATGTCTTCTCACTTTGGAAACATGTTGAACAACACATGGTCTACTGTATAGACAAAGTCTATACTTAAAGGCTCAGTGCATCTGTCATGTTCACTGAATCTCTTACACCCAGTCTCTGTTTTTCTAGTTCCTCGTTTCACTCACCCACACACTGAAACTATACACATATTTAACTTGTGCATTATTGTAATTTTTTAAGTTAATGTTCTTTAAAAAAACATTTTAACATACACTATTAACAGTAAACACATCTGACTGTGATTAAAGCATTAAAGGCAAAAATGGTGAACAATGACACATTTAAATGAAACTGGATTTTGCATTAATTTAAATGTTTTTCTTCACATTTACAGTCACTGTACTTTTCAGTTTTACTTAAATTGTCCTTAATGCTCCTCCTCAGGCATCTTGGCGATGTGTCCGTCTGTCTGTCTGACTTTACGCTAAAAACTGACTGATGTTCCCTCAAGATGAACAAAACGTCCTACTATCAGCTTGACAGTTCGAGTGACATTTCTCTGTTTAGTATTTAACGTCTCTGTTACACTCTTAAAGCATAAGAGAAAATGTTGTTTATAACCAGAAGTTTTTGTTTGCAGTACTGTTAAATAAAAGGATTTCATTGCACTTCCATAAAGTCTGAAAATTTAGAGTATTTTAAATATGATATCAAACCATTAAATGCAATCCAGAGCCTGTGCTTCCGCATATGGGACCTCAAATCAGAAAAAATCTCCATTGAAGTGAATGGCAAGCACAAAATTATCTTTTGATCCTGATGGAACTTTAATTTTCCACATAATTAAAGTTGTCGTATAACAACAGAGTAATATTTAGTTTTTGTGAAACCGCATAATGGACTACATTTACTTGTCTTGGACTGTACACGTCACTAAACACAATTATGGCAGTTTCCTTCTCAAAGCTCACCTCCTTTTCCCTGACCGATAAAAGAAGGATCCAAAAAAGAGAAAAACAACACAAATGTATTTTGAGAGCTGCAGCTGATCCAGAGGACTGTTAGTTACTTGCCCCTAAGCGCTCTTCGAAAACGATGATACAAGTTACGTGAGTCTGTTTGTAGTCTTTTCATTTACATATTTTCACAGCCTTAGACCTTACCTCACAATTTTGTTGTGCTTTACAACTGTACAATGACAACAAAACCTATTCTATTCTATTCCAACAGTTAGACAACAACCTGCACTGTTATTTCCATGAAACATTATCTTTTAAACTGACAAACATACGTGTAACTCGTGGCAAAACTCAGGATCAAAAGATAATTTCACTCTTGCTATTCACTTTAATTGACATTTTTTTCCAATTTAAGGTCTCATATGTGGAAGTAGAGGGGGCGTGACCTAGGCTCTCTCTATACAGTATATATATCCATCCATCCATCGTCTACCACTTGTCTTAGTTTTATCAACTTTTAGACTTACCTGTATTGAAAAAAATACATATTTCTTTTATTGATTTATTATACCCCAATGGAGATGGGTGGGGTATGTGAGCTTGCTCACTAAAGATCTTTAATTTGCACTGAATTAATACAGTATATCACAGGACCTTCTTTATGAATATTTACTGTACACTGTTGCCTTGGTGTTAACTACAGTTGTTACAGTTATTACAGGCTTTGGCTATCTTGAGTGCAGAGTTAATTACCAGTGACCAGAAGAACTCTTTACACATTGGCATTGACAAAGCTGTCAGTTGAGAGAATTTCACAGTGACTCTGGACTCAATACAATCGTGTTTCTATAGAGAAATGTGCTTGGAAAGTGTTGAACAAAATATTTTTGTTGGGCCTGTGTTTTATCAGATAACTAGCTTTTATGATGTCTGGCTTCAAAGCACATCAGTTGTGCTTTTCTCAACTTACAGCCGTGGACAAAATTGTTGGTACCCCTCTGTTAATGAAAGAAAAACCCACAATGGTCACAGAAATAACTTGAATCTGACAAAGGTGGTGACAAATAAAAATTTCTTGAAAATTAACCAATGAAAATCAGACAATGCTTTTGAATTGTGGTTCAACAGAATTATTTTAAAAAACAAACTCATGAAACAGGCCTGGACAAAAATGATGGTACCCTTAACTTAATATTTTGTTGCACAACCTTTTGAGGCAATCACTGCAATCAAACGATGTCTGTAACTGTCAATGAGACTTCTGCACCTCTCAGCAGGTATTTTGGCCCACTCCTCGTGAGCAAACTGCTCCAGTTGTCTCAGGTTTGAAGGGTGCCTTCTCCAGATGGCATGTTTCAGCTCCTTCCACAGATCTTCAATAGGATTTAGATCAGGGCTCATAGAAGGCCACTTTAGAATAGTCTAGTGTTTCACTCTTAGCCATTCTTGGGTGTTTTTAGCTGTGTGTTTTGGGTCATTATCCTGTTGCAAGACCCATGACCTGTGACTGAGACCAAGCTGTCTGACACTGGGAAGCACATTTCTCTCTAGAATACCTTTATAGTCTTGAGATTTCATTGTACCCTGCACAGATTCAAGACGCCCTGTGCCAGATGCAGCAAAGCAGCCCCAGAACATAACAGAACCTCCTCCATGTTTCACAGTAGGGACAGTGTTCTTTTCTTGGTATGCTTCATTTTTGTGTCTGTGAACATAGAGCTGATGTGCCTTGCCAAAAAGTTGCAGTTTTGTCTCGTCTGTCCATAGGACATTCTCCCAGAAGCTTTGTGGCTTGTCAACATGCAGTTTGGCAAATTCCAATCAGGCTTTTTTATGATTTGTTTTCAACAGTGGTGTCCTCCTTGGTCGTCTCCCATGAAGTCCACTTTGGCTCAAACAACGACAGATGGTGCGATCTGACACTGATGTACCTTGACCTTGGAGTTCACCATGAATGTGTTTAGAGGTTGTTCTGGGCTCTTTTGTTACCATTCGTATTGTCCGTCTCTTCCATTTTTCATCAAGTTTCCTCCTGCGGCCACGTCCAGGGAGGTTGGCTACAGTCCCGTGGATCTTAAATTTCTGAATAATATGTGCAACTGTAGTCACAGGAACGTCAAGCTGCTTGGAGATGGTCTTATAGCCTTTACCTTTAACATGCTTGTCTATAATTTTCTTTCTAATCTCCTGAAACAACTCTCTCTTTTGCTTCCTCTGGTCCATGTTTAGTGTGGTACACACCATGTCACCAAACAGCACAGTGACTACTTGTCACCCTTTAACCCCTTGCACTCCAGTCAATTTCCCTAAAAACGCCAAAAAATAATGTGCCCAAAGTAAATCGAAAGCTGTTCTTCAACCCTTTGCAGCATCTTCATGGGGTTGGTCTCATTTAAAAGGAAACACTTTGAATTTTTTGGCAAAACAGTCATAATCTCTCTAAGTGCTCCGGCCACTGAGTTACAGTCATCTAAACATACTGAACTTGAAGAAAATAAATTTGGCCTGGGTGTTTTTTTGGATACAAATGCTTGCAAATAACACACAGCTTCAGATCCGGGCTGGAAAATGCAACAGAAATGTAGAACCAAGTGTTATCCAGCTGAGGTCCAAATTTTGTAACAATACCACAAAAAATGAATATATTACACAGCTTTTTCCTCAGGTAGTTCCCAGGCGTTTTTGAACTGTGCCAAATTGGAAAAACGTCTGTAACTTTTGAATGATTCAATATAGAAGCTTCATCTTGGGCTCTAATGAAAGATGACACTCAGGGCTCTGTGTGTGTGTGTGGGGGGGGGGGGGGGGTTGTCACCCCCCCCCCCCCTGTCGCTACAGAGGACGGACATCGCCCGGTGCGCCGCGGTCACGGTGCGCCGCGGTCACGGTGCGCCGCGGTCTACTACGCACAGCTGTAATTTACCAATCGGTCAAAAGTCATTTTGATTACAATTTTCAGGGATAAAGAATAATTTAGCTTAGAACACTTACCTCTTCACAGCAGAAGCGGAGCTGGCAAACTTCTTCCTCATTGTCAGACGAACGCGACGCTGGTCTCACGACCCGATCAAAACATAATTCCATTATTGCGGTTTTGCGCTTCCATGATTGCGGTTTTGGCGAACGATTTTTCAAAACAAATAACAGTAGTAATTAAAAAAAGACTGGCGAACGCATGTGTGTCACTCAGCCTTCGTCGTCGGCCTCCGTCCGTCTATGATGACCATGGAAGAGAATCCTAAACGTCTACTCTGCTGGAATAAAAACAAAAAAAGCACCGCCTGTGGCTGAACATGCCGATGCGCGAATGGCAGTCTCGGTCACACAGGTCGCACTTGTGGATGGTCTCCGTGCTGCTGGGTCTGTGGGGTTCTTCCTGCGGGTCCTTTTTTTCATCTGCTGCAGCAGTCAATCTCTCTTCACCCAGCCTTACACAAAACAGCTCGCGAACTTCTGTGCTTCAATTGGCTCGCTGCATTCACAGCATTGGTAGACGGGTCCTTCTTGCTAGGTTTTCAGTCATTGGTTCTTCAAGGTTTCAGAAACCCAATTCAAAGCTCTTATTAGTCGAATGAGAGGTCAATCATATCCGATCTGTTCGCGGCTGTGTCTGTAGTGGGAGAACAGAAATGCAGCTTTTTTTTCCAGTGCGCTCTTAGGACGCAGCGCCCTCGTGCGTCCTAGAGCGCACGAGAGTGCCCTCTGTGCACTGTAGGACGCAGAGACCTGCCCGTCCGCGGTACACCGGAGTGCAAGAGGTTAAATAGGCCGACTGACTGATTACAAGTTTGTAGACACCTGTGATGTTAATTAGAGGACACATCTTGGTTGAACATGTCCCTATGGTCACATTATTTTCAATCTTTTCTAGGGGTACCATCATTTTTGTCCAGGCCTGTTTCATGAGTTTGTTTTTTTTTTTAAATAATTCTGTTGAACCACAATTCAAAAGCATTGTCTGATTTTCATTGGTTAATTTTCATAGAATTTTTATTTATTACCACTTTTGTCAGATTCAAGTTATTTCTGTGACTATTGTGGGTTTTTCTTTCATTAACAGAGGGGTACCAACAATTTTGTCCACGTGTGTACATTATTACTGACATGGTAGGTAATAACAGACCCAAAAGCAGGCAACTAGGGAGAACAAGGTAGCAGTGCAATTACATTTATTGAAAGTTTCTGTCATGATTACTAGTGATATCAGCCCACATGCAAGATGCTACACCGGAGAATGCACACAATGCAGAGAGGCAAAGTTTTAAACACAATTTTATTGAAAAGAGTTAGCAGAAAAATCACCTCACTCGCCAGAGGAGCGCCCAGCTGGTAATGAGGGAGACGAGAGCAGATTAGAACGAGGAGGGAGGGAGGTAATAATGAATAAGGTTTATTGTCAATACTACCATACGTAATACATACAGGAGAATTGAAATTTGACTTGACATTGGGCGCGCTCAGTAAGCGCATCCCATAGCCGGGGCAGCCCGAAGGCGCCAGTCGAACAGTGAGGGTAAAGAGGGGAAGGGGGGGGAGAGGAAAACACAATAGGCAGAGAGAAAAAACATAGTTATCAGAATAACGCTCGTATAAGCTCATATAAAGCTCAAATGAGCCAAATTTTGATCACACAGAAAAAAACCCTCTATGCACAATTAGCAGACGTTGACAAATGACAAAGCGAGAGAGACCAGTGTATGTAGTCAGCATATGATCAGTGTGTGATGCAGTGTGGAGGTGTCAATTGCTGGTGAACAGCAGAGGGCACCCCCTGGCAACGGATAGTCATGTGTTCTACTCGGCATGTCCATTCTCATGCAGGTGGCAAGTTCTGTAAACACATGATAGCGCTGTCCTTGAGAAGCTCGATCTGCAGAACAACAGCCATTGTTTGTCGATGTTTGGGTTAAGCCACTTCTCCAGCGTTATCTTCATCGAGGAGGAATGTAAACAAGGGCACCAAAACACAAGGTCAAATCTGCACAGTGCACTCAGAGAATAAAAAAATTTCCCTCTCTTCGATTCTGTGCTTCAAATTTCATACAGGCTTGAATCATGCTTTAGATCATTCTCTGGAGAGCACTCAGCGATCCACAGATGTTATCCACCTACCGAAACATAGGTAAACATGTCCAAGAGAGTCCGTTCTCTCTTCAATGCATGCCAGGTGGTAAATTCCATGTTAATCCTGCCGCTGACAGTCAGTGCTCCCCCCAGCTGGACGAATTGTTGAATTTGTTGAGGGAGCTACGCCGGGGTCCGCATTTGATTAGCTCACCCAGATAATTTCGATACACTAGGAAAACTCCAGGGGCCAAACAGAAGATCCTGTGATCAGTTCAATCTCAGTCGAATCACACAGACACATGAATTCCAATGCCATGAGTCTCCCTTGGGTTCCCCCTGACCCGATCTTCTTCTTTTAAAGTGGTGACAATCGCATATAAGCCGCTTTCCAGATCCATAATTTCCATTTGGATTAAGATTCAGCCAGGAGAAGAGCGACATTGCAAGCTGGGATCAGAAGGGAGAGGATTAGGAGGGAGAGGGAAGAAAAGCGTCTACTCTCTCTCAGAAGCGGAAGTGATTCATTATTATTATTATTATTATTATTATTATTATTACAATTATTACAATTATTATTCATTATTCATTAATAATGAATCATAGGAAAAAACTTTTACGAGTGAGAGCAGAGAGCCCGACGAGAAACCCAGGAAGGCAATGATGAATAGGAACAGGAGCTGTGGATGAGTATGGCTGGTGAGACGTCTGACCAGGTGGAGTAAGTGATCTGGAGTGAAGGCGAGGATGAAGGAGCAGGTGAGTGCACAACAAACCCCCGGGGACACACCGCAGAGATGGCAGCAACCTGAGAAAGAGGAAGAGAGAGACGGATTATTCTCTAGGTTCCAAAACAATTAATACTTTACTTACTTAATTCTTTTATGGCAGTATACCCAACGAGCCAGTGCTGGAGCATTCACAGACTGGTCCTTTTAAGCGCTGGCAGCGAGGAGACAACAGGTGCATCCACTCACGCAGGTGAATTGATTGGTCCCACAGGACGGGAGGGAGAGTGTGCTCACCAGATCATAACAGTTTTGCTGGATAGTGTGCAGGGAGACTCTGGCAACCCTGCAAGAGGAGAAAGGAGAAAAAGGGTGAGTTGATGCAATAATGGATTTTGGCAATTGTAAATAACGACCAGATAACCCAGCAGTGGCAGGCTTCTCTGGTGACTTGCGGGTGTGGTGAAGGAGTCCAGCAATGGTGAGTGGGGATCACTGAGTGAGGTTTGGTGCCTTGAAGAGAAGTGTGCGAGAGGGTTAAGTGCACATTGGTAAGTCGACTTAATTGGAGGGTGGAGAGTGAAGGTGGAGATTTGGGTCCACGGTTCCGCCAAGGAGAGAATCCACTCCACCAAGGAAGTCCTGAGGAATTTATTGTGAGAGGGTTAGGTTGAGGAATTGTAGCTAACAAAAGCGTGATGAGAAGAAGCCGTTTAGGCTGGTGGCTGCTAGTGATGTTATGCTCAACACCGCCCACTCGACAATGACTTGAGCAATATAACACTGAAGTGTCATGAGCAGAGTGTCGAGCACTGTGTCAGCATGCCCACAGTCACATGACCGGAGCAAGCGAGGCCTTGTTATGTCGGTCACATCACGTGACTTGAAGGCTTGTGGGAAGTTTGAGAGGGAATTAGTTTTTTGTTTGTTTGCTTTGTATTGTTTGTTCCTGCCATCCAATTTTGAATAGACCTTGGATGGCCAAATGCTCCAAAAAAAAAACGTATTGAGATTTTTTTCAAGTTTTTCAACTCTGATGCAGTTCTGACTCAATCACCAGATGGCAGTCTTTATTAGATGTTTCATAACACTGGGTCGCTCATGATGCTGTTGTCTCAAAGTTGCTTGTTGTTTCATGAGGCCTCGGTTTTAACATCACTAGTGGCTGCACACTGGGTTACAGGTTCCGAGACGGCATGTAGCGAGTCTGACGAGCCCCTGCAGTCTGCAGAGTGTTGCTCCTATTTAACCTCTTGCACTCTGGTGTACCGCGGGCGGACACGTCTCTGCGTCCTAGAGCGCACGAGGGTGCCCTAGAACGCACACTGTGCATCCTAGTGCGCACTGAAAAAAAAACCCTGCATTTCCGTTCTTCCACTACAGACACAGCCGCGAACAGAAAGCCAAAGGATTTATTTGATTGGTTTAGATGTGATTGACCTCTCATTCGACTAATAAGAGCCTTGAATTGGGTTTCTGAAACCTTGGAGAACCAATGACTGAAAACCTAGCAAGAAGGACCCGCCTACCAACGGCTGCGAATACAGCCAGCCAATTGAAGCACAGAAGTTCGAAAGCATGCGTCCCTTGCATAAAATCTGTTTTGTGTAAGGCTGGGTGACACACAGGCGTTCGCCAGTCTTTTTTTCTTACTACTGTTCTTATTTGTTTTGAAAAATCGTTCGCCAAAACCGCAATCATGGAAGCGCAAAACCGCAATAATGGAATTATGGTTTGACCGGGTCGCGTGACCAGAACCACGAGTCCGTAACAAGCAGACCAGCATCATGTTCGTCTGATAATGAGGAAGAGAAGTTTGCCAGCGACACTGCTGTTGTGGACAGGTAAGTGTTACAGTGATCCCTCGCTACTTCGCGCTTCACCTTTCGCGCCCTCAGGCTGCACGGTGGCGCAGTGGTTAGCACTGCGGCAGCACAGTTTACCCTTGGCCGGGGGATTGTGGGGATCGTGGGATCGTGGGTTCGATCCCAGCCCCCGACCAACAGTGATCTGTGTGGAGTTTGCATGTTCTCCCCGTGTTGCGTGGGTTTACTCCGGGATTTCTCCGGTTTCCTCCCACATGCCAAAAACATGCATGTTAGGTTAATTGGCTGTTCTAAATTGTCCCTAGATATCTGTTTCCTATAGGCCCTTAGAATAGAGGGTTAGTATTAATGAAAGCGCTTTGAGTGGTCTTTGTGACTAGAAAAGCGCTATATAAGTGCAGGTTAGTTAGTTAGTAGTAGTTAGTGCATCGCGGATTTTTCAAAAATATTCATCAAAAATTCAAAATTGAGAAATAATGGGCGGGCGCTAGCAGAAGGCAGGGAGACTACATTAGACCATCAGGTATCAACACGGAGAGCCGCACAACTCAAAAAATCCACCTCTCTGTTCGCTGTTCTCGTGTTGGCTCGGCTCGGAAATCTCGCAAGCTGATTGGCCGAGACGTTTCACCCCGCAAGCTGATTGGCCGAGACGTTTCACCCACCTCCTCTCCCTGCCGAGCGCCCATGAAGGGAAGGAAGACCGCATTCATTGCTCTTTATCGCTCGTGTTACGTAGTCTAGCCGCGTGGAACTTTTTGCTGTTCTCTTGTGCCATTTTGTGCGAAATAGTCTTCCCGTCGAGCCACTACGCCGCCTCCTGCAGCTTCTCCAGCTGCCCTCGACGATCCTGCGCCTCTAGCACCTGACAATGAGGCGTCACCTGAGGAGCAGTAAAGCTCTCATTAACCTGTGAAGAAATCATCTTCATCTTGAGTTACGTATCTTGTTATAAGAATAAAAGAGTTCTAAAAACATATTTATGTACACTTTATTTACATCTACGTATGTATGTACACGTACACACACACACACACACATATCATATGAGAGAGAGAGAGTGAGAGAATGAACGTACGTATTATTTATGGATGACGTCATTAGGGGTGACGCTACTTCGCGGTTTTTCACTTTTCGCGGTCGGTTCTGGAACCCATTAACCGCGATAAGTGAGGGATCACTGTATAAGCTAAATTATTCTTTATTCCTGAAAATTGTAATCCAAATGACTTTTGACCAATCGGTAAATTACAACTGTGCGTTATGGCAACATGACGGACCCGGACCGCTCCGGTCCGGTCCGGACGGCGCACGGACCATGTCCAGTCCGTGCGCCGCGTCCGGACCATGAACACACACCCCCCCCGCTACTCTTCTGTAGCGGATTGCAGATATTATTGCAGATATTTTAGTGCAACTGTGCATAGTAGACCGCGGGAAACTGTGACCGTGGCACACCGTCCCCGCGGTCCGTCATGTGTCGATGGACGATGTCCGTCCTCTGTAGTGGGGGGGGGGGGAGTTGTTATCTTCTACATTACAGATATTTTAGTATAATTTTTATTGCACTGTAGGTTATTTTTTCTTGTAAAAAAAAAGCCACACATTTTTTACGTGGCATGCTTCTTTGTGTGTGGAGGCTTGTTTGTTCATTCATTCATTCATGAATGAATAAATAACCCCCCCCCACACACACACACACACACAGCCCGTCACCTTTCATTAGAGCCCAAGATGAAGCTTCTATATTGAATCATTCAAAAGTTACAGACGTTTTTCCAAACTGTGCTATTTGGCACAATTTGGCGCAGTTCAAAAACGCCTGGGAACAACCTGAGAAAAAAGCTGTGTAATATATTCATTTTTTGTGGTATTGTTACAAAATTTGGACCTCAGCTGGATAACACTTGGTTCTACATTTCTGTTGCATTTTCCAGTCCGGATCTGACAGCTGTGTGTTATTTGCAAGCATTTGTATCCAAAAAAACACCCAGGCGAAATTTATTTTCTTCAAGTTCAGTATGTTTAGATGACTGTTACTCAGTGGCAGGAGCACTTAGAGAGATTATGACTGTTTTGTCAAAAAATTCAAAGTGTTTTCTTTTAAATGAGATCAACCCCATGAAGATGCTGCAAAGGGTTGAAGAACAGCTTTTGATTTACTTTGGGTATGTTATTTTTTGGCGTTTTTAGGGAAATTGACTGGAGTGCAAGGGGTTAAGGAGTGGTGCTGATTACAGGCAGGTGAGGAGCTCAGCTGTGGAGAATGAGTAGTTAGGAGAGAGGGAGAACAGTGTGCAGCCTGGACCACTACAATTACAGTGGTGGATGTGCTTATTAAATCCATCCATCCATCCATCCATCCATCTTCTACCGCTTTTCCGGAGGTCCGGGTCGCGGAGGCAGCAGTTCAAGCAGAGAAGCCCAGACTTCCCTCTCCCCAGCCACCTGCTCCAGCTCTTCAGAGGGGATACCAAGGCGTTCCCAGACCAGCTGGGAGACATAGTCTCTCCACCGAGTCCTGGGTCTGCCCCGGGGTCTCCTCCCAGTGGGACGTGCCTGAAACACCTCAAGTGGGAGGCGTCCAGGAGGCATCCTAATCAGATGCCCACACCACCTCAACTGACTCCTTTCAATGTGGAGGAGCAGCGGTTCTACTCTGAGCCTCTCCCGGATGACTGAGCTCCTCACCCTATCTCTGAGGGTGAGTCCAGCAATCCTACGGAGAAAGCTCATTTCAGCCGCTTGTATCCGCGATCTCGTTCTTTCGGTCATTACCCAAAGCTCGTGACCATAGGTGAGAGTAGGAACGTAGATTGACTGGTAAATCGACAGCTTTGCCTTAGAACTAAGCTCCCTCTTCACCACAACAGACCGGTACAACGTCCGCATCACTGCAGATGCTGCTCCAATTCGTCTGTCGATCTCTCGCTCCATTTTCCCCTCACTCGTGAACAAGACCCCAAGATACTTAAACTCCTCCACTTGGGGCAGGAGCCTGTCCCCAACCCGGAGAGGACAATCCACCTTTTTCCGGCTGAGGACCATGGACTCGGACTTGGAGGTGCTGATTCTCATCCCAGCCGCTTCACACTCAGCGGCAAACCGTCCCAGCAAGAGCTGTAGGTCATTGCTGGATGAAGTCAACAGGACAACATCATCTGCAAACAACAGAGATGAGATCCTGTGGTCACCAAGCATGACACCCTCCATTTCCTGGCTGCGCCTAGAAATCCTGTCCATAAAAATTATGAACAGGATCGGTGACAAAGGGCAGCCCTGGCGGAGTCCAACTCTCACTGGGAATGACTCCGACCGAGTGTTGGCAATACGAACCAAACTCTCACAACGGTCGTACAGAGACCGAATAGCTCGTAACAACAAGCCCGATACCCCATACTCCCGAAGCACCCCCCACAAAAATCCACGAGGGACACGGTCAAATGCCTTCTCCAAGTCCACAAAACACATGTAAACTGGTTGGGCAAACTCCCACGAACCCTCAAGAATTCTCGAGAGGGTAAAGAGCTGGTCCGATGTGCCACGGCCAGGATGAAAACCACATTGCTCCTCCTGAATTCAAGGTTCGACCAACGGTCGGACTCTCCTCTCCAGTACCTTGGCATAGACCTTCCCAGGGAGGCTGAGGAGTATGATCCCTCTAAAGTTGGAGCACACCCTCCGGTCCCCTTTTTTGAAGAGAGGAACCACCACCCCGGTTTGCCATGCCAAAGGCACTGCCCCCGACCTCCACGCAATGTTGCAGAGGCGTGTCAACCATGACAACCCAACAACATCCAGGGCCTTGAGGTACTCAGGGCGAATCTCATCCACCCCCGGGGCCTGGCCACCAAGGAGATTTTTAACCACCTCGGCGACCTCAGCCCCTGTGATAGACGAGTCATCCCCCTCGTCCCCAAACCCTGCTTCCTCTGTGGAAGGCGTATCAGTGGGATTGAGGAGATCCTCGAAGTATTCCTTCCACCGCCCGACGATATCCCCAGTTGAAGTCAACAGTGTCCCATCCGCACCATACACAGTGTGGACGGGGAGCTGCTTTCCCCTCCTGAGCCGCCGAACAGTTTGCCAGAATCTCTTTGAAGCCGACCGAAAGTCTTGTTCCATGGCCTCACCGAACTCCTCCCATACCCGGGTTTTTGCTTCAGCAACCACCCGCTTGGTGGTTGCTGAATAACCACCTGCTTATTAAATGTGGCCAAAATTTCTAAATTGAGGTCAATGTGCAAGTATATTTCAGAAAAGTAGAATATTCTGAAAAGTGTTTGTGCATGGGAGAGTTAATTAAAGGGGAAATATTATGCACTTTGTTCCCATGTTGACACTGTTTCCAGAGGTGTCAATGAAATGTCTGACATGCTTTGGTCAAAATACCTCAGGGTTTAAATATAGCGTGACCATTTTCCACCCAGCTTAACCAGCCTTCCTTGCAATGGAACCCAAATGTGGAGAAACTGCCTTATCCAGAACCTTGTATACATCCTGGTATTCAGTGCTAGTAGTCCATAGATATAGAAATAGCCCTAAATGTGTGAATGGGTAATTCTGCTAATAGCAGCTGACTGCCACTGATGGAGGAGCCATCCCAGCTCAAGTATGATTTTTTTTAAAAACTGAAAAATGACATATGGTCAAGTGTTGGTAGGTGAACATGGATGTCTAGAGAGGGTAGATGTACTATATAGAAAATACCAATAAAACTTGACTGTGATCTGACAACTAAACTAATGCTAGGTGGCCTGATTTATTGGCCTGTCTTGCTCAGTGTCTAATGGGGTAGGCAAATCAAACATGGCTGCTTAGCTGAGCTAATGTTAACCTCCTGATCTACCGACCAAATATCATGAAATAATCCAGAGCGTCACATATTGCCAATTGTGAATTAATGAACCAGTTGGGAACATGGCTATCCAATCCAATCCACCTTTATTTATAAAGCACCTTAAAAGCAACTACAGCTGACACAAAGTGCTGAACATAAAAGCATAAGACATAAAAACCATAAAATACAACTAAAAAATACAGTGCAGCACAAATAAATAGTAATCATAGAATAAAAGCAACAAAAGCAAGTAAAATCAATGTCTCAAACTGGGTCAAAAGCCAAAGAATAAAAATGGGTTTTAAGATTAGTTTTAAAACTGGACAGTGAAGGGGCCTGTCTGATGGACAAAGGCAGATTGTTCCACAGTTTAGGAGCAGCAACAAAAAAAGCTCTGTCCTCTCTGAGCTTCCTCTTCGATTTTGGTATCTCCAGGAGCAGCTAATCAGCTGACCTGAGAGACCGAGCAGGGGTGTAAGGATGAAGGAGCTCAGAGAGGTAAGGTGGGGCAAGGCCATTTAATGATTAAAAAACAAAAGAATTTTAAAATGAACCCTAAAGTGTACAGGCAGCCAGTGGAGGGAAGCTAAAATGGGTGTAATGTGGACCCTCTTATATGTTCCAGTTAAAAGATGTGCAACGGCATTTTGAACCAGCTGGAGACGTGAGAGGGAAGACTGGCTAACTTCAAAATAAAGTGTGTTACAGTAATCATGCTGAAATGTAATGAAGGCATGGATTACTGTTTCAAAGTGGTACCTTAAAAGAATGGGTTTAATCTTTGCCAGCTGCCTCAGATGAAAAAAGCTGGACTTGACTACTGTACCAGTGTGACAGTTTAATCTAAAATCCATCTTAAAATCCAAATTAGTAACAGTTGTCTTGACAAACTGTGCCAATGGGCCCAAGTCAAAAGGAGGGGACTCAAAGGAGCCACTGGGTCCAAAAACCATCACTTCAGTTTTCTTTTCATGAAAATTTAAAAAGTTTAAAGCCATCCAAGCTTTAATGTCATCAAGACATGCAAGAAGTGGTTTAATTGAGAAGGCCTCCTTCTGCTTTAACGGTACATAAATCTGACTGTCATCAGTGTAACAGTGGAAGGAGATACCATGCTTCCTAAGGACTGAATCCAGTGGAAGTGGAAGTACAGGAAGAAAAGCAAGGGCCCTAAAATTGAGCCATGTGAGACTCCACATGACAGGGAAGCCGAGGAAGATTCAAAACCAGCCAGACATACAGACATGCTTCTATCTGCCAAATCAGCCCAGTCTGAGTTAAAAAAAAAAAGTATCTAATAAACATTTTCCCACCCCTCTAAAAACGTACATTTGCGCGTTAAATCCAAAAAAAACGTGCCTCAGTATATGTTTACAAGCTCACTCATTGCGCATACAGTCCTCACTGTGCATGTGCAGAACAACACATCTTTTACTTTGGTTTCCCAGTGCTCATTCGGTTGGTGGGAGGGGGATAGCGGATGGTTACCTACACAGCCGTTCAGGCAGCAGACACAAAAACACTTGAGTTCGACTCCCACTCTTGTCTTTGATTGATTTTTTTTTCGTTTTTTTTTTTTTTTAACTTTGTTTTTCACTCCACTAATGAAAAGTTCCTGTGAGGTTAGGGTTAGGGATTAAAATATGGAGTAGTTGGTCAATGCTGAAAGACAATAAAGGTGAAAAAAAAATTGCCGTTAGACACCTTTCTTAAAACTGTAAATGCCATGTACTCACTGCACATCAAAAATCTTTGTTACATGCCTGTGTATGTTTTCTCTGAGTGACAAAATGTGCAATTGAACGTTTTTTTGCTGAGACTGAGCTCGCCAAATAGGACCTGAACCATTCCAATACAGTGCCAGAAATCCCCACTAGATGCCATAGATGGGATATTAACATGTCATGGGCAGTGAGAGCATGCCCCTCCCATCCCATCTCACCTTCATTAATTCATCACTGCACCTAAGGCAGAAGACGCACCTGCTCCCGCTCATCAGCCAGCGTACTTAAGGAGGCTCTCTCCACACATTCAACGCTGGCTCGTCTGGGTATACTGCCCCGTCAAGGACAAGCAAGTATAGTTGACAATCTTAGACACGTCGTCTAACGTTGTTTCTCTTTCCTCCTCAGGTTGCTGCCACCGTGCAGGTGTGTCTTCAGGACTGCATGCGCTCTCCTGCCACATCTCCACCATTCCTCAGCTTCCAACCTCCACCGGGTCGGGCACTACCATCTTATCCCCCTCACCCTACTGGTTCGTCTATTTCCCGCTGGGGCCCTGCCGGTTCTCCCTTGGAACCCAAGTAAGTGGCAATTTGGCTCACCCATTTCCCCTTACTCCATTCCTCCACTCACAGCTCTCGTCTTCTGTCCACAGGTTGATTCCTCTGGCGAGTGACTGTTTCCATAGCTGTGCGTTTATTTTGAAATTCAATAAAATCTCAAGCGTGCCTCCTCGTGTGGTTGTTCTCCTGTGCTGTTGTATCGTACACATGAGCTGTCAGCTTATTAAATCATGACAGAACGAGCCAGCCTTGACAGCAGCTCAGTCAGTGCAGCAACATCGGAGCTTACCACCTTGGATCACTTATCAGCGAACGAGCACCAGCTGGCCATATTAACTCAACAAATTCAGAGTATGATGTGGCTTTGGCCCAATGCGCCTCCCCAGGCTCCTCCTCCTCAGCCTGCTCCCCGCACTACAGTGCGCCGTACCACCTCCGTTCCCCTGCCTACCCCGTACGCGGGGGAGGTGGGGAAATACAAGGGATTACTTATTCAAGTTCGTATGTATTTGGAGCTGGTCAGGGAGGAGTGCCCAGGGGACGTGGCAAAAATTCAGTTTTTCACCCTTTTGCTCAAAGACCGAGCCCTTGATTGGGCATGGTCTACGCTAGATAACCCCGAGGGACAGCAGTACACGTTTGAGCAATTCGTGGATGCTTTTTCTCATGCATTTGGCCGTACAGAGAGTCAGGACAACGTACTGAGCCACCTGATGATGCTCCGCCAGGGCACTTGGTCAGCAGCCGAGTACTCAGTGGAGTTCTGGGTTGAAACAGTTGACTCAGGGTGGAACGATGTTGCTTTACGCAGCACGTTCCTCCACGGGTTAAACGCGTTCAAAACCCACCAGGGGCAATTTGAGTATTTGGTGGTGCCATTTGGGCTCACCAGCGCCCCCGCCATCTTCCAGTGGCTAATCGATGACATCCTCTGCGATATGCTCTATCAATTTGTTGTTGTCTACTTGGATCA
Source organism: Pholidichthys leucotaenia (assembly GCA_020510985.1). Classification (NCBI taxonomy): domain Eukaryota; kingdom Metazoa; phylum Chordata; class Actinopteri; order Cichliformes; family Pholidichthyidae; genus Pholidichthys; species Pholidichthys leucotaenia. Next base: position 402,634,960 of record CM035838.1, read on the forward strand.
TATTTTGATTTTCTCCCGCTCACCAGAGGAACAGGAAGCCCATGTCAGGGCCGTTTTACAACGGCTCTTGGAGAACCAGCTCTACATCAAGGCGGAGAAGTGTGAGTTCTCCACAAGCACGACCACCTTCTTGGGCTTCATAGTGGCTGAAGGGAGACTGGTTGCCAACCCGGCCAAGGTGAGGGCAGTGCTCGATTGGTCAACTCCCCACTCCCGTAAGGAGCTTCAATGCTTCCTCGGGTTCACGAACTTTTATCGCTGGTTCATCAGCAGCTACAGTGGGGTGGCACTGCCCTTGACGCAGCTGACCTCCATTAAGGTCCCCTTTCAATGGACCGAGGCAGCTGAACAGGTGTTTGCTAAATTAAAGCGCCTGTTCACGGAAACACCAATCTTGGCTCAGGTCGACACGCAGCTCCAGTTTGTCCTCGAGGGTGCACCTCGAGGTTTGACCCACCAAACCATCATACCGCCTTCTCACGTCCTTGGAGCCCTTACTTGGGATATCGAGCGGAGAGTCCGCCAGGCCCAGTTCCAGGAGCCTGTGCCAGTAGGGTGCCCCCGGAACCGTCTGTACGTCCTGGCCGCCCTCCACAGCGATTTCATCCAGTGGGGCCACACCAGTCGCTTCGCGTGCCATCCCGGGATCACTCGGACTGTGGACTTCGTCCAGTGAGCATTCTGGTGGCCCACGCTGTGGCAGGATGTACGGGAATACATGAAGGCCTGTCAACCTGCGCCCAGGGAAAGTTGGACTCCTCTCCCCCATCAGGTCTTTTCCATCCCCTCCCCACCCCTGGCCGTCCATGGTCCCACATTGCTGTGAATTTCATTACCGGACATCCCCCCTCCCGTGGCAAGATGGTAATCCTGACCATAGTTGATCGCTTCTCTAAGGCTGTGCATCTGGTTGCCCTCCCGAAGCTCCCCTCAGCCTTGGAGACGGCGGTCTTCTTCACCGATCATGTAATCAGGATCCATGGCATCCCCATGGACATTGTGTCTGACCGGGGTCTGCAATTTACGTCCCAAGTCTGGAGGGCCTTCTGCCGGACTCTTGGCACGACTCTGAGTCTCTCGTCGGGTAATCATCCTCAGAGCCACAGGCAGGCGGAGCGTGCCAACCAGTCCTTGGAAGCCACCCTGCGGTGCGTAGCAGCCGACAACCTTTCTTCCTGGAGCTCACACCTGACCTACGTGGAATACTCGTTGAACTTGGCCGTCTCCACCGCCACCGGACTCAACCCGTTTGAGGCATCCCTGGGGTACACGCCACCACTCCTCCCCATGGCCAAGAGGGAGGTCGTGGTTCCATCCGTGGGGGTCCATGCCCGTCGCTGCCGGTGCGTCTGGAGAGCTACCCGGGCCGCCCTCGCCCGCTCCACTGAACGCAGTCGGGCTGCAGCTGACAGGAAGCGGGTGCCCGCCCCAAGTATGTCATGGGTCAGCAGGTCTGGCTAGCGGTGAGCTGGATCCCTCTCAAGGAGAAGTCAAAGAAACTGTCCCCCCCCACTTCCTGGGCCCCTATGTCATCTCTTAGGTAATCAACGACACATCGGTTCAGCTTAAATTGCTGCCGACCCTTCGGGTGAACCTGACCTTCCACGTCTCATACATCAAGCCCCTCTCGGCCACCCCCCCCCCCGAAGCCGCCTCCTCCTCCCCGGATCGTCAACGGTCACCCCGCCTATACAGTCCACCGGATCTTGGATGTTTGCTGTTGTGGCTGGGGCCGGCAGTATCTGGTTGATTGGGAGGGCTACGGTCCAGAGGAACAATCCTGGGTTCTTTCTGCACGGGTCTTGGACAAAGAAATACTCTGGGCCTTCCACCAAGCTCACCCAGAGAAGCTCTCTGGACCACCAGGAGGCACTCCTAGATCCATAGCTGTGCATTTATTTTGAAATTCAATAAACTCTCAAACGTGCCTCCTCATGTGATTGTTCTCCTGTGCTGTTGTGTCATGCACATGAGCTGTCAGCTTATTAAATCATGATATTAACATATCATGGTCCACTGTATCAAAGGCGGCAGTTAGGTCAAGCAGGACAAGAATCACAAAATCACCAGAATCCAATGCCAGGAGGATGTCATTAAAGACCCTTAACAAAGCTAACTCTGTGCTTATGGAGAGTTTTAAATCCAGACTGAAACACCTCCAGGACACCATTCTCATCCAAAAAATCCTTTAACTGAAGATAAACAATTTTCTCCAAAATTTTTGAGAGAAAAGGTAGTTTTGAAATAGGCCTAAAATTAGCCAACACAGTTTGATCAAGACCAGGTTGCTCTACTACATCTACATCTGGAAATTGTACCCAAGGATGAACCAGACTTGTGGAGTTCCACATTTCTCTTCCTGATATCTTGGCTAATTTCTTTTGATTTTTTCATGATGTCACACAAGGAAGCACTGTGTTTGAGGTGTACCTTAAAATACATCCACAGGTGTACCTTAACTCAGATGTTGTCAGTTAACTTATCAGAATCTCCCAAAGCCATGACATCATCGTCTGGGCTTTCCCAAATTCTTTAAAGGCCTAATAATCTTAGTGTATGTAAACTTCTGACTTTGAAGAAAGTAATAAAAAAATTATCTGAAAAAATGTATCAAATATAAAAATTATTTAGCAAATAGAGATAATTTTGGTAATCCTAATTGACCTAAAACGGGAAAAGTTTAGTCTGTGGGGGCATGGTGTGGGACTTCTCCACCCAGAGAAAAAGGCAACTGGGGAAAGGGGGAACAATGGACCAAAAGAGGAGGTGTCACCGGGGGGTATCAGATGGGACAGTAAGGACTATGCGTCCCCTGGGGAGAGGAGTAAATGCCAGAGCCGCTGGAAGAAGAGTGTGAGAGCGGCGCCGGCGTTATGTCATGTTAATGTGCCACACAGGCTTTATTCTAAACACAATGTATGATGGTCGGAAGTTCCGGGTCTCAGTGCATGGTATTAAAGATATAAAAGAGGAATGCACAGAGACCCGGGAGCTCTTTTACTGTACTGTACGTTGGAGATGGAATAAAGTTTCTGTGTCGTCTAGCTCGTTGCCTCGCCTGCCTCCGTTCTCCACAAGTCTGATTTAATGTCAGACCGTGAGGAAGAAAAGGTTATGTGCCTTTTTATACAGTATATGTAAACTTCTGGCTTCAACTGTATCTTAAATATGTTTTGGTCATCATCATCATCCATATTTGTTTTGACAAGACACAATTAGTCCCACAGTTGGGGTGGGTCCTCTTACAGTTGAACCTGAGTTTTACGCCGGATGCCCTTCCTGATGCAACCCTGCCCATTTTATCCGGGTCTGGGACCAGTGCAGGGAGTACACTTGACTTGTGCACCCACTGTGGCTGGGTAACCAACATTTCCCTCCTCCCTTCCATTAGTGCTGAGCACCAAGCTGGATGGCAGAAAGTTCCACTTTTACATGGTCTTTGGCATGACCCGGCCTGGATTTGAACCCCGACCTTCCAGTTGTGTGGGGCAGATGCTCTAGCCCTAGGCCACCACTCCAGTAAACAGCTAAAATGGCCCTAACCTTAAACTTGTGTCAGTGTCCAAGTATATATGGACCTAACTGTACTTCAATTGCATGTTTAAACAGGACAGAATTACCATAACTTTATCTTAAATTTACATATGTGGTGGAGACCTTTGAGTGAAGAAAGGAAACACAACTCAAAGATTTAATTTCTGATTGATCTGTTTGAGAAGACAGTTTCAGAAATGTGGAGCAAGCAAAAAAGAAGATAAACTTTTCTTCCTTCTGGGTTGTTTGTAAACATTGAAAAATGATTTCTGTATACAGTATGTGGCCTTTTAAATATTCTATATTCATTACACATAAATGAAATATTTCAAGTCTCTTGTGTTTTAATTTTGAAAATCAATTTATAACTCATCAAGATCAGAAATCTGTTTTCTTATATTATTAGAAAATTCCACTTAAGTTTGATTAAATTACTGTAGTTCAGTACACACAATCATGGGGAAGACTGCTGACTTGACAATAGTCTAGAGACAATCTTGGACACCTTCCACAAAGAGGGTAAGACACAAGGTTACTGCTGAAAGGCTTGTTGTTCAGAGCACTGTATGGAAGCATATTAATGGAAAGTTGACTGGAAGTGTGTTTGGAAAAGGAGCCCAAACAACAGGGATGGACTTGGCCAGTGTCAGACCATCAAGATCCACCAGCATAGAGGTCTTCAAGAAAGAAGCTGCAAACATCACATTCCTGATGTGAAACACTTCTGAACCAGATGTCAGAAATGCCTTACCTCAGCTAAGGAAAAGAAGTCACATCTGCAAAATGGAGGAAGCAGGAGCCGCTGCAGCTTTCATATCAGTGAAAGAATGAAAAGAAACCCTTGCTGCCTTATCTACTAAAAAGCTTACTTTAGTCCTGAGTAAGGATTTTACTCTTACCAGTTTGAGTTTTCTCTTCAAGTGATGACTCTTCTCTTAAATTTTGAGCTTTTTGTTTATAAATTGACCACTATTTTATACATTTTTGAGTAGTTTTTTTTGCCTTTTACAAATGCTGAAAGGCCAGTAGATAACGCAGAAGTTTTACCTTCGTTGTAAGAGTCTATGTCAGTGTTTTTTAATGCTCCATGTAGCTTCAGAATTATTTTTTTCCATAGGAGAGTTTGTTGGCCTCTGCTTTAGACAAATAAAGAAATGAAAGGCTGCACTGTGAATCATGTAGAGTGAAACTGAGTACAATAGATGTACGTTAAATAATTCAACACAGCTGCTGAAGGCTTCTTTAATTCAGTCTCATGCAGCTTTTTTCCTTCTTTAATATACTGAGAGGTATTAAAACACAATGGGCAAAGAAAACAAAATCCTGTATACGTATCTTTATAATGATTATGTGCTTTAAAACTTAATTTATTTATTTTTTTACATTAATGCATGTACAATAAGACAATCCCTGGCATCTCAATGACCATCATCAGAACATTTATGAGATGTTCTGGATCGGCAGGCTGTGTACACAGTCGGGATCCTGCACCAATATATCATGCTGAGCTTGAAGTGGCGCTACTCACTGAAAGGGATCACAGTCCTCAGTATCAAACTGACAACTTAATGGCATCAGCCCCACGCTGAATTGAGGCTTTGCTGGCAACAAATGGAGGTCAGACACATGCACGATATTAATCGAGGATAAAATCAAGAGCAATGATTAAGGAACAAGTTTTGTTACATATCTGTATGTCCAGATGATCTGAATTTGTGCACTAATTACCATTAGCTAATAAACATGTGTTAACCGTTAACCGAAAGTGTTAACCGTCTGAAATGTGTTTACTGGTCACATAATTGTCCCAACAAAATATCAAAACAATCAATTCTCTAAAAAAAAAGAGTATTTATCTCATTTTTCTCTCCCACAATCATTTTTTACTCTTCCAGGTAAACTGTATACATCACGATCTGACAAAGCCAACCCATCACCGTCCTTGAGACCCGCCTACTGCTCTATTATTGGCCTGCCTAGCTGTCTGTCATGTAGATGGAAGGGGTTCTAATAGTAGCCGATTAACCCCTGAGCTATTAGCCCCACAACTAACACTGGTACCAGGAGACTCGCACCAAGCACGGTATATATTGTTATTTTCTTCAGATTTAGTCACCCTAATAGCCATCCCTGTTACCATCTTGTTCACCAATCCATAACCATCAATATACCTCGCATCACTCCAGCTCATCTCCCAATAATTTCGCTGCAATTCCACAGCAAGCCGCGTGCCAGTCGTGGCAACCACCTACACTGAGACCCGAGGCTGCTGGCTCTCACGGCCAGCTCCCCTACTATCCTCCAGGGCTCCACGCAACTCTTCTTCACTCTCGCGGGCAGCATAGGGGAGCCGCCTTGTGACAGGGCGTCCCCCAGCCAGCAGTGGGAGCGGAGCGGAGTCCCGCAGAGCGAGACACTGCCCTTTGAGATTCTGTAGCTTGGCAGCTCAGCTTAGCCAGCAGTCTCGGGACCTGGGCCAGGTCGGCTGCAGCAATTGGGGGGCCACCCAGCGTGCGGCTCTAGCAAATTGTTGTGGAATCACGAAAAAATTATCAGGAGATGTGCTGAAGTAACGCAAGATACACAATCAACTGTGGATCAGTGAACAAGCACCGCTCATGCGAACTAGAAGGAGGCTAAAGGCTAGAAGCTAGTCAGCTAATAGCTAACTGACGTAAGAAGGAGGGCAGAGTTGAATAGGTGAAGGATGTTTCTTAAAGCAGAATATTGTATATGAATATGGCACATTATTGTGAAGTGCGGTGTAGTGACATGCACTTCCTGTCACGTCACCGCACTGCCCTATTTAAGGCAGAGGGCATCCATATTCCGGCCTCTTTGCCAGATGCCTACACCGGTGCCTATCGTGTGTCTAACTCTGCACCTAGTTCAATAAAACTGTGTTTGCCAACCATCATCTTGCCTCACCCTTCACCCAGGTATTTCCATATATAACATTTGGCGATCGAGGATTAACTCATGGAGGCGTGCATTACACCGCTTCATCCCTTTCTCAAGCTCCCAGGCAAACCACCAGTTTTATGGCCGCATTGGCTGGAGGCCTATCTGACATATATTATGGCGCTAGACCTCAGGAAGCTCGATGGGGTGAGAGCACGAGCACTTCTCGTTCATAACCTGGGTATCGAGGGCTGGAGGGTCCTGTGGACACTCAGCACGGCGGATTCATGTGAGGAAGTTGTAGAGCTGCTAGCTAACTGTTTCTTCACTCCAGACAATGTCACTGTTTGGAGAATTTGTTTCTGCCGGAGACGCCAGTGGATAGGTGAGCTTATCCGCCAGTATATCATTGACTTGAAGCAGCTAGCCAGCGAGTGTCATTTTGGACCACCTGAAGATGAAATGGTACATGACCAACTAGCAGAGCACACGTGTAATGCTGAGCTGTGTGCTAGGCTATTCGTGGCGCCTAAAGACTTAACATTTGCTAAAGCAATGAAACTATCTCTCCAGTGGGAGGCCGTTGATAAGCTAGCTGTGGAGCTAAATTGGCACTGCGGCGGATGATAAAAAATAAGCAGCGATGCTGTGGTTTTAAGTAGAGTTTATTATCATACCGCCGTCACGGGCTCCGCTCCCGGCGCCGTGCATGCGCGCCGGGAGCGAGCCCAGACGGCTCTCAGCAGAAGGAGGACACAATGTCTGTGTCCAGCAGCAGCAGTTGCAGAAGTGGGAATGAGAGTGAGAGAGTTTGCGTTGCAGAGTTGCAGCATATATACTCGACTACAACAATACATCAAAGGACATACCCCAGCAGTTGGTATGATCAAAGAGATAACAGAACAGGCATAAGACATTTGCATTTGAGAGACATATTGATCTCAGTCCCTAGGTCACAGTGAGGACAGGACGCATGAGCACAATGCATGAAAAGCAACATTAACATCACAGAAGTGAGCCAGACGAAACAAGTCTGCCTGTAGACATTAATACACATTTCACTGTTCTGTTATTTGCTCTAGCCGAGCGCTGTGTTTGACCAGTCTGTTTGTGGGGGTTACACCAAAGCACATCTACATATTGATCTCAGCCTCTAGGTCACAGTAAGGACAGAACGCATGAACACTATACATGAATGGCACATTACATCACAATACATGCATGGCACATTACATCTCAGTAGTGCAGCGGGAAAAACCTAGAGAAAAGAGCTGAGTGTCCTGTGTGTTGTGGGGGGGGTTGAATCAACCCGCCACACGGCACCAGCCACAGAAGAAGCCGGAGCCCGCTCGCCTCAGCTAATGTTGCGGACCCTGATAGTGAGGATAGCTCAGACGAATATTTTTGGGAAATCAATGCTGCCAGGCAAAGGTCTGCCCCGCAAAACTCCCATTGTAGGGGTTGTGGGTCCGCGACGCACCGCCATAAAGCTAAGAAGTGCCCGGGTAGAGGAAGACATAGCAGATATGGACGCTTGAATCACTATGCTAGGGTGTGCTGTCGCGCTCGACAGACACTGGGAGCGAACATTATGAAGGGCTAACCAACACCCTTGCTTTCAAGTTGATCAGTTCTTGCTCAGGGTCGGTACCCATGCCAATGAGCAACACCATGCTAGCCCCAGATGCCTCCGGAACTTGGCCACAGTTAGGTGGGGGGTCTGCAGCTACTACGGTGAACACTACAACATTTATAGAAGGGGACGGGGCCAGACTGACGAGCATGGAGTTACCACATGCTCAGCAGCAGCACATCGGGCTGAGTGAAATTCCACTTTGGGTTATGGACTTAGTTCGGGTTTGGGGTGAAGGACGTCCACGGCAAAGATGGGCCAAATGACAGCTGGCAAAACACTGAGGGTGTCTGTGCATAAGTGGCTAAGCTGAGCGCAGCTTACTTCAGGTTGTCCGACGGCTTGTCGAGGCATGCCATTCAGCTTCGGCATGTCTGGGAAGACGCTCCAGGTGGTGAGGCTGGACGGGAGTCGGTGATGGCGGTGTGTGATCCAGGCTCCGTCATCCAGAAGGTCAGCCATCGCCCCTGGGGTCTGCAGTCTCCAAGGGCGCGCCTGCTGAAGGGCTGCCCTGGACTCCCCCATGCAGGTTCCAACTTTTTTCCTCAAATGACGTTTATAGTTTTTGTGTTCTGATATATATTTTTTGTGTCATATGGGATTTTTTTGTGTGTTTTGTTTAGTTTAGGAGCATGCCGTGTAGTTTTAGTTTTATGTATGGACTTTTAGTTTATTGGGTGGCAGAATAATCCACCCCACTGTGTGGGCTACATGATAGTCCACCTGTCCTATTTTGTATGAATGTGTTAGGCCATTTTAGCATATTGTTTTTCGTTATTTTAGTGCGTGATTCGGGTCCCAAATTAGTGTGGGGGGGGGGGGGTCAATTGTGTGTGTGGTTTTGGACTTTACTAAAGGGGGGGAGAATATTGTATACGAATATGGCACATTATTGCGAAGTGCGGTGTGGTGACGTGCACTTGTCGTCACCGCAACGCACCGCCCTATTTAAGGCAGAGGGCATCCATATTCCGGCCTCTTTGCTGGATACCTACACCGGTGCCTACCGTGTGTCTGACTCTGCACCTAGTTCAATAAAGCCGTGTTCACCAGCCATCATCTTGCCTCATCCTTCATCCAGGTATTTCCATATATAGCACAAATGGCTTTAAATCAGAGCGTTTCAAGAAAGCCAGGAAAAATACAAAACAAATTTGCTTCAGTAATTGAAAAATGAAAGAAAATGTGAACAAAATATGTCACTGTGGCGGATGAAATAAGGGGTACCCAAGTGTGGAGGCACGGAATAAGTGCAGGCAGGACACGGCGAACTAAAGTTTAAAAGGGTGTTTTATTCATCCTCCATCACAGGACTCACTCCAGCGCTGTGTAAGCGCGCTGGAGCGAGCCCTCAGTCTCTAGTCAGCAAACAGACAATGCATGTGATCAAAAAGCAGTAAGAGAGATAGCAAGCGATATTCAGTTCACTTATATACCCAGCTAGACAATGCATGCATGGCACATTAGCATCACAGTACAGCAGGAATGCATGGGACATTTACATGAGAGTCACACATATCAATAGCAGGATTACTGGCGCCAGAATTCCTCTCTGCTCTGGAGCTGTAGGGCAAAAGAGGTTGCAAGGCACATCTACATATTGATATCAGTCCATACATCTCACTGTTCTGCTAATTGCTCCAGCTGAGCGCTCTGCTTGTCCCGAAGGCTGTGGGGGTCACCCACATCACAAACATTTCCTTAAGACGTGTGAGCTGTTAAAATGTGGAAAAAGTGCAGTCAGTGACCCCTTTAAATGCTGTGTAATCAGTGCAGTTTCTGTCCTCTAAAGCAGGGTATGCAAATGCTATGGGCTCCTTCAGCCACTAGGGGGCTACACATTCACCTTCAACATTTTTGGTGGGGAAAATTAAAATCACGTTCCTTTTCTTCCTGGTAAACTTTTAACTTTTTTTTAAACCAGCAACTTTTACCATAAATTTGCATTTTTTTGTAAATTTGCTATTTTTTCACATAAATTTGTTCCCTTTTGTAAATTTTGAACTTTTTTCTCAGATTTGAAATTTTTTTTCTTGTTAATTTGCAACTTTTTGTGAATTTGCAACATTCTATGCTAGTTAATTTTTTAAACTTTTATAATAGTTTGTTGCTATCCACTTTATTCCTAGGCCCCATGATGCCTTACGTGGATTATGGTAGCAACTTCCGGTACTAGTTTAGAACATCTGGTTGTCACTGAAACGGGACACTTTTCCTTATTAAACAACAACTTTGGCATCAGAAATGCGGGAACATGGCCTCTTGCACCTCAAAACAGTAATATAATCATACCACTTCCCACAACTATCGAGGGATGGAAAGATGACCTTAAAAAGTGGCCTCGTACAAAGTAGCTCCGTTAGTTAGCGCCACTGCGAAGATGCTAACGGTGTAAACAAATGACCCGTGCTGGCAAAATGAGTCACTTTGAGGACATTTTCAAAACTGATGTAACGTTATTTCCGTATTCTGTAGTGAAAGACCTTCAAAATGATATTTAATTTGTAGGTAGTGTGCAAAAACTGACGATTTGTTTATATTTTAGCTAGGTTGAAAACTCGCATTCAATCAGTGGGGAGTTATGTCTTCTGCAAAAACATAGGTTGTAGAAGCTGGGTTAATCATCTCAGACAGGATGCAGAGGGTAAACAGAGAAGGACAATAGGTATTGAGATGAGAGAGATTATGGTGAGGTAGCAGGAAGAAATAGTGGGGGGAGAAGGGTTGAATGTATTGTGATGCGAGATGTCATGCAGATGTGAAATGGGCGGTTGATATAAAAGGAGAGACCCTGGTGTATTGAGATATGCTTTTTCTGTGTATGACTGATGTGAGAGTGAATAAAGTCGTCTGCTGCATAAGTCTGCCTCCGTTATTTGCACTCTCCACACTGGTGACCCCTTGACGAATTATGGAACACGAGGCAAGAACCCCGGAGTCGGCCTGGACGGGAAGCCCCAGCAACGCGGCAAGCATCCCAGAGACGGCCCGGACGGGAACCCCCAGCAACGCGTGCGCTGTTTCGGTCAAACTACCGGACTTTTGGCTGCACAACCCGCGGTCTTGGTTCCACCACACCGAGGCTCAGTTCGCCCTCCGGGGAATAATGGCAGTCAGTAGCAGCTGCAACCGCCGGTGAAGAGAACAAGCTGCTCTACGTGACAGACTCGCGCTCAGGGAGACGGTTCCTCGTAGACACCGGCTCCCAAAAGAGCCTCATCCTGCCGTCCTATGCCGACCAGCTAGCGGGAGCTAGCGGCCCCCAGCTGGTAGCCGTAAAAGGCTCGGACATTAAGACTTTTGGTGAGAGAACACTGACTTTATCCCTACACGGTCGTATGTACGAGTGGACTTTTGTCATAGCGGCATTGAGTTTCCCAATCCTGGGAGCTGATTTTCTGTGCGCACACGGGTTGCTAGTTGATGTTGCTAAGAGACGCCTGGTTAATGCATTGTCTTTTGATTCTCTCCCCTGTACGGCTTGAGGGGCCGGGCCAATAACACAAGCCAACGTCACAGCTGCAGGCGGTAAGTTCCACACACTGCTCACTCAGTTCCCAGCACTCACAGTCCCAACGTTTTCAGCGGCCAGCACTAAACATGGGGTGGAACACTTTATCACCACCACTGGGCCACCCGTTTTCGCACGACCTCGGCGCCTGGACACAGTTAAACTGGCCATAGCATGTGAGGAGTTTGCCAACTTGGAAAGGTTGGGCATCATCAGGCGCTCAAACAGCCCATGGGCATCCCCGCTACACATGGTCCCTAAGGCCGAGGGATCGTGGCAACCGTGCAGAGATTTCCGCAGGTTGAATAACGCCACAGCGCACGACCGCTACCCGATTCCCCATATTCAGGATTTTTCTGTTCACCTCGCCGGGGCACGCATTTTTTCTAAAATAGACCTGGGCCGCAGTTACCACCAGGTCCCAGTGCACGCAGAGGACATACCCAAAACAGCAGTAATAACTCCGTTTGGCTTCTTTGAGTTTTTACGCATGCCCTTTGGATTAAAAGGCGCAGCACAGACATTCCAACGCATGATGGATGCGGTGTTGCGCGATCTGCCGTTTGTGTTTGTCTACCTGGATGATATCCTGGTGGCCAGTGCGTCCGAGGACTAACACGTAACCCACCTCAGGACGGTTTTCCAGAGGTTGGAGGAGCACGGGTTAATAATCAACCCGGCGAAATGCCAGTTCGGCGTGACGGGGATTGACTTTTTGGGGCACCGCGTCTCACCGGAGGGAGTGATACCCTTGCCCGACAAGGTGCGCGCCGTGGTGAATTTTCCCCGGCCTCAGATGGTCAGGGCGCTGCAAGAGTTTTTGGGGATGGTTAACTTTTATAATCGGTTTCTCCCCCGCACAGCTCAGCTCATGCAGTCATTGTACGCCGCGCTCAAGAAACGGAAACCAGCGGACAGCGTCGAATGGACTCTCTGAGGTTAAAACAGCCCTGGCAAACACCACACTGTTGGCGCACCCGGACCCGGCGGCCCGGATAGCGCTCACTACCGACACCTCGGACGTGGTCATAGGGGCCGTCGTGGAGCAACGCGTCGCCGGTTCTTGGCAGCCGCTTGCTTTTTTCAGCAGGGCTTTGCGCGACAGTGAGCGTAAATGCAGCGCGTTCGACAGAGAGTTGCTTGCTCTCCACCTGGCCATATGCCACTTCCAGTTCTGGCTGGAAGGGCGCCGCTTCACCGCGTTCGTGGACCACAAGCCGCTAACATTCGCGATGGCCAAGGTTTCGGAACCATGGTCGGGCCGGCAGCAGAGACAGCTGGCCGCGATCTCTGAGTTTACGACCAATATTCAGCATGTGTCGGGTAAACTGAATGTGGTGGCAGACTGCCTCTCGCGCGCAGTAGTGGCCCCGGTCTGCGTGGGGATAGATTATACAGCCATGACCGTAGAGCAGATTGGCGATGCGGACATGTGCGCGCTCCAGTCTGGACCAACAGGGTTAAGGCTGGAGAGCAGAGTACTGCAAGACGGCAGCCCCCCCCCCCTAATCTGTGACGTCTCCATGGGACGCCTGCGCCCGGTGGTCCCAGTTGCTTGGTGCGGCCAAGTGTTTGAGTCAGTTCACACTCTGGCGCACCCAGAAGTGCACGCGTCAGTCAAAATGGTGAGAGTGAAGTTCGTATGGCCAGGCCTGTACAAACAAGTGAAAGAGTGGGCGGCAGCCTGTGTAGTGTGCCAACGAGCCAAAGTACACAGACACACGAAGGCTCCTTTGAAGCCATTTTGCATACTGGCTAAGAGGTTCGACCATGTTCACGTGGACCTCGTGGGCCCCCTCCCGCCATCGTAGGGGTGCACACACCTTCTGACAGTGGTGGACCGCACTACACGCTGGCCAGAAGCAGTCCCACTGGCGGCAACCATGTCCACGGACATGGCGCGCGCTTTTTTGATGACATGGGTGGCACGTTTTGGCATCCCATCGGACATCACGTCCAATAGGGCCCACAGTTTGTTTCCGACCTCTTGTCCACGATGGCCCGTAGCCTGGGTGTTGCAATTCATCGCGCAACCGTGTACAACCCACAGGCCAATGGGTTATGCGAGCGTGTTCATAAGTCACTGAAAGCAGCGCTCAGGGTTTCGCTGACGGATGCAAATTGGGTAGACCGGTTGCCTTGGGTTTTATTGGGGTTGCGTTCCGCACCAAAAGAGGATTTGGAGGCTCCCCCGGCGGAGCTTGTTTTTTCTCAGCCACTGCGGCTCCCCGGGGAATTTTTGCCAGATAATCCCACGCCGGACAATTGTCCGTCTCAGCGTTTGCAACATAGCACAGACACAGGCACGCTGCCAGGCCCGGCCCACCACTGTTTTCCACGCGCTTTTGTGCCAAAAACTTTGAAGAACGCGGCGTTCGTGTTTGTCAGGCACGATGCCCACTGCCCCCCATTGCGCCCACCCTATGATGGCCCGTTCAGAGTGCTGGAAACAGGGGACAAACATTTTTTGTTAGACTTGGGGGGGTCGTAGGGAGAAAATATGTATAGACAGACTTAAGCCCACCTTTGTGGTGGCGGACGAGCAAGTGATGTTGGCTCGGGCCCCTCGGCGTGGAAGACCCCCACAGAGAGTTCCCCAAGTAAACGATTCATCAGAGCAGCCACACGGGCAAGTCAAAGGTCTCCCCCCCTTGACATTGCCCACCCACAGACAGACACACCCCCAGGAGCCCCCCACCAGCACAGCAGCGCCATGGAGGCGGAAAACCCCCGTTACAGCAGATATGGGAGGAGACTGAAGCCAAAAGGATGTGAGGACTGAAACTCGGTCTGAGATTCTGGGGGGGGCAGTGTAGAAGCTTGGTTAATCATCTCAGACTGGGTGCAGGGTAAACAGAGAAGGACAATAGGTATTGAGATGAGAGAGATTATGGTGAGGTAGCAGGAAGAAGTAGTGGGGGGAGAAGGGTTGAATGTATTGTGATGCGAGATGTCATGCAGATGTGAGATGGGCGGCTGATATAAAAGAAGAGACCCTGGTGTATTGAGATATGCTTTTTCTGTGTATGACTGATGTGAGAGTGAATAAAGTTGTCTGCTGCATAAGACTGCCTCCGTTATTTGCACTCTCCACAAGGTATTTTTAGAAAGTATGATTTCTAAGCTTTTCCATGATACCAGGCACTCATGGAGTTTTCCCGGGACTTGCCCTACCAAACAAAGAAAGAGTCATGATTTATGACTTAAATTAAATCACCCTTTATTGTCATTCAACCATACAACCAATCAAGTACAGTAGAACGAAATTGTGTTTCTCCTATCTACAGTGTTAATCACACACACCCCATATACAGAATCAGAGGGGCCGCTGCCATGCAAGGTGCCGCCACAGATTTCCCTCCTCCATTCCATTATTGCTGAGAACCAAGCTGGACGGCAGGAAGTTCCGCTTTTATATGGTCTTCGGCATCGATGGTCTTCGGTGTGGGGCGAATGCTCTACCAACTGAGCCACCACTCCGGCAACTTCTTGTTGCCTTTACTCATAATGCGCGGTGGGCATTGCAACCAGCACGTTTCCACCGCAATAAAGTCAGCTGCATTTTGTTAAAATATTGTAACGTCAGGGCCATTTTAAGGGGGACAGGGATTTCCCAGCATGCTTTGCCAGTTGAAAACGTTACTGTGTGTGTGTATTAAATGTGTTATTACTGAGTTATACTGCTGTGTCATTATAACTGTGTTATAATGACCCAGCAGTGTTTAGCAGGATTAGGGCAAGATGTATCATGTGTGTGTAACCATGATTGAAACGGAGGTCTGGGAGAATGACCTCCCCTCCTCTGTGTGCTCAGAAGTAGGTTGGGGGTTGGTGGTGTGTAAATAAAGCCTGTTCATCACAACCATCTTGCTCCTCTTTCTTTGTGTGAATCCCGCAAATGTCACACTGGTGTGGGGATGGAGCAAGATGAGGATTCAGGCGGAGGTCCAGCGGCCGGAGCGGTTCATCACTCGGCTGGGAACGGAGCGTAGAGCTGAGACGCCGGGCCCCGGAGTGGCTCGCCGCGATGGACGGTGCAGCGGACCCGACGGGCCGAGCAGAACAAACCAGCTCTGTTTCCCGCCCTTTTCAGGGCAGGATGGGTTGGCGATTCCAGAGCAATTAGGATCGACAATCGACCGGGAGATGAGCATCCCATCCATCCGGCAGTGGGCCAAGATTCCCCGCTACAACGGCGAGAACCTGTTGGATGACCACCTGGCCCAGGTCGAGTTGGCTGCCGCGCTGAACGACTGGTCATCGGAGGAAACCACCGTGCTGAGAGCGAGTGGGAGGAGGAGCTACGGCAGCGCGGGGGAGACAGCCGCGGCGACGCGAGGAAGGGGGGCTTCCGCTGCACAGAGCCAGGGTACTTCACACGGTACTGCCCCGCACGCAGCGCACGACAAACTGGCCCCTCGCCAACGTTAAATTAGAGCGAGGTGGCATGGACGGAGAAAAAGCCGCCTCCTGCAGATGCTTCCCCGGCGGTGACGTCACAGAGGCCTTCGGAGCGCAGCAGTAGCAGAGTGAGGACAAAGATGCGGCCATTTCCCAGGCGCGGCAAGGGCTGGACGCATGGATGCGGGCCAGCGGCCGCCTGGGACACCTGGCAGAGGTGGGAGTCGGCCGGAGCGGGCATGGGACTCCCGCTGCCAGAGGAGGAACTGTGCGTGGTCCTACAGAGGCTGTCAGATGTGTCCATCCGCCCGCTGGTGGCCAAACCCGAACCCTACCCCAACCAGATATTCCGACCGAGACTCAGATGGACACTGGATGGCCCGTGCATGCCGCCCCGGCACCGGGCTGACTCGCGTTGGATTTCTGAAAGTGGACTTTGAATTTTCTGGGGACAGAAACCAGTCCAGGGGAGGGCAGTGTAACGTCGGGGCCATTTTAAGGGGGGCAGGGATTTCCCAGCATGCTTTGCCAGTTGAAAACGTTACTGTGTGTGTGTATTAAATGTGTTATTACTGAGTTATACTGCTGTGTCATTATAACTGCGTTATAATGACCCAGCAGTGTTTAGCAGGATTAGGGCAAGATGTATCATGTGTGTGTAACCATGATTGAAACGGAGGTCTGGGAGAATGACCTCCCCTCCTCTCTGTGCTCAGAAGTAGGTTGGGGGTCGGTGGTGTGTAAATAAAGCCTGTTCATCACAACCATCTTGCTCCTCTTTCTTTGTGTGAATCCCGCAAACGTCACAATATGTTGGACATAATCAAATTTACCTTAGAGCAGACATACGCCACAACACCGTGCTTGGATGTCATCTGTCACCGTGTGTTGAGAAGGCTCCATTTATCTAATCTGGCACAGCCACGAACACCAGCAACAAGTACCAGAATTATGCTAAAACATTCAAAAATTACAAAAACTAGAAGAGCTGAAAATAGCTGCCACTTGAGTGCAAAACACGTATGTGGACTATACATTAAAATGAATTTGAAAAACTTTTAAGAATGCTATTTTAAATGCCCCTGCTACTCCACTCTTACTGACTGATTTAACGCTAGGTCAGCCGAAACCGGAAGCTCCGCCCATAATCGTTCCTACAGCGGCACTCCCAGGAATAAGGTGAATTCAGCTGAAAAATGTGACGTTTGTTTTTATTGGATGGGAGAGATTACTTTCGTTTTCCATTATAAAGGGTTTGAACTCTTCCCCATTAATATAATTTAGGGACCCCAAAAATCTAGAAACGGCCCTGCATATTTTAAATATCTTTGGGAGGTGTAGAACGGCACCGAAGGCGTTATATCACAAACGTTTTTATTTAGCCATGCAGGAAGAAAACAGGTGTACATATCAGCAGTCCTGGCTGTGTGTGTGTGCCACGTACGTGACGTGACGACGTGATGACATCATTCTACATCCCCCTTCTTTAGTATAGAACTTTGGTACAAATAGAACACTATTGACTCTTGGATTGGTATGAGAAAACATGTCACATTCCTGTGAGAGCGAGTATACTGTGACGAATAAACAACTAATAAAATAACTTTCAATGGCACCACATAACATACCTATCTTGAAAATAAACTAATGCCTGGCTTGCAAATAAAATAAATTCCCGTGACACAACATAACTGATCTAATTTGAAAATGAACTTATGCCTGGCTTGTAAATATGTCTATATTTCAACACGAAACTACAAAACATCAGCTTCAGTAAATGTCACAATCAGTCTGTATTGTACTTGGGATTTGGCTTCAGGAGTCTACCAAACCTGGAACGGGCCAGGGGGGTCTCGGTGACTTGTGGGAGCGATGGCTCTCCGAGGAGGCCAGGCGTGTGGTCAGTGTGCGCAGCAGGAAGCCTGGGAGGAGCGTGCACAGCGGCCTGCCTGGGGGAAGTGTGCACGGCATCATGCCTGGGAGGAGATGCGGGTAGACTGGGCACAGTCTCACTGCTGGTCTTCTGTGTTGGTGAGTCTGCTGGTGAGGCTGGATTTGGTTCTGGTTCTGTTGGTGGTGGTTCTGTGACTGGCAGTAGGTGTCGCCGGTTCCGGCGGTATTCTTTTCCTCCTGATTCCACCACATAAGACCGTGGCTCTGCTGCGATTCTTTTGATGATGCCAATTTTGTCATGTCCTTTCTCTGTTTGCAGGCGTACTACTTGGGAGCTTTGGAGCGGGGGAAGTGGCCGGCTGCCACGATTGTAGAATCCTTTTTGTGCTTGCCTCTTCTTTGACAGGTGGGTGTGGATCGACTCTGGATTCTTGGACATTGGCTTAAGCAGGTGCCTGCTGATGGGAATATTTGTGCGCGTCTCTCTGGACATCAGTCTTTGTGCAGGTGAGCCCAGCGTGCCGTCTCGTGGGACATTTCTGATGCTCAGAAGATTGAGGAACAGGTCAGTACCGTCTCTTTTGGATGTTTCCAACAGTCGTTTTGCACTCCGTACGGCTCTCTCTGCCAGTCCGTTTGCTTGATGATACTCAGGGCTGCTGGTGACATGAGTGAAATCCCAGCTTTTCGCAAAGTCTTGGAACATCTGACTAGTGAATTGTGTTCCACAGTCTGACAGCAGCTTGTGGGGGACTCCGTGGACTGAGAAGTGACGTTTCAGCTTGTTAATTACACATTGTGATGTGATTTTCTTGACAGGATCCAGTTCATACCATCCTGAATAGGAGTCTACCAGGACCAGGTAGTGCTGGCTGTTCCATTCGAACAGATCTGTTGCCACTATTGACCACGGGAGCTCTGGGACTGTGTGTGGTTGCATTGGCTCCTTTTGCTGATGTGGTTTAAGGGCATTGCAAATGCTGCATGACTGTACATAACTGTCAATGTCTCTCGTCATTGTGGTCCAATAGACTATGTTGCGTGCTCGCCGCTTGGTGGCTTCAGCACCGGGGTGTCCTTTATGGAGCAGCAGGAGATATTCTTTGTGCAGCGTTTGTGGAATTGTTGCTCTTGTACCTTTCATGATTATTCCATCTTCCACACAGAGCTCATCACGGAACGGGAAGAATTCTTTCACTGTGTCGGGTACTTTGCTCAACCTATCTGGCCATCCATGCTTGATGATGTTGCTCAGGGCCTGGAGTGCGGTGTCTTTCGCTGTATGTGTGCGGAGTTCTTCCTGACGACTGGATGAGATGTGCTGCACCGTCATTACCTCGAAGTCCTCACGTTCAGTGGCATGTGAGGCTATGGCGTTGCTCGGTGCACGGGACAACATGTCTGCCAAGTGCAATTCCTTTCCTTTCTTGTAAACTAGCGTGAGGTTGAACTTGTGCAGCTTCAGCATCATGCGTTGTAAACGCGCAGGCGCTGTGTGGAGAGGTTTCTTCAGGATGGAGACCAGGGGCTGATGGTCTGTCTCCACGATCACTGGTTTTCCGTATATGTAGTCATAGAATTTGAAACAGGTGAAAACGACAGCAAGCAGCTCTTTTTCAATTTGTGCATATTTTCTTTCTGTTTCAGTAAGAGTGCGAGAGGCATATGCGACAGGACTGCCATTCTGGAGACATGCACCACCAAGGCCATACTGCGAGGCGTCACATGTCAGAGTGACTGGTGTTTGTACGTCATAGTACCGGAGTACTGGAGGTGACGTCACACACTGTTTCAGAGTGTCAAATGCATTTTGTTGTTGTTCAGTCCAAGTCCATGCTGTGTCTTTATGCAAGAGCTGGTGGAGAGGTGCTGCAATGTTGCTGTGGTTTGGAATGAACTTGCCCAGGTAATTTATCGTACCCAGGAAGCGTTGTAGAGCAGCTTTGTCCTGGGGGGCCGGGATGTCAGTGATCGCTTGGATCTTTGCTGGATCGGGTTTCAACCCTTGTTCAGTGAAGACATGGCCCACGTAGCTGACTTCCTTTAGCTGGAATCTGCATTTTTGGGGGTTCAGCCTCAATTTCACGTTCCTTGCCCTGTTGAGCACTTTTTGAAGGTTCTCGTCGTGTTCTTTAAGAGTTCTTCCACCGATTATGATGTCATCAACAATTATTGCGCAAGGGAGGCCGGCAAATATTTGCTCCATGGATCTCTGGAAGACCTCAGACGCTGCATTGATACCATATGGCATTCTCAGGTATCGATATCGCCCAAATGGAGTGGCGAAAGTGGTGAGGAATGATGACGTTTGGTCCAGTTTGACCTGCCAAAAGGAGCTCTTGGCATCAAGCACAGAAAACACGGTTGCGCCTGCCATTTGTGCAGCAACTTCCTCGACTGTGCGCATGGGATGATGTGGGCGCATAATTGCTTCATTTAGGTCTCTTGGGTCGATGCACACACGGATCTTGTCAGTGTCCTTTTTGTGTGTCGCTACCATTGAGGATACCCATTCAGTGGGTTCTGAAATGGGTGTGATGACTCCTTGCTGCACCATGTTTTCCAGTTCTGCTTTCACTTTGTCCATCATGGCAACTGGAATGCGGCGAGGGGGCCGGATGACGGGTGTCACATTCTGGTCCAGTTTCATGTGATAGGTTACTGGGAGTGAACCTAGTTCGCCATTGAAAAGCTCAGCATAGTTATTAAACCACTTTTGAGAGGAGCTCGGTTCGGTCACGTTCACCTGGAAAACCTGGTCTTTCAGAGTCATCAGGTCCATCTTCATGCAGTCCGGGAGCCCTAGCAGTGGTTGCACTTTGCCGTTTACTACATGGAAACGCAGGTTGTAGGATCTTTGGTCACTGGTCTGGCACTTGAACAACACAGTCCCCTCAGTGTTTATCACCGTGCCTCCATAAGCGATGAGCCTGGCCTTGTTGTCTTTGTTTATTTTTTCTGCATTTCTCACATACCTGAATGCATCCAGGGAGATTACGTTACACTTTGCGCCAGTGTCTACTTTCAGTTTGAGTGTCTTGCCATTGAGTTTTACATTGCAGTGTAGTTCTTCTTTCACATCATCAGTAGACAGTGTGTTTATCTTATTTGCGGCTGGTGACAGCCCGTTGATGTCGAATGATTCAGAGTCCTCGCCGTCACTGTCGGAGTCTGCTTGGGCTATTTGGTTGACAGGTTTGTACTGCTTGTTTCTTGCTGCCGATCTGCAGTAGTTTTTGAAATGGTTGGGCTTTTTGCAGTAATTGCATTGCTTCCCATATGCTAGACAGAGTTCCTTCTTCGCTGGATGTTCATGTCCACAGTTGGTACAGCTTATGTTGTCTGATTTGGGACTGTAATGTTCTTTGTACTGCTTGTGGCGAACTGTTTTTTGCATTCTGCGGTCTTGGCGTATTGCATCCACATTTGTTGAACTACGTGGTGTTGTTGCTAGAGTTTTAGTATGTTGTTCTGTTTGTTCATTGATTTGGCATATTTTGATGGCTTTTAGTAGTGTTAAATCGCTCTCTCTCAGTAGTATCTTCCTCACGCTATCGAAGCTGATGCCAACAACTAGCCGGTCACGAATTAAGTCGTCATGCAATGCTCCAAAGTCACACGTTTTGGCCTTATTTCGGAGTGCGCTTACATAAGCCTCTATGGTCTCACCGGGTTTTTGGTTCCTTGTGTTGAATGCATGTCTCTCCATTGTGATGTTTGTCTGTGGACTGCAGAGGTATCTGAACTTTCTTTTTAGGCATTCTGGATCCTCCCGTGACTCTGCCGGACGGATCTCCTCCCCCTCGTTATTCCGTTGAGCTGGTGCATAGGTGAACGTGCGTTCCCTTTCAATAGCCTCGCTACCTGCCAAATTGAGGAGTATGTAGGCTTTGGTTCGGTCGGGCTTGTCGTTGTGGGCAGCCGCGATGAAAATGTCGTATTCTTGTTCAAACACTCGCCAGTTTTCTGCAATTTTGTCGTTGAACACAAGCGGGTCCGGACGGCGGAATCCATCAGCCATGCTAGCGTTAGCTGGGGGAGGCACACGTGTACCACTGAATACGCTTCTAACGTCTAACTAAATAATTAGTTGACTTACTGGGTCTATGTAGAGTTCGGCAGGAAAATTAGTTTCCGCTGCTTTACTTCT
The DNA here is from genome assembly GCA_020510985.1 of Pholidichthys leucotaenia. Classification (NCBI taxonomy): domain Eukaryota; kingdom Metazoa; phylum Chordata; class Actinopteri; order Cichliformes; family Pholidichthyidae; genus Pholidichthys; species Pholidichthys leucotaenia. The sequence goes on from CM035838.1 coordinate 402,656,983, forward strand.
GACACCATGTAGAACGGCACCGAAGGCGTTATATCACAAACGTTTTTATTTAGCCATGCAGGAAGAAAACAGGTGTACATATCAGCAGTCCTGGCTGTGTGTGTGTGCCACGTACGTGACGTGACGACGTGATGACATCATTCTACAGGAGGGAAGCCGCCTCGCCTCCTCCACTCCTCCGGTGGTGACTTCCGGAAGATGGCGATCCGGACCAGTTCGCTCTTCTAAACCCGCATTCTCCAGCCCCGAAACTTGGACAATAACTCATATTCAGACTGAAAACATTTTCAGAGCTGACAGCTTCAAAGCAAGTAAATTCAATTGGTGATTTTGAACGCAAGTTTCTGTCACAGGAAACTAATCAAATCCGACTAATATGTCCGGCGGGAAAACGAACGCTAAGCTAACAACAGCTACTACTGACCATGACTACACCCCGATGGAAACCTCTGTTAGTAGCGGTCCTGGTAAGAGAAAAAGTTCTCCCGTCACTCCAACTAAGTCCTCTGCTCCGCCACTTTCAAAGATGAAAACCGCCCAAGAGCAATCTTACGACAACTTGGTAGATGCTATCACAAAACTAACCACCAAAGTTGATGATTTTGGAGCGCAGTTAAGGGAGACCGCCACAATGGTAGCCAGCATCACCCGTCTTGTTGAAATTAATACTGCTGACATCAAAAATTGCCAGACCAAACTACAGAGCTTTGAGAGAGACATCCCCAAGCTTATACAAGAAAACGAAGAGCTAAAGGAAAGGATTACTGAGCTGGAGAGGTACAAGAGGCGCTGGAACCTTAAAATACACGGGATCAAAGAAAAGGATAACGAAATGATCCGTGAGGAGGTAATCCACATTCTGTCAGAAATTGCACCGCAGTGGGCAACGACCATGGGCACTATTGTTGATAATGTCCACCGCCTGGGAAAACGTGAAAATGGGAGAAACCGCCAGGTTATTCTTCAGTTTGTCATGAGATACCACTGTGAAGAAATTTGGAGGCTGACCAAAAACTCCAAATTCTGCAGAGTAGCCGGGATCCGATTCAAGCAAGATTTCTGTAAAGCCGACAGGGATGCCCGCGCAGCAGCATGGCCACAGATGGAGCAAGCCCGTGCAGCTGGGAAAAACGTCTGGTACAAAGGCCATGTGGGATACATCGATGGTAGAAGAGTCAGCATCTAAGGGTCTGGTTCACAACTATGGCTGAACAAGCATTTTGACTCTTTAATGTTCTGTACATGTTGCTAAGCTACTTCAATGTTTACTTTATAGGGAGTCATTTCATAGTCCCCTTTTGAAGTACGCTGTGTTCCTGGCAGCTGTCATTTGGATATGTTTACATGCTACTTTTACTCAGGTTCCTGAATCCTTTTTTTTTGAAGGGTAGATTTATAAGGCAGCTCCTTTTCAATGCCATTTTGATAATTTGCATTACATATTTTCGATAATTTTATAGATTTGGTTTTTGGATTCTGTCATAACAAGCGTGCAGCTTGGGGGAAAAGGAGGAAGGGAAAGGGGAAAGAAAAGGGAAAAAAGGAAAAGAAGGAGAAGGAAAAAAGAGGAAGAAAAAGGAAAAAAGGGAAGGAAAAAAAAAAGGGGAAAAAAGTTATGAGTTAAAACATATATTTAGCAATTTAATCAGGGGCTTTCTTCAAGTGTACTTGGTCCAAAGTAACAACCTAAACCGTTTATCTACTTGTTATTTTTATTTTATTATTATTTTAATTTTTTCCTTATTCTTTTTTATCCTTTATGTCTTTTATTACAACCTTTTCTTTTGCATCACTTAATGCTAGGGGTTTACGAGACTCTATAAAAAGAAAGGCTACATTTCTATTCCTTAAAAATGAAAAAGCACATTGTTATCTTATTCAGGAGACTCACAGCAACAATACAGATGAAAAAATGTGGACAAATCAATGGGGAGAAAAAATATACTATAGTCATGGCACAAATAGATCAGCAGGGGTCGCCATACTCCTAAATAACTTTCCTGGGAAAGTAGTTGCAACCAAAAGAGATGTCACAGGACACTGGATTATTTGCGTTTTTGAAATACACAAACAATTCTTGATTCTTGTTAACATTTATGGATTTATTAACCGCAGTCAGAACAAACAATTAATTACAGACGTGACTAACATATTGAAGGAATTATCCCAAATATATATCAATCCTGTTTTTGTGTTGGGTGGCGACTACAATATGGTTATGGATGAATGGCTTGATAGGCAACCTTCAAGATTTCCTAATCATCAGTATAATACCACTTTACTAGACTTCTGTAACACATTTCAGCTTAGTGACATATGGCGTGCGTTAAATCCAGATACTCAAACCTTTACTTGGTTTAAACCTGATGGCACCATTAAATCGCGATTAGACTACTGGCTTATTTCTGAATTCCAACCTAATATAGACATAAATACCTCAATTTCTGCAGCTCCGCTTACAGATCATTGTATGATCAAGTTAACCATAACTCCCACTAGTGCAGTCAGAAGAAATAAAGGCTACTGGAAATTTAATTCAAATCTTCTAAAACATGACCCTTTCTGTCAGGATGTTAAAAGGACAATCGACAGTATAACTAAAGATACATTATTGTCAACTTACAGGGAGAAATGGGAATTTCTTAAATTTAAAATCCGTCAGATCTCCATTTCATACAGCAAAGTCATAAGCCGAGCCAATAAACAAAAAGAAATGGATATTGTAAAAGAGATCCATTTAATATGCAACAAACATTCCTTATGTGAAGAGGACAAACAAAAACTGATTTTATTGCACTCTTCCCTAGATAACATCTATATTAATAAAGCCAAAGGAGCATATATTAGGTCAAGAGCGAAATGGATAGAGGAGGGAGAGAGAAGCTCAGCATACTTCTGTAGGCTTGAGAAAAGAAGACAAGAACGAAATGCCATTAAGTCTCTTATAATTGATGGTAAAGAATGTACTGATTCTGTGAGGATCTCTAAAGAAATATTTAAATTTTACAGTGAATTATACTCCTCCTCTTACTCGCATACTAATGCAGAGGGTTTCTTTGAATCCATTTCAGGACGGATACCGAAAATTGATGAATATTTTAGAAAATCATGTGACGCAGAGATCCAAATGGAGGAAGTTGAGAAAGCTTTAAAATCCTTAGCTCTAGACAAATCACCTGGCTCAGACGGCTTGACAGCCAATTTTTACAGGCACTTCTGGATTAACCTAAAAGACTTATTTTTTAATATGTTAAAGGAAATCCGTGCTACATCAGTTTTACCAAATACTATGAAACAAGGAGTCATCACATTAATTCCCAAACCTGGCAAGGACCCAAAATTGATTGATAATCTCAGACCAATTACTTTACTTAATAATGATTACAAAATTTTAACACATATTTATGCCAACAGACTCAAAACTGGCATCACTGATCTTATCTCAGAGACACAATCAGGTTTTATTAAAGGGCGCTCAATACACAACAATATACGCCTGGTATACGCCATGGACTTACTTGACTATAGGGACCTAATTGACGAGGGGTTTATTTTATTTTTGGATTTTTTTAAAGCTTTTGATATGATTGAACACAAATTTATGTTTAGGACCTTAGAGCTTTTTGGTTTTGGGGAGCACTTTTTAGACTTTATAAAACTAATTTACACGGATACCAACAGCTCAGTTCTATTACCACATGGTACCTCCCCTAGATTTTCAATAGGCAAAGGAATAAAACAAGGCTGCCCGATTTCGCCTCTGTTGTTCATTGCAGCAGCTGAAATGCTCTCAATTTTTATAAAAAACTCTGACTTTGATAAATTAACAGTATTTGGAAGACAACTAACAATCAGCCAACTGGCTGACGACACAGCCATATTCATGCACAACTCTGATCAAGTCCCTAAAATTCTTAATTATATAGATGTTTTCTCTAAAGCCTCTGGGCTTAAACTGAATCTAGGTAAATGTGAATTATTACCTATTCATGATTGCAGTCTATCAGCCATTCATACCATTCCCGTCAAACAAACAGTGAAATATTTGGGCATGCATATCACTAAAGATGTTGATCAATTAGTCAAGCTCAATATATGGAATTGCTTGGAGAAATCAAAAACTTATCTCAACTCCTGGTCTCAAAGAGATATTTCCATCATAGGAAGAACATTTCTGACAAAAATGGAATGCATCTCCCGATTTATTTATCCAGCCCATTCATTGCCAATGCCCAAAGATGCCGTTAAAGCCATCAACCAAACCATTTTCAATTATATCTGGAAAGGGAAAACACATTATATTAAAAAAGGTACCATGATTCAAGAATATGAGGAAGGTGGTGTTAAAGCAATAGACTTTGAATGCATTAATGGCACCATCAAAATTAACTGGCTGAGACAATTTATTAAACAACCCAAACATTTCTGGTTTCATATTCCCAATGAAATTTTTGCTAAATTTGGGGGCATTGAATTCTTGCTCAGATGTGACTATGACCCAAAAAAGCTCCCCTATAAACTCTCCTCATTTCATCAACAGGTCTTACTATATTGGAGATTGATTTATAAACATAATTTTAGCCCTCATATGACCCCTCTGTGGAATTGTAGATATGTACTATATAAACACAAATCAATATTCCTACAAAACTGGCAAAATAAGGGCATTTGGTCTGTACTACACTTATTAGACGGCACAGGGAATGTTTTAACTTTTGAGAACTTCTGTGCTAAATATAACATAAATGATAAACGAGAATATAACCAAGTAATGGAGGCAATACCTCAGACAGTTATACTAATGGCCTCAACTTTAAATAGATTTGGCTCTTGCCCAAACCTCCCTTTGCTTTTGGTGAATGGTTTCCGCCTAGATGACTCAAAATTAAACAATTTAACGATTAGGAAAATATTTAATAAAGAAATCTTCCCAGCAACAGTTTCTAGAGCTGCTATTCTTAATTTTTTCTCCAAAAAAGAAGCTCAAATTCTAAGATCTAAATTCTTTAAATTTCCTATTTCACCGAAAGCAAAAGAGATCCACTATAAAGTTTTAAATGGAATTTATCCTTCTGCTGAGTTTCTAAGTAAACGCTTTGGCTTTGAGAACAATAACTGTTCCTTTTGTAATGAACATATAGAAAGTACAGATCACATTTTCTTTTACTGTATGTACACCATTGCGTTTTGGGATGATTTTCATCACTGGTTATCTAAACATGTACCAACCCCTGTTTTTAACTGTCAGAATATTTTGTATGGCTTTATTATTAAGAACTCATTGCATGATATGTCTATTAACACCCTCGTAATCTTGGGAAAATTTTATGTACACAAAAATAGATTTTTAAAATGCAAGCCAAATTTTAATGTATTTCATAAAGAACTCTGCCTTTTTTTCTCATCACTGAAACACATGAAGAAGCGGAATGCTGTGAAACTCCACTGTTTGGTCGATGATCGGAAACTCATGGAAAACCCCTAGAACTCTGGACACTCTGGACTGAAAAGAACCCCCCGTTTCTCTTTTTGTCTACTTTTATTATGCTTTTAGTTACTTTATCTTATTATTATTTACTATTCTTATTACTTTATCTTATCCTTCTTACCTCTTGTAAGACTGTTAAAAAAAGTTAAAATAAAAATAAAAAAAAAAAAAAAAAAACTCCTCCGGTGGTGTCTCCCTCTAAGTCCGCCGTGCAGAAACCACATCCTCCTCCGCCCGCTGTCATTCGTCCAGGAGGAGCCAGCCGGTGCGATCGTGGCGCTGGCGGAGTGGAGCACCGAGAGCCGCATGTAAATGAACACCTCCACCTCCGCTGTTGTCACCTGAGGATCGTGAGGGGCTGACCGACCGTCCCGGCTCGTCTCCCCTCCTGGCTTGAGCGAAGAAGATAAGGCGGGTAGAGCGGCTCTACTCCGGAGCGGACGCTGATCGCTTCCTTGTGGCTCTGCTGTTTCTCCACAACACGGTGAGTGCTGCTCCAGTTTGGAGGTTGTTCAGTCCAGCGGCGGATTTATGTGTAGGATCTGTGGTGAAGGTGATAGATCCAGCGGGGCATGCAGATGCGGTGACAGGGGGATCGATGAGAGCTACTTCCTTTACACGTGGAAGACTTGCGGAAGACTGGCGAATAAATGTAATTAATGTAAAAACAAAGGTTGCCACATAAAACACTCTCTTTACAGCTTTATATTGAAACCTTTGTGTAAAGATAAAACTATTCACTCAACACCTGTCAGCATGCTGTGGGAGACCCAGGTCAGATAGGGCACGTAAGATCAATTAAACCATCTGTAATTAATGATCCACATGACAATCTTTATCCAGACTCAGCCATCATCATCATCATCATTACCATCACCATTACGCATGCCCGTGCCTCTGCATGAATGATAGCAGAGGGAGAGCTACTGGGAGCAAGCAGAGCGTGAGTGAGAAAGAGATGATGTGTCAGTCCTTGAACCTCAGACCTCCCTCAGCAGCCCGAGGGGACCTGGTCTTCCCTCCTGCTGCACATCCAGCTGTCTCATCCTGCTTCATCCATCCTCCCCGGAGGTGCATTCACCTCTAGGGTCAGTTGTGCCACTCGGAATTAATGTTCTGTTGGAGACTGGACTCTTTCCCATTCTCAAGTTTCTTTTTTTCCCCTCTCCTATTACAATTCCATACAGCACAGTGGATGCATGTTTCCACGGGGATGTTATGATTAGATACGCTGTTCTTCTTATCTGACAGTGGGAACCTGAGTCTCCCACACAAGGAAATCAAACTTAAGCTCTTAACGCCCCATGAGAAATTTCCGTGGGCTCGCTCGGCTTCAGCAGCAACTCCTCTGCTTTCAGACCTCCCTGTGGTCAACACATCTCAGCAGCATGAGTGCCAGGACGACGGAGCCTATTTGAACTGGGCCCTCCTACCTTGGATGTCGAGCGTGAGTGGGATAGCTGCAGAGAAATGTGTGCAGTCCAGTTACTGCAAGCCATTTTGAACCCCACCTTAGCTCCTTTTTCAGTAGTTTCTAAAATAATGTGGATTTTTTTTTTTCTGTTCCATTCTCTGCCTCAGCAGTGGGACATGCCTAGGGGTGGGTGATATAGCCCAGAAATGATATCACGATATTTCTGTGAATTTTCACAATAACGATATTCTTCACAATATCACAGAATACAGTTCGGTCTTTTAAATTAATAAAGTACAGTTTCACAGACCAGCATTAATTATGTTCAACATATTCAGTAAAAACAAAAACTCTTATTTCTCCAGTTTATAAAAAGCAGTTTAGAATGTGTTTCAAACTTCTTTTTTTTCTGTATCAAATATTACCAGAAAGTATTATAAACCACCACATCTTAAGTGCACTGAGGGGTGGACTGGGACAAAAATTCAGGCCGGGAATTTGACTTCATCCTAGGCCAGCCTGTTGTTGGAAACAGAAACCATCACAGTTTTAGTAGGCCAACATTTTAAAATAACAGGTATGAAACTATAAATGTAATTATAACCTTCAGCTGGGAGGAAAATTATAAATTTGGATTGTAATAGTCAACTGCTCTATTGATTATTAAAACAACTGATTGGCTAATCTTAATTTTAATCTGGTGCTGCTTCTGATTTCTTCACCTTTTCCAAATAAAAACACAAGGTAAGAGGCTTTAGGTAAAAAGTTACACTTCTGCATGAAAAAGGTCACAAATTGGTCACCAAAATGTTAAAAATTAAAAAAAATGTACCTTTATGAAAAGATGTTTAAAAAATGAGAAAATAAAACAAATTTAAGAGAGAACGGTAACAAGCAGGTGAGAGTAAAGTTGGTACTGCAGACTACATATAGCCCATAGTTTTTGAAAATTAGGAAGGATTTTCTTAAAACATCTGAATAGTCCTGAAAACATTGTCTTATGAATATAAGAGCAATTTAGCTCTGGTTAATGCAGCCTACTTATTACATTTAAAAATGTAAACCCTAAACTACAGTATGAGCAGCTACAGCAGGATAATATAACCACAGACATCTTTCACCACATTACTTCTGTCTTTATCTCATTTCTGTGTTCTGGGGCATGAGGGGATTTTGGTCATTTTAATGTATTAAATTAATTTAGTATGTTATTTCATCGGGTCAGGAAGAGGGTCTAAATGCGGTTATTTAAAAGTATTATTTCATCATTTGGCCTACCTGTCTGCCGTTTGTACCAAACTACTTGACAATTCTGCAGGTAAATGAGTGCTTTATCAAACCTCCCGTCTCTCTCTCTCTTTCTCTCAGTTTACCCGCATTAGAAATCTCCATTGCACAGACAACTCCTGCGGCTGTTAATGGATTTTTTTTTTTCTTTCGGTTGGTTGAATAAATCAAGCTGGAGCAGCCACAAGGGAACGAAAATAAGCCTCTGGAAATTTCGGACATCAGCAACACCGCTTCAGGGTGAAGTAAAACTTTTCACTGAAACCGTGTTATTGACGTCCGGAAAAAAATGCGGGCAGATTATCTGCATCACTGCACTGTTTTCTTAAAGAAGGCAGCAGTCTGAAACAGCCTTAAAACTAGATTACTTCCTCACAACTAGACGCAAACATTCCAAGCACAGAGCACCACTTCTCGCGCAGTGTTTTTTTGTTGTTGTTTCTGTGGTAATGTGTAACTTCCGTTAGCAGTGTAACGGCCCCCAAATATCACGATATTCATTTTTACACCGGTATCAAAAATTATACCGGTATTATCGTGAACGATAAGATAAGATAAACTTTATTGTCCCTCAACGGGAAATTTGTCTTGGGCTTGTCACCCGTGCTGCAACCACACAATCCACACATACACAATGGATATAGTACATAATAAATGAAATAAAACCCAATAAATAATACAAGTACCTACATACATAAATATATAACAGCAGTCATTAAGATACGATATGGCACACCCCTAGACATGCGTGAGACACCTCAAGTGGGAGGCATCCTAATCAGATGCCCAAACCACCTCAGCTGGCTCCTTTCAATGTGGAGGAGCAGCGGTTCTACTCTGAGCCTCTCCCGGATGACTGAGCTCCTCACCCTATCTCTGAGGTGAGTCCAGCAATCCTATGGAGAAAGCTCATTTCAGCTACTTGTATCTGCAATCTCATTCTTTCGGTCATTACCCAAAGCTCATGACCATAGGTGAGGGTAGGAATGTAGACTGACCGGTAAAAGTTGACAGCTTTGCTTTGGAGCTCAGCTCCCTCTTCACCACAACAGACCGGTACAATGTCCGCATCTACCTCAGCAACCATGACTGCTGCTCTCCCCAGACTTATTTTCCTCTGACTCTAGAATCTCTAGAATCCACGTTCCTGTCAATGCATGATCATTTTTGCAATACAAGATAGACTAAAGTGTAGTTTCTCTGGTAACTTGGGGTTGCCTGCTTACAGTTAATGGATTAAGATTAATTTGGGTTTCTCATGCCACATGAGAAATGATGGATCCATCCATGATGTCCTTCCTACGCCAATTCTTAAAGTCTCAGCACTTTGTCTTGCTGCACGGCAACATCAGCGGCTGCTGGATATATGTGTTGACTGCGATAACCTTTTTCCTCATAAATATCTGTCAGAGCTACACCACTGCCCGCTATGAAGCATGCTGGAACATCAAATAATCCGACATGCTGCTGCTGCTGCTGCTGCTGCCACTGGAGAGACAGAGGCCCCCTGTCCTCGGCTGTTATCTAGAAATATTGAGGCTTTCGACGAGCACTTAAGGATATTTAGTGCAGCATTTCTCAGAAAGCTTGGAAGTGATCCAAGTGATGTTCTCAGAATGCACAAATTGGCCTTAATCGAACATTGTCTTCACTCAGCTGTCTTCAGGAACGCTCGCTTCTGCTGACTCTGTTAGAAGTGAAGTTGTTTTACACTTTTATTTTGATATAAAACTTCACTGACTGCAGAGACCAACACAGTAAACCAAAATACCTGCAACCACAAGGAAATCGGTTGGCTCTCTCTTCCAGGTGCTTTATGAGGAGAATGAATCTGTACACCAGGGCCACTACTGTCACTGTGTACTGCGCAGAAGATTGAGTAATAAAGGGCTGTTGTTTATCCCTGTTATGGATGTTTGGATGACCAGTATCTTATGTCTTCCTCTTCTAATGTGAAAGACACTCTTATGGGCACTACAGTAATTTAGTGCAAATTAGCATTCACACCTTGAGACATTTGCTCCCTTCCTAGTCCTTCAAATTCAAGAACCAGCACCAAGGCTTGTGAAGATTAATTCAGTTAGCGCAAAAATCAAGTCTCTCATGCTCATTATCATCCTCAGCTGCCTCCTCCTCTACCTTGCACTTGCTCTCCCGTCTGCGTGTCTTTTGCTTCTGCCGCTGAGTCCCAGCAAAAGTAGATGAAATATTCACCAAGAAAGCTGTTGTTTCCCTCAGGGTTACCCACTCCTCTTTCCAAAAGCCTCTCCTCCCCCTCTTCCTTCTCTTCCTGCTAATATAACACTCATTCCATCCCATCCAGGCCCCACTGCAATCCCTCCGATGGTCTCGTTGATATATCCCTTGCTAAAATATGCATGGATTATGTGAATTATGTTGTGTAGCTTTTCATCTGCATTGTCTTCTTTACTTCAGATTCTTCTGTTTTCTTAAAAAAAGATTTGCAATTTCTTTCCTTTGAGATCCTATATTTAGCAGTTGTGTTTATCTTCTCTCTTTCATCGCTCCCTTTGAAATGCGCAAAAAGTCTCTAAGGAGGAGGAAAAGGAACTTGCAGTAGAATCAAAATGCAAATGAAAACCATTGGTTTCAATTGACAGACCAGAGGACAGCCGAGAGCAGAGAGGGAGCCTTGTACAGAGATTGTAGAAGTTCCTCTGGAGATTATGCAAGTGCCAGACATCAGACGTATCTTAAAAGGAGCATAAGGAGCCGCTCTTCAAATGCTGAAATGCTGGCTACCGCCGGTGATCCATATTGACCAGTTTTCCCCAGGTCTTTTTACTTCACATGTTCCACAAGTATGACATGGAGGGCATAAAAAAGTAAAATGATTTATGTACAGTGGTGTGAAAAAGTGTTTGCCCCCTTCCTGATTTCTAATTTTTTGGTATGTTTGTCACACTTAAATGTTTCAGATCATCAAACAAATTTAAATATTAGACAAAGATAACGCAAGTAAACACAAAATGAAGTTTTTAAATGAAGGTGTTTATTATTAAGGGGGAAAAAAATCCAAACCTACATGGCTCTGTGTGAAAAACTGATTGCCCCCTAAACCTAATAACTGGTTGGGCCACCCTTAGCAGCAACAATTGCAATCAAGCATTTGCGATAACTGGCAATGAGTCTTTTTCAGTGCTGTGGAGGAATTTTGGCCCACTCATTTTTTTTTATTTTTTTTTTTTTTTTTTTGTTACTTATTTGTACCCGTAGGTAGATTTGGTTTGCAGTCTGGTGACAAGCCACCAGCTGCTGGTCGCTGCGTGCGCGAGCGCCCTAAACCTACATGTTTTTGGTATGCGGGAGGAAACCGGAGAAATCCCGGAGTAAACCCACGCAACACGGGGAGAACATGCAAACTCCACACAGCTCACTGTTGGTCGGGGGCTGGGATCGAACCCACGACCTCATGATCCCCGCGATCCCCCGGCCGAGGGTAAAACTGTGCTGCCACAGTGCTAAACCACTGCGCCACCGTGCAGCCCAATTTTTGCAGAATTGTTGTAATTCAGCCACATTGGAGGGTTTTCAAGCATGAACCGCCTTTTTAAGGTCATGCCACAGCATCCCAATCAGATTCAGGTCAGGACTTTGACTAGGTCACTCCAAAGTCTTCATTTTGTTTTTCTTAAGCCATTCAGAGGTGGACTTGCTGGTGTGTTTCGGATCATTGTCCTGCTGCAGAATCCAAGTGCGCTTCAACTTGAGGTCGCGAACAGATAGCTGGACATTCTCCTTCAGGATTTTTTGGTAGACAGCAGAATTCATGGTTCCATTTACCACAGCAAGTCTTCCAGGTCCTGAAGCAGCAAAACAGCCCCAGACCATCACACTACTACCACCATATTTTACTGTTGGTATGATGTTCCTTTTCTGAAATGCTGTGTTACTTTTACGTCGGATGTAATGGGACACACACCTTCCAAAAAGTTCAACTTTTGTCTCTTCAGTCCACAGAGTATTTTCCTAAAAGTCTTGGGGATCATAAAGATGTTTTCTGGCAAAACTGAGACCAACCTTTATGTCCTTTTTGCTCAGCAGTGGTTTTCATCTTGGAACTCTGCCATGTAGGCCATTTTTGCCCAGTCTCTTTCTTATGGTGGAGTCATAAACACTGGCCTTAACTGAGGCAAGTGAGGCCTGCAGTTCTTTGGATGTTGTTGTGGGGTCTTTTGTGACCTCTTGGATGAGTCATCACTGTGCTGTTGGAGTAATTTTGGTCGGCCGGCCACTCCTGGGAAGGTTCACCACTGTTCCGTGTTTTTGCCATTTGTGGATAATGGCTCTCACTGTGTTTCACTGTAGTCCCAAAGCTTTAGAAATGGCTGTATCACCTTTTCCAGACTGATAGAGCTCAATTACTTTGTTTCTCATTTATTCCTGAATTTCTTTGGATTGCAGCATGATGTCTAGCATTTGAGGATCTTTTGGTCTACTTCATGTTGTCAGGCAGGTCCTGTTTAAGTGATCTCTTAATTGAGAACAGGTGTGGCAGTAATCAGGCCTGGGTGTGGCTAGAGAAATTCAACTCAGCTTTTTAAAGATTTGATAAACCACAGTTAATCTATGTTTTAACAGGGGAAATCACTTTTTCACACAGGGCCATGTAGGTTTGGATTTTTTTTCTCCCTTAATAACAAACACCTTCATTTGAAAACTGCATTTTGTGGTTACTCGTATTATCTTTGTCTAATATTTATTTTTGTTTGATGATCTGAAACATTTATGTGACAAACATACAAAAAATGAGAAATCAGGAAGGGGGCAAACACTTTTTGACACCACTGTAATTCAGTGTACACATAATAATGAAAAATCAGTGTAGGAACGCTTATACCTTCTGTTGCTTTGATTTGTATAAATTATCTTTATTTAATGATCCAATAAGTTAGAATCCAATTAAATTTTCTCTGCTTTTGCTTAATGTATTGATTTTTAGGCTCAGTCTCACAGACCTGCAACTGAATACATCTGTGTGCATGCAGGGGTAGAAAAAAATGTATAGTCCAGTGTGTATATGCTGGGAATGAAATTGGTCCGTGGACAAACATAGTGCCAAGAAAAAGTATGTGAAGCCTTTGGTATTTGCTGGTTTTTGGCATTAATTGGTCATAAAATGTGGTCCGATCTACATCTACGTCCCAACTATAGACAGACACAATGTGCTTAACCCAATACCACACAAGCAATTATAATATTTCATGTTGGACACCTCTTTTAAACATTCACAGTACCGCTGGAAAAAGTAAGTGAACCCTTGGATTTAATAACTGGTCAAATCTGTTTTGGCAGCAATAACCTCCAACAGACACTTCTGGTAGCTGCTGATCAGACCTGCTCAACATTCAGGAGGAATTTTGTACCATTCTTCCTTACAGAACTGCTTCAGCTCAGCCATATTATTGGGATGTCTGGTGTGAACGGCTCTCTTGAGGTCATTTCACCGCATCTCTATTGGATTCAGGTCTGGATGGCTGCAGTGCTACATCACTACCCAACGACCTCAACTCTTTTTTACAAGATTTGAGAAGGACAATAGCGTTAAGATGAAAACTGTTATTTACTCACTTTATTTGGGTGAATCAACCCTCTCCTTTAGTAGAGAGAAGGTGGTGAGTGCTCTTAAACAGACTAAACTCAACACTGCCTCAGGACCTGATAACAACTGTGGATGGACCCTGAGACACCGTGCTGAACAGCTCGGGAGTGTGTTCCATTGTTTGTTCAAATTTCTATTGACTGCAGCACAGCGCCCCAGAAGTGGAAACATTCAATCATCATCCATACCGAAGAAGGGCCCCACAAAGCTTCTGAATGATCTGAGGCCTGTAGCTCTCACCTCACTGGTGATGAAGGCTTTGAAGAGGATTGTTAAAAGCCACATCACCAGGATTGTTGATCCACTGAAGGACCCATTACAATTTGCATACAGGGCTGGCAGGGGAGTGGATGGTGCGAAAATATTTATTCTTGACACCACTCACAAACACCTTGAGTCCCCAAATACCATTGCCAGGCTCCCGTTTGTGGACTTTTCTTCTGCGTTTAACACCATGCAGTCGCACATCCTTGCTGAGAAACTAACAGCCACCTTCCACCTGGATCATCAGCTTATATTATGGATTATTGATTTTCTCACCAATCAGTCACAGAGGATGTTTGTCAACAACTCTTACTCAGATGTCCTCTACACTTCCACTGGCTCTCCACAAGGCCGTGTCTTATCACCCTTGCTTTACATCCTAAACACTGATGACTGTAGGTCCACCCAGCCTAAATGCAGTGTTTCCTCTGGCTTAAAGACCTTGGCGGGGGGGGGGGGGGGGGGGGGGGGATTAAACATACCGGAATATGTTAATTTTATACTATTTATTTCTTTTTAAAATTTTACACAGTAACGTTGCATGTGGAACTTACCATCTGAAGTATTGTACAACCGAGGCTTGAATATTGGGCCAGTTGGTCCCACCCAGACATCCTGTGTTTAGACTTTTTAGTGGTGTCATCCTTCTCCCCTTCCTCTGCCTGAACACTCGTCTCTCCTTGGCTCCTCTCTTCTGTCTCATCTTTCCCTCTCTGAGCTTTGTCTAATTCAGGTTCTCTCTCTGTCTATGGTGGTATACAAACAGGTTAGAAAATATCAAGTGTCATGTTTTGTCCTGCAGAATTTTTTTTTTGTCATGGTTTACATAAATGACAAGAATATGTGTATTTTTTGTATTTTTATTCTAGTGTTTCTTTTTTTCCATTGAGAGAGTAGGGAAGGGAAAGAAACATTCATAATAGTAATGTACTATGCATACTTAAATTATATGATCAGGTGGGTATAGTAACCAGAAATTCTATTCATATAAAAGCAGTGCTTTGAAATTAATAATTAAAAGTAGACAGCCAAAAATTTCTAATTGAGTTAAGGGTACAAAGACACCCACTTAAAAACTTGAGTAATGACTTGAGTCTTGAAGGTTTGAGGTTTTTCTCAAAAAGTTATAATAATTTTCTTATAGTTTTCTACTTTTCTCTGTAAATCTATCTAAAGTTGAAACCATTTTCCTCATATTTGTAATTTCCTCTTGTAAAATTGACTTTTCTTGTACATTTGAAACTTTATTATAAATTTGTGGATTATTTTATACCTATTTTTTGTCTGTTTTTTAAAATAAAATTACTGTTTTTTTAGATAAATTTGAAACAGACTGTGGTAAAAAAAAAATTACTTTTTCCTTAAAACAATTTACATTTTTGACCATGATTTTGCAGTCAGAACAGAATAATAATTTAACTCTGATTACAAAGAAACAAAAAAATAATAAAATTGTATTTAATGAAATAAATAAACTTAAATGACCAAGGATGCAGTTATTTCTGTTATAATATTTCTTTATATTTATAGTTTGTTTTTTTAGAAATCTCCTCACCACCCGGACAGCAGGAAAAACCTCCCTTATTTTGAAATCAAATGTTGACACGTTTAGTTTGTCTGAAGGCTGCTGACAGATTAAAGTCATTGACTTTGTGAATTTCAGACATCTTAACCTGCCAAGTACATAATAGGGAACTGTAGCAGACTCTAAAGACATAATTCACCACAATATGTATTCATGTACAGAATGATCTGCTTAAGCAGTTTTAGTTGTGTGCTCAGGCTTTCTCATCAGGCACCTCTGTAGGCAGCCGCTGAAGGACCTCAGTTTAGAGCTAGTGTTTTCAGCTGTTGCTTTTTGTCACTGCCGCTGGAGAATAAAAACGGCATGCCCGCTCGTGCGAGAAAAGAGAGAAATTGCCAGTCTCTTCATTCCTGCAATTCCTACAGAACTAAATTTAATATTGTAGTGGCTGGTGAAATATATCCTCAGCAATTCATCAGTCCCCCTTGCCTTTCCCTTCATATGAAGCCGGCTGCATGTGAATTCTAACCACATCTCTTAGCTAAGCAACTCTTCCATTATTACCCCCGTTAACAGCAGGTTAAAACCATGATAAACGCCTCCAGTGCTTACATACATACCTCTTCTGATTTTTTTTTTTCCGCATTTAAAGTACTTGAACAAACTCATGTTTTTGTTGACAGTCACGCTTGACAAGACACTGCCTGCTGACTAACTCAAAAACTCATGTAGGCGGGGCTGATTAAAGTCATTGACTTTGTGAATTTCGCTTGTTTTAACTTGTCATGTACATAATAGGGAACTGTAGCAGACTCTAAAGACATAATTCACCACAGTGTCTGTTCATGAACAGAATGATCTATTTAGGCAGTTATAGTTGTGCGCTCAGGCTTTTTCATCAGGCACCTCTCTAGGCAGCCGCTGAAGGACCTCAGTTTAGAGCTAGCATTTTTAGCTGTTGCTTTTTGTCACTGCCGCTGGAGAATACATACATACCGCTTCTGATTTTTTTCCGCGTTTAAAGTACTTGAACAAACTCATGTTTTTGTCAACAGTCACGCTTAGCGAGACTGCCTGCTGACTTGAGTCAAGAACTCGCGTGGGTGGGGCGCTTCTAAAATCCGCGCGGATGACGGCCACGCGCGTCATTCATGTGCGCGCTTGCGGAAAGTCAATGCTTCCTATATTTTTCTTAATAAAATCATATTGGCTAGGTGTGGTGGTACGATTTTTGGCGAGGTGGCCCGCCACGGACAAATGTTACCAGAGGAAACCCTCTAAATGTCATATGGTGAAGTTTGCTGATGACACAGTCTTGCTGTCTCTGCTGTCTGCCCCTACATTACATCACAGCTCTGCTTTGCAGAGTTTTTTCTCCTAGTGTGAAAGTTTTTGTCTTGAACTGAATGTAAACAAGACAAAAGAGCTTATTGTGACCTTTTCAAGTGGGTAGAGACAGTTGGCAGAGGATGTTACTACCATCATCCAGTTGAAGCCGGTGGAGTTGGTGGAGGAGTACGAGTGCCTGGGTACAATGTTTGATGGCTTCCTGAGGTTTTCCTCCAATACTGAGGAGAACCTGAGGAAGTGCCACCTGCGTCCGTATCTACTCAGGAAGCTGAGTTCTTTTGGAGTTAGTAAAAATATTTTAACCATCTTTTATCACTCCTTCATCGAGGGTGTCCTTACCTTTTCATTCACTTGCTGGTTTAACTCCATCAGCCTGCAGGATCGGACACGCTTAAACACAATAATTAAGACTTGTTCTAAAATTATTGGACATCCTGTTAGAGCTCTGACTGCCCTCTGTGAACAACAGATACTTAAAGGCCAAATGTCACGTAATTTTTTTTTCTAAATGACAACGAATTTTTTTTTTTTTTTTGTTACTTATTTGTACCCGTAGGTAGATTTGGTTTGCAGTCTGGTGACAAGCCACCGGCTGCTGGTCGCTGCGTGCGCGAGCGCCCTAAACCTACATGTTTTTTTGGTGTGCGGGAGGAAACCGGAGAAATCCCGGAGTAAACCCTCGCAACACGGGGAGAACATGCAAACTCCACACAGCTCACTGTTGGTCGGGGGCTGGGATCGAACCCACGATCTCATGATCCCCGCGATCCCCCGGCCAAGGGTAAAACTGTGCTGCCACAGTGCTAAACCACTGCGCCACCGTGCAGCAGAATTTAGATAAAATACACATAGCTTAAACCAAATATTCATACCGGACTTCCGGTTATGGCTGCCACGTAGGACGGACGTGTCTCGCTCTGCTCTGCTCCTGGAAAAAAAAAAATCGGCAAATAACTCTCTCATTTGGGACAGAACGTATCCCAGCATTTGGGCGAAGATATGTCGGCGAAGCCTAAGGCTGGAAAACCAGGAAAAGGAAAAAGCGAGCCGCCGAAACAGTCCAAATTAACGGACTTTCAGGTCTGTGACGCAGTAAACAAAACTCCATATATGGCGGAGGAGGCTGGCAACGCTGCGATATCTGCGGGGAATGGCGCAGATGCGCTGATGGCTGCCATGAGTTCAATGAGAGCGGACTTTTCCTCTAGATTTGATGGGATTATGACAGCGTTGGAAGGAATAAGAAAGGAATTGGGTGACTGTGTAGAACGAACGGCGCAGATGGAGCTCCGTCTCGCTAGTGCTGAAGATGACGTCACCCGTCTTCAATTAAAGGTGCGCACTTTGGAAAAAAAAAATAAATCTCTGGAAGATAATATTTTGGATTTGGAATCTCGGTCGAGACAGAATAATTTGAGGCTGGTGGGTCTTCCAGAGGAATCAGAAGGTCGGGACGTATGTTCCTTTCTGGAAAAGTGGATTCCGGAGGTGCTGGGCAGCGAGGAGTTGCAATCAGCAGTGGTTCTGGAAAAAGCACATCGTATTGGCCCACGGAGAGATAAGGGACCGCCGAGGACCTTAATTATGAAGTTTCTTAGCAACAGAGACAGGATGAAGATCTTCAACGCTGCATGAGCTAAAAAAGGAGAGATTAAACACCAGGACCAGCAGGTGCGGTTCTACCCAGATTTGGCCACAGGAATCCAGCAATTGAGGAAGCAGTTTGATCCCGTACGTAAGGAGCTGCGCAACCTTGGGATTCGTCATGGTGTAATCTATCCTGCGAGACTGCTGACCACGTATGAGGGCAGAACCCACATCTTCAAGACCCCAGAGGAGGCGCAGGAGTTCATCAAGAAGATCAAAGAAGAAGAAGAGACTGGTGGGAGCTAAGCATGAACAAAATATAAGGTAGAATAATTAAGCATTTGCACAGGCATCTGACTGACTTGAAGTAAATAGTAAGTTTACAAAATATAGATTGTATTATATATTAAAAAAACAAAACAAAAACAAAACAAAAAAAAAAAAAACTATGATGTACAAAGTTGTTAAAAATTTTGGAGTTAAGTTGGAAAACTACAGAGGAGAGTTAATGTTACGTCATTAAAAGCAGTAGAGTTAGGGTGATTGGGAGGATGAAGAAGGAGTGGCTTAGGCTGTTCCCCGTGGATGTGGAACGGTCGATGGCTATATCGGGAGACAGAATTTTTCTTTTGATTTTGGGGGGTTTGCCACAAGTGTGGGAAGGGGAAATCTGTTTGTGTGTAGTTTGTAGGATGAATGTTCAACCACTCATGTTTTTGCTTCTCTGTATGAGCATGTTTACACTGCAAGGTAATCCCAAACTCTCTATTGATCATGGACCAAAGTGTTAATCTTAATTTAACTTCATGGAATTGCAGAGGTCTACAAAATTTAAAAAAATTTAAACAAGTTATGAATAAAATAAAGGACATGGGTTCAAGAATTGTGTTTTTACAAGAAACTCATCTGATAGAGGAGGATGTTAAAAGAATTAGGAGTAGATGGCAGGGAAGTGTATTCACCTCTTCATTTTCATCCCGAGCCAGGGGAGTTATGACTCTCATACATAAATCAGTTCCTTTTCAAGTGAAAAATGTAATTGGAGACAAATTTGGAAGATATGTAATCATTCAAGGTTCTTTGCTATTAGAAAATATAAATCTTGTGAACTTATATGGTCCCAATATAGATGATCAGAAGTTCTTTGCTAATTTATTTCTCATCTTATCATCACTTACAGGGCAACATATAATAGCAGGGGATTTTAATTGTACATTGAATCCAGGTGTGGATAGATCAACAGGACTGGATTGTACGCACATTGGATGTAGGATGACTATTAATCATTTTATGAAAGAATTGAGATTGTTAGATATATGGAGAGAAATGAAACCACAAGTTAAAGCCTATTCTTGTTATTCCAGTACCTACAAGACATTCTCACGTATTGATTATTTTTTGATTTCCACAGAATTAAGGTCCAAGATTCAAAACTGCTTTTATGATAACATCGTGATCTCTGATCATGCACCCTGTTGTCTAATATATGTAGATAAAAAATTGACAAAGGAATCAGGTAGATGGCAATTTCAGCATAAATGGCTTCAGGATGAGGAATTTGTCAAGTATATAGAAAAACAGATAGACGAGTTCTTTGACATCAATACTACACAAACATCAGCATGTGTAAAGTGGGAGGCTTTCAAAGCTTTTATTAGGGGACATATTATTAGTTATACAGGATCAAAATCTAAGAAGACTCGAGAGGAGAGAGCTAAATTGGAACATAAAATAAAAAGTCTTCAGGAAAAAGTGTATGCAGGAAGTGACCCAAGGTTGGAGAATGAATTACTGATTTTGAGAGCTGAATACGACAAAAAATCAGCGAATAGAGCTGCCTCGAGTCTTCTAAGATTGAAACAATCTTTTTATGAACAAGGTGAAAAATCAGGAAAATTATTAGCATGGCAGATTAAACAATTGGAAATTAAAACACCAATTACCAGTATTATAAGTAACGGACAGGTAGTTATAGATCCTTTAGAAATTAATAGAGCCTTTAGAGATTACTATGAAAAATTATATGATACCAAAAATGAACCTGATTTAACAAAACTAAATGGGTTTTTGAACGAACTATCTATACCGTGTATACCAAATGAAAACAGGGAGATATTGGAGTCTAAAATTAGTCAAGAAGAAGTTGGGCTAGCCATTGATAATATGAAATCAGGAAAAAGTGCAGGACCAGATGGTCTTCCAGTTGACCTTTATAAAAAATTTAAGAATAAATTAATAAAACCTTTTTTGGAAATGGTTTTAGAAGCATTTCAAAATAATAATTTACCATCATACATAAATAATGCCTTAATTATACTGCTGCCAAAACCAGGTAAGCCCTCTAATAAATGTGAAAATATGAGACCAATAAGCCTATTAAACGCCGACCTTAAGATAATCTGTAAAATTTTAGCAAGACGAATACAAGAAATTTTACCAAATATTATTAATCGAGATCAGAATGGCTTTATAAAGGGTAGACAAGGCTTCCATAATGTAAGAAGACTATTTAATATTATTTATTTTAATAAAGAAGCACCGGATACAGCTCTCCTATCATTGGACGCCGAAAAGGCCTTTGATAGAGTTGAATGGCCCTTTCTTTTTGAAGTCCTACAAAGGTTTGGACTAGGAAATAATTTCATAAAATGGGTTCAAATAATATACAATAATGCTACAGCAGAAATCCTAACAAATAACAATATTTCAAAACCAATAAAAATCAATAGAGGATGTCGACAAGGCTGTCCACTTTCACCTTTACTGTTTACTATGGCAATTGAACCTTTAGCGATAGCGATACGTTTACATTCACAAATATATGGAATTAAAGTTGGACCAACAGAACATAAAATCTCCCTGTACGCCGATGATATAATTTTGTTTATGTCGAATCTAAAAAAATCAATTCCAACCTTGTTGAATTTAATAAAGAATTTTGGGGAAATATCAGGATATAAAATAAATAAAACTAAATCTTCAATATTAATGCTAAATGAGACCCAGAGAAATTACCCAGCCCCTGAGGCAAATCAATTCAATGTTGTAAATCAGTTTAAATATTTAGGAATCCAAATTATGCCTAAGCTAGAATCAGTCGCCAGCGTCAACTATGAAGCCTTAATGTCAGATATCAATGAGTTAACTCAGAGATGGATGTCACTACCAATGTCGATGATCGGGAGAATCAATATACTTAAAAGTAATATTTTACCTAAAATACTTTATTTATTTCAATACATTCCCTTATCACCACCTTTAGATCTATTCTCAAGAATAAAAAAAAAGTTAGTGGAATTTATATGGAACAACAGGAGGGCTAGATTACGTCTGTCTTTATTATATTTACCATTTGATCGTGGAGGTCTGAAATGTCCAAATTTTATGTTGTATTATTGGTCGGCACAACTGAGGTCTATGACATATTATTTTTCATCAAATGATCTCCCTCACTGGACTGAAATGGAATCATACAATTTACCTTTACCTCTTCCCATATTCATATACTCAGATTCGGCAAAAAAATTACAAAAACAAGTTAAAAATCCATTTGTAAAGCATATGATCAAAATATGGTGTGAAGCTAAAAACTATTTAAAAGAACCACAGTTATTGTCACAATTTAGTCCAATATGGGGTAATCAATATTTTAAACCAGGGAGAGCGGACGCTGTATTTAAAGTATGGAATTTAAAAGGGATACAAAAGATTCAGGATTTATATTTGCCATGTGCAGACAACATAATGTCTTTTGAAGAGCTGAGGATCAAATTTAATCTCAATAGAACACATTTTTTTAAATATCTTCAACTTAGAAACTTTATTCGATCAAATCAAAATAAAGCTCTCACTCGACCTATTTATTCATCCTTGGAAAAAATGATGATGAAAGATAGTAAAAGAAAGGGTATTATTTCAGAGTTTTATAACTCATTGACACTATCTTCAAGTGAAAATTCACTGAAAAGATTAAACTACTGGAAAGAAGATCTGCAAATTGAAATTTCGGAGGAACAATGGGAATTGGCTTGTGCAGAAGCTCAAACCAAATCAATAAATGCACGCCTTAAATTGATACATTTCAAATGGTTAATGCGGATGTATGTTACACCGGAGGAGTTAAATAGATATAACAAAAATATACCAGATACATGCACAAAATGCATGGAAAGTAAAGGAACCCTATTTCATTGTTTATGGGAATGTAGATTAATAAGAATGTTTTGGGAAGAGGTGAGGGTAACAATTGAAAAAATAATCTCAAAACAAATCATACTGAATCCTAAACTGTTTTTGTTGGGTCTGTACCCAGAAAAGCATAATTTTAATAAAAGTGAAAGAACATTCATAGACCTCAGTTTGCTTAATGCCAAAAAATGTATTGCACTATTATGGAAAAAGACTCATAGACCAGATGTGACTCAGTGGTTAAGACAGATGTTAACAAACCTTCCATTAGAAAGAATAACATATATACTGAAATCAAAGGAAATTGTGTTTGAGAATATATGGAGACCTTTTATTGATTATGTAAAAAATTTAAACATAACTCTTGAAGAAGAAGGTGAATGATGTGTGTGGACCTTGTAAATTCCAAACTGGTGAACATAATATGTATACTTATGTATTGGATTGTCTAGACTAAACAGAGGAGCATTGTTGAAGACTTGATTTTGTTGGTGGTTGTTGGTGTTTTTAGTGCATTTTTTTTTTTTTTTGTAGTACTTTAGCGTTAGTGTTTGATTGTTTGTATCATGTTTGTTAAAAAAAAAAAAAAAGGTTCAATAAAGATATTGTGGAAAAAAAAAAATATTCATACCGGAGACCATATCACCCACCTGTATTTACATAATTGCACAAAATACACCAGGTGAAGGCCCCACCTTGCTTGCTGGCTTGTGACAGCCAGTCCAGACCATGCCCATGTTTTTGACATCACCAGTTGTACCCTGGCTGCCCTGCCTACCCACATTCACACTTATCAACATTGGACAATCATGACGGAAAGTGACAGCGATTGTGAACAAATTAGTTTAGTTTTGTCTTTTTTTTTTTGTCTTTTTTTTTGTCAGTGGTTCAGACAGTGACAGAGGCATAGAACCTTACAGGTTCGAGCCGTCCGAGACGGAATCAGATGCTTTGTCTGATGACAACAGTTCCAACGATGACCAGAGAGCAGAACCAGTGGAAAATGTCATTGAACTGGACATTAATCGCCTCCAGAATTGCGAAGCCGAAGGGGGTCTGTCGAGGGCGCCCCATAAATATTGATTTTTCGGAAGCCATTATTATTACAGTGGAGGAGAGCCGCTGCTGTCAAGAAATTGACCAGATCAATATGAAAATGGAGGCGCATACCTGTCAAGTGAGACGTTTTCGCCGTATTTTGGTGCCAAGCACGGCTGTGGGGGACGGTGGAGTGGTGGGGGACACTTTTCTGGGAAATGTTTTAAATGTAGTTCGTGTTGTTATTGTCAAATATTTTAAGGAAAATACGGGGAAAATGCAATTTTAGCAAAAACGGGCATATTGCCATTTCTGTACGCCCAAAAGAAAAATATACGGGAAAAAAAATTGAGTGTGTTGCAGAGCACGTCCTGTGTGTGATCCCCCACAGCTGGTGCTGGCAGATGGCTCAGCCTGAGCTATTATCACTACAATGAGAAGTGTGGAGTCAATCATTAGTCAGATTGTCGGGGCGGGCTGATCGCTCAGCGTGAGCTATTCTCACTACAATGAGAAGTCATTAGGACAATGGTTTAACACGTTCAGCTGTGCAGCGGTTGCGGAACAGAGAGAGATCGCCTGACAAATACAGAATTCTGCTTTTTTTTTTTATTTTGCGCCGGACGCTGAGTTGTGTTGTTATTGTCAAATATCCATGAATCCTTAAAATATTTGACAATAACAACACGAGTTGCATTTGGGGCATTTCCCAGAGAGGTGTCCCTTGTTGCTCCGCCGTCCCTTATAGCCGCTTTTTACGGTGTTGAAGTACGGCGAAAACGTCTCACTTGACAGGTATGAAAACATTTCCCAGAGAAGTGTCCCTTATTACCCAGCTGTCCCTGATAGTCCCGTTTTAAGGTATGGGTGAAATATCCAATTTTTTCTTTCTTGTTGCTCACTTCAACCTTCCAGTCTCCATATAAACAATCAATTGAAATACCCCAAGCATCAAACTAGGGTACAGTCGATTTCGTCACTTCCGCCTTCTTCCCCAGGCGATTCCAGGGGCCGTGTCAGGCCAAGCGCTGCAGTTTTAAATTAACGAATATTCCGTTGTTACTGAAGCATATGCACCAAGACCCGAACGGATCGGTTCCCTTTTATATCTAGTTTCAAGATATTTAAAGTACCCTGTTATGTGACATTTGGCCTTTAATATTGCATATAGGATCCTCCAAGACCCCTCACACATTTTATATCCTGTGTTTGAGTGGCTCCCATCGGGACGTAGACTGAGTTGTCCAGGATGTAGGACACAGGAGAGGAAAGCCACTTTTGTCCCTATAGCAGTCCGGTTTTTAAACTTCGTTCCTTCTCTGCTCCGGCGTTGCAATCTATCCTTGCCCCTTCCCCCAGACAGTTTTCGTATGACTGAATTGCACATGGCACTTTATCTCACCTTAAGTACTTAGCTGTAATTGATGTCTGCAGACAGTATCTGTAGTGTTGTTTGTTCGTGATGGGGTTTTTTTTGCCTTGTTTATATTTGTGCTCTCTGTGCCTTTTAATTGCCCCTTGGGGATGAATAAAGTGTTTGAATTCAACTGAACTGGACTCTGACTGGCCCACTCCAAAAGACGGATTTTAGAAGCCATTCTGTAGTAGATTTACTTTGATGCTTTGGGTCATTGTCCTGCTGCATCACCAAACTTATACGCCGCTTCAGCTGGTGGACAGCCACCCTGACATGATTCTGTAGAACGAATTGATAAACTTTAGAATTCATTTTCTCCTCAATGATGGCAAGCAGTCCAGGCCCCGAGGCAGCAATCGGGGTGATGGTTTTTCATGTTGCTATGTGGTATCCTTGTTACACCATACATAGCGCTGTGTGCTCTTCCCAAACAATTCAACCTTAGTTTCGTTAGCCCACAAAATATTTTCCCAGTAGCATTGTGGAGTGTCAAGGTGTTCTTTGGTAAACTTCAGGTGTGCAGTGGTGGGGTTTTTTTTGGAAAGTAGTGGCTTCCTCCATGATGTCCTGACATGGACACCATGCCTGTTCAATGATTTGTGGATGGTAGACTCATGAACAGAGGTGTTAACCAGTTCCAATGATTCCTTCAAGCCTTTAGCTGTTACTTTAGGGTTCTTTTTACCTCATTGCATGTTGTGTTGTGCCTTTGGAGTCAACTTGGCTAGGTGGCCACTTCAAGGGAAAGTAGTCACAATTCTAAATCATCTCCATTTGTTGAAAATTTGTCTGTGTACTGGTGAATACCTAAAGTCTTGGAGATTTACTTTGTAACTCTTTCCAGTTTTATGCAAATCATCAATTCTCGACTGTAGATCTTCGAAGATTTCTTTATTGTGAGACATAGTTTACATCAGTTTGAGAGTTTATTATAAGTCAAAGTAGCTCCACACCTCACTCAACTCTTGTTTCATTGCTTGGACTCCAGGTTTGCTAACCCCTGGCTTTTGTTGAAACATAAGGGGTCACTTACTTTTTCCACCAGCACTATGAATATTTAATGGATGTGTCCAATAAAGACATGAAATATTATAATTGTGTGGTATTAGGTTAAACACAGTGGCCCGCATTCATCAAACGTGCGTAAGAGAGAAAAATGGTTGTACGATCATTTCAAAGCAGAGATCCATATTTAAAATCAATCTGGATGTGATCATAGGGTACGCTCAAATCCCACAGCAGCTCTGAGATCATGTACCCTATGCAGACTTTCAAGTCTCTGTATAAGGGCAGTGTAGCGGAGAAACCTGGCAGTGTGGGAGAATTATTTGATCAGATTATTGAGCAGTGCAACCTTTCAGATGATATGTTTACCTTCTGTTGTATTTAGAAGAGTGTTTTAACGATTAACAGGACTGCTTTTACGAATTATAAACGTTCTTTACACGTTTATGTCACCATGACAAATAAAACAGATTTAAGCAGAAATTTTAAAAAAGCTGTAGTTATTTGATGGAATGGAGAAAACTGAATTAACCTTTCAGCTTCCGACATATTTTTATGGCTGTGTTTGATCCCTGGGTTTTTCAAGGAGTTGTTTTATTAGTTATTTTTATATATAAGCTATAATGATATCTTTGCATTGTAGGGTGAGTACTATGTTTCATGTTGTAAAAAGTATTTATTTGACTAAGATATGTGTTTGATGTTTTTTGTTAATGCCGCTGGTTAAACTTTAACAGAGCTGAAGACCACAGAAACAAGCCGTGATGCGCCACAAAATATGGGGAAACTATTTTATTTACCCGTGTGTTTTTGCTCAGTACTAGAGTTGTGCATGTGGCTGAGCCGAGCCAATGCAGAGTGCACAGGTGTCCCAGAGGTGAGACTTCTATACTTATATAATGTAAGTAACAAATTCTTATGTTTGACAAGTATGCTCTAAAATGGCCAAGCGAACAACATTTAGTCAAACATTTATTAATTTATTCCCTTTTGTCTGTAACCGATGAAGGTAGACTCACTACTCTGTGTTAAGTCTGACCAATTTTTT
The DNA here is from genome assembly GCA_020510985.1 of Pholidichthys leucotaenia. NCBI lineage: Eukaryota > Metazoa > Chordata > Actinopteri > Cichliformes > Pholidichthyidae > Pholidichthys > Pholidichthys leucotaenia. The sequence goes on from CM035838.1 coordinate 402,684,217, forward strand.
TCCTCAATATGAAGAATTGTGATTGTACACAAATAAATCATGTCTGTTCAGATTTAAATTATAACCCTCATCTGAAGAACAGCTGGTCAAACATCCACCAAAATGTGGTTCTTTTGCATTGAATGAGATTAGGGATGCAAGTTATCGATTAATTTATTAATTGGTAAAATTCACCTTATCGATCGATTAATGATTAATTGATAAGCTGCGTTTTTCCTAAGAATCTGAATTTCCCTCGGTACAGTACGGTCTATCTTTAACATATAAAAAGTTGCTGTTTTTTCATATACTGAATAAAACATGGACATCATATTCCTCAATGATTTATTGTACCATTTGCATTTTTTTTTTACTACAGACAATGGCATTTTTGTAGTTTAACAAATTTTGCACTGTATAGTGTGTACAATGTGCTGATACAGCTCAGTAAATTACAAATGTCATGATTTTTTATTTATTTTAAAAACTATTACCAGTATCATAAAATTTATCTTTTTTAGCTATATTAAAAAAAAAATTCACATTCTAATTTACTGAGATGCACTGGTAGACTTTTAACAGGAAAATAAATTGTGAGCTGCTTCATCTGTTGCATGTTAATCATTATCACAGTACCCCGGTAATCCAGGCAAACCCAGTACAATCTGGGCTCCTCTGTTGTCTGTTACCTCAGTGGTGGCTTGAGTCTGGTCTGCTTTCCCATCTAGTGGGGATAGGTTTTTGCGTTTGTGTAGCCTGCTGTAGTCTGTTTCTCTGCCCTGTTGATTTGAAATGGCCAGCAGTTAGGCATCGGAACATGCCATTGGAATAAGCGACTTTCGCATTTCGAGTGCGCATGTGCAGACTATGTGAGTTCAAAGTTCATGACTACCAAACATTCCGGTAGCCGGCTTGCTTTTGTATACAAAAAGTACTGTCACACCTGAACAACTGCCGCTTAAAGTCTGCTTTAAGCTTTAAATCTCTGTTATGCCAGGTGCACATTGTGCCGTAGTGAAGTGTGGGAACGGCATGTATCATCTAGAGCGGTGGAAAAAGCAAACTTGCAGCATACATGCGTGTAACTTCGGGACCAGCGTGTGTACATGTCCGCCCCCATTCACGTTATATACATTCCCCACGGAGCTGAAGGATCCGGACGAACATAATTATTGGATTAAAGCAGTAAGTCTATATTATAACATAATTAAATAGTGTTGTGTATTGTTCAAGTCCTAGCCTTTGACAACAAAAAATCTGCTATGTCAGCGTACATACAGGGGAGCCATGTTGGCCAATTTCTGCAACGTGGCTGCAAATGCAAGTGCAACTAGTTTATCCTTAAGTTTGCGGGTACAACCGGAAAGACCCCTATGCATACAATATGCTCGTAGATCAGGAACTTTCCATAAATTAAATGTATCAATAGAGCATGTTTGGTAGCCACGTTCCCATGATGCTTTGCTCGAGCCGAGATGCGAAAGTCGCTTATTTGTGGCTCTCCGACGTAACTCGGAAGGGCGAGTTTTTTCCTCTCTGTACAGCGCATGTGCTCTGGGGGCTTAGTGTCTTCATCTGCTTTTTCGGTTGAAATACGGCAGTGGATGACCGTGTGCGCCCCCACCTGGACGGCGAGGCCATGACAATTCATAGAATAAGCTCCCATTGAAAAGGACTGCTGAGTTATCATTTAATTAACAACTAGTTTAATTTAGTTGACTAAATTCTTATCAACAACTAATTGAAAGTCAATTAATCATTAACATCTCTAAATGAGACTTTTGATGTTGCCACACAACACTTATTTATTTTTCCCCTTCTCTTATGATGATATCAATTTCCATGACAGAGAAGCTTCTCTTTTGCCATTTTTCATTCTGCTGCAGTGTTTCCTCTGGCTTAAAGGCCTTGGCGCACTGGCAGCATGTTTTTCCCGGGGGGGCAGGAAACACACAACACTAATGTAACCGGAATATGTTAATTTTATACAATTTATTTCTTTTTTTAAATTTTGCACATTAACTTTGCGTATGGAATTTACCATATGAAGTATTGTACAACTGAGGCTTGAATCTTGGAATATTGGGCCAGTTGGGGTCCCACCCAGATGTCCTGTGTTTGGCCTTTTTACTGGTGTTATCCTTCTCTCCTTCCTCTGCTCTCACCTCTCTTGGACCCTCTGCCTGAACACTTTCCTCTCCTTGGCTCCTCTTTTCTGTCTCATCTTTCCCTCTCTGAGCTCTGTCTTATTCAGGTTCTCTCTCTGGCTATGGTGGTATACAAACAGGTTAGAAAATACCAAGTGTCACATTTTGTCCTGCAGGATTTTTTTTTTTTTTTGTCATGGTTTACATAAATGACAAAAATGTGTATTTTTTGAATTTTTACTCTAGTGTTTCTTTTTTCCATTGAGAAAGAGAAGGGGGAAAAAACATTCATAATAGTAATTTACTCATGCATATGTAAATTATATGATTAGAGGTGGGTATAGTAGCCAGAAATTCTACTCATGTAAAAGCAGTGTTATGAAATTAATAATTAAAAGTAGACAACCAAAAATTTCTAGTTGAGTTAAGGGTAGAAAGAGCATCCACTTAAAAACTTGAGTAATTACTTCAGTTTTGAAGGTTTGAGGTTTTTCTCCAAAGTTTTAGTTTTCTACTTTTCACTGTAAAATTATCTAAATTTGCAACCATTTTCCTCATTTGTAATTTTCTCTTGTTAATTAATACTTAATTTTCTTATGACTTTTCTTGTATATTTGAGACTTTTTTATAGACTTGTGGATTATTTTAGAGCTCATTTTTGTCTATTTGTTATTTTTAAAAAAATTACCCGGAGGTATAAAGTTGAAACAGATTGTGGTAAAATTTTGACTTTTTTTCATTATACAATTTACACTTTTGACCATAATTTTGCAGAGCTAGAACAGAACAATAATTTAACTTTGATTTCCAAAGAAAAAAAATGTATTTAATGAAATAAATTAACTTAAATTACTAAAGATTCCATTATTTCTGTTATAATATTTCTATATATTTATAGTTTTTTTTAGAACTCTCTTCACCAACCAGACAGCAGGAAAAACTTCCCTTATTTTGAAATCCACATGTTGGCACGTTTAGTTTGTCTGAAGGCTGCTGATGGATTAAAGTCACTGACTTCGTGAATTTCGGTCATCTTAACTTGCCAGGTACATAATAATGAACATAAATTAATTGATTTTGTTGTGGCTGGTGAAGTAAATCCTCAGCGATTCAGTCACTTTTGCCTTTCCCTGCATATGAAGCCTAACCACACCTGTTTGCAAAGCGACTCTTCATTATTGTTCCTGTTACCACTGGGTTAAAACCACCATAAATGCCTCCACTGCTTACATACCTCTTCTGCTTTTTTTCCTGCATTTAAAGGACTTTAATAAGCTCATGCTTCTCTCGGACAGCAACACTAGAGAGACACTCTGCCTGCCGAATGACAGTCACGCAGGTGGGCGGGGCACTTCCGAACTCCGACGCGCAGATGACTGTCAAACACATTGTTTGTGTGCGCGCTTACGGAGCGTCATTCATTTATTTTTCTTAAATGTATATTTCCTCAGAGTGTAGCCACATAGCTTCAAGGGTGGCAGCCCGTCACACAGAAATGTTACCAGAGGAAACCCTGTGCTGTGTCGTAAATTATGGGGGTGAGACGTGGGCTTGGAATTCAAATGACGCTTGGATCCGTCCGTCAGATTTATCAATGAATGAGCAATCATAGGATGAGATTGGACAGATACACATTGTTTCATAAATACCACATAGACCTTTTTGTACGATCATATTTACACCCAAATGTGCGCCAATTTCTACGCACTTTTGATAAATGAGGGCCATTGCGTTTGTCTGTACTTGGGACTTAGATGAAGATCAGATCACATTTCATGACCTATTAATGCAGAAAACCAGGAAATACCAAAAGGTTCAGATATTTTTTTTCTTGCCACTATACTCATGTACAAATTGACTTTAAGTACGCACACACAAACATAGGTCTGTCTAGCTCAGCAATTCATGTTCTATGTTCCCTCTGGGTTCACTTCAAATCAAATCAAATCAAGTCAACCTTTATTGTCATATTGCTGTCCATACAACTGTAGTGCAGGCAAGATGAAATTGCGTACAGATGAACTTGTCTGTACATCTGCATTCATCTGCAGACACCTGCAGTCATACACAAAAAACAGAATTATTGAAACTTTATTTTGTCTCTAGCATTCCATGTGCACCACATAATTGCTAGTTGGGTCTGCACTTCTATACACTTCATCTTCACTGATTACCTGTGATGTCGGTGGATGCAGGCCAATAGACGTATCCACACATACAGTACACATGTATGTGACTGTGGTTTTGAAATCGATACACTCTGGATTACCGCCACCACGTATGATTACTGATATTTTTTTTCAGTTTGTCTCTTAGCAAAAACTACTGAATGGATTTTGATGAAATTTTTATGAGGTGGCCTATGATCCAAAGCTGAACCAATCAGGTTTTGGGCCAGATATGGATCTCTATGCATGCTTTGGATCACTTTGTCACATTTTTGACACTGTGAGAAAATGTTTTCTGATAGATTTTAGCTAATATGAGGTGTGTCAGGAAAGAAACAGGACTGGGATCACAGAAACTTATTTCAAGTGTCAACTACAAATTACAAGTTTTCCCCTTCAAAATAATCCCCCTCAAGTCCAATGCACTTTCCCAACCTTCTCTGCCACGCCTCCATGCACTCCTCAAAGGATTTTCTGTAACTCTGTCGTCACGGCCCTCTTGATGGCTTCCATGTCCAGAAAACACATCCCCCTTTGATGACCCCTTTGAGCTGGGGAAAAAGGAAAAAATTACATGGAGCTAGGTCAGGTGAGTAGGGAGGTTGCTCCAGCATGCCAGTGTTTTTCTCAGCCAGGAACTGCCGGATGCTCAGGGCGTTGTGAGCTGGTGCATTGTCGTGGTGAAGCAGCCAAGAGTTGTTTTGCCACATCTCTCACCTCTTCTCGCGCACCAAATGAAGCAAACGCTGCAGGACCTCTTTGTAGCCATGCTGGTTGATCGTCTGGCCCCGTGGACGATGCCCCTCACATTGAACAGCACACTAAATCCTGTTACTTTTCTGACAGACCTTGTATTATGAAAAATAATGGGATAATCCACCTGAAAATATAGCATAGACAACTTATGATGTTCTGTCAACTAAAACATGTAATCACATTTTAATTAGTGGACAAACGGCCTTGGCAGCTGTATGTGCTCTTTGAGTGCCTTCTAGTTTAGGAAGTATTTTTTCTTTCTTCTCCTTGTGGACCATGTTAATTTTACTAAATGTATTTATTACTGTAGTTTTTCCCTTTTCCCTTCTTCATTTTATATTCACTTCATTATTAATTAAAGTAATTAGATTAAACAATGTAGGTTCATGTGCATAATTATGCTGTTGTTACATAAAATAGGTTCATTTCTGAATGTCTTTATCCTGGTCACAAAAGCAAAGTTTGAAGGAAATAATGGCCATTTTGAAAACTGTTAACTAAGCAATTAAGAAATAAGACATAATGTTCAGCAACAAAATTAGTGTTATATAATGTAATTAAGTTTATAGAGAACTGAGACACTTAGTTAATCTAGGAGAAAATAATGCTGTCACTTAGGACTGTTTTATTGAATTCATGTTTTCTGTTTGACTTAATGGTATATTGATTTTTTTTGATATATTCTTTTTTTAATTTTTATTTGATTGAATAATTGATTGACTGGGACTTTTGGTCCCCTCTGCAATTACCAGCAGTTAGTTTTCTATGTGGTTCACAGGAAAAAAATCGCTTCATTAATGATTAAATAGTTCACCGTTACATACAACAAATCTGTGTGTCAGTCACAGTGAGAGAGATATAGCCTTAATCAAATCATCCAACTCACTGACCACATTTTGAGGTTTCATACTGTCTCTTCTCATCTTCCCTGTGTTCAGAGGAGTGCGTCTCTGCCACCCCCTGCTGACCATGTGGAGTGTGGGTGCCGTGTTCCTGGTATTCGCCGCTGCCACGCTCGGCTCTGCCGACCCAGACGCTCACAGACCGAGACACGACTCCAACCTGGAGATCTGTATCCTTCTGCTGCCAAAAGCACTGACATGTCCGTGCGCACGAATCTGTCGCCAGGATTTGCATGTAGACTTATGCATGGTCACGAATCCATCTCTGTGTGCTGTAACAGACTGCTGTGTGCTCTTCTCCCCTGTATGTTGAGAGAATTTGTCCTCCTGACCTCCTCTTGTCAGACAAGCGGCTGTTTGAGACCAAGAGGAAAGACCAGCTGAATGCGCTCAAGAATCTGGTGGAGCTGAACGACATCAACCAGCAGTACAAGATCATAGACATTATGCTCAAAGGGCTCTTCAAGGTAGTAGTGTGTGTGTGTGTGTGTGTGTGTGTGTGTGTGTGTGTGTGTGTGTGTGTGTGTGTGTGTGTGTGAGCAAAGACAACCACAGACGAGGCCATAAACCGGAATTCTATGAGTGTCTTTTAGATAGAAGGATTAGAAGCCCGATAAGAGATTCACAGGCTTCAGATCAGCTACATTCAGCAGCATGTCTGCTCTCTTTCATTTGGATGTTAATTCACACCGCTCAGAGTGGCGCTCACAAGGTGCTGGGCGGGGAGCTTTGATTTACCCGGTGCCTCCATCTCTCAGTGGACAGTCGTATGTGCATCTGCATCCCTCCCTCAAGGAGAACTTGCACAGTCAACCTTCAGAGGCTGAAACACCTTGTCAGCACTTCTGTACCACAGCATTCCTGTTTATATTCTACTTCAGATGCCTTCCCTGTAGATATAGACGCTACACTGACTCTTGTGTGTGAGGTGTGTGTGGAAATAAAAACATTAATTAGTTATGAGCTCAAAACAGAACCTCCCGCTGTGGCTTTAATTTACACCTCTGATACTGTACATAAACCTGATGCCTGGCATTTCTGTTTGTTTCTTAAGGTGCTGGAGGACTCAAGACAAGTCTTGGTTGCAGCCAACATGCAGCCTGATGACCCTTTTCCCATGGACGATAAAATCAAAGAAGGTTTAATTCATTTTTTCTCCTCAATTGTTCTTTTTGATGTTGTTCCCCGACACTGACACACACACACACACACACACACACACACACAGAGTGAGTGTCTCGCTACTTCTAGCTCAATTGTCTTGTGATCGGTTTTTCCATTTCTAAAGATCTAAACCTTCTCCCGAATGTAATAAATCCTACCCACCATTAGCCCATTAAGTGTTTCCCCAAATTTAATCAGCCATTATATCACCTGCACTCTCCTCTTTGTTCTATTGACTGGCTTCAAAATCAAATATATGCAAGACTTTTTTCAAAGTAACACCCCGGTTTCTGCCCTCTCTGCAGCTTACTCTCATGTGGTGGAGAATACAGCGTTTTTTGGTGATGTGGCACTCCGTTTCCCCCGTATCGTGCACCACTACTATGACCGGAACTCTGACTGGAGTGGCCTTCTGCGCTGGGGGTTAAATTTCTGTAACCAGACGGGGGTTTTCACAGGAGGAGCCCACCAACACGTCCTCACACTGGTAAGTCCTGCCACATGTCTGTTAGTCATTTAGATTTATATTAAAGTGACACTCCGCCAAAAATCAAGTTCTTTCTGTTGTTAAGATAAGATAAGCCTTTAACATGTCTGTAACATGTTTTTGCGACTTACAAGACATAACAAGAGAAAAATCAGTCCCAAATCCCAAGTCTGTGTTTTTCTGCTGTGAATATCCAGTTAAGCTCCACCTCTCCCAAAAATGTGAGTTTGGACAGAGCGTTTCTAGCTACGTAAGCATTCCTGCTTAGCCTGATTGGTTATAACATTAACAAATCAGGCTAAGCATTGGACATGGCTAAACACCCGAGTTCACTCCCCCAGGAGAAGAGGAAGGAACCAATGTGGCTCCGCAGATGGAGGCTCACGGTCTACCTACCACTGACCACGCTGACAGTCGGCGTTCCATTCCAAGAACGGCGCGAAACCGACTGCTGCCACCCGTAGTTTTACACCACTGGAGCTACCATATTCCAAAACTCTGTAGCACACGTGGGGCGCGGTCAGCTCAGAGACCGGAGTCCACTGGCTGCCGCGCCCATATGTGCGGGATCCCAGAAGTGCCCACAGAGGAATAGGAGGCACGCGGTTGGAAGGCCGAAACAAAGAGAGATGGGGGATGAAAGCACTAAGACCGCCACCCGTCCATTTTACATTCTTTTAACTTGGTTTGGTGAAGGGGTTTCTGGGAAGGGGGGGGGGGGCGGCGCAAAAAACTCCGGGCCCTCCATTCCGTCCCCACCAGGGAGGACGGAGGAGACATTGGGGCTGTGTGGCACAACAGCTCAGGCGAGGCCGCGCGCACCACGCTGAGGTCATGATTCCACATCAGCGGCTGGATACATTGCACTGTCGACCCCCAGCGAGCTGCCCAGTGGGCACCCGTCAGCCCCCACTTGGGACCGCCGAGAGCCAACTTGCTTTGGCGAGGGTTGACGGTGTGTACATGTAGTAGTAGTAGTAGATTAGTTTATTTGACAGGGACAGTGCAATAAACATAGACAATTAATCAAAGACAATCAATCTGATGTGTTGCACATAGAGTGTATAGCTATTAGCTAATTTGCAGCTCTTGTCCCTGGATGGGCTTTAGAAAAAAGAATCAAGATAAAAAATATACACAATAACCACATACATCAATGCAGAAAAATTATAAATACACAATTATAAATATTATAAATATTATAAATACACAAATATAACAGCCTGACTCACATTTAACATAAATATTATAAATATTATAAATACACAAATATAACAGCCTGACTCACATTTAACACATATAACATAACTCACATTTGCCTATTTCAGGCCTTCCTCCCTCCGTCACTCACTATAAACAAACACATTTATTCCTTCCCTTCATTCACTCTCACTTTGCAGACAATTAATTCATACATGAGTACATTCTTGTTTATTTTTCAGCCAGTTTTTAACATTTTTAGTGAATGTTTTAAAGTCCGTTATTATTTTAATTTCATTTGGCATTGTGTTCCAGATGTGACTGCCCTTTATAGAGAAAGCTGTTTGTCCAAATGTGGTTCTGCGGTGGAATATTTTACAGTTATTGTTAACAGAACTCCTGGTGGCTCTGTAAGGCTGAATCACTCCGATGTTTTGACTAGCCATTGCGAGGCAGTCTTCTTTGTTCTTGACATAACGCACGGCTCAGGAGACGCACACACACAGGCTTAGAGTAGTTCAAAGAGTTTATTAACAGCAGGAGTGAATGAGTGCGTGTCTGCGGGATGTAAATGTGTTGGTGATGGTGTCTGCTCCAGGCACAGAGGCAGGTGACCGTACAGCCGAGCAACCCTATGGAGAGAGCACAGGGAGAGGGTGACGGGCATACACCAACACAGGAGGGATTTATGGCGAGAGAAGGACTTACTTGGTTGGTCAGGACAGCTGGCACAACAAGGGGGCGAAGCCCGGAAGACAGCCACCTGGAGAGCTCCGTACAGCAGCGAGGATTGGGCGATGGAGTGGAGATGTCCGCCGCTGGGGAATCCACCTGTGCACAGGGGAGAAGACTGAAGAAGAGAGGTAAGCGATCTTCTTACCAAAATGGTGATGCTGAAGAGAAGTATGCTCACAACGGTGAGGGACGAAGTCTGACGGCTTCAGGCCGAGCCTCCGGGCGAGACGGCCTTTATCCCTCGCCGCTGATGATTGTCAGGTGCATGAGCAGGTGGCGCCGCTGATGAATGGCGCGGCGTGACAGTACTCCCCCCTCTAGCAGCGCCTCCTGGCGATGGCTTATCCGGGTGCGCTCGGTGGAAGTCCGCGATGAGCGATGGGTCCAACACAAACGACGGGGGCACCCATTGTCGATGCTCGGGCCCATAGCCCTCCCAGTCCACCAAGTATTGCAACCCACGACCTCGGCGCCGGGAGTCCAGGATGGAGGAGACGGACCAGGCCGGATGGCCACCAATCATCCGGGGCGCGGGTTGCGCTGCAGGAGGAGGGCAAAGGGGGTCAGTGACTGCCAGTTTCACCTTCGACACATGGAAAGTGGGATGGATGCGGAGGGAGGGGGGAATAGCCACGCGCACAGCCACCGGGTTGATGATCCGGGTGATGGGAAAGGGACCCATGAATCGCTGTGCCAGCTTCCTCCTCTCGCCTTTTAATGTGACGTCCTGGGTAGACACATACACGAGTTGCCCAACTCTGTACGCCGGGGCAGGTCGCCTGTGCCAGTCCGCCACGGTCCTGTTGCACTCCGCTGTGCGTAAAAGCGCATGACGCGCGGCAGCCCAGGTGGAGCGGAACTGCCTAAGGTGCGCCCTAACAGAGGGGACAGCTACCTCGCCCTCCTGCGCTGGAAACAGCGGGGGGTCGTAACCCAGGGATGCCTTGAAGGGGGACATCCCCGTTGCAGAAGAGCGGGCGGTGTTGTGGGCATACTCCACCCAGGCGAGATGGTTGCTCCAGGACGTCGGCTTGGATCTGGTAACACAGCGGAGCGCAGCCTCCAGCTCCTGATTGGTCCTTTCACACTGCCCGTTAGACTGGGGGTGATGGCCGGAGGAGAGGCTCACCTTGGCTCCGATGGCGTTACAAAAAGATCTCCAAACCTCGGATGAAAATTGGGGACCCTGGTCCGAAACCACGTCCACCGGAATCCCGTGCAGCCTGACCACGTGTTGGACGAGGAGGCCCGCCGTCTCCAGGGCAGTAGGGAGACCTCGCAGGGGGACGAAGTGTGCCGCCTTGGAGAAACGGTCCACGATGGTCAGGACGGTGTCAAAGGAGTTGGAAACGGGGAGTCCGGTGACGAAATCCAGTGCGATGTGCGACCAGGGCCTGCCGGGGACGGGCAGAGGCTGGAGCAGACCCGCTGGGGGGGCATTTCCCGACTTGCTGGTGGCACAGATTGGGCAAGCCCGGGCGTAGCGGGCTGCATCCCTCCGCAGGCCTGGCCACCAAAAGGACCGTTGGAGGAGGCTGATCATCCGAGAGGTGCCGGGATGACAGGTGAGCCGGGAGGTGTGGAGCCAGTGGATGACCTCTCCTCGGACCGCAGATGGGACGAACAGTCTTCCCTCCGGTCCGCCGCCAGGATCAGGTTCCACCTCCTGCGCCTTTCGGATCTTGTCTTCAATGTCCCAAGAGATGGCTCCCACGACGCACGACCTGGGCAGGATAGTGTGGGGCGTCTCCTCAGCCTCCACGGGGGTGAACTGCCTAGAGAGGGCGTCAGGCAGGCCGTTTTTGGAGCCCGGCCTGAAGGTGATTGAGAAGCGGAACCTGGCGAAGAACAAAGACCAGCGCGCCTGGCGGGCATTCAGGCGCTTGGCAGATCGTAAGTATTCTAAGTTCTTGTGGTCCGTCAGGACCACGAACGGCAGGTCCGCCCCCTCTAGCCAGTGGCGCCACTCCTGTAAGGCAAGTTTAATGGCCAGGAGCTCTCTGTCCCCCACATCGTAGTTCCTCTCCGCCGGAGACAGGCGCCGGGAGAAGAAGGCGCACGGTCGCTTGGCGCCATCGTCCGGTGATCGTTGGGATAACACTGCTCCCACTCCCGTGTCCGATGCATCCACCTCCACAATGCACTGCAGCGCGGGGTCGACCTGGCGAAGGACCCGGGAGGAGGAGAACTCCGCCTTCAGCGCCTTAAAGGCAGCATCGACCTCTTCAGTCCACCAGAACGGGACCTTCGGGGACGTGAGGCGGGTCAGCGGTCCGACGATCCAGCTGAAATTCGGGACAAAGCGGCGGTAAAAATTGGCGAAGCCAACAAACTGTTGCACCTGCTTCCGGGATGCGGGAGTAGGCCACTCCACCACCGCCTTCACCTTCTCCGGGTCTGGGAGCACCTGGTCTTGGGCGATGATGAATCCCAGGAAGGATGTGGTCCTAGCGTAGAACTCACATTTCTCAGCCTTCACGTACAGACGATTCTCCAGCAGTCTTTGGAGGACCCGCCTCACATGGACCTGGTGCTCGTCTCTGGACCTGGAGAAGATCAGAATGTCGTCCAGGTAGACGAACACGAAAAGGCCGATGAAATCCCGGAGGACGTCATTGATGAGGCGCTGAAAGACGGCAGGAGCGTTGGTCAACCCGAACGGCATGACGAGATACTCAAAGTGGCCGTTCGGGGTACGGAAGGCTGTTTTCCATTCATCTCCCTCCCGGATCCGGACGAGGTGGTAAGCGCTGCGTAGATCCAGCTTGGTAAACCAGGTCGCCCCCTGGAGGGAGTGGAAAGCAGTGTCCATGAGGGGCAGGGTGTAACGGTCCCTCTCAGTGATGTCATTAAGCGCTCGGTAGTCTATGCAGGGACGGAGGGAACCGTCCTTTTTCCCGACAAAGAAAAACCCTGCCCCCACGGGTGACGACGATGGGCGAATAATCCCAGCGCTCAGTGATTCCTTTAGGTACGTATTCATTGTCTCCCTCTCCGGCGCCGACAGGCTGTAGAGCCGACCAGATGGCAGGGGAGCCCCCTGGCGGAGATTGATGGCACAGTCATATGGTCGATGCGGGGGAAGAGACATAGCTTTCGATTTACTGAATACCATACCCAGGTCGTGAAATTCCGGAGGCACCAGCGACAGGTCCGGAGGTGCTGTATCCGCCACAGGAGGAGCCGCGGACGGGGAGCAGGCAGCGGACTGAAGGCAGGTGCCCATGCAGAAGGTACTCCATGCCGACACCCCAGCTGACCTCCAGTCCAGGACAGGGTTGTGGAGGCGTAGCCAGGGGTACCCCAGGATGACGGGCGACACAGAGTTGGGCAGGACGTAAAATATCATCTCCTCCCGGTGGTTCCCTGAGATGATGACTGGGACAGGCATGGTCTGGTGAGAAACTCTCCCAAGGGAGGCACGGGAGAGATGGACCAGGGAGATGGGGTGTTTTAGTGCCTGACAGCGGATGCCCAATCGGGTTGCCAGGCCTTGTGAAATGAAGCTGCCCTCTGCGCCCGAATCCACCAGTGCGTGGGTGAGGTGCCCAGTGGGATTGTGGCAGAAACGGATGGGCAGCTTTAATTGGGAGAGAGTGTCTAACCGGTTGGGATCCGCGAGGCTCCCTACAGCGATTCGCGGACCCTGCCGACTGGCTTTCCGCGGGCAACGCTCCACAGTGTGTTGGTCACCTCCGCAATACATGCAGAGGCCCAACTCACGGCGGCGTTGTTTCTCCGCAGGGGAAAGCTTGGTCCAGCCCGTCACCATCGGCTCCGACTCCTCGAGGCACGATGCTGGCGGCGCCGCCAGGGGGCGAGCTTGGAACAGGTGCGGCGAGACTCCACGAGGGCGAGAAGAAGAAGACTTCCGCCCCGAGGAGCGCTCGCGCAGCCTGTTATCCAAACTTATCGCTAAGGATGTCAGCTCCGCTAGCGTCCCAGGGATATCCCGTCCAGCCAGTTCATCCCTCAGATCATTATTGAGGCTGCGGAGGAACAGGCCACAGAGGGAGCGTTCCTCCCAGCCCAATTCCTCCGCCGCTACCCGGAAGTCGACCGAGTAGTCCGCTGCCGACCGGCCTCCCTGCTGGAGAGCGAGAAGCCGATCGACCTGGACCGTCTCGGTTTGAGAATGGTCAAAGACCTCCAGAAAGCGCCTCACGAACTGGTCATAGGTGAGGGTGGCATAACTGGGCCTCGCCATTACGGCGTAGGTCCAAGTTAACGCACGCCCCTCCAGAAGATTCCCTATGTAACCAATCCGACTGTGATCCGAGGGAAAATCTCCGGGCACACGGTGGAACACGGACTCACACTGCATAATGAACCCCCGCGCTCCGCCGAGCTTACCGCTAAAGCGGGCGGGGGTCGGAATCGGTGTGAGCCGAACCGGTGCCACTGGAGCCGGCTGGACGGCCGCTGGAACGGCAGGAGCCGCGCCACCCTGACGAGCCGGGGGGGAACGGCTGTTGAGGATCTAAGCGGCCCAACCGGTTAGTTAAGTTTAATAATTGATTTAGGATAACCTGCTGTTGATAAGCAATCTGATCCACTCTAGCCTCGAGAGTGGTAAACCGGTGTGCGAGCCCGCCGTCCGCCGAGCCGCTCTGCTGAAGCCGTACTGACATAACGCACGGCTCAGGAGACGCACACACACAGGCTTAGAGTAGTTCAAAGAGTTTATTAACAGCAGGAGTGAATGAGTGCGTGTCTGCGGGATGTAAATGTGTTGGTGATGGTGTCTGCTCCAGGCACAGAGGCAGGTGACCGTACAGCCGAGCAACCCGATGGAGAGAGCACAGGGAGAGGGTGACGGGCATACACCAACACAGGAGGGATTTATGGCGAGAGAAGGACTTACTTGGTTGGTCAGGACAGCTGGCACAACAAGGGGGCGAAGCCCGGAAGACAGCCACCTGGAGAGCTCCGTACAGCAGCGAGGATTGGGCGATGGAGTGGAGATGTCCGCCGCTGGGGAATCCACCTGTGCACAGGGGAGAAGACTGAAGAAGAGAGGTAAGCGATCTTCTTACCAAAATGGTGATGCTGAAGAGAAGTATGCTCACAACGGTGAGGGACGAAGTCTGACGGCTTCAGGCCGAGCCTCCGGGCGAGACGGCCTTTATCCCTCGCCGCTGATGATTGTCAGGTGCGTGAGCAGGTGGCGCCGCTGATGAATGGCGCGGCGTGACAGTTCTCAGGTCAGAAGACAGTGGAGGACTGGCCTTGCAGCATCTGCTACTGACGAGCGGGAGTGTGGGTAGAGCTATTTAGAATATTCATAGATCCATGCATACTTAAGTAGGTGGAAGATGTAAAAGCTCTTTCCAAGCAATTCTAAGGCAATGGAAGTTTTTTTTTTTGTGGATAAAAAGCCATAATATGCTATTTTGGGCAATACACATTTGTTTTTGAGGTGGTTTTAGAGCCACTGGAGTGTGTCTTTAATGTTCATCCATACGTATGAAACAAGGAACTATTATACCAAATAAAGACAACCACAGCTTCGATGGAGTAGCTCATTCTGGCCTGATGAAATCACCCTGAGAGTTTTCAGATCTCTTGAACGTTGACCTTGGGCATCATTGTTCATGGGTTTGCTTAACGTTGGGGTAATTGCCGAGGAGGAGTAATGATGTTTGTGAAATGATAAATGCCCAAATTGCCTGATCTTTGATCATGACTTTGACTTTAAGTTCAATGTAGATGCAGACAAACCTGCAGATCATCATGTGTGAGTTTGCTGAGAATTAGGGCAGTTGCCTAGGAGAAGTAACAATTTTCATAAATTGAGTTAGTTAGTATATTCATGATACCGAACTCACGCTCGTGTAATATTGCTTAACTATTCTTTTTTTAATTTATTTTGCACAGTAACTTTGCATATGGAACTTACCATATGAAGTATTGTACAACCAAGGCTTGAATCTTGGAATATTGGGCCATTTGGGGTCTCACCCAGATGTCCTGTGTTGGGACTTTTTACTGGTGTCATCCTTCTCTCTCCCTCTGTTCTCACCTCTTCTGGACCCTCTGCCTAATCACGTTCCTCTCCTTGGCTCATCTAGTCTGTCTCATCTTTCCCTGTCTGAGTCCTATCTTTCAGGTTCTTTCTCTGTCTATGGTGGAATACAAACAGTTTAGAAAATATCAAGTGTCACGTATTGTCCTGCAGGGATTTTTTTTGTCATGGTTTACATAAATGACAAAAATATGTGTATTTTTTGCAATTTTGTTCTAGTGTTTCTTTTTTTCCATTGAGAAAGAGAAAAACGTTCATAATAGTAATTTACTCATGCATACTTAAGTTATACACTACTCAGAAAAAGTTAGGGATATTTGGATTTCAGGTGAAATTTATGGAAAATGTAAAAAGTTCATGCTACAGTGATATAATATCATGAAAGTAAGGCATTTAAGTAGAAACATGCAATGGTGATTTCCTCATCTCAACCAATTTGTTGGAACAAAACAAGCCAACAACAGTGGTGGGTATTCCACAACAAAAAATGTCAACGTCTCAATAACTTGTCATGTGCCCTTGAGCATCAATTCCAGCTTGACAACATCTCATGCTGTTCACAAGTTGACTTATTGTCTGCTGAGACATGGCATTCCACTCTTCTTGAAGGGCGGCCCTCAGGTTATTGAGGTTGTGGGGTGCAGGGTTACGAGCCTCAACACAGTGAGTCAGCTGATCTCATAGGTTTTCTATGGGATTCAGGTCTGGAGAAAGTGCAGGCCACTCCATTTGAGATACACCAGCCTCCATCAGCTGTTCCCTAATGATGCGACCTCAATGAACTGGAGCATTGTTGTCCGTGAAGATGAAATTAGGCCTGTGTTGTTCATGCAGGGGCACAATGACTGGATTAATGATGTTATTCAGGTAGTATATGCTTGTCACTTTACCATTCACAAGGTATAGGGCAGTTCTGTATTGACTAGACACAATGGCCCAGACTGCAACACCACCACCACCAAAGGCTTGTCTGGTGACAATAGTGGCTGATGTATAGCGCTCTCCTTGACGTCTCCAATATCGTTGGCGGCCATCATTTCTGCTCAACATGAATCAACTTTCATCAGAGAACAACTCTGAGGCCCACTGGTCCCTTGTCCAGCGTAAATGCTCCCTGGCCCATGCAACACAATGACGCTCGTGCGGTCAGGTGCCCTTGCAGGTCATCTAGCACGCAGACTACGCTGATGTAAACAGTTTTGAATGGTCTGACATGACACTTGGGTGCCTCTCACCTCCCTTAAATGTGCCTGGAGTTGAGTGCCGTTCATCATCTGGTTCTGCAGGGCACTGTTCACAATGAAGCGTTCATCAGCATGGGATGTGGCCAAAGGACGTCCACTTCTGTGCCTTTGTGTGACTCTTCCAGTCTCTCTGTATCTCTGTTGCAACCTGCTGATGACAGTCTGTGACACTCTAAGCGCCGTGGCCACTTCCCTCTGAGAACATCCTTTTTGAAGCTTAGCAATGGTGAGGTACTGTTGATCAATTGTTAGGTGTCTTTTTGGTCTCATGATGTCAAAATGTTAACAGCATGATGAAGAGGACTGTTTAAATACCAATTCTAATTGAACCAGAAAATTTATTGGTCAATTTATGGATCAAACACCTGTTGTCAATTTTACCGTTAGGCACCTTGTTAGAGAACAGCAAGTTATGCAAAAAGTACTGAAATACTGGACAGTTGGACATGTGCATTCAAAAGGTTAGAGAAGGTCAAATTAATTTCACCTATAAGGGTTATAGTGCATTTTAGGTGCATCCTGAAGTTTCACCTGAAAGCCGAATAGCCCTAACTTTTTGTGAGTAGTATATGATCAGAGGTGGGTATAGTAGCCAGAAATTCTACTCATGTAAAAGCAGTGCTTTGAAATTAATAATTAAAAGTAAACAACCAAAAATTTCTAGTTGAGTTAAGGGTACAAAGAGCACCCACTTAAAAACTTGAGTAATGACTTCAGCCTTTAGATTTGAGGTTTCTTTCTCCGAAATTTGTAACAATTTTCTTATAGTTTTCTACTGTTCTCTGTAAATTTGCCTAACTTTGGTACCATTTTTCTCATTTGTAATTTTCTCTTGTAAAATTATGACTTTTCTTGTATATTTCAGACTTTATTATAAACTTGTGGATTATTTTGGAGCTAATTTTTATCTATTTTTCTAAAATTACCATTTTTTTTATTTATTTATTTATTTATTTTTTATAAATTTGAAACAGATTGTGGTAAAATCTTGACTTTTCTGCCTTATACAGTTTACACTTTTGACCATAATTTTTCAGAGCCAGAACAGAACAATAATTTAACTCTGATTTCAAAGAAAAAGTATCAATAAAATTGTATTTAATGAAATAAATTAACTTAAATTACCAAAGATTCCATTATTTCTGTTATAATATTTTTATAGTTTTTAGAACTCTACTCACCAACCAGACAGCAAGAAAAACCTCCTTTATTTTGAAATCCAAATGTTGGCACATTTAGTTTGTCTGAATGCTGTCGGTGGATTTAAGTCATTGACTCTGTGAATTTCAGTCATCTTAACTTGCCAGGCACATAATGAACATAAATTAGTTAATATTGTCATGACTGGTGAAGTAAATCCTCAGTGAGTCAGTCACTTTTGCCTTTCCCTGCATGTGAAATCTAACCACACCTGTTTGCTAAGCGATTCTTCATTATTATTCCCATTACCAGCGGGTTAAAACCATGATAAGTGCCTCCATTTACATACCTCTTCTGCTTTTTTCCATGTTTAAAGTTTTTTAATAAGCTCATGCTTCTCTCGGACAGTGACGCTAGAGAAACACTCTGCCTGCAGACTGGAATGGTTACACGGGCAGTGGCACAAATGCCAATGCACTGACTGTCATGCGCATTGTTCGTGTGCACGCTTGCGGAGCGTCATTCCTTAATTTATTTTTTCTTAAATTTGTATTTCCTCAGCATGGCAGCATAACTTCAAGGGTGGCGGCCCACCATGCAGAAATGTTACCAGAGGAAATCCTGCAGAGAATCTCAAGAAACAGAACTCAAAGCGAGGATGTGGGCTCAGCCCATGTCCTGGTCACAAGAAAATATAAACTAGAAAACAAGGCGAGGACGTGGGCTGACATGTAGGCTTTGCCTGAAAGAGTACAAATTGGTTATTCAAATATTTTGACAGTTTCTCATTTTGGTTTTGATGGTTTAATTCTTAAATTTCTTTATTCTTCTGAACTAAACCAAAAGACATTATCCTAGAAATGATTACTGAAATTCTGCATCATATATGGATAGTGGTATTCACTATGTGATTGAGCCCTAAATGTTTATAAAAAATATAAGAAAGACTCTCCAGCTAAATCTAATGTGTCTCTTCTTTGCAACCATGATCTGATTTTAACTTTGGGCATCTAAATTTGGTCCAGTTGGTCCAGACTCTCAACCTTTTCATTTTGGTTCGGACCAAAATTTAAGGTGTGAAACCTCCCTGAACAATGGTCCGGACCAAAGAGCTGAAATTTGGTTTGGCAAAAAGAGGTGGTCTCGGTCTCTATCAAACTCAGCCTTGGTCCTGTCTGTAGTATGTGAAAGCAATTTTCAGAAAGGTTTGGACTTTGGAAGTTAAGGCAGCTGATAAGAGGAAAAATGAGCTGTGGCAGCACTCGGAGAGAGGAAATACAGACGTAGACAGAATTGTTGGTACCCCTCTGTTAATGAAAGAAAAACCCACAATGGTCACAGAAATAACTTGAATCTGACAAAAGTGGTAATAAATAAAAATTCTATGAAAATTAACCAATGAAAATCAGACAATACTTTTGAATTGTGGCTCAACAGAATTATTTTAAAAAACAAACTCATGAAACAGGCCTGGACAAAAATGATGGTACCCCTAGAAAAGATTGAAAATAATGTGACCATAGGGACATGTTCAACCAAGATGTGTCCTCTAATTAACATCACAGGTGTCTACAAACTTGTAATCAGTCAGTCGGCCTATTTAAAGGGTGACAAGTAGTCACTGTGCTGTTTGGTGACATGGTGTGCACCACACTAAACATGGACCAGAGGAAGCAAAGGAGAGAGTTGTCTCAGGAGATTAGAAAGACAATTATAGGCAAGCATGTTAAAGGTAAAAGCTATAAGACCATCTCCAAGCAGCTTGATGTTCCTGTGACTACAGTTGCACATATTATTCAGAAATTTAAGATCCACGGGACTGTAGCCAACCTCCTTGGACGTGGCCGCAGGAGGAGACGGATAATACGAATGGTAACAAAAGAGCCCAGAACAACCTCTAGACACATTCATGGTGAACTCCAAGGTCAAGTGTAGAAGATGTGCTCGAATGATGAGGCTGAGTTTAATTCGTAAACCAGCTTTATTGACAGAACACATCGTCTAGCATTCTCAAAGCAAGAAACTGAGCAAGCAATGTGTGAAACTTACCACCTGCAGCTGAGACGTTGGCATGTGCAGTCGGCGGGGCCATCCGAACTGTGCAGGGAATAGAATGAAAGGACAGTGCATTAATCAGACGTCTATTAGCAAGGTCAACCAATAAACCATGTGAGCACAAAAAATCAGCCCCTAACATGTTGAAACTGACTGCTGCTACAATAAATGTCCACTCAAATGAACGGCCCTGTAAGGACAGAAGCATGGTCCTCTCACCGAACGTTTTAATCGCGGAGCCGTTCGCTGCTGACACTGACACCCAGGGAGCTTTAGACGGCATCAGCCGTTCCGCGTAGGTGGGTGTGACGAAATTCAGCTGGGAGCCCGTGTCCACGAGGAACTGTTTCCCCGAGCGTGCATCCGTCAGGTAAAGCAGCTTGTTCTCGTTGCCGAGGGTCGCAGCTGCTACCGGCCCTCAGTCTTGGCGTTTCCCTGGCACTTGAAGTTGCACGGTGGGACGCACCTGTGCACTCTCTGCAAAACGGCGGTGGTAGAAGCACGGGCCGTCCTCCGCTCCGCGTCGTCTGGCCCCCATCGCCGCCGTCGTTGGTGCGTCTGGCGCCCTGGCCGCTGGACCTGCACTGTCTCCGGATGCCGTTCCTGGGCTAGCAGCCGCGGCCGAAACCGCGTTCCGCTTGTGGGCGTCGACCAGCCACTGCGCCTCTTTGCTCAACCCATGGTAGTCTCGCCTGGCCAATCGGGGCGACTCTGCCAGGGCCACTCTCACTGCTGGCGGCAGGGTTCGAAGGAAAAGGTGGGCGAAAATGAATTCGCCATCCTCAGAGTCTTTGAGCCTCAGCATCTTCACCATCAGGTCCTCAGGTCTATCGTTCTCTGACTCTGTCAACGTCAGGAGCCCCTCTGCTCGTTGTTGGACTGAAGGGGTGAAATGGCTGATCAGCGCGTCCTTCAATGCGCTGTACTTGTCGCTGTCTGGTGGATGATTAACCAGATCCTCCACTCTCTGGACCGTGTCGCTGTCCAGCTTCGCTACCACATGGTAGAATCTTGTGTCGTCGTTGGAGCACGGTGGCGCAGTGGTTTAGCACTGTGGCAGCACAGTTTTACCCTCGGCCGGGGGATCGCGGGGATCATGAGATCGTGGGTTCGATCCCAGCCCCCGACCAACAGTGAGCTGTGTGGAGTTTGCATGTTCTCCCCGTGTTGCGCGGGTTTACTCCGGGATTTCTCCGGTTTCCTCCCGCACACCAAAAACATGTAGGTTTAGGGCGCACGCAGCGACCAGCAGCCGGTGGCTTGTCACCAGACTGCAAACCAAGTCTACCTACGGGTACAAATAAGTAACAAAAAAAAAAAAAAAAAAAAAAAAAGGTACATCTGTGTCAGATCGCACCATCCGTCGTTGTTTGAGCCAAAGTGGACTTCTTGGGAGACGACCAAGGAGGACACCACTGTTGAAAACAAATCATAAAAAAGCCAGACTGGAATTTGCCAAACTGCATGTTGACAAGCCACAAAGCTTCTGGGAGAATGTCCTACGGACAGACGAGACAAAACTGCAACTTTTTGGCAAGGCGCATCAGCTGTATGTTCACAGACACAAAAATGAAGCATACAGTGGAGCAAAAAAGTATTTAGTCAGCCACCAATTGTGCAAGTTCTCACACTTAAAAGATGAGAGAGGTTTCCAATTTTCATCATAGGTATACCTCAACTACTAAAAAATCCAGAAAATCACATTGAAGGATTTTTAATGAATTAATTGGTAAATTCCTCGGTAAAATAAGTATTTGGTCACCTACAAACAAGCAAGATTTCTGGCTCTCACAGACCTGTAACTTCTTCTTTGAGAGGCTCCTCTGTCCTTCACTCGTTACCTGTATTAATGGCACCTGTTTGAACTCGTTATCAGTATAAAAGACACCTGTCCACAACCTCAAACAGTCAGACTCCAAACTCCACTATGGCCAAGACCAAAGAGCTGTCAAAGGACACCAGAAATAAAATTGTAGACCTGCACCAGGCTGGGAAGACTGAATCTGCAATAGGTAAGCAGCTTGGTGTGAAGAAATCAGCTGTGGGAGCAATTATTAGAAAATGGAAGACATACAAGACCACTGATAATCTCCCTCGATCTGGGTCTCCACACAAGATCTCACCCCGTGGGGTCAAAATGATCATGAGATCGGTGAGGAAAAATCCCAGAACCACACGGGGGGACCTAGTGAATCACCTGCAGACTGCTGGGACCAAAGTAACAAAGGCTACATCAGTAACACACTACGCCGCCAGGGACTCAAATCCTGCAGTGCCAGACGTGTCCCCCTGCTTAAGCCAGTACATGTCCAGGCCCGTCTGAAGTTTGCTAGAGAGCATTTGGATGATCCAGAAGAGGACTGGGAGAATGTCATATGGTCAGATGAAACCAAAATAGAACTTTTTGATGAAAACTCAACTTGTCGTGTTTGGAGGAGAAAGAACACCATACCTACTGTGAAGCATGGGGGTGGAAACATCATACTTTGGGGCTGTTTTTCTGCAAAGGGACCAGGACAACTGATCCGTGTAATGGAAAGAATGAATGGAGCCATGTATCGTGAGATTTTGAGTGAAAACCTCCTTCCATCAGCAAGGGCATTGAAGATGAAACGTGGCTGGGTCTTTCAGCATGACAGTGATCCCAAACACACCGCCCGGGCAACGAAGGAGTGGCTTCATAAGAAGCATTTCAAGGTCCTGGAGTGGCCTAGCCAGTCTCCAGATCTCAACCGCATAGAAAATCTTTGGATGGAGTTGAAAGTCCGTGTTGCCCAGCGACAGCCCCAAAACATCACTGCTCTAGAGGAGATCTGCATGGAGGAATGGGCCAAAATACCAGCAACAGTGTGTGAAAACCTTGTGAAGACTTACAGAAAACGTTTGACCTCTGTCATTGCCAACAAAGGGTATATAACAAAGTATTGAGATGAACTTTTGGGATTGACCAAATACTTATTTTACAGAGGAATTTACCAATTAATTCATTAAAAATCCTTCAGTGTGATTTTCTGGATTTTTTTTTTTCTCATTTTGTCTCTCATAGTTGAGGTATACCTATGATGAAAATTGGAGACCTCTCTCGTCTTTTAAGTGGGAGAACTTGCACAATTGGTGGCTGACTAAATACTTTTTTGCCCCACTGTACCAAGAAAAGAACACTGGAGGAGGTTCTGTTATGTTCTGGGGCTGCTTTGCTGCATCTGGCACAGGGTGTCTTGAATCTGTGCAGGGTACAATGAAATCTCAAGACTATCAAGGTATTCTAGAGAGAAATGTGCTGCCCAGTGTCAGACAGCTTGGTCTCAGTCGCAGGTCATGGGTCTTGAAACAGGATAATGACCCAAAACACACAGCTAAAAACACCCAAGAATGGCTAAGAGTGAAACATTGGACTATTCTAAAGTGGCCTTCTACGAGCCCTGATCTAAATCCTATTGAACATCTGTGGAAGGAGCTGAAACATGCCGTCTGGAGAAGGCACCCTTCAAACCTGAGACAACTTGAGTAGTTTGCTCATGAGGAGTGGGCCAAAACACCTGCTGAGAGGTGCAGAAGTCTCATTGACAGTTACAGAAATTGTTTGATTGCAGTGATTGCCTCAAAAGGTTGTGCAACAAAATATTTAGTTAAGGGTACCATCATTTTTGTCCAGGCCTGTTTCATGAGTTTGTTTTTTAAAATAATTCTGTTGAACCACAATTCAAAAGCATTGTCTGATTTTTATTGGTTAATTTTCATAGAATTTTTATTTATTACCACTTTTGTCAGATTCAAGTTATTTCTGTGACCATTGTGGATTTTTCTTTCATTAACAGAGGGGTACCAACACTTTTGTCCACGTCTGTATGGCCATTAGCAGTATAACTAGTCACTTGAAAAAAGTTCTAAAAATGCAGAAGCATACCAGATATTTTCAGAAAGAATGAGAAAGAGAGGAAAAAAAAAGGATGAGCAGTATCACCTGAAAATCATCATGGCTGATGAGAAGGACTAACGTCCTTTTTAATGAAGACTTGGATAATATTCTAGCCTCACTAAACTAGTTCACTAATATGATAGAGTCTGAACCATCCATCCATCCATCCATCCATCTTCTACCGCTTTTCCGGAGGTCCAGGTCGCGGAGGCAGCAGTTCAAGCAGAGAAGCCCAGACTTCCCTCTCCCCGGCCACCTGCTCCAGCTCTTCAGAGGGGATACCAAGGTGTTCCCAGACCAGCTGGGAGACATAGTCTCTCCACCGAGTCCTGGGTCTGACCCGGGGTCTCCTCCCAGTGGGACGTGCCTGAAACACCTCAAGTGGGAGGCGTCCAGGAGGCATCCTAATCAGATGCCCATACCACCTCAACTGACTCCTTTCAATGTGGAGGAGCAGCGGTTCTACTCTGAGCCTCTCCCGGATGACTGAGCTCCTCACCCTGTCTCTGAGGGTGAGTCCAGCGATCCTACGGAGAAAGCTCATTTCAGCCGCTTGTATCCGCGATCTCGTTCTTTCGGTCATTACCCAAAGCTCGTGACCATAGGTGAGAGTAGGAACATAGATTGACTGGTAAATCGACAGCTTTGCCTTAGAACTAAGCTCCCTCTTCACCACAACAGACCGGTACAACGTCCGCATCACTGCAGATGCTGCTCCAATCCGTCTGTCGATCTCTCGCTCCATTTTCCCCTCGCTCGTGAACAAGACCCCAAGATACTTAAACTCCTCCACTTGGGGCAGGAGCCTGTCCCCAACCCGGAGAGGACAATCCACCTTTTTCCGGCTGAGGACCATGGACTCGGACTTGGAGGTGCTGATTCTCATCCCAGCCGCTTCACACTCAGCGGCAAACCGTCCCAGCAAGAGCTGTAGGTCATTGCTGGATGAAGCCAACAGGACAACATCATCTGCAAACAACACAGATGAGATCCTGTGGTCACCAAGCATGACACCCTCCATTCCCTGGCTGCGCCTAGAAATCCTGTCCATAAAAATTATGAACAGGATCGGTGACAAAGGGCAGCCCTGGCGGAGTCCAACTCTCACTGGGAATGACTCCGACCGAGTGTTGGCAATACGAACTAAACTCTCACAACGGTCGTACAGAGACCGAATAGCTCGTAACAACAAGCCCGATACCCCATACTCCCGAAGCACCCCCCACAAAAATCCACGAGGGACGCGGTCAAATGCCTTCTCCAAGTCCACAAAACACATGTAAACTGGTTGGGCAAACTCCCATGAACCCTCGAGAATTCTCGAGAGGGTAAAGAGCTGGTCCGATGTGCCACGGCCAGGACGAAAACCACATTGCTCCTCCTGAATCCGAGGTTCGACCAACGGCCGGACTCTCATCTCCAGTACCTTGGCATAGACCTTCCCAGGGAGGCTGAGGAGTGTGATCCCTCTAAAGTTGGAGCACACCCTCCGGTCCCCTTTTTTGAAGAGAGGAACCACCACCCCGGTTTGCCATGCCAAAGGCACTGCCCCCGACCTCCACGCAATGTTGCAGAGGCGTGTCAACCATGACAACCCAACAACATCCAGGGCCTTGAGGTACTCGGGGCGAATCTCGTCCACCCCCGGGGCCTGGCCACCAAGGAGATTTTTAACCACCTTGGCGACCTCAGCCCCTGTGATAGGCGAGTCATCCCCCTCGTCCCCAAACCCTGCTTCCTCTGTGGAAGGCGTATCAGTGGGATTGAGGAGATCCTCGAAGTATTCCTTCCACCGCCCGACGATATCCCCAGTTGAAGTCAACAGTGTCCCATCCGCACCATACACAGTGTGGACGGGGAGCTGCTTTCCCCTCCTGAGCCGCCGAACAGTTTGCCAGAATCTCTTTGAAGCCGATCGAAAGTCTTGTTCCATGGCCTCACCGAACTCCTCCCATACCTGGGTTTTTGCTTCAGCAACCACCCGAGCTGCACTCCACTTGGCCTGCCGGTACACCTCAGCTGCTTCGGGAGTCCCACAAGCCAACCAAGCTTGATAGGACTCCTTCTTCAGCTTAATGGCCCCCCTCACCACTGGTGTCCACCACTTGGTTCGGGGGTTGCCACCACGAGATGCACCGACCACCTTGCGGCCGCAGCTCTGGGCCGCCGCTTCAACAACAGAGGTGGAGAACATGGCCCATTCAGACTCCATGTCTCCAGACTCCCTCGGAATGTGGTTGAAGTTCTTCCGGAGGTGGGAGTTGAAGACCTCCCGGACAGGGGCCTCAGCCAGACGCTCCCAGCACACCTTCACTATACGTTTGGGTCTACCAGGTCTGAATGGCTTCCTCCCCTGCCATCGGATCCAACTCACCACCAGGTGGTGATCAGTTGACAGCTCTGCACCTCTCTTTACTCGGGTGTCCAAGACATACGGTCGCAGGTCTGATGATACGATAACAAAATCGATCATCGACCTGCGACCTAGGGTGTCCTGGTGCCAGGTGCACATATGGACACCCTTATGCTTGAACATGGTGTTCGTTATGGACAGACTGTGGTTAGCACAGAAGTCCAATAACTGAACACCACTCGGGTTCAGATCGGGCAGGCCGTTCCTCCCAATCACCCCCCTCCAGGTTTCACTGTCGTTGCCCATGTGCGCATTGAAGTCCCCCAGTAGGACAATGGAGTCTCCAGGAGGAGCACCCTCCAGCACCCCAGTCACAGACTCCAAAAAGGGTGGGTACTCTGAAACATCATTTGGTGCATAGGCACAAATGATGGTCAGGACCCGTTTCCCAACCCGAAGGCGCAGGGAAGCAACCCTTTCGTCCACCGGGGAAAACTCCAATATAGAGGCAGCAAGGTGGGGCGATACAAGAATACCCACCCTTGCTCGTCGCCTCTCGCCCGGGGCAACTCCAGAAAAGGCCAAGCTCCAGCCCCTCTCCAGGAGACTGGTTCCGGAACCGGAGCTGTGTGTTGAGGTGAGGCCAACTATATCTAGCCGGTATCGCTCAACCTCGTACACCAGCTCAGGCTCCTTCCCCACCAGAGAGGTGACATTCCACGTACCAAAAGCCAGTTTAGAAAGCTTGGGATCAGTCCGCCAAGGTCTCCGCCTTTGACCGCCACCTAATCCACATAGCACCGGACCCCCATGATCCCTCCTGCAGGTGGTGAACCCACTGGAGGTCTGAACCAGTTTACATTTAAAGTCTGGTTACCGATGTGTCCAGAGCTGCAGAAAACACCTTGGAGGGTGAGTAGCATGTTTGATAACTACTGTCTGTGCTAACAACACAAACATCATTGTGACAAGACGGAAGTGCATCACATAAAGTTGGTTAGTTGGCTTGAAAAAGGAGCAGTGTGAAACCAAACCTAACTGGACCAAATGTAGACAACGTAACAAAAATACAGTGGTGTGAAAAAGTGTTTGCCCCCTTCCTGATTTCTCTTTTTTTTTTGTACGTTTGTCACACTTAAATGTTTCAGATCATCAAATGAATTTAAATATTAGACAAACATAACACAAGTAAATACAAAATGCAGTTTCTAAATGAAGGTGTTTATTATTAAGGGTAAAAAAATTCCAAACCTACATGGCCCTGTGTGAAAAAGTGATTGCCCCCTAAACCTAATAACTGGTTGGGCCACCCTTAGTAGCAACAACTGCAAACAAGCGTTTGCAATAACTGGCAATGAGTCTTTTACAGCGCTGTGGAGGAATTTTGACCCACTCATCTTTGCAGAATTGTTGTAATTCAGCCACATTAGAGGGTTTTCAAGCATAAACCACCTTCTTAAGGTCATGCCACAACATCTCAATCGGATTCAGGTCAGGACTTTGACTAGGCCACTCCAAAGTCTTCATTTTGTTTTTCTTAAGCCATTCAGAGGTTAATTTGCTGGTGTGTTTTAGATTACTGTCCTGCTGCAGAACCCAAGTACACCTCAGCTTGAGGTCACAAACAGATAGCTGGACATTCTCCTTCAGGATTTTTTGGTAGACAGCAGAATTCATGGTTCCATTTACCACAGCAAGTGTTCCAGGTCCTGAAGCAGCAAAACAACCCCAGACCATCACACTACCACCACCATATTTTACTGTTGGTATGATGTTCCTTTTCTGAAATACTGTGTTACTTTTACACCAGATGTAATGGGACACACACCTTCCAGAGGGTTCAACTTTTGTCTCATCAGTCCACAGAGTATTTTCACAAAAGTCTTGGGGATTTTCAAGATGTTTTCTGGCAAAACTGAGACAAGTCTTTATGTTCTTTTTGCTCAGCAGTAGTTTTCGTCTTGGAACTCTGCCATGCAGGCCATTTTTGCCCAGTTTCTTTCTTATGGTGGAGTCATTAACACTGACCTTAACTGAGGCAAGTGAGGCCTGCAGTTCTTTGGATGTTGTTGTGGGGTCTTTTGTGACCTCTTGGATGAGTCATCGCTGCACTCTTGGGGTAATTTTGGTCGGCCGGCCACTCCTGGGAAGGTTCACCACTCTTCCATGTTTTCGCCATTTGCGGATAATGGCTCTCACTGTGGTTCACTGTAGTCCCAAAGCTTTAGAAATGGCTTTATCACCTTTTCCAGAGTGATAGAGCTCAGTTACTTTGTTTCTCATTTGTTCCTGAATTTCTTTGGATTGCAGCATGATGTCTAGTTTTTGAGGATCTTTTGGTCTACTTCACTTTATAAGGCAGGTCCTATTTAAGTGATTTCTTAATTGAGAACAGGTGTGGCAGTAATCAGGCCTGGGTGTGACTAGAGAAATTGAACTCAGCTTTCCAAAGATGTGATAAACCACAGTTAATTTATGTTTTAACAGGGGGGTACTTTTTCACACAGGGCCATGTAGTTTTGGATTTTTTTTACCCTTAATAATAAACACTTTCATTTAAAAACTGTATTTTGTGTTTACTTGTGTTATCTTTGTCTAATAATTAAATTTGTTTGATGATCTGAAACATTTAAGTGTGACAAACATACAAAAAAAAAATGAGAAGTCAGGAAGGGGGCAAACACTTTTTCGCACCACTGTATAAATTTTGGTCCAGACCTTGGTGCTGATTTTCAGGTGTGAAAATGCCCTCAAGTTCATTTTGTCATGCACCATTGAACTGCATCTGGCGCTGCTGCTATTTTCAGATGACTATTTTGAAGTTCCCTTTTGACAATGTTAAAGACGCACTCCGGTGGATGTAAATCCCTTATAAAAACAAATCTACGTTGTCTAAAATGGTATCTCATGCCCTTTTTTTCTACAAAAAACTTTCATCGTCTTTCAGTTTCACATCAAAATCTCTTCACCCCACCAAGAATCGGTGATTACTAGGCCCAACCACATACCACAAGGCTAATGGTGGATAGCACTACATTATCAGAATAAATCCTGTGATAAAAAGACTTCCTGGTTGAAGAACATGCCCAGTTGTATGCACGGTGGCCCAGGATAATGACTGAAACTTTACCACAGTTTTGTGGTAAAACCCATCTTAATTTGGGTGAACAAAGCAGTTTGTTAAAAAGTGCTGTCTAATAGGCCTGATCTGGGCATCCAAAACCCAGCTGGATATGACTGAGTTTTGAGTGCCCAATACCCAATGGCCCAGATCTGGCTGAGTTTTGGCGAGCTGTTGCTAGAACACAGCCGAAGGTGCCAGAACTCAACCACTCAACAATCGTCCAGAATCGGCCTGATTCTGTTGGCTACCTGGGATGAGATAAAACAACGGCTGTGATTCGATGGGTTTGCATTTTCCAAGAGCACAACCAGGACAATGTTCATTTTTTGTTTTTACTCACACTGACGACGCAGTAGGTTGGGGAGTATAGTGATCAGCCCAGTGTGTCAGTCCGCATCTGTAGCTTGACATCTACAGGGGTTAGGATCACCATACTTGTTACAGGGGCTGAACCTGAGATTCCCTTAACCCGACTTACTTTCTTGCATTAAAAGGCCAAAGTAAGTGGGTTTCTTTCTTTTTCTCACTTTTGCAGCTATTATGTTGTTGGCACTAGTGCAAGGATCACCAACCTTACAATGGGGTCACCACAATATGATATCACAATGTAATGTCCCATTCCAATCTTTGACTTGTTCAACTCCTTGCTAGATCTGACAAGTCGAACCTTTGCTACGCTGACCTAACCAAACAGTGAGCATTTAGCATCATCTAGTGGTCTGAGAAGTCAATTGGTTTGTATTACTCTGCAACTGAAACAGCTGAGTTTCTATTTGCAAGACTTATTAATAATTTTATTAAAATATACTGGTGCATCAGAGTTCAGTACAATATTATAGATGCACAGTATTGTGAGACTACACTGTATCAATCTTTTCCCCACCCCCAGCCGGCAGGGTGGAGGGAGTGGAGACGAGTGTCAGGGGTGATGTGTGACAGAAAGATAGCAGCTAGAGTGAAAGGGAAGATTTACAAGATGTTAGTGAGACCTGCTCTGCTGTATGGTTTGGAGACAGTAGCACTGATGAAAAGACAGCAGGTGGAGGTGGCGGTGGCAGAGTTGATACTAAGATTCTGATTGGGAGTGACAAGGAGGGACAGGATTAGAAATGAGTATATCAGAGGAACAGATCAGGTTGAACTACTATTTTGGGTCAAAAGATCAAAGTTTCACAGTCACCAGCTCTCTAACTCAAGAACAGATAATTCTAGAGCTGTTAGAGAATGCAGAAGAGGGGTGTGGGTCTGCATTTCTGTCAAGTGCAACTCATTTTTTTTTTCATGCAATTATGCACCATGGATTTGGTTTCTCCAGGACCACCTTTTTAATGCCATCATCCTGAGACATCTTTAAATACTCTGAGGAAATGACCCAAATTCTGTCACATGCGCAGAGGGCTGGATTTTTATTTTAATCCACGCCAACAAAATCTTTGCTCACCACCTGCTCTACTCGCTAGAGTTGTCTCCTTCTGATTTCATCCTTTTACTCCAACTGTTATTAAATTTTAAAAGCACATTGCATATAGCAGCCATAACAAAAATGGTCCAGATGTGACCTTAAATAAAAGATTGGATTTACTTAAATTAATTAGGGTCTTTGATTTTTAATGATGGAAATTCAGACCATCATCTTACCTTCACTTTAGCTCTCATTTTGTATGAAGATGACATCCCTCTGTATGAAATTATAATGATCACATGGAAGCAATTGCTATACAAATGGAAAATTAATTAAAATGCTATAGCTGTGACAGCCAATCTGTTGTTAATTCTTCATCAGTGTCTGTATAAAAACATCATTACCAATCTGTGACATACTGTGGCCTCTAAAATTCTGAAGAATGAAGCTGATAAACCACTGTTCCTCCATTTAATGTGTAGGTTAATGAACTGAACTTTTGCAGGATTAATCTGTGACCTTAGCAATGTGCCAAGAGGATTATATAGTGGATTAATTCTGAGACTTCAAGCAGCAGCAGCAGCATTTTGAACCCTAAAAGTGTACGGTCAGCCCACATTCATGCCTCAGTAACCTCCTCTCTCTCTCCTTTATTTCATCATCTCTGTGAGCTGCAAATAATTTTAAAGAGTTTAAAGAGACAAACGAAATGTTAGCCTCTATCTGCAGCCACTTACCAAATTGCCTCATGCTGCTTTGTAGCTGGAGAAGTATGGAGTGAAATTTGTGTTATAATTGTTAATCAACATCCATCCATCCATCTTCTTCCACTTTTCCAGGGGTCTGGGTCACAGAGGCAGCAGTCAAAACAGAGAAGCCCAGACTTCCCTCTCCCCAGCCACCTCCTCCAGCTCTTCAGAGGTGGCACCAAGGCGTTCCCAGGCCATGCTGGGAGACATAGTCTCTCCAGCATGTCCTGGGTCTGCCCTGTGGTCTCCTCAAAGTGGGACATGCCCAAAACACTTCACATGGGAGGCGTCCAGGAGGCATCCTGATCAGATGCCCAAACCACCTCAGCTGGCTCCTTTCAGTGTGGAGGAGCAGCAGCTCTGCTCTGAGTCTCTCCCAGATAACTGAGCTCCTCACCCTATCTTTAAGGGTGAATCCAGCCACCCTATGGAGGAAGCTCATTTCAGCCACTTGTATCCACAATCTGATTCTTTTGGTCATTACCCCAAAGTTCATGACCATAGGTAAGGGTAGGAACGTAGATTGACCGGTAAATCGACAGCTTTGCTTTAGAGCTCAGCTCCCTCTTCACCACAACAGACCAGTGCAACGTCCTGAAGCACCCCCCATAAGAGACCATGAGGGACATGGTCACATGCTTTCTCAAAGTCCATAAAACACATGTAGACTGGTTGGGCAAATTCACACAAATCCTCAAGGATCCTTGAGAAGGTAATGAGCTGGTCCACTGCTCCACAACCAGGACGAAAACCACATTGCTTCTCCTGAATCCGAAGTTTGACCAACAGTCGGACTCTCCTCTCCAGTACCTTGGCATAGACCTTCCCAGAGAAGCTGAGCAGCGTGATCCCTCTGAAGTTGGAACACACCCTCTGGTCCCCCTTCTTGAAGAGGGGAACCACTACTCCAGTTTAACAAATATGTATACCATTAATTGCATGTTTGGCTTCTCAAATGCATGTAGTAATCCATGCACAAGCTCCAGGCAAGTCGAACGTGTGCAAAATTATTTTACAAATGCGCACTTCACAACTGGCATATGTATCATTGGTTTACACAGATTTTGAGCTTAAAAAAATCTGTTAATTTTCTGTCTCAGAAACCTTCCTGTGGGACTATACAATAACTCAACACACAGCCATTAATGTCTAAACCGCTGGCAACAAAAGCGAGTACACCCCTAAGTGAAAATGTCCAAATTGTGCCCAATTAGCCTTTTTCCCTTCCTGGTATCATGTGACTTGTTAATGTTACAAGATCTCAGGTGTGAATGGGGAGCAGGTGTGTTAAATTTGGTGTTATCGCTCTCACACTCTCTCATACTGCTCACAGGAAGTTCAATATGGCACCTCATGGCAAAGAACTCTCTGAGGATCTGAAAAGAAGAATTGTTGCTCTCCATAAAGATGGCCTAGGCTATAAGAAGATTGCCAGTGCCCTGAAACTGAGCTGCAGCACAGTGACCAAGACCATACAGCGGTTTAACAGGACAGGTTCTACTCAGAACAGGCCTTGCCATGGTCGACCAAAGAAGTTGCGTGCACATGCTCAGCATCATATCCAGAGGTTTCCTTTTGAAAATAGATGTATGATTGCAGCCAACATTGCTGCAGAGGTTGAAGGAGTGGGGGTCAGCCAGTCAGTGCTCAGACCATACGCTGCACACTGCATCAAATTGGTCTGCATGGCTGTCGTCCCAGAAGGAAGCCCCTTTTAAAGATGATGCACAAGAAAGCCTGAAAACAGTTTGCTGAAGACAAGCAGACTAAGGACATGGATTACTGGAACCATGTCCTGTGGTCTGATGAGACCAGCATATACTTATTTGGTTCAAATAGTGTCAAGTGTGTGTGGTGGCAACCAGGTGAGGAGTACAAAGACAAGTGTGTCTTGCCTACAGTCAAGCATGGTGGTGGGAGTGTCATGGTTTGGAGCTGCATGAGTGCTGTCGGCACTGGGGAGCTACAGTTCATTGAGGGAACCATGAATTCCAACATGTACTGTGACATACTGAAGCAGAGCATGATCCCCTCCCTTCAGAAACTGGGTCACAGGGCAGTATACCAACATGATAACCACCCCAAACACACCTCCAAGACGACCACTGCCTTGCTAAAGAAACTGAGGGTAAAGGTGATGGACTGGCCAAGCATGTCTCCAGACCAAAACCCTATTGAGCATCTGTGGGGCATCTTCAAACGGAAGGTGGAGGAGCGCAAGGTCTCTAACATCCACCAGCAATGTGATGTTGTCATGGAGGAGTGGAAGAGGATTCCAGTTGCAACCTGTGAAGCTCTAGTGAACTCCATGCCCAAGAGAGTTAAGGCAGTGCTGGAAAATAATGGTGGCCACACAAAATTTTTACACTTTGGGCACAATTTGGCCTTTTTTTTTCACTTAGGGGTGTACTCACTTTTGTTGCCAGCAGTTTAGACATTAATGGTTGTGTGTTGAGTTATTTTGAGGGGACAGCAAATTTACACTGTGATACAAGCTGTACACTGACTACATTACATTGTATCAAAGTGTCATCTTCAGTGTTGTCCCATGAAAAGATACAATAAAATGTTTACAAAAATGTGAGGGGTCTCTGACTCACAAATTGTTAACCATGTGCTCTGTAATTGTTTGATACGGATTGGGTTACTTGCATGTACATATCACCTGGGCCTGCTCTGAGTTTTGAGATGTCTTTCATGCTGATTTGTGAAGCTGAAATATAATATCTGTGTGTAAATAATTGATGTGCAGACCAGATGTTTGAGAAATACTTTGTAACAAGTTAACACTACTTGGGGCTCATAGATGGACTACAGCTCACATTTGTGAGTAGTGGGAATTCTGAATAAATCTTTGTACACATTTGTCAATCTTTAGGGCTCTAAAGGTCACAATCCAAACCAATGTTCATGTTCTGTTACCTTGTAAACATTTGGGCCGCTTTGGTTTGGCTTCACGCTGCCCCTTAGTAAAGTGCACCAAACAACTTTGCATGTACTTTCTATTGTCACGATATTTAGTTGGCACAGAGTGCAGAAGTTTGCAAACATCCTATTCTGAGGTGTTTTCTGCACATTGGTAACCTCACTTGAAGTTGAAGAATGGAAGGCTCTACCACCGTAAGAGGCGAGCTCGTTATGTGAGTGTCTGGTGCTATCCAGGCCATCATAAAAAGGACGTTTGTTCCTTTCATTGGCTGAGGCAATCTTCAAGTGGCTTTGCCCTCCCAATCCGTTATATCCTCTCTCTCTCTCTTTCTCGTATCTGAAAATATCTAGTAAATTTCTACATTTTTGTGAACCAGTGTTCAGTTTGATCCAGACCAGATTTCAAGTGCTTGGTCCAGGGTAGGTTCCTGATCAAGCTGAAAAGTCTCAAAGTCAGGTCCAAAGGAGTTAGGACTGAAAGCACCCAAAGTTTTCACTTCCACATCATGGTGTACACATTTATATCTATTTTGACATGGGCTGGAAATATTAACATGTTAACTTTTTAATTAATTTTGGCCAATTAACACATTGAAAAAATTTATACTGTCAGGTCACTCCCTGAGGTGGTGTCGGCAGTGGTGACTGGTTTGCCTCAGCAGCTGGCTCAGCTTAAAATAAGAGCTGGTCTTGTTTTTCAGCGTGTAAATTTACACCACACTAAACTGATCTTCTGGTACTCAGGGCGACCTCATTTCTATGTTCACAAACCCCACTTAAAACACACACACGCACACCTAACATAGTGTCACTGATTGGGGCTGCTCCCTCAAAAATATGAAAAGAGGGAGAGCTTCTGTCACAGTGAGCGGAGAAAAACGCACACTTCAATATAAAGAGAATAAAAGCTTCTAACTCACTGTTAAGGTCAGGAGTTCTGGAAATCAGTTAAGGATTGTTTATTCTTTTAAGGGTTGTGATAATTAATAATCACAATAGTGATTATTAATTATCATATTAATTATCCAGTGTGGAGTATGACTTTCACAAACGAGACTGAGTTTATTTCTCAGGGTTGGTTTATTGCAAGATCACATCCTCCAACAAGAACAGGATCTCAGGAAAAGAGGCAGAGCAATCATCCAACACAGCTCTTATAGTCTCACCAGACACAAATCCCCCCACATCAAATCACACACCCCCAACCCACGGTCTTAGGTAAACATCCAGCGCCCGAAGCTCCTTGGCGTCTCCATTGTCCTCTGACCCTCTAGCGTCTGGGGCTCCTGCTGGGGCATTCTCTCCAGCTTCACCTCTCCTGCAAGGCCAACTTCACACCTCCCGTAGGTCCTCACAGGGTCAGGTCCTCTTTGGTCCTTAAGACGTGAAGCTTCTGGAATATGCACCGTCATTCCTACTAGGTGAATGCGGGGGATATGAATACAATATATGCACCTTAAATATGCCCCATATAACCCCCCCCAAACGTCTAAATAAGGACAAAGTGCACCCCAATATGCATAGCATCATAACATAATACACAGAACAGCAAAAAAAGGCACAATACATCACACTCCCAGCTGCTTGGGCTTCAATTGCCTGCCATATCTGCTGTAATCCAGTTTCGACCTTCCAGTAGCCGCTTCTTGCATCTGTGAATTAGAGTCGTTAGCACATCCTTGTGAAAGCTTAGCAGAGTGTCTCCCCGGCGGCCTGCCGCGGCAGGGGGCCCTGGCCAACTGCACTTGTTCATCAGCTAACACAAAATTATCAAAATGTGATAATTGGGCTGCACGGTGGCGCAGTGGTTTAGCACTGTGGCAGCACAGTTTACCCTCGGCTGGGGGATCGCGGGGATCATGAGATCGTGGGTTCGATCCCAGCCCCCGACCAACAGTGAGCTGTGTGGAGTTTGCATGTTCTCCCCGTGTTGCGTGGGTTTTCTCCGGGATTTCTCCGGTTTCCTCCTGCATACCAAAAACATGTAGGTTTAGGGCACTCGCGCACGCAGCGACCGGCAGCCGATGGCTTGTCACCAGACTGCAAACCAAATCTACCTACGGGTACAAATAAGTAACAAAAAAAAAAAAAAAAAAATTAGGAAAGTTGCCTTAAGTCAGGGGTGTCCAATCATGTGCCATGGATGACCCTGCGGGCTTTACCTGCAACCAGTGTCTTCAACAGCAGATTTCAGTGAATTTATTCCCACTGATTGCTGATAAGTGAAAACACCTGCTGAAGAGACTGGGTAGAAGAGAAAACCTGCAGTGTCTTGGTCCTCCATGGCACATGATTGGACACCCCTGCCTGAAGTAGAAGCGCTGACTTCCTCTTTGACCGTTTTAAAATAAATCAGCAAATGTGACAACAATATTAAAAATGGTAATTTTGCAGAGAAACGGACTCCCTCTTTATAATGAACTGAAAAAGATTACAAGTCCATCCATCCATCCATCCATCTTGTTCCATTTGTCTGGGAATCCGGGTTGCAGGGGCATCAGTCCAGGCAGAGTAGGCCAGACTTTCACCCAGTTCACATAGCACCATGATCCCTCCTGCTGGTGGTGAGCCCACTGGAGGGTGGACCCATGAGGCTCCTTTGGGTACACTGGGTCCTTGCTGTAACGTTTTCATGGACATCTTCTGGACCGTTCTTAGTCTGGCCCTTCACCCAGGACCAGTTTGCCTTGGGAAACCCTACCAGGGCCAAGTTGCCCCTGACAACATAGCTCCTGGGTTCATTCGAGCACTCAGACCCCTCCACCACAGTAAGGTGGTGATCCAAGGAAGGGAAGATTACAAATTGCTATCATAAAATACATTCATGATTAACAAATGTTTTATGTTCCTGTAGCAGTTTTTTTGTTGTTGTTGAATATGAGTCACAGATATATTTTATGAAAAAATGCAGTTAAAAATTGCTTAAAAATACTTTTTTCATTGTTTTAGCACTGTAATTTTAGTGATTAATCAATTCCACTGTATTTACACTGTATTACACTGTATTACAGTGTACAACACTGTATTTCAGTGCAAGAACACTGTATTTCAGTGCAAGGTGTCAGATTATGGAACGATTTTGGACCTGAATTAAAATCATGTACAAAGCTTGGACAATTTAAACAAAAACTAAAGGAAGAAATACTCCAAACATATTTACAAGACGACATGTAAACTCACATAAGGATTGACATTTCCAGCCTGTGTTGTGTTATAGCTTAGTTTTTCTTTTTTCTCTGTGACACTATGTCTTAGATTTGTTTTTGAATAGTAACCGCTTAACTTAGACTAGCTCAGTTTTCTTTTTCTCTCAGTCATATTTTGTCTTAGCCTTGTTTTAAATTGTAATTGCTCTTGTCTTGTTTTCTCTTTTTTCTCCTTTGAATTCTTGGATGGAATATGGGTGGGCAATATAAGCTGCGGCTTCAGCCATCACCCATTTCGGATAACTCACGTGGAATTGTATAGTAGAAGGAGTCTTTGTCTAATTTGACCTTGTTGTTATATTATACAGTTTCTTTTAACCTGTAATGTACTATCCGAAATAAATTCATTCATTCATTCATTCATTCATTCATTCATTCATTCCCAGCCCTAATTTTGACACAAATTTGGTTCCATAATGAGTGCTGGTCTTACGGTCTACTGTTACTCTTCTTACCTAATCTACTTTTCTGTCAGATGTCACAGGAACTGGGAATAATGGAGAAATCCCCAGACTTTATCAACCCATACCGCACAGAGAGAGACGACGTGAGTAAGATGCAAACATGCTGTTCCATCCTCCTTATGGAGTCCTCTGTCAACCATTAATATTCTAAACTGGTACCCGAGAGGCCCTTTAGTACACCTTTGCAACCAGTAACAGTCGTACCACATACAGGTCTTTGGTTTTGTTTTCCATAAAATTCCCCAAGAAAACTTTGCCTCTAGCATGCCGTGGCTTTGATCTCCCTCACCTTTTATCATCTGCTTCAGGTGCTTCACACCGCAGAAGTTTTCCAGAAGATTCTCAGGGAGGAGGAGAAGAGGAGGAGAAAGGAAGAGAAGAGGAAAGAAATCCGGAAAGGCCCTCGTATCTCCCGCTCTCGAACCGAGCTATAGCGGTACACTTCGGCACAGAAGAAGAACACTGACGTGGTCCACAAGGGGTGGCTTGACTTGTAGACTCTGACAGGGAAGAAAATCAAAGCTGCCGTCACTTGTACTAAAGCCGGGCGCTCGAGAAAGAAGCCTGCACTGTGACAGAAGTGAAGGTTTTGTCGCGTTCGAGGAATGGATTGCTGTTCTAAACATCAGCAGTAATTTATGATCAAAAAAGAACATACATAGGTGTCTATGGAACCAAGTTAATGGAAACTCATCTGTTAAACTTGAGGCTTATGTGGGTGAATTTTGAATATAATTAATTTTAGTATAATAAGTTTTCTTAAATCTTTACGAACTCCCACTGTATTGTGTTTGGTCCATTTTTTGTGTCTGAAGCCCATGTCCCTTAAAAAGGCATGGTTGCCAAATATACTATATTTAATTTATGGAAATGTGGCCTGATTCTCGTTATGTTAGGCTGGGTTGTCGAAATATTTTTTCCTATTTTTTTTCTCCAAGCAAATTTCTAACGGGGTGTTTGTGAATAAGCAGATGTACTTTATCATTGCTCCTCAGAATGTCTTATTTTCTTTGCCTGAAGAGCAGAATAATGACAACTATCGACCTCTGGTTCATCATCTTTGTATTTGATTTTATATCATTTGAGGGGATCATATGGGATTTTTCTTTTAAGTGTTTGGCAGCCTTTTCCAGAATAATTATTTCTTTCACCCTGCAGTTCACTTTTTTAATAAAAAGATAAGATTATTTTTATTCTGTCAGCCACAAATACAACATGAGACCCCTCACACTGCAGTCCTGTGTCTGTTTTTATGTTTTTGCAAAAAAATAACTTTTCATTTGTTTATCTCTATGGAACTGAGATTGTTGTAATTTTGAGCTCATAATAAGAATAATGACTGTTATAAAACTAGTATATACAGTATATAAAAAGGAAGTTTGTGATTGCTGCAGAATTAAGAAGCCATTTTGTTGACACATTTAATAAAATAAAGTGACTCAGAGATGTAAATATGCTGTATATATATATATGGTATGATGAGTAATGATTGTACCTCTTCTATGGAAAAAGACATCTTGTGTTTTTGTTCAACAAAATATTATTGGAGCCACAAAACATTTCTGGAGGATGGGATGGCTGAGTTAATTATAAACTGGCCTGTCAACATTAATAGGAGTTTTTCATCTTAAATATCCAACACTGCTCCATAAAATATCTCTTTTTTTTCCGTAAATTTTGCTTTTTTTTCCACATAAAATTACATTTTTAGCTCATTTCGGTGAAGCTGAAAGGAGCTAATGTGATGACGCTGCGTCCGTCCATCCGTCCGTCCACGTTTCATGGGGATTGCTGCTCCTCTTCATTTCCCTGACGGTCGCCTATCTCACAATGATCCCAGGTGGGTCTGCATCCAAGTTGTGCTCAGGTCAAGGTCAGAGGTCAGGAGATGTAGGCACTTATGTGATTTCACAAAAACTGTTACTCCTCCTAGGCAGTTTCCCCAACGCTTAACAAACTCATGCACAATGATCCTCAGGTGGGTCTGCATCTAGACAGTGCTCAGGATCAAAGGTCAAGAGATCTGAGAACTCTTGGGCTGATTTCATAAGGTCGGAATGAGCTACTCTGTCATTCATGGTCTGGTTTTCTTGTGAAGTTGCAACTCAAATGAGGCTTTCTTCCAGTTTTGCAACATTTTTTTCATAAACGTTAACACTTTCAGATAAATATGCTATTTTCTGAGGGGTTTTTTCATACTTTTATGAGGCTCTTACATTTTTCTCTCAAATTTTAACCATCCATCCAACTTCTACCACTCATCTGAGGGTCTGGGTCACAAGGGCAGCAGTGAAAGAGCAGACAGACCGGACTGCTGCTCAGTTCACATCCCACCGTGATCCCTCCTGCAGGTGGTTGAGCCCACTGGAGGTCAAATCCATGTTGTTCCTTTGGATACGCTGGGTCCTTGTAACTTTTTACATGGAGATCCACTGGACTACTCTTGGTCTGGACTTTCACCCAGGACCAATTTGCCTTGGAAGACCGTACCAGGGGCAAGTTGCCTCCAACAACATACCTCCTGGGATCATGAGGGCACACAAACCTCAATAATGTTATGCAACCAGGTTGTATAACTGTAAGATTTTAACATTGTAAGTTTTTTATTTTTCCCCTTAAAGGATTTCAGTTTGTTTTTCAATTGGGTTGTACAGGTTATAGGTCACATTAATGGTGGAAAAAGTTTTGAAATGATTTATCTTGGTCTAATTTTTTCACATCACAAAAACTTGGCATTTGAACCTGACATTTACAGTGGGGCAAAAAAGTATTTAGTCAGCCACCAATTCTGCAAGTTCTCCCACTTAAAAGATGAGAGAGGTCTCCAATTTTCATCATAGGTATACCTCAACTATGAGAGACAAAATGAGAAAAAAAAATCCAGAAAATCACATTGAAGGATTTTTAATGAATTAATTGGTAAATTCCTCGGTAAAATAAGTATTTGGTCAATAACAAAAGTTCATCTCAATACTTAGTTATATACCCTTTGCTGGCAATGACAGCAAACATTTTCTGTAAGTTTTCAAACGTTTTCTGTAAGTTTTCACACACTGTTGCTGGTATTCTGGCCCATTCCTCCATGCAGATCTCCTCTAGAGCAGTGATGTTTTGGGGCTGTCGCTGGGCAACACGGACTTTCAACTCCCTCCAAAGATTTTCTATGAGGTTGAGATCTGGAGACTGGCTAGGCCACTCCAGGACCTTGCAATGCTTCTTACGAAGCCACTCCTTCATTGCCCGGGCGGTGTGTTTAGGATCACTGCCATGCTGAAAGACCCAGCCACGTTTCATCTTCAATGCCCTTGCTGATGGAAGGAGGTTTTCACTCAAAATCTCACAATACATGGCCCCATTCATTCTTTCCTTTACACGGATCAGTCATCCTGGTCCCTTTGCAGAAAAACAGCCCCAAAGTATTGTAACGTCGGGGCCATTTTAAGGGGGCAGGGATTTCCCAGCATGCTTTGCCAGATTGAAACGTTACTGTGTGTGTTAAATGTGTTATTTCTGAGTTATACTGCTGTGTCATTATAACTGCATTATAATGACCCAGCAGTGTTTAGCAGGATTAGGGCAAGATGTACCATGTGTGTGTAACCATGATTCAAACAGGGGTCTGGGGGAATGACCTCCCCTGCTCTGTGTACTAAGTAGCAGGTTGGGGGTTGGGGTGTGTGAAAAATAAATCAGGTTGATCACAGCCATCTGCTCCATTGTCTTTGTGTGAACCCTTGTAAACATCACACTGGTGTCAGGAGTGGGATATGGAGCAAGATGAGGATCCAGGCGGAGGTACAGCGGCCGGAGCGATTCATCGCTCAGCCGGGAACGGAGTATAGAGCTGAGACACCGGCCCCTGGAGAGCTTCGCCGCGATGGACGGAGCAGAGCAAACCAGCCCCGTTTCCCGCCCTTTTCAGGGCAGGACGGGCTGGCGATTCCAGAGCGACTAGGAGCGGCAATCGACCGGGAGATGACAGTCTCATCCATCCAGCAGCGGGCCAAGATTCCCCGCTACAACGGCGAGAACCTGTTGGATGACCGCCTGGCCCAGGTCGAGTTGGCTGCCGCGCTGATCATCAGAGGAAACCACCGTGCTGAGAGAGAGTGGAGGAGGAGCTACGGCAGATCACAGCAGCGCGTGCACGAAGGAAACAGCCGTGGCTTCCGCTGCACAGAGCCAGGGTACATGGCATGGTACTGCCCCGCACACAGCGCACGACAAACTGGCCCCTCGCCGACGTTAAATTAGAGCGAGGTGGCATGGACGGGGAAAAAGCCGCCTCCTGCAGATGCTTCCCCCGGCAGATGACGTCACAGAGGCCTTTGGAGCGCAGCAGCAGTGGAGCGAGCAGGACAGATCCGGTCTTTTCTCGGGATCGGCAGGGGCTGGACGCCTGGACGCGGGCCAGCGGCCGACTGGGAGGTCTTGGCAGCGGTAGGAGTCATGGGACTCCCGCTGCCAGAGGAGGAACTGTGCGTGTCCTACCGCTACCCGATGCTTTTCCTTTCGGTGACGTCACGGAGGCCCTCGACGCAGGAGCGACGCAGCGGAGCGAGCAGGACGAAGATGCGGCCACTTTCCAGGCGTGGCAAGGGCTGGACGCATGGACCAGTGGCCAGCGGCCAGTGGCCGCCTGGGAGATCTGGCAGCGGTGGGAGTCGGCCGGAGCGGGCCTGGGACTCCCGCTGCCAGGGAAGGGACTGTGCGTGGTCCTACAGAGGCTGTCAGATGTGTCCATCCGCCCGCTGATGGCCAAACCGGAACCCTACCCCAACCAGATGCTCTGACCGAGACTCAGATGGCCCGTGCATGCCGCCCTGGCACCGGGCTGACTCGCGTTGGATTTCTGAAAGTTGACTTTGAATTTTCTGGGGACAGAAACCAGTCCAGGGGGGGGGCAGTGTAACGTCGGGGCCATTTTAAGGGGGCAGGGATTTCCCAGCATGCTTTGCCAGATTGAAACGTTACTGTGTGTGTTAAATGTGTTATTTCTGAGTTATACTGCTGTGTCATTATAACTGCATTATAATGACCCAGCAGTGTTTAGCAGGAGTAGGGCAAGATGTACCATGTGTGTGTAACCATGATTCAAACAGGGGTCTGGGGGAATGACCTCCCCTGCTCTGTGTACTAAGTAGCAGGTTGGGGGTCGGGGTGTGAAAAATAAATCAGGTTGATCACAGCCATCTGCTCCATTGTCTTTGTGTGAACCCTTGTAAACGTCACAGTATAATGTTTTCACCCCCATGCTTCACAGTAGGTATGGTGTTCTTTCTCCTCCAAACACGACAAGTTGAGTTTTTACCAAAAAGTTCTATCTTGGTTTCATCTGACCATATGACATCCCGTCACATGAACAGCTTCTTCCCCTCTGCCATTAGACTGCTGAACACTAAGTGACTTATTGACTCTCGTGCACCATGTACAGCAGCTCAACCAGACTCATGTCAATCATCACTGTTTTCTTTCTGCATTACCGACTGCACTATATAGTTCTCCACAGTATCTGCTGCTGGCTAATATATATTTTAACTGTTGACCAGTATCACTTAATCTTATCCTACACTTTATTACATGTATAGTTTATTTCTCTTATCATGTTTAATGTTGCAGCATTGTACCGAGACAAATTCCTAGTTTGTGTACTACATGAACAATGGCAATCAACCTGATTCTGATTCTGATTCTGATTCTGATTCTGACATTCTCCCAATCCTCTTCTGGATCATCCAAATGCTCTCTAGCAAACTTCAGACGGGCCTGGACATGTACTGGCTTAAGCAGGGGGACACGTCTGGCACTGCAGGATTTGAGTCCCTGGCGGCGTAGTGTGTTACTGATGTAGCCTTTGTTACTTTGGTCCCAGCTCTCTGCAGGTCATTCACTAGGTCCCCCTGTGTGGTTCTGAGATTTGCTCACCGTTCTCATGATCATTTTGACCTCACGGGGTGAGATCTTGCATGGAGCCCCAGATCGAGGGAGATTATCAGTGGTCTTGTATGTCTTCCATTTTCTAATAATTGCTCCCACAGTTGATTTCTTCACACCAAGCTGCTTACCTATTGCAGATTCA
This sequence comes from Pholidichthys leucotaenia, assembly GCA_020510985.1. Classification (NCBI taxonomy): domain Eukaryota; kingdom Metazoa; phylum Chordata; class Actinopteri; order Cichliformes; family Pholidichthyidae; genus Pholidichthys; species Pholidichthys leucotaenia. The sequence continues at coordinate 402,728,443 of CM035838.1, forward strand.
GTCTTCCCAGCCTGGTGCAGGTCTACAATTTTGTTTCTGGTGTCCTTTGACAGCTCTTTGGTCTTGGCCATAGTGGAGTTTGGAGTCTGACTGTTTGAGGTTGTGGACAGGTGTCTTTTATACTGATAACGAGTTCAAACAGGTGCCATTAATACAGGTAACGAGTGGAGGACAGAGGAGCCTCTTAAAGAAGAAGTTACAGGTCTGTGAGAGCCAGAAATCTTGCTTGTTTGTAGGTGACCAGATACTTATTTTACTGAGGAATTTACCAATTAATTCATTAAAAATCCTTCAATGTGATTTTCTGGATTTTTTTTCTCTCATTTTGTCTCTCATAGTTGAGGTATACCTATGATGAAAATTGGAGACCTCTCTCATCTTTTAAGTGGGAGAACTTGCACAATTGGTGGCTGACTAAATACTTTTTTGCCCCACTGTATATCCACTGTATACCCTACTTTTTTCAGTAAATATGGAACTTGTTTTTCCTTTTAAATTTAAATTTTTTTTTCCATATAAATTTGCTACATTCTTATGGATGCTAGTAAAATGTTTATCCTAAGTAATGGTTTACTTTTTTCTGTCCATCTAGACGATGACCCAAGTTCCATCCATCCATCCATCCATCTTCTTCCGCTTAATCCTTTTTGGGTCATGGAAGGGGGGGTGGGGGGGCAGGTGGAGCCTATCCCAGCATCTTTGGGCGAGAGGCAAGGTACACCCTGGACAGATTGCCAGTCCATCGCAGGGTCAACACAGAGAGACAGACAACCATTCACTCTCACATTCACACCTAAGGACAATTTAGAATCCCCAGTTGATGCCAGTTAACCTAACCTACATATTTTTGGCATGTTTATTACCTCCGCCAGGCCGAAAGGCCAGGAGGAGGTAATGTTTTTGCCGGTGTTTGTCTGTGTGTTTGTCTGTGTGTTTGTCTGTTTTTCTGTCTGTCTGTTTGTCTGTTGGTTAGCAAGATAACTCAAAAACTTTTGGACGGATTTCAATGAAACTTTCAGGCGTTGTTGGAAATGGTACAAGGAAGAACTGATTAAATTTTGGGGATGATCCGCATCACCGTCTGCATACAGGAATTTTTTAAAGCATTTTTCCACACTGTGACATACGGCCATTTTCAACATGTGCGCAGGCGCAATGGAGGGCGCTGGGCGTCGTGTCTGACCAACACAAACTCCGCGTTCTTCAACGTTTTAGGCACAAAAGCACGCGGAAAACACTGCTGACCTGGGCCCGCCAGCGTGCCTGTTTTTGCGCCACGCTGCAAAACCTGACACGCCCACCTGTCCGCCGCCCGATTATTTGCCACAAATTCCCCGCCCAGCTATAGGCGCTGCGTAAAAACGACCTCTCTGCCGGGGAAGATTCTAAATTCTGTTTTGCCGCGGAGCGCAACCCCAATATAATATAAAACCCACGGCAACCTGTCTAACCAATCTGCATCCGTCAGTGGAGGAGATGGACACACCAACACTTCAGTTTATTACCTCCGCCAAGGAGGCAATGCTTTTACTACCATAAAACGGGGCTATAAGGGACGGCGGGGTAATATGGGACACTTTTCTAAATGAATGAATGAATGAATGAATGAATGAATTTATTTATTTCGGATAGTACATTACAGGTTAAAAGAAACTGTATAATATAACAACAAGGTCAAATTAGACAAAGACTCCTTCTACTATCCAATTCCACGTGAGTTATCCGAAATGGGTGATGGCTGAAGCCGCAGCTTATATTGCCCACCCATATTCCATCCAAGAATTCAAAGGAGAAAAAAGAGAAAACAAGACAAGAGCGATTACAATTTAAAACAAGGCTAAGACAAAATATGACTGAGAGAAAAAGAAAACTGAGCTAGTCTAAGTTAAGCGGTTACTATTCAAAAACAAATCTAAGACATAGTGTCACAGAGAAAAAAGAAAAACTAAGCTATAACACAACACAGGCTGGAAATGTCAATCCTTATGTGAGTTTACATGTCGTCTTGTAAATATGTTTGGAGTATTTCTTCCTTTAGTTTTTGTTTAAATTGTCCAAGCTTTGTACATGATTTTAATTCAGGTCCAAAATCGTTCCATAATCTGACACCTTGCACTGAAATACAGTGTTGCTTGGTAGTTGTTCTCACTGTAGGCTTTTGAAATATACATGTTCCTCTGAAGTGATATCGTTTCTCCCTTGTTTGGAACAACTTCTGGATATTTGCGGGCAGTGATAGATTCTTCACTTTGAACATTATTATTGCGGTTTTAAAGTCGATCAGATCTTTCAACTTGAGAGTTTTTTGTTTAAGAAAAAGTGGGTTTGTTGGTTCCCTGTAAGCTGCTTTGTTGATTATTCTAATAGCTCTCTTTTGAAGCATAAAGAGTGGATATATGTTTGTTTTATATGTATTTCCCCATACTTCATTACAATATGTCATGTATGGGAGTATTAATGAATGATACAAGGTGTATAGTGTGGGTTGATTCAGCAAATTTTTCACTCTGTGTAATATTGCAATTGATTTGGATACTTTACCTTTTATATAATTAATATGTGGCTTCCAACACAGTTTGTTATCAATTATTACTCCAAGGAATTTAGTTTCGGATACCCTTTCAATCTCTACACCATTTACACTGAGTTTGGGTACTGGGTAGTTGTGATGGTTGTTAAAGACTATAAATTTTGTCTTGCTTAAATTGAGCGTTAATTTGTTTGAATCAAACCACAGTTTCAGCTTTCCTAATTCCTTTCCGAGTGTATCCAGAAGTTGTTCCAAGTTGTTTCCACTGCATAGCAGGTTAGTGTCATCAGCAAACAATATTAAGTCCATTTTTTCTGAAACTTTACATATATCATTTATATACATATTGAATAATAATGGTCCCAAAACTGAACCCTGTGGGACTCCACAGGTGACCTTCAGTAGCTCTGAGTTTTTGTTGTTAACACATACAAACTGATATCTATTCTTTAAGTAACTTCTTAACCAGGACAGTGCTACCCCTCTGATACCACAATTTTGTAGTTTCTTTAATAATAGATTGTGATCTACTGTATCAAATGCTTTTTTAAGATCCAGGAATACTCCAACTGAATACTCTTTATTTTCAATGGCTGTTGATATTTTTTCTGTAAATTCCATTAAGGCATATGCTGTTGTCCTTTTGTGTCTGAACCCATATTGCTGCTCACACAATAAATCATTCTTCAGTATGAAGTTGTCAATTCTCTCATAGAATATTTTTTCAAGTATCTTGGAAAATTGCGGTAATAGTGAAATTGGTCTGTAGTTGGAGAGTTCCCCTCTGTCGCCTGTCTTGTAAATCGGAATTACTTTAGCTATTTTCATTGCATTGGGAAATATACCTGATTGGAGAGACAGGTTACAGATATACGTCAGTGGTTTCACTATGCATTCGATAACAGTTTTGACTAGTAGCATATCAATACCATCGCAGTCAGTAGATGTTTTACTTTTGAACGATTTAACAATTTCAATGACCTCTCTTTCGTCTGTGTTCTTTATGAAGATGGTGTCTTTTACAGCAGTGTTATTGCATATTGAATCACCTGTTGGCACCGTAGTGGGTATTTCTCGGGCCAGTTTAGGTCCAATGTTAACAAAAAAATTATTAAATTCATCTGCAGGTGAAGCTATATTCACATTCGGAGTCGATTTATTATTTTTTGGAGTGTTAGTTGGGTAGCTGGTATTTCTGCTTTTATTTCCAAGGATACTGTTGATTATTGTCCATGTATTTTTAATATTGTCTTTGTTTTTTTCCAGTTCTTTACTGTAATAGTCTCTTTTACTACATCTTATTATATATGTTAACTTATTTTTGTATGTTTTATACCGCTGCTCTGCTTCTTTTGTCCTTTTCTTTATGAAAGCTTTATATAATAAATTTTTCTTTTTACACGCCTTTTGTAGTCCTTTGGTTAGCCATGGTTTGTCAGTAAATTTGTGTTTAAGCTTTTTTTTAACTAATGGGCAGTTTTTTTCATAAAGAGTGGTTACAATGTTTATAAATGTGTCATAGGCTTCATTTACATCTGATACATAGACTTCTGTCCAGTCTTGCTTCAGCAAGTCCTCTTTAAAAGAACTGATTGCATTTGGTGATTTGTGTCTGAACGATTTTGAGATTTTTTCTGGGTTGGGCCCCGTGTGGCCATGGATAAGTGCAAAGATTGGCAAGTGGTCGCTTATATCATTTATCAATAATCCACTTTCTATTTTCTTGTCGAGAACATTGACAAACAGGTTGTCAATAAGTGTAGCAGAGTGAGCTGTGATTCTACTGGGATGTGTTATTGTGGGATATAGACTCATGCTGTACATAGAGTTCATGAACTCTGTAACTACATTTTGTTGATGTGGATTAAGTAGATCAATATTGAAATCTCCACAAATTGCTACCATTTTCTTACTAGTAATATTATTGTACAGCTCGACTAATTTATCTCTGAATGTCTCAATGCAAGTTCCCGGCGTTCTATATATGCAGCTTATGATTAGATTTTTTGTTTTGTCTAGGTCAATCTCAACAGTAACACATTCCAGAATCCCTGGTAGTGCTGAGGACATTTCATTTACAAGCTTACATCTATATAGGTCATCAATATACAGTGCAACACCACCACCCTTTTTTTGAGATCTGTTAATGTTAAACATCTGATATCCCTCTATTGCCATCAGGGGAGCCTGGTCTGCATTAAGCCAGGTTTCAGAGACTGCTATAGCTGTGAATTTTCTGTTTAGCTGTTTTAAATAGTCCTGAATCTGTGAGAAGTTTTTGTTAAGACTTCTGCTATTGAAGTGTATTATTGACAGTTTACCATCTAATTGCACTTGACTTTTGAATTGCTTTTCAGTGTAATATTCACAGTGGTTATGAATATTATTGAAAAAGTGGTTATCAGGATCAATATCATTCTCCATCTCTTGTGGTTTATGTTCAGCATAGTGGCATATTTTTAGAGTTTGAGTTTCCTCACTCTGTGTTTCATAGTCAGTGTTCATTTGTATTTATCTAAGTCAGTAGCATCTCTGATCATTATACTTTTTGCTTGCTCAGGTGTTCCATTTAGTTTAATCCAAATTCTACAATTTCTTGTCCAGGTTGTCTGTATCTTATTATGTTTCTTTAGCATCCGTGCCTGCCGTGCTAATTCAGCGTTTTTTTTTGTCAAGTGTTCATTTAAGTAAACTTGAGTTTCCTTTAGTTTTTTGGCCTGCCTCAGTATGTCATTTTTCACCCTCCTGTTCACAAAGCGCATCACAATTGATTTCTTTGTTTTGTTATCTTTCTTCGGTAAAGCATAACAGGCTGAGATCGCATTGGCTTCTACCTTAATGTCTTTATCATTAAGGAACTGAAGCACTTGGTTTTCTAAGGACATTGATTCACTTATGGAAGCATGTTCACCACTCAGTCCTGTAGCGGCATGGGCGTAGGACTGATATCTGATGTCTAGTCCACTTATAACTAGGTCATCAATGCGAGAACCTTGTTCAAGATCCTCAACGCGTTGCTCCAAAAGACGCCCGTGTTGCTCCAGGTCCATAATTTTTTTGTCTTTTTCTTTTATTATTGAATGTAGGGCTTGTACCTCCTGTATTAGGTCTAATATTTTGTCCTGCTGGCTAGTCACTTTGGCCAGTTCATCTAACACAAAGTTCAGAGTTTTTTTAATTTCTTCCATTTCCTCTTTTTTGGGTGGCATTTTACTGACCTGTGGATAGAAATAAGCAGAGAATCCGGCTAGGCCTCAACTAGCTCGGTCACTACTGGACCCGCCGCTCCTGCGCAGCTTCTCCGCCGAGTGACGCTGCTCAGCTCCGCAGATCACCGCCGTCTATCGCCGGCGCCTGCCTCCGTCTACCTGGCCAGTTATGTCGTGCACCGCCGGCGCAGCCGGAATCCACCGATCACAGCCACTCGTCGCCGTCTGGCTAGGCGGCTCCTCCGCTGGGCCCCGTCTAAATGTAATTCTGCTTTTTTAATTTTGCTTCCGCCTAGATTTGATGAAGGATTCATGGATATTTGACAATAACAACACAACTCAGCGTCCTGCTCAAAATAAAAAAAAGCAGAATTACATTTAAAACATTTCCCAGAAAAGTGTCCCTTATTAACCCGCCGTCCCTTATGGCCCCGTTTTACACTACTGAACCACTAATCCTATCACTATCACATTGATTGTCATTCATTAATTGTCTGTTTATTGCACTGTCCATGTCAAATAAACAAATAATCATTGTGAATCCAATTGCTACTCAGATCTTTTCATGCTCACGGAATCTGAAAACGTACACACAAACACTGTATGGGGGGAACTGTGCCGCTTGGCGGAGGTCTACGCTCTCCGAGTGCTTTTCTAGTCTTTGTAATGTTGTTGGAAGGAGAGGGTTTTTTTTGGGGTTTTTTTTATGGATTTGGACTCTTACTCATCACAAAAACATGCCCCCCCCCCAACACATTCTTGCATAGGGTCCCCAAAATGCTAGAAACGGTCCTAACTAACTAACTAACTAACCTGCACTTATATAGCGCTTTTCTAGTCACAAAGACCACTCAAAGCGCTTTCATTAATACTAACCCTCTATTCTAAGGGCCTATAGGAAACAGATATCTAGGGACAATTTAGAACAGCCAATTAACCTAACATGCATGTTTTTGGCATGTGGGAGGAAACCGGAGAAATCCCGGAGTAAACCCACGCCTGACTATAATAATCCAGTGTCCACCTCGGGCTGCACGGTGGCACAGTGGTTAGCACTGCGGCAGCACAGTTTGCCCTTGGCCGGGGGATTGTGGGGATCGTGGGATCGTGGGTTCGATCCCAGCCCCCGACCAACAGTGATCTGTGTGGAGTTTGCATGTTCTCCCCGTGTTGCGTGGGTTTACTCCGGGATTTCTCCGGTTTCCTCCCACATGCCAAAAACATGCATGTTAGGTTAATTGGCTGTTCTAAATTGTCCCTAGATATCTGTTTCCTATAGGCCCTTAGAATAGAGGGTTAGTATTAATGAAAGCGCTTTGAGTGGTCTTTGTGACTAGAAAAGCGCTATATAAGTGCAGGTTAGTTAGTAGTTAGTTAGTTAGTGTTTACTCGTGAGAAAATGTTCAGCTTCTTGCCCATGCTCAGCGTCCCATGGCCTATGTGTCTCCGGGGCCACAGGTTGAGGACCCCTGTCATGTCTCCTCTGTGTGTATTTGCCTGGATCAGCCAACAGAGGGCAGGCAGCCACCAGGGAGACTTTCCACGTCCAAAGTCCAACGTTTTTGTTTTTCCACATGCTGTCTGTCAAAGTTTGAGCGTGGCAGGTCGATTTAGAGGATGAAAGCAGAACTCTGACTGCAGAGGAGAAACCATACCATTGTCACCCTGAGAAATGTTCAGTAACTTGGTCTCTGGTAAGATTTTTTTTTAATGTCGTTTCCGCATCAGGCTAGCGATTGTTAGCTTAGCTAATGCCGATTAAAGATTTTGACCTTATGAGTGTAACGCTAAAGATCTGGATCAGAACGTGACTTCTGCGCTTGACTTTTTATGGCTGATTTAGTTGTAAGGTATTATCGGGGAATATCAGAGTTAAAAACGGCATTAACTGCCTCCTGTGGATAACGGTAACCATTTTGCTTTTATGTGAAGCTAACCTACTGACTTTTGATGTTTTGTTATTGTGCAGAACAATCCTGAAGCTCTATGGAGTTTTTTTTTTTGTTTTTTTTTTTTTGTTTTTTTTTACTCCTTGTGACATACACTCACTGGTCACTTTAATAGGTACAGCTTATAACCCGGTATTAGGTACAGGTATTACTGGGTTGGATCTCTATTGTCTTGAGAACTTCCTTAATTCTTTATGGCATAGATTCAGCAAGGTGCTGGAAACAGTCAGAGACAGGCTAGCATCACACAGTTGCTGCTGCAAGGCCATGATGCTCCATACAGGCAAAATTCTACCAGTATGGAGAAGTTAGCATACCAGATTCTGACCCTACCATCCAGTTGTTGCAAAAGTTAATACTCAGTCCTGGCAACATTTTTCCAATCTTCTATTGTCCAATTTTGGTGAGCTTGTATGAATTGTAGCCTCAGTTTCCGGGTCTTAGCTGACAGGAGGGGCACCAGTTTACGTTTTGTGCTGCTGCCGTAGCCCATCTGCTTCATGGGTCGCCATGCTGTACCTTCAGAGATGCTCCCCTGTATACCTCGATTGTAATGAGTTATTTTAATTACTGTTGCCTTTCTGTCAGCGAGAGCCAGTCTGGTCATTCTCCTCTGACCTCTGACATCAACAAGTCATTTGGGCCCAGAGAACTGCTGCTCACTGGATGTTTAGTCTTTTTCCACACCGTTCTCTGTGAACCCTAGAGATGTTTGTGCGTGGAAATCCCCGTAGATCAACAGTTTCTGAAATACTCAGATCAGCCTGACTGGCACTGACAACCATGCTAGGTTTAAAGTCACTTAAATCACCTTTCTTCTCCATTCTGATACTCGATTTGAACTTCAGCAGTTCATCTTGACTATGTCCATCCATCCATCCATCCATCCATCCATCTTCTACCGCTTTTCTGGAGGTCCGGGTCGCGGAGGCAGCAGTTCAAGCAGAGAAGCCCAGACTTCCCTCTCCCCAGCCACCTGCTCCAGCTCTTCAGAGGGGATACCAAGGCGTTCCCAGACCAGCTGGGAGACATAGTCTCTCCACCGAGTCCTGGGTCTGCCCCGGGGTCTCCTCCCAGTGGGACGTACCTGAAACACCTCAAGTGGGAGGTGTCCAGGAGGCATCCTAATCAGATGCCCATACCACCTCAACTGACTCCTTTCAATGTGGAGGAGCAGCAGTTCTACTCTGAGCCTCTCCCGGATGACTGAGCTCCTCACCCTTTCTCTGAGGGTGAGTCCAACAATCCTACAGAGAAAGCTCATTTCAGCCGCTTGTATCCGCGATCTCGTTCTTTCGGTCATTACCCAAAGCTCGTGACCATAGGTGAGAGTAGGAACGTAGATTGACTGGTAAATCGACTATGTCTACATGCCTAAATGATAGCTAGATAGATAAATAGATAGATGTATCTTATTGATCCCAAATTGGGAAATTACAGTGTAACAGCAGCATGACAGTAGACGACCAAAATGATAGAAACACACACAACATAATAGACAAAGGGATTACCCATGGAAAGTAAAACTGCCTAGATAACTTATATACATCGTAGATGAATAGATGGTGACTCATATAGGTACATGAATCATACCCGCTGTATAATGTAGGACTATCAGGCGCAGGGTGAAATGTGAGGTACCAATTAGACTGCAAGGTGCAGTATGGCAGCATAGTTATGACCAGAATTCAACATTAGAATGAGTTATTGTACAGTGAAATGGCATGTGGCAGGAAAGATTTCCTGTACCTAACTGTTCGGCAGCAAAGTTGTAGCAGTCTGCTGGAGAAAGTGCTCCGCTGTCTGTCCAGTGTGTGGTGGAGGGGGTGATTAGGATTGTCCATGATGGATCGCAGTTTGTTCAGTGTCCTCCTCTCCACTACATTCTCAAAGGTCTCAGGCCTGAGACCAATCACAGAACCAGCCCTCTTGATAATCTTGTCAAGTCCATTGGTGTTGCTGACTCTGATACTGCTACCCCAACAGACAGCAGCAAAGAAGACGGCGCTGGTGACAACGGCCTTGTAGAAAAGCTCCAGCATCCTGCTGCACACGTTGAAGGATCTCAGCTTCCTCAGAAAGTAGAGTCTGCTCATCCCCTCTTGTACGCAGCGTCAGTGTTAGATTTCCAGTCCAGTCTGATCATGACACCCAGGTATTTGTAGTCCTCCACATCCTCCCCCCTAATCCGCAGTGGCTGTGAAGGCGTCCTCTTCTTCCTGAAGTCGATCACCATCTTTCTAGTCTTGCTGACGTTCAGTCTCGGGTGATTCTGCTCAGTCCACTCCACAAATCTGTCTACCAGTGTCCTGTACTCCCCCTCCTCTCCCCCTCTTATACACCCAACAACAGGTGAGTCATCAGAGAATTTTTGCAGGTGGCATGATTGGGTGTTGTAATGAAAGTCAGTGGTGTATACAGAGGTGTGAAAAACTGTTTGCCCCCTTCCTAATTTCTCATTTGTTTGTATGTTTGTCACACATAAATGTTTCAGATCCTCAAACAAATTTAAATATTAGTCAAAGATAACGCAAGTAAACACAAAATGCAGTTTTTAAATGAAGGTGTTTATTATTAAGGGGGAAAAAATCCAAACCAACATGGCCCTGTGTGAAAAAGTGATTGCCCCCTAAACCTAATAACTGGTTGGGTCATAGCAGCAAAAGCTGCAATCAAGCGTTTGCGATAACTGGCAATGGGTCTTTTACAGCGCTGTGGAGGAATTTTGGCCCACTCATCTTTGCAGAATTGTTGTAATTCAGCCACATTGGAGGGTTTTCCAGCATGAATCACCTTTTTAAGGTCATGCCACAGCATCTTAATCGGATTCAGGTCAGGACTTTGACTAGGCCACTCCAAAGTCTTCATTTTATTTTTCTTAAGCCATTCAGAGGTGGACTTGCTGGTGTGTTTTGGATCATTGTCCTGCTGCAGAACCCAAGTGCGCTTCAGCTTGAGGTCACAAACAGATGGCTGGACATTCTCCTTCAGGATTTTTTGGTAGACAGCAGAATTCATGATTCCATTTACCACAACAAGTCTTCCAGGTCTTGAAGCAGCAAAACAACCCCAGACCATCACACTACCACCACTGTATTTTACTGTTGGTATGATGTTCCTTTTCTGAAATGCTGTGTTACTTTTACGTCGGAAGTAGTGGGACACACACCTTCCAAAAAGTTCCACTTTTGTCTCTTCAGTCCACAGAGTATTTTCCCAAAAGTCTTGGGGATCAACAAGGTGTTTTCTGGCAAAACTTGAGACAAGCCTTTATGTTCTTTTTTTTCTCAGCAGTGGTTTTCATCTTGGAACTCTGCCATGCAGGCCATTTTTGCCCAGTTTCTTTCTTATGGTGGTGTCATGAACGCTGACCTTAACTGAGGCAAGTGAGGCCTGCAGTTCTTTGGATGTTGTTGTGGGGTCTTTTGTGACCTCTTGGATGAGTCGTCGCTGTGCTCTTGGGGTAATTTTGGTTGGCTGGCCACTCCTGGAAAGGTTCACCACTGTTCTATGTTTTCGCCATTTGTAGATAATGGCTCTCACTGTGGTTCGCTGGAGTCCCAAAGCTTTAGAAATGGCTTTATAACCTTTTCCAGACTGATCGATCTCAATTATTTTGTTTCGCATTTGTTCCTGAATTTCTTTTAATCGCAGCATGATGTCTAGTTTTTGAGGATCTTTTGGTCTCCTTCACTTTGTCAGGCAAGTCCTATTTAAGTGATTTCTTGATTGAAAATAGGTGTGGCAGTAATCAGGCCTGGGTGTGGCTAGAGAAATTTAACTCAGCTTTCCAAAAGATGTGATAAACCACAGTTAATTTATGTTTTAATGGGGGGCAACCACTTTTTCACACAGGGCCATCCATGGAGGTTTGGATTTTTTTTTACCCTTAATAATAAACACCTTCATTTAAAAACTGCATTTTGCATTTACTTGTATTATTGTTGTCTAATATTTAAATTTGTTTGATGGTCTGAAACATTTAAGTGTGACAAACATACAAAAAAAAATGAGAAATCAGGAAGGGGGCAAACACTTTTTAACACCATTGTAAGGTGAAGAGAAAAAGAGAGAGCACAGTCCCCTGTGGAGCTCCTGTATCACTAACCACCACGTCCGAAAAGACACTGCCCATCCGGACAAACTGTGGCCTGCCTGTCAGGTAGTCAGTTATCCAGGAGATCACAGAGCTGTCGATCCCCATCCTCCGCACCTTCTCACCCAGCAGCAGTGGCTGGATGGTATTAAAGGCACTGGAGAAATCAAAGAATGGGATTCTCACAGTGTCTCCTCCACCATCCAGGTGTAGATGGGTTCATTGCAGCAGGTAGATGACAGCATCTTCAACTCCTAAATGGGGCTGATATGCAAACTGCAGAGGGTCCAGCCACGTCGTCGTCTGTGGCCTCAGGTGGGCTAAGACCAGTCTCTCCAGAACCTTCATCACATGAGATGTGAGGGCAACTGGTCAATAATCATGTAGGTCAGATGGAGACGACTTCTTGGAGACAGGAACCAGGCAGGATGTCTTCCACAGCACTGGTACTCTCTCCAGACTCAGGCTCAGGTTGTACAGGTGTTTCAGGACCGGAGCTAGCTGGTTGGCACGGGTTCTCGGGATCCTGGCGGAGATGCCATCAGGGCCCGCCACCTTCCGCTAACGGACGGAGTCTCTCCAGCTGTTTCTTAACCTGGTCTGTAGTCACAGTCACCAGCCCCCCTCACAGTGATGTGAGGGGGGCTGGTGACTGTGACTACAGAGAGAGAGAGAGGTGCTGCACTGGAGGGGGTGGGGGGGTCTGGCTGTGTTGTGGGGGTGACAGACGGTGAGTTGAACCTATTAAACAGATTTAGCTTGTGCACTGAGAGGCTGAGCAAATGCACTGAGAGGCTGCCATGTGATGGGCTGATTATATATTTGTATTAACAAGCAGTGAACAGGTACACCTATTAATGTGGCCAATGAGGGTAAGTGCTATATAGTGAATCCAGAAATTTAACTGGAAAGTATTGTTACATTATGATAATAATGAATCAAGTACTGAGGTAGGCAGTTACAAATTATATTTACTCAAGTATTTGTACTCAAATAACCTTTTGCCAAAACTGTACTTCCCCAAGTCATTTTAATAAATGTATTTTTTATCTAATTAAAAATCATTAGGGTTTTTGGCTCAATATTCCACTTTGATTTATTAATGTTTTCTGTTCTTTTATGAAATGATTTGGATTATAGTTGAGGATACATGTGGATAGTTTAGTTTATATTTTATTTACTCAAGACTAGCTATTTCAGGGAGTAAACACCTAAACTGGCAACGGTACAGTAATAAATTTACAGAACGGCAAGGCAGCCATAGCCCATCACGCTACCACCACTGTGTTTGACTGTTGGTATGATGTTCTTTTTATGAAACGTTGTGTTAGTTTTACACCAGATGTAACTGGACGCACATCTTCCAAAAAGTCCACAGAATATTGTTATGTCTGAATAAATACCTTATTCAGTGATGAGGCCAGGTGAATGTGCGAACTCAGCTTTATTAACAGCACTGGATGTAGAACAGCCACCAGGCAGGAGCATCGGCAAAGAGGCCCTAAAATGGATGCCCCCTGGTATTTATTGGGCGGTGCAGTGGTGGAAGAGGAAGTGGCCGCCACTGCACCACACTTCGCAATAAAGGGACCCAAACCCAACATCACAAATATGTTCTCAAAAGTCTTGGGGATCATCAAGATGTTTTTGTTTTTTTTTTGGCAAATGTGAGATGAGTCTTTGTGTTCTTTTTAGCAGCAGTGATTTTCACCTTGGAACTCTCCCATAGATGCCATTTTTCCCAGCCTCTTTCTTATTGTTGGATCATGGACCAGTGTCCAGATTGAGGCAAGTGAGGCCTGCAGTTCTTTAGATGATGATCTGAGGTTTTGTTTCTCATCTGCTCTTGAATTTCTTTAGATTGTGACATGCTGTGTTGCTTTTTGAGATCTTTTAGTCGACTTCACTTTGTCAGGCAGGTTCTATTTAAATGATTTCTTGATTCAGCAGGTCTGGCAATAATGAGGCCTGAGTGTGGCTAGTGAAATTGAACTCAGCTTTCTAAAAAAATGTGGTTAATCACAGTCAATTCATGATGGAACAAGGGGGGCAATTACTTTTTCACACAGGGCCAGGTAGGTTTGGTTAACTTTATTCCCTTGACAAATGAAATCATCATTTAAAACTGCATTTTGTATTTATTTACTCAGGTTATCTTTGTGTAATATTAAACTGTTTGATGATCTGAAACATTTATGTGAAATAAATATGCAAAAATATAAGAAATCAGGAGGGGGCAAATACTTTTTCATAGCACTGTTGATGTTTGAATGCAGCCGAACAAACTTACAAATCCAGACTTCAGTGCTGTTTCTACTGCTGACTGTGGTTAAACACCTTCTAACCCTCATGTCAGTAAACTGCAGATATAGTTTGAGGACACTTTTTAATTGTGGTCATCACATACATGTTAAACCTAATCACGTTTATTATGCCTTGGTGAAACAGAGGCATACAGTAATCAGTTAGTGCATCTGTTAGTGGCTGTGTGGGTGTGTGTCTGTCTGTCCGCCTCTCTGTTTCAGCTCACCCGGTCAAAATTAAGTGGAACTAAAGGCTTATATCATTGTATTGTCATATTTTCTTGTCTTTTAATTTGCCAGAATTGCGAGATAAGGCTTTGTTTTCAAAATAAACACAAATTTAACTCACCATTTTTGTCAGTGCAGCCGTGAAAACAGGAAATGTAATAACTCTGCCGGGCCAGTAGAGGTCAGAGTGCCACTTTCTTTTACAGCTGCCCATGCTATCATGCCACAGGCACTGAGGCACACCACCTTGGTGCTTTTGATTTATATAGGGCTAGCTCATTGAATTTGCTCCAAGTTGAACAGTAAAACTTATGTAAGTCGCCATTAGACACCAGACGCCAGTTATATAGTTAATGCTGCATCTTACAGCCACAAAATCCCTCATATTTGAAGATGAGTGAGTTCATGTACACTGAAATATTCACATTTTTAAATCAGTATAATTGGCAAAATATTACAAAGCTGTTCAAATCTGTAAAATCAAAAGTAACTCAAAGTATGACAAATTATAACCAACAGTGCTTTTTTCATCTTAAACATGCTTAAATAAGGGTAGAAAGTATCCTACAACACTACTGGGTAAAAGAAAATTTACTGAAAAGGTCACATGGTGTGCATCACCCACCTCTGCCTGTTGCATGTCCCCATTAAACAGGCAGTGTAATGATTCTGTTGTTTTACAAGCTTGTGCAGTTATAATGAACCATCCATCCATCCATCTTCTTCCGCTTAATCCTTTTTGGGTCACGGGGGGGCTGGAGCCTATCCCAGCATCTTTTGGGCAATTGCCAGTCCATCGCAGGGCCAACACAGAGAGACAGACAACCATTCACTCTAACAGTCATACCTAAGGACAATTTAGAATCCCCAGTTTGATGCCAATTAACCTAACTTGCATGTTATTGGCATGTGAGAGGAAACTGGAGAAATCCCGGCGTAAACCCGCACAGAGACGGAGAGAACATGCAAACTCCACACAGATCACTGTTGGTCGGGGGCTGGGATCAAGGGTGAGATGCTGTGCTGCCGCAGTGCTAACCACTCCGCCACCGCACTGCCTATAATGAACCAGCAAATTAATTTTTTTTTTGTGTGTGTTTTCCCACCAGAGGGAGAGATCCTGGAGCCGGCTCCTATGGAGACTGAAAACGAAGCAGACATCTCCGACACAACTCACAATGAAGAGCTCAGACTGGTCCTTGTTGGCAAGACTGGTTCTGGGAAGAGTGCTTCTGGAAACACCATCTTAGGGCGGAGGCATTTCCTGTCAAAGGTCAGCGGTAGCTCTGTCACCCAAATTTGTGAGGTCGGGAGCACTGAGCTGCCAGACCGAGATGGCATACAGGATGATGACCTGGCAGTCACACGAAGCAGGAGGAGGAGGAGAATTGTGGTGGTGGACATGCCAGGGTTTGGAGACACTTCCCTCAGCATGGAGCAGATTCATACAGAAATTGCCAAATGTGTTTCTCTCTCAGCCCCTGGCCCACATGCTTTTCTCCTTGTGGTGCCAATAGGACGATATACAGATGACGAGAACCAGGCTGTTTGCGAACTGGTAAAGATATTCGGGGAAGAGGCTGTACGTCATCACACGGTGGTTCTCTTTACGCGGGGGGATGACCTGGAGGGTACAGGGATTGAAGAATATCTGAAGGAGACGGCACCTGCTGGGCTTCGGTCTCTTTTACAGAGTTGTGGGGGTCGTTGCCATGTATTCAACAACAAACACCCCAGTAACTCAAAGCAGGTTGAAGAGCTGTTGATGAAGGTGGAAGAGATGGTGAAGCATACAAAAAGAGAGTATTACACTAATCTTGCTTTTATTGAGGCAGAGGCTGCCATCAGGATGGAGCAGACAAGGATGCTGAGGGAGCGAGGGCAGGCAGAGGGTGAAGAGCAAGAGGGAGCTGATTGTGGAATGGATGACCAAGCTAAGCTAGCAAAGCAAAGAAAGAGTGATTTGGCGTGTCACATAACGGGAAGCAGTGAAAGCACAATACTAGAACTCAGGAGGAGGGAGGGAGGGAATGGAGATGGTTTTCAAGTGGAGAGGTGGGCAGAGGAGAGCAGAGGCAATGCCTTTAGGCTCCTGAGAGAGCAATTCAGAGGCCGGCATCGAGGGCATGGGATGGCTGTCAGCCGACGACGGTCTATCCGTTTGTCATTGAGTCGCATGAGGAGGGAGGCTGCACTCTCTGCTAAAGTGCTAGAGAGAGTTAAAATCCTAGTGGCTGCTGGAGCCACAGGCATGGCAGTTGGGGTGGTGTTTGGAGCTGCTGCTCCTTTAGCCGCCGCAGCTGGGGCTTCCTTTTTGGGGAACTCAGCGGGTTTGGCTGCAAGTCAGTTAGCTGGGATATCTGTAGCAGGAGGCACAGGTGTCGGAAAGGCAGTTGGAGCCATAGTGGCAGCAGCCTCTGGGAAAACTGCAGTGGCTGTGGGAGCAGCAACGGGTGGAGTTTTGGGTGGCTCTGTGGGACTCATTGCTGGTACTGAGGCTGACACTCCCCGGGAGGGTGCTTTAGATGCTCTTGGCCACGTTAGTGCCATAGGGGCCTGTGCCGTTGCGGTGGCAACAGGTGTTGGATGCACCATAGGAGCAGGGGCTGCTTTAGGTGCAGCGCTGGAAGGAGCTGCTGTCAGCACAGCTGCCCTCAGCGGGGCTGAGAGTGCACCAGCAGCTGTGTCACAGGGTAGTTTAGTTTCAGCTGCAGGGCAGCAGGCAGTGGCTTCTGTAGGAAGTGTAGCTGCCAACAGTGGGACTCCTCAGTTCGCTGCAGCCGTAGCTCAGGAGGTGGCTGCAGACGCAGTGACTGCTGGGTCCTCTGCTGTCGTATGTGGGTCACCAGGGCCCGGAGTAGCATCAGTGACCACCGCGGTTGTGTCAGACCCCTGGAGCACATTGACAGCGACAACACGCATCTTGAATGCAGTGGCTGAAATTGGGAAGGCGGCAGTAGGAATTGCTTTGGCGGGTGGTCTGGTGGTGAAGGTGGTGAAGGAAAAAGTGAGGCGTGGCACAGGAACGACAGAAGCCAGCTACTCAGAGAAGAAGTCTTATGAAATCTACTGGAACAAATGATGCAAGCTGACACCGGAGGCTACAGCCCGTCAATTAGATCATTGTTTTTTCTGTTTTCATGATGAGATGATCTAATACATGGTGTCAGATCTGACAGGGAGATACAGCCTGAAAGACACAGGAAACTGGGAAGGAGTAATATTTATGTATGTAATGTGGTATAAGTTGAAAAACAAATTATTGATATTTGTCATCATTCAAAAACAGGTTAATGAAGAATCTTCATTCTTTTTTGTATTATATCCCTTTACAGTTAGTTAATTTAAAACTACACTGACTCTTGCAATTAACACACATCTTATACAAAAGATAAATGAGGGAGAGTGCTAACAGTCTGGTTTGCAGTTTTATTTTACTGCATTTACATGAGAAGCAGAAGCAGTTGTTCTCTTATGCACCACATTTCTTTGTGTTTTCATATTTAGTGTTTAATGGGGGTGGCTGTGGCGCAGGTGTAGTGTGGCCGACTACTGATCAAAAAGTTGGTGGTTTGATTCCCGCTGTCTCTGCAGTGTGCATATTGAAGTGTCCTTGAGCAAGACACTGAACCCCCAGTTGCTCCTGGCGGGTCAGGACAGCGCCTTGCATGGCAGCTTCGCCACCATCAGTGTGTGAATGGGTAGATAGCAGGATCTGTAAAGCGCTTTGGTCATGCAGAGACAAGAAAAAAAGCACTATGTAAGTGAATGCCATTTACCATTTATATATACTATTGAAGTAATAGTATTTGAAATGAACAAAGATGCTGGAGGATTAAAGCCTCTCAAGTTGTGGAGCATTCGCAGTGCCAGATGACAGTGGGTGGTTGTATTGCAGTGCTGTATGACTTCCTGTAATATATCAACAAAAAGTGAGTTCTGTACTTTGTATTAACAGTGAGTTTTTAAAAACAGCTTCAGCTGCCTCATCTGTTGTAAATCCATCAATAGTTGTTGAGTCCATGTTTCTGCATTGAAACTAAAAATAAAAATTATTCTTCTAAGAATTAATACTGTGACATTTTCCTGGTCATTTGCTGTTGCCCATAAATAAAGAAAATAAGTGAAATAACTTTTTTAAAAATAGATATTTTATTTCCTCTTTTTAAAGCATGCTCTTCAACTTCATAGCTCTGAAATGAAACTGCACATAATCACCGAGTTCTCAATTACACTACTCACAAAAAGTTAGGGATATTTGGCTTTTGGGTGAAATTCATGGAAAATGTAAAAAGTTCACGCTACAGTGATATTATATCATGAAAGTAGATCATTTAAGTAGAAGCATGCAATGGTGATTCCCTCATCTCAAACAATTTATTGAAACAAAAGCCAACAACAGTGGTGGGTATACCACAACAAAAAATGTTAGTGTCTCAGTAACTTGTCATGTGCCCTTGAACATCAATTACAGCTTGACAACGATGTCTCATACTATTCACAAGTCGACTTATTGTTCGCTGAGGCATGTCATTCCACTTTTCTTGAAGGGCGGCCCTCAGGTCATTGAGGTTGTGGGCTGCAGGGTTACGAGCCGCTACACGGCGCCTCAGCTGATCTCATAGGTTTTCTATGGGATTCAGGTCTGGAGAAAGTGCAGGCCACTCCATTTGAGATACTCCAGCCTCCAACAGCCGTTCCCTAATGATGAAACCTTGATGAGCTGGAGCAATGACTGGGCGCATGCGCACGCAGCGACCGGCAGCGGGTGAAAAAAGTTCGACGTCTGTGTCTCTGTTTTTATGCACTTTAATGTGTTTTAACGTAATTCTCTGTGCCGTTTTTGTCCTTGAATGTTTGTGGACTATATAACGAAGAGCTCCCTGGTTCCATCAGTATGGATTTCCTTCTTGTTTTTGCACTGTGGATTCTTTCCTACCGGTCTTTGTCTTGGAGGTAAGCGTGATCATGCCGGGAAGAATACAGTATTCCAGAGACATGTTACTGCATTTAAACATGGATAATGCAGCATCTGTGATTGAGTCTGTGCCACAACTGCCGGACTTTATTTTAAGAGATTTTCATGGACACAGCGACGAAAAGAGAGACAAGAGGAGGAAACGCGGAAAGCGTGGAGGCGTAAGATTAAATCTGAGGAGGCGTCAGCTTAACCGCATTCCTCTTCCTTCCATTATTATGGGGAACGTACAATCCCTGAGAAATAAAGTGGATGAAATTCAAGAGAATGTACGATATCAGAAGGACTTCAAGAACTGCTGTGTCATGGCTTACATGGAGATATGGCTTACGGCGCATGACCGAGATGCGGACCTGAGTATCGACGGCTTTGGAGCCCCACTTCACTTGGCTCAGCAGGAAGAGGTAACGGGGAAACGTCAGGGGGGCAGCGTATATTTATATATTAATAAACAGTACTGCACATGTCACGGTCAGAGAGCGCATCTGTGCACCCGATGTGGAGCTTCTGTCCGTATCGCTACGCCCCTTTTATCTGCCCCGCGAGTTCCCCCAACTTTTCATAACGACTGTGTACATTCACCCGAGAGCGGATGCTGACTCCGCCTCCAGCACCGTCTTTGATGTGATACAGCGGTTGCAGTCGATTTCCCCAGAGGCTCCAAACTGTATCCTTGGGGATTTTAACCATGTTTCTTTAAAGAAGACACTTAAAAACTTTTACCAGTATGTTTCCTGCCCAACCAGGTGAAAAAAGACATTGGACCTGTGCTATGGATCCATTGAGAGGGCCTACAAATCACTTCCCCTTCCTCCTTTAGGATCCTCAGATCACAACTGTGTACATTTGCTGCCCACATATAAAACTGTTCTCAGAAGAGGCAAGGCGAAGACCAGAGACATAGACGTGTGGACAGAGGATTCAGTGCACTGCCTCCAGGAATGCTTTAACTGTACGGACTGGGAGGTGTTCACACTGTCCTGTGGGGATGATTTGGACTCTTTGGTGGACGTCACATGCTCATACATGGCTTTCTGTAGAGATATGATCGTTCCACGTAAACGTGTCAAAATATATCCCAACAACAAGCCATGGGTTACAAAATCAGTTAAATCCTGCTTACAGAGGAAAGCACTTGCCTTTAAACAGGGGGTTGTTTCTGAGCTGCAGGTTGCCACAAAAGAGCTGAAGGCCGAAGTTTTAAGAGCAAAACAGAATTATAAACCAGAGTTGGAAAGATTTTTTTTTTTTTTTTTTAGATTTAGTATACTTTATTGATCCCCAGAGGGGAAATTGAGGGTCATCCACCACCTGGATGGATGAAGCAGCCACGATACGGCACTATCCCTTAACCATTCACACACACATTCACACCTAGGGCCACTTTAGAGTCTCCAATTCACCTAACCTGCATGTTTTTGGCATGTGGGAGGAAACCGGAGAAATCCTGGGGTAAACCCACGCATACACGGGGAGAACATGCAAACTCCACACAGATCACTGTTGGTCAGGGGCTGGGATTGAACCCACGATCCCACGATCCCCCGGCCAAGGGTAAACTGTGCTACCGCAGTGCTAACCACTGCGCCAAAGCAAGATGGCAACAAAGAAGCTTGGTTCAGCCTGGGCCAGTATGAAAACTATTGCAGGCCTTCAGAGCACAGAACGCAGTAATCGTGTTTTTAGATGGTTTTAATTCAGACTCAGAGCTGGCTAATGCTCTTAATTGTTTTTATGGTCATTTTGCTTCCTTTGATTTTAGCACAGAAACCCAAGATTTGAAACAAAAACTCAAAGACAATCAGCACTTTAATATTGAGGTGCAGGATATTAAAAGGGTGTTCTGTGCTGTAAAAGTGAACAAACGTCAGGGCCCTGATAATATATGTGGGCGCTTGGTAAAGTCCTGTGCACATGGATTGAGTCCTGTATTTCACTACATTTTCAATAAGTTCTTACAGACACAACATGTGCCTAAGATCTGGAAAGATGCCGTGGTTGTCCCGTTCCAAAATCCAGCTGTCCTAAAATGGTAAACGACTTTAGACCAGTTGCTTTGACTTCAATTTTAATGAAAATTTTTGAAAAACTGGTCAGATTTGAGGTCCTAAAGCTGACTGAGCATGCACTGGATCCTCTGCAGTTTGCCTATAGGCCTCACAGAGGAGTGGAGGATGCCACTGTCACTCTGTTTAACATGCTCTTTAAACATCTGAATTTTAACGGGACACACGCCAGGCTTTTATTTGTGGACTTTTCTTCCGCCTTTAATACAATCCAACCTCATATTTTAGTTGAAAGGCTCCTGCAACAATTTGATTTGAGTAATAATCTGGTGGGTTGGATTCTGGATTTTTTAACCAACAGGACACAGAGAGTAAGGGTCAATGGTACATTGTCTGACCAAAAGTGTTCTTCTACTGGCTCTCCTCAGGGGTGTGTGTTGTCACCACTACTCTTCATCCTGTACACAAACATGTGTCGGAGCAGACATAACAACAGACACATTATAAAGTATGCTGATGACTCAGTTGTTGTCAGTCTCCTCCAGGATGGTGAGAGTGGCCACGGCCCAGTAGTTGATGATTTTGTTCACTGGTGTGAGGATTCCTACCTGCAGCTGAATACAACAAAAACTAAAGATATGATTATTGACTTTAGGAGGAAAACTCCCAGGCACAAAGTCACTGTACTAAAAGGCCAGACCACCGAATGTGTACAATCCTACAAATATCTTGGGACGATTATTGATAGTAATTTAAACTTTGAAGATAACTGTGAAAGGGTGTGCAAAAAGGGTCAGCAGCATTTGCATTGTTTAAGGAAACTTGCACGCTTCCAAATTGACCGAACCATAATGACAATGTTTTATCGGGCTTTTATCGAATCTGTTTTATCCTTTTCTTTAGTGTCATGGTTTGGTCAGATAAAACTGAAACAGAGGAAATCCTTGGATCAGGTTGTTAGATGATCCAGTCGTTTGCTTGGTGAGTCACAGCTGAGCCTGACATCCCTGTACACCAGACAAGTACAGAGGATTGCTACCTCCATTTTAAATGATGACTCCCACCCTTTGCACTGCCACTTTCAGCTTCTTCCCTCCAGACGGAGGTTTGCTGTCCCAAAAAGTAAAACCCAGCGCTACAAAAACAGCTTTGTTCCTGCTGCTGTTAAAGAGTTGAACAAGATGTAACAATACAGTGGGGCAAAAAAGTATTTAGTCAACCACCAATTGTGCAAGTTCTCCCACTTAAAAGATGAGAGAGGTCTCCAATTTTCATCATAGGTATACCTCAACTATGAGAGACAAAATGAGAGAAAAAAAATCCAGAAAATCACATTGAAGGATTTTTAATGAATTAATTGGTAAATTCCTTGGTAAAATAAGTATTTGGTCACCTACAAACAAGCAAGATTTCTGGCTCTCACAGACCCGTAACTTTTTCTTTAAGAGGCTCCTCTGTCCTCCACTCGTTACCTGTATTAATGGCACCTGTTTGAACTCATTATCAGTATAAAAGACACCTGTCCACAACCTCAAACAGTCAGACTCCAAACTCCACTATGGCCAAGACCAAAGAGCTGTCAAAGGACACCAGAAACAAAATTGTAGACCTGCACCAGGCTGGGAAGACTGAATCTGCAATAGGCAAGCAGCTTGGTGTGAAGAAATCAACTGTGGGAGCAATTATTAGAAAATGGAAGACATACAAGACCACTGATAATCTCCCTCAATCTGGGGCTCCACGCAAGATTGCACCCCGTGAGGTCAAAATGATCACAAGAACGGTGAGGAAAAATCCCAGAACCACACGGGGGGACCTAGTGAATGACCTGCAGAGAGCTGGGACCAAAGTAACAAAGGCTACATCAGTAACACACTACTCCACCAGGGACTAAAATCCGGCAGTGCCAGATGTGTCCCCCTGCTTAAGCCAGTACATGTCCAGGCCCGTCTGAAGTTTGCTAGAGAGCATTTGGGTGATGCAGAAGAGGACTGGGAGAATGTCATATGGTCAGATGAAACCAAAATAGAACTTTTTGGTAAAAACTCAACTTGTCGTGTTTGGAGGAGAAAGAACACCATACCTACTGTGAAGGATGGGGGTGGAAACATCATGCTTTGGGGCTGTTTTTCTGCAAAGGGACCAGGACGACTGATCCGTGTAAAGGAAAGAATGAATGGGGCCATGTATCGTGAGATTTTGAGTGAAAACCTCCTTCCATCAGCAAGGGCATTGAAGATGAAACGTGGCTGGGTCTTTCAGCATGACAATGATCCCAAACACACCACCCGGGCAACAAAGGAGTGGCTTTGTAAGAAGCATTTCAAGGTCCTGGAGTGGCCTAGCCAGTCTCCAGATCTCAACCCCATAGAAAATCTTTGGAGGGAGTTGAAAGTCCATGTTGCCCAGCGGCAGCCCCAAAACATCACTGCTCTAGAGGAGATCTGCATGGAGGAATGGGCCAAAATACCAGCAACAGTGTGTGAAAACCTTGTGAAGACTTACAGAAAACGTTTGACCTCTGTCATTCCCAGCGAAGGGTATATAACAAAGTATTGAGATGAACTTTTGTTATGGACCAAATACTTATTTTACCGAGGAATTTACCAATTAATTCATTAAAAATCATTCAATGTGATTTTCTGGATTTTTTTTTCTCTCATTTTGTCTCTCATAGTTGAGGTATACCTATGATGAAAATTGGAGACCTCTCTCTTCTTTTAAGTGGGAGAACTTGCACGATTGGTGGCTGACTAAATACTTTTTTGCCCCACGGTATATTGCACAGAATTTAGTTACCTATTTATTAATTTCATTTTATATTTACTTATTTTTGTAGGTTTTTTATTTGGGTTCTAAATCTTTTATTGGGTTTTAGACTTTTGAGTTTTTAACCTCTTTGACTAGTCTTTAACATTTTAATATGACCCTTCTCTCTTATCTTTTTTTTCCTTTTATCTCTTTGTCTTATCTCCTGATTGATGGAGCCTTGAGTACTTTTATCATGTTTTATCATGTTTATAGTCAGCTTCATGTGTGCCTGTGTTTGTGTTTATGTTGAATGAAATTGTGGTTTGTAAATATGGATGTCACCTGACTGCAAAACAAATCTACCTACGGGTACAAATAAAGCAACCTGAACCTGAACCTGAACCTGAATTGTCATCCATGAAGATGAAATTAGGCCTATGTTGTTCATGCAGGAGCACAATGACTGGATTAATGATGTTATTCAGGTAGTATCAGCTTGTCACTGCACCATTCACAAAGTGTAGGGCAGTTCTCTATTCACTAGACACACCTGCCCAGACTGTAACACCACCACCTCCAAAGGCTTGTCTGGTGACAACAGTGGCTGATGCATAGCGCTGTCCTTGACATCTCCAACATCACTGGAGGCCATCATTTCTGCTCAACGTGAATCGACTTTAATCAGAGAACAGCACTGAGGCCCACTAGTCCCTTGTCCAGCGTAAATGCTCCCTGGCCCATGCAAGATGATGACACCTGTGACTGGTGGTGTGGTCAGGTACCCTTGCAGGTCGTCTTAACACGCAGACCACGCTGATGCAAATGTTTTCAAATGGTCTGACGTGACAGTTGGGTGCCTCTCACCTCCCTTAAATGTGCCTGGAGTTGAAGGGCATTCATCATCTGGTTCCACAGGGCACTGTTCACAATGGAGCTGTCATCAACGTGGGATGTGGCCAAAGAACGTCCACTTCTGTGCCTTTCTGTGACTCTTCCAGTCTCTCTGTATTGCTGTTGCA
The DNA here is from genome assembly GCA_020510985.1 of Pholidichthys leucotaenia. Taxonomy (NCBI): domain Eukaryota; kingdom Metazoa; phylum Chordata; class Actinopteri; order Cichliformes; family Pholidichthyidae; genus Pholidichthys; species Pholidichthys leucotaenia. Next base: position 402,753,512 of record CM035838.1, read on the forward strand.
ACCTGCTGATGACACTCTGACACTCTAAGCTCCGTGGCCACTTCCCTCTGAGGACATCCTGTTTGAAGCCTCGCAGTGGTACTATTGATCAGTTGTTAGGTGTCGTCTTGGTCTCATGATGTCAAAATGTCAACAGCATGATGAAGAGGATTGTTTACATACCAATTCTAAATTGAACCAGAAAATTTATTAGTCAATTCATGGATCAAACACCTGTTGTGAATTTTGCTGTTGAGCACCTTGCTAGAGAACAGCAAGTTATGCAAAAAGTACTGAAACACTGAACAGCTGGACATGTGAATTCAAAAGGTTAGAGAAGGTCAAATTAAGTTTACCTGTAAAGGCTATAGTCCATTTTAGGTGCATCCTGGAATTTCACCCAGAATCTGAATATCCCTAACCTTTTGTGAGTAGTGTATTTGCACTTCTTTGTAATGATGCTATTTGTCTTGTAAATTCATTTTTAAACATCCAGGTGTCGAACAAACTTTCAAGAGGAGTTTTATTTAAAAACACTGGACTAAAAACTAATTAAAATACAAGATGTTTAACCTTTTTTGGAAATGGTTTTAGAAGCATTTCAAAATAATAATTTACCATCATACATAAATAATGCCTTAATTATACTGCTGCCAAAACCAGGTAAGCCCTCTAATAAATGTGAAAATATGAGACCAATAAGCCTATTAAACGCCGACCTTAAGATAATCTGTAAAATTTTAGCAAGACGAATACAAGAAATTTTACCAAATATTATTAATCGAGATCAGAATGGCTTTATAAAGGGTAGACAAGGCTTCCATAATGTAAGAAGACTATTTAATATTATTTATTTTAATAAAGAAGCACCGGATACAGCTCTCCTATCATTGGACGCCGAAAAGGCCTTTGATAGAGTTGAATGGCCCTTTCTTTTTGAAGTCCTACAAAGGTTTGGACTTGGAAATAATTTCATAAAATGGGTTCAAATAATATACAATAATGCTACAGCAGAAATCCTAACAAATAACAATATTTCAAAACCAATAAAAATCAATAGAGGATGTCGACAAGGCTGTCCACTTTCACCTTTACTGTTTACTATGGCAATTGAACCTTTAGCGATAGCGATACGTTTACATTCACAAATATATGGAATTAAAGTTGGACCAACAGAACATAAAATCTCCCTGTACGCCGATGATATAATTTTGTTTATGTCGAATCTAAAAAAATCAATTCCAACCTTGTTGAATTTAATAAAGAATTTGGGGGAAATATCAGGATATAAAATAAATAAAACTAAATCTTCAATATTAATGCTAAATGAGACCCAGAGAAATTACCCAGCCCCTGAGGTAAATCAATTCAATGTTGTAAATCAGTTTAAATATTTAGGAATCCAAATTATGCCTAAGCTAGAATCAGTCGCCAGTGTCAACTATGAAGCCTTAATGTCAGATATCAGTGAGTTAACTCAGAGATGGATGTCACTACCAATGTCGATGATCGGGAGAATCAATATACTTAAAAGTAATATTTTACCTAAAATACTTTATTTATTTCAATACATTCCCTTATCACCACCTTTAGATCTATTCTCAAGAATAAAAAAAAAGTTAGTGGAATTTATATGGAACAACAGGAGGGCTAGATTACGTTTGTCTTTATTATATTTACCATTTGATCGTGGAGGTCTGAAATGTCCAAATTTTATGTTGTATTATTGGTCGGCACAACTGAGGTCTATGACATATTATTTTTCGTCAAATGATCTCCCTCACTGGACTGAAATGGAATCATACAATTTACCTTTACCTCTTCCCATATTCATATACTCAGATTCGGCAAAAAAATTACAAAAACAAGTTAAAAATCCATTTGTAAAGCATATGATCAAAATATGGTGTGAAGCTAAAAACTATTTAAAAGAACCACAGTTATTGTCACAATTTAGTCCAATATGGGGTAATCAATATTTTAAACCAGGGAGAGCGGACGCTGTATTTAAAGTATGGAATTTAAAAGGGATACAAAAGATTCAGGATTTATATTTGCCATGTGCAGACAACATAATGTCTTTTGAAGAGCTGAGGATCAAATTTAATCTCAATAGAACACATTTTTTTAAATATCTTCAACTTAGAAACTTTATTCGATCAAATCAAAATAAAGCTCTCACTCGACCTATTTATTCATCCTTGGAAAAAATGATGATGAAAGATAGTAAAAGAAAGGGTATTATTTCAGAGTTTTATAACTCATTGACACTATCTTCAAGTGAAAATTCACTGAAAAGATTAAACTACTGGAAAGAAGATCTGCAAATTGAAATTTCAGAGGAACAATGGGAATTGGCTTGTACAGAAGCTCAAACCAAATCAATAAATGCACGCCTTAAATTGATACATTTCAAATGGTTAATGCGGATGTATGTTACACCGGAGGAGTTAAATAGATATAACAAAAATATACCAGATACATGCACAAAATGCATGGAAAGTAAAGGAACCCTATTTCATTGTTTATGGGAATGTAGATTAATAAGAATGTTTTGGGAAGAGGTGAGGGTAACAATTGAAAAAATAATCTCAAAACAAATCATATTGAATCCTAAACTGTTTTTGTTGGGTCTGTACCCAGAAAAGCATAATTTCAATAAAAGTGAAAGAACATTCATAGACCTCAGTTTGCTTAATGCCAAAAAATGTATTGCACTATTATGGAAAAAGACTCATAGACCAGATGTGACTCAGTGGTTAAGACAGATGTTAACAAACCTTCCATTAGAAAGAATAACATATATACTGAAATCAAAGGAAATTGTGTTTGAGAATATATGGAGACCTTTTATTGATTATGTAAAAAATTTAAACATAACTCTTGAAGAAGAAGGTGAATGATGTGTGTGGACCTTGTAAATTCCAAACTGGTGAACATAATATGTATACTTATGTATTGGATTGTCTAGACTAAACAGAGGAGCATTGTTGAAGACTTGATTTTGTTGGTGGTTGTTGGTGTTTTTAGGGTATTTTTTTTTTTGTAGTACTTTAGTGTTAGTGTTTGATTGTTTGTATCATGTTCGTTAAAAAAAAAAAAAGGTTCAATAAAGATATTGTGGAAAAAAAAATACAAGATGTTTCAGTGTTCATCCGAGCTATTTGTGATGCTATTTGTGATAATCACACAATTTTATTAATAGAAATTGTAATTTCTTCGCAAAGCACTTGACATTAACATTAGCCCAGCAGCCAAATGCCAACGTGGAAACCAAATGCTCTTTACAAACGAAGTGAAAAACCCATATGCTTAAAGCTGGGGAAAGTTGTCGGTACTGTTGTAGTCCAGACCAGAGTCTCCCAAGTCCAGAGCAATATGAGCGGAGAAGACCCAACTCCTGCACACACTGTGGTCTTTATGGCTGTGTTGTGAGACATGTATATGTTGGACACTGCATATGTGATTTAACCACGATGAAGGAGAGCCAGCCCCCTGCGGTGCGGAGCCACAGAGCCTGGACCCCTGCGGAGGACAGGGGACAGAAGACTTCCTGACCACTGAGGCTCGGGAAGAGAGAAGGGGGAGTTATGTAAATAAAAGGCTAATGAATGTGAATAAAGAGACTTTGATATAGATGTGTGATTTCCCCCGCGAGGGAAATGGTTTGATGTGAGAAGGTTTAAATGAGAGAACTTTGGTGTGTTCACTCTCTTTGTTCGCTGCTCAAGAATAAGAGCAGACAGTGGAATGATTTCTTGAATAAACTGAAATGAAAGACAATTCGGTTTCGTTATTCAAGTCTCCCCACATTGGTGACTGACGACGTTGAGAATGAACGAAGAAATTCTCAGGGTCCCGGACTCACAGCGCTCAGAGCTGGCGAGCGCAGTGGCCGTTAAGCTGCCTGATTTCTGGCAGGATAACCCACGGTCGTGGTTTCTGCAAGCAGAGTCGCAGTTCGCGCTCGCAGGAGTAACGGTGGATGACACTAAGTTCCACCATGTCATCGCTAAACTGGACAACAGCACAGCTCGGTGCGTGCAAAGCTTGGTGGAGCAGCCACCCGCGACCGACAGGTACAGCAAGCTGAAATCCACCCTCATCAAGTTTTTCACCCCCTCGGCTGAAGTGAGGGCGAGGAGGATCCTGTCTTTGCTAGACCAAGGTGGACACAGGCCGAGCGCCCTGATGGAGGAGATGATACAGCTGAGAGGGTTGGACAACGATGATTTCATTTTTCAGTTCATCTTCCTCTCCAACCTCCCGGCGCATGCGAGAAGCACGCTGGCCGGCAAAAAGTGTCACACCCTGGAGGAGTTCCGGGAGCTGGCCCAGGAGGCAGACGGGATCCTGGACGCCTGCGGCGGGCAAGCAACCACAGCAGCGACCCGAGACAGCGGGGAGCCAGAGGCGGCAGAACCAGACTGGCCGACGATGGCGGCAACACGGCCGCGACGAGGGGGAGCCAATAGCCCGGCGACAGAGGCGCGGGCACGACACAGCGGAGGAGAAGATCTCTGCTTTTACCATCGGAGGTTCGCAGAGAAGGCACGCAGGTGTGTGCCGCCCTGCATCTTCAGGAGTTCGGGAAACGGCAAGACCGGGGGTCGCTAGCAGCTTCGACCCTCGGAGAACGCAACAAGCTGCTCTACATCACGGATGCGCGCTCCGGACGAGTGTTCCTCATTGACACCGGAGCACAAGTGAGCTTCATCACCCCAACATACGCGGACCGGGTAGCTGGACCCCACGGTGACGGAGCTACAGCGGCAAATGGCTCGAACATCAACACCTACGGGAGAAGGACCTTGCCTTTATGCTTACATGGCCGCACATATGAATGGACTTTTGTAGTAGCGGCGGTGAGTTTCAACATGTTGGGCGCGGATTTTTTGTGTTCACACAATCTGTTAGTTGATCTTGCTAATAGACGGCTGGTAAATGCACTCTCTTTTTACTCTCTCCCCTGTTCAGCTCGAGTGTCCCCGCCACCAGTACAGACCCACGTCGCTACAGCAGGTGGTAAGTTTCACACACTCCTCACCCAATTTCCAGCGCTCACTGTGCCCACTTTTTCAGCGACGGTCGCGAAGCACGGGGTGAAACACTTCATCCCCACTTCTGGTCCTCCCGTGTTTGCAAAAGCTCGGCGCTTGGATGCAGTTAAGCTCGCCATTGCGCGCGAGGAGTTCGCCAGCCTGGAGAGGCTGGGCATCGTTCGTAGGTCGAAGAGCCCGTGGGCTTCGCCGCTGCACATGGTACCGAAAGCCGATGGCTCCTGGAGACCGTGCGGGGATTACCGCAGGCTAAACAACGCTACGGCACACGATCGTTATCCCATCCCGCACATTCAGGATTTTTCGGTGCACCTGGCGGGGGCGCGCATTTTTTCAAAGATTGATCTAGTTCGCGGCTATCACCAAGTCCCAGTCCAACCGGAGGACATTCCTAAAACAGCGGTAATAACCCCGTTCGGACTTTTCGAATTTTTACGCATGCCGTTTGGTCTCAAAGGGGCGGCGCAAACATTTCAGCGGATGATGGATGCCGTGTTACGCGATCTCCCTTTCGTGTTTGTGTACCTCGACGACATTTTGGTCGCGAGTACTTCAGAGGACGAACACGAAACGCACCTCACAGCAGTTTTTAGGAGGCTGGGAGAGCACGGCTTAATAGTTAACCCAGCCAAGTGCCAGTTCGGCGTTGAGCGGATTGATTTTTTGGGTCACCGCGTCTCCCCGGAGGGAGCGGTTCCGTTACCAGAGAAAGTACGCGCGGTAGCGGATTTTCCCCGTCCACAAACGGTCAAATCACTACAGGAATTCTTGGGGATGGTGAATTTTTATAACCGGTTCCTGCCCCACGCAGCTCAAATCATGCAACCGTTATATGCCGCGCTCAAAAAACAAAAGCCGACCCAGGCGGTCGAATGGTCCCCGGAGCGGGAGCGCGCGTTCACAGAGGTTAAAAAAGCCTTGGCTGACGCTGCGCTCCTGGCCCACCCAGACCCTGCAGCACGTATCGCGCTGACGACAGACGCTTCAGATTTAGCCATAGGGGCCGTTATTGAGCAACAGGTAGCCGGAGTTTGGCAGCCTTTGGCTTTCTTTAGCAAATCTTTAAGCGCGGCTGAGCGAAAATACAGCGCGTTTGACAGAGAACTGTTGGCGCTGCATTTGGCTATTCGTCATTTCCAGTTCTGGCTGGAAGGACGGTGCTTCACCGCTTATGTGGACCACAAGCCGCTCACATACGCCATGGCCAAAATTTCAGATCCGTGGTCCGGCAGGCAGCAGAGGCAGCTGGCCGCAATCTCGGAATTTACCACTGACATTAGGCACGTCGCGGGCAAATTCAATGTAGTAGCGGATTGTCTCTCACGCGCGTTCACGACCCCGACACGCGCAGAGGCAGAACGGGCCACCGTGACCGCGCCGCAGGAGAGCGGCACGGTGGCGCGCGCAGCCCCGGTGCACGTGGGTATAGATTACGCAGCCATGGCAGCGGACCAGGGGGCGGACGCAGACGTGCGCGCGCTCCAGTCTGGACCAACAGGGTTGAGGCTGGAGAGCAAGTGTTTACAAACCGGTATGCCCCCCCTGATCTGCGACATGTCGACGGGGCGCCCGCGTCCGGTGGTTCCGGCCACGTGGCGCCGCCGTGTTTTTGACTCGGTCCACTCACTGGCGCACCCGGGGGTGCGCGCGTCGGTGAAACTAGTGGCGGAAAAGTTTGTTTGGCCGTGCCTGCGCAAGCACGTGAAGGAATGGGCAAAAACCTGCATTTCCTGTCAACGGGCCAAAATTCACAGGCACACAAGAGCCCCGTTAGAACCGTTCCGCATTCCGGCCAGAAGGTTCGACCATGTGCACGTCGACCTTGTGGGCCCCCTACCGGCATCACAGGGGTTCACGTATCTTTTGACAATGGTGGACCGCACCACACGTTGGCCGGAAGTGGTCCCACTTGCGACGACCACGGCCGCGGAGGTGGCTCGCGTTTTTTTAACGGCTTGGGTGGCGCGCTTCGGGGTTCCGTCGGACATTACGTCCGATAGAGGACCGCAATTCATCTCTGAGCTGTGGTCAGCGATGGCCAACGGCTTAGGAGCCAAAATTCACCGCACTACGGCTTACCACCCTCAGGCTAATGGTTTATGCGAGCGTTTTCATAGGTCTTTGAAGGCAGCACTCAGAGCGTCGCTCACGGATGCAGATTGGGTAAATAAACTCCCATGGGTTTTATTAGGGTTGCGTTCTGCGCCTAAAGAGGACTTAGACGCCTCCCCAGCGGAGCTGGTATTCGCACAAACTCTGAGGCTGCCGGGCGAGTTTTTACCAGAGCACCCAGAGCCCCCACCTCTCTCTGCTCTGGGACCGTTAGTTGGCACGGGGGCAGACACGCTCCCGGGTCCGGTTCATCACGCTTTTCCACGAGTTTTCGTCCCCAAGGCTTTGAAAAATGCCGATTTCGTTTTTGTCAGGCGCGAAGCCCTTAAAGCAACGCTCAAACCACCTTACGAAGGGCCATTTCGAGTGCTGGAGGCAGGTGATAAGCAATTTGTGCTAGATTTTGGGGACAGAAAAGAGACAGTCAGTATTGACAGACTAAAACCTGCTTTTGTCATGAAGGACGTGTCTGTACCGGTCGCGGTGGCGCCTCGACGAGGCAGGCCCCCGCAGAGGGCAATTAACCACTCTCTTCCTCAGTCAACAGACCCGAAGCAGAACAGCACCGCAGGCAAGGCGGGGCCAACGCACAGCAGATTCGGCAGACGGCTGAAGCCCAAGCGGCGCACAGACTGAATGTTGGTGTTGATTATTCAGTAGTGAGTAAGGTGCTATTAAATTTTGGGAATTAGTCTGTTCTTCATCGTTTGGGGGGGGGTTATATGGCTGTGTTGTGAGACATGTATATGTTGGACACTGCATATGTGATTTAACCACGATGAAGGAGAGCCAGCCCCCTGCGGTGCGGAGCCACAGAGCCTGGACCCCCTGCGGAGGACAGGGGACAGAAGACTTCCTGACCACTGAGGCTCGGGAAGAGAGAAGGGGGAGTTATGTAAATAAAAGGCTAATGAATGTGAATAAAGAGACTTTGATATAGATGTGTGATTTCCCCCGCGAGGGAAATGGTTTGATGTGAGAAGGTTTAAATGAGAGAACTTTGGTGTGTTCACTCTCTTTGTTCGCTGCTCAAGAATAAGAGCAGACAGTGGAATGATTTCTTGAATAAACTGAAATGAAAGACAATTCGGTTTCGTTATTCAAGTCTCCCCGCAGTCTTGGTCTTTTCACACTCTGGTCTGGGCTACAACACTAGTTGTCAATTTAAGGTAAAATCTCTGATTTGTTTGGGAGAAAAAAATCGTAAATTTACTTTAAGCAAGAGAAAAACTTGAAAGACAGCCCTCAGATTTGCATAAAAAACATTAAACATAAAAAAACATGCAAATGTGTAAGTAATACCCCCTTCATACAGAGGTTGAGGTCGCTGAGAGATCAAAAATTGGAGAGATTGGGCCAATTTTTGATCTTACAGCGATCTCCGTGCTGTTTATAGGGGCTTTTAGAGAAGTCCCAAATTTATGTGGAAAAGATGCTAGAATAGGGCCTCGAATTTAAATGCAAAATTCTCGCAAATTAACAAGCGATATAAATGTTCAAGTATCCTTTGGCTGGTAAAAGGGCAGAGAGGCTTGTAACTTTGGAAAACTAAATCCACAGAGCCTGGTTAGCAATTTCTGTAACGCAACTAATGGCATATATGAGCTGGCATGTTATTTGGCTTTGCCGTCTTTATTTCCAAGACGTCAGGTGATAATGTTGTTTTCATGAAGATAGGGGGCGCGGTTTATTCAAATAACAAAGAAGCGTCTGATGGTTTGACGTACTATCAGACCACGGTAAATGCGGCCTCCTCATTGGACGACGAAGACTGGTCTCATGACAAGAACGGCAGAGTTTCAGCCAATCACATCCCACATCGGCCCGGCCAGTCTGTTTGTGAATGACGTACGAGCGTGAAACAAGATGGCTGCGCCTCAGTCTTCAGTCGCTGGGAATGAGTTTATCGATGTTGGGATCTGCCTCACTTGAGGCTAAGCTGTTGTCTTTCGGCTGTTCATAAAGGGGGTGTATCGCAGTCAAACAGGCGTGAGTTGGAGGCGTTACCGGGCTCTGTCTGTTCCTCCCCCCCCTCACCCAGTGACAGCCCGAGAGGCCAGCCGTCAACATATAGCATGGACGGTGGGGAATACATACCAACCATAGAGAACATGGATCCGAGTTTAGCGGAGTTGGGGGATGAATTCACGTTGGGGGACATTGACGGTGAGTCAGTGTTACTGTTTACAGCTGTAAGGGTTTTTATTTCAAAAATGTTCCGCTTCCGCTCCGTCTGATCAGTGGGCATCCTGCTGAGCGGAAGCGGCTGCTGTGTTGATTATGGATGTGATGCCAAAGTTTAGGACCTCGCGTGAGCTGTTTTAAGCTGTGTAGTTCGTATGTATATATTGATTGATAACACATGAATGAGGACGAGAACATGTATTGTAATCAACAATCTGTGCTTGTTCTTTCCTTTTAAACTGTTTGGAAACTCTCCCCACTGAACATTCTCATCATTCCATCCATTTCCCCCCATTTTTATTAATCCTTAATTAATAATAAATTAATAATTAATCACTAATATAATAGTTTTTGTTTGACCCTCCACACACACACACGCACACACACAAAACAACAAAACATGAGCAGATTTCCTTAATAATTTAATGATATGATAAAATGATAATGCACTTTAAAAATAAACTTGTTTAGCACCATAACAAATAAAACTTTGACCTAAGATACAACAAAATACAGTGCTGTGAAATTATTTACCCCCTTCCTGATTTCTTGTATTTTTCCATATTTGTCACACATGCCCCTATCCCTACATGACCCAGTGTGAAAAAGTGACCCCCCCCCCCCCCAGGTAAAACATAAATTAACTGTGGTTTATCACATCTTTGGAAAGCTGAGTTAAATTTCTTTAGCCACACCCTGACACCTGTTCTCAATGAATAAATCACTTAAATAGGACCTACCTGACAAAGTGAAGTAGACGCTTTACCCCAGTATTCACTGATGGGTCAAAAGATCCTGACCCTGGTTGCACTGGCTTTGCTTTCTATATTCCTGCCTTGGAAATGTCTGTTAACAAAAGAACATCTTCCCATTTGTCTGTGTATACAGTTGAAATGTTGGCTTTGGCTCTGATAAAAAGGCCAGACCACCGAATGTGTACAATCGTACAAATATCTTGGGACGATTATTGATAGTAATTTAAACTTTGAAGTGAACTGTGAAAGGGTGTGCAAAAAGGGTCAGCAACATTTGCATTGCTTGAGAAAACTTGTACGCTTCCAAATTGACCGAACCATAATGACAATGTTTTATCGGGCTTTTATTGAATCTGTTTTATCCTTTTCTTTAGTGTCATGGTTTGGTCAGATAAAACTGAAACAGAGGAAATCCTTGGATCAGGTAGTTAGATGGTCCAGTTGTTTGCTTGGTGAGCCACAGCTGAGCCTGACATCCCTGTACACCAGACAAGTACAGAGGATGGCTACCTCCATTTTAAATGATGACTCCCACCCTTTGCACTGCAACTTTCAGCTTCTTCCCTCAAGACGGAGGTTTGCTGTCCCAAAAAGTAGAACCCAGCGCTACAAAAACAGCTTTGTCCCTGCTGCTGTCAAAGAGTTGAACAATATATAAAATGAAGTTAATACAAGATGTAAAATATATTGTACATAATTTAGGTACCTATGTATTAACTTCATTTTATATTTACTTATTTTTGTAGGATGTCACTTGGGTTCTAAATATTTTATTGGGTTTTAGACCTTTGAGTTTTTTAACCTCTTTGACTAGTTTTTAACTTTTAATATGACCCTTCTCTCTTACCTCTGGTTTCTCTCTCATCTCTTTGTCTTTTTATACCCTGATTGATGGAGCCTTGAGTATTTTTATCATGTTTATAGTCAGCTTCATATGTGCCTGTGTTTGTGTCTATGTTGAATGTAATTAGTGGCTTGTAAATATGGATGTCACCAGACTGCAAAACAAATCTACCTACGGGTACAAATAAAGGAACCTGAACCTGAACCTGAACCTTGGTAACTGCATTACAGAGGACTGAGGAACTGCCGATCAAAAATGTTATCCTTTGTTTGGACTCCAATGCAGCTTTGTTGTCAATAAAATCAGGGTCATCTGACAGCAGGCAGGACATAGTCTATGAAATGTATGAGACTTTGTATAGACTTAGAAATAAAGAGGTGGCTGTATCGTTTATGTGGATACCAGCTCACAAGGGGGTAAAGGGCAGTGAGGCTGCAGATAAATTGGCTAAACAGGCTCTGGGGCACCAGGAGGTGTGGGATATTTCATTTAGCAAGTCTGAGACAAAAACATTGATTAATAAAGAGTATACTGGGCAGGAGTGGCAGCGTAGGTGGGACACAGGAGGTACAGGACGACACTTGTATGCTATCCAGAGCGTGGTTGGAGTGAAGGGCAGGGTGGGAGCGAGAACTACTAAGAAAGAGAATATTTTAGAGTATCTAGGCTAAGGATGGGTCATACTCGATTAAACAGAACTTTGCATTTGGTAGGTAAGCACCAGACAGGGATGTGATTATTGTGAGAGAGAGGAAGAAACTGTGGAGCATGTCATTCTGCACTGCCAGAAATATACCCAGGAGAGAGACATATTAGTGGGGGGAATTGGGGAACTAGGGGTGGGAGTGCTAACTTAAGCGTCATATTGGGGATTGGGGTAAGGAAGTTGTTTGTTTACCTTAAAGATACAGGACTAATTAATAGGACATAGGGGTGCTTCCTTTTTTTTTTTTTTTTTTTTTTGAGGGTGCATGGGTTACAATGTCTGGTCCACACTCCAACGCTTGATGGCGGTAATGCGCCTTTACATTGGGTGCCCCCGCTATTAATAAATTTTCCTTCATGGTCCATTTTGTGATTTTTTTTTTTTTTTTTTTTCCATTCATTCACAAGAAATGCCGAGGCGCTGTGTGATTGCAGTCCGTTTACGATCTGCTGCACTTCCACTGGACCACGAGGCTTGTGTGACGAAAATTATGTCATTGTCTCCAGTTTGTGGACGTCCGGATGTGTGCAGCTCAAGTTTGGTGACTGCATTGCCTGGTTGTGTTGACTGTGCATGCGCAAGATTGAACCTCCCAATCATGAGGTGGCGTTACCGACACAGCATACAAAGTCAAAGTGGAAGAGGAAGACAAGAATAAACATGCATGAATTGTTTTGCAGCAGCTTAAGTGGAGAAGAGCATTGAAAAACGATAATTCCTCCTTTTCTTCGAAACAGTGCCGTTGTTGTTACTACAAAAAATGTATGTTGATCTCGCGCGTCTTCACTTTTATATAGCTGGTGAGCAAACTAGCGTGTTAGTGCATTTGCACTACCCGTAGGACTGGGGTGGAACTGCAAATAACAGTTGTGTGCATGTGTCAACGGCTTGGCCTGTAGACGACAAAAACGATGTACACAGCCACGTATCCTATATACACAGCCTCGTCCAAAGCGGACACACATCTCAGTGGACCAAAGCGGAAAAGTAGCATGAATCCAGCTTGACGGCTGTGACCCCTGGCCCATCTGCATCTTCAAAGCAAGATAAAGGCTTACCGGAGTGGTGGCTCAGTTGGTAGAGCAGGGGTTCAAATCCCAGCCGGGTCATGCCGAAGACCATATAAAAGCAGAACTTCCTGCCGTCCAGCTTGGTGCTCAGCAATAATGGAATAGAGGAGGGAAATCTGTGGTGGCGCCTTGCATGGCAGTGACCCCTCTGATTCTATATATGGGTATGGGTGTGTGTGATTAACACTGTAGATAAGAGAAACACAATTTCATTCTACTGTACATGATGGGCTGTATGGTTGAATGACAATAAAGGGTGAAAAAAAAGCTGTCTTATTTTTAAGGGAAACTAGTGTTTTGATTTTTTTTTTTGATAATCACATGACCAATAGATGCATTTCAGACAGTTAAAACCTACAAAAACACAATTTTCAGTCATTGATCCCTTTAAGTTTTAGAGAAATTATATCTTTTGTTTAGACAGGCCCTGTGCATTTAATTTTAAACAAAGGCAGTGGAAATGACACATTATCACTTTTCTCTTTTCCCAATTATTCACTTTGCAACTGCAGTGTTGCATAACTTATTTTCTTTGCTCAGCCCATGACAGCCCCCCCCCCCCCACCAGTGGATTTAGCCTTTGTGTTGGTGTGTCTGTCTGAAGCTTTGGAGGATCAGTGTTGCATTGTCCGGCCTGTCACTGGCAGTTTGTCCTCTGAGGTTTGTGTCTATTTCATATGTATAGAGAATGGGCACTGACGTTATGCCGCGCTGAATTCTGGGCCATTGTCACCATCGTTATTGGGGGGGGGGGGGGGCTGAAAAGTTCATAGTGGTCAGATTTGACCAAATGTGGTTTATTTTTCAACCGCAGGGATCCAAGTGCTGCAACACCGATGGAAGAAGTGTGTGGACTGAAGGGGACACTGTGTTGAAAAATAAACCACATTTGGTCAAATGTGACCACTATGAACTTTTCAGCCCCCTGTATAACAAGTAAAGAACAGACTGTGTGACTCCTGAGCAGAAATCACTTCTTTTTAAGGCATAGTTGCATGTCTTTAAAAAAAAAAAAAAAAAAAAAAAAAACAGACCTTGGCTTTGGGTTAGTGTTGAAGGACATGGTATAATAAATTTTTACAGCTGGGAAATTGCCAGGAGAAAGTTAAATAAGATGTCATAAATATGTGAATGATAACCCCCTTATCATGAAGACTTGTGGCATTTTGGGTCATGACAAGTTGGCTTCCTTTGCTTACATCGATGTGAATATTTTATACACGTTTCAAAAATGACAGAATGTTGACTGAGTTTGTTGAAATATTTTTAACCTTTATGCTGCGTGTCCACCAAATGCATTTTTTCCCCCGCTGTGGATGGCTGTTTTGTGTTCACTTTCTACTGTATATAGTTGGGTGTTTAATGCACTCGTCGCCCTCGGCACTAAAATGTTCACAGCAATCAGCGTATTTTGTCTCGGCACCCATGGCGCTGAAAGTTGAAGAAAAAAAATCGACTTTCAGAGTGCCATAGCACTCATCAGCTGCACACCTCTCACCAGCTGATCAGAATCGGACTAAAAGTAGGCCGTGATCAATATTTAACAGCAAAATCTTGGAGGGGCATGCATTTTCTTAACTGTTTGGTGCAGTTTAGTCCAGTAAATGGAGTGTTTCAGAGCAAAATGTGTGAAACCCCTGGCACGCTTTGATTGACAGGTCAAGCAGTTGCTTGGATACTGGGTGGAGATTTTTTTTGGAGCGAATGTAAGCGCTCAGGAAAACTTGATTGAGAGCATTTTTACATTCCCTGTGGACACACAGCCTTGTAGCTTTCAAGCATCTAATTGTTCTCTTCTCAGTGTGTATTTTTTGCATTTATTTTAAATAACAGACTTGCAAGCAGACTCTCGGCTTTAATTTGAAGGTATTCACATCCAAATTGGAGGGACAGTTTAGGATTGCAACCATTTTTATACAAAGTCTCCTCATTTCAGGAGCACAGAAGTACATGGACAGTTGATTCAGAAGGTATTTCATGGACTGCATGGGCTGTTCCCTTGTTAATCCATGATCAGTCAAGCAGGTAAAAGGTCTAGAGTCAATTAAGGCCTGGACATTTATGGTAGACAACAGTGGTGGATGATCGCAGGATCCTTTCCACGGTGAAGGAAAAACCCTTCACAACGGCCATGCAAGGGAAGAACACTCCAGAAAGTAGGTGTATTGGTGTCTAAGTCTACCATAAAGAGAAGACTTAACAAGCGCAAATATAGATGGTTCAGCTCAAGATGCAAACCAAAAAAAAATAGAAATGCACAGTTAGACTTTGCCATAAAAAACCATCTGCATTCTTTGGACAGATGAAACCAAGATCAGTGTGTACCAGAATGATGGGAAGAAGAAAGTAGGGAGAAGTCTTGGAACAGTTCATGGTCCAAAGTACACCACATCTTCTGTAAAACATGGTGGAGGCAGTGTGATGCATGGGCAAGCATGGCTTCAAATGGCACTGGGCTCCTAGTGTTTATTGATGATGTGACAGAAAACAGAAGCAGGCAGATGAATTCTGAAGTGTATAGGGATCAGACGTTGCATTAACTGAAAATTGTCCTCATAGACCCCCCCACCCCCCGCCCCCAAGCAGTGACAGAAAAATTTGAAAGCCGTCTGTCATTTTGATAGATTATGCACTGAGGGTGTTATAAATAAAATCAATTAAAATGGCAGGTAATGATGGATTAGGAGTTTTTTTTTAAGACAGAGAAGTGGAATATTCTGCAATGGCCAAGTCAATCACCAGATCTCAACGTGATTAAACATGTATTTCATTTGCTTAAGACAAAACTGAAGGCAGAAAGATCCACAAACAACTGAAGACAGCTGCAGTAAAGGCCTGGCAAAGCATCACAAAGGAGGAAACCCAGCATTTGGTGATGTCCATGGGTTCCAGACTTCAGGCAGTCATTGCCTGCAAAGGATTCTCAACAAAGTATTAAAAACTACAGGGCACTCAGAGAGCGCATACCTCTGCCAAAGCTCCATCCCTCTCTCCTTTTGTCCTCCCCTCCGTCCCTTTGTCTATCCATATTGCCATCCAGCTGTACACTGCAAGATCGGGCCTTGGCAGAGGTATGCACTCACAGATCACCTCCAGCATCTAATGAGTTCATCTTTGGGCCAAGAACCACCTCTGGTGAAAATTTCATCCAAATTCATCCAGTAGTTTTGGAGTATCGTTGCTAACACTCTGTGAGAAGATAAGAGCCTTGGCGGAGGTATGCATTTTGAGATCATCACCAAAATCTAATCATGTGTTTAGTGTGCCATTACACACCTTTCCTGAAAATTTGAATGAAAGACACTATATAAATGCAGTCCATTATTATTATTATTATTATTATTATTATGTAGTCATATAATGTAGCCATATTGTTTTTGCTGTAATTTCTCAGCCTGTTAATAATAATAATAATAATAATAATAATAACAAGACTGTCATAATTGTATTGACCATACATTGGGGCAGGGCAATTCCACCTTAAATCAACATCATGGCTTATTGAATCTTTCAGGTCAGTTTTCAGTTTTTTTTCTTCCTCTCTTCTCCATTAGTTTGCTGACAAGATTCATAATTATTAAGCAATATTACACAACTATGCGGTATCATACCATTTCTTTTTTGCAGTTATCAACTACAAATTCACATAGTATCCATGTTATCTACTGGAACAAACTTGTAAGAAATATGACCATGACCGAGGGACAGACACTCACCTGGCACACCGACGGATGCAGACATGTTCCTCCAAGCGTTTGCTTTCAAATTTGGATCATGATGTCCTTTTAGTGTCAAAAGGGCCTTTTCCACTAGCACGCTTTAGCGCGACACGGGACGGCTCAGCACGCTTTGTACGCTTTTCCACAAGCCCCAACACAGTTTAACAGCCGCGATTCTCAGCCCCGCTCCAGGGCAGGGTACAGCAGTGCTGAGCTGTGCCGTGTTGTGACGTTAACAGACTGGTCGCCGCTGATTGGTCAGGTCGTAACCGGCGCTGATTGGTCAGGTTGTAACCGCCCCTCTCCTCCTCTTCATCTACCAAATCTTCACAACCTTCTCAATAAAGTTTTTGAAAAGAAAAAAAAAAAAGAATCTTCACGACCGCCTTTACTCAGCACGCAACCACTGTTAGCGGTTTCTTTTCAGTGTATTGCTGTGCTATTTTCATTTATTCTCTATCAAAAATGGCTTCATAGACATGCATGTTAGGTTAATTGGCTGTTCTAAATTGTCCCTAGATATTTGTTTCCTATAGGCCCTTAGAATAGAGGGTTAGTATTAGTGAAAGCGCTTTGAGTGGTCTTTGTGACTAGAAAAGCGCTATGTAAGTGCAGGTTAGTTAGTTAGTTAGTTAGCTTCGCGTAATAAGGGTGTTCCATGGACCAATAAGGAGCTGCAGTGTCTGCTCACTGCATTGTCAGACGAACGTATTCAGCGTGAGTTAGACGGAGCCGCCCGGAATGAAAAAATATACCGGGAGGTCTCGACATCGGAGTCCTTTAACGGTGAGTTTTAATTTTTTTTTATTGTGCGTTTTTTCGCAAATATATTCGGTAAGACGCTCAGTTTATTTATGCAATAAAAAAGCTGTTCATTTGTGGATGGATCGCTGCTTTATTGCAGCACACTGCGGACTAAAGCTTTTATTTTAATTATTCATGTGAACAATACGCTGAAATAAGCTTATGTATTCTTGTTAAAAACTATTGTCTTTTCTGTATACACTACAGTTCAAAAGTTTGGGGTCACTTAGAAATTTCCTTATTTTTGAAAAAAAACACTTTTTTTCAATGAAGATAACTTTAAACTAATCAGAAATACACTCTATACATTTCTAATGTGGTAAATGACTATTCTAGCTGCAAATGTCTGGTTTTTGGTGCAATATCTAGACAGGTGTATAGATGCCCATTTCCAGCAACTATCACTCCAGTGTTCTAATGGCACAATGTCTCATTGTGTCAGAAGGCTAATGGATGATTAGAAAACCCTTGTGCAATCATGTTAGTTCTGCAATGCTGTAATTGCTGCAAATGAAGGATTCTTTGACGAAAGCAAAGTTTGAAGGAAAAAATTATTATTTCAAATACAAATCATTATTTCTAACCTTGTCAATGTCTTGACTATATTTTCTATTCATTTTACAACTCATGGTGGTAAATAAGTGTGACTTTTCATGGAAAACACAAAATAATTGTCTGGGTGACCCCAAACTTTTGAACGGTAGTGTATATTGCACTTTCGTGCTGTATTTTATTGTGTGCATTTTCCTTGTAGAATCATCCCACGCGTCCGCCGCGACAGCCCGCACGGATTATTCAACCGAGCCTTGCTGACCCACAGCTGTCAGAGACGGCTTCATTCAACCGAGCCTTCCTGACCCAGTTTGGGAAGCTGGTGTAGAGGCACTCAGTGGTCGGCGTGTATAAAATGTCGATTAACCTTCATGTTGTGTTGCAAAGTTTTTTTTTTCTTTTAATATTTTGTATATAATAAAATGGAATTGTTTTGGAAAGTGTGGTTTGTCTGTTATAACACTGAATTATAAAACAGTATAATTACATAGAAATTCCATTGCCTAGTCTGATCAAAATGATGCTGATCTTCCTGTCAGGGGTCAACCATTGTAAAGGTAATGTAATTTTTAACTAGACCAAAAAAGAAATCTTTTTGTAAGCTTTCTGTTCTTTTTATTGAAATATAAAAAATTAGCACCAAGTCAAAGTAGGTACAAGTATATGTAAATTGAATGTTCGGCATTCCAAATTCAGAGATTTACAATACTTTAGAAGGAGTGTAGCATCATCTAAACGGAAAATAATAATACTGTTGTTCCAAACGTTGACCTGAAGGTGAAAAACATGAATTTTTTTAATTCAGTACATCCAAAATGCCCTAGGATGTAAAAAATAATACAATTTGGTGTTGGCCAGTGTGCCACCGTCTCATTATTTAATACGAATAAAAACAAGTTTCAGCTCATTATTTCTAGGTCATTTGGCAGTTAATTCAAAACAAAAGTGACTTGTGTTGTTGCAGCTTAATTATGAGATAAAACCACAGAGCGAGCAAGGCAATAATCCTTGGATCCTTTTTTGTCTCGTGTAAATAAGGACTCAGTCGGGTGCGTAACGTCACGGGAGTGTGGCCCCGCCTCGCTGAGAATCTGCCGCCGCCCCGCTTCTAAAACCTCCTAACACAAACCATCACAGCACAAGCACAAGCACAACACCGTGCTAATGGAGACAGAAGCATTCCGAGCCGTACTGAAGTGAATCGAGCCGTACCGAGTTGTGCTGGGCTAGTGGAAAACAGGCTAAAGAGTACCGGGTTGTTTGATGCAGCAAAGTTCATCCTCTACCGTCCGTCACCTACCGTTCTCGTCTTCCTGTACCGGCGTCCTATGTCCCGCCCTTCCTTAATTCTGATTGGCTGCTTAGAAAGGTCTGACATTGACGAGCTCAGCTATACAGTAGTCTGAAAAGTAGAACTTTTTTCAGCCCTGAGCACTGCAACAAAAAGAGGCCACCGCTCAAAGCGTTTCAGAGCTGAAAATACAGGACTACATAGAGAATGAATAGCAGAAAAAATGAGTTTGGTGGACACGCCCCCTAATACTTTTACTGCAGTGTTTGGCTTCCGGGTTGCTGAGGCGCATGGTCCTGTGGCGTGACCATGCACATAACTCAGTGAACACGTCTTTAAAGGAGCAGTGCATGAAAAGCGCCAGCTTAATATATAAAATAATATTCAAAAAATTCCTTCATCCACATTGTGATTCAAATCATGACCAAAATCTAATCATCTATTTCCTATGCCATTACACACCTTAACTGAAAATTTGATCAAAATCCGTTCATAACTTTTTGAGTTATGTTGCTAACAGTCAAACCAACCAATGCCACTAAAAACATTACCTCCATCCTCCCTTGGCGGAGGTAGTGAACATTTTATTTATGGTAATGATAATTTATCCAATTACTTTTGAGCACCTGAAATGAGGAGATTTTGTATATAAATGATTGTTATTCCTAAACCGTAACTGCCATTTGGATGTGAATACCCTCAAATTAAAGCAGAGAGTCTGAAGTTTAAGCCTATATTGATTATGTAACTGTATATTGAATATGTTCTGGTAAACAGCTGAAATAACAAAATTTGTGTCACTGCCCAAATATATATCAACCTATCTGTATGTGTGTTGCAATTATACTCTACTGTAGCAAAAAATGTTAATGTTGTAGTTCTCTTAAAACATTATAGTACATCATGACCATGTGTGAAGCAGATGATTATCAACCTCTAATGAATTAATGGTACCTTTATGTTTTTGTACTTCAATATACTGTAATGCACTTTAGTATCTATTCTATTGCACTGTTTATTCTTGCAGTGTTTTAGTGTTAAGTTCAAGGCCACAGCGTTGTTGTTAATGCTTCACTTTCCCCTGACGGCTGGAGTTGCAATGGTGCTTGAAAGCTTGTGAACCTTTAAGAATTTTCTATGTTTCTGCGTAAATATGACCAAAAACATCATCAGATTTTCACACAAGTCCTAAAAGTAGAAGACAGAAAAAGCTAATTTCATAGCATGTTGACAGAACAGGATAGAAGCGCAGATATTAACTAAATGATATTCACAAAGGTTCCTTGATGTTTAGCCATAGTGTAATGCCAAATGTCAATTCCTCAGTATTGTGCATCTTCATTCACCTTCTCGCATATTCTATTATATTCTAAATTTACCCTCAAATCTTCAAAAATGTGGACATTTCTTGGTAAAGAGTTATTAAGATAATAAATAGCTAATTGCCAAACTGACAGCCTATGCACTGTCAAGTAACCACTAATGATGCAAACTCAGTGTTATTGTGGCATCCATTAGTCTGTCCACCAGGTTTGTCAGAGCTGCTTAAATTATCATTAAAATTCTCTTTTCTCTGCTATCTGTTACCTTCTTCTTGGAGGTATCTGCATCATTACAACATAGACTTCCTCAAGGTTATCTCTACAAGGCTCCTTTATATCCATTTATAACAAGTATGGTAGCATTGTCTACATGTTTACGTCACTTCAAGGTCTGGCCTTGACATTATCTGTAGGCAATCAACATTTTTCACACATCCTGTTCAAAGCTACACTCATGTAACCTTATACAGACGTGGACAAAATTGTTGGTACCCCTCTGTTAATGAAAGGAAAAACCCACAATGGTCATAGAAATAACTTGAATCTGACAAAAGTGGTAATAAATAAAAATTCTATGAAAATTAACCAATGAAAATCAGACAATGCTTTTGAATTGTGGTTCAACAGAATTATTTTAAAAAACAAACTCATGAAACAGGCCTGGACAAAAATGATGGTACCCCTAGAAAAGATTGAAAATAATGTGACCATAGGGACATGTTCAACCAAGATGTGTCCTCTAATTAACATCACAGGTGTCTACAAACTTGTAATCAGTCAGTCGGCCTATTTAAAGGGTGACAAGTAGTCACTGTGCTGTTTGGTGACATGGTGTGTACCACACTAAACATGGACCAGAGGAAGCAAAGGAGAGAGTTGTCTCAGGAGATTAGAAAGAAAATTATAGACAAGCATGTTAAAGGTAAAGGCTATAAGACCATCTCCAAGCAGCTTGATGTTCCTGTGACTACAGTTGCACATATTATTCAGAAATTTAAGATCCACCGGACTGTAGCCAACCTCCCTGGACGTGGCCGCAGGAGGAGATGGATAATACGAATGGTAACAAAAGAGCCCAGAGCAACCTCGAGACACATTCATGGTGAACTCCAAGGTCAAGGTACATCAGTGTCAGATCGCTGTCAGATCAGGGCTGCACGGTGGCGCAGTGGTTTAGCACTGTGGCAGCACAGTTTTACCCTCGGCCGGGGGATCGCGGGGATCATGAGATTGTGGGTTCGATCCCAGCCCCCGACCAACAGTGAGCTGTGTGGAGTTTGCATGTTCTCCCCGTGTTGCGTGGGTTTACTCCGGGATTTCTCCGGTTTCCTCCCGCATACCAAAAAAAACATGTAGGTTTAGGGCGCTCGCGCACACAGCGACCAGCAGCCGGTGGCTTGTCACCAGACTGCAAACCAAGTCTACCTACGGGTACAAATAAGTAACAAAAAAAAAAAAAAAAAAAGGTACATCAGTGTCAGATCGCACCATCCGTTGTTGTTTGAGCCAAAGTAGATTTCTTGGGAGACAACCAAGGAGGACACCACTGTTGAAAACGAATCATAAAAAAGCCAGACTGGAATTTGCCAAACTGCATATTGACAAGCCACCAAGCTTCTGGGAGAATGTCCTATGGACAGACGAGACAAAACTGCAACTTTTTGGCAAGGCACATCAGCTGTATGTTCACAGACACAAAAATGAAGCATACAGTGGGGCAAAAAAGTATTTAGTCAGCCACCAATTGTGCAAGTTCTCCCACTTAAAAGATGAGAGAGGTTTCCAATTTTCATCATAGGTATACCTCAACTATGAGAGACAAAAATGAGGGGAAAAAAAATCCAGAAAATCACATTGAAGGATTTTTTTTTTTTTTATTTAAGTTTTTGTAAAGGGTATACAGGTCATTACAGCATTGCATTGTTTACATTTTCATCACATGTTCCCTTATTTTTTGCTATTTGACAACATTGGTAGGATAGTTATTACAACACCCCCCCTTTTTTTTTTTAAAGTGAAAGAAAAAGTGAAATTAAGGAGAATTAAATAAAAAAAAAAAAAAAAAAAAAAACGAATTAACAAACAAACAGAACAGCAAAAAACAAACAGAAAATTAAGTAATTAAAAGTAAAAGAGCAACTGAGTAGCATTGGAACAAAGAGCGGGACCATTATTGAAATGGTATTTGTCAAAGATTAGATCTAATGGAAGACACATATGCGATCCAGGGTTGCCAAAAGTTCATGAACCCATCCATGTCCTGTCTCAGTGCGAATGTCAACTTTTCCATCGAGTAAATGTCCTGAATCACGTTAATCCAATCTTCAGGTATAGGACAGTCCTTCAACATCCATTTTTTAGTTAGGGCTTTTTTACTTGCCAATATTAAAACATTGAATAAGTATTTATCTCCTCGTCTTTCCAGTGAGTCCGGTAGTAAACCCAAATACAAAGTTACAAAAGAAAAGGGAACTGTTATTTTGAATATTTTCCCCAATATTGTCTGTACGTTGGTCCAATATTGGTGGATAACTGGGCATGACCAAAACACATGAAAATGATTTGCAGTCTTTTCACCACACAAGCGCCAACAGTTCAACCCCTTATGGGTAAATTTGTTTTGTGCAGGTGTTCTGAAAAATCTTACCAAGTTTTTCCATCCAAATTCTCTCCACTGCAGGGATGAGGTACTTTTCCATTGCTGTCTATTTAGCTTTTCCCATATTTCCAATTGTAAAGTGAAATTCCCCTCTTTTTCCCATCTCTCTTTTATATATGATGTGTTGTCTCCTTTTAAGTCTTGAAGACCTTGGTATATTTTAGAGATGTATCTGATCCCTGGGATCCCTTTATATGCCATTAAGAAGACCTTCAGAACACCTGACTGGGCCCTTTCCAAATCCTCCTTTTTAAGTATATTGTTTATGTGGTGTCTAAGCTGAAAGAACCTGTAAAGATCTTGATTTATTAGACCTTGTTTTTTCAAATCTTCAAAACTTCTTAAAGTTTGCCCCTTAAAAAAATCGTAATATTTTATCAGCCCTTTCTCTTTCCACTCTTTAAATCTAGTGTCTGTTTTATTGGGGGTAAAGTCTTGATCATAGGCAATCCATTGCAGAAGTCGATAGGGTTCTTTGGCTTGATTCTCTCTGACTATCTTAAACCAAATTTTTAGCGGGGTCTCTATCCACGGGTTAGTGTTATTCAAGAGTTTAGTTAAGGCATTGTTCCCTATTATCGCCTGTAGGGGGATGTCACTTGTTATTTGGCATTCCATCTCCTTCCATTGTGCAGTGTAGACTGGGTTACATATCTCTACTAAAGTTTTAATTTGTGCAGCTATAAAATAGTCCCTGATATTTGGCAGCGCGAGCCCACCTTTGTCTTTGTTTAGCTGTAGGGTTCTATATCTGATTCTAGGTCTCTTACCCTGCCATATGAATCTTGAGATCCTTCTGTCCAGCTCCTGCCATGTTTTTTTGGGAGGTTCTACCGGTATTGTTTGGAAAAGGTATAGAAGACGTGGAAGTATATTCATTTTGACTGCTTCAATTCTTTGTGCAGTACCTAAGAATGGTATCATATTCCATCTTGCTAGGTCAGATTTTATTTTTGTCACCAGTGGATCATAGTTTAGTGTTATAATTTTGTCGAGTTGTTTCGGGATATTGACCCCCAGATATTTCATAGATTCCAACTCCCAGTTAGTTTTGAGTTCACTTAGTGAAAAATGATTTGGGTCATAGTTGAATGTTAAAACTTGGGTTTTATGCATGTTTAATTTGTACCCCGATAAATCTCCATAGTCTGAAAAAAACTGAGATTAGTTCTGGTAGAGAAGTGTCTGGCTGCCCTAGGTATATTAAAATGTCATCAGCAAAAAGTGCTATTTTATGTTCCTTCTGACCAAGTGTAATACCTTGAATTTCTTGATTTTGTCTTATCCATTGGCTCAGAGGTTCTATGAAGATTGCAAAGAGCAGTGGAGACAGGGGGCAGCCTTGACGACATCCTCTTTCCAGCTCAAAAGATGATGATAAATTACCGTTAATCCTTATTTTAGCTGTTGGTTTTTTATATAATGCCTGTATAGTTCTAATGAAGTTGTTATGAAAATTGAAACTGGATAAGATTCTATATAGGAAAGACCAGTCAACCGAATCGAATGCTTTTTTCAGCATCTAATCCCAATATGACTGCATTTAAGTTATATTTTTTTATATGGTGAATTATGTGTAAAGTGCGTCGAATGTTGTCTTGTGTCTGTCTTTGTCTTATAAAACCTGTTTGGTCTAAGTGAATTAAGTCTGTCAGTATGTTTTCTAACCTTTTGGCAAGGATAGTGGTAAAAAGCTTATAGTCCTGATTTAATACACTGATTGGTCTGTAGTTGGAACATTCTAGTTTATCCTTTTCAGGTTTAGGTATAACTACAATGACCCCTTCTCTCCAGGAGAGGGGGATTTCCCCTGTGTGGAGGACGTAGTTAAATGTTTTCAGGAGGAGAGGAGATAGTTGCTGTTTAAAGGTTTTGTACCATTCTGCTGTATAGCCATCTGCTCCTGGGGATTTGTTAGCTTTAAGTTTCATAATTGCTTTTTCCAATTCTTTAGGTTGTATTTCTGACAGTAGGGTTTTATTTTGTGATTCCGTAAGTTGGGGAAGGTTTAATGTGTTTAAGAATGTCTCGGATGCGTTTTTATGTTTTTTGTGGGAGTATAAGTTCTTGTAGTAATTCTCGAAGCTTTTAAGAATATCCTGAATTCTGAATTTTATTTCCTTTGATACTGGGTCTCTGATTTTGTAGATTGCTCTTTCTGTTTGTTGTTTCCTCAATTTATAGGCTAGTAATTTTGCCGATTTACTGCCTGCTTCATAGTGTTTTTGTTTCAGAAATGTAAGTTTCTTCTGGATTTCTGTTGTGTAGATCTCATTTATTTGATTTTTAATTTCTTTAATCTTGAGCGAGCCATTAGAATGAGTGTTGTCTTTGTGTTCTTTTTCTAGGTTCTTGAGTTCTGACTCTAGTGTGATTAGTTTTTCTTGTCTCAGTTTCTTTTGGGTTGCCAGTTTTGCAATAATTTTTCCCCTTATTACAGCTTTGCACGCATCCCACAGTATTAAAGGGGATACTTCTCCATTATCGTTTTCTTCCAAATATCTGAGAATATCCGATTCCAATTCATCTTTCAGTGGTCCTTTCAGGACATTTGAATTCATCCTCCAGGAAAATGTATTATTTGTGTATTTTTGGATGTTTAAGTCCATATAGATCGGACTGTGGTCAGAGAGATCCATCAGTCCTATTTTACATGTTTTTACTCTTCCAATGTCTCTATTAAACATAAAAAAGTAATCAATCCTTGAGTAAGATGAATGTGGCGTTGATTAAAAAGTATAATCTTTTACATTGGGGTTGAATTCCCTCCATACGTCACAGATTCCCATTTCTTTTAGTAGCATCCGAGTATTCCTATTTTGGGTGTTATTTTGATGTGAAGAATTACCTGTTGCATCCCAGTATGGATTCAGTCTTAGATTGAAGTCTCCACCACATATCACTAAACCTTGGGCTTTAGTTATCATTAGGTCGAATACATTTTTATAAAATTTCCATTTAGCCCCTGGTGGTGCATATACATTCAGCAGGGTGATATCTTCTCCCTCTAGCCGCCCAGTTACCAAACTGTACCTCCCTTCTTTATCTTTGTGTTCTGATTTTTTTTCAAATGTAATTTTGGTTGATATCAATGTCGCTACTCCCCTCCTCCTCCCTGATTTATATGAAGATGAAGAGATCATTTTAAACCCTTGTCTATTGAGTTTAGTGTGTTCCACGTCTGTTAGGTGGGTTTCTTGTAAAAATATTATTTCTGCTTTGTCTTTTTTCATTTTGCGTAGAATCTTGGATCTTTTAACTGGATTCAGGATCCCTTTTACATTATATGAGGCTATTTTGGTTACACCCTGTTTCTCCATTGTATTTTCTTATTTAGGATAACAGTGTGGTGGCCCTCTTTTTTGCTACTCAGAAACTGAAAGAACATTAAGAACATAAAAAACATTAAGAACATAGTGTGCGAAACTTTAAAACAAAAAACTGTCAAAAAAAACTTCCTGAGCTGGGGTCTCTTTAAAGACCCTGTAAGAGCCCTGATGGAGTGTAGGCTCTGAGGGAAATTCGTCAAACTCTGTTACGTCTTACCCCTGTAAGTTGTCCCATGTTTTTAACGTGAATTTCAGATCCCAATCCGAATTTGTAATGATTTTTTTTTTTTTTTTTTTATGCCTATACCCTATGAGATTGTGTGCACCCTCCCACCCCCATCACAGCAAACATTCACTCTAATACAGTATTTGTTAGTGTGGGGAGAACATGTGGGTCATTGTTACGTTTCTATTTTAACAAGATTTTTTTTTCCCCTTTAAAATAAGAAGACATTTGTTTCTAATGCTAAAACTGCTCCATGAAAGGTTTTACCACATGCTGATTCTGCATCTCCTTTAATGTTTGTTACCTTGTAGGAGGGGGGATGGAAGTGCAGAGTGACTGAAAAGAAAAAAAAAAAAAAGAAAAAAAAGGTCGCTATTCCTTCCTGGAACTGGAAAGCTTATCCTTGTAGCTCTGGGGCTGGGTTTCCCGCTGCTGGCCCGTGGATTTTGAAGGTCTCTGAGTGGACCACGTTTGAGCTCTGATTTTCTCGCTCAGATTCGCTGCGGGTTTAAACACCGTTACCGGGAGTCCTCTTCTCGCCATGTCAGTTGTTGCTTCTTCCGCTGAATTGTAGAGACATGACTCTTCACCGTAAAAGACCCTTAACTTCGCCGGAAATGGCGTCTGAAAGCGTAGATTCTGTTCCCGTAGAATCTTTTTGGCGTCGTTATATTCCCGTTGCTTTTTAAGAACCTCCTTCGTGCTCCACGAAGACTTTTCTCTCATGATGCATAAATCCTTTTTTCTGCCAAGCCTGTCTTACAACGTCTTGTTTTATTTTGAAATTGGCGAATCTCACCACCACAGAACGTGGGGGCGTTTCCGGCGCTGGCTTAGTGGCTAATGTACGATGGGCCTTTTCTATCTTCAAATCGGTGGTTTGTGGAATATCCAACTTCTCTCTCAATAAGGATTCCACGCATTCCGCCATTGTGTTGAAACTATCTTCAGCTCCTTCTTTCAGACCGTGAATTCTGATGTTATCTCGTCTCTGTCTTCCTTCTTGGTCGGTTAGCTTAGCCTCCAGCCTTGACTGTTTTCTGTGTAAATCCAGCACAGAATCTTCAAGCACTTTTACTCTTTCTTCAGCTTCCAAGATTCGGTTTTCGGCCTGGTCCATTCTGCTGTTCGCCCTTTTTAGATCCTCTCTGAATTCAAGAAATTCGGCCCGAAATCGTCGTAATTCGTCAAATAGCGATTTCAAGCTAATCCTTTTGTTAGCTAGGCCCAGGTCCTCGTCTCCTGAACGGAGGTCCTCCGGTTCAGATTCTGCGGTCACTGTGCGTCCTGACCTGGGGAATGTCAGTTTCCTCTGCTTTTGGTTAGGCATGGTGTTATTGTCTTTTGATTTTTAATCTTCCAAAAATCCGTTAGGTCTGATTTTGAAGATGTTTTCCTTGGATTGGGGTCTCGGAGTGTCAGCGTTAGGTTGCTATCACCATGGCGTCCAGACCGGAAGTCCATTGAAGGATTTTTAATGAATTAATTGGTAAATTCCTCGGTAAAATAAGTATTTGGTCACCTACAAACAAGCAAGATTTCTGGCTCTCACAGACCTGTAACTTCTTCTTTGAGAGGCTCCTCTGTCCTTCACTCGTTACCTGTGAAGGTAACGAGTGAAGGACAGTCATTTTACCTGATGCGTCATTTTACCTGACGCGTCATTTTACCTGACGCAAAAATGAGGCATACCAAGAAAAGAACACTGTCCCTACTGTGAAACATGGAGGAGGTTCTGTTATGTTGTGGGGCTGCTTTGCTGCATCTGGCACAGGGTGTCTTGAATCTGTGCAGGGTACAATGAAATCTCAAGACTATCAAAGTATTCTAGAGAGAAATGTGCTGCCCAGTGTCAGACAGCTTGGTCTCAGTCACAGGTCATGGGTCTTGCAACAGGATAATGACCCAAAACACATAACTTAAAAACACCCAAGAATGGCTAAGAGCGAAACATCGGACTATTCTAAAGTGGCCTTCTATGAGCCCTGATCTAAATCCTATTGAACATCTGTGGAAGGAGCTGAAACATGCCGTCTGGAGAAGGCACCCTTCAAACTTGAGACAACTGGAGCAGTTTGCTCATGAGGAGTGGGCCAAAATACCTGCTGAGAGGTGCAGAAGTTTCATTGACGGTTACAGAAATTGTTTGATTGCAGTGATTGCCTCAAAAGGTTGTGCAACAAAATGTTAAGTTAAGGGTACCATCATTTTTGTCCAGGCCTGTTTCATGAGTTTGTTTTTTAAAATAATTCTGTTGAACCACAATTCAAAAGCATTGTCTGATTTTCATTGGTTAATTTTCATAGAATTTTTATTTATTACCACTTTGTCAGATTCAAGTTATTTCTGTGACCATTGTGGGTTTTTCTTTCATTAACAGAGGGGTACCAACAATTTTGTCCACGTCTGTACAACAGTTAGTTCTGACCGAGTGATTTGATTGGACAATAGGGATTCCAGGTGTTA
The DNA here is from genome assembly GCA_020510985.1 of Pholidichthys leucotaenia. Taxonomy (NCBI): domain Eukaryota; kingdom Metazoa; phylum Chordata; class Actinopteri; order Cichliformes; family Pholidichthyidae; genus Pholidichthys; species Pholidichthys leucotaenia. The sequence goes on from CM035838.1 coordinate 402,782,590, forward strand.
CTATATTCCATGACAATTGCACTCCTTAACTTTTCACTGAATATGTATCACTCCGCTTCAAAGGTGTTCATGTAACCGTTAATTACTAACAGTAATTTACTGTCAGCTGTCAGTGAGACTTGCAATACTGTGTTGGATAACTTAATTTCTACATTGAGGCGCTGTTTGAAAAGATTTCTTACCTGGCCCGGAAGTCCAACCCTTTTGGAAAAAACTTTATTCAGTTTACAAAGTCTGCCCTTGTATAAATATCCATCCATCCATCTTCTTCCGCTTAATCCTTTCCGGGTCGCAGGGGGGTGCTGGAGCCTATCCCAGCATCTTTGGGCGAGAGGCAGGGTACACCCTGGACAGATTGCCAGTCCATCGCAGGGCCAACACGGAGAGACAGACAATCATTCACTCTCACAGTCATACCTAAGGACAATTTAGAATCTCCAGTTTGATGCCAATTAACCCAACTTGCATGTTTTTGGCATGTGGGAGGAAACCGGAGAAATCCCGGAATAAACCCACGCAGACACGGGGAGAACATGCAAACTCCACACAAATCACTGTTGGTCGGGGGCTGTATAAATATCGTTAAGCTATTTCACATCTGTTTAAAAAATAGGCAGTGTTAAGAGTTGGATTTATTGTCTGTATTAACAAACCACAATACCTTTGTGGTGATGAACTGGACTCTGTTTCATCTGAAAATGAAAAGAAAAAGCGAGTGAAGTGTGCCGAAGCAAAATTGCTAGCCTGCTAACTAGCCACCGGCATTGGTCACGTTTTGATCTCAGCCCTTCTGTGGTACTGACTCAACAGGTGACTGGTATGTTTTACAAACACTTACTTTTGCACTTGACAATATTTAATTTGGGGGCGGCTGTGGCGCAGGTGTAGTGTGGCCCACTACTGATCGGAGGATCAGTGGTTCGATTCCTGCTCTCTGCAGTCTGCATGTCAAAGTGTCCTTGAACAAGACACTGAACCCCCAGTTGCTCCTGTGCATGTTGGCTCCACCACCATTGGTGTGTGAATGGGTGGATAGCAGAATCTATAAAGTGCTTTGATCATCCAGAGATCAGTAAAATGTGCGATATAAATGAACGTCATTTACTATTTAATTTGTTTACATGTGTGTAAAATGAAAATAGATATCTTCATGCTGATTGAGATGTTTAGCAACAGTTACTGGCTACATTTAGAAGGGACTTTTTTTCTCAGCTGCACAAAATAACCGGTTAACCACTTGCGCTCCGTTGTTCCGCGGGCGGGCAAGTCTCTGCGTCCTATGACGCACGAGGGCGCGCGAGAGCGCGCTCGTGCGCCCTCGTGCGCATGACGCATGATGGTGGTGATGGGGATGTAGTAGCGTCCCAGCACCACTCAAAAAAAAAAACTGCAGAGACAGCCGCGAACAGATTAGTTCATCTGATTGACCTCTCATTCGACTAATAAGAGCCTTGAATTGGGTTTCTGAAACCTTGAAGAACCAATGAATGAAAATCTAGGAAGGAGGACCCGCCTACTGTGAACGCAGGAGCCAATTGAAGCACAGAAATTCTGGCTGTGGGTGAAGCGATATTTACTGTTGCAACAGATGAAAACAAAGGACGCTGGACAAATCTCCTACAGACCCAGGCACACCCAGCAGCATGGAGAACACCCACAAGTGGGACCTGCACTCATTCCAGCAGAATAGACGGAGGCCGACGACAAAAGTCGTAAATCATTCGCCAAAACGCAATAATGGAATTATGTTTTGATCGGGATCCACGAGCGGAGCAGCGTCGCGTTCGTCTGACGCGTGGGAAGAGCTGTTCGCCACGACTCTGCTGCTTTGAAGAGGTAAGGTGTTATAAGCTAAATTATTATTTATCCCTGAAAACTGTAATCCAAAAATGACTTTTGACCGATCGGTAAGTTACAACTGTACTGCGCACGAAGTGCGTGCGCCGCGATAAACGGCCAAATGGCACAGTTTGGAAAAACGTCTGTAACTTTTGAATAATTCAATGTAGAATCTTCATTTTAGGCTCTAATGAAAGGTCACACTCAGGGCTGTGTCTGTGTGTGTGTGTGTGGGCGGGGGGTCGTCGTCCTCCCCCGCTACCAAGGACCAAATTCGGCCCTCTTCATGACGGATTACACTCTTTTTTTTTTTTTTTTTTTCCTTGCAGGTTTTCACAGCGGCCCCCCCCCCCCTCGCTACTGTGTGTGTGTGGGGGGGGGGGGGAACCGTGAACAAACCGTGAACGCCCCTCATGGTCTGCAGAAGCGGAGCGGGGGGGGGGCACGGGGGGGGCACAGTCCGAACGCTCCCCGGTCCGCGGGGGGGACGCATATCCGTTTATGAATGAATGAATGAATGAATGAATTTATTTCGGATAGTACATTACAGGTTAAAAGAAACTGTATAATATAACAACAAGGTCAAATTAGACAAAGACTCCTTCTACTATACAATTCCACGTGAGTTATCCGAAATGGGTGATGGCTGAAGCCGCAGCTTATATTGCTTATATTATTCCATCATGTAGCGATGGCCCTCTTCTGTAGCGAGGGGGGGGGGGGCTTCACGGTCCCCCCCCCCCCCACACACACACACAGTAGCGAGGGGGGGGGGAGCCGCTGTGAAAACATGCAAGGAAAAAAAAAAAGTGTAATCCGTCATGTAGAGGGCCGAATTTGGTCCTTGGTAGCGGGGGGGGGGGGGGAACGACCCCCCCGCCCACACACACACACACACACACACAGACACAGCCCTGAGTGTGACCTTTCATTAGAGCCTAAAATGAAGATTCTACATTGAATTATTGAAAAGTTACAGACGTTTTTCCAAACTGTGCCATTTGGCACAGTTCCATAACGCCTGGGAACTACCCGAGAACAAAGCTGTGTAAAATATTCATTTTTTGTGGTATTGTTACCAAATTTGGATCTCAGCTGGATAACACTTGGCTCTACATTTCTGTTGCACTTTCCAGCCGGATCGGACAGCTGTGTGTTATTTACAAGCATTTGTATCCAAAAAAAAACACTGTGTCCAATTTTTTTTTCTTCAAGTTCAGTATGTTTAGATGACTGTAACTCAGTGGCCGGAGCACGTAGAGAGATTGTTTTTTTTGCCAAAAAATTCAAAGTGTTTTCTTTTAAATGAGACCAACCCCATGAAGATGCTGCAAAGGGTTGAATAACAGCTTTCGATTTACTTTGGGCACGTTTTTTTTTGGCATTTTTAGGAAAATTGCCCGGAGTGCAAGTGGTTAAACAAACAATTCATAATATTTTGTCTAATATTGCTGTTGTTTAATAAATGACAGCAGTATTATCTTTCATTCTAAGGCCTGCTTAGAATGAAAATAAAAAGTCATTTCTTTATTTGTTGATTAGTACTCTGTGTGGTACTTATATTCAGGTACTGGAATCAGTATCATTAAGGAGGAAAATGGCATCTGAAGATAAACCTCTGATGATAATGATGTTCTAGTTTCTTTTCACGCCTTATATTAGTGGCAGAGTTGATCCAAAGCTTATTTACACAATGATGTCCTTTTTGCTTCTCCGTCTCTGCAGAGATGCTACAGTTTGTCAGCAATCAAGTGGGTGACTTCCCAGACTTGTTTGAAGACCAGATGAACCCAGCTGGCCCCCTACAGGGTGGTGTCACCAGCACCGCCACGCAACAGACCATTCAACCCCCGCATACTCCACAGACACCAACTAGTGCTACCTATCAGAACTCCAATGCCAGCCTTGTGTCCCTCCAGACACTGTCTCCTCAATGTGCCCCCCTCACCCCTCCTCTCACTCCTGCACAGACACCCTCTCCCCCCACGTCCACCATCAGTGCACCATCAGTGCAGCAGCAGGTGAACCGCAGCCCTCCACTCCTGCAGCCCCGGCCTCAGTTGGTCCAACCCATCCAGCCTCAGCCCCAGCAAATGGCTCAGCCCACCATCCAGGTACCGACTACTGGGTCATTTTTTATTAATCAGGTTGTGTTTTTTAGCCTTAAGACTAATTCTTTTTCAGAAGTACATAATAGAAACTTATTTCACTCTTATTTCTCTGGCATTAACATTATTTATCATTCTAGAAGTCCATCAGCATGGTATTGTAGTCACTGAAGCCAGTATATCTTAACAACTATCTTAAGTAATTCTCAGACAGGCCACAACATCTTTATAGCTGGTTGTGTAGATAAACAAATTATAGCCTGTCACAGTTGGAAAGGAGCATCAACTTAACTGCTGAGTAGCATTCACCAGACAAAACAATAATTGCACTCTTTCCTCTCCACAATATTTTCCTTGCAGAAGTCTTTTCAAAAACTCCTTTTTGAGAGATTTAGAGATTCTGTGCTCCTCAACTCTAGAGCACTTAAAAGGTCTGCTAAATCAGAATCAGATGTATTGCCATTGTTCATGTAGTACGCAAACTAGGAATTTGTCTCGGTGCAATGCTGCAACATTAAACATGATAAAAATAAAAGATAGAAATAAAAAACTATACATGCAATAAAATGTAGAATATGAATAAGTAATACTAGACAAAGCAATTTTTAGATATATTGGCGAGCAGCAGATATTGTGGAGAGCTGAGCTATTTAAAGCTGTAAATTTTGTGTAAATTTTCCCAGCGCTTCACTTTTCCATCAGCCTGAACCTGAAAATGCATTATTCTAAGGTCCTTTTCATAGTGCAGATTCTGACAGCTGCCCTATACTGTACTACTTTAGATGGACTCATTATTTTGGGTAATTTAGAGAGATATTGTCTAAACTTTAGTCCTTAGGAATTGGCCCCACTACACTTTTCAATATATACTACTTGTATAAACTAGACCTGCATCTGACTTGGTTGGTGGCATCATTACCTACATTTTTTAATGATTAGACTACTAGTTCTGTAGTAAGGTTTTATCCCTCATCCTCTAAAATTCTGAAGGGGAATTGATGTCACCCCGCCACGCAGACGGGCAGTGGCGTTGGCCTGAACACCTACCTTGTGAACATAACTAGAGAAGAAAATGGCGTACACTTTTCAAATCAATACCATAGATGTAATCTTGGACAAGTTCAAATTTGAGGGACCTCAGAACTTTTTGTTGACATCAGGGTCAATTTTCTCAAAATCCTGTGAATGTGATAACTACATAAAGAAATGATGTAGCCTCTTCAAATCAATATCATCATATCCTATCCAAGTCAGATCTTGAATGGCTTAGACTGTGACCTCTGACTGTGGGTTTGGGACCAAAAGGTCAACGTTGTAGAAGCATGCTCAAATAATGAGGCTGAGTTTCAGTCATAAAACCAGCTTTATTTGACAGAACGCAGCTTCTAGCATTCTCAAAGCAGGAAAGAGAAAGAATCATACTTCAACCCCCTTTTATACATTTCCAGCATCAGAATTCAAGCCACATGGTGTCTTCAGTCAACATACAGTTACAAAGCATCCCTTTGAAGCTTCACCATTGTCTCTCATTTCTTGATGAACCGGAATACCCTCCGGGGCGTCTTCTGTGGGACAAAGAGACAAATCTCACACTTCCTTGTTACCTCCTGTAGATTCGAGTCCTTAGTCCTTGCAGACGTGACACCCCGCAATACACATTCAGTCCTGTCTCTGTGGCAGCGTGAGCCCACAATGTGTGTCGGCCACACTACCCCCCCCACACGTCTAGTAAGGCAAAATCTAAATGGCATAACAAAAAGAAAAACACAAAGCACTCCATACATCGCTAATCAATCCACCAACTGCCTAGGTTTTAATCTTCTGCCGAATCTGCTGCAACCTGGCTTGGCTGCACCTGCAACATCTCTCTGCACCTGTGGATTAAAGCCGTTAGCACCCCTCTGTGAAGACTTTGGAGAATGTCCCCTCGGCGGCCTGCCCCGGCGGGGGGGCCTCGCGAGCTGCACCTCCCCGTCAGCCAGAACAAAAGCGGGTTTGAGTCTGTTAATGCAAATCAGCTCCCGTCTGCCCCCTAAATCTAGCAGAAAATGCTTCTGCCCGGTCTCCAGCACTCGAAACGGTCTGTCGTAAAACGGCCGCAAACTTGGACGCTGGGCGTCATGTTTAACAAAAACGAACTCTGCATTTTTTAAAGCTTTGGGCACAAAAACGTGTGGGAAACTGTGATGGATTGGGCCAGGAAGTGTGTTTGCTCCTGAGCCGCTCTGCCACGGCTGAGCGGGGGGGCCACTAGGTGCGGGATTATCAGGAAGAAATTCCCCGGGCAAACGAAGCGGTTGGGCGAAAACTAATTCAGCCGGGGAAGCGTGCAAATCTTCCTTAGGTGCAGAACGCAACCCTAATAACACCCATGGAAGTTTGTCTACTCAATTTGTATCCGTTAGCGACGCTCTGAGGGCTGCTTTCAATGACCTGTGAAACGTTCGCATAAACCATTAGCCTGGGGGTTATACGCGGTGGTGCGATGAATCTTCACCCCCAAGCTGCGGGCCGTCGATGACCACAGCTCGGAAATAAATTGGGGACCTCTGTCGGACGTTATGTCCGACGGTACACCAAAACGCGCAACCCATGCTGCTAAAAATGCTCGCGCAACTTCTTCCGCTGTGGTTGATGCCAGAGGAACCGCCTCTGGCCAGCGCGTGGTGCGGTCTACCATCGTCAAAAGGTGTGTGTGCCCGTGTGATAACGGAAGCGGCCCGACCAGGTCAATATGCACGTGATCAAAACGCTTAGCGGGGATGTGGAAAGGTTCTAACGGGGCCTTAGTGTGTCTGTGTATTTTAGCTCGCTGACACGCTACGCAGGCTGCTGCCCATTCCTTGACCTGTTTGCGCAACCCGGGCCAAACAGATTTCTCCCCCACCAACTTAATCGATGCGCGCACCCCCGGGTGCGCGAGAGAATGGACCAAGTCAAAAACACGGCGACGCCACGCGGTTGGCACCACAGGGCGGGGCCGTCCCGTGGAGACATCACAGATTAGCGGGGGCATACCGTTTTGTTGCACCCTGTGCTCCAGCCTTAACCCTGTTGGTCCAGACTGGAACGCGCGCACGTCAGCGTCGTTAACCTGCTCCGCAGCCATAGCTGCATAATCTAACCCAACACAGACTGGGGCTGCGCGCGCTCCCGCGTCGCTGCCCGGGCCCGCAGCCATGGCTACAGAGTCTGCCCCTATGGGGCTTGGCAGTGCTACTGCACGCGAGAGGCAGTCTGCCACAACATTGTGTTTACCCGCGACATGCTGAATATCAGTAGTGAACTCCGATATTGCGGCTAGTTGCCTTTGTTGCCGGCCTGACCAGGGTTCTGAAATTTTGGCCATCGCAAACGTTAGCGGTTTATGATCCACAAAAGCGGTGAAACGTCGCCCCTCTAACCAGAACTGAAAATGACAGATGGCCAAGTGTAGGGCCAAAAGCTCCCTGTCAAACGCGCTGTATTTCCGTTCACTATCGCGCAAGGTCCTGCTGAAAAACGCGAGGGGTTGCCAGGTACCTGCCACAAACTGTTCAACTACCGCCCCCACCGCTACATCGGAAGCGTCAGTGGTGAGCGCCATGCGGGCCGTTGGAACTGGGTGCGCTAACAAAACTGCGTTTGCCAGGGCTGATTTGACCTGGGCAAAAGCGCGCTCCCGCTCCGGAGACCATTCAACTTTATTTGCGGGCTTTTGTTTTTTTAACGCGGTGTACAATGGCTGCATGAGTCGTGCTGCGCTTGGGAGGAAACGGTTGTAAAAATTAACCATCCCTAGAAACTCCTGAAGCGCCTTGACCGTTTGAGGTTGCGGAAAATCCGTTATAGCACGCACTTTATTTGGAAGGGGAACTGCTCCCTCTGCCGAAACGCGATGTCCCAAAAAATCAATCTGCGCCACCCCAAACTGACACTTCGCTGGGTTAACTATTAACCCGTGCTCTGCCAACCTCTGGAAAACTGCTGTGAGGTGTTTTTCATGTTCGCCTTCGGACGCGCTGGCTACCAAAATATCGTCCAAATAAACGAACACGAAAGGCAGGTCGCGTAAAACTGCATCCATCATGCGTTGGAAAGTCTGCGCGGCCCCCTTGAGGCCAAAAGGCATGCGCAAGAACTCAAAAAGGCCGAAAGGCGTTATGACCGCTGTTTTGGGTACATCCTGTGCGCGCACTGGCACCTGGTGATAGCCGCGCACCAAGTCTATTTTAGAAAAAATGCGCGCCCCCGCCAAATGGACAGAAAAATCCTGAATGTGCGGAATCGGGTAGCGGTCATGAGCTGAAACGTTGTTCAACCTGCGGAAATCACCGCAAGGTCGCCACGAGCCGTCAGCTTTTGGGACCATGTGTAACGGCGAAGCCCAAGAGCTCTTGGAACGTCTAACAATGCCCAGTTTTTCCAGATTAGTGAACTCCTCGCGCGCGATGGCCAGTTTAGCTGGGTCCAAGCGCCGAGCCTTTGCAAACACGGGAGGGCCTGTGGTCGTTATGAAATGTTCTACCCCATGTTTGGCCACCGTTGCTGAAAACGTGGGGACTGTGAGTGCTGGAAACTGAGCAAGCAGAGTGTGAAACTTACCACCCGCAGCTGAGACGCTGGCATGTGCAGTTGGCGGGGCCACCCGAGCTGTGCAGGGAATAGAATGAAAGGACAGTGCATTAATCAGACGTCTATTAGCAAGGTCAACCAATAAACCATGTGAGCACAAAAAATCAGCCCCTAACATGTTGAAACTGACTGCTGCTACAATAAATGTCCACTCAAATGAACGGCCCTGTAAGGACAGAAGCATGGTCCTCTCACCAAACGTTTTAATCGTGGAGCCGTTCGCTGCTGACACTGACACCCAGGGGGCTTTAGAAGGCGACAGCCGTTCCGCGTAGGTGGGTGTGACGAAACTCAGCTGAGAGCCCGTGTCCACGAGGAACTGTTTCCCCGAGCGTGCATCCGTCAGGTAAAGCAGCCTGTTCTCGTTGCCGAGGGTCGCAGCTGCTACCGGCCCTCGGTCTTGGCGTTTCCCTGGCGCTTAAAATTGCACGGTGGGACGCACCTGTGCGCTCTCTCTGCAAAACGGCGGTGGTAGAAGCACGAGCCGTTCTCCGCTCCGCGTCGTCTGGCTCCTGTCGCCGCCGTCGTTGGTGCGTCTGGCGCCGCGGCCGCTGGACCCGCACTGTCTCCGGACGCCGTTCCTGGACTGGCCGCCGCGGCCGAGACCGCGTTCCGCTTGTGGGCGTCGACCAACCTCTGCGCCTCCTTGCTCAACCCATGGTAGTCTCGCTTGGCCAATCGGGGTGACTCTGCCAGGGCCACTCTCACTGCTGGTGGTAGGGTTCGAAGGAAAAGGTGGGCGAAAATGAATTCGCCATCCTCAGAGGCTTTAAGCTGCAGCATCTTCACCATCAGGTCCGCAGGTCTATCGTTTTCGGCCTCCGTCAGCGCCAGGAGCCCCTCTGCTCGTTGTTGGACTGAGGGGGTGAAATGGCTGATCAGCGCGTCCTTCAATGCGCTGTACTTGTCGCTGTCTGGTGGATGATTAACCAGATCTTCCACTCTCTGGACCGTGTTGCTGTCCAGCTTCGCTACCACGTGGTAGAATCTTGTGTCATCGTTGGAGATTCTCCGGAGGTTGAACTGCGCCTCGATTGCGCTAAACCATGAGCGCGGGCTGTGCTGCCAGAAATCGGGCAGCCGGATCGTGGAGGCGGCCATCAGGCTGGCTTCCACAGAGCCCCGCTCGGGAGAATTCTGTCTGCTCATTCTCCGTCGTAGGTCACCAGTGTAGAAGCATGCTCAAATAATGAGGCTGAGTTTCAGTCATAAAACCAGCTTTATTTGACAGAACGCAGCTTCTAGCATCCTCAAAGCAGGAAAGAGAAAGAATCATACTTCAACCCCCTTTTATACATTTCCAGCATCAGAATTCAAGCCACATGGTGTCTTCAGTCAACATACAGTTACAAAGCATCCCTTTGAAGCTTCACCATTGTCTCTCATTTCTTGATGAACCGGAATACCCTCCGGGGCGTCTTCTGTGGGACAAAGAGACAAATCTCACACTTCCTTGTTACCTCCTGTAGATTCGAGTCCTTAGTCCTTGCAGACGTGACACCCCGCAATACACATTCAGTCCTGTCTCTGTGGCAGCGTGAGCCCACAATGTGTGTCGGCCACAACGTTAATATTCCCTATGCCCCATTAGTACAGAACGTAAAAAGGTAGGATCACTGAACTTTGTACACAGGTTCATCCTGTGACCCTGAGCTATCACTATGCTTTTGGGATCGCAAGGTCAATGGTCAAGGTCAGAATGCCATATAAACTACAGCTTAACAACAAAGAAAGAGGCTGAGGGGTGCCAGCGGCAGCCACCTGTATTTTAGTTATTTTACTTTACATATTGAAAGAGGTGGTCAAAGTTAAAGCTGTGAAAGGTTTTTGAAGGGTGCATAAGAACACTGCAGTTTTGAGTACGTACAGATAAATTAAATTCTTGGTTTGTGTTGTACCAATGTAATTATCCTTGACAGAAATTGTATCCCACTATAGCGTTACAAACGCCCAGTAATCCCTTTAACAATGTCCAGCTTTTTTACAGTACATAGTCTTCAGAAGATATCTGATATCCTGGAACATTTAGAGTTCACTTGTCATATTGCAAAAATTATTGAGGGGGATACTCATAATTTCAGATGGGTTATTAAGATAAGAAAAGCCTTTATTAGTCCCACAATGGGGAAGTTACTGTTATTGATGTTACCAAAAGCTATATCCCCTCTGTAGACCATATATGGAGGGGGTAAAATGGTAAATGGCATTCACTTATATAGCGCTTTTATTCTCATCTCTTGATGACCAAAGCGCTTTACAGACCCTGCTATCCACCCATTCACACACTGATGGCGGCATGCTGCCTAACATGGCGCTTCCAGACCCACCAGGAGCAAGTGAGGGTGAAGTGTCTTGCCCAGGGACACAACGGCAGGATATCCGGGGGAGGTTGGGATTCGAACCGCCAACCATGCGGTTATTGGACGACCGCGTCTACCTCCTGAGCCACTGCCGCCCCCAAACTCAAACTTGTTTTTACAAAAGGTCCACATTTATTTCTTCAATTGGACCAGAGATCCGGCACAATGCTGCATGGGCAGATGTTTTATTTGCCTGTTGGGGCACAATAAACAGAATATTTCTCCAGAGTAGAGCTGTGCAGTATGACGATATATATATGAGATGACGAAATAAAAACGTCTACTGTTTCATCTAACACTCTATCGTTTATATCAGGATTTAAAATACATATACTCCGTTTCTTCAGCAAAACTCCTCACGCACTACTAGTCAGTGCCTCTGGATGACCACAGTGCTTAACAGATTCGACTGTCTACCCATTCGTACAATTTGAAAAAGTTCTGTCGTATTGATCAACTCTTCTGTAGTAATAGACAATGAATGTAGGGCAATGGCATTAATAATACATATTTGTAGATTTTTGTTAAGGAGGTACGGCATGCAGAGTCGCGTGACACCAACTGGCCATTCAGATTTGAGCTGTAACTGTAGAAAACATTCTATGGCTACGGTTACGGGTCTGTAGCCACTGCCCAATTTTAATTAGTCAAGCAGCGATAATGAATAAAGTTGAAGTCATCACCTGTATTTTTACATTACCTTTTGGGCCTTTGATTTTCAGATCATGACCAGCCTGAAATGTTTTTTACAAAGAAGCAAACAGGTTAAATCAGACCAGAATGGCAGTCTTCAGGCTGCCGTTTGTTCAATTTGTGCAAATTTGTTCAGTTTGTACAACTGATTTTTTTTTTTTTTCAGTATGTAACTTAAAATGTAAAAAAAGAGATGGTCCGTTTTATGTGATTATCAAAACTGGAATATACAGGAAATGTATATCGTGGTATACCATATTGTTATCATGATATAAGATGAATTATATTATGATATGAAATTTTGGTCATATCACACAGCCCTCCTCCAGAGTAAATGTTGAGGGGACAGTATAAGTATTATTGTTGTCAGTCACAGATTTATGAGGGGAAAAAAGCTGGAAATTTGCAAGAAAAAAAGTCAAAAGTTTGATGGGCAAAAAGTTGCAAATTCACAGAGTCAATTTATTAGAAAAAGTTGCAAATTTATGAGAAATGACATGTTGTTTAGGTTGTAAATTTACATGAAAAATTGCAGATTTAAGATGCAAAAAGTAGCAGATTTATGAGGCAACAGTGGCAAATTTACTAGGAAAATGTTCAAATTTAAGATGCAAAAAGTTAATTTGGAAGAAGAAAAGTTGTAAATTTACAAATGTAGTAAATTAATGAGAAAAGCTGCAAATTTTAAGGAAAAAAAATGCATTTATGCTTAGCATTGGTGCTTCACATGCATTTTATTCAGTTGTGTAACATGCTATAGAGAGGCTTATGATGGTTTGCAGGGACAATTCTCTTTTTTCCAGATCAAAGGGTCATGTCCCCCCATCCCTCCCTTGATTTATGCCTTTGACATGCCGAAAAAATACCAAGCTGTCCATGCCATCAGAGAAACTGAGTGAATATAACTTTTTATAAAACCTACTTATTCAGCAAGAACGCAGCAGGGTGGTTCAAGTTAATGAGATAAATGACGCTGTAGGATTGTAACCAGTGCATTAAACCTGAAAACAAAAAGCTTGAGATGATTTTGTGTCCTTACCTCAGTATTCTGTAGATTGTGCCGTTCAAAATGGCCATGCTTGGTCTCCTTCCTGATCAATCTTCCATTTTTGTTTTTGTTTTTTTATTAGAAAAAGCTTTTACTTGAAAGCAGCATCTTGGGACTGGTTTTAACTTGCTTGACAGTGGCAATTAGCTAACATTAGTGCATGTAATTGCACCAGTAATGGGCACGCTCACATACACAGAGTTGCACTCGGGGGGGGCTGTGTTTGGAACATTGAGTGAACACGCACACAGGAGCGAGGTGTAGCTCAGTTCATGTACTCGATGCTGACGTTCAGTCGTTTATCAGCACAGCGAAGCACGCATAACTTAATTTGACATACGTTCGGGTCTGGACTGATTTTTGGTTGGGTTTGGATTCAGACTTTGGCCCAGACTTTGAGGAGCCCAGATATAGGGGATACAATTTCTCTAGTGGATACATAGGTTCACAAAACGGTGATTTTATTTGCTGTTATCAAAGGAAACAACCTTGTGATATGAGTCTTCTTTGAAGTACTGACAGACTGTAAAACGTAATATCCAGCTCAGCATCCCAGAACAAATATTTACGCACATCTCAGCAAAGCTGTACTGAAACTGTCAAATTGAGGGATGTAGGGTTTCATATTGTAAGAAAGACTCTTCATTTTTTAATGGAAAACTATAAACTGTTTTATGGTGCATTAAATTTCAGCCCCCTCTGAAGGGTGAGGTAAAAATGCAAATAAATCTTTATATATGTTTTACTTTAATGCAGATGCACACTCAGGGGATCCCTATGCAGACCCAGAGCTTCCCGGTCCACACTTTAGTTCAGACCCACAGCCAGACTCCCCTGCCCATCCAGACACAAGCACCCCAAACTGTGATGATCGCTTCCAACGGCGGACAGTCGCGCTTCATCCAGAGTCCTGTCATCTGCCAGCAAAGCCCTGCTCCTGGTTTCCAAGGTGACTACGGAGTGCAGGACAGTGTTTACCTGAAGTGGTCTTTGTGTTCTGACTGGGATGTAACTCATGATAATTTCATCTTTAATTTCTCCAGTCCTCCAACCACAAATGCAGAGCATTGTGACCTCTCCACAGCTCCAACCAGTGGCCATTCAGCACCAGCGTGTGCTCACACCAGCAGGGCAGACCATTCAGACTCTCTCCACAGCTCCCACTGCTGTCCACACTGTGCAGCAGCAGGTGCAACAAGTTCCTGTGAGTAAACGCTCTCAACAACTGTCAAGATCTTCAGGTATTAAAGGTCTCATACTGGGCAAACTAGTGTGGTGTTTTAACCTTATAAAATAAGCCCAAAGGTGTTCACATCACTAAATAAAGGCAGTGTGTAGTCTGCTGTGGACTCTTAAAAACAGCAAGCAGACTGTCCTTCCTGTTTTGAGGGTGCTTTCACACCTAACCCATCTGGTCCAGACTTTCTGACTTTTCAGCTGGTTCAAACCAAAATTTTGGGTGTGAAACCTCTGCTGAACCACAGTGCAGAACAAAGAGCTAAAATGTGGTCCTGCAAAAAGAGGTGGTCTTGGTCCGGATCAAACTGATCCTTGGTCCAGTTTGTTTAGAGTGTCAAAAGCAGTTTTCACAAAGGTTCAGACTTTTGGACGAAAACACAGCAAGTTAAAGCAGCTGATGAGAGAGGAAAGGAGTCATGGTCAGTCTCGGAGAGAGGAAGAAACCCAGTTTTTTTTTTTTTTTGTTTTTTTTAAATCTCCCGGTTTAAGACCCCTTTGGACAAGGCCACAGGGGGATTCATATACACACGGACACAACAGGAAGAAGGGAAGAACAAAAAACCAGACATCAGCAAGATTATCAGTTTCTGTTAATTGCCCAGCCCTAAATGAGGGGTTCCGTTTATTTGGAGGAGGGGTCATTGTCTGTTTCTGCCACTATAACGTCTACATTTCTGATCAGATTCACTTCAAGTTTATACACCTAATGAGGGGGTCCAATTTTTGTGGATGGGGGCTTTTACTGCTTCACTTCATTTTTTCTTAAGTCTCACACAGACGAAAGTGTTCATGCATGCATGCGTGCGTGCATGTGCTTGAGGGGGGAATTTAATTGTTTTATTTCAATGTGTGAAGCACTTCATGTTACAACTTTTTGTATGAAAAGTGCTATATAAATAAAGTTTTGATTTTATGTCGTCACCCCTCTAGCTTCTACATTTCTGATCAGATTGACTTCAAACTTATACAGAAGCTTTGACTCAAATGAGGGGTTCCATTTTTGGGCAGGGGGACCTTTTTTTTTCCAGTCCAGTTTATTTTGGTCACGGCTCTCATTCAGGGCCTCTGGTACGCAGATGTGTGGGGTACATGAGCTGGCTCACTAACGGTCTTTCATTCCATCAGGTTTTGGTCCAGCAGCCTCAGATATTAAAGACGGACTCACTGCTCCTCACAACACTCAAACCTGATGGAACACAGGTGTTGTCTACCATGCAGAGCCCAGGGATCACCACCCTGACCACGCCCATCCAGAACACCACTTTACAAGTCCCAGTGTGCACAGTCTACAATTAAACATTTTTAAAATCTTTAATTTCACAATAGCAGTGTCTTGTTAAAACTTAAACTAATGCTGCTGCTTTCCGCCATCAGACACTCATGAGCAGCAACATCCTGACCACCGTTCCTGTTGTGATGGGAGGAGGTGACAAGCTGCCAATCAAGCAGGTACAAGCAGGCTCTTGTCCAAGCACAGCAAGGCAAAACATGGAGCAATGCCAGGTATCAGCGGGAATGGTAGCAGGGCCTGGAGGGGTGGTGAAGGAGGGCGAGAGGAGGACGACCCACAACATTATCGAGAAGAGGTACCGGTCCTCCATCAACGACAAGATTGTTGAGCTCAGAGACCTGGTCATGGGTAGTGATGCTAAGGTTAGTGCTTTTAAGGCCGTAATTGAGAGACCATTTTGGAGGGAGAATGATAGAAGTGTGAACCTCACGTGTCCCATTTTTTTTTCTTCTCAGATGCATAAGTCAGGAGTGCTCAGGAAGGCCATTGACTACATAAAGTACCTGCAACAAGCCAACCACAAACTACGACAGGAGAACCTGGCTCTAAAGATGGCCAACCAAAAGAACAGTAAATATTTCACATTATTGAAGATGTAAGCAGGTCATGATTTGCAGCTACATGAGTTTGTAATGAACCTTTTTTCTTGTCTGGCCCAGAGCCTGTGACTTTGCCTGAAGATATGGAAATCAAACAGGAAATAGTATTGATGTCACCTCCAGCATCAGATTCTGGCTCCAGTTCCCCTCACCAGTTCTCCCCCTACTGTGTGGATTCAGAGCCAGGCAGCCCCTTACTGGATCAGGAACAGGTAACACCGATGCCGACTGCACCATCAGAGGCTGTTTCACTGTTTTAGAAACTGATGAGCTCCGTGTGGTCACAGAAGGACATGGATCTTTTTAAAAGGGTCTGTTTTTACGTCCAAAATCTTCTTTGTGGGTTAGATTAAGAGCTTAGGTTTTGCAAAAGGTATATGCTAAATGGTCAAATGGCATGTCACCACTTGGATTAAAGGAGTCACGGACTGCACAAAACGAGATGAAGGCAGTGTGCTTTTTTCAGATTGTGGACTGTTTGGAAAATTTTTGACTAATTACGTGACCAGTTGACACACGTGAGACAGTGGAAAACTTTCTAACTCACCATTTTTCAGTCAGTGACCGCTTAGCTTAAAGGGGTCACTGACTGAAAAATGGTGAGTTAGAAGGTTTTCACTGTAGTGACTAATATGTTTCGGGGTCTACATGTACACAGCTGTTTTAAAAGCAGGG
This sequence comes from Pholidichthys leucotaenia, assembly GCA_020510985.1. Lineage (NCBI taxonomy): Eukaryota > Metazoa > Chordata > Actinopteri > Cichliformes > Pholidichthyidae > Pholidichthys > Pholidichthys leucotaenia. Next base: position 402,799,056 of record CM035838.1, read on the forward strand.
TTTTCCTCTTCTATTTATTAAAAAAGTAGCATCCACACAGCAATGCTTAAAAAAACCTCCCTGTCCACATCAAAAATGCACACACGTTCTGAAGCCCATCCATCCATCTTCCGCTTAGTCCTTTTCGGGTTGCGGGGGGGGGGGGGGGGGGGGGCTGCAGTGGAGGAGTAACTGTACATTTACTAGTTCATCCATGTAACTTATCATATCATGATTAATAATTCAATCTCAGAAACTATAACCCTGATCAAAATTAAATCAAGAGCTTGAAATATTTCTCTGTTTGTAGCCAAGTGATTTCCAACCACTGTGCTGCAGCACGCTAGTGTGCTGGAAGGGTTTTTGAGAAAGTTTCTCTTTGGTGTCCAAAAATGGTGTTTGTGTGTGGATGAAAGGCCAAACTGCATCTAAAAAGTTAGATTTTTAAAAAATACCAGAGTATGTGTGGACAACACTTGAGCTGCAACGAGTTATTGGGTTGCTCTTTTTTTTTTTTTTTTTTTTTTTAAATAACCATTGTCTGAAGATGCCTCCCATGGTCGTGGAAAAGATCTTACTGTTTCAGAAGGGTCAAAGTATTTGGCTTGCATTAAGTGAAAAGAACAACTAAGAAGACTGCTGAAACTAAATGGGCTATGAACAGTCAAACACGTTGCTAAAACATACAGAAGAATGGTGGTGAACCATCATCTTTATCATCAACTGTCCCATCATCCACACAAGATCTGCAAGAATAATTAATGTAACTGTAACTCTTCTTCCTGCCCTGGATGGGCAGGAAGAAGAGAAGAGGATCCACAACCAGCCAAGCTGCTGGCTAGGACGCCAAACAGCAGTGCAGAAGAGGACAGGCAGGCGTGGGCCTGCCTGTGTCCTGTTGAGAGGAGTAGCCGACGAGGGAGCACCGAGCTACTCAGCCCTGTTATAGCTAGGGAAGCTGATGGGGGGTTAGGAGCACTGCAAAAAGCATCACTGCAGGTTCTGGACGTTGGTGCAGAGTGACTTAGATCGACCTCTCATCCCAGTGCTCCAAATGTGCTAAGGAGAAGCTTTGAGAGGAAGACGACACCTAGAGAAAAGGAGTGGAAAGCGTGGAAAGAAGTGAGCCGGCGGAGGATGCCGACTTTGAGCAGTTGGTTCCACAGTTTTCACAAAATGGTGGCTCTGTGGGCCAGGCGGGACCTCAGAGGAAGCCACAGGTAAAAGGGAAGAAGGTGCCTCATGAAGGTCATAAGGATAAGCCATCTTTATTGTCATTCAGATCCATACAGCCAATCATGTACAGTAACCCCGGCCTCCTGGGTGTGGGGCGGATGCTCTACCAACTGAGCCACCACTCCGGTGATAAACCAGGACTATCATGGTGGTGGGATTGTAAGATAGGAGTGCTAGTGCAGGGAGACCAGACCCAGCTCTGGAGTCCCATGTTAGTTGCTGAACTAGGTTCAGCTCATGCTAAGGAATCGGTATGCTTTAATTCAGAAGAACTAGTGGAAAGAATCCAGGAAGACCTCAAAACTGAGAAGATGCATCATTTTGGAGTCACATTTCATGGAAAAAGTGTGGTGGTAATAGGACGCCCAAGCCCCCCCCCCCCCCCTCCCCAATCACTAAAAAAGAAATAGAGTGGCTGGAATTCTGGCTAATCTGGCTGGACAGATTGGCCTCTGAAGGATTTCAGGTAGTGGCAATGTATAGCACTCATGCCATATTCGATCCTATTGTAAAAATGGTAGCTAGAGAAATGGAAATACCCAAGCAGCACCCCAAGCCATAAAGGAGCACCAGTATCAGCTGGGAGAGTTAAGAAGATATAACGGGAAGCTTGAAGGTGATGAAGTTGCACCAGGCGGAGGTGTAGTAACTCTGGAAAATCACTAGCTACAGTGGCTGGTGAGCAAAAAAGTTGATGTTAAGCCCTGGTTATGACCATTTACAAACCTGTTACAGCCATCTGCAAATGCTTACAACTATTTTGCAAACGTTTGTGGAAATATACATTCGCCAAAAAAATTCAAACATTCAAATTTTTTGGGTGACAAGAGAAACTGTTTGGGACCTTAAAAACTGTTTGCACCTTGTTTGGCAACCTTTTACAAACCCTGACAAAACTCCCAAATCACCACATTCACCAGCATTGGAGGCTCCGTGAGATACGGGGGTCAGGATTTACATCCACATCCAGAAACTATTTCCCAGATTTGCCAAGTGCAACGGATAAAGAGGAAGTTGTCGTTAACTGAGGCGAGTGTATAAGATTCTGGGTTGTTCAGGTCACTCGTTCCAGGAATAGTCAAAAGGGATTGGCCCTTGGGAAGGAGACAAAAGTTGCTGGGCTAATTCCTCCCATACTGGCAGATTGTGCTTAGAACTCTCTCAAGAGTCAAGCTGTGTAGAGACTAGACACCTAACCTGTTGAATGGAGCGCCAGCAACATAACCTCTGTCACTACCGTTTAGTCAGGTCTGGCACTGGATTGAATTAAACATGGTGGCATTTCATAAGCTTACTGACACAATGCCACAGCAGAAGTGTTGTGACCCTGTTGTCTGTCTGTCTGTCTAAGGTGAAGAGTGAGCCCGATTCTCCCTCAGTCGGCGTGATGGATCGTTCTCGGCTCCTCCTCTGTGCCCTGACTTTCTTCTGCCTCTCCCTCAACCCGCTGCCCTCAATGTTGGGCTCAGAGGCGTCCGGGAATCACGCCATGTCGGGAGGCCACGGCCCATCTAGAACACTTGTCTGGTTTCCAAGTCACACGCAGGACTTTGGTGAGCATTAATCTCCCAGCTTTTATCCAATAGGCTGGTGCAGGACATGCACCAAGACATTTCTTGGTTTTCATTTCTTCCTGCCATTCAGCATCTTGGCTCCGTTGCCTGTTGCCGTGGGTGATGGTGTGGGTGCTGAGTGGGGTGGGAGCTGTGTGGGGCTGCGTCAGGGTGCTGTACCTGTGGGAGCCCGTCACACCCCTTCATTCACCAAAATCTGTGTCCTTCTGGAGGCACCGCAAACAAGCAGACCTACATCTCAACAGGGTGAGTACGGATCTGGTTAGCTGGATGAGGTAACATTTTTCAGGTGTGATGATCTTTTCTCCATTTTTGGAGAAACAAGGTCTTTTTTTTTTTTTCATTTTTGAAGACCCTTCTCACTGTTTTGAGGTCTCAGTTTAGACTTCCTGCTCACTGATGGTGTTATTTTAGGTTTATTTCGACTTATCATGTCAAGGTCAGGACCTCTTTACAGTGGCCCTCATTTATCAGAAAAGTGGTTGTACGGTCATTTCATCGTGCGCATCGGTATTTATCAATCTGAATGTGATCGTACCGTGCACTCAAATCCTGCGGCTGTGTATGCAAATTTTCATGTCGCTATAGACCCTCAGTGCAGCAGAGAAACCTGACTGAGTGGGAGAATTATTTGATCTTATCAAATTATACAGTATAATGAGCAGTACAGCCTTTCAGGTGATGTGCTCGCCTTTTATATTTAGATGAGTTTTGACGATTGATTTTAAATACTAAAGAGGCTGCTGTTAATGATTATAAATGTTTTATCCATATTTATGTCATTGCAGACAATATTAAAACTGATTTTAAGCAAAATTTAAAAAAAAAACACTAGTTTGATGGAATGTATAAAACTGAATTTAGTTTGAAATATTTTTGTCACTGCAGTTGAGCTGCAGGGTTTTATTTTTTCAGTTGTCGTTTTATTACTATATGTATATCTGTACTGTAACGCATCTCCTGTGTGAGCACTGTGTTAGAATAATGTTCTAAAAAGTATTTCTTTGACTAAGATTTCTGTTATGCAGTACAGAATCTCATAGTAGTTATCCCTTACAAATTATCCGTTAACAAAAAACTGCTCCGGATTAGCAAGAGAAAGTTGGAATAGCAGAGACGGCGTGGGGAAAATATTTGATTTTGCCCTGTGCATTTCTACACGTTATTGAAAGATGACAGGGAGCCGTGGCTGAGCTGCAGCCAGCGCGCACCGCATGCATCAGACAGCTCTTCTGGATATGGGACGTCTTTCTGCACTTCATCCAAGTCAAACAGCAGGCTACAGATATAGTATATTATAATCCTCAGCTGCAGATCAGAGTCAAATCAACGGTGTTGCACACTACCAGTCTCCCCCATAGCGTGGTTCTTTTGCATTTAAAGCAAGTTTCTGGGTTAACAGACTATGTATTATCTGATTTTTTTTTTTCCCACCTTTCTTATATACATAGTCAATTTCTACTTCTGAAAAATTTCACTTTTTGCTGTCTCATGTCCCCGTGTCGTAAATTTTGGGGGTGAGACGTGGGCTTGGAATTCAAATGACGCTGGGATCCATCCGCCAAATTTATCAGTGAGTGAACAATTGTGCGATGAGATTGACCAGATACACACGTTTCATAAATACCACGTAGACCTTTTCATACGATCAGATTTACACCCAAATGTGTGCCGATTTCTACGCACTTTTGACAAATGAGGGCCATTGTGTCTTGTGTCGGTCTGCACTCTATACCAAACAGCTTGCTGCGTCTCCTTTCTCTCTCCCTCAGGGAGACTACTCGGCAGCAATGGCCAGCTTAGAGACTTGCCTGTCTGTCTTGACAAGAACTCTTCCCTCAACCAAGCTGGACCTGGTGTGCTCACTCTCCTGGAACTTGATTTGTTACTGCTTACATCGCCCAGCTCCTCTGGGTTGGCTCGTTCACCTGGTGGGAGGAAAGCACGAGGGGGACGAGGCGAGGACTAGTGCAAGAGATGCAGCGCTGGTTTACCACCAGCTGAGTCAGCTGCAGCTCACAGGTTAGACACACCATGTAACTCAGCAAGTTAGTCTTCAATTCATCGACACTTTTGCACCTCTTTTATTTATACCAACCTGGATGTAGTGACGGTGTCAGTTCTTGTGTCTTTGTAGGAAAGCTGCCTCAGCGTAGCAGCCTGTGGGCTTTGTCTCTGTCTCTGAGCGCTGTCAACCTCAGCGAGAGCGCCCAAGGCAAGATGGCTCCCGCGCAGCTCTCCCAGATTTATGTCACTGCAGCAATAGCCCTGCGCACTGTGCTGGGCCACCATTTCTCCTGTCTGCCAGTACGTCTTATCTGTTCCATCAGCCTCATTCATAATCGAACCATTTCCCCTTGATGGGCGTCATTTATGACTCTAGTGTGTCTTCAGGGTTACCTGTTGGGTTGTGCAGAAAACATGGCCAACCAATCAGAGGCCAAGCCAGCCCCTGACTATCTGTGTTGGTTCTTCACTCCGCTGGGCAGACAGTTCCTCCTTAGCTGTGATTGGTCAGTGAAGTCAGAGAGCAGTGAGGAGGTGTACACGTCCCAGAGAGACCAAGGTATGACTTCTTGTTCTTTGTTTCTCTTCTTTTATTTTACTGCTTTCATTCATTCTGTCCTCCTTAATGTAGGGTTTTGTGCATAAACTCACTGCTTTAATATGATCAGGGTACTTACTGTGAATTGACATCATGACTTCTTATCTCAACATGGTGGCGCAGCGGTTAGCACTGTGTCAGCACAGCAAGAAGGTCACGGGATCGATCCCACCCCCAGACCATCGGTGACCCTTCTGTGTGTTGCATGTTCTCCCTGTGTCTGTGTGGGTTTACTCTGGTTTCCTCCCACAGGCCAAAGACATGCAGGTTAGGTTAATTTGCATCAACTGGGGATTCTAAATTGTCCTTGGGTATGAATGTGAAAGTGAATGGTTGTCTGTCTGTCTGTGCTGGCCCTGCGATGGACTGGCGATCTGTCCAGGGTAGACCCTGCCTCTCACCTAAAGATGCTGCGATAGGCTCCAGCCCCCTGTGACCTGAAAATTAATTAAATTAAATCACCCTTATTGTCATTCAACTGTACAACCAATCATGTACAGTAGAACGAGATTGTGTTTTACCTATCTACTGTGTTAATCACACACACCCCAAGTGCAGAATCAGAGGGCCGCTGCCATGCAAGGCGCCGCCACAGATTTCCCTCCTCCATTTCATTATTGCTGAGCACCAAGCTGGACGGCAGGAAGTTCCACTTTTATATGGTCTTCGGCATGACCCGGCCGGGATTTGAATCCCTGCCTCCCGGGTGTGGGGCGGATGCTCTACCAACTGAGCCACCACTCCGGTAAAAAAAAGGATTAAGCGGTAGAAGATGGATGGATAGACTTATCTCAATCTTGAAATCCACAGACTGTTGAAGCGGCGACCCAGAGCTGCGGCCGCAAGGTGGTCGGTGCATCTCGTGGTGGCAACCCCCGAACCAAGTGGTGGACACCAGTGGTGAGGGGGGCCATTAAGCTGAAGAAGGAGTCCTATCAAGCTTGGTTGGCTTGTGGGACTCCCGAAGCAGCTGAGGTGTACCGGCAGGCCAAGCGGAGTGCAGCTCGGGTGGTTGCTGAAGCAAAAACCCGGGTATGGGAGGAGTTCGGTGAGGCCATGGAACAAGACTTTCGGTCGGCCTCAAAGAGATTCTGGCAAACTGTCCGGCGGCTCAGGAGGGGAAAGCAGCTCCCTGTCCACAATGTGTATGGTGCGGATGGGACACTGTTGACTTCGACTGGGGATATCGTCGGGCGGTGGAAGGAATACTTCGAGGATCTCCTCAATCCCACTGATACGCCTTCCACAGAGGAAGCAGGGTTTGGGGACGAGGGGGATGACTCGCCTATCACAGGGGCTGAGGTCGCCAAGGTTGTTAAAAAACTCCTTGGTGGCCGGGCCCCGGGGGTGGACGAGATTCGCCCTGAGTACCTCAAGGCCCTGGATGTTGTTGGGTTGTCATGGTTGACACGCCTCTGCAACATTGCGTGGAGGTCGGGGGCAGTGCCTTTGGCATGGCAAACCGGGGTGGTGGTTCCTCTCTTCAAAAAAGGGGACCGGAGGGTGTGCTCCAACTTTAGAGGGATCACACTCCTCAGCCTCCCTGGGAAGGTCTATGCCAAGGTACTGGAGAGGAGAGTCCGGCCGTTGGTCGAACCTCGGATTCAGGAGGAGCAATGTGGTTTTCGTCCTGGCCGTGACACATCGGACCAGCTCTTTACCCTCTCGAGAATTCTTGCGGGTTCGTGGGAGTTTGCCCAACCAGTTTACATGTGTTTTGTGGACTTGGAGAAGGCATTTGACCACGTCCCTCGTGGATTTTTGTGGGGGGTGCTTCGGGAGTATGGGGTATCGGGCTTGTTGTTACGAGCTATTCGGTCTCTGTACGACCGTTGTGAGAGTTTGGTTCGTATTGCCAACACTCGGTCGGACTCATTCCCAGTGAGAGTTGGACTCCGCCAAGGCTGCCCTTTGTCACCGATCCTGTTCATAATTTTTATGGACAGGATTTCTAGGCGCAGCCAGGGAATGGAGGGTGTCATGCTTGGTGACCACAGGATCTCATCTCTGTTGTTTGCAGATGATGTTGTCCTGTTGGCTTCATCCAGCAATGACCTACAGCTCTTGCTGGGATGGTTTGCTGCTGAGTGTGAAGCAGCTGGGATGAGAATCAGCACCTCCAAGTCCGAGTCCATGGTCCTCAGCCAGAAAAAGGTGGATTGTCCTCTCTGGGTTGGGGACAGGCTCCTGCCCCAAGTGGAGGAGTTTAAGTATCTTGGGGTCTTGTTCACGAGTGAGGGGAAAATGGAGCGAGAGATCGACAGACGGATTGGAGCAGCATCTGCAGTGATGCGGACATTGTACCGGTCTGTTGTGGTGAAGAGGGAGCTTAGTTCTAAGGCAAAGCTGTCGATTTACCAGTCAATCTACGTTCCTACTCTCACCTATGGTCACGAGCTTTGGGTAATGACCGAAAGAACGAGATCGCGGATACAAGCGGCTGAAATGAGCTTCTTTCGTAGAATTGTTGGACTCACCCTCAGAGATAGGGTGAGGAGCTCAGTCATCCGGGAGAGGCTCAGAGTAGAACCGCTGCTCCTCCACATTGAAAGGAGTCAGTTGAGGTGGTATGGGCATCTGATTAGGATGCCTCCTGGACACCTCCCACTTGAGGTGTTTCAGGCATGTCCCACTGGGAGGAGACCCCGGGGCAGACCCAGGACTCGGTGGAGAGACTATGTTTCCCAGCTGGTCTGGGAACGCCTTGGTATCCTCTCTGAAGAGCTGGAGCAGGTGGCTGGGGAGAGGGAAGTCTGGGCTTCTCTGCTTGAACTGCTGCCTCTGCGACCCGGACCTCCGGAAAAGCGGTAGAAGATGGATGGATGGATGGATTATCAGGCATGATTAACTATTTATTTACAAGACTGCAGATTGTAAAGCAGAGGTTAAATGTATTTACAAGACCTCACAAGAAAAACGCACAGGACAAATATTAAATAACACAAAACAAATGATTCAATGGTATAGTGGACTAAACCAGGGAAAAACGACTATAGAGATGGCATTCACTGAACAACCTACAGAACCCAGAAACATTAAGTACATTTAAAAAAAAAAATGCAGAATTACTAGAGAAAGACAGAAGCCGGAGAATGGCCGGCTCCCAAAAGGAGGGAAAAAACTTGAGGCCAACATAGTGGCAGTTTCTCCTGCTTTGTAGCTCACAGACTTAGGAACTCGGGAGCAAGCCAAAAGAGACGAGTAGGAGAAGAGAACTCTAACATCTTTTAAAAGAGGGCATGTGAAGGTAGGACAGGAAGTGATGTCAGACTGTGAACAAATGACTGGGCTTACTGTGGGAGTGAGAACAGCCTTAGCCAATCAGAGATGGAGTTTGTGAACTTCTTTGTTTCAAAGAAATGGAAATTTGAAAAAAGGGCAGGTAATAAAGTGATATAAGATTACCAGTTCATTCTTTCTCAAGGTATAGATTATACGATGCCCTTTCATTAAGAGGCAGAATCCTGTGATTCACAAGTATGATTATATGCATAAGAAAATTATATAAATTGATAAACGATAAGAAAAACATTTCTCGTTTCTAAATATGTTGATATTTCCCAGGAGATGATTATTCCACTACAAACAGTAAATGCATAACATACTTATTATTCTACACTTATTGCATGTTTTTAGTTTTTAAGTTTTTTAGTTTATCTCTTTATCTTATCATGTTTTAATGTTGCAGCATTGCACCGAGACAGATTCCTAGTTTGTGTACTACATAAACAATGGCAATAAATCTGATTCTGATTCTGATATTCCATATAAAAATGTAGATGTGTATCAAAATAAGGAAAATTGGTGTCATAATTAAAGAATAATAATTATGAGATTGAATTGTAGGGAAGAGTTTGTCTCTCTAACCTGGGGAGAAAAATTAAAGTGCAATAATCAATATCCAACTGACACAGTCATTAATGGAGACAGAAACAAAGAAATATAAAAGTGTGCAAAAGGAATCTCAACCCTTTGGAAGAAAGTCGGTCTTATTCTCAATTCTTCACAAAGCACCAATACTGCAGTTCAGATCAAAGTGGGAAGGAATGTGTCCTGGTCTTCATCAGGATGGAGAGTCCTGGCGGGTCCGTCCACGAGGACAGTGATTCTTATTGGTGATTAAACAACACAGGCACAACAGCTGATCAAACGGATAAGTTCAGTCACACAAACGGAGTCATGATCATAACGTCAAAATCAGTGGTGACTCGTAGGAGGAGGCAAGGGAGGTGCAGCTTACTTAGAAATTTGAGAAGAAAAAGAGAAGAAATAATTCATACATTGTGATGATAAATTATTTAGTGTGCTTTTTTCTTTCAAAGCATTGTTATTTCATTGAAGTTGGCCTCTGTTGGTCTTTAATGTGATATTATTAGGTAACATGTAGTCAGAATCCTGTGTGAAAAGTCCAAAGGAGGAAAAAATGAGCTTGGCACGGTGGGAACATTAATCGGCTAATCAGAAATCTGTATCTGTTGCTGTTTTAAAATGAAAGAAGTCGAGCATCCTTTCTGAAATTATTTAGCCAATCAGATATTGTTTATATTGCTTGCTATGGCAAATTTTCTAGCTCCTTGCATTGAATGGAAAAAAGGTGAAAGGAAGTGAGACTCTTAACTTTTCAACCAGTCACAATCTGCTGTATCTACGCATTTCAATCAGTGAGTACTCATGGTAAAGATGGACGGAGATATTGTGCAGTATTTACTTGCCAACAAGTTTTGGAAATTACATTTTTGAATACCAGCTTTGATTTAAAAAAAAAAAAAAAAAAAAACAGCTTAAGGCCAACTCCAAAACTGGATATTCTAAAGAAGTCGGGTGCAGCGGGATGGCGCTCTTTTAAACAGGATACATATGGCGGAGTGGTGTGGCTAACTGGTTCACCAGTGCTAGAAAAACTATTTTGTTGGCCTTGCATTTTGTTTGATGAGTGATCTTCAAGCAATAACCCTTGGATTACGACTGGCTTTAACGACTTGAAGAATTTGTCCAGAGCCATAGAAAGACATGATAAATCCAAAAACCACATAAATGCATCCATCAAGCTGTTTGGTCCTGTGAGAGTTGATGAAACTCTTGTCAGGCAGCGACTCAGCATCATAATGAACTTGTGGCCAGGAACCAAGACATTCTGTGGAAAATGACCATCGCTGTTGTGTATCTTGCACAACAAGAACAGCCATTTTGTGGACACGATGAATCTGAGGCCAGTCATGACCGAGGGAATTTGCCAGATTGGATCCCATTCCCTCAGGGCTCTTGAGAACTGCAGCAGTTTTTAAGGGAACATCAAAAACTATTCAGAATGATGTGATCAAAAGCATTGCTGCTGTTGTGCGTAACGAAATATACTCTGAGATAAACTGTTCTCCATTCATCACTGTTGAATCTGATGATACCACAGATATCACTTGGAAATGTCAGCTCTCCATCATTCTACTTTATGTAAATGAGAGAGATGTCTGGGATTTCATAATGTTAGTGCAGACAGAAATACTGAGGCCATTGCAGAAGCTTTGAAAGTTCTGCGCATGTGTGAGCCAATATTATAATGTGAGTTAATATGTCAAACATATGACGGAGCGAGCACAATGAGCGGTCAGCACGGCGGTGTCAGGGCCAAAATTAAAAAAAAAAAACCCGCTGTCCTTGTGCATTTTTTTTTTTTTTTTTTTTATTCACCGTTATGCACACCGCCTGAATTTAGTGTTGGCTCAGGGTGCTAAAAATATTCAAGATGTGAAAGTGTTCTTTGCAGGGCTGGAGTATGTTCACAATTTTTTTTTTTTTGCAAGATCCGCAAAACGGATAGCTGTCCTGACAGAACCACTTCAACCAGAGTTCCAGGCAGCTCCGCCACACGCTGGCAGTTCAAAAGCAGAGCAGTGCAAGCAGTCCCTGAGGCCCGGGATTCTCTGATTGGAGTGTTTGACCTGATTATGTCAGAGCCAGGCCGGGATAACGACGCCATTGCTTCGAGTATGGCACTCAAGCAGAAGCTACTTGATTTCAAATTCATGTTTGTCTTGGCTGTTTTTCTAAACAGTTATCGACACAGATGTGTTATTTCTAACACTTCAGTCCAAGGCCCTTGGTTTGCAGTGGACCTTGCTTCAGCTGGACGCTACCATCGATGCAATCAAAGCCCTGCACAATGACAACAAATTCCAGGAGATGTATCACAACACTGTGCATACTGCTGGACGCAACGACCTTGCCAGAAAATGTTGTTGTCGGGGCTGGCAGGATTATGAGGAAGGATATGCTTCTGTAGAGGCGAATGAATGTGAAGCCTGCTCCATACGCATAAACTTATACCGTCATCTCTACTATGAGGTGTTGGATGGAATCATCACTCAGATGTCAGAAAGGTTTAATGACATGACATGCTTGAGTTTTTCCCGTCTGCTCAATCCTGCCTCTTTTGCTGCATTCACCAGAGCGTGAGGCGTTCCCAATGCGGAACTAAAACTCCTGCAAGTATATCCATTTTTATGCATGCAGATAAAAAATGAGCTGCTTGTGATTTATGAAAATGAAGCGTTCCACAAAGCACCCACTGGCGTTCTTCAGATGATCATAAAGGATGACTTGCCTGAAGTGGTCAAACTCCTGAAAATTATGCTGACTGTTCCTGTCACAAGTGTCTCAGCGGAGAGGTCATTCTCTTGTCTGAAACGGTTGAAAACATACCTGCAAAATACATGTTGACAAGAAAGACTGACAAACCTGGGGACCATTTCACTGGAGTCGGCTTTAATACACAAGCTGAAGTGAAAGGGAACACTGTACAACTCTGTGATTGAGAACTTTGCTTCTAAAAAAAAAAAAATAAATAAAAAAAAAAAAAATAAAAGACAGGAGGATGAACTTCCTCTACAAGTAACCGGTGATTTAAAATGTCTTTCTCCTGCATTTTTTTCCCTCACGGTTCTTATGATTGTGAAAATATTTAGTAATACTTTTATAACACAGCTCCTGAAAGAGTTTGATTTAACAACAAATGGGACCAAATAGGAGGGAAAAAAATGGCCAATTATCCAAATTAAGTAATTTTTATTATAATATTTAAAGACAAATAGGAATTGTTATACTAATGAACTAGGACACAAAAATTCCCAAATTCATTCGTATCATCCCCTCCATCCTACCATTATTTTTTTGTGTGTAAAACCTGTAGATTTTGTTCGGTAAGCATATTAAAAAACAAAACACTCATTTCCCAGTATTTCACGGTAGACTACTAACACTGATTTACATCTGCTTTCAATGAAAGCACCCTGTAATTTCATGGTAGACTTAACGGGTTGTGTTGTAGTGTTGGGCTGTCGGTATGCTGGCCATTGCTTTTGGGGTGGGCTTGCAAAGAGCTCCGATCTCTGCTGTGATTGTTTTTATTGAGTAAGGGATTACAGTAAAAGTGTGCCGGTGTGCGCACCACTGTAATTTGCCTCCTCAGTGAAATCGGTCATGAGTCGCCACTGATCAGAAATCAGTTACAAGAGCTTCAATGTCTTTTCTTTTATAACAGTCACTCTGGGGTGCACAGAGACGCTGGGGGTAGGTTTTGTGGCCTGAAGTGAACAGCTTTGACCAAGGTATTTTTGATGTGGTCCACTTAAGGGGAGGATGGTGGAGCCTGTTTACTTCGGGGTCTTCTGGTTTAATCTAGGCTAACTCTGCAAATCAAGTTTTGGCACATTAATAGTCCTTTTCCCTTGTCCAGAGAAGGCCGTTGTGGGTCATCTTAACCACTTGCGCTCCGTTGTTCCGCGGGCGGGCAAGTCTCTGCGTCCTATGACGCACGAGGGCGCACGAGAGCGCCCTCGTGCGTGCTTGGACGCATGACGCATGATGGTGGTGATGGTGATGTAGTGGCGTCCAAGCGCCACTCAAAAAAAAACTGCAGAGACAGCCGCGAACAGATTAGTTCATCTGATTGACCTCTCATTCGACTAATAAGAGCCTTGAATTGGGTTTCTGAAACCTTGAGGAGCCAATGAATGAAAATCTAGGAAGGAGGACCCGCCTACTGTGAACACAGGAGCCAATTGAAGCACAGAAATTCAGGCTGGGTGAAGCGATATTTACTGCTGCAGCAGATGAAAACAAAGGACGCTGGACGAATCTACTACAGACCCAGGCTCACCCAGCAGCATGGAGAACACCCACAAGTGGGATCTGCACTCATTCCAGCAGAATAGACGGAGGCCGACGACAAAAGTCGTAAATCATTCGCCAAAACGGCAATAATGGAATTATGTTGATCGGGATCCACGAGCGGAGCAGCGTCGCGTTGGGGGAAGAGATGTTCACCACGACTCTGCTGCTTTGAAGAGGTAAGGTGTTATAAGCTAAATTATTATTTATCCCTGAAAACTGTAATCCAAAAATGACTTTTGACCGATCGGTAAATTACAACTATACTGTGCACGAATTACGAAGTGCGTGCGCCGCGATAAACGGTTCATTTGCCGTGTTCGGACCGTGAACGCCCCCCCGCTACAGAAGAGGAGCGGGGGGGAAGCATATCAGTCTATTCCATCATGTAGCGATGGCCCTCTTCTGTAGCGAGGGGGGGGGGCGTTCACGGTCCGTTCACGGTTCCCCCCCACACACACACACACAGTAGCGAGGGGGGGGGGAGCCGCTGTGAAAACATGCAAGGAGTGTAATCCGTCTGTAGCGAGGGCCGAAGTCGGTCCTTGGTAGCGGGGGGGGTGGGAAACGACCCCCCGCCCACACACACACACAGACACAGCCCTGAGTGTGACCTTTCATTAGAGCCTAAAATGAAGATTCTACGTTGAATTATTCAAAAGTTACAGACGTTTTTCCAAACTGTGCCATTTGGCACAATTTGGCACAGTTCCAAAACGCCTGGGAACAGCCTGAGAACAAAGCTGTGTAAAATATTCATTTTTTGTGGTATTGTTACCAAATTTGGATCTCAGCTGGATAACACTTGGTTCTACATTTCTGTTGCATTTTCCAGCCGGATCGGACAGCTGTGTGTTATTTACAAGCATTTGTATCCAAAAAAACACTGTGTCCAATTTTTTTTTCTTCAAGTTCAGTATGTTTAGATGACTGTAACTCAGTGGCCGGAGCACGTAGAGAGATTATGTTTTTTTTTGCCAAAAAATTCAAAGTGTTTTCTTTTAAATGAGACCAACCCCATGAAGATGCTGCAAAGGGTTGAATAACAGCTTTCGATTTACTTTGGGCACGTTATTTTTTGGCATTTTTAGGAAAATTGCCCGGAGTGCAAGTGGTTAAAATATAACATTTTTTGTTCAAAAAATGTTTTAGTATCCATTAGTGGATCAGAATGCAAATCCTTGTTTATGACGGTGAAAAGGAGGGGCTGGTTGGTCGAGGGGACATCTCCTGGACCAGAGGGCTGAAGAATGTTGGTTGATTGGGGAAGGTAGATAGTTTTCTTTCTTCTGTGATAACGTTATATTAATTGGCCATTTCCTTCTGTTCTCTTAAAAGAACAATTTATCTGAAAATGCATGTAATATTTTCTTCCAGAAAATGGGGGACATATTTCATGTAAACCAGGGGCATGGGTTATGGCCCAAAGAGCCTGTGGCTCTTTGGGCCATAACCAGTGCCTCCTTTTTCTTAAAAAAAAAAAAAAAAAAAAAAAAGATAACATTACATTAAAAAGAACATTTCATTGTACATAAACGATTACAAATGTAACAAAAAGTTGCAAATTAACAACAAATAAAACTGGCATATTTACAATAAAAAAAAGTCAGAAATTTACAAGAAAAGCTACAAATCTTTTAAAAAGTCACTAATTTATAAGAAAAGTTATTTAAAAATTTGCAAACCAGCTGGGGGAGGTGCAAACCCATCTGGAAAAAAAGTTCAAAATTTAAAAGAAAAAAATGCATATTTAAAACCAGACCGTCAATGACAGTCGCACATTCCAGCCTGATAACTGTCACCTTACTGTGCGTGTGCACAAGGTCTCCAGTGCTTCCACGGCTTCGGTCCCCCCAGTTGCAATTTCAGGTCATCTGTCACTTGTGGTCCTGAGCTGCCGGCCTTGCTGAACACGTGAGGCCAACTCGCATGGCGTGGAGGGTCCACGGGTCCTCTGCAGTCAGGAAGCAATGCTCAAACTCTCCCACAAGCAAAGCTGGGCGACCACACTCCTGCCGACGGAAGGAAGGTCCAAACTAGCCTGCCAAACGTTCAACTCCCGAGCACCACCACTAAGAGACAGGTGTGTGCCAAGACCATGCAGACACACATGTGGCACAGGAAGAGGGAGAACATCCATTAATTTTTCAAACTAGAATGCACTCAACTGAGATGCAGTCCTAGGTCTCCACTACACATACAGTTATATTTTCAGATATTGTTAACAAATGAAAGCAACCATAGGTGCTGATGTATCATACCTGCTGTTTGATGTGAAGGAAGATGTGAAAGTGTAAAGGTTTGAAACTGGAGTGGAAGGTTTCGCTGGCATCATTTTTTCCTCCTCCATGCTCACGGGCAGCAGCACATACCTGTACATATGTCAGTCATACCCCATTCATTCACCTATGATGCTGATGTCACCATCACAACACACATGAGCTGCACCTCACTGGTCGACGTGTCGTCTGGTGGGCGGTATGTTAGTGTTTTAATCCACATCAAAGATGGCCCTGGTACATTAAAAACGTTCCCCTCCATCTTCAAAACTAAACTGCAAACATGTTTCTGAAAACGATCAAGGCAAGAAATAAATGATGTAGTTGCTGAATATGCATTTACATTTCATTTTCCGCCACTATTTTAGAAGTTCAGCATGCAATCAACAGTTACCAGGAAGTTGTTTGTTGTTGAGTAAGTGCAATATCATATATTCAAATAAACAGAGGGGCAAAGAAAGACCAAGCAAATATATTTAGATACTGGCTTGGCGTAGTTACTGCAACAACTTTTTCACACCTTGGATGACATCATATGCCACCTGAAATCCACCATCTGCTGCCTTGATACCCTCCCAATAGGGCTTTTTAAAAACGTTTCATATTGTATGGCCACAGATCTGCTACAGATCATAAATATGTCTCTGCATTCAGGTGTCTTCCCTCAGCGCATTAAGAGAGCTGTTATCAGGCCACTTCTAAAAAAAGACCAACCTTGACACTTCACTCATGAACAGCTATAGGCCCACATCAAACCTCTTCTTAGTAAAATAATAGAAAAAGCTGTTTTTCAACAATTGTACAACTTCCTGACATTAAAATAACTGTTTTGATGTCTTCCAGTCAGGTTCTCGGTCATACCACAGCACTGAGACAGCTCTAGTTAAGGCCCTGAATGACATCCACTCCAATACAGATAATGGCAACATTTCAGTCTTGGTTCTACTAGACCCCAGTGCTGCATTCGACACGGTCGACCATAACCTCTTACTAGACTGGCTGAAAAACTGGGTGGGACTTTATGGTACAGCGCTTAGCTAGTTTGAATCCTGTTTGAAAGACCGAGTCTATTTTGTGTCTATAGGTAACTACAAGTCCGAGTGAACAAAAATAACCTGTGGAGTTTCCCCAAGGTTCCATTTTGGGACCTTTGCTTTTCAACATCTATAGGCTCCCACTAGCTCAAATCATTAAAAAAACAAATATATTACCATAATTATGCAGATGATACACAAATCTACATAACCGTCTCACCAGGAGACTGTGGTCCAATTAAAACCCTGATCAAATGCATTGGTCAAATTAAAGAGTGGATGTGCCAGAACTTTCTTCAGTTAAAAGACAACAAAACTGAAATAATAGTTTTTGGAGCCAAAGAGGAAAGACTCAAAGTTAGTACTTGGCTTCAATCAATGATGCTTAAAAACCAACAGCCAAGCTAGAGATCTGGGTGTGGTTCTGGATTCAGACCTGAATTTTAACAGCCACATTAAGACAGTAGTGAAGTCAGCCTATTATAACTTAAAGAACATAGCGAGGATTAAAAGTCTGATGTCTCAGCAGGATCTAGAAAAACTTGTCCATGCACTGATCTTCAGTAAACTGGACTACTGTAATGCTGTCCTCACAGGTCTCCCTAAAAAGTTGATCAGACAGCTGCAGTTGGTTCAGAATGCTGCAGCTAGAGTCCTCACTAAGACCAAGAAAGTGGATCATATGACTGCAGTTCTCAGATCATTACAATGGCTTCCTGTCTGTCAGAGACTAGATTTCAAAATACTGCTATTGGTTTATAAAACTCTGAATGGTTTAGGGCCAAAATACATTTCAAATCTGCTAGTCCATTATGAACCACCCAGAGCCATCAGATCAAATCAGGGAGCATTTAGTTTTTGTGCCCCTCACATATGGAACAAACTCCCAGAAAGCATCAGGGCTGCTGAAATGCTCAGCTGCTTCAAATCGAGGATAAAACTCTTATTTGCTGTGGCCTTTCAGTAACTAACAATGTACTGTAACTTTTATTTCTGTCGTATTCTTATTTAGCCTGTTTTTGTTTCTCTTTAATTTACTTTTTAGTTTGGTTTTAAATTCTTGTTTTTATAAAAATACAGTGCATCTGGAAAGTATTCACAGCACTTCACTTTTTCCACATTTTGTTATGTTAGAGCCTCAAAATTCTACATGCAGTACCCCATAATGGCAACATGATTTTTATTTTTTTTTTGAGATTTTTGCAAATGTATTAAAAATAAAAAACCAAGAAATCACATGTACATAAGTATTCACAGCCTTTGCTCAATACTTTGTTGATGCACCTTTGGCAGCAATTACAGCCTCAATTCTTTTTGAATACGATGCCACAAGCTTGACACACCTATCTTTGGGCAATTTCGCCCATTCCTCTTTGCAGCACCTCTCAAGCTCCATCAGGTTGGATGGGAAGCGTCGGTGCACAGCCATTTTCAGATCTCTCCAGAGATGTTCAATTGGACTCAAGTCTGGGCTCTGGCTGGACCACTCAGGGAGTCCTGAAGCCACTTCTGGTCTATCTTGGCTGTGTGCTTAAGGTCGTTGTCCTGCTGAAAGATGAACCATTGCCCCAGTCTGAGGTCAGGAGCGCTCTGGAGCAGGTTTTCATCCAGGATGTCTCTGTCCATTGCTGCATTAATCTTTCTTTCTATCCTGACTAGTCTTCCAGTTCCTGCCGCTGAAAAACATCCCCACAGCATGATGCTGCCATCACCATGCTTCACTGTAGAGATGGTATTGGCCTGGTGATGAACAGTGCCTGGTTTTCTCCAAACATGATGCCTGGCATTCACGCTAAAAAGTTCAATCTTTATCTCATCAGACCAGAGAATTTTGTTTCTCATGGTCTGAAAGTCCTTCAGGTGCCTTGTGGCAGACTCCAGGCAGGCTGCCATTTGCCTTTTACTAAGGAGTGGCTTCCATCTGGCCATACCATACCATACAGGCCTGATTGGTGGATTGCTGCAGAGATGGTTGTCCTTCTGGAAGGTTCTCCTCTCTCCACAGAGGAACACTGGACCTCTGACAAAGTGACCGTCGGGTTCTTGGTCACCCCCCTAAGGCCCTTCTCCCCTGATCGCTCAGTTTAGACGGCCGACTAGCTCTAGGAAGAGTCCTGGCGGTTCCGAACTTCTTCCATTTACGGATGATGGAGGCCACTGTGCTCATTGGGACCTTAAAAGCAGCAAAAAAATTTCTGTACCTTTCCCCAAATTTATGCCTCAAGACAATCCTGTCTTGGAGGTCTACAGACAATTCCTTTGACTTCATGCTTGGTTTGTGCTCTGACATGCACTGTCAACTGTGGGACCTTATATAGACAGGTGTGTGCCTTTCCAGATCCTGTCCAATCAGCTGAATTTACCACAGGTGGACTCCAGTTAAGCTGTAGAAACATCTCAAGGATGATCAGTGGAAACAGGACGCACCTGAGCTCAATTCAGAGCTTCATGGCAAAGGCTGTGAATACTTATGAACATGTGATTTCTTAGGTCTTTTTTTAATTTTTAATAAATTTGCAAAAATCTAAAAAAAAAATCCAAACACCTTTTTTCACATTGTCATTATGGGGTATTGTGTGTAGAATTTTGAGGAAAAAAATGAATTTAATCCATTTTGGAATAAGGCTGTAACATAACAAAATGTGGGAAAAGTGAAGCGCTGTGAATATTTTCCAGATGCACTGTATGTTTAAACTTTGAGAGGGTTTGAGGCCCTCCTCATAAAAGAAAATAAGTGGGTTAGAGGCCCCCCTGACAAAAGGAGTTTGAGGCTCTTTAAAGGGATTAACTAAATCTAAGGCTATTTGGATTAGTCAAAACATTGCCCATGTTCTTTTTTTTTTTTCCAGTTATAAAATAACAAAAGGAAAGGAAAGGAGGTTTGAGGCTTTCTAATATGTAGATTCCTTTTGCACCTTGCTGTAATGCTTTAATGTTTTTATGTAAAGCACTTTGAATTGTCTTGTACACAAAATGTGCTATACAACTAAACTTGCCTTGGGTGAGTCAGTGTGAGCTTGTGTTGTTTTCTATTTATCTTGATGGCAAAGGTTTATCTCAACATTTTGGCAAACAAAGTCGAGAGAATATGGCATACATTAATATCAGCCTTTAGTTGCACTTGATTTTGAGTGGCCAAGCTGAAAACCTGGTAACAAAAAAAGGACAAACTGAAGCTGTGATGAATGAGTATAAGGACATATTTTTTTTAGATTTGAGTCACAAAATGAAAGACAAAAGACATGCTTGAACTATTGTTTTGTTGTTCAGTTTATTCGGTTCATCCGCTGGAGACAAGACAACAAGAAAGAGAGGGAAAAAAAAAAAACAACTAGACAAGATGACCGAAAGGGTGTAGGCTGAAGCTGTAGAGCTTATTTGTTGCCCACCCCTATGTACTTATAATAATCAACATATTAGAAATTTACTTGAATCAATTCATGTTGATACAACATAACATTATACTTTAAACCAGTATTTCATAATATTGCAAAATTAAATAATTTCTGTACAGTTCAAGTTGCGTTAAAGAATTACACATTCGAATATTTTCAGGACAGTTATTAGAAAGGGTCATTACTTTTACAGACAGACACTGGTATTTAGTGTTTGTTTGTGCCTTTGGTTTTTGCTACATAAATGTTGCTCTCAGATGATATTTACTGTCTCTCGTCTTGAACACCTTCTGGATACTTAGCAGTAATTTTCCAGTTTTCCTTTTATACATAAATTGCATTGTGAAATAATCCACTAAATCTTTGAGTTTCAATGTATTTAGGTGAATAAAGAGTGGATTTGTGCATTGTCAGTAAGGTTTGCTACAAACAATGCGAATGGGTTTCTTTGCAGTAAGTAAATATGATTTGTATTTCATTTATATGTATTGCCCCAAACCTCTATACAGTAAGTTATATATGGAACTGCCAAGGAATGATATAACATGAACAGGGCTTTCTCACATAGAAGATCTTTAGCTCTGTATAAAATTGCAGTGGATTTGGACATTTTCATTTTGACATAGTTAATGTGTTGTTTTTTAAATTGAAGTCATTATGGACCAAAATTAATTTTGACCCTTTATGACCATGTGACCTTGATGTTTGTCATTTTGACCCCAAAAGTATAGCTATAGGGGCTAGTCCCAAAGTCAATCTGTGTACCACGTTTGGTGGCTGTAGCCTCATTATCTGTTGGGTTAGAGCATGAACATGGTAGGATAGCCAGCTTGGCAGCCAGCCACAGACGGCACCGACCGCTCTACCTGTGGGTGATTATTTATTTTTTCTTGGAGGCTCTCTGTGACCTGGTACCAAGTGGTCCCTGACCTGGTGTTTGGGAACCACTGATCTAGATGAATGCACAGTACTACAGGCTTGTCTTGGAAAAATTGCCCTTATTTTTTGTTTTTTTTTTAGAATAGCCTTGATTTAAAGGGTTATTCACTTGGTATTTAAAGTAGATTAGATTTTTATTGTTAATATTTTTCCTCTTGATCTTCTTCCAGCTGACCCCATTGCACAGCTGCACCGCGGTTTCTGCAGGAAGCTTTTAGAGAGAGCAGTTCACACCCTCATCCAGCCTCAGAGTAACTCTGAAGCAAAACGCAAGAATGACTCGGGGTAAGGCAACAAAAGATGTAGTTTCCTCACAGTTTGGTTTAAATTCACAACCTACTGTGCATATGTACAGTAAATGTGCCATTTATTGTCCCTGTTCTGTTCCCCCTTCAGGGAGTTTTCTGTTGCCCTGGAGTTCTTGGAGTTGTTGAACAGCTGTACAGAGGATTCTCCTTCTCCACCCCCTCCTTTCTCAGCTCCTCCCAATCACACCACCATTCCAGGTATGACTACGTGATGAAAGACAGGTCTTCCAGTTTACAAAGAGCCATGAATCACAATCAATCTTTTTGTGTGAAGTGACTTTTTATGAGCAGATCCCAACATTTAATCTATTAAAACTAATGACTAACAAACTTTTTTTCCTTGTGTTATTTCTGTGCTTTCATTTTGCCAGTTGGAGACCCAGTGAGTCGTTGGTGGGGCGTAGTCCTGAAGTCTGTTGTGCATTGGTTGCAAGGCGACGACGTTGCAGTGAGGGCACTTTTGGCTGAAGCCGAGCGAATGCCGAGGGCTCTGCATATTCTTGAGTAAGTGCAATATCACATATTCAAATAAACAGAGAGGCAAAGAAAGGCCAAGCAAATATATTTATATAACACATCTCAGCTGGAAGGCAATGCAAGGTGCTTTACATGTGAAAAGAAAAAATATTTGAACCTAAAGTAGTCGCTGACCCACAGTTGTCTGGGAGATTCTTCCAGACGTATATGGCATAAAAACTGAAGTCAGCAGATCAAAGCTCAGATCTAAAGCTTTGAGTCCTAAAGCAGGTAGACCTCGAGGCTGATGTGCTGTTGGGACACATTGATTCACCACAGGTTATGTTTCTCTCCATGTATTCATGTTCTCCTCCTGCATGATAATTCAGCTGTCTGTTTGGTCTCATCATGTTGGACTGAATCATTCTGTGGGATTCAGTTCCAAAACTTAGACCAAACCTATGGAACATTTTGAACCCATGTTTCAGTATCACTCCAGAAGTGCTTTGTAAGAATATGGCAATATGTAGGAGTCAACACCTTATAGAGTTCAGTTATATTCTATTAATTCATCACTTGTTTTGTATGTTTCTCATAAAGAATAGAAATGCACACTCTGTTTCATTGTCTTTGAGTAGCGTTATGCTATGCATTGTTTTCTGTTTTAGGCAAATATAAAGAAGGTGTTTTTAGTCGTGTTATAAGGAGCAGTTTTTGAGAACTTGTGTTTTAATAGTCATCCATTCCTTTAATCTTCTGCTGTGGTCCTGTTTCAAGCATCTGCATGTCACATCTTATCAAATCACCTGGTAACTGAATTTTTTAAAAATCTGTTTTACTGTTGGAAATGGATTATAAATCAGACATCTAATCATTCTGTGTTTCAGTCACCCTCTTCCCAAAGCTGTGCTTCTTCTCTGCAAGGCGGTCCAGATGAGCCTCTCCCCATTAAAAGGAGAAGGTGCTGTAGCCTGCTTCTCCCACTGTGACAGAGCCAGCAGCTACCTGTGCTCCAGCATCTCTGTGCCACTCTCCCAGTCTGGAAACTGGCTGAATAAGGTAAGTTACAATGATGTGGTGTATAAGCGAAACGTGCTGGTTTTTTTTTTTTTTTTTTTTTTTTTTTTTTTTTTTTTTTTTGCATGGAACCTTCCTTTCTATGGAAATTACCCTGACTAAATACAGTCTCTGTTTTTTTAAGCTTAGCCATTAGCAGTCCATGGTACATTAAATTCAGCACAGGCCAGGGTGTTGTGGGTTTGTGTGTGGGTGGAAGGAGGTGGCTGTGGTGCATTGTAGTTGCATTGCATGATCCTGAAGCTGAGTGCAATGTGTCTGCAGTGCAGTACAGAGGCCTCCCCAATCTGCACACACCCGCTACACACTCCACCTCTTAATATTAAACAGCTATAAATGTTACTTGATAAGTACTTGATAATAGATATGCCTACTAAATTCATCTTTGAAGTCAACTGCAATATCATGGACTTGTTGCACAAATGTATCCAACATCTGCCCCCCCCCCCCCCCCTCTAGGCGGTTGAGCTTCTGGTGTGTGACCTTCTTCTCACATTGAGGACCAGTTTATGGCAGCGTGGAGGGAGCAGTAACGGGGAACCTGGACCTGCACATGGATCCCAGTTGGCTGGATTTCAGAGGGACCTCAGCGCACTTAGAAAACTCACA
Organism: Pholidichthys leucotaenia; assembly: GCA_020510985.1. Classification (NCBI taxonomy): domain Eukaryota; kingdom Metazoa; phylum Chordata; class Actinopteri; order Cichliformes; family Pholidichthyidae; genus Pholidichthys; species Pholidichthys leucotaenia. The sequence continues at coordinate 402,822,710 of CM035838.1, forward strand.
CAGTGCTACAGGCAGGCTCAGCATAAAGTGCGTAAGATTAAGTCTGATATGTCAGAGGGGAATTGAGGCATTTTCTTTCATATGATCTTAAGGTGTGTTCAGATCAAGCACAATTTTTTTTGCGTGGCACGATGACATGTAAACTCGATGCAAAGGCACAAATGGATGCAAAATCTCGTGTGAGCGAGTTGCAGAGGGGTGGGGTTGCCTTCATAACTTCTGCAGCTGCTTTCTACCTGCTATGGAAATCCCACAAATGCCGTCCTGTTTAGGTTTGCAATGTTATCTTGTGCAACACACAGCTGGGAAAGTATCACCGACTCCTCCAGAAATTGCAGAAATGTGGATGGTTGCTTTTTTACAGTGCTAGCCCTCGTTAGCACATCTGTTTCAGCCACAGAGCTCCCAGTCCCATCTGTCTGCAGGTGAGTGACAGTCTAATTTTCAAAATAGTTTACTCTCCAGTGTTGCTACTTTTATTCCGGTGACGGCAGAATCCCAAGGCTAATTAGTTATTGCAGCCTACTCCCTCAGACACAAACCCGCAAATTTGCATGTTTAGATTAACTTTACATGTAATCTCACCACATGAAAAATTTGCTTTGAGTTTGATCTGGATGCACCTTTAGAATAGTCTATGCTTGTATTGTTTAAAATACAATCTTTTCATAGACATACTCTCGTCTATGCAAAGACATTTTTTTTTTTTTTCTCTGAAGAAAGGTGATGATATGAGGGCTGCTCATTAAAGATTTTCCCTGATTCACTTATGGACTGACAAGAACCAGACTTGGCAGTTATTAGTCTTTCTCTAAATAGGTGCCACCAAGGGCCACACACTTCTCCCATCGTTTTATGCAGCTGTGGAGACCTCGCCTGTAGACATCTGCAGGTTGCATCAAAAGCCACGACTTGACCTCGTGGAAGTGCTTGCCCCTTCAAAAATGACTTCATGGTTGGAAAGAGGTGGAAGTCCAGATGGTGCGAGGTTGGGAGAGTCGGAGGGGGGGGGTGTTGAGGAAGGATTTCATAGCCTCAGGGCCGTGCATCCATCTGAGCAACAAGCCAGTTGTGAACTAGGGTGTTGTCTTTCAGGAGGTGGGCACCTTGATCAGCATGCCACACCTCTTTTTTTTTTTTTTGGATGGCCTTCCATGAGTTCTGCAGCAGTGAAATGCAGTAAGTTCCAGTAATTGTGGTACCCTTTGCCAGGAAAGCTATTATTAATACTCCATACTGGTCCCAGAAGATCGCCAGCAGGATCTTGCAGGCCGAGGGTTGGACACGCACCGCCTTCAGAGGAATGCTTCCATTTGCTTGTCTGGGCTTTAGTCTCTGGATCATAGTGATGGTCCTGTGTTTCGTTGTACGTGATGAGTCTATTGAAGAAGTCTTCCTGGTTTACTTGGAACATGGCTAAAAGAGCCTGGGTGCACGTGACTCGTTCCTGCTTCTGGAAAGGTGTGATCATCTGGGGAATCAATCATGCAGACAACTTCCACATGTGCAAATGGTCATGGATGATTTTGTTTTCCACAGACCCAACACTGATCTTGACATCTTGGACTAGTTAGCAAATGGTTATGCTGCAATCCTCAAAGATGGTGGCCTCCACTTGCTGGATGGTGTCTTCATCAGTGGCGCTCTGTGGTCGCCCAGGAATGTGTGCCATTTCCACCAATGTCCGACCACACTTGAACCGCCTTTGCCAGTGCTTTACTATGTCATATGATGGGGCATCCTCCCCGTAAGTCTCTTTCATCTTATCGAATGTCTCCTGTGGTGTGCAGCCTCTGAAATACAGGAACCTGATGACCGCTCTGCGTTCAACTGGCTCCATTATCACACCTTACTCCACCTTAACACCTGTAAAAGAGAAAGTCTTAGGAGTTCAGAGCTGCAAATTACAACATGACCTATAGAGATATGGATTATTATACATGTGCAATTTCAGTCTTCTGTAATAACCAAGAAGTGGGTCAGGGGAAATCGATAATGAGCGGCCCTCGTATTCCTTATCTCAGATAGACAGCAGCCCCATCCAGCTTCTGTTCAACCCTTCTGTTTGTTGCCAGTCAGAATGAGGCTAAGCAAAATAGTCTTAAAGTGGGGGGGGTATTAAACTCTGGTCTGCTGGTAGTTTGAAAAAGCCATCCAGGGTTGCTTAGGTGTTAATTTATGCTAATGGTAACCATGATTTCAGTTCACCAATTGTAATTTGAAAACGGCTTTATTTGCAACAACTAATCATTTTTTGGACCAATTAAGTCAAATTTGACAATTTCCTGTGGCACACCTTTCTCTCATGGCACAGTGGTTGAAAAGCACTGCTTTAGATAAATGGGGTACACACACTGACTTTGCTTCAGTCTACACCTTTTTCTTTCTGTGTACTGAGATGTTAAGATTGATTTAGGATTTTTTTGAAGTTATTTCTGTATTTGTGATGATGAGGATTGTTATATGTCCAGAAAAAATATGCTAAACTAGAAAGAAAAGGGAACTTGAAGTTGGCATTATAGGTCTATCTTAATAATTGGCAAATAAAAGGGCAGCGGATAGTAAAGCTCAGGTTAGTTTATTTTGTCATACCCAAAACTAGTGATGGATTAAAAAAAAAAAAAAAGGCAAATCACCACAGCTGCACAGAGACTCAATTATTTGTGTTGAAGGATTCATCATTCTAGTCTTGCCAAATATTGTTTTTCACAAATATAACATTAAGTTTCAAAAATAAGTGTAAGTTGGGGACTTCCGGTCTGGACGCCATGGCGACTGCAGCTTAACACTGAAGTTCTCAGACCCAATCCAGGATAACACCTTGAAAATCAAACTTAACGGATTTTTGGAGGAGTGAAAATCAAAAGACAAAATCATCATGTCTAAAGGAAAACAGAAGAAACTGAAATTCTCCAGGCCAGGACACGTATCGGCCGGAGAATCCGAACTGGAAGATCTCCGTTCAGAAGACGAGGAACTGGTGATAGCTAACAAAAGGGTTAGCCTGAAATCACTATTTGAGGAGCTACGACGATTTCGCCGAGATGTTACGGCCGAATTTCGGGAATTCAGAGAAGAATTGAAAAGGACAAACAGCAGAGTGGACCAGGCCGAGAACCGAATCTTGGAAACAGAGGATCGAATAAAAGTGCTCGAAGATTCTGTGCTAGACCTACGCAAAAGACAAGCAGCTATAGAGGCTAAGCTAACCGACCAAGAAGGAAAACAAAGAAGAGACAACATAAGAATTCATGGTCTGATAGAAGGAACCGAAAATGGTTTTAACTCAATGGCAGAATGTGTGGAATCCTTACTAAGAGAGAAATTGGATATTCCACAAACCACCGACTTGAAGATAGAAAAGGCACATCGTTCATTAGCCGCTAGGCCGGCGGCGGAAGCGCCCCCACGTTCGGTGTTGGTAAGATTTTCCAATTTCAAAATAAAACAAGAGGTTGTAAGACTGGCCTGGCAGAAAAAAGGATTTATGCACCAGGAGAGAAAAGTCTACGTGGAACACGATTACGCCCCGGAGGTCCTTAAAAAGCGCAGGGAATACAATGACGCGAAAAAGGTGTTAAGAGAGAAGAAATTGCGCTTTCAGACACCATTTCCTGCGAAGTTAAGGGTCTTCTACGGCGATGAAACGTGTCTCTATAATTCGGCGGAAGAAGCAACAGCTGACATGGCGAAAAGAGGCCTCCCGGTAACGGTATTTAAACCCCCAGCAGACCCGAGTGAGAAGATCAAAGCGCAAACATGGACAACACAAAGACCTTCAAAATCCACGGACCAGCAGCGGGAAACCCAGCACCAGAGCGTCACGGATAAACTATCCGTTTTCAGGTTGGAATAGCGACCTTTTTTTTTTTTTTTCTCTTGAATCAATCCGCACATCCAACCCCCCTCATACAAGGTAACAAACATTAAAGGAGATGCATATTCAGCATGTGGTAAAACATTTCATGGAACAATCATATTATTTGAAACAAATAAGTCTTTGTAATAAAAAAAAAAAAAACTTGTTAAAATAGAAATGTGACAATAATCCACATGTTCTCCTCATACTAACAAATACTGTTTTTGCGTGAATGTTTGATGTGATGGGGGTGGGAGGGTGCACACAATTTCACAGGGTTTAGGCATAAAAGGAAAAAAAAAAAAAAAATCATTACAAGTTTGGATTGGGTTCTGAAACTCACGTTAAAAGCATGGGACTACTTTCAGTGGTAAGAGAGGGCCCTCAACACGTAACAGAGTTTGAGGAATTTCCCTCAGAGCCTTCACTCCATCAAGGCTCTTACAGGGTCTTTAAAAAGACCTCAGCTCAGGAAGTTCTTATGACAGCTTTTTGTTTTAAAGTTTTTTACACTATGTTCTTAATGTTTTTCTTGTTTTTAATGTTCTTTCAGTTTCTGAGTAGCACAAAAGAGGGCCACCACACAGTTATACTAAACAAAACAACACAATGGAGAAACAGGGTGTAACCAAAATAATTTCATATAATGTAAAAAGAATCCTGAATCCAGTTAAAAGATCCAAGATTCTAGGCAAAATGAAAAAAAGACAAAGCAGGAATAATACTTTTACAAGAAACCCACCTAACAGACGTGGAACACAATAAACTCAGTAGACAAGGGTTTAAAATGATCTCTTCATCTTCATATAAATCAGGGAGGAGGAGGGGAGTAGCGACATTGATATCAACCAAAATTACATTTGAAAAAAAATCAGAACACAAAGATAAAGAAGGGAGATACAGTTTGGTAACTGGGCGGCTAGAGGGAGAAGATATCACCCTGCTGAATGTGTATGCTCCCCCAGGGGCTAACTGGAAATTTTATAAAAATGTATTCGACCTAATGATAACTAAAGCTCAAGGTTTAGTGATATGTGGTGGGGACTTCAATCTTAGACTGAATCCATACTGGGATGCTTCTGGTAATTCCCCACATCAAAATAACACCCAAAACAGGAAGACTCGGATGCTACTAAAAGAATTGGGAATCTGTGACGTGTGGAGGGAACTCAACCCCAGTGTAAAAGACTATACATTTTACTCAACTCCACATTCATCTTACTCAAGGATAGACTATTTTTTTATGTTTAATAGAGACATTGGAAGAGTAAAAACATGTAAAATAGGACTGATGGATCTCTCCGACCACAGTCCGATCTACATGGACTTAAATATCCAAAAATACACAAATAATACATTTTCTTGGAGGTTAAATTCAAATGTCCTGAAAGGACCATTGAAAGATGAATTGGAATCAGATATTTGGAAGATAACGATAATGGAGAAGTATCCCCTTTAATACTGTGGGATGCATGTAAAGCTGTAATAAGAGGAAAGATTATTGCAAAACTGGCAACCCAAAAGAAACTAAGACAAGAAAAACTATCCACATTAGAGTCAGAACTTAGGAACCTAGAAAAAAGAACACAAAGGCAACACTCATTCTACTGACTCGCTCAAGATTAAGGAAATTAAAAACCAAATAAATGAGATCTACACAATAGAAATCCAGAAGAAACTTACATTTCTGAAACAAAAATACTATGAAGCAGGCAGTAAATCGGCAAAATTGCTAGCCTATAAATTGAGGAAACATCAAACAGAAAGAGCAATCTACAAAATCAGAGACCCAGTATCAAAGGAAATAAAATTCAGAATTCAGGATATTCTTAAAAACTTCGAGAATTACTATAAGAACTTATACTCCCACAAAAAACATAAAAACGCATCCGAGGCATTCCTAAACACATTAAACCTTCCCCAACTTACGGAGTCACAAAATAAAACACTACTGTCAGAAATACATCCTAAAGAATTGGAAAAAGCAATTATGAAACTTAAAGCTAACAAATCCCCAGGAGCTGATGGCTATACAGCAGAGTGGTACAAAACCTTTAAACAGCAACTATCTCCTCTCCTCCTGAAAACATTTAATTATGTCCTCCACACAGGGGAAATCCCCCCCTCCTGGAGAGAAGGGGTCATTGCAGTTATACCTAAACCTGAAAAGGATAAACTAGAGTGCTCCAACTACAGACCAATCAGTGTACTAAATCAGGACTATAAGCTTTTTACCATTATCCTTGCCAAAAGGTTAGAAAATATACTGACAGACCTAATTCATTTAGACCAAACAGGTTTTATAAGACAAAGACAGACACAAGACAACATTCGACGCACTTTACACATAATTCATCATATAAAAAAATATAACTTAAATGCAGTCATATTGGGATTAGATGCTGAAAAAGCATTCGATTCGGTTGACTGGTCTTTTCTATATAGAATCTTATCCAGTTTCAATTTTCATAACAACTTCATTAGAACTATACAGGCATTATATAAAAAACCAACAGCTAAAATAAGGATTAACGGTAATTTATCATCATCTTTTGAACTGGAAAGAGGATGTCGTCAGGGCTGCCCCCTGTCTCCACTGCTCTTTGCAATCTTCATAGAACCTCTGAGCCAATGGATAAGACAAAACCAAAAAATTCAAGGTATTACACTTGGTCAGAAGGAACATAAAATAGCACTCTTTGCTGATGACATTTTAATATACCTAGGGCAGCCGGACACTTCTTTACCAGAACTAACCTCAGTTTTTTCAGAGTATGGAGATTTATCGGGGTACAAATTAAATATGCATAAAACCCAAGTTTTAACATTCAACTATGACCCAAATCATTATTCACTAAGCAAACTCAAAACTAACTGGGAGTCGGAATCTATGAAATATCTGGGGGTCAATATCCCGAAACAACTCAACAAAATTATATCACTAAACTATGATCCACTGGTGACAAAAATAAAATCTGACCTAGCAAGATGGAATATGATACCATTCTTGGGTACTGCACAAAGAATTGAAGCAGTCAAAATGAATATACTTCCACGTCTTCTATACCTTTTCCAAACAATACCGGTAGAACCTCCCAAAAAAACATGGCAGGAGCTGGACAGAAGGATCTCAAGATTCATATGGCAGGGCAAGAGACCTAGAATCAGATATAGAACCCTACAGCTAAACAAAGACAAAGGTGGGCTCGCGCTGCCAAATATCAGGGACTACTTTAAAGCCGCACAAATTAAAACTTTAGTAGAGATATGTAACCCAGTCTACACTGCACAATGGAAGGAGATCGAATGCCAAATAACAAGTGACATCCCCCTACAGGCGATAATAGGGAACAATGTCTTACCTAAGCTTTTGAATAACACTAACCCGTGGATAGAGACCCCGCTAAAAATTTGGTTTAAGATAGTCAGAGAGAATCAAACTAAAGAGCCCTATCGACTTCTGCAATGGATCGCCTATGATCAGGACTTTACTCCTAATAAAACAGACACCAGATTTAAAAAGTGGAAGGAGAAAGGGCTGATAAAATATTACGATTTTTTTAAAGGGCAAATCTTAAGAAGTTTTGAAGATTTGAAAAAACAAGGCCTAATAAATCAAGACCTTTACAGGTTCTTCCAGCTTAGACACCACATAAACAATATACTTAAAAAGGAGGTTTTGGAAAGGGCCCAGTCAGGTGTTCTGAAGGTCTTCTTAATGGCATATAAAGGGATCCCAGGGATCAGATACATTTCTAAAATATACCAAGGTCTTCAAGACTTAAAAGGAGACAACACATCTTATATAAAAGAGAGATGGGAAAAAGAGGGGAATTTCACTTTACAACTGGAAATATGGGAAAAGCTAAATAAACAGCAATGGAAAAGTACCTCATCCCTGCAGTGGAGAGAATTTGGATGGAAAAACTTGGCAAGATTTTTCAGAACACCTGCACAAAACAAATTTACCCATAAGGGATTGAACTGTTGGCGCTTGTGTGGTGAAAAGACTGCAAATCATTTTCATGTGTTTTGGTCATGCCCAGTTATCCACCAATATTGGACCAAGGTACAGACAATATTGGGGAAAATATTCAAAATTACAGTTCCCTTTTCTTTTGTAACTTTGTATTTGGGTTTACTACCGGACTCACTGGAAAGACGAGGAGAAAAATACTTATTCAGTGTTTTAATATTGGCAAGCAAAAAAGCTCTAACTAAAAAATGGATGTTGAAGGACTGTCCTACACCTGAAGATTGGACTAACGTGATCCAAGACATTTACTCGATGGAAAAGTTGACATTCGCACTGAGACAGGACATGGATGTGTTCATGAACTTTTGGCAACCCTGGACCACATATGTGTCTTCCATTAGATCTAATCTTTGACAAATACCATTTCAATAATGGTTCCGCTCTTTGTTCCAATGCTACTCAGATGCTCTTTTATCTTTATTTACTTACTTTTTCTTTTTGTTTGTTTTTTACTGGTTTGTTTGGTTTTTTTTTATTTGTTTCTTGTTTTTTTTTCTCTTTAATTTCACTTTTTCTTTCACTTTAAAAAAAAAAAAAGGGGGTGTTGTAAGAATTAATCTTCCAATGTTGTCAGATATCAGAAAATAAGGGAACATGTGATGAAAATGTAAACACTGCATTGCTGTAACGACCTGTATACCCTTTACAAAAACTTAAATTAAAAAAAAAAAAAAAAAAATAAGTGTAAGTTACCAGAACCCAGACCATCAGGTTAGATCGTCTTTCAAATGTCATATACTGTATATGTATATGTTAAGATTTTTTTGGAGCTTAACAATTTTTCTTTTTCAGTGTTTCCTCTGGCTTAAAGACCTTGGCGCGGTAACAACATATTTTTCCGGGGGGGGGCAGAAAACACATGACATTATTGTAACTGGAATATGTTAATTTTATACTATTTATTTCTTTTTTTAATTTTTCACAGTAACTTTGCATATGGAACTTACCATTTGAAGTATTGTACAACCGAGGCTTGAATGTTGGCATATTGAGCCAGTTGGGGTCCCACCCAGACGTCCTGTGTTTGGATTTTTTACTGGTGTCATCCTTCTCTCCTCCTTCTGCTCTCACCTCTCCTGGACCCTCTGCCTGAAGACTTTGCTCTCCTTGGCTCCTCTCTTCTGTCTCATCTTTCCCTCTCTGAGCTGTGTCTAATTCAGGATCTCTCTCTGTGGTGGTATACAAACAGGTTAGAAAATATCAAGTGTCATGTTTTTGTCCTGCAGGATTTTTTGTCATGGTTTACATAAATGACAAAAATATGTGTATTTTTTGTATTTTTATTCTAGTGAGTTTTTTCCATTGAGAGAGTAGGAAAGGGGGGGAAATAATTCATGATAGTAATTTACTCATGCATATGTAAATTATATGATCAGAGGTGGGTATAGTAGCCAGAGATTCTACTCATGTAAAAGCAGTGCTTTGAAATTAGACAACCAAAAATTTCTAATTGAGCTAAGGGTACAAAGAGCACCCACTTAAAGTTTTGAAGGTTTGAGGTTTTTCTCCAAAATTTATAAAAATGTTCTTATAGTTTTCTACTTTTCTCTGTAAATTTATCTAAATTTGAAACCATTTCCCTCAAATTTGTAATTTCCTCTTGTAAAATTGACTTTTCTTGTACATTTGAGACTTTATTATAAGTTTGTGGATTATTTTATGGCTATTTTTTAAAATAAAATTACTGTTTGTTTTTTTTTTTAATAAATTTGAAACTGTGGTAATTTTTTTACTTTTTCCTTATAAGAATTTACATTTTTGACCATAATTTTGCAGAGCCAAAACAGAACAATAATTTAACTCTGATTACAAAGAAAAAAAATTATAAAATTGTATTTAATGAAATAAATTAACTTAAATGACCAAAGATGCAGTTACTTGTTATATTTCTATATATTTATAGTTTTGTTTTGTTTTGTTTTTTTGTTTGTTTTTTTTTTTTGAAGAAATCTCCTCACCACCCAGACAGCAGGAAAAACCTCCCTTATTTTGAAATCCAAATGCTGGCACTTTTAGTTTGTCTGAAGGCTGCTGACGGATTAAAGCCATTGACTTCGTGAATGTCAGTCATCTTAACTTTCCAGGTGCATAATAGTGAACATAAATTAGTTAATTAATATTAACTAAGGTAAAGGTAAAAACGGCTCCTTTTCGTTCTTGTCTGAAATAAGAAAAACAAAAAAACTAATGATTAAAAAGAAGACAAAATAAAACCAACTCCAGCTCTTAACCACTTCTGTTAGCTAAGTGATTCTTCCATTATTGCTCCCATTACCAGCTTGTTAAAACCATGATAAATGCCTCCAGTGCTTGCATACCTCTTCTGATTTTTTTTTTTTTCCACGTTTAAAGTACTTCATTAAGCTCATGTTTCTCACGGACAGTGACGTGAGCGAGGCACTTTGCCTGGTGACTGGAGTGGTCACGTGGGCATGGCATTTCTGAACTCTGCGCGGATGACGGTCACGCGTGTTGTTTGCGTGCGCACTTGCGGACTGTAATTCCTTCATATTTTTTTCTTAAATTTATATTTCCTCATATGAATTGCGGGAAATTTACAAGTGTGGCAGGCCGCCACTGGGAAATGTTACCAGAGAAAACCCTGTTTTTCTAACAAAAGATCCCATCACCTTTTAAAGTTTCGTAATATTTTAACACTTCTCACTGCAGTTTAACATATCGCTCATTTCTGTAGTAAGAGCTAAGATTTACTGGAGGCGTTATTACTGCAGCTGAAAGATCCTCAAATTAAAGCATGATTAGTTTTGTTTTGACGGAGATCCAGGACATGTTTGCCCATAACATTAATGAGGTTCATTTGTAAGACCACTAACTGAGAAGCACTCATCATACTGTGAGACTGCAAGAATTCAGAATGTTTTTGCTGTTTATTTGCACTTTTGCTGGCATTTTACCCTAATAGGAAGGACATACAGGAAATGATGGCAGGGGATTACATGCACCAAAAGTTTCAACAAGTGGTAGGTCATGGCAGCCAGTGTGACCTATGCTTTGTTGTCTTCACTAAGGTCTTCCTGCATGAGACCACAGTGAGGCTGATGGCTGGAGCCAGTCCCACAAGGACTCACCAGCTGCTAGAGCACAACCTCAGACGCAGGACACACAGTTCCTATGCAGCCGGTAAGCAAACCTCCACCCACAGTGAATAATGGTGCTGACCTCAGACTCTTTATCTATAAAACTACTTCAGTTTCAGTGCTGTGTTAGAGACACTCCTCTAGTTGTTTTAAAACCAGAGTTTAAAGTCTGATCTGAATCCATGATATGATGTACATTGCTGTGAAAAAGTATTTGCCCCCTACCTGGCCCTATGTGGGAAAAGTAATCCCCTGTTACATCATGAATTAACTGATAAACCACATTTTTTTTAGAAAGCTGAGTTTAATTTCCCTAGCCACAGTCAGACTTGATTACTTACTGCTAGACCTGTTGAATCAAGAAATCACTTAAGTAGAATCTGTCTGACAACATGAAGTAGGCTAAAAGATCTCAAAAAGCAGCACATCACGCTATGATCTAAAGAAATTCTGTTCCGTGATTCAACAATGAAAAACAGACTGGGCAAAAATGGCATCCATGGGAGAGTTCCAAGACCAAAACCACTGCATGACCAAAAAGAACACAAAGGCTCATCTCACGTTTGCCAAAAAACATCCTGATGATCTATAAGACTTTTGGGGAAAGTATTCTGTGAACTGATAAGACAAAAGTTGAACATTTTTGAAGGCATGCATACCATTACATCTGGCGTAAAACTAAGACAGCATTTCATAGCATAGAATTTTTCCATCACCGGCCATCAGTTCTTGATCTCAGGCCCTCCGATGTGGCTGAATTAAAACAATTCTGCAAAGAATAGTGGGCCAAAATTCCTCAACAGCTCGGTGTAAAAGACTCATTGCCACTTATCACAAACCCTTGATTGCAGTTGTTGCTACAACCACTTATTGGGTTTAGGGGGCAATTACTTTTTCACATAGGGCTAGGAAGGTTTAGATAGTTCTTTTTTTCCCTTAATACATGAAATCATCATTTAAAAACTGCATTTTGTATTTACTTGGTTTATCTTTGTCTCATATCAGTATTAGTTTGATATGTAGCAAATGAGTGTGACAAATATGCAAAAATATAAGAAATCGGGAAGGGGGAAAATTAGTTTTTCACAACACTGTATTTACATAGATACTGAGGTCTTATAGGGCAATCTAGGAGTTGTCCTAGGTGAGACAGTGGCCAGATGTTGTTGAATGACCCCCCCCTCCCCCCAGTCAGATTTCTGAACTTAAACATGTTCCAGCATAACATAACAAAGTCAGAAAACCAAGTTCTTCTTCATAGTATTCATTTTGATGTCTCACTGTGGGATACACCTCTGCTGCGTACACCTCAGAAGCATTTATCTCATTATGCCAATCCTGATTGGCTGATGATTGTGACGCCACGCCTCGCATAATCGCCTCTTATAAGAAGCCCATGCTACGACATAACATGATTCAAAAATCTCTTCTCATTTCGGAGCATATCTCAACCTTGGGCTGGCTAGCTTAACTGTCCATAGACTAGAGTTTAGCTTTCACTCTGTCGCTGGGCGCTAGCAGCCGCTTCCACTTAGCAAGGGACTCTCTAGTCTTCACCATAGGCTAGAGCGGGAAAATAACAACCTAACTCCGGTGAAGTAGTCATTTTCCCTATCCGCATGGTTTTAGCACACCAGCTAAAACCATGCTACATGTTAGCACACCAGTTAACACCGTGCTCAGAAGTTAGCACACCATCTAACTCTGCGCCCACAGGCTAGCACACCAGCTAAGCCGTTATCCTATGATGTTAACGCCCCAGTTAACGAAGATGGACCCCACCCAGTCTTGCTCACGCCAGAAGGGATGGTGACTCGGATGCTCGTCTCTGTAATTGCGGGAATAAAGTCTCGAGTAAAGACACACACCAGGTCTTCTCATCTTGTCTTGGGCTGAAACATGTTCGACTCTCAATAGAGGCACTAGGTTCATGTGGACACTGTGCCTGTTTTACGCTGAAGAGTCTCTGCCAACGGTTTGCTCGCCAAGCCAGCCTTTCGGGGAAAGACCCTTACCTGTCCGCAACCAGCGAACTGTTGTGTGGCGTGGCGAAGGAGGGGCCCAGTGCGGTTGCTGAAGTGTGCTCTAGAGCCAGCTGGTGTTCTCAGTTGGACATGACAGCGGATGCTTTGCAAATGGAGGACATTTTGGAGTTTGGAGGCTGTCCGTGACCTCCAGGAATCCCATATTTTCCATCAAATGTGGATTGTTTTCAGTTCACCATGACTGAGCGAGCCTACAAAGCGGCAGCTTTGGCGGCCAGGGTGCTTAACGTTTCATCCACGCTCACCTCTTATCAAGCCGAGTTATGTGAGGATGTCACAGCCAAGCCTGATCTGAATGTGTGGGAAGAGATTTCTGTGATTACCAATGTCTGCCTCCGCATACAGCGCTGTGTGGTCCAAGCCACAGGGAAATCCATGGCAATGATGGTGTTGCAGGAGAGAGCAAGACAGCTTAACCTGACAAACCTATCTGAGAGGGAGAAGGAGGAAATTTTGGACATGCTGATGATTCCAGACGGCATTTTCAGTGCAGCTCTCGCCTCAATGCAACAGCATTGTGAGGCGAAGAAGAGGGACAATGAAGCGCTCCAGCTTTGCCTCCCTCGCAAACCCGAGTCCGCTCCTCCACCAGCCCCAAGACACACCTTCGCACAGGCTGTCTTGCACCCCCTTCCTTAATTCAAAATTCCCAAACGGCCTAAACCTTAAGTTGTCCCAGCTGCCCCACCTACACAACAGGTGAAAGGGGGCTGTCCCAAGAAGGCTCCAACTCAGACCGCTGCTTCACCGGGACCCCCCGCGCAAACCACCAGTCAGCAAGCCAAGAAGAAGAGGGAGGCCTGACGGCCTCCCATCTTCCCACAGGAGAAGCGGCATGTTCCTCATTCGCCAGCTTCCCTGATTTGCGTGCACCCCTGCTGCAATGTGTAACGGAAGAACAATGTCCACACGTCCCAGCTCAGGAGAGAGAAGGCTCCCTTGTGGAAATGACTGCCCCATTTTCCCCACAGAGTCGCTTAAGCAAACTCTCTTGTTCACCAAAATGTTTGTGCAAAATAAAACATTTTCCTCTGTCGCATCCAGACTCAAAGGTCGAGGGCGCAGATAAAATCAGTGAGCAAGAAATCGATGAACGGCCCGCTGGCTGCGTGTTCTCGGGGGAATTTCCCCACGAGGATGAGCGTGGCCGGGAAAGCTGTCAGAATACGATCGCCTGGCGCATGTGCAGTGTTGATCGAGGTGCACAACCATGCCCCACCACTAGTCGGCCCCATAACACAACAATTGAAGGCTCACAGTGCAGGGAGCTCACAGGAGCCAGCTTCATGTCTCTCACCGGATGATAAAAAACTGTTACATGGGGTTACAGGCTGCAGTTTGCTGTCCCTCTATCTCGCTTCTCAGGAATAATTTATTCCCAGGCGAGGGGGGACACTGCTCTGATTCTACAAGAAGAATTCAATTCTTTGTTAATGAAGAGAGCGATATGTGTTGTGCCTCGCGACCAGAGTCGCACCGGCTTTTACTCCAGGTACTTTGTCGTTCCCAAACGGGGAGGGAGCAGAAGTCTCCCTATCCTGGATCTGCAGGCTCTGAACGAACACCTCAGAAAATACAAATTCAGGATGCTTACACATGCATCCCTGCTGCGTCTAATTCGACAAGGGGAATTCATGACCTCTATCGATTTGGCAGACGCATATTTCCATATTCAGATTTATCCTCCACACAGGAAATATCAGGTTTGCATTTCAAGGTGTTTGTTACAAATATAGGGTGCTGCCGTTGGGTCTCTCTCTGAGCCCACGGGTGTTTGTTTGCTGTAAGGAGGCCACAATAGCCTCGCTAAGGCGACAAGGCAGCTGTCTGACAGCGTACTTAGATGATTGGCTCATCTTGGCACGATCAGGACAGGAGGCTGTAACACACACGGCTGTTGTTGTCCAGCACCTGACCGATCTGGGGTTTGTGACGAATGGGGAGAAAAGTATGCTCTCTCCGACCCAGAGAAAAAACTTTCTGGGTTTATCAACAGACTCTGTCTTTCACAGCCCGCCTGTCAGCGGAGCAAGTGGAATCGTTCAGAGCGTGCCTTGTTTGTTTCCAATCTCGCACACGTGTCCCTTTCAGACTGTGCCTCCGACTGCTGGGTCTGATGGCCTCAGCAATCCTGGTGATTCGGCTCAGTCGCCTGTATGAGGGATTTCCAGTGCTGGGTGACCTCCTTCAGGTCGGATCCCGTGCGTCATGGCGCACGCAGGGTGCTGGTGAATATGGAATGCATAATAGCGCTGCACCATTGGCGGCACCCATCCTTCCTGGTACAGGGGGTGCCACTTGGCACAGTCCAAGCCCGGAAGGTTGTCACCACAGATGCGAGCTTGGCGGGCTGGGGTGGAATTCACGAGGGTCATGCTGCAAGGGGTCTCTGGAGGGAAGCCCTGCAGCGAGCGCACATAAATTATCTGGAGCTTTTAACGGTGTTTCTCACGATGCAGCATTTCCTCCCATTCCTCCATGGACATCATGTCTCAGTGAGGACGGACAACATGGCCACAGTGTCTTACATCAACTGGCAGTGGGGGTCTACGGTCCAGACGGTTGCACATGTTGGCACGCAGGCTGATCCTGTGGAGCCGCAACCAATTCCTGTCTCTCAGGGCCACACACATCTCGGATGTCCTGAATCACGGAGCGGATTTCCTTTCCAGGGGCGCTCCTATATTCAGGGAGTGGGGGCTCCACCCCATGATAGTGGAACAGATTTGGAAGAGGTTCGACTGGACCAAAGTGGACCTGTTCACGTCAGAAGAAAATGTGCAGTGTCCACTCTTCTTCTCCATATGCAATCAGAGCGTGCCTCTCAGGGTAGACACTCTGGCGCATGTATGGCCCCCCATTCTTCCTTATCCCCCCCTCTGGCCTTGATTTCCCCAACCTTAACTAGGGTGAGGGAGCACCGCCACAGGCTAATCCTGATAGCTCCTCACTGGCCAGCGATGCACTGGCTAGTGGAGATTTATCAGCTTCTCCACGGGCAGCCATGGCAGCTTCCAGTCCACAGAGACATGCTGTCACAGGCGGGGAAAACACGATTTCACCCACATCCAGAGCGCCTGGCATTGTGGGCCTGGCCCGTGAGTGAGACATCCTTACGGTGACGGGTTTTCCTCACAGCGTAATTAACACCATTCAGAGCACTAGAGCATCTTCTATGAGGTATCTTTATGATTGCAAGTGGAGGGTGTTTGAAAAGTGGTGCCATGACAGAGGTTGCATCTCTTTTCAGTGCTCAGTGTGATCCTTTCATTCTTACAAGATCTCATTGACGAGCAGAAAGCTTTCTCCACCATTAAGGTGTACGTAGCTGCTATTTCTGCTTGTCATGTAGGTTTTGGAGATAAGACGGCTAGTCAACATCCTCTGGTTTGTCGTTTTATGAAAGGATCACATAGACTCCTCCCTGTTTCCAGGACCACGGTTCCCCCCTTGGGATTTGGCCGTGGTCCTGGATGGGTTGTCTGCCCTCCTCTTCGAACCTCTGGGGGAGGTTAGCATGAAGCACCTGTCACTGAAAACGGTGCTATTACTGGCCTTAGCCTTGACTTAGCCTTGGCGTCAGTGATATTCATGCCCTCTCAGTACACCCGTCGTGCACTCAGTTTGCCCCGGGAGATGTCAGGGTGTCACTGTTGACCAACCCGGCATTTGTGCCTAAGGTGGTTGGCCCGTGTACGCCCAGCATTTTCTTCCTCCTCTTCTGAAGAACAGCATTCACGCTTATTATGCCCTGTCCGCCCCTTACGTGCTTATACGGACAGGACAAGGGGGCTCAGAAAAAGTGACCAGCTCTTTGTGTCCTGGGTCAAACCTCATACTGGTAGGCCAGTCACTAAGCAATGGCTTGCCCGCTGGATTGTGGAGGCGATTGCTCTGGCATTTTTGGCACAGGGCCTTCAGGCACCAGTGGGCCTGAGGGCTCACTCCAGTCGTGCCTTGGCGGCCTCATGGGCTCACTTTAAGGGGGTTTCCTTAGGGGACATTTGTGAGGCGGCGAGCTGGTCCTCGCCTCTCACTTTTGTTCAGTTTTATAGGATGGATGTCTCTGCTTTGAGTGTGACTCGGGCAGTGCTCACTCCAGGACCCCTAGGTAGCCAGGTTGCTGCTCAGTGCTGATGATTGTCGAGATAGGCTCGTCTGGCAATACAGGAGTCTCCATATCCCATAGTAAGACATCGAAACGAGTACTATGAAGAAGAACTTAAGGATACGGCTGTATCCCCCGTTCTTAGAGTAGTATTAGTGAGATGTCTCACCAGACAACCCTTCCTGCTGGATGAAGCGAGAAGAGGTGCTTATCTTAAATAATGCTATGTTGTAGCATGGGCTTCTTATAAGAGGCGATTATGTGAGGCATGGCAACGCAATCATCAGCCAATCAGGACTGGTGTAATGAGGTAAATGCTTCTGAGGTATACGCAGGAGGGGTGTATCCCATAGTGAGACATCTCACTCACACTACACAAAGAACCGGGGATACAGTTGTGTCCTTACGTTATCACCATCATGAAAGTTGCTGCTGTGCTCACTCTGTCACGGATGCTAATAAAAAGTGCATTTTACTTGAGCATCCGCTTGCTGTTGATGCAGGCATTTTGAATCCTTGGCTGCTGCTTAATTTGGGTATGATGCTGTCTGCCTGATTTGTGTGATCAGAAGTCCAACTTCAGGTGCCATACCATTGAACACCTTCTCACTGCTTGGGGAAAATCTGATCTAGGACAAATCCTGGAACAAGCCAATAGACACTTACCCCGTTTCTTCTTTTCCTCCTCCCTTCTGCTGCTGTCGGAAGGCGAGTGCATTCTAGGTGAGAGAGAAAGAGCCCACGCCATTCTGCTTGCCTGCCGCCACCTCCCCATGCCTCTGCTGACCCCACCGGGCCACCGAGCTCAACTGTTGGCCGAGGCTAAGCGAACTCTGGAGCGGGTGGGAGACCGTCGGTCACTGCAGGACTGTCAACAGATCCTGCTGCGCCTCGGCGGAGGCACCACCATTGCTGCTTCCTGAACACTTACACATGCATAAAAGATCTCTGAAGATTGATATCATACATGGAGAAATATTAAATAGGGAATTCCTTCCCAAACACTTAATTTTATATTGATCAAGGGACAAAAATACAAAGACTTTTCTTCAGGCTGACACTCAGACAGCTGAATAATTTCTGTATGTAAGTGTCAATATCTATTACCTGGCTAAAAAAAAATTCCAAAGGCTCCACCATTTTCTCATTTAATCCTCTGTTTCATTGTTGCAGTACAATCACCCCACCTTCTGGTCATTAGTGGCCCTGCACGGTCTGCCTCATTATATATAAATCAGGTTAAACTAAAAGGAAAAAGGACCTTTATCAAAAGGATTTTTAAACTAATGTAGTGCAGCAGTGCTTTGATTTGCTATAGGATACCAAGTTGTGCAGTGTGAGTGCTACATTTACTGCATAGTGTCTTATTCAGTTTTTCAAGCTTCAACTAAGGGCTTCACAGTGTTCAAGAATAGAAATGTGAGGTCTGAGCATGGCCGTGGTGTAGGAGGTACACAGATAGACTAGCTTGCTTTTGTCTGTATAGTGCTAAGTAGTGTCTCTTCTTATCTACCTCAAACACTGTACAATGCTGCCAGTGTGTTGTGAAGTTCAACAAGATACTCAAATTTGGAGTTCATCTGAAGTGATGCTTCAGTCAAGTGCAGCTTCATTCCAATAACGTCTTGGTGACTTAGATTAATCATTCTGACCGTATGATACAACAGTCCAACATGGTATGACTTGCTGTAGGAGAAACAAACAGCTGCTGCTGGCTTGGTTCTTACTGTCAAAAGAAACAGGCATATGGATGGATTTGGGAAACATTCAGAAAACTGGGATCAGCCTTTGGCAAACCAATTTTTATAAACAGCCTCAATGTACACTGGCACACTTACACATATACCCATCAAATAAATTGCAGACTTAACAATGTGGTTGTACATAGGTTGTACATAGAAGTAGATTAGGCTTTATGGTTTTTTGATGCTTGCCTGGGAGTAGACACATGGGGAGAAAGTGCTGTAACATGTCACATTTGGCTTGCAATAACTTCAAAGCAGCTTTGAAGTTAGAACTAAGGGGTGTACTACTGAGTCTGAGTGGCGATAAGAGTGGATTTTTATGCTTTCAACACTACTGGATCATCACTGTAATGTTCAGTAAATACCTAGAATGCTCCTGAGCAGGTTGAGTTTAAAATTTCCTCATGTCGGGTAAGAGTGCCTTTTTGATTTAAAGGAGTGTCTTGCATGTATGAGCATAAGAAGCTTTAAATCATTAATGCCCTCAAACACAGCATTGCAATCAAAACTGCACTAGAACAAATTCTGTGGATCACGCCATCATGAGTTACAGATGCATGTAGAATTTACAAACTGACCAGTGTGTCAGTATACACGATCAATATTTCACTTAGATTTGGATCCAAAGGTTGACACTCGTGTCCTGTCAGACTCAAAAGCTCTTGTTTGACATTATGTTTAAATGTATAAACTGTAACCTATAGGAGCTTGAATGTGTTGTTGTCATAGAAACTACCTTGAGTAGTAAATCAAGTTTTACATGCGCATCCAGAAAGCCTTTGTAATGGTGTTGGTAATGGTGTTGTGGGTGTGGTGTTGGATGTCCTCAGTAGTACACCCCTCAGGAGAGCTACTGTATGGTGTCTGAACCTCCAGCTACTGGTGAAGAAGATGGAAAAAAAAATTGAAGTCAGCCATGGAGATTTTATGGTTTATCTTTGTAAGGCACCATTAAACGCTCTAGGCCATAGGTGTCTGAAAAGTTAAAAATGTTTGGTCAAAACTGGTCTGAACATAGTGATAAAGTGATGTCTGCTTATGATGTAAAACTCTCAAGCAGAATGGCTTTGATATTGTGTGTATATATTTTTTAAAAATTACCTTTCATCATGCTGAAAGGAGGGAGTTGTCATTTTTGTGTGAATGACATGTCAGATGTTTTTGACATAAAATGGTTGATAAACAGCTGGTGTTAATAACCTAAAGTTATAATGTAATGCCTGTGTTTCCCTGTTTTGTGTCAAAATGGGGGCTTATAAAAAATAGAATTTCTGCTTTTGTTTGTTTTTGTTTTTCAGTCTTATTCACAACATGGAGGCTTCTGTAATTTCACTTTCACTGTTTTGGTTATCCTATTTAATATACATGCTGTAGTAGTTATGGGGGACTATTTTTCCAGCCATTCGATTGTTGTGTGCTGCATAAAAAGCATCCGGAGATCAGAAATATGGGAGCTTATAATGTCGACTTAAACATTAGTTTGACTTTTTAAATGCACACTGTAATTTTAGCTTATTTTAAAAAGTAAATGCACAGAAATTATTAGAAACTTTCAGAACCATCTTTTCCAAATTGGCATCAATTGTAAATGAAGGAGTACTGGAAGTACAGTATTTTCTGACTTTTTACTCTCTTGTAAAACAAAAGAATAAGACATTGTTGAAACACTTTTTTTTCCTGCTGTCATTATTATAATTACAGCGGGGAAAATAAGTATTGAACATGTCAACATTTTTCTCATCAACCATATTTCTGATGGAGCCAATGACCTGAGATTTTCACCAGATATTGGTAACAACCCAAGTAATCCATACATACAAGAAATCAAGGGAACTGTTCATAAAACAAGTTATATTTAAGAAAGTGGAATGACACAAGGAATAAGTATTGAACACGCTTGGTGAAATTCATTTAATATTTGGTAGAAAAGCCTTTGTTGGTATTAACAGCTTCCAGATGCCTCCTGTGTGGAGAAACTCGGTGCAGGCATTGCTCAGGAGTGATTTTAGCCCATTCTTCCACACAAACTGTCTTCAAATCTTGAAGGTTCCATGGGTGTGTTCTATGAACTCTGCTCTTCTGTTCATTCCATAGATTTTCAATTGGATTCAGTTCAGGTGCCTGACTGGGCCATTCTAGCAGCTTTATTTTCCTTCTCTGGAGCTAGTTGAGAGTTTCCTTAACTGTGTGTTTGGGATCATTGTCTTGCTGAAATGTCCATTCTTATTTCATCTTCAGCATCTTGGCAGATGGTAACAGGTTCTTATCAAGGATGCCTCTATACATTTGTCCATTCAGCTTTCATTCAATTATATAAAGTCTGCCTGTACCATGTGCTGAAACACCTCAACACCATGATGCTCCCACCCCCAAACTTCACTGTTAGTATGGTGTTTTGGGGCTGATGTGCAGTGCCATTTCTGCTCCAAACATGCTGTGTGTTGTGGCATCCAAAAAGTTCAATGTTGGTCTCATGTGACCAGACTATATTCTCCCAGTATTTTTACTGGCTTGCCCAAAAGTTGTGCAGCAAACTTTAAACGAGCTTCAACATGCTTTTTCTTCAGCAATGAAGTAATGCGAGGTGAGCGGGAATAGAGTCTGTGTTGGGCTGCACGGTGGCGCAGTGGTTAGCACTGCGGCAGCACAGTTTGCCCTTGGCCGGGGGATTGTGGGGATCGTGGGATCGTGGGTTCGATCCCAGCCCCCGACCAACAGTGATCTGTGTGGAGTTTGCATGTTCTCCCTGTGTTGCGTGGGTTTCCTCCGGGATTTCTCCGGTTTCCTCCCACATGCCAAAAACATGCATGTTAGGTTAATTGGCTGTTCTAAATTGTCCCTAGATATCTGTTTCCTATAGGCCCTTAGAATAGAGGGTTAGTATTAATGAAAGCGCTTTGAGTGGTCTTTGTGACTAGAAAAGCGCTATATAAGTGCAGGTTAGTTAGTAGTTAGTTAGTTAGTTGAGTGCATTACTTATTGTTTTCTTTGACACAGGAGTACCTGCTAACTCCAGGTCTTTCTGGAGCTCTCCACGAGTGGTCTTTGGGTCTTGGATAACTCTTCTGATTATTCTTTTGACTCATCTGTCAGAAATCTTGTGAGGAGCTCCTGGTCGTGGCCAGGAGCCTGCTGGGGCTGGGGTGGCCTAATGGTTAGAGATGTGGACTGGTGAGCAGAGGGTCTTGAGTTCAATCCCAGGACTGGCAGGATTAGATCTGGGTGGGACAGATAATTCAATTCAATTCAGTTCAATTCAACTTTATTTATATAGCGCCATTTCACAACGACAGTCATCTCATAGCACTATCAACTGTAGGGGGGGGGGGGGCCCACAGTTGCAGAAAGACCCCAGCAATCAGGTGATCCCCTGTGAGCAAGCACTTGGCGACGGTGGAGAGGAAAAACTCCCTTTTAACAGGAAGAAACCTCCAGCAGAACCAGGCTCAGGGAGGGGCAGTCATCTGCTGCGACTGGCTGGGGGGTGAGGGGACAGAGAAGATGAAAAGAACAGACATGTAGAGAGCAAACAGCACGATGGGGACTCAATCTATGGGAGAGAACAAACAAATGTTAATGACCAGCAAAAAAAAAATATTTCATAGAGAGTGAGGAAAGGAGTGAGGCCCAGTGCATTACTGGAGGTCCCCCGGCTGACTAAACCTATTAGCAGCATAACTAAGGGAGGGTTCAGAAACACATGATCCCTCCCTAATTGTAGGCTATATCAAAAAGGTAGGTTTTAACCCTAATCTTAAAAACAGAGATCGAGTCTGACTCCCGAATCCAGATTGGCAGCTGATTCCACAGGAGAGGAGCTTGATAACTGAAGGCTCTGCCTCCCATTGTACTTTTGGAGATTCTAGGTATTACAAGTAGTCCTGCATTTTGGGAGCGTAGTGCTCTGTTAGGATAATACGGTAGTATCAGATCTTTTAAATAAAAAGGAGCCTGATTGTTTAGAGCTTTGTAAGTAAGAAGAAGGATTTTAAACTTAATTCTAAACTCTATGGGAAGCCAATGAAGGGAGGCCAGAACCGGAGAGATATGATCTCTCTTTCTAGTACCTGTTAAAACTCTTGCTGCAGCATTTTGGATCAGCTGAAGACTTTTTAAAGATGTTTTAGGACAACCTGATAATAAAGAATTACAATAATCTAATCTCGAGCTAACAAAAGCGTGGATCAGTTTCTCAGCATCACTCTGAGACAAGATGCTCCTAATCTTGGCAATATTACGCAAATGATAGAAGGCAGTCTTAGAAACAAATTTAATATGTGAATTGAAGGACAAATCCTGATCAAAAATAACTCCAAGGTTCCTCACAGAGCTATTAAGAGAAAGAGTAACTGCATCCAAACTGAAAGTTTGATTTGGAAAGGAATTTCTAAGGTTTTTTGGACCAACAAGAATGACTTCAGTCTTATCTGAATTTAATAGCAGGAAATTACAAGTCATCCAAGCTTTGATTTCCTTAAGACAGGCTTCTAACTTGGCTAATTGATTACTATCATCTGGCTTCATTGACAGGTATAACTGTGTGTCATCTGCATAACAATGAAAATGTATACAGTGCTTTCTAATAATGTTGCCTAACGGAAGCATATATAAACTAAAAAGAGTAGGGCCTAGCACAGATCCCTGTGGAACTCCATGACTAAGCTTTGAGTTGAAAGAAAACTCATTATTTACATGAACAAACTGGAACCTATCAGATAAATAAGATCTAAACCACTGCAACGAAGTTCCATTAAGTCCAACATAGTGTTCTAATCTATCAAGTAGAATATTATGATCGATAGTATCAAAAGCTGCACTAAGGTCTAAAAGGACAAGTACAGAAACTAGTCCATTATCAGATGCAATGAGGAGGTCGTTAGTGACCTTCGCTAAGGCTGTTTCAGTACTATGATGGATTCTAAACCCAGATTGAAACTCTTCAAGTAAACTATTTCCCTGCAGGTGGTCGAATAATTGCGTAGCAACAACTCTTTCTAAGATTTTTGAAATGAAAGGGAGATTAGAGATTGGTCTATAGTTAGCTAAAGCTCCTGGATCTAGCGTTGGCTTTTTGAGTAAGGGTTTAATTACAGCTGTTTTAAAAGCCTGCGGTACATGGCCTAAAGTTAATGAAGAATTGATTATATGAAGAATAAAGCTACCAATAAGTGGGAAGACTTCTTTAAATAACCTAGTAGGAATAGGGTCTAAAAGACAAGATGAAGGTTTGGATGAGGAAACTATTTTGTCTAACTCACAAAGGTCGATTGGAGTAAACTCATCAAGACAGACATCAAAAGAAGGAGTTGTAGTAGTTACAGTATTTAAGTTAACTGTGGGAAGAATCTGATTGATTTTATCTCTGATGGATGAAATTTTATTATTGAAAAAAAGATAACATAGCAGTGTTTGCCCCGCCCTCCTTAACCTCACTGTGGTGCCCTTGAGCAAGGTCCTTAACCCCAGCTCCTCCAGTGGAGCTGCTCAGTGGCCACAGGTCAGTCTGTGATTGTACTAGGCAGCTTCCAGATGTGAATGTGTAACTGTGAGTGTGAACAGGTGTCTTTGAAAAAGAGGGGTTCCCTCTTAATGGAACTACCCTGTATACTAAGTAAAGGTTAAATAAAAAATTAAATTAAAAAAAAAAAAATGTTCTTTCCACTTCCAAATGATGGCTCCAACAGTGGTCACTGGAACATTCAGCAGTTTAGAAATGCACCTGTAACCAATGCCATCATTTTGTTTTGCAACAATAAGGTTGCAAAGGTCTAGAGAGAGCTCTTTGCTTCTATCCATCATGAGTTCTTTGTGGTGTG
The DNA here is from genome assembly GCA_020510985.1 of Pholidichthys leucotaenia. Lineage (NCBI taxonomy): Eukaryota > Metazoa > Chordata > Actinopteri > Cichliformes > Pholidichthyidae > Pholidichthys > Pholidichthys leucotaenia. The sequence goes on from CM035838.1 coordinate 402,847,417, forward strand.
ACAATCTTAGATATTCACAGACCTTTTTAAAGGCTATCAGTCAGGACTTAACCAGCTAAAATTAACTTGCGCTGATGGGAGATGGGATGGCTTCCTAAATTCTGAAGATTTCAGCTGGCTTCTTGGCTTTCTATGCCTTTTTGCATGTCTTTTTCTTCATGTGTTCAATACTTATTCCCTGTGTCATTCCATTTTTATTAGATATAACTTATTTTGTGAACACAGTTGCCTTGATTTCTTTGTATGTATGGATTACTTGGGTTGTTACTACCATCTGGTGAAAATCTCAGGTCAATGGTTCCATCAGAAATGTGTTTGAGAAAAATGTTGACGTGTTCAATACATATTTTCCCCACTGTATGTTACTGTTTTGTGTTTTTCCCCTGAGCTGTTTTATTGTCTGAATTTTGTGTTGCTTTTGATGTTTTCTAATAAAATGACACAAGACAGTGTCTGGCTTATTTACATTTTTATTAATGAATAAAGTAGTTGGTATTTGTGGAAATAGGATAGACACCACAGCCTTTGAAAACTGAGAAAGAAAATTAAATTTAACATTTTACACAAATTCAAAGACTCAAGATGCAGCCATTACATATGTTCATAACAATATGAAGTGTGACAAAAAATGCAGAGGTGGGTAGTAGCTAGTGACATTTACTCAAGTACTCAAACAGCTTTTTCAAAAACTTGTATTTTACAGAAAATATGGTAGGATCCTTTTTAACTTTTACAGGAAAGTTAAAGTTTTTTACAGGAAAGGTTTTTTTTATGAAAAAAGTACAGCACATCTGATCATTGGCTACGCTGTTATTGGTGATTTCACTGACTTGAATGCAAGTCAGTTTTCATGGCAAATTTACAAGAAAAAAGTACAAATTTATAAGTAAAAAGTTGCTAATTTGTGAGGAACACTGTAAATGTACTAGAACTTTAAGTTGGTGGCATGATGGCCAAGTTGGTACAAGTTTATGAGCTACTGTGTATTCAGTAGTCTGCTGTTCTGAGCTTGATACTTAAAAGTTTGATAATGTGTTTGCCTTCAAAACAGCCAATTCAGTTTGAAAATGTGCTTTATGAGAACATAATTTCAAACGGACAACATCCTCATGCATGCCAACAGGGTGTTTCTCTGGAGAAACTCCCATAATTCAATGCTGTCAGTTTACCCATTAAACACAACGTACACACAAATCCAACAGACCACACACAATATCCACCCATCTGACCTGGCAAGCCACAAGTTGAGGTGTTGAAATGCTGCCTGTGGAGGCCAGTTAGCTGTTGGGAAAATGTCAGGACAGGACAGTGTTCAGCTGGGAAAACCACACATATGCTTGCTTCATATTGTTTAATAGGTAGGTATATAACATGAACAAATAATGGTATTAATATCAGGATAGTACTGTAGAGGGTAAAAGGGAAAGATATGGAGGCGAGGCACGAGTGTAGGGTGACACACAATCTTTAACCCTCTTGTGGAAATGTGAAAATGACGGGGCAGAGTTTATCTCACGAGTCAGGTTTATTCACATCTTCCAACATAAGCAAAACAGAAAAGAGGAAAAAACCCAGACCTTCGTCCTTTAAATACCCAGGACCTTCAAAGCTCACAGTCACAATGCATTTAATCCCAAGTAACAATGCATCCTCTCTTAGATCTTATCACCTCCATCTAAAGTCTCTAGCAGCCAGGAAATCCCCCAAGGCCATCTCTTTGCATACCAAAGACTAAACTTCCACATCCTCCTGTTATCTCCAAGGAGACTCAGTCCTTTGTTCAATCTGAGATGTGAAGTCTAAAGTGATATAACCATGTGCATATGTGTCCCACATAGTTAGTTAATTCCCTTCACACCATGTTGGTGTATGGGGCGGCGCCTATCTCCGTTTCTCTGACCCTAGGCCACACAGCTACTGTAAGTAGCGAAAGCTACAGCGGGGGGTCAGTCCTCTGGTAGCTCTGTGTGTAACTTTACTTTCCCCGTTCCATTATGCGGAGCACCACGCTAGAAGGCAGAAAGTACCATTTTTATATGGTCTTTGGTATGACCCGGCCGGGATTTGAACCCCTGCCTCCCGGGTGTGGGGCGGATGCTCTACCAACTGAGCCACCACTCCGGTCCATGAGTGTGTGTGGTCGTGTGTCCCACATGACCCCCCCCAAACGTCTAAGATGGAACAACGGAATAACAGTCTGCATGTCATGATAAAATCATTACACATCAGCCCACGTGCTGCTTGGGCCTCAGTCTCCTCCCGTATCTGCTGTAAGCGGGCTTGGAGCATTCTGGCGCAGGATTATCTGGGAGAAATTTCCCGGGCAGCCGAAGTGGCTGCGCAAAAACTAGCTCAGCCGGGGAGGCTTCTAAATCCTCTTTAGGTGCAGAACGCAACCCCAATAAAACCCATGGTAGCCTGTCTACCCAATTTGCATCCGTAAGCGACGCTCTGAGAGCCGCTTTCAATGACCTATGAAAACGTTCGCATAACCCATTAGCCTGCGGATTGTACGCGGTTGTGCGGTGGATCGTTACCCCCAGGCTGTGGGCCATTGCTGACCAAAGTTCGGAAACAAATTGAGGGCCTCTGTCGGACGTAATGTCCGACGGGACTCCAAAGAGCGCTACCCATGCTGTTAAAAACTCGCGCGCCACCTCCTCGGCTGTAGTTGACGCCAGTGGGACCACTTCCGGCCAGCGCGTGGTGCGGTCTACCATTGTCAGAAGGTGTGTGCACCCCTGTGATGGCGGAAGGGGGCCTACGAGGTCCACGTGGACATGATCGAACCTCTTAGCCGGGATGTGAAACGGCTCCAAGGGAGCTCTCGTATGTCTGTGTACCTTGGCACGTTGACAAGCCATGCAGGCTGCTGCCCACTCCCTAACTTGTTTGCGCAGGCTCGGCCATACAAATTTCTCTCCCACCATTTTGACCGACGCGCACACTCCCGGGTGCGCCAGAGAATGAATCGAGTCAAAAACGCGGCGGCGCCACGCAGCCAGTACCACACGACGCGGTCGCCCAGTGGAGACATCGCAGATTAGGGGGGGCATACCGTCTTGCAGCACCCTGTTCTCCAGCCTTAACCCTGTTGGTCCAGACTGGAGCGCGCGCATATCCGCGTCGCTAACCTGATCCGCGGCCATGGCTGCATAATCTATCCCTATGCGGACTGGGGCCGCCACGGCGCGCGAGAGACAGTCTGCCACTACATTCAGTTTACCCGCCACATGCTGAATATCGGTAGTAAACTCTGAGATGGCGGCCAGCTGCCTCTGCTGCCAGCCTGACCACGGTTCTGAAACCTTGGCCATCGCGAATGTCAGTGGCTTGTGGTCAATGAACGCGGTGAAACGGCGTCCCTCCAGCCAGAACTGGAAGTGGCGAATGGCCAAGTGGAGAGCTAACAACTCCCTGTCGAATGCGCTGTATTTTTGTTCACTATCGCGCAAAGTCCTGCTGAAAAAGGCAAGCGGTTGCCAAGCCCCGGCTACATGCTGCTCCACGACCGCCCCTATGGCCACATCTGACGCGTCAGTAGTGAGCGCTATGCGGGCCGTTGGATCTGGATGTACTAACAACGCAGCGTTTGCCAAGGCTGTTTTGACCTCCGAGAATTCTCGCTCCGGAGACCATTCGATTTTATTTGTGGGTTTTTGTTTTTTTAGTGTGGCATACAATGGTTGCATGAGCTGTGCTGCGCGGGGGAGGAAACGGTTATAAAAATTCACCATTCCCAAAAACTCCTGTAACGCCTTGACCGTTTGTGGCTGGGGAAAATTTGTAACCGCGCGCACTTTGTCAGGCAGAGGAACCGCTCCTTCTGGAGAGACGCGATGCCCCAAAAAATCAATCTGCGTCACCCCGAACTGACACTTCGCTGGGTTGATTATTAACCCGTGCTCTCCCAACCTCCGGAAAACTGCCGTGAGGTGGTTTTCGTGTTCGTCTTCGGACGCGCTGGCTACCAAGATGTCGTCCAGGTAGACGAATACGAAGGGTAGATTGCGCAACACCGCGTCCATCATGCGTTGGAACGTCTGCGCAGCGCCTTTAAGCCCAAACGGCATGCGCAAAAACTCGAATAGGCCAAACGGAGTTATTACCGCTGTTTTGGGTATGTCCTCAGCGCGCACTGGGACTTGGTGGTAACCGCGGACCAAGTCTATCTTAGAAAAAACGTGCGCCCCCGCCAAATGAATGGAAAAATCTTGGATATGCGGGATTGGGTAGCGGTCGTGCGCTGTGGCGTTGTTCAACCTGCGGAAATCTCCACAAGGTCGCCACGAGCCATCAGCTTTCGGGACCATGTGAAGCGGGGAAGCCCATGGGCTGTTCGAACGCCTGATGATGCCCAACTTTTCCAGGTTGGCGAACTCCTAACGCGCTATGGTCAGTTTAGCTGAATCCAAGCGCCGAGCTTTTGCAAAAACGGGCGGTCCGGTGGTAGTAATAAAATGTTCCACTCCGTGTTTAGCGATGGCTGCTGAAAATGTAGGAACCGTGAGTGCTGGGAACTGAGTAAGCAGTGTGTGTAACTTACCGCTTGCCGTTGTGACATTGGCTTGTGCTGTGGGCGGGGTCACTCGGGCTGCACAGGGAATAGAATAAAAAGAAAGTGCATTAACCAGGCGCCTGTTAACAAGATCAACCAACAAACCATGTGAGCACAGAAAATTAGCCCCCAACATATTGAAATTCACTGCAGCTATGACAAAAGTCCACTCAAATGTACGGCCGTGTGGGGACAGAAGCAGAGCCCTCTCACCAAAGGTCTTAATCTCCGATCCGTTCGCTGCTGACGCCCCGTGACCTCCGGGACCCGCCAGCTGGTCAGCGGAGGAAGGCATGATGAAACTCATTTGGGAGCCTGTGTCCACGAGGAATTGCCTCCCCGAGCGCGCATCCGTCAAGTAGAGCAGCTTGTTCTCTTCACCGAGGGCCGCAGCTGCTACCGACCCCCGGTCTTGGCGTTTCCCGAGCGCTTGAACTGGCACGGTGGTATACATTTGCGTGCCTTCTCTGCAAAGTGGCGATGGTAGAAACAGAGGGTGTCTCCTCCGCAATCCTTGGCCCCCGCCGCCCCCATCGTCAGTGGGTCTGCTACCCCCCGCCATCTCCGGCCGTCGCGCCGAACTCCGTCGCTGCCGCAGTGGCCGCGCGCTGTTTGCTGGCGTTGAGAATCCGGTGCGCCTCCTGGGCCAGCGCGTGGAAGTCCCGCTGGGCCAACAACGGCGAACTGGCCAGGGTCGCTCTCGTGGCCGACGGTAGGGTTCTGAGGAAAATGTGGGTGAAGATGAAGTCTTTGTCGTCTGAGCCCCTCAACCTCAGCATGTCCTCCATCAGGTCAATGGGCGTGCCATCTCCCAAGTCGTTCAGAGCCAGGAGCCTCTCCGCTTTCTCCTGGACTGAGAGAGTGAAGCACTGGATGAGCGCAGCCTTCAACCCGCCGTATTTGTCGTCGGCCGGTGGCTGCTCCAAAAGGCTCTGCACATGCCGAGCCGTGCGGTTGTCGAGCTTGGCAATCACATAGTAGAACTTCGTGTCATCTACCTTTATCCCCCGGAGGGCGAACTGTGCTTCGACCAAGTGGAACCAGGAGCACGGGTTGTCTCGCCAAAAGTCCGGTAGCTGGACGGTAGCGGCATACGCTTGGCTGGGAGCTCCTGACCCAGCTGGCTTGGGGGAATTTCTTTCACTCATGATACGTCTTAGGGTCACCAGTGTGGAAATGTGAAAATGACGAGGCAGAGTTTATCTCACGAGTCAGGTTTATTCACATCTTCCAACATCAGCAAAACAGAAAAGAGGAAAAAACCCAGACCTTCAAAGCTCACAGTCGCAATGCATTTAATCCCAAGTAACAATGCATCCTCTCTCAAAGTCACAATGCATTTAATCCCAAGTAACAATGCATCCTCTCTTAGATCTTATCACCTCCACCTAAAGTCTCTGGCAGCCAGGAAATCCCCCAAGGCCGTCTCTTTGCATACCAAAGACTAAACTTCCACATCCTCCTGTTATCTCCAAGGAGACTCAGTCCTTTGTTCAATCTGAGATGTGAAGTCTAAAGTGATATAACCATGTGCATATGTGTCCCACACTCTAACATATATGTACTGTACAGCCTATGGCCCCCAGCCTGGGCCATGTCCCCTGTAGAAGCCTCCCCAGTTTCTCTGCGTTCTCTTTATATAGCTTTATTCACCTTGCATAGAAACTGGGGCTGGCACATTATGCATTGGATATGACAAAGGAAATGTGTGGCACGATTATCATAACACATGTTACATTTATCACAATACGTTTGCCTCCCTGCCCTTCACGCTGCAGCTTGGAGCAGCAGGGGGCAAAGGCGCCTCGTTGTCTGGTCTGGTTACCCCTCGGGGGGGGGGGGGGGGCTTCCCCCAACAGTCCATTATTCTGCCCTTCTTCCTGCTTCTGGGTGTGAGAGAATGTCCACATGCTGTGTCTAGTGTTCACCACAGTTTGAATCCAGGATTATGCAAAAACTACCACATGGAATTTTGATCAAATTTTCACCAGAGGTGGCCCTTGGGCTATGAGGTGTACTGGATCAGGATGTGGATTCTGGATCACTTTCCCTTTCTTTAACGTTGAGAGATGGGACCTTGGGGGAGGTATGTGCTCTCTGAGTGCCTTCTAGTTTGTGGTATTTACTTTGAATATTTTAGTATAAGTTGATAAAACAAATAAGTAAACAATGTTTGCTCTTGTAATTCACATGTTGCGTGAACTTCATGTTAATCATCCTTTTTTTTTTTTTTTTTTTTTTTACAATAAGGACAGATAGGAACCTTCAGACTCGAAAATGAACGGACTAGATGGAGTGGAAAGACGAGTTGACAGAAGGTGGTATTGGCATAATCTGGTTTGTGACTGAGTCAGAATGGCAAGTAGTAGTGGGGGTTTGACTGACGATGATGATATGGAGATTGGATGGAATTCAGTAGGGAGTAGGAGTAGGAAGAATACAGTTGGAAAGGGCAAGAGTGAAGGAAATGTGAAGCAGACTGGCAAGCGGGAGCTGTCAGGTGATGAGAAAAGACGCGAGGTGTGGAGGAAGATTGTGGCAGAAGAATTTAAAATTATCTTGAGGTTTAAACCAGGGCATGAAGTTGCATCTTTGAGCCCACTAGTTCTAACTAACGGATTAAGAAGTGCAACTGGAGACATAGAAATGGCCAAAGTATTAAGAGATGGAAATCTCCTTGTGAAATGTAAAAATGCAGAACAAAGGAATAAAGCACTTCAGCTGCAGAGAGTGTGCAAGAAAGAAATTGCAGAGAGGAAAGAAGTCACTGGGTTTGATGGTGTCAGGGGGGTGATACAGTGGGGCAAAAAAGTATTTAGTCAGCCACCAATTGTGCAAGTTCTCCCACTTAAAAGATGAGTGAGGTCTCTAATTTTCATCATAGGTATACCTCAACTATGAGAGACAAAATGAGGAAAAAAAAAATCCAGAAAATCACATTGAAGGATTTTTAATGAATTAATTGGTAAATTTCTCAGTAAAATAAGTATTTGGTCACCTACAAACAAGCAAGATTTCTGGCTCTCACAGACCTGTAACTTCTTCTTTAAGAGGCTCCTCTGTCCTCCACTCGTTACCTGTATTAATGGCACCTGTTTGAACTCGTTATCAGTATAAAAGACACCTGTCCACAACGTCAAACAGTCAGACTCCAAACTCCACTATGGCCAAGACCAAAGAGCTGTCAAAGGACACCAGAAACAAAATTGTAGACTTGCACCAGGCTGGGAAGACTGAATCTGCAATAGGTAAGCAGCTTGGTGTGAAGAAATCAACTGTGGGAGCAATTATTAGAAAATGGCAGACATACAAGACCACTGATAATCTCCCTTGATCTGGGGCTCCACGCAAGATCTCACCACGTGGGGTCAAAATGATCACGAGAACGGTGAGCAAAAATCCCAGAACCACATGGAGGGACCTAGTGAATGACCTGCAGAGAGCTGGGACCAAAGTAACAAAGGCTACATCAGAAACACACTACGCCGCCAGGGACTCAAATCCTGCAGTGCCAGACGTGTCCCCCTGCTTAAGCCAGTACATGTCCAGGCCCATCTGAAGTTTGCTAGAAAGCATTTAGATGATCCAGAAGAGGATTGGGAGAATGTCATATGGTCAGATGAAACCAAAATAGAACTTTTTGGTAAAAACTCAACTTGTCGTGTTTGGAGGAGAAAGAACACCATACTTACTGTGAAGCATGGGGGAGGAAACATCATACTTTGGGGCTGTTTTTCTGCAAAGGGACCAGGACGACTGATCCGTGTAAAGGAAAGAATGAATGGGGCCATCTATCGTGAGATTTTGAGTGAAAACCTCCTTCCACCAGCAAGGGCATTGAAGATGAAACGTGGCTGGGTCTTTCAGCATGACAATGATCCCAAACACACCGCCCGGGCAACGAAGGAGTGGCTTCGTAAGAAGCATTTCAAGGTCCTGGAGTGGCCTAGCCAGTCTCCAGATCTCAACCCCATAGAAAATCTTTGGAGGGAGTTGAAAGTCTGTGTTGCCCAGTGACAGCCCCAAAACATCACTGCTCTAGAGGAGATCTTCATGGAGGAATGGGCCAAAATACCAGCAACAGTGTGTGAAAACTTACAGAAAACGTTTGACCTCTGTCATTGCCAACAAAGGGTATATAACAAAGTGTTGAGATGAACTTTTGTTATTGACCAAATACTTATTTTACCAAGGAATTTACTAATTAATTCATTAAAAATCCTTCAATGTGATTTTCTGGATTTTTTTTTCCTTATTTTTTCTCTCATAGTTGAGGTATACCTATGATGAAAATTGGAGACCTCTCTCATCTTTTAAGTGGGAGAACTTGCACAATTGGTGGCTGACTAAATACTTTTTTACCCCACTGTATCTGGAATTCCACTGGGGGGAAACTTAGAAGAACTGAAAAAAATGATTAAAGGAGGAACAGTTGTGAGGATTAGGTGCCTACAAGCAGTCAGGAATGGGGGAAAGTTGGATAGCCCATCTGTGTTGCTGGAATTTAAAGACAAGGCCCTGCCAGAAAAAGTGTTTATTGGATACCTTGTGGTGACCTACCACAATCTACATGGACATTCAACCTTTACACTCAGCTAGGCGGCATGAAGCAGAACAATTTGCATACGGACAGAGAGCCCCTAGGAGACAATCAGAACAATGACTATTGTTATACATCACCGGATTAAGGAGAGGAAGTCCGGCGCCAGTTAATCTCGCGATTGATATGTATTGACTGATATGTATATCAACATGCAAATGTGCCATGCATTCTCTCTTGTCTGTATAAAAGAGCTGACTTTACATGCCTCACAACACAGCGCACTCACAGGAACACACACACGCGCACACAGCGCTACAGTGTCTCTCATGATGATGGAGGAATAAAACTCCTGAATCCTTCAGCTCGTCGTATCTCTCCTGAACTTATTTTTATCTCCACACTGGTGACCCTTGACGAAGAATGGAACACGAGGCGATCACCCCGACCGGGAAAGCCTCAGCACGTGTCATGGTACACTCCTTGCCTGATCTTTTACCTCCACACTGGTGACCCGACAAGGGAGAATGACCGTCTGCTCGCTCTCACCGCACTGTGGACACAGAGGACCGGAGAATGCCTGCAACCTCTTCATCCTCCCCGGAGCGCAGGGCTGGGACCAAAACACACCATGATCAACACGAGCGAACAAAGGAAGCAGCCTGAATGGGGACAATCATCGACGCCGACTGCGCTGATTTCCACCGAGCTCCCTGACTCTGACTAAACTCTGGACAGCGGACCTCCCGCTCACTGAAGCCCTGCACGCTCACCGCGGGATTACGAGGACAGCGCATCTGCCAGCTATGTGGTCACTGCGCCAAGCGCGCGCCACGCACAGGACAAAACCGGCTCCACAGAATGATACATCGTCCTCCACCGCTGCACATGCCCAAGAAAAATGGCCAATCGCCACCCTCGGAACCTTCAGGGCTGCTCGCGCACCTGGAGCAGACGTGCGGCCCGCACACAGGACTTTGTATGGGTTTCTCCAGCCGTGGCGCACAACGGGAAGTTAGCCAATTGCTTTCCCCGATGACTTTAGGGCTTCTTCCCGCACCTAAAGCCAAACTGCCGAGTCCCTCACACAGCTGCAGTTGTTTCACAGCTGCTACGCATCCTCGGGGAATTTGGCCGCTCACCTTCCTCACATCCTCGCTGGATGGAGCCGCGAAAGAGTCAGAGATATAATTTTTTTCACAGCCGCTGTGGATCTCTGCCACGTTTACCGGGAAAGTCCCTCACCATCGCGGATCCACACGCAATTTTTGTGCGGCCCAGACACCTTTGACGTCCCAGGCCGGCACTCGCTTACTCATACCCCCTCCCCCTCCTCCTGCACAGTGCTTTTCCCGCACCTCACTCCCTAAAGCCGGCCGATCGCCGTCTGGTTCCATTACACACTACTGCACACCGGCCCGTGCGCCCACGATCCACGGCCGTTCAACGTGCTAGAACTCGGAGCGGAGCACTTTTTTTTTTCCACCCCTCCCCCATCCCTCCACAGACTGACATGCCCGCCGACAGTTCTACCGGAGCTGGAGCCCAAACGACGGGGGTCACAACCCCTGCTGAGTGCTCTGGGGGGAGCCCTGTGGTGACCCACCACAGTCAACAATGCTCCACACTGTGTGTGTTTATATATCTACATATTTATTCCATCTAGCTACAATACTCCGCACTGTGTGTTTATATACTCATATATTTTTTCCGTCCAGCTACAATGCTCCGCACTGTGTTTATATATCTATTCCATCTAGCTACAATGCTCCGGACTGTGTGTCATATATATATATATATTTATGTGTACATATGTATACTTGCTGCTCTTGTTTTTCTCTTGCCTTCTGATTGTTGCTTTGGGTGTTGCTATCCCTGTGCTGTTGCAATCCTGGAATTTCCCCATTGTGGGACTAATAAAGACTTATCTTATCTTATCTTATCTACATGGACATTCAACCTTCACACTCAGCTAGGCGGCATGAAGCAGAACAATTTGCATACGGACAGAGAGCCCCTAGGAGACAATCAGAACAATGACTATTGTTATACATCCCCAGATTAAGGAGAGGAAGTCTGGCGCCAGTTAATCACGCAATTGATATGTATTGACTGATATGTTTATCAGTATGCAAATGTTTGATGTTTGATGCCTGCCTTTGATCTTTGATGATGTCATGGCGAGTCCTATGATCTTTGATGTCGTGGTGAGTCCTGTGATCGTGAGTGATGCCTGTCTTTGATCTTTGATGATGTCATAGCGAGTCCTGTGATCTTTTAGCGAGTCCTATGATCATGACACACACAGATTTCTTGAATTATCTTATTTTAGATTTGATTGATGGTTGGCAACCAGCTTACAGGTGCATTACCACCACATACTTCACTCTAAATCAGCACTCTGTATCTCTTCTGCACAGGTATCACATCACTCTACTTCTTCTAGATTTCAATGGCGGTTGGCAACCAGCTTACAGGTGCATTACTGCCACGTACTTCACTCTAAATCAGCACTCTATATCTCGTATCACATCACTCTTCTTCTTCTTCTAGATTTCAATGGCGGTTGGCAACCAGCTTACAGGTGCATTACCGCCATGTACTTCACTCTATATCATCACTCTGTATGTCACGGTTCGATGAAAGGACATGTTAGATAGTGATTTTCACTCTAACATGTCATCTGTTTGATGGTAGCTGGATTCATCATCACATCACTCTTACCGTGTTGGGTCCTATTCTTAATTGGGTGATGAGTATCTCTTCTTTCCCGTTTCTGCCCACTGTGTGTGTGTAGGATTTGCCTATGATGTCCAGACGACGTCTATATAGAACAGGGGTGTCCAACCATGTGCCATGGAGAGCCAAGACCCTGCAGGTTTTACCTCCAACCAGTGTCTTCAACAGCAGATTTCAGTGAACTTCTTCCCACTGATTGCTGATAAGTGAAAACACCTGCTGAAGAGACTGGGTAGAAGAGAAAACCTGCAGGGTCTTGGCTCTCCATGGCACATGGTTGGACACCCCTGATATAGAACATCATAGGCAATCCTATGATCTTTTAGCGAGTCCCATGGTGTATATGACATCATATAGACTACCGACTGCTAACACCAGTCCAGTGAGTAATGTTCCCCCTTGGCTGTTTCCAGTAATAGAAGTAGACACTAGTCTGCTAATGAGGAAAAAGGATTGGCATATGAGTGAAGTTGGTGTTAAAACAAGCATTTACCTCAGGAACAATTACTTTACCTTCTTACAGCTCTATACTGATGGTTCAAAGAATAAAGAGGGCTCTGTTGGAGTGGGGAGTATATATCCCAGAGTTTAAAGTGACCATCGCAAAAAGACTCTCCAACAATACATCCGTGTTTACAGCAGAGATGGTGACAATAATTATTGCTTTGCAGTGGGTGGAGGAGGTCAGACCGGACCGGGTGGTGGTGTGCACGGACTCACTTGCAGCATTAAAAATCATGCAGACACTAAAATCTACAAGGGAAGACTTGGTGATTGAGCTATATCACAGTTTATTAGGGGTATACAGGGGTGGTGGAGAAGTTCAGTTTTGTTGGGTTCCTGCACATGAAGGGTTTAAGGAAATGACTGTGCAGACAAATTAGCAAAAAGTGCACTTGGGAAAGAAATAACTATACCATTGCCTCTTGGAAAAGGTGAAGGGAAAGCAGTAATCAAGAAAAAAGGAACTGAGCTATGAAAAAAAGATGGGATAAAGATCTTAAAGGTAGATCGTATTACAGAATACAAAAAATCTATTGCAATAAAGAATTTCATAACAACCAAAAGGAGGGAAGACATCATTATGGCAAGACTCAGACTGGATCACACAGGTTTAAATGGCACTTTATTCACCATGGGGAAAAGTGAAAGTGACGAATGTGGAGAAAAACAAAATGTTGAGCACATCTTATTACACTGTCACAAGTATGGAAATGAAAGAGAGGGAATGGAAAATGAAGTTCGAGAGGCCAGTAGGGAATGGGATTTAACTGGGATTCTGGGAACAGATGGAGATGGAGTGGCACTAAGAATCATGAGAAGGGCTCTTTTCACTTTTTTAAATAACACAGGATTAAGTCCTAGGAAACACTCATGGCTGCTCTGTTCATTCAGAGACCAGAAAATTCACACTGTTATCCTGTTAAATCAAAGGGAATCTTTGTTCTTTTGTATGTCCTTTTGTTGTTAAAATTGTGTTAACAGGTCTGAGGAGTTGTTAGTTCCTGTCCAGCAGGTCAGTTACGGGGGGGGGGGGGGGGTGCAGATCAGTGTTGCTGATAAAGCCAAGTCACCCTTTAACCCTTTGGTTTCCATCTCAGCATCAGCTCTGTTTGAATTGTCCTCAGAAGGGAACATGTAAATCGACAGAGGTGTGAAGTTTGCACCAGCTGTTCCCACTGATGGGAACACCATCAAGGGATGTCATGTGTTTACTCCTCCTGGGTTAACTGGATTATTTCTGCTTCTGTGGATCACCTATTCCTCTTCTTCTCCTTTTCTCTGCTGATTAGTGCAGATCTGCAGGATTTATTTTTTTTTATTTTTTTTTGTAACTTAAGATTTTTATTCATTTTTCATTATATATATTGCATTCAGATCACAGTCTACATTTAAAAAAAACCAAGGGGCTAGAGTAAAAAAGAAAAAGAAAAAAAAAAAAGGGGGGGGGGGGACAAATGTTGGAGCATCAAGTTTTTAGTTTCCATCTCTTAATTCTTCTGGTTTTTCCAGCGTCTTTGGTTATTCTTTCAATATCTGTCTCGTTGTTGCACTTTGTAGTGTGTCCATTTTCGCCATTTTTTTTCCCACAGTCCTTCTTGCATTCTTTGTCGATATGTTAGTTTTTCCATCATACGTATGTCCTCAATAATGTCAGTCCATTGCTCTTGGTCAGGAAGAACTTCTGATCGCCATTTTTTTGTGATGTAGAAGCATGCTCAAATAATGAGGCTGCGTTTCAGTCATAAAACCAGCTTTATTTGACAGAACGCAGCTTCTAGCATCCTCAAAGCAGGAAGATAAGATAAGATAAGATAAGATAAGCCTTTATTAGTCCCACAACGGGGAAATTCCAGGATTGCAACAGCACAGGGATAGCAACACTCAGAGCAACAATCAGAAGGCAAGAAAAAAAACAAGCAAGCAAGAGCAGCTAATAAACATATGTACGTATTACTATAAAATATATATATATACACACACACACAGACACACAGTGCAGAGCATTGTAGCTGGATGGAATAAATATATGAATATATGAACACACAGTGCAGAGCATTGTAGCTAGATGGAATAAATATGTAAATATATAAACACCCACAGTACGGAGCATTGCAGCTAGGTGGAATAAATATGCAAGTATATAAACACACCCAGTGCTGAGCATTGTAGCTAGATGGAATAAATATGCAAATATATAAACACACACAGTGCAGAGCATTGTTGCTAGATGGAATGAAACAGCATAACCGTCTACTTAGTTATCCTACATGGTATGATTATGTGCCCATACATATTCTCACCCTCCATAGCGACCGGTATGTTCCTAGTTGTATGCCGGAGGGGACCATTGTGTAAGTCTATTGCATCTTTTGCATTCAAAAAACTATTAGTTTGTTACGTCTTTTTGCTATCTCTGCGAGCAGCCCTGCTTAGGTTGTACAGTCTGACAGCCGTTGGTAGGAAGGACCTACGAAACCTCTCGGTTGTGCACCTGGGATGATGTAGTCTGCTGCTAAATGAGCTCCTCAGTGCATTCAGTATGTCCTGCATAGGGTGGAACTCGGACTCCAGCAGAGATGACAGGTTAGCCACCGTCCTTCTCTCTCCTATCTCCTCCATCGGATCAAGGCGCTGCCCCAGGACAGAGCTAGCTTTCTTAATCAGTTTGTTCAGTCTCTTCCTATCGGCTGCAGTAATGCCACTGCCCCAGCAGACCACTCCAAAAGTGATGGCTGATGCCACCACCGTGTCATAGAATGACTTCAGCAGCGCCCCTTGTACACCAAAAGACCTGAGTCTCCTCAGCAGGAACAGCCTGCGCTGTCCCTTCTTGTAGAGTGCATCAGTATTGTGTGACCAGTCTAGTTTATTGTTCAGATGAATACCCAGGTACTTATAGGATGTCACCATCTCGATGTCTGTTCCCTGTATATTTACTGGTACTGTGAGGGGCTGCCCATGCCTGCGGCAGTCCACCACCAGCTCCTTAGTTTTCCTCGCGTTGATCTGGAGGCAGTTCCGATGGCACCAGTCCACGAAGTCCTGGATAAGCCCTCTGTACTCAGCTTCATCTCCATTGGAGATGAGGCCAACGATCGCAGAGTCATCAGAGAACTTCTGTAGATGGCAGTGTGTTGTGTTGTGTGAGAAGTCCGCAGTATAAAGAGTGAACAGGAAGGGAGCCAGCACCGTTCCCTGGGGGAACGAGAAAGAATCATACTTCAACCCCCTTTTATACATTTCCAGCATCAGAATTCAAGCCACATGGTGTCTTCAGTCAACATACAGTTACAAAGCATCCCTTTGAAGCTTCACCATTGTCTCTCATTTCTTGATGAACCGGAATACCCTCCGGGGCGTCTTCTGTGGGACAAAGAGACAAATCTCACACTTCCTTGTTACCTCCTGTAGATTCGAGTCCTTAGTCCTTGCAGACGTGACACTCCACAATACACATTCAGTCCTGTCTCTGTGGCAGCGTGAGCCCACAATGTGTGTCGGCCACACTACCCCCCCCCACACGTCTAGTAAGGCAAAATCTAAATGGCATAACAAAAAGAAAAACACAAAGCACTCCATACATCGCTAATCAATCCACCAACTGCCTAGGTTTTAATCTTCTGCCGAAACGCGATGTCCCAAAAAATCAATCTGCGCCACCCCAAACTGACACTTCGCTGGGTTAACTATTAACCCGTGCTCTGCCAACCTCTGGAAAACTGCTGTGAGGTGTTTTTCATGTTCGCCTTCGGACGCGCTGGCTACCAAAATATCGTCCAAATAAACGAACACGAAAGGCAGGTCGCGTAAAACTGCATCCATCATGCGTTGGAAAGTCTGCGCGGCCCCCTTGAGGCCAAAAGGCATGCGCAAGAACTCAAAAAGGCCGAAAGGCGTTATGACCGCTGTTTTGGGTACATCCTGCGCGCGCACTGGCACCTGGTGATAGCCGCGCACCAAGTCTATTTTAGAAAAAATGCGCGCCCCCGCCAAATGGACAGAAAAATCCTGAATGTGCGGAATCGGGTAGCGGTCATGAGCTGAAACGTTGTTCAACCTGCGGAAATCACCGCAAGGTCGCCACGAGCCGTCAGCTTTTGGGACCATGTGTAACGGCGAAGCCCAAGAGCTCTTGGAACGTCTAACAATGCCCAGTTTTTCCAGATTAGTGAACTCCTCGCGCGCGATGGCCAGTTTAGCTGGGTCCAAGCGCCGAGCCTTTGCAAACACGGGAGGGCCTGTGGTCGTTATGAAATGTTCTACCCCATGTTTGGCCACCGTTGCTGAAAACGTGGGGACTGTGAGTGCTGGAAACTGAGCAAGCAGAGTGTGAAACTTACCACCCGCAGCTGAGACGCTGGCATGTGCAGTTGGCGGGGCCACCCGAGCTGTGCAGGGAATAGAATGAAAGGACAGTGCATTAATCAGACGTCTATTAGCAAGGTCAACCAATAAACCATGTGAGCACAAAAAATCAGCCCCTAACATGTTGAAACTGACTGCTGCTACAATAAATGTCCACTCAAATGAACGGCCCTGTAAGGACAGAAGCATGGTCCTCTCACCAAACGTTTTAATCGTGGAGCCGTTCGCTGCTGACACTGACACCCAGGGGGCTTTAGAAGGCGACAGCCGTTCCGCGTAGGTGGGTGTGACGAAACTCAGCTGAGAGCCCGTGTCCACGAGGAACTGTTTCCCCAAGCGTGCATCCGTCAGGTAAAGCAGCCTGTTCTCGTTGCCGAGGGTCGCAGCTGCTACCGGCCCTCGGTCTTGGCGTTTCCCTGGCGCTTAAAATTGCACGGTGGGACGCACCTGTGCGCTCTCTCTGCAAAACGGCGGTGGTAGAAGCACGAGCCGTTCTCCGCTCCGCGTCGTCTGGCTCCTGTCGCCGCCGTCGTTGGTGCGTCTGGCGCCGCGGCCGCTGGACCCACACTGTCTCCGGACGCCGTTCCTGGACTGGCCGCCGCGGCCGAGACCGCGTTCCGCTTGTGGGCGTCGACCAACCTCTGCGCCTCCTTGCTCAACCCATGGTAGTCTCGCTTGGCCAATCGGGGTGACTCTGCCAGGGCCACTCTCACTGCTGGTGGTAGGGTTCGAAGGAAAAGGTGGGCGAAAATGAATTCGCCATCCTCAGAGGCTTTGAGCTGCAGCATCTTCACCATCAGGTCCGCAGGTCTATCGTTTTCGGCCTCCGTCAGCGCCAGGAGCCCCTCTGCTCGTTGTTGGACTGAGGGGGTGAAATGGCTGATCAGCGCGTCCTTCAATGCGCTGTACTTGTCGCTGTCTGGTGGATGATTAACCAGATCTTCCACTCTCTGGACCGTGTTGCTGTCCAGCTTCGCTACCACGTGGTAGAATCTTGTGTCATCGTTGGAGATTCTCCGGAGGTTGAACTGCGCCTCGATTGCGCTAAACCATGAACGCGGGCTGTGCTGCCAGAAATCGGGCAGCCGGATCGTGGAGACGGCCATCAGGCTGGCTTCCACAGAGCCCCGCTCGGGAGAATTCTGTCTGCTCATTCTCCGTCGTAGGTCACCAGTGTAGAAGCATGCTCAAATAATGAGGCTGAGTTTCAGTCATAAAACCAGCTTTATTTGACAGAACGCAGCTTCTAGCATCCTCAAAGCAGGAAAGAGAAAGAATCATACTTCAACCCCCTTTTATACATTTCCAGCATCAGAATTCAAGCCACATGGTGTCTTCAGTCAACATACAGTTACAAAGCATCCCTTTGAAGCTTCACCATTGTCTCTCATTTCTTGATGAACCGGAATACCCTCCGGGGCGTCTTCTGTGGGACAAAGAGACAAATCTCACACTTCCTTGTTACCTCCTGTAGATTCGAGTCCTTAGTCCTTGCAGACTTGACACTCCACAATACACATTCAGTCCTGTCTCTGTGGCAGCGTGAGCCCACAATGTGTGTCGGCCACAGTGATTGTTTTTTTACATGCAATCAACAAGATTTTAACTAGATATCTGTCCTCAGCCTGCATAACATTGTCTCTTTTAAGATCACATAGGTACATCAGGTTACAGTTCATTGGTATATTATATCCTAATATCCTCTGTATTATCACATGTATAGATTTCCAGAATGATGAGATTTTGCAGCATTTCCAAAACATATGTGAGTGGTCTGCATTTTGAGCCCCACATCCCCTCCAGCATAAAGATAAGATAAGATAAGCCTTTATTAGTCCCACAACGGGGAAATTCCAGGATTGCAACAGCACAGGGATAGCAACACTCAGAGCAACAATCAGAAGGCAAGAAAAAAAAAAAAAAAAAAAAAAAGCAAGCAAGAGCAGCTAATATACATATGTACATATTACTATAAAATATATATATACACACACACACACACAGACACACAGTGCAGAGCATTGTAGCTGGATGGAATAATATGTAGATATATAAAAACACAGTGCGGAGCATTGTAGCTAGATGGAATAAATATGTAAATATATAAACACACACAGTGCAGAGCATTGTTGCTAGGTGGGATGAAACAGCATAACCGTCTATTTAGTTATCCTACATGGTATGATTATGTGCCCATACATATTCTCACCCTCCATAGCGACCGGTATGTTCCTAGTTGTATGCCGGAGAGGACCATTGTGTAAGTCTATTGCATCTTTTGCATTCAAAAAAAAAAAAAAAAAAACTAAAGATACCTAATAAAGATTGGGTATTTGTATATTTTCCTTGAATCTGTGGTGTAATGAAAAAGCGAATCAGGTTTTTCCATCCAAATTCCCTCCATGTTCTTGAATTTGTTGATGTGTGTTGTGTTTTCCATATTTCCTGCCAGCTTTCTTCTGTTATGTTTAAATTGAGCTCTTTCTCCCATTTCTCCTTTATATAGTTACTTGAATGATTGTTTGCCATAAGTTTCTGATATAGCTTTGAAATAATTCTTGTTTTATTTCTTGTATATGAGCTTAAAATGAATTGTATAATCTCGCTCACATCTGTTTGGAGGTTATGCCTAATCTTCTTCATATAATAGTCTCTCATCTGCAGATATCTGAAGAATTCCAATCTTTCTAGTTTAAATTTTCTCCTGACGTTTACAAAGCTCCCGAGATCTTTTTTTCCGATATTGCTCCATGCTGTGATTCCCTTGTTCACCAGATTTTTGTATCCCCTATCTTGTTTTGCCGGTTCAAACTGTCAAATGCTACCCATTTCAATAGTTTTATGTCTTCCTTTATATTATACTTTTGTACTATTTTATACCACAGTTCTAAAGTAAATTTAGTGATTGGGTCTATTTGTTTGATTTGCTTATATGCATCTTTATCTCCTATTATGCTTTGTACTGGGAGTCCCTCAATTTCCTTTTCCATTTCTTTCCATTTTGCCTCATATCCCTCGTCGCACCAACATATGATATATCTTATTTGTGCCAAGTAGTAATATTCTTTTAGACTCGGTAGGCCCATGCCTCCTTTCTCTTTTGGTAACTGGAGAGTTTTATATTTCACTCTTGGTTTTTTACCTCCCCAAACAAATCTCGATATCATCCTGTCCCACTTTGAGAATTGGGCATCTGGAATCTCTGTTGGTAGAGCCTGGAAGAGGTAAAGTAATCTAGGTTGTATGCTGATTTTGACTGTCTCAATTTTTGAATTCAGATCCATATTTAAGATTGACCATCTATCAATATCTTTTTTTATTTCTTGTTCCAACCTATCATAGTTTGCTTTATAGATTTTGCTTAGATCTTTAGGTATGTTCACTCCAAGGTATTTTATTTCTTTTTGTTTCCAGTTTAGTTTGATCTTATCAGTTATCTGGTCTAGAGGGTTATAGTGGAATGTCAGTATTTGTGTTTTTGTTATGTTTATCTTGTATCCTGATAATTTTCCAAAATTTTCTATCAAGTTCATCATTTCCATTATTGATTCATCTGGTTGTTCAAGGTAAACTATAATATCGTCTGCAAATAGCCCAATCTTGTGTTCCGCCCCCCTTTATTGTTACACCTTTTAATTTCTTATTTTGTCGTATCGCTTGAGCCAGTGGCTCTGTGAACAGAGCAAACAAGGTGGGCGATAAGCAGCATCCCTGCCTAGTTGATCTTTGTATATTTACTTTGTCTGTTAAGCTACCGTTTATCTTGATTCTTGCCACAGGTTCTTGATACAGCGTCCTTATGCATTGTACTGATTTTTCGTTAAATCCAAAGCGTTCCAGCACACTATATAGGAATTTCCAGGTAACCCTGTCAAATGCTTTTTCTGCGTCTAAACTCATTATTACTGCGCTTTTCTTTTCTTTATGTATTTGATTAATTATATGTATTGTTCTCCTGATATTGTCATGTGTTTGGCGTCCCTCTATGAAACCAGTTTGATCATCTTCTATCAATTCCGTCAAGAATGTCTTTATTCGTTTACATATAATTGTTGTATATATTTTATAATCCACATTTAATAAAGAGATTGGCCTATAGTTTCCGCATTGTTCTCTATCTTTCCCTGGCTTTAAAATGACTGAAATAATGGCTTCGTTCCATGATGGAGGTATTTTGTTGTTGTTCAACGTCCAATTAAATGACTTTAGAAGCTGTGGCGTGAGTTCTTCTATAAACAGTTTATAAAACTCAGACGGGTATCCATCACTACCTGGTGATTTACCATTTTTAAGTGACTTAATCACATCTCTAATCTCTTGTGTTGTTATTTCTGCTGTTAGCTTTTCATTTTGTTGATTTCCTATTGATGGCAAGTCCAATGTGCATAGAAATTTTTTAATATCTTTAGTATTTGTTTCTTCAGGTTGCGAGTATAGTTCTTGATAGAAATTATGGAATATTTCTTCGATGTTTTCTGGGTTAACTGTGGTTTTATTTGTGGTGGGGTCTCTAATCTTGTATACATTATTCATTGTTTGTTGTTTTCTTAACCGTTTTGCCAGCAGTTTTGTGGCTTTTGGTCCCGTTTCATAATATTTTTGCTTTAGATATCTATTTTTCCTTTCAATTTCATCCATTTGTGTTTCTTTTATCTTTATTTTTTCTTCTTTAATTTCTTGATATATTTTTGGGTCATTTGTGCTTTGATGTTTATGTTCTAATTCCCTCAGTCTCTCACATCTTTGTTCATATGCTTCCAGTTTAGTCTTATTTGCTTTTCCTGTTTCAACAATTAATTTACCTCTTAACACGGCTTTTAGTGCATCCCATAGTATTGTTGGATCCACTTCTTCATTGTCATTCTCTTGGATATATTCATTTATGTTTACTTTTATTCTTTCTTTCATTTTATCATCATTTAACAGTCCTACATTAAGTTTCCATGTTGTTTGTCGTTTTCTATTGTTTAAATTTATTTCCATGTATATAGGATTATGATCTGATATTTCTGCCCCTCCAATCCAACAATTTCTCACCCTGTGTCTGTCACCTTCATTCATAAGGAAGTAATCTATTCTAGAGTGTACTTTATGGACTGCTGAATAATGTGTATAGTCTTTTTCGAGTGGGTGCAGGTCCCTCCAAATGTCTACCATACCCATTTCTGCCAGTGAGGTTCTTATGAACTTTGTTACATGTTTTTTTGTCTTCTTAACATTTGTTGTATCAATTTCATGATCCATGACAGCATTTAAGTCTCCTCCACAAATTAGGACTCCTTCACTGTGTGTTGCTATGAGATCAAACAGTTGTTGAAAAAAACCCTTGTCACTTTCTGGTGGGGCATAGATGTTCACTAATGTGATCTGCATTCCATCTATTCTACCCTTTATTATTACATACCTGCCTTCTTTATCCTGGATTTCCTGTTCACATTCAAATTGTATTTTATTTGAGATTAGTATCATAACCCCCCTTTTAGCTCCTCCCTTAAATGAACTGTAGTAGGAGTTCTTATAGCCAAATCTCTTTAGTTTCACATGTTCTGTCTTGCTCAAATGTGTCTCTTGCATAAATATAATTTCGGCTTTTTCCTTCTTGAATTTTCTTATTATTCTTTCCCTTTTAACAGGTGAGTTCAGACCATTCACGTTTAGTGTCATTATCTTAAGATTTTTACCCATAATCATGTTTTTCCATTTTTTTAACTTGTGCTCCTAGCCCCTTTAACAACAAAAATAACACATATTTATATAAAAACACATTAAAAAATCTCGACCTCCGTACTTTGGGCCTTTCTTCTGCCCACTGGTCCCTGTTGGTGGGTGGAGGGATTGTCCTCACCGAGTGTAGGGCCCTCCCTAGACCTGTATTTACTATCCAAGAAATAGTCATTAGCCTAGAAATGTCCAACAAATATCACTTAAACCTCTCCTAGCCGTCTGTTTCTCTTTTACCTTGTCTTCTTGGCCTTCATTTCTTCTGTGTCTTTCTTAATCTTTGTTATAATCTAGGCTTTCAGTTGAAAGCCTTGTAGTCTTTCCTGGGCCCGCTGCTCCACGTCTCCCCCCGTCTTTTGCCGTTCACTCGCCTCCACTCCGGCTGTCGTGATGCGTTCAGGGCCGCCGCTGCTCCTACCGTTTCCTCCGGCACGTACACCTCAAGGCCCCGCTCCATCATGTCCTGCGCTGCCTCTCTGGCTGTGTTGTATGTCCTCATGCCGTTCTCCCAATGAATCCTCATCTTCGTTAGCGGCGTTTGGAATCTAATTTTTTTTTCTTTCAGCGTTTTTTTAATGTTGGCATATTTCTTCCGCTGCTGCACAATTTCTGCCGGGTAGTCATGATCAAAGAATATCTGCTTGTCGCCGATTCGTATCTTTTTTTTCCACGCTCGTGTCAGGATTCTTTCCTTTACATCATATTTCAGAAAGTTTACCACAACTGACCTGGGTGTAGAGCGTGGGTTCGGGTTCTGTGCCGAGGCTCTGTGCGCTCGTTGAATCTGCAGATCCGCTTCGCTGGGCAGCTCAAGCTCTTTTTTAAGAACTGATCCATGAATTTCGTCATCGAGTTGCCTTCAATGCCCTCCGGGATCCCGAAGATGCGTATATTGCCCTGTGTGGACCTGCTCTCCAAGTCGGTTACTTTCTCCTGCATCCTCTGCATTTGTGCCGTCAGGGTCTGCAGCTGTTCGCTTGCCTCGCTATTCCAATCTTCCAGCTCTGATATTCGGGCCTGCGCTTCTGTCATACACGCCCGCTGGGAGCACAGCTCCTCCATGTTTTCTGCTAGCTTGCGCTCCATTTCTCTTCGGAGGCCCATAATTTCCTCCTTAATCTCTTTTTTCAGCTCCTCCTTAAGAGCCGCTAAATCCTGTTGTAGCTGCCGTTTGAAGTCTCTCAACTCTTTACCCAAACTGGCGATGCCAGTGTTCATGGTATCGAGTGTGTCCTCCATTTTCTCTGCTGCAGTCACCTCGTTTTTTTGGGCCCCGTGTTCAGCGGTTTCTCCTGCGTTGTTGAAGAGGAATTCTTTAATTTTACTCTGCTTTTGTCCTTGTGCCCGGCTCCTTCGTGTTTTCATCCCTTAGTTTATTGATCCGCTTATGTCGAGTTGGCCATTTACCGATGATTTTTAATCCGGCTAGGGAGAGCTCTCTGTTTAAGCGTTATGTCTCTCCGCCATCTTCCCGGAAGTCCAGATCTGCAGGATTTAACACCACAGAACACCACCGTTTAGTTCAGGCATGGGCAAACTACGGCCCGGGGGCCATATGCAGCCCATTAAGCTTTTTAATCTGACCCGCCGAACTTGAAGAAATTATATTAATAAACCTTGTTACTTTTATTTTCCCTGCAATTCTCACATTTTCCCACTAGATGGTGCACTCTAGATACATTGACCTTTGTTGAGGTGCGGCGTATTACTCCACGTTTGCGCTTTACTCTTTGACCCCTCAGCCCTTCTGTAAAGATGAGCGGACCTCATGAACATCAACAAAGCCAGCCACAGATCTAAATTAACAGACCAACACCTCAGATCCATCCTGAGAATCGCCACAACAAAACTAACTCCAGACTTTGATGCGCTGGCTAAAAAGGGAGACCAACAACACTGTTCCCACTAAAACTGAAAATAAGTTTCTCCGTTGTGTTATGTAAAAAATGCATCTGGAAAATAATTTGTTCAATAAGCCTTACATGTTACACATCATTTCTGTTAAGGGGTGCATATAAGTGGTGCGCAGGTGCACGTACGTTCTCAAAATAAACAATGCGCACCAGATCAAATATAACGTGCTCCGCATACTGGCACGCCATGACTCTGTTCCATCCTTGTGCTGGTTGTTGTTGAGTTTTGGCACTGGGGACGCACATTGAATAGAAGAAGAAGGACAAGTGTATCTGCATCTCCTACCGTTTTTGAAATAAAGACCATCAGGAGGAGAGTGATGATGATGATATCCTGACGGATAACAGAACTTTCAGTGCTTTTAAATAGTAACTGTTAGTAATAAAAAAAGCTGTATTTCATTCATTTAATTTTCAGTGTTTTAAGAGTCATTTCAATAAAGAACTAAGTACCGTGGGGCTTCAAAGACAGATATTTTTTTGTAATGCCTTTGTTCATTTTCAAATGATATTAAAGCACATGTTTTCTACTTATCCCATGATAAAATTTTTTTCTCCTATGAGGTGGGTCACCAAAACACTCCATCCATCTGCTCCTGGTCTGACCCCTCTGTCAAATTTTAGAACCCATTGTGGCCCACTAGTCAAAAAGTTTGCCCACCCCTGGTTTAGTTCCTCCTCATGGCTGTCATTTAAAAAAATGGCCAACACACGCCAATTTATCACATCCTTTTTCATGTAAATTGGAAACATTCTTTTGCAAATGTGAGGATTTTTCTCATAAATTTGCAGGATTTTCCTGCAAAGTTACAGCCATTTTACTCAGAAATGTGCAGCTTCGTACTTGAAAATTTGCAGCTTTTTATTATTCAAAATTTTACAGCTTTTTCCTCATGAATTTAGAACTTTTCTTACTCTTGAATTTGCAGTTTTAAAAAAAAAGCTTAAATTTGCAGCATTTTACTCAAATCTTATATTTGCAGCGTTTTAGGTTGTAAACAGTTGGAAATTTACACCTTTTTTGTCTTTTTGCTAAAGTTGCAGCTTCTTACCCATAAAATTCCACTTTTTTGGTCAGAAATTGGCAGCTTTTAACTGAGACTTAGATCCCCTTCTTTCTTTCTTTTTTTTTTTTTTTTGGGGGGTCAGGTCAGGCATTGGCTTGCTTGCTACCGGATAACCATGAAAACCGGTACTACCTGTCTCATGGGTCGGGCCGTCGGCGACTCAACCAACATCCCCGCCCTTCCGAGGGCGTGGACTCCACGGACTCTGTGGAGGGTGAAACCAGGGCATCCTGGCAGAACTAAAAACAAAATCTGCCACAGGTCTGTGGTGGACCACTCCCAGTTACACGGGGTGAGACTGGACATCCTGGCAGATAAACACATCTGTCGCAAGGTCTGTGGTGAACTGTGCCAGTTGGTGCATTGTGACATGCACTACACAAAGAGCAGAGATAAACAAACCTATCATCTGGTCAGTCACTGCAACAGATACTGGAGTCAGTTTGTCTTGGCTTGTCCTTGCCACTGATAACACCTCTATCTGCCAAGAATGTGCTGCTAGTACAGCAAAAACTAGTGGTATTCAAATACTTTGCAAGCAGTTTCATGAAATGGTCAATCAGAAAGCAACTCATACCGGTTCGGACGTCGCCCAGGCTTACAAGGTCCACACTGATCTGTTCACACTCCGACAGGCAGCGAAAAGTAAGCTAGGAGCAGGAAGACAAAAGAAGAGGAAAACAGCAGCCTTGTGTGTAGCAGAATGGAATGTACACACTCTGTTGGACAGAACAACATCACAGCGCCCAGAAAGACAGACCGCGCTTGTGGCCCTGGAAATGAACAGGTACAATGTAGACAAAGCTGCACTTAGTGAAACAAGATTGCCTGGATCTGACAGCTTGGAAGACCATGGGCACATCTTCTTTTGGAGTGGGAGATCAACTCAAGAAAGGAGAGAAGCAGGAGTGGGCTTTGCCGTTAGAAAGGAAATAGCAGCAATGCTTGATGAGGAACTGGTGCCAATCAACGACAGGATAATGACTGAGACTCCCACTACAGCGGAAGATGCATGCCACACTCATCAGTGTACAGTATATGCCCCAACAATGACCAACACACAGGAGGTGAAGAAAGAGTTCTACAGTGATTTACGTGAGACTGTCAGGCGTGTACCGACTGATGACAGGCTGATACTCTGAGATTTTAATGCCAGAGTTGGCATTAAAATGCAATGAGAGGCACGGACTGTGGTACTGATCATGTTATGCTGAGATCTAGGTTAAGGATTGGGAGATGAAAACAGCACTGCAGGACGGGTGCGAAGCCACCACGGAAGCTAAACACTAGTGCACTGCAAGGCCAAAAGAAGCAGGAAGAACTTACACAGGAAATGGATGAAAACTTGAAAGACTGGGACAGCAACAACTCAGAGAATGACATAGAAGAGAAATGGGCAACACTGATACGGTGTATCAGACTGCGAGTGATGTATTAGGCCACCCTGAGAGGAAACATCAAGATTGGTTTGATGAGCATGATGAACACCTGAAGAAACTACTAGAAGCGAGGAATACAGCTAGGCAGGAAAACCTACAGTGTAACCCAAGGTCGAAGAAGAAGAAATACTCAAAGGCTCAGAGTGAGCTACAGAAGTACACCAGAGAGATGAAGTCCAACTGGTGGGATGAAATGATGGGCGGTGCGGTGGCGCAGTGGTTAGCACTGCACCAGCACAGTAACTCACCCTTGGCCATGGGATCCCTGGTTCGATCCCAGCCCCTGACCAACTGTGATCTGTGTGGAGTTTGCATGTTCTCCCCATATCTGCGTGGGTTTACCCTGGGATTTCTCCGGTTTCCTCCCACATGCCAAAAACATGCAGGTTATGTTAATTGGAGACTCTAAAGTGGCCCTAGGTGTGAATGTGTGCGTGAATGGTTAAGGGATAGCGCCGTACTGTGGCTGCTTCATCGATCCAGGTGGATGCCCTCCATTTCCCCTCTGGAGATCAATAAAGTATACAAAATCAAAAATTAAAAAAAAAAAAAAAAAAAGCGGAGGAACTTCAAACTGCAGCAGACAGGAAGGACATGAAAACATTCTTCACAGGTTTGAGAGAAATCTATGGCCCTAAACCAAGAGGATTGATCCAACTAAAGGCTATGGATGGTGAAACGGTTTTGCAGGAGAAAGACAAGATCCTGGACAGATTTGCAGACCACTTTGGCCAACTACTAAACAACCCTGGGGATCTCACTGAAGAGGCTAAAGAAGCTCTAGTGCAGCGACCAGCTGTATCACGTCTGGATGAACCACCAAATTTTGATGAACTAATGGCAGCTATCAGGACAACACAGGATGGTAAAGCTCCAGGAAGGGATGGAATTCCAGCAGAAGTGTGGAAATTTGGTGGTGTTCAGCTGACCAACTGCCTGCACAAGCTCATCCAAGAGATATGGGATGCCCAGAAAGTACCTCAAGACTGGAAGGATGCAAGTATTGTGCCTTTGTTCAAGAAAGGTGACAGGAAAGATTGTGGAAATTATCGAGGTATATCACTGCTAGCCACTATCGGTAGGATTCTCTCACATGTACTACTTAACAGACTCAATGAACATATCTTTCAGAATGTACTACCAGAAACCCAGTGTGGCTTTAGAAGCGGAAGAAGCACAATGGACATGATTTTCTGCTTGAAATGGGTTCAAGAAAAGTGTATCGAACAGAACATGCCGCTCTATGTAGTCTTCATAGACTTCAGTAAAGCCTTCGATACTGTTTCGCGACAAGGACTTTGGCAGGTATTCAAGAAACATGGCTGTACAAAGAAGTTTGTCAGCCTGATCGAGGCACTCCATACAGGTATGCAAGCAAACGTGGCAATGAGTGGTTCAGTATCCAAAGACTTCAGTAAGCAACAGGGTGAAACAAGGGTGTGTGCTGGTGCCTACACTCTTCTCGCTGTATCTGGCAGCCATGCTTGAAGTGGCCTTCAAAGACACCTCAGAAGGAGTATACATTCAAACAAGGAAAGAAGCAGACTTGTTCAATGTGGCACAGTTTAAAGCCAAGAGTAAGACATCGATAAAGGTAGTAAGAGAAATGCTCTTTGCCGACGGCAGTGCTCTAGTTGCACACAGTGTGGAAGATATGCAGTCATTAGCGGAGAAATTTGCAAGAGCAGCTAGCCAATTCAGCCTCCAAATCAACATCAAGAAGACAGAGTGCCTTTATCAACCACCAAAGTTCCAATTATCAACATTACTACCAGAAGAGATCAGCATTGGTACAGAGCCACTAGTCAAGTGCAGGACTTTCAGGTATCTAGGGAGTACTGTTTCAGAGAATGCTAGGCTGGAGGATGGGAAGAGCGAGTGCTGTGTTTGGAAACTTGAGGGAGAGACTGTGGAACAATTGACATGTGTCTATCCGTGTGAAATGCAAAGTGTACAGAGCGACAGTACTGGCTACTCTATTGTACGGTGCTGAAACTTGGACTGTCTACAGAGTGCAGGTAGAGAAACTCCACGCGTACATGATGAGACACCTTCGAGCCATAATGAACATCTCATGGAAAGACAAGATAACCAACATAGAAGTGTTGAAACGAGCTGGTCTGCCATCAATGGAGGATATGCTAATACAGATAAACCTGAGATGGCTCGGACACGTTGAGAGGATGGGCCACCAGCGTCTCCCTCAGCAGTTACTCTACTCACAGTTATGCAAGGGCAAACGCAATCAGGGTAGACCAAGGCTCAGATTAAAGACACTAAAAAGAAACTTGAAGAAGTCGGATATAGACAGGAGTTCCTGGCAGCGGAAGGCTAAGGACAGAGCTGTGTGGAGGAATCTGATCAGACCTAAATGAAACAGTCATTGTCGCCCACGATAGACTGCTATGATGATCCAAATGTGCCATGCATTCTCTCTTGTCTGTATAAAAGAGCTGACTTTACATGCCTCACAACACAGCGCACTCACAGGAACGCACACACACACAGCACAGCGCTACAGTGTGTCTCATGATGATGGAGGAATAAAACTCTAAAACCTTCCAGCTCGTAGCGTCTCGCCTGAACTTGTTTTGTTCCTTCACAACCTAAGTTTTCCTGTTAGGGCTTATATCCCCCCTCCTCTCAGGTGTTTTATATGCCAGAGATATGGACATATTGCTAGTGTATGCAAAGGAAAGCAGAGGTGTGGAAGATGTGGTGGCGAGCACAGTTATGGAGAATGTGGAAGTGACGGCATAATTAAATGCTGTAATTGTGGAGGGAATCACACAGCAGCATATGGAGGGTGTATAGTGAGAAGACAGGCAGTAGAAATTCAGCAAGCAAGAGTAGAGAGGAAGTTGACATACGCAGAAGCAGCAAAGGTTGTGAATCAACAGGAAAAAGTAGAAAGCATGGTCAGAAACAAGGAAGTAAAACCACAAAATTGTCAGACTAATATCACAACAGATAAGCTTGTTCTTTTTCTAGCCTATGTCATCACATCAACTGCGGGTTGTGTTAGGGTCGGCACCGACCCGTTTTAGTTTGTAAACACAAAAGAATCACTTAAAATTTGTTTATTGCATCAAGACTTTTTGACTTTGTCAGGAACCTTGATTTCAACTAAATTAAACATTTTTTTTTCACTACATTATAAAATGCTCTGGTTGAAATTATGTCCTTTGTGGTGTTAGGGTCGGTTTCGACCCGGTTATAAAAATAAGATTATAAAGCAATAATTAGAGCCAAAATTGAAATCATAAGTGCACTGTCAGCCTAACAAGGTAACCAAGAGATGACAAAAAAATTGGATGATAGGTTATTGTTTTTAGTGTATTTTAAAGCTGATTTAAGACACGGGTCGAAACCGACCCGTTAACACTGGGGATGGTAACAGAAAGCTAACACAGGAGGAAGGTTAATACCAAGGATCTATCCTGGGAAAAGATTCATGCAGAACTGAGTCAAGGAGAGAGAGCTGTAGAGGGGAGCCAACAGGTTAATTCATGACAATCATCCTCCAGTGGAACGCAAGGAGTCTGATTGCAAACGGGCAGGAATTCAAAGGATTTATTCAGAAATTTGAAAAAAAAAAAGATTTTATTTGTGTACAGGAAACATGGCTTAAGCTGTCACTAGAGTTCATTATTAAGGGATATTCTGGAATGCGTAAGGATAGGAAGGATGGGAGTGGCGGGAGTTGTGCAGTTTTTGTTAGACAAGGGGTTAAATATAGGCAACTGATTACAGTACAAGAGCTGGAAGTAATTGTCATCAAGATATGGACTAAAGAAGGCAATATGAGAATAATCAATTTCTACAATCCATGTAAGCAGTTAGTTAAAAGCGAGTTGGAGTCAATTCTCCAGGACTGGAGGGGGAGAGTGTTCTGGTGTGGGGATTTTAATGCACATAGTACATTATGGGGGGAGCACGGCGTCACTAATGGAGAGGTTATAGAAGAGATAATGGAGGACAAGGAGTTGGTGTGTTTGAATGATGGTTCGGGCACTAGGGTGAATTTGGCGAGGGGGACAGAATCAGCCATTGATCTCACTTTGATTTCACAAAGCTTAGCTGGCAGGTGCAGGTGGAGGGTAATAAGGGAAAGCACTATAGGAAGTGATCACTACCCAATACCTACGGCTACCCAATGATCACTACCCAATACCTACCTACAGCTGTCAGACTGTATAACCTAAGCAGGGCTGCTCGCAGAGATAGCAAAAAGACGTGACAACCTAATAGTATTGAATGCAAAAGACGCAATAGATTTACACAATGGTCCCCTCCGGTATACAACTAGGAAAATACTGGTCGCTACGGAGGGCGACAATATGTATGGGTACATAATCATACCATTATGGTGCATATTTAAGGCACATATATGGCATGCTTGTATGGTACGCATTCTCCCCCACATGCATCCAGTAGGCATGACGGTGCAGACCCTACAGAGCAAACGTCCAAAGGAACAATGCCCCAGCAGGGACCTCGGCTAGGAGGTGGGTGCTGGGGAAGACGGAAGTCAGAGACAATGTCCCAACGGCAGCCCCCAAGGTGGAGAAAGGAACAGAGGCGCCAGCAAGTCTCGGAGGCTATATGTGACTGTGGGTTCATGTGTTTACTGAGCTTCTGTGGGGTGAAGGTGTGAGATACTTGATGTGGGGGTTTAGTATCTCTGGTGTATAAAAGCTGTGAGGAAAGTTGGTTCTGTCTCTTTTCTGCTGAGAACTTTGATGATAGAAGATGTGACTTCCAATAAAGCTTTCCTGAGAAATAAACTCAGTCTCGTTTGTAAGGCATCTTCTACACTGGTGACCTACGACTACCTATGGCCGGTGACGGCGAGCTTTCCACACCGGACTCTTCAGGAGCCAACCGGGTTAACACAGCTACCATGCTACAGCTGCCCGACTTCTGGCAACATAACCCGCGCTCCTGGTTTACCACTGTGGAGGCGCAATTCCACCTTCGGGGAATCTCAGCGGATACAACGAGGTTCTACCATGTCGTCGCGAAGCTGGACAGCCTCACAGTGCAACGGGTGGAGAGCCTGACCAACCACCCGCCCCAAGACAACAAGTATGGCACACTGAAAGCTGCCCTCATCCGAGCCTTCACTCCCTCGCGGGAAGAGCGAGCAGAGAAGCTCCTGGCGCTGACAGAGGGAGAAGCAGACAGGCCAGCGGATCTGATGGCAAAGATGATGAGCCTGAGAGGCGAGGAGGACGACAGTTTTATCTTCGCCCACCTCTTCCTCAGAACGCTCCCGCCAGCAGTGAGAGTCACCCTGGCCAGCTCGCAGCCGCTCGTCAACCGCGACTACCACGAGCTGGGACAGGTGGCGCAACGCCTCGTCGACTCCCATAGACGGCGCGCGGCCACGACAGCAGCAGCAGAGATGACCGCCCCTTCGCGAGAAGGAGGGAGACCAGAGGCTGCGACACCGGATCCACTGACGGCAGCAGCGGCAGAGACCAGGAGAAGCGGAGCTGACAACGCCCTCTGCTTCTACCATCGACGTTTCGCCGAGAAAGCCCACAGATGCGTCCCACTGTGCCGGTATCAGCGCCAGGGAAACGCCAAGTCCGGGAGCCGGTAGCAGCTGCGACTCTCGACACGAAGAACAGGCTGCTTCTTGTGACGGACGCGAATTCTGGGAAAGAATTCCTGGTGGACACAGGCTCCCAGCTGAGTTTTGTCAAGCCTACCTACGCGGACACCCTGGCGCCGGCCAGCGGCCCCCTGGTGTTAGCGGCGAACGGCTCCACGATCAAAACCTATGGGGAGAAGACGCTCCGCCTGTCCCTCCACGGGCGCACCTTTGAGTGGACCTTCGTTGTTGCTGCAGTTAACAACAACATGTTAGGTGCTGACTTTTTGTGCTCAAACAGTTTGTTAGTTGACCTTACTAATAGACGTATTGTAAATGCACTGTCTTTCTACTCTATCTCCTGCACAGCTCGGGTGGCCCTGCCTTCTGCACATTCCAATGTCACAGCTGCGGGTGGTAAGTTTCATGCATTACTCAACCAGTTTCCAGCACTCACGGTCCCTACATTTTCAGCGTCAGTTGCCAAACACGGGGTCGAGCATTTCATAAGTACCTCGGGCCCCCCTGTTTTTGCAAAAGCTCGGCGGTTGGACCCAGCTAAACTGGCCATCGCGCGCGAGGAATTCGCCAACTTGGAAAAACTGGGCATAGTCCGGCGTTGGAACAGCGCCTGGTCGTCACCCCTGCACATGGTACCCAAGGCTGACGGCTCGTGGCGCCCTTGCGGCGATTTCCGCAGATTAAATAATGCTTCAGCCCACGACCGCTATCCGATTCCGCACATCCAGGATTTTTCGGCGCATTTAGCGGGGGCGCGCATCTTTTCCAAAATAGATTTGGTGCGTGGTTATCACCATGTTCCAGTCCATGCGCAGGACATACCCAAAACGGCAGTTATAACCCCTTTCGGGCTTTTCGAGTTTTTGCGCATGCCTTTTGGCCTCAAGGGCGCCGCGCAGACGTTCCAACGCATGATGGATGCAGTGCTGCGCGACCTCCCTTTCGTGTTCGCTTATTTGGATGATATTTTGGTAGCCAGCGCGTCCGAAGCCGAGCACGAAAGCCACCTCACAGCCGTTTTTCAGAGGCTCACAGAACACGGGCTGATCATTAACCCAGCGAAGTGCCAATTCGGGGTAGCGAAAATCGATTTTTTGGGACACTGCGTGTCGCCAGAAGGCGCGGTCCCGCTGCCAGATAAAGTGCGCGCAATAATGGATTTCCCCCAACCGCAGACGGTTAAGGCGCTGCAGGAATTTTTGGGGATGGTCAATTTTTAGAACCGTTTCCTCCCAAACGCGGCACGGCTCATACACCCATTGTACGCGGCATTAAAGAAGCAAAAACCTGCATCTAAGGTCGAGTGGTCCCCGGATCGGGAGCGCGCTTTTTCACAGGTCAAATCAGCCCTCGCGAACGCTGCGTTATTGGCACACCCGGTGCCGGCAGCTCGCATGGCGCTAACCACAGACGCCTCCGACGTGGCAGTGGGAGCGGTTGTCGAGCAACTGGTGGCAGGATGCTGGCAACCACTCGCGTTTTTCAGCAAAACGTTGCGCGATAGCGAGCGTAAATACAGCGCGTTTGACAGGGAGCTTTTGGCCCTGCATTTGGCCATCTGCCACTTCCAGTTCTGGTTGGAAGGGCACCGTTTTACCGCGTTCGTGGACCATAAACCCTTAACTTTTGCAATGGCTAAGGTTTCAGAGCCTTGGTCGGGCCGACAACAGAGGCAGCTGGCTGCAATTTCGGAGTTTACCACTGACATTCAACACGTAGCGGGTAAACACAATGTAGTGGCTGATTGCCTCTCGCGTGCAGTTGCAGCGACAGGCCCCCAGGAGGCAGATTCGGCGGCTGCAGACCTAGGTCAGGCTTGCGGCGCAGAAGCGCTCACAGCTCCGGTCTGCGTCGGGTTAGATTATGCAGCCATGGCCGCTGAACAGGTTGGCGACGCGGACGTGCGCGCGCTCCAGTCTGGGCCAACAGGGCTAAGGCTGGAGCGCAGGGTGCTTCAAAGAGGCATGCCCTCCCTAATCTGCGATACCTCCACGGGGCGTCCCCGTCCCGTGGTCCCGGCTGCGTGGCGTCGCCGTGTTTTTGACTTAATACATTCACTGGCACACCCGGGCGTCCGCGCGTCTATCAAAATGGTAGGAGAGAAGTTTGTTTGGCCGGGGCTTCGTAAACAAGTCAAAGAGTGGGCTGCAGCCTGCGCTGCGTGTCAAAGAGCAAAGGTACACAAACACACACGAGCCCCTTTAGAACCTTTTCACATCCCAGCCAAACGCTTTGATCATGTGCATATCGACTTAGTAGGACCTCTTCCGCTGTCCCAGGGGTTCACACACCTTTTAACCATGGTAGACCGCACCACGCGCTGGCCAGAGGCGGTCCCTCTGGCGGCAACCACAGCAGCAGATGTTGCACGTGCCTTTTTAACAACTTGGGTCGCACGTTTTGGTATCCCGTCAGACATAACGTCTGACAGAGGACCCCAGTTTGTTTCCGAGCTCTGGTCGTCCATGGCACTCAGCCTGGGGGTGAAAATTCATCGCACGACCGGGTATAACCCCCAGGCCAATGGTTTGTGCGAGCGCTTCCACCGGTCATTGAAAGCAGCCCTCAGAGCGGCTCTCACGGACACAAATTGGGTTGATAAGCTCCCATGGGTTTTATTAGGGTTGCGTTCAGCACCTAAAGAGGATTTGCAAGCCTCTCCGGCCGAACTCGTTTTCGCCCAACCCCTCCGGTTACCGGGAGATTTCCTCCCTGAGAACCCTGCTCCGGAGCACCTCCCCGCTCAGCTGCTGCAGAGCGACGCGGGGTCACACACCCTCCCCGGTCCCGTTCATCACAGTTTTCCACGTGTTTTTGTGCCCAAAACCTTAAAGAATGCAGAATTTGTCTTTGTTAGACACGACGCACAGAGGTTAGGTTTAAGGCCACCTTACGATGGACCGTTCAGAGTGTTAGAAACCGGGGAAAAGCATTTTTTGCTCGATTTGGGAGACAGGAGGGACTTAGTCTGCATTAACAGACTCAAACCCGCTTTTGTGTTAGCTGACGACCCAGTACAGTTGGCCAGAGCCCCCCGCCGCGGCAGGCCACCCGGGAGACGCTCTGCTAAGCTTTCACGACGATGTGTTAATGATTCTACTTCACAGATGCAGCAGACAGCCACAGGCAGAGTGAGACCTGCTCACAGCAGATATGGCAGAGAATTGAAGCCCAAGCAGTGGGAAATGTGATCTGTTGTGCCAAGTTTTTTTTCTCTCTTGTTCTGTGTGGGGGTGTCATGATTCTATGCATTTGAAGTGTAACTTGTCCTTATTTGAACGTTTGGGGGGGTTATATGGTGCATATTTAAGGCACATATATGGCATGCTTGTATGGTACGCATTCTCCCCCACATGCATCCAGTAGGCATGACGGTGCAGACCCTACAGAGCAAACGTCCAAAGGAACAATGCCCCAGCAGGGACCTCGGCTAGGAGGTGGGTGCTGGGGAAGACGGAAGTCAGAGACAATGTCCCAACGGCAGCCCCCGAGGTGGAGAAAGGAACAGAGGCGCCAGCAAGTCTCGGAGGCTATATGTGACTGTGGGTTCATGTGTTTACTGAGCTTCTGTGGGGTGAAGGTGTGAGATACTTGATGTGGGGGTTTAGTATCTCTGGTGTATAAAAGCTGTGAGGAAAGTTGGTTCTGTCTCTTTTCTGCTGAGAACTTTGATGATAGAAGATGTGACTTCCAATAAAGCTTTCCTGAGAAATAAACTCAGTCTCGTTTGTAAGGCATCTTCTACACCATGTAGGATAACTAAGTAGACGGTTATGCTGTTTTATTCCATCTAGCTACAATGCTCCGCACTCTGTGTATTTATATATTTATATATTTATTCCATCTACCTACAATGCTCCGCACTGTGTGTCTATATATTTATATATCTATATGTACATATGTATACTCGCTGCTCTTGTTTTTTCGATTGTTGCTCTGAGTGTTGCTGTCCCTGTGCTGTTGCAATCCTGGAATTTCCCCATTGTGGGACTAATAAAGGCTTATCTTATCTTATCTTATCTTATCTTAATAGTGGTTGATATTGGAGTAGGAAATGACATAGATCAAGAAGGAAGAGACAAGAGGTGGGCATTTGATAAGGCAGATTGGGGAAAATTTACAATTTTAAGTGAGAGGAAATTGGAGGAAGTAAATCCAAATCAGACAGTGGAAGAGATGAATACGGGAATCACGACAGCTATCATTAAAGCAGCAAAGGAAACCATCCCAAGAACAAGAAGAGGTAGGGGAAAAAGGAAAAAGTTAGTTCCTTGGTGGACTCCAGAGTGTTCTGAAGCAATTACGAGTCAATAAAGCTTTTAAAGTATTAAAAAATGTACTGAATATGGATAACTTGATTAATTATAAATGGGAGCAGGCTAAAGTACGGAGAATAATTAAAAAGACCAAAAAAGAGTTTTGGAGGCAATATTGTGATTCACTGGGAAGAGGTACACCCTTGGAGAAGGTATGGGGAACAATTAAAAGGATGTTGGGTAAAAGGAAGGAGCTAAATTATCCAATTATGGAGAATGGGGACAGTTTGACGACAGCTCGTCGTATCTCTCCTGAACTTATTTTTACCTCCACACTGGTGACCCTTGACGAAGAATGGAACACGAGGCGAACACGCCCGGCGATCACCCCGACCGGGAAAGCCTCAGCACGCGTCATGGTGCACTCCTCGCCTGATCTTTTACCTCCACACTGGTGACCTGACGAGGGAGAATGACCGTCTGCTCGCTCTCACCGCACTGTGGACACAGAGGACCGGAGAATGCCTGCAACCTCTTCTTCCTCACCGGAGCGCAGGGCTGGGACCAAAACACACCATGATCAACACGAGCGAACAAAGGAAGCAGCCTGAATGGGGACAGTCATCGACGCCGACTGCGCTGATTTCCACCGAGCTCCCTGACTCTGACTAAACTCTGGACAGCGGACCTCCCGCTCACTGAAGCCCTGCACGCTCACCGCGGGATTACAAGGACAGCACATCTGCCAGCTATGTGGTCACTGCGCCAAGCGCACGCTACGCACGGGACAAAACCGGCTCCACAGAATGATACATCGTCCTCCACCGCTGCACATGCCCAAGAAAAATGGCCGATCGCCACCCTCGGAACCTTCAGGGCTGCTTGCGCACCTGGAGCAGACGTGCGGCCCGCACACAGGACTTTGTATGGGTTTCTCCAGCCGTGGCGCACAACAGGAAGTTAGCCGATTGCTTTCCCCAATGACTTTAGGGCTGCTTCCCGCACCTAAAGCCAAACTGCCGAGTCCCTCATACAGCTGCAGTTGTTTCACAGCTGCTACGCATCCTCGGGGAATTTGGCCGCTCGTCTTTCTCACATCCTCGCTGGATGGAGCCGCGAAAGAGTCAGAGATATAATTTTTTTCACAGCCACTGTGGATCTCCGCCACGTTTACCGGGAAAGTCCCTCACCATCGCGGATCCACACGCAATTTTTGCACGGCCCAGACACCTTTGACTTCCCAGGCCGGCACTCGCTTACTCCCACCCCCTCCCCCTCCTCCTGCACAGCGCTTTTCCCGCACCTCACTCCCTAAAGCCGGCCGATCGCCGTCTGGTTCCATTGCGCACTACTGCACACCGGCCCGTGCGCCCACGATCCACGGCCGTTGAACGTGCTGGAACTCGGAGCGGAGCACTTTTTTTTTTCCACCCCTCCCCCGTCCCTCCACAGACTGACATGCCCGCCGACAGTTCTACCGGAGCTGGAGCCCAAACGACGGGGGGGGGGGGGTCATAACCCCTGCTGAGTGCTCTGGGGGGAGCCCTGTGGTGACCCACCACAATCAACAATGCTCCACACTGTGTGTGTTTATATGTCTACATATTTATTCCATCTAGCTACAATACTTCGCACTGTGTTTATATATTTATATATCTATTCCATCTAGCTACAATGCTCCGCACTGTGTGTCTATATATTTATATATTTATATGTACATATGTATACTCGTTGCTCTTGTTTTTTCTTGTCTTCTGATTGTTGCTCTGAGTGTTGCTGTCCCTGTGCTGTTGCAATCCTGGAATTTCCCCATTGTGGGACTAATAAAGGCTTATCTTATCTTATCTTATCTTATCTTAATAGTGGTTGATATTGGAGTAGGAAATGACATAGATCAAGAAGGAAGAGACAAGAGGTGGGCAGTTGATAAGGCAGATTGGGGAAAATTTACAATTTTAAGTGAAAGGAAATTGGAGGAAGTAAATCCAAATCAGACAGTGGAAGAGATGAATACGGGAATCACGACAGCTATCATTAAAGCAGCAAAGGAAACCATCCCAAGAACAAGAAGAGGTAGGGGAAAAAGTTAGTTCCTTGGTGGACTCCGGAGTGTTCTGAAGCAATTACGAGTCAGAATAAAGCTTTTAAAGTATTAAAAAATGTACTGAATATGGATAACTTGATTAATTATAAATGGGAGCAGGCTAAAGTATGGAGAATAATTAAACAGACCAAAAAAGAGTTTTGGAGGCAATATTGTGATTCACTGGGAAGAGGTACACCCTTGGAGAAGGTATGGGGAACAGTTAAAAGGATGTTGGGTATAAGGAAGGAGCTAAATTATCCAATTATGGAGAATGGGGACAGTTTGATAGTAGATGACAATGAAAAGGCAGAACATTTAGTTAGAATTTTCAGTAAAATAAGTAGTGCAGATAATTTGAGCAATGTGGAAAAAAGTGGAAGAGAGCAGACAAAATTAAATAATGTGGGAGTGTTGCAAGATGAGGCTGTGGTATATATGACTCTTATATCCCATATCTACATATGTTAGAACAAGTGGAAATGTTTTGTGACAGCATATGTAAGGAACTTCACACCTGGAAAGGACAAAGGATCTCCCCCGCCGGGTTAAAGTCATTGGACCTCCTAAGACGCTGCGGCAGAGATGGACTTGACACCTTTACCCCCTAAGGCGAGAGGAGGAGTTCCCATCACCTCCCAAGACAAGGAGAGGAGATAGCAGAACAATGGGGGGGTTAAGATAACGGTGGGGGGGGGATGTCAGCTTTTTCAGTGTGTGGCTCTGATGTCAGCTTTTTCAATGTGTGGCTCTATGTGTACTTGTATTTAACCAGCGAGCGGAGCAGAGATCACTCTCTTGCCTTCTGCCAAGCTCTACACCTGATGAGACTCGATAGAAGAGCTATTCATTAAAAACCCTGTTTTTAATACAAAAATCGCCTCGTTATTTCAGCTCCTCTACAAAGCAGAATTTGAGAATGGGCTAAATCAGTGTTTTTCAATGTTTGAGTTAAATCATACGTTAAGGAAAGTCTGTAAGACAACTCCAGGGAAAGACCAAGTGACTTATAAAATGATTAAAAACCTGAGTGATGCTGGTAAAATATATTATTAGAGTTATACAACAAGTTTTGGGAGGAAGGGATATTGCCTACTCCATGGAAAGAGGCGGTTGTTGTTCCAATATGCAAGCCAGGTAAAAATCCAGGTTTAGGTGAGAGTTACAGACCAATCTCTTTAACATCCCATGTTGGTAAAACTATGGAAAAAAATGATTGAGAGGTTAATATATTATCTGGAGTCTAGAGAGGCATTAAAAGGTTACCAAAGCGGATTTAGAAAAGGGAGAAGTACTACCGATCCTGCTGTCTGTTTGGAACATGAGATTAGGAAGGCCCAAGTGAATAGGGAAAGTGTGGTTGCGGTGTTTTTGGATGTCGAGAAGGCGTATGACATGATGTGGAAGGAGGGACTGATTATCAAACTACATAAGCTAGGCATTAGAGGGAGAATGAAAAGAGGGATTAAAATTTTTTTGAGTGACAGGAAAATTTTGGTAAGAATAGGGAAGCAGTATAGCTCAAGCCAAATGATAGAAA
The DNA here is from genome assembly GCA_020510985.1 of Pholidichthys leucotaenia. Lineage (NCBI taxonomy): Eukaryota > Metazoa > Chordata > Actinopteri > Cichliformes > Pholidichthyidae > Pholidichthys > Pholidichthys leucotaenia. The sequence goes on from CM035838.1 coordinate 402,887,762, forward strand.
ATGAAACCTCACAAGGCAGTAGTATTAGTCCCATTTTGTTTTCAGCCATGATCAATGACATTTTTTCTAGAGTTAAGAGTTCTGTTGGTGTCTCCTTGTTTGCAGATGATGGTGCTATGTGGACAAGAGGGAAAAATCTATCATTTATTGTTAAAATGTTGCAGCAGGCGATTGATAAAGTTGAGGTGTGGGCAGTGGAATGGGGATTTAGGTTTTCGGTGGGGAAGACGAAGGCTGTGGTCTTCACAAGGAAGAGAGTAAACATCCATCCATCCGTCCATCCATCTTCTACCGTTTTTCTGGAGGTCCGGGTCACGGAGGCAGCAGTTCAAGCAGAGGAGCCCAGACCTCCCTCTCCCCAGCCACCTGCTCCAGCTCTTCAGAGAGGATACTAAGGCGTTCCCAGACCAGCTGGGACACATAGTCTCTCCACTGAGTCCTGGGTCTGCCCCGGGGTCTCTTCCCAGTTGGACGTGCCCGAAACACCTCAAGTGGGAGGCGTTCAGGAGGCGTCCTAATCAGATGCCCATACCACCTCAACTGACTCCTTTCAATGTGGAGGAGCAGCAGTTCTACTCTGAGCCTCTCTCAGATGACTGAGCTCCTCACCCTATCTCTGAGGGTGAGTCCAGCAATCCTACGGAGAAAGCTCATTTCAGCCGCTTGTATCCGCGATCTCGTTCTTTCGGTCATTACCCAAAGCTCATGACCGTAGTTGAGAGTAGGAACGTAGATTGACTGGTAAATCAACAGTTTTGCCTTAGAACTAAGCTCCCTCTTCACCACAATGGACCAGTACAATGTCCGCATCACTGCAGATGCTGCTCCGATCCGTCTGTCAATCTCTCGTCCATTCTCCCTTCACTCGTGAATAAGACCCCAAGATACTTAAACCCCTCCACTTGGGTCAGGAGCCTGTCCCCAACCCGGAGAGGACAATCCACCTTTTTCCGGCTGAGGACCATGGACTCGGACTTGGAGGTGCTGATTCTCATCCCAGCCGCTTCACATTCAGTGCCACACCGTCCCAGCAAGAGCTGTAGGTCATTGCTGGATGAAGCCAACAGGACAACATCATCTGCAAACAACAGAGATGAGATCCTGTGGTCACCAAGGATGACATCCTCCATTCCCTGGCTGCGCCTAGAAATCCTGTCCATAAAAATTATGAACAGGATCAGTGACAAAGGGCAGCCCTGGCGGAGTCCAACTCTCACTGGGAATGAGTCCGACTGACTGTTGGCAATATGAACCAAACTCTCACAACGGTCATACAGAGACCGAATAGCTTGTAACTGTAGTGGAGCTGAAATAACGAGGCGGCTTTGAATTAAAAACAGGGTTTTTAATGAATAGCTCCTCTATCAAATCTCAACAGGTGCAGAGCTTAGCAGAAGGCAAGAGAGAGATCTCTGCTTTGCTCGCTGGTTAAATACAAGCATACATGGCACCACTCATTGAAACAGCTGATGTTAGAGTCCACTCATTGAAAAAGGTAACATCTCCCCATTATCTAAATCCCCCCATTAGTCCTGTTAACTCCTCCCTTCGCCTTGGGGGGTGATGGGAAGACCTTCTCCTCTCTCAGGGGTGAAGGGTGTCGAGTCTGTTGCCATGGCGTCCTGTGACGTCATGGGTCTTCACACGGCGGTGAGATTCCTTTGTTCTTTCAGAAGTGTGAAGTTCCTTTGTATATGTTGTCCCAAACATTTCCACATGCTCTAACCAATGTAGGTATGGAATATCTGAGTGATATATACCACAGGCCCCCCAAACAACTATGAAGGAACACAGAAAGATTCACAGTCTAGGGTAATTACTAAGACATACTACGTGTTACAGCTGTTGCCACAGAAGAAACTTTCAAGCAGCCATGCTCCTAAGAGAGTTCAGTGAAAACATAACGGCATAGTATAATCATAAATCAGTCCTAAACTGTTGCGGCACAATTAGCGAAAATTTGCATAGTGGTGTAATCAGTCCCTGTGCAGTCTGGGTTTCAATCTTCTCCCAAAGCTGCTGTAGGTTGGTTTAGGCGTCCTGCTGGGACCTTGTTGTGAGGAATCTGCAGTGTGGGAAGGAGAGAGATTATCTGTTCCCTGCCTGGGGGCTGAGACTTTCTCCTTGGGGGGTCTACCTCGCCGAGGTGCTCGGGCCAGCTGTGCAGGTCCGTCTCTCAACAAGAAGGCAGGTTTGAGTCTGTCAATGCTGACCGTTTCATTTCTATCCCCATAATCAACCACAAAGTGTTTGTCACCATTTTCCAGCACTCTATACGGGCCATCGTATACTGGGCGTAACGTTGGTTTTAGAGCTTCATGCTTAACAAAAACAAACTCAGCGTTTTTTAAAGTTTGAGGAACAAAAACTCGTGGAAAGGAGTGATGAGCTGGACCGTGGAGAAAGTCCGGACTGTTACTGCCTAAAAACCTTGGGACCGGGAGGTGCCCTGGTTCCGGGTTTTCTGGTAAAAATTCACCTGGTAGTCTGATAGGCTGAGCGAAGACTAATTCTGCAGGGGAAGCGTCTAAATCCTCTTTAGGTGCCGCATGCAACCCCAATAAAACCCAGGGAAGTTTATTTACCCAATTTGTGTCCGTTAATGAGGCCCTGAGGGCGGCCTTTAAGGACCTGTGAAAACGCTCGCATAACCCATTAGCCTGAGGGTGATAAGCGGTGGTACGGTGAATTGTTGTCCCTAAACTGTTGGACATGGCTGACCAGAGCTCTGAGACAAATTGAGGCCCCCTATCTGACGTGATGTCTGATGGGACGCCGAAACGTGCCACCCAATTTGTTAGAAAAACGCGAGCGACTTCCTCCGCTGTGGTTACCGCTAGCGGGACTGCCTCTGGCCAGCGCGTGGTGCGGTCTATCATTGTTAGCAGGTGTGTGAAACCTTGGGAGGAAGGCAGCGGCCCCACGAGGTCGACATGAATGTGGTCGAACCTTCTAGCAGGGATTGGAAAAGGCTCCAGAGGGGCTTTAGTGTGTTTGTGTACTTTGCCGCGCTGACAAGGAATGCAAGTTTTTGCCCATTCTTTTACGTTTTTGCGTAGGCCTGGCCACGCAAACTTTTCGGTAACCATTTTGACCGAGGCGCGCACACCTGGGTGCGCGAGGGAGTGAATTGCGTCAAAAATGCGGCGGCGCCAAGCAGCTGGTACTAACGGGCGAGGTCGGCCGGTTGAAACATCGCATATTAGGGGGGGCACGCCGTCGCGCAACCCTTTTTCCTCCAGCCTTAACCCTGTTGGTCCAGACAGGAGCGCGCACACGTCCGCATCACTACCTTGCTCTTCCGCCATGGCTGCATAATCTATCCCTTCATGGATAGATGCTGCATATGTGTTTGCGTTAGAGAAAAGCTCAGCTGCTGAAGCAGTGTAATCTGTCTCCTCGTGCTCTGGCGGTGCCACAGCACGGGAGAGACAGTCAGCTACTACGTTAAGTTTGCCTGCTACGTGTCGAATGTCTGTGGTGAACTCTGAAATCGCAGCTAGCTGTCTTTGCTGTCTGCCTGACCATGGTTCTGAAATTTTAGCCATAGCAAAAGTGAGCGGCTTATGGTCCACAAAAGCCGTGAAACTCCGCCCTTCTAACCAAAACTGGAAGTGGCGGATGGATAAATGAAGCACCAGCAGCTCTCTGTCAAAAGTGCTGTATTTGCGTTCAGTAGGGTTTAGCGATTTGCTAAAGAATGCTAAAGGTTGCCAGACCCCACTGACAAGTTGTTCTACAACTGCCCCTATAGCCAGGTCTGAAGCATCTGTGGTTAGAGTAATGCGGGCTGAGGAATCTGGGTGGACTAACATTGTGGCGTTAGCTAGGGCGCTTTTTACTTCCGCGAAAGCGCGTTCGCGCTCCGGGGTCCATTCGACCGCGTTGGAAGCTTTCTTTTTTCTGAGCGCGTCATATAGGGGTTGCATGAGCTGAGCTGCGTGGGGGAGGAAACGGTTGTAAAAATTAACCATCCCCAAAAATTCCTGTAGCGACTTAACCGTTTGAGACCGTGGAAAACTTTCTATCGCACGAACTTTGTCTGGAAGCGGAATTGCCCCTGCCGGGGAGACCCTATGTCCCAAAAAATCAATTTGTGATACGCCGAATTTGCATTTGGCTGGATTGATTATAAGTCCGTGCTCTTCCAGCCTCTGAAAAACGGTAGTGAGGTGCTGTTCATGTTCTTCCTCGGATGAACTGGCTACAAGCATGTCATCGAGGTAGACAAAAACAAAGGGTAGGTCGCGTAGGACTGCGTCCATCATTCGTTGAAATGTTTGAGCCGCGCCTTTGAGGCCGAATGGCATTCTTAGAAATTCAAAAAGGCCGAAAGGGGTTATAACCGCTGTTTTAGGAATATCTTCAGCTCGGACTGGGACCTGGTGATAACCGCAGACTAAGTCTATTTTTGAAAAAATGCGCGCACCTGCTAAATGCAATGAAAAATCCTGAATGTGAGGAATGGGGTAGCGGTCATGCGCTGTAGCGTTGTTTAGCCTGCGGTAATCTCCGCACGGTCTCCAAGAACCGTCGGATTTCGGGACCATATGAAGTGGTGAGGCCCAAGGGCTCTTTGAACGTCGGCAAATGCCTAATTTTTCAAGAGCTGCAAATTCGTCCCTTGCTATGTTGAGCTTGGCCGCGTCTAAGCGGCGAGCTTTGGCAAAAACGGGAGGTCCGTTTGTTGGAATGAAGTGTTTAACCCCGTGTTTGGCTACAGTGGCTGAGAATTTGGGGGTTGTGAGTGCTGGAAATTGGGTGAGGAGTTGCTCAAACTTACCTCCTGCCGTAGTGACGTTGGCCTGCACAGGTGGTGGAGAAACTCGAGCTGAGCATGGAATAGAAGCAAAAGAGAGTGCATTAACCAGGCGCCTATTTGCTAGATCAACTAATAACCCATGTGCACACAGAAAATCTGCGCCTAACAAGTTAAAGCTCACCGCTGCTACAACAAATGTCCATCTGTAGCTGCGGCCGTGGATGAGGAGGTGCAGGCTCTTTTCCCCGAAAGTGTCGATGTCAGAGCCGTTGGCTGCCACTGCTCCGTTGCCCCGGGTGCCCATGGTTCGCTCTGCGTGGGAGGGCATGACGAAACTCAGCTGAGCTCCCGTGTCGATGAGGAACTGCTTGCCTGTGTATCCATCCGTCACGTATAACAGCTTATTCTTCTCGCTGAGAACTGCTGCTGTTAATGGCCCTCGGCTTTGGCGTTTCCCCGACCTCGTAAACTTGCAGGGGGGAACGCATTTGCGGGCTTTCTCTGCGAAGCGGTGGTGATAATAGCAGACGTCGTTCTGCTCGTTGCGCTTGGGCCGCGCCGCTGTCACCGTGGGTTGAGTCTCTCCAAGGCTCGGGGTGTCAGTTCTCAGATCTGCGGATGCCGCTGTGGGTGTCCGTTCTCTGCAGGCGTTGACGAGCCGGTAAGCCTCGTTGGCCAGTGTGCGGAAATCCTGATGGTTATTGCACTTCATCCTGGCGAGTGTCCCTCTCAAATGCGGTGGTAGCGTGCTGAGGAAAATGAATTGGAGAAGGAAATTATCATTATCCTCCTCCTTGAGTTGTAGCAAATCCTCCATGAGGGTCCTTGGATTGCCCCCTCTGTGGCCGTAGACCGCCAGGATTCTCTCGGCTCTTTCCTCCGCTGACGGGACATAATTCGCCACGATGGTCGCCTTGAGTGTCTCATATTTGTCCCGGGTTGGTGGTTGCTGGACCAAGCTCCGCACACACTTCGAAGTTGCGGAGTCGAGCTTGGAGATGATGTGATAAAATTTGGTATCATCTGCTGTGATACCCGCCAGTATAAACTGGGCTTCGGCTTGCTGGAACCAAGATGCAGGGTCTTCTCTCCAGAAGTCTGGCAGCTTGACAGCGACGGCGTTCGTGCACACCATCATTGTCGTGTTCGCCGGGTGAGAGTGCGTTTCTATGGCTCTCGCGGCGGTGTTGGAGCTCGGTTGAGCTCTCTCAGTGCCCTCTGCCGCGGGGAACAGCTGTCTGCTTGTTCCCTCGTCTGCGTCGTCGCTGGCGTGTGCCAGAGCCACCATGGATGAACAGCTTGAAGAGCGCCTCCGGTCCATATTCTCGCGTAAGGGTCACCAGTGTAGTGGAGCTGAAATAACGAGGCGGCTTTGAATTAAAAACAGGGTTTTTAATGAATAGCTCCTCTATCAAATCTCAACAGGTGCAGAGCTTAGCAGAAGGCAAGAGAGAGATCTCTGCTTTGCTCGCTGGTTAAATACAAGCATACATGGCACCACTCATTGAAACAGCTGATGTTAGAGTCCACTCATTGAAAAAGGTAACATCTCCCCATTATCTAAATCCCCCCATTAGTCCTGTTAACTCCTCCCTTCGCCTTGGGGGGTGATGGGAAGACCTTCTCCTCTCTCAGGGGTGAAGGGTGTCGAGTCTGTTGCCATGGCGTCCTGTGACATCATGGGTCTTCACACGGTGGTGAGATTCCTTTGTTCTTTCAGAGGTGTGAAGTTCCTTTGTATATGTTGTCCCAAACATTTCCACATGCTCTAACCAATGTAGGTATGGAATATCTGAGTGATATATACCACAGTAACAACAAGCCCGATATCCCACACTCCCGAAGCACCCCCACAAAAAACCACGAGGGACGCAGCCGAATGCCTTCTCCAAGTCCACAAAACACATGTAAACTGTAAACGTGGTCAAACCTCGGATTCAGGAGGAGCAATGTGGTTTTCGTCCTGGCCGTGGCCCATCGGACGAGAGAGTAAACAATCAGGTCAATCTTAAAATATACGATCAAAACATAGAAACTGTCAAGTGCTTCAAGTATTTGGGTGTGTGGTTTGATAAGGGTTGTTCTTGGAATATTCATGTTGAGAAAATTGTGGCAAAATCTAAGAAGGTTTTAAATATTAGATGTTTGAGGGGAAGAGAATGGGGAGCAAGTAGAGGTGCTTTAAAAACATTATATGCAGCTTTAATTAGGTCAGTGTTTGATTATGGGTGTGTTATGTATAGATCAGTTTCAGAAATGTTATTGAAAAAGTTGGATATAATTCAATACCCAGCTCTGAGGTTGTGCTGTGGGGCCATAAGAACTACTCCAGTAGCAGCACTCCAGGTGGAGATAGGCGAGATGCCTCTGGAGTTAAGAAGAACTCAGATAGCAGCTACATACTGGACCAGCATCAGAGGATTTAGTGACAGTCACCCAGTACACAGTGTGCTGAATCCTTGCCAAGAGAAGGAAAAGAGGCAAATGAGAAGTTTTGGATGGACAATAGAGAATAAAGTCAGGGAACTAAGGGTTGCCAATAAAGAAGTACACTACCGTTCAAAAGTTCGGGGTCACCCAGACAATTATTTTGTGTTTTCCATGAAAAGTCACACTTATTTACCACCATGAGTTGTAAAATGAATAGAAAATATAGTCAAGACATTGGCAAGGTTAGAAATAATGATTTGTATTTGAAATAATAATTTTTTCCAGATACTCAACCTGCTCAAAGGAAGGTCAGTTTTATAGCTTCTCTAACCAGCTAAACTGTTTTCAGCTGTGCTAACATGATTGCACAAGGGTTTTCTAATCATCCATTAGCCTTCTGACGCAATGAGCAAACACATTGTACCATTAGAACACTGGAGTGATAGTTGCTGGAAATGGGCCTCTATACACCTATGTAGATATTGCACCAAAAACCAGACATTTGCAGCTAGACTAGTCATTTACCACATTAGCAATGCATATTAGATATTAGAGTGTATTTCTGATTAGTTTAAAGTTATCTTCATTGAAAAAAACAGTGCTTTTCTTTCAAAAATAAGGAAATTTCTAAGTGACCCCAAACTTTTGAACGGTAGTGTATGTCCAACAGTCCCTTTTTCTGCAGATCCACCATGGTGTCTGGAAGAAGTAAAGGTGGATTTTAGACTTCTAACAAATGACAGAAGAGGGAGGATAAACAAGAATGGGGTCAATAACTATTTAGACAGCAATTATCCAGACTTTATAAAGATTTATATGGATGCATGTAAGTCAACAAAGAATATTGTGGGAATAGCATTCATCATTCCAGAATAATTAAAATTAAATCACCTGTGGCGGGTTGATTCAACCCCCCCACAACACACAGAGACAGTCAGCTCGTTACTCCTGGGTTTTTTCCGCTGCATGCTGAGTTTACAGCTGTGAGGTTAAAGTGTCATCCATGCATTGTGTTCATGCATCCTGTCTGTACCTCTGATATGCAAATGCCCAGATCGACTGCTGGGAATGTCTTTGATGTATTGTCTGAGTTGGGTATATATGCTGCACTGTTCTGTAATCTGCCTCTCACTCACTCACTCTTCAACTGCTGCTGGACACATGCACTGTGTGTCTCCTCTTCTCTGAGAGCCTGAGGACATCACCTCAGCCAGCAGCACGGGGGCTGGGGAGGTGTTCCGATGAAGGCGGTATGATTCAATAAACCAACTAAAAACTCCATCGCTGCCTTTATTTTATCATGCCGCTTCACACCCTTTATTGTCATTCAACTGTACAACCAATCATGTACAGTAGAATGAGATTGTGTTTTACCTACCTACTGTGTTAATCACACACCCCAAGTGTAGAATCAGAGGGCCGCTGACACAAATTTCCCTCCTCCATTCCATTATTGCTGAGCACCAAGCTGGATGGCAGGAAGTTCCACTTTTTATATAGTCTTCGGCATGACCCGGCCGGGATTTGAACCCCTGCCTCCTGGTGTGGGGCGGATCCTCTACCAACTGAGCCACCACTCCGGTAAGAGTGGTGAAGTCATGAGGAAGGAAAGGGTTAATGATGACTTAGCTGTGTATGCTGGTGAGCTTTTGGCAATCTTTTTGGCATTGGGTTGGGTGGATGAAGTAAAGCTCAGAAAGGTTTTGACAGGGTCTGACTCTAGCAGCGCAATGGAGAGTATTGGGCAAATGCATTCAGAATCAAGGTAGGATTTGGTAATGGAAATTGTACATTCAGTAGGGAGAATCTCAAAGGCACGTGTGGAAATTGGATTCATTTGGATCCTGGCACACATTGGAGTGGAGGGGAATGAGCTAGCAGATAAATACGCAAAAAGTGCAACTGGGAAGAGTCAAGTTAGTAGGAATGTGAAATATAGCAAGGCAGAGGTCAAGAGCATTATTAAAACACAAATTAAAAAGAAGTGGCAGGAAGAGTGGGATTGTGGGAATGTGAAAATGATGAGACAGATTTCTCTCACAACAGCTTTATTCACATTCACCAACATCTCAACGAAGAAAGAGGATATCACAGGAAACTCTCGTCCCTTAAATACCCGGAACTCTCACAGCTCACAAGTCAATTTGCATCACAAGTCACATTACATTATAATCACGTCACTTTGCATCACAAGTCACACTGCATTATAATCACCAGTAACAATGCATCTCCTCTATAATCTCTTAATATCACCCCCACAGTCTCAGGCCCTGCATACCAAAGCTAACACCTTCCAGCTTCCTGTTATCTCCAAGGAAATTCTGTCTTTGTTCTTATCTCAAATGTGAGGCCTTAAATAAGTCACAAAGTAGGTCACATGTGTGGCCACCCCCCCCCCCCAAACATTTAGATAGAACAACAGAATAACAGTTTGCATACTGTGATAACATCATTGTACATCAATCCACATGCTGCTTGGGCCTCAGTCTTCTCCTGTATCTGCTGTAACCAGGTTTCACCACCTCCACGGCGCCGTCATGCTGGGGAGCTGCTGTCTGAGGGTGCAAACTTTCTGTCAGTCTCTGCGGGTGATCTGGGGAAATATTACTCTGGGAAACACCCCGTGGTGGCCTGCCGCGTCGAGGGGCCCTTGCCAACAGCACTTGCTCGTCCGCCACCACAAAAGCGGGTTTGAGTCTGTTTATGCCAACCTTTTCCCTCCTACCCCCCAAATCTAGCAAAAAATGTTTGTCCCCTGTTTCCAACACTCTGAACGGCCCATCATAAGGTGGTCGCAGTGGCGTGCGATGCGCGTCATGTCTGATAAAAACAAACTCCGCGTTTTTCAAAGCTTTAGGCACAAAAACGCGCGGAAAACTGTGGTGCACGGGGCCGGGCAGCGTGCTTGATTCTATGTTACTCCGCAACAGCTGAGACAGGGAGGTGTCTGTAGCCGGGTTATCTGGGAGAAACTCCCCAGGCAGCCGAAGTGGTTGCGCAAACACGAGCTCCACTGGGGAGGCTTCTAAGTCCTCTTTAGGCGCAGAACGCAATCCCAATAAAATCCACGGTAACTTGTCTACCCAATTTGCATCCGTCAGTGACGCTCTGAGAGCCGCTTTCAATGACCTATGAAAACGTTCGCATAACCCGTAAGCCTGCGGATTGTACGCGGTTGTGCGGTGAATTGTGACACCCAGGTTGTGGGCCATTGTCGACCAAAGTTCGGACACAAATTGAGGGCCTCTGTCGGACATAATGTCTGACGGAACGCCGAAGCGCGCCACCCAAACTGTTAAAAACGCGCGCGCCACCTCCTCGGCTGTGGTTGATGCCAGCGGGACCACTTCAGGCCAGCGCGTGGTGCGGTCCACCATTGTCAGAAGGTGTGTGCACCCCTGTGACGGCGGGAGGGGGCCCACGAGGTCCACATGAACGTGATCGAACCTCTTGGCCGGAATGTGAAACAGCTCCAAAGGAGCCCTTGTGTGCCTGTGTACTTTGGCTCGTTGACACGCCGTGCAGGCTGCTGCCCACTCTTTAACTTGTTTACGAAGACTCGGCCACACAAATTTCTCTCCTACCATTTTGACCGACGCGCGCACTCCAGGGTGCGCCAAAGAATGAATCGAGTCAAAAATGCGGTGGCGCCACGCGGCCGGTACTACTGGACGCGGCCGTCCAGTGGAGACATCGCAGATTAGAGGGGGCATACCGTCTTGCAGCACCCTGTTCTCCAGCCGTAACCCTGTTGGTCCAGACTGGAGCGCGCGCACATCCGCGTCACTAACCTGCTCCGCGGCCATGGCCGCGTAATCTATCCCTACGCTGACTGGAGCCGCCACGGCGCGCGAGAGGCAATCTGCCACTACATTCAGTTTGCCCGCCACATGCTGAATATCAGTGGTAAACTCTGAAATCGCGGCCAGCTGTCTCTGCTGCCGGCCTGACCATGGTTCGGAAACCTTGGCCATCGCGAATGTTAGCGGCTTGTGGTCAACGAACACGGTGAAACAGCGTCCTTCCAGCCAGAACTGAAAGTGGCGGATGGTCAAATGGAGAGCCAGCAGCTCCCTGTCGAACGTGCTGTATTTACGTTCACTAATGCACAAGGTCCTGCTGAAAAAGGCAAGGGGCTGCCAAACCCCAGCTATGTGCTGCTCCATGACCGCCCCTATGGCCACATCAGACGCGTCAGTAGTGAGCGCTATGCAGGCCGTTGGGTCTGGGTGTGCCAACAACGCAGCCTTTGCCAAGGCTGCTTTAACCTCAGAGAACGCTTGCTCCCGCTCCAGGGACCACTCGATCTTATTCGTGGGTTTCTGTTTTTTGAGCGCAGCATACAGCGGTTGCATGAGTTGCGCCGCGCAGGGGAGAAAACGGTTATAAAAATTCACCATTCCTAAAAACTCCTGTAACGCCCTGACCATCTGCGGCCGGGGAAAATCTGCTACTGTGCGCACTTTGTCAGGAAGCGGAACCGCTCCTTCGGGGGAGGTGCGGTGTCCTAAAAAATCAATCTGCGCCACCCCGAACTGACACTTCGCTGGGTTGATTATTAACCCGTGATATCCCAACCTCTGGAAAACTGTGGCTAGGTGGCTTTCGTGTTCGTCTTCGGACGCACTGGCTACCAAAATATCGTCTAAGTAGACGAACACGAAAGGGAGATCGCGCAGCACCGCGTCCATCATGCGTTGGAACGTCTGTGCAGCCCCTTTAAGCCCGAATGGCATGCGTAAAAACTCGAATAGGCCAAATGGAGTTATTACCGCTGTTTTGGGTATGTCCTCAGCACACACTGGGACATGATGGTAACCGCGGACCAAATCGATCTTAGAAAAAACATGAGCCCCTGCCAAATGAATGGAAAAATCTTGGATATGCGGGATTGGGTAGCGGTCGTGCGCTGTAGCGTTGTTTAACCTGCGGAAATCCCCGCAAGGTTGCCATGATCCGTCAGCCTTCGGGACCATGTGTAGCGGGGAAGCCCACTGACTTTTTGAACGCCTGATAATGCCCAACCTCTCCAGGTTGGCGAACTCCTCGCGCGCTATGGCCAGTTTAGCTGCGTCCAAGCGCCGAGCTTTTGCAAAAACGGGCGGTCCGGTAGTGGTAATAAAATGCTCCACCCCATGTTTAGCGACTGTTGCTGAAAATGTGGGGACCGTGAGTGCTGGGAACTGAGTGAGCAGTGTGTGGAACTTACCGCTTGCAGCTGTGACGTTGGCTTGTGCTGTAGGCGGGGCCACTCGCGCTGTACAGGGAATTGAATCAAAAGAAAATGCATTAACCAGGCGCCTGTTAGCGAGATCAACCAATAAACCATGTGAGCACAAAAAATCAGCCCCCAACATATTGAAATTTACTGCTGCTATAACAAAAGTCCACTCAAATGTGCGGCCGTGTAGAGACAGAAGCAGAGTCTTCTCACCAAAGGTCTTAATCTCCGAGCCGTTTGCTGCTGTCACCCCGGGACCTCTGGAACCTGCCAGCCTGTCCGCGTAGGAAGGTGTGATGAAACTCAACTGGGAGCCTGTGTCCACGAGGAACTGCCTCCCCGAGCGTGCGTCCAACAAGTAGAGCAGCTTGTTCTCTTCCCCGAGGGCCGCGGCTGCTACCGACCCCTGGTCTTGGCGTTTCCCGAACGCTGAAACTGGCACGGTGGTACACACTTGCGTGCCCTCTCTGCGAAACGGCGACGGTAGAAACAAAGGACGTCTCCCCCGCGTTCCCTGGCTCTCGCTGCCGCCGTCGTTGGTGGGTCTGCTACTGCTGCCCCTGGCCCCCTGCCATCTGCGGTCGTCGCGCCGAGTTCCGCTGCTGCGGCCGTGGCCGTGCGTTGTCTGCTGGCGTTGACAATTCGCTGCGCCTCCCGGGCCAGTGCTCGGTAGTCCCGCTGGGCCAACAACGGCGAACTGGTCAGGGTCGCTCTCGCTGCTGATGGTAGGGTCCTGAGGAAGAGGTGGGTGAAGATGAAGTGGTCGTCATCTGAGCCTTTCAACCTCAACATCTTCTCCATCAGATTAACGGGCATGTCATCTCCCAACTCAGTCAGCGCCAGGAGTCCCTCTGCTCGCTCCTCGACGGTGGGGGTGAAGTGCTGGATGAGTGCAGCCTTCAACGCGCCGTATTTGTCGCTGTCTGGCGGCTGCTCGATAAGGCTCTCCACATGCTGAGCCGTGTGGTTGTCCAGTCTTGCGACCACATGGTAGAATTTTGTGTCGTCTACCGATATTCCCCGGAGGTTGAATTGTGCCTCAAACGCGTGGAACCAGGAGCGCGGATTGTTCTGCCAGAAGTCCGGTAGCTGGATCGTAGCGGCATTCGCTTGGCTGGGGGCTCCTGATGAGGCTGGCCCCGGGGAATTCTCCTGTCGCTGCATGCTACGTCTTGGGTCACCAGTGTGGGAATGTGAAAATGATGAGACAGATTTCTCTCACAACAGCTTTATTCACATTCACCAACATCTCAACAGAGAAAGAGGATATTACAGGAAACTCTCGTCCCTTAAATACCTGGGACTCTCACAGCTCACAAGTCAATTTGCATCACAAGTCACATTGCATTATAATCACGTCACTTTGCATCACAAGTCACACTGCATTATAATCACCAGTAACAATGCATCTCCTCTATAATCTCTTAATATCACCCCCACAGTCTCAGGCCCTGCATACCAAAGCTAACACCTTCCAGCTTCCTGTTATCTCCAAGGAAATTCTGTCTTTGTTCTTATCTCAAATGTGAGGCCTTAAATAAGTCACAAAGTAGGTCACATGTGTGGCCACAGGATAGAGGAAGTAAAGGACGGAGCCTGTGTGGCATTCAAAAGAAAGTAGGGGAAGCTAGAAAAGTTCACAGGAGTAGAAGGGAGGAGGACATCATATCCAGGTTAACATTAGGTCATACAGGGCTGAATAGTACATTAGTTATAATGAAAAAACACCCAAATGGAAAATGTGATTATTGTGGAAATGACGAAACAGTTGAACATATATTTATGCACTGTCCAAAGTATCAGTTTGCACAGTTAGCACTGGTGGACAGTCTATACAGGAACAAAACCCAGCTCAGTATGAAAGGGATTTTGCAGAGAAGTTCAGGGGATGCGGTATATAAGGCAGTTTTTAGGTTCATTAGGACAACAGGCCTAATTTCAAGGATGGGGCAGCACGGTGGTGCAGTGGTTAGCACTGTTGCCTTACAGCTAGAAGGTTCCTGGTTCAAATCCCCAGGCTGGCAGGGGTTGGAACCTTTCTGTGTGGAGTTTGCATGATCTCCCTGTGCTGCGTGGGTTCACTCCGGGGGCTCCGGTTTCCTCCCACAATCCAAAGACATGCATGTTAGGTTAATTGGCTGTTCTAAATTGTCCCTAGATATCTGTTTCCTATAGGCCCTTAGAATAGAGGGTTAGTACTAGTGAAAGTGCTTTGAGTGGTCTTTGTGACTAGAAAAGCGCTATGTAAGTGCAGGTTAGTTATGGGAGAATAATGCCATTTTGAATCACACTCCATTCCAGAAGGTGGCGGTAATGGACCTGTAAGCTGTTTGCCAACCGCCATAAAACATCAAAAGAAGAAGAAGAACCTTCAGACTCCGTTCGCCTGTTTCCCATCGGACCATAATAAATGCTACAACAGCTGGACGTTTTCTCATCTCGTCACGTGCGCAACATGAAACATTCAAAAAAGCGAAAAGACATTTCCAAAAAGGCTAAATTCAAGCCAGGGTCCAAGAAGAGAGAAAATAAATGTGTGGTGATGTTTGACGACAAAGACAGACAGTAAGTGGGACTCGGTTTCGTTAGCTCTGGAGCAACCTAGCATCAACATCACTGGTTTGTTCCAGGTCAGCAGTGTTTCTTTGGTTGAGTTCGCATCTTCTCCCTTTGCTAGGCTGGCTTTACTCCGGGTGCTCCGGTGTTTTCCCACACTCCAAAGACGTGCATACGAGAGTTGCTTTTAGCCCATAAAGTAGAAGGTGAAATGGCTCTGTGATCAGAATGCAGATCTCTGGATGCTGATCAGTATTCAGTTTGAACTTCAAAGAAGTTTCACCAGTTGTTATAAAACGTAGCTATCAAATAATCCAGTAGTTGTAATCCATGCTTGACATTTACCGTCTTGCTCACCAGCAGAAGTAGGTAAAGTATCCAGGTCTGAATATTTTTCGAAGTATAAAAGTCGTCATCCAAAAATTACTTAAGAAAAAAAACAACAACAAAAAAGAACCAAAAAGTTACTTGAGTTGTGAGGGACGATTTCTCTCATACCAGCTTGTATTTTTCTCATAAAATTAATAATGGACTACATTTATAGAGCACCTTTCAAGATACCCAGAGCACTTTACAGTGAGTCCATTATTCATTCCCTCCACAGACAGATGTTGATAGTGGTAAGCTACCTCTGTAGCCACAGCTGCCCTGTGGCAGACTAACGGAAACATGGCTGCCAATCCACACCAACGGCCTCTCCGACCGCTACTGAACATTTATACACACTTATACCCAGTGTCATGGACACTGGAGCCAAGGTGGGTAAAGTGTCTTGCCCAGGACACAATGGCAGGATGGCTGGGGAGAGCGGGATTCAAACCGCCAACCCTCTGGTTATTGGTCGACCCACTCTACCTCCTGAACCACTGCCGCCCACATCTCCCTCCTCCATTCCATTTTTGCTGAGCACCAAGCTGGACAGCAGGACGTACCTTTTTTTTTTTAATACGGTCTTTGGCATGACCCGGTCGGGACTTGAACCCTGACCTCCTGGTTGTGAGGTGGATGCTCTACCTCTGGGCCACCAAATTGTGACATTTTTCTTTTTAATGTACTTTTTTCTTAAAATTTAAACTCTCTGTGATAAAATTGTTACTTTTTCCCCACATGAATTTGAAACAATTTACTCATAAATTTGAAACTTAGATCTTTGCAGCTTTTTTGCTAATTTGCAAGTTTCCTCTTGCCAGTTTCCAATCCTTTTCGGGTCACGCGGTGGGTGGGGGGCTGGAGCCTATCCCAGCATCTTTGGGCAAGAGGCAGGGTACACCCTGGACAGATCGCCAGTCCATCGCAGAGAGACAGACAACCATTCACTCTCACAGTCATACCTAAGGACAATTTAGAATCCCCAGTTTGATGCCAATTAACCTAACCTGCATGTTTTTGGCATGTGGGAGGAAACCGGAGAAATCCCGGAGTAAATCCACGCAGACACGGGGAGAACATGCAAACTCCACACAGATCACTATTGGTTGGGGGCTGGGATCGAACCCAGGATCCCCGGGCCAAGGGTGAGTTGCTGTGCTGCTGCAGTGCTAACCACTCTGCCACCGTGCTGCCTGTGTTGTAACTCAATTATGTTAATTTCTTTCTTTCTTTTTTTGCCAGTTTCTGAGGTTAAAATATATGCAGTTGAAACTGGATATTTACATACACTATAAAAAGACACATAACCTTTTTTACTCACTGTCTGACATTAAATCAGACTAAACCTTTCATGTTTTAGGTCAGTTGGGATTACCATAATTTTTTTTAGTATTTAAATTTTTTTATATTTGATAAAAAAAAAATATTTTTTTTTTTTTTTTTTTTTTTTTTTAAATTTCCTTCTTCTTAATCAGAAGTTTACACACACTAATATCAAGAAGAGAATTGTGGACCTCCACAAGTCTGGTTGATCCTTGGGTACAATTTCCAGATGGCTGAAGGTGCCACATTCATCGACACCATGGGAATGTCCAGCCATCATACCACTCAGGAAGGAGACGGGTTCTGTGTCCCAGAGATGAACGTGTTTTGGTGCAAAATGTCCATATCAACCCCAGAACAAAAGCAAAACACCTTGTGAAGATGCTGGCTGAAACTGGTAAAGGAGTGTCATTATCCACAGTGAAACAAGTCCTGGACTGAAAGGCTTCTCAGTGAGGAAAAAGTCATTACTCCAAAAGCAACATAAACAGATTACAGTTTGCAAATGCACCCAGTGAGAAAGTTCTTAATTTTTTAGGCATGTCCTGCAGTCTGATGAAAGTAAAATTGTTTGGCTATAATGACCATTGTTACATTTGGAGGAAAGAGGGGGAAGCTTGCAAACCTGAGAACACCATCTCAACTGTGAAGTACAGGGGTGGCAGCATCATGTTGTGGGGTGATTTGCTGCAGGAGGGACTGGTGCACTTCACAAAATAGATGGCATCATGATGAAAGAACATTATGTGGAAATACTGAAGCAACCAAGTTAAAGCTTGGGTGCAAATAGGTCTTCCAAATGGACAGTGACCCCAAGCATACCGCCAAATTAGTTACAAAGTGGCTTAACAACAACAAAGTCAATGTTTTGGAGTGGCCATCACAAAGCCCTGATTTCAGTTCCATAGAAAATTTGTGGGCAGAGCTGAAAAGACAAGTGCAAGAAAGGCAGCCTACAAACCTGACTCAGTTCCACCAGTTCTGTCAGGAGGAGCGGGCCAGAATTCCAGCAAACTACTGGGAGAAGCTTGTGGAAGGAGACCCACAATGTTTGACCCAAGTCATACAGTTTAACCTTCCTCACATTCTCACATCCTCACAAGGTTAACATGACTCGCATTCAATTCAAATCAGTGAAATAAAGTAACTCAGAGTATAACCAAAAGTAACTGAGTAAAAGTACAGCTGTTTCTTCTAAAAGTACCCAAGAGTAAACAGTATGTTACTAGCCACTGGACATTTTCTGTAGGCATAAGTTTTTAGTTGTAAAGTTAATTCTTATTTTCTTTATTTTTTTGTACCTAAAAATGTACTGTGTGAACAGTGTGAGCAGCTGCTCATGGGAGTTGTAGTCTTGTAGTGTCATGGTTGCAGTGCATCTCTTACAGGGGCCTGCAGTCTGTAGTAGCTTCAGCACCACTGGCAGTTCTTTGGCCCATGACCAAAATATAGAGCAAAATAATATTTCTCACTATTCCAATAGCAACAAGGCCAGGCCACCATTAGTCTTGTATCCCTTTATCTCTTTTAGCTCCGACCAACAAGTGTAAGCCGGTCCAGTTTTCACTCTTGTCCCAGCTCTTACTCAGTCATTTTCTTTCCTTTGTTTCCTCTGACAAGATCTTTGGTTTCTTCGCCAACTCTACCGTGACAGCCATTGTGAAAATACCAAGCTGGATCACTTCATCTTAATAGTTGAAGGGCGACTAACATTGTGCCCTGTGATTGACTGTTGGGACGCAGGTCGTAAATTATAATAATGGATTAGATTCTTATGATGCTTTACATGTCAAGTGACAGCTCAAAGCGCTTACAGTGACTCCATTGTTCATTCACTCTAGACAGACACTGATAGTGGTAAGCTACCTCTGTAGCCACAGCTGCCCTGGGGCAGACTGACGGAAACGTGGCTGCCAGTCCACACCAACAGCCTCTCCGACCACTACCAAACATTTATACACATTCATAGCCAGTGTTATGGATACTTGCTCAGGGACACAACGGCAGGATGACTGGGATTCAAACTGCCAACCCTCTGGTTACTGGACAACCTGCTCTACCTCCTGAGCCACTGCCGCCTCCAAATTGTGCCAGTTGCCTGTTCAGTGTTCCTACCCACACAGTAAAGTTACACAGAGCTGTTGCAGGTGAAGTGGCCCACTCACACTGTGGTGGAAGTGACTTTTGCCCAGTCAGAGGATGATGTTGCACCAAAATGATTTTGGAAAGAATATTTTAATGTGGAAAATCTTACGTAGTGTTGCTTTAAAATGATTAAAACAATTAATACATGTATGAGAAAGTTGGACTTAAATTTATGAGAAAATCAGCTACTTTTAGAGAAGATTCTTAAAGATTTTTTTTAAATCCCTTATGAATTTATAATGAAAAAAATGCTAGATTTACAAGAAAAAGTCATACTCCTGAGGGGCAAAAGTGTCACTTTATTATAGCTGCAAATTTATATCTCATTTCACGGGTTAGTTGTGGCGTTGTGCTGATTTTTTTTTTTTTTCTTAGCCAAAAATTGCTCAAAGAGGTCCATTTCATACTTGAAGAAGTCTCCAATCTTAGCTCGGTTGTCTTTTGAGATGACTCCTGCTGGACTGACTGAGTGCCAGACAGCCATCAAATTTGCTGATGGTGATGCTAATTTCGCGCCCTGGGTATAATGTACTGTATCCTGTGTACTAAAATAATCTGCAGAAATATAATAGGTTGGTTTTGTAAGTGTCTTCTCTTTTTCCCTGACAGGGAATATCTGACTGGTTTCCATAAGCGGAAGGTGGAAAGAAGGAAAGCGGCTCTGGAGGAGATTCGGAAGAAAATAAAAGAGGAGCAGCTAAAAGTCAGAGAAGAAGTAAGTCCACATTGATAGTCTTTGTTTTGGGTTGATGCAAGCATAAAGATGTGCCAGTGTTGAGTTTGTCCACCTCCTTCCAGAGGCATAAAGAGTATGTAAAGATGCTGAAGGAGCGACAAGAAGCTCTGGGTGAGTTTAAGGGAAAATTCTCTTCATTTTACTGATGTAACACCTCACCTCTCATACAGTTTTCTTCCTCACATTGTCTCATCTCCCAGAGGAGGATGAAGATGACCTAGAAGATGTAATAACCAGTAAAACAGAATCTCTCCAGTACGATCATCCCAATCACACAGTTACCGTGACAACCATCAGTGATCTTGACCTGACCGGGGCTCACTCGCTTAGACCTGCAGCAGATCAGGTAAAATTTGAATTCTTTGGCACTAAAGGTACCAATGGATGTGACCATTCAGTAATGCTAAGTATTTGTGCTCTGTAGGCAAATGGGGAGAGCAATGATGAAGATCAAGGGGGAGAAGAGGACGACAAAACCATTTCAATGCCAAAAAAAGCGTGGAATCCTATAGTAAACAAAAAGTAAGCCTAAAAGCAGGGCTCTGCCACCTGTGGCTCTTGTGTGGCACCCTATGGCTTTGTGAGAAAAACATTTTTTTAAGTTGCAAATGTATGGAGGAAAAACACAAATCCATAGGGAAAAAATCTTCTTCTTTTGGCTGCTCCCTTTAGGGGTCTCCACAGCGGATCATCTGCCTCCATCTCACCCTATCCCTCCATCTCCCTCTGTAACACCAACCCTCTCCATGTCCTCCTTCACTACATCCACAAATCTTCTCTGTGGTCTTCCTCTTTTGCTCTGCCTGGCAGCTCCGTCTTCAACATCCTTTGTTCAATATATCCACTATCCCTCCTCTGCACATGTCCAAACCATCTCAGCCTTGCCTCTCTTACTTTGTCTCCAAACCGCTCAACCTGAGCTGTCCCTCTGATATACTCATTTCTGATCCTGTCCCTCCTAGTCACTCCCAATGAAAATCTTAGCATCTTCCACTCTGCCACCTCCAGCTCTCCCTCCTGTCTTTTTGTCAGTGTCACCATCTCCAAACCATACATCATAGCAGGTCTCGCTGTTGTCTTGTAAATCTTTCCTTTGACTCTTGCTGCTATCCTTCTGTCACAAATCACTTCTGACACTCGTCTCCACCCACTCCATACTGCCTGCGTTCTCTTCTTCACCTCACTTGTGCATTTTCCATTGCTTTGAATGGTTGGCAACAGATATTTAAACTCATCTACCTTCACTACCTCTACTCCTTGCATCTTCATCATTTGAAGATGCAAGGATCTTCTTCTACTGACTTTCATTCCTCTTCTCTCCAGAGTATACCTCCACCTCTCCAGGTTCTCTTCCACCTCCTCCCTATTCTCACTGCAGATCACAATGTCATCTGCAAACATCGTGGTCCACGGAGACTCCTCCTTGACCTAGTCTGTCAGCCTGTCCCACCACCATGGCAAACAAGAAGGGGCTCAGAACTGATCCCTGATGTAATCCCACCCCCACCTTGAATCCATCTGTCACTCCTACAACTCACCTCACCACCGTCTCGCTGTCCTCATACATGTCCTGCATCACCCTCACATACTTGTCTGTCACTCCTGACTTTCTCATACAGTACCACACTTCCTCTCTTGGCACCCTATCATACAGCCGTGGACAGAATTGTTGGTACCCCTCTGTTAATGAAAGAAAAACCCACAATGGTCACAGAAATAAGCTCAATCTGACAAAATCGGAATCAGAAAATCAGAAATCAGAAACAACTTTTACCAAACTATTACCAAAAGTGGTAATAAATAAAAATTCTATGAAAATTAACCAATGAAAATCAGACAGTGCTTTTGAATTGTGGTTCAACAGAATTACTTTAAAAAACAAATTCATGAAACAGGCCTGGACAAAAATGATGGTACCCCTAGAAAAGATTGAAAATAATGTGACCATAGGGGCAAGTTCAACCAAGATGTGTCCTCTAATTAACATCACAGACGCAAAAATGAAGCATACCAAGAAAAGAACACTGTCCCTACTGTGAAACATGGAGGAGGTTCTGTTATGTTCTGGGGCTGCTTTGCTGCATCTGGCACAGGGTGTCTTGAATCTGTGCAGGGTACAATGAAATCTCAAGACTATCAAGGTATTCTAGAGAGAAATGTGCTGCCCAGTGTCAGACAGCTTGGTCTCAGTCGCAGGTCATGGGTTTTGTAACAGGATAATGACCCAAAACACACAGCTAAAAACACTCAAGAATGGCTAAGAGCGAAACGTTGGACTATTCTAAAGTGGCCTTCTATGAGCCCTGATCTAAATCCTATTGAAGATCTGTGGAAGGAGCTGAAACATGCCGTCTGGAGAGGACACCCTTCAAACCTGAGACAACTGGAGCAGTTTGCTCATGAGGAGTGGGCCAAAATACCTGCTGAGAGGTGCAGAAGTCTCATTGACAGTTACAGAAATCGTTTGATTGCAGTGATTGCCTCAAAAGGTTGTCCAACAAAATATTAAGTTAAGGGTACTATCATTTTTGTCCAGGCCTGTTTCATGAGTTTGTTTTTTAAAATAATTCTGTTGAACCGTAATTCAAAAGCATTGTATGATTTTCAATGGTTAATTTTCATAGAATTTTTATTTATTACTACTTTTGTCAGATTCAAGTTATTTCTGTGACCATTGTGGGTTTTTCTTTCATTAACAGAGGGGTACCAACAATTTTGTCCATGGCTGTATGCTTTCTCTAGATCCACAAAGACACAGTGCAACTCCTTCTGACCTTCTCTATACTTCTCCATCAACACTCTTAAAGCAAACATTGCATCTGTAGTACTCTCTCTTGGCATGAAACCATACTGCTGCTCACTGATTGTCACCTCTCCTCTTAAGGGATAAGGACCTGTACTATTATAGCACTTTTCTAGTCTCAAAGACCACTCAAAGCACTTCACTAGTACTAACCCTCTATTCTAAGGGCTGATGGGGACAGATACCTAGGGACAGTTTAGACTGCCCAATAACCCTAACATGCATGTCTTTGGATTGTGGGAGGAAACTGGAGCACCCGGGGAAAACTTGCAAACTCCACACGGAAAGGTTCCTACCCTTGTCAGCCTGGGGATTCAAACCTGGAACCTTCTAGCTGTTAGGCAACAGTGCTAACCACTGTACCACTGTGCTGCCTGTGCTAACTTGGCTTCAGCAACCCTTTCCCATATCTTCATAGTGTGACTGATCAACTTTATGCCTCTGTAGTTACTGCAGCTCTGAGCATCACCCTTGTCCTTGAAAATTGGTACCAAAACACTTCTTCTCCACTCCTCAGGCATCATCTCACTCTCCAAGATTGTGTTAGTCTGGTTAAAAAGTTCATTGCCATCTCTCCTAGGGGTGAAACAAAAGATTGATTCAGTGATGGATCATGATACGTGACGCTACCAACAATGCACCAATCCCTAAATGCATGGATTGATCTTTTATTAATTATATACAGGGTATATTCATGTAACCGTTGCTTACTCTCTTGGGTATTCAACCAGTTGCGTTTGCAGTCCACTTGATGGTGCCAGGCAAGCACCCAGTCAGTGAAGTTACACTACTCAAGTTAGGGATATTCATCTTTCGGGTGAAATTTCAGAATGCACCTAAAATGCACTATAACCTTTACAGGTGAACTTAATTTGACCTTCTCTAACCTTTTGAATGCACATGTCCAACTGTTCAGTGTTTTAGCACTTTTTGCATAACTTGCTGTTCTCTAACAAAGTCCTCAACAGCAAAATTCACAGCAGGTGTTTGATCCATGAATTGATCAATAAATTTTCTGGTTCAATTAGAATTGGTATTTAAACAGTCCTCTTCATCATGCTGTTCACATTTTGACATCATGAGACCAAGACGACACCTCACAATTGATCAACAGTACCTCGCCATTGCGAGGCTTCAAACAGGATGTTCTCAGAGGGAACTAGCCACTGAGCTTAGAGTGTCACAGAGTGTCATCAGCAGGTTGCAACAGAGATAGAGAGAGACTGGAAGAGTCGCAAAAGGCATAGAAGTGGACATCCTTTGGCCACATCCCACGCTGATGACTGCTTCATTGTGAACAGTGCCCTGCAGAACCGGATGATGAATGTCACTCAACTCCAGGCACATTTAAGGGAGGTGAGAGGCACCCAAGTGTCGCGTCAGACCATTCACAACTGTTTACATCAACGTGATCTGCGTACTAGACGACCTGCAAGGGTACCTGACCACACCACCAGGCGCAGGCCTCATCGTCTTGGATGGGCCAGGGAGCATTTATGCTGGACAAGGGACTAGTGGGCCTCAGTGCTGTTCTCTGATGAAAGTAGATTCACGTTGAGCAGAAATGATGGCCACCAACAATGTCGGAAATGTCAAGGAGAGTGCTATGCATCAGCCACTGTTGTCACCAGATGAGTCTTTGGTGGTGGTGGTGTTACAGTCTGGGCAGGTGTGTCTAGTCAATACAGAACTGCCCTACACCTTGTGAATGGTACAGTGACAAGCCAATACTACCTGAATAACATCATTAATCCAGTCATTGTGCCCCTGCATGAACAACACAGGCCTAATTTCATCTTCATGGCCGACAATGCTTCAGCTCATCAAGGTCGCATCATTAGGGAGCAGCTACCGGAGGCTGGGGTACCTCAAATGGTGTGGCCCGCACTTTCTTCAGACCCGAATCCCATAGAAAACCTATGGGATCAGGTGAGTCGCTGTGTAAAGGCTCGTAACCCTGCACCCCACAACCTCAGTGACCTGAGGGCTGCCCTTCAAGAAGAGTGGAATGCCATGCCTCAGCAGACAGCAAGTCGAATTGTGAACAGCATGAGATGCTGTTGTCAAAGCTGTAATTGATGCTCAAGGGCACATGACAAGTTATTGAGACACTGACATTTTTTGTTGTGGTATATCCACCACTGTTGTTGGCTTTTGTTTCAATAATTTGTTTGAGATGAGGAAATCACCATT
Organism: Pholidichthys leucotaenia; assembly: GCA_020510985.1. Lineage (NCBI taxonomy): Eukaryota > Metazoa > Chordata > Actinopteri > Cichliformes > Pholidichthyidae > Pholidichthys > Pholidichthys leucotaenia. The sequence goes on from CM035838.1 coordinate 402,912,300, forward strand.
GCATGCTTCAACTTAAATGCCCTACTTTCATGGTATTATATCACTGTAGCGTGAACTTTTTACATTTTCCATAAATTTCACCCAAAAGCCAAATATCCCTAACTTTTTGTGAGTAGTGTATATCTTGTCTCAGCAAGATTTGCAGCCAGCTTTGAAAGTTAGGAAGCAGTTAGCTCAAATGTTGGGCCTTGTGTTGGAAGGAAAGACCTGTAATCTGTTCCAAACAACAGACCACCACCCTCCCTGTGTGCAGAGACCCGTCTCCGTGAAAATGAAGCCCCAAGAGTACTTTATTATATGAAAGAGATGTCAACAGTTTTACTTTGGGACATGATGTGAGTTTGGGTGAGGTGGAAAAATTTGAAATATATGGGATCGTGATACTTGATATTGCAATATCGTGATATCAGGATCTCGCGAGCCGAATCGAATCGTGAGGTGCCTCACGATTCCCACCCCTAACCGCTTCTAAACATCTCCATACCTCCACAGGTATGTCATCTGGACCAGCCGCCTTTCCATTCTTTATCGTCTTCAAAGCTGCCCTCACTTCTGCCTTGCTAATCCTCAGGACTTCCTTTTTCACTTTCTTTCCTTCATCTATCCTCCTCTTATTTTCTTCATTCATCAACTCCTCAGAGTACTCCTTCCATCTTCTCAACACATCCTCTTCACTTGTCAGTACATTACCATCACTGTCCTTAATCACCCTAACTTGCTGCCATCCTTTCCAGCTCGATCTCTCTCTGTCTAGCCAGCTGATGCAAGTCCTTTTCTCCTTCTTTAGTGTCTAGCTTCTCATACAACTCACTACACGCCTTTTCTTTCTCCCTCTTTGCCATCCATCTAGATTCCAAGCACTCCTACAATCTCTTCCTCTTCTTGCTTTCCAGAGTCATCCTACAGACTACCATCCAATGCTATCTAGCTGCATTCTCCTCTGCCGCCACCTTGCAGTCTCCTATTTCAGATTTCTCCTTCTGCGTAAGATGGAGTCCACCTGTGTGCACCTTCCTCCATGCTTCTATGTCACCCTACGTTTTTTCTCTCTTTAAATACGTGTTCACCACAGTCATTTCCTTCCTTTTAAACATTAGCTAAAATCTAACAGATGATAATAACTGAGTAAATGACTGCAGTGGAGTAAAGAAAAGTTCACCAAAATCCAGAAATAGCCTTCATATAAATCTGTTTCATTTGTAATGGATAAATTTACAGGATTTTTTCCCACATTATTAACTATCATAATCCTATAAATAAGGGGTGGGAATCACGAGGGATCTCACAATCCAATTCAGTGCATAATACTTGGGTCACGATCCAGTACTATCACAGTCCGATCACAGTTATGATCTACTGTGATACCATCCCCCCCCCCCCCCCCCCCCATTTCAACATCAGTTTCTGTCCCTAAAGTACAACTGTCAATATCTGTTTCAAGTTTTCACTTTTTTCAGCTCATGGCGGCCACTTTTGTTTTGGTAGCTTCAGGCTCTCAGTTCTCCATGGGTTATGGTGCTGCTGTGGTCCTTTCTGTTGCCTACATATGTGTATTCCAGGGGGCTTCATTTTCTCCAGAGACATGTCTCTGCACACAGGGAAGGCGGTGGACGGTGTTGTTTACTGGGCTCGCTCTGAGGTTGGCTGGTCAGCGCCACTTGTGCTGGAATGTTTTTAGCTTAGCCGTTGCTAAATGCTGCTCTGAGACAAGTGTGCTGGCCTGCATGTTCTGAATGTTGTTTTTTCCCCCATGCAGCACTCCTTGCAGGTTGTGTGTGATGTCAAGGTCTTTCGTTTCATCTTTTTTTTTATAAAATCCCAAAAAGGTTTGAGCTAACTTTTCTGCTCATCCAGCTGCTTCCTAACTTTCAAACCTTGCTATAAATCTTGTGAGACAAGCTACGACATTGCCTGACTGTGCTTGCTTTGTGCCACCCAGTAGACTGAAAACACAGTTAGCTGATAAATACCCAAGAGCAGGGGTCACCAACTGGCGGACTCCGGTCCGGATCTGGACCTTGAGAGTCTGCCGTCCGGACTCCGAAGCTTTTTAATATAATTTGGGGAAAAATTATACTGTTTTGTTTTAACTTAACGAAAAAGCGGAACTCAAGTGCTGCATCAGCGGTGGTCGCCTGGACATTTTATGGCATGGGACCTTGGACGTTCTCTGTGGGCGGACAGCCACGCCTCCTTCCCGGTGTAACCCGCGGAATGAAACACTGCTGTGAAATTGTGTCCACCGCCACTCTGGCTGCCTCCGATGGTACGTTTCCACCTGGGGGGTTGTTGATGGAAGGGCTCCACACCTTCCTGGGACAGCATGGCGTTGTTTATGGAGGGAATTTCCGCGACCCTCTGATATCACGGTGGCGCAGTGGTTAGCACTGTGGCAGCACAGTTTACTCTCGGCCGGGGGATCGCGGGGATCGTGAGATCGTGGGTTTGATCCCAGCCCCCGACCAACAGTGAGCTGTGTGGAGTTTGCATGTTCTCCCCGTGTTGCGTGGGTTTACTCCGGGATTTCTCCGGTTTCCTCCCGCATACCAAAAACATGTAGGTTTAGGGCGCTCGCGCACGCAGCGACCGGCAGCCGGTGGCTTGTCACCAGACTGCAAACCAAATCTACCTACGGGTACAAATAAGTAACAAAAAAAAAAAAAATCATGTAAAAACAATAATTTGCTCTGTGTGTTACTGAACATGAAAAGTTCCACACACATCCACCTCCTCTCTCCCTGTGACAGAGTTACTCAAACAGACCCTGAGCAGGTTAAAAAGATAAAAACATTGTTGACATTAAAAAAACTCCAAAGGAATTCTGTATTGTTGAATTAATTATATTTTCTGTCCCGTTTTTAGGCTTACAGTTTGAAACTTTTTTTATACTGAAAATATAGTATGGAGGTGGGCTTTTGTGAGATTTAGTTTTGTAAATATTAATCTTTTTAAATGTATGTAATTTAGTTTGTGTTCTCCTGTAAAACTTTCCATTTTTAGGATTTAAGTTGTAGATTTTAGAATTTTAGAGCTATTTATTTGAAGTCAAAAACATATTTTGTGTTCCCCTGTATTATGATGATTAAATTGTTTTATTTGAAATTGAGCAAAGAATTTGATTTTTTGTTTAAAAAAAATACAGAACTAAAAGCAGCTAAAACATCTGCTTAATAAAATCATGTGTAAAAGCCAATGATATTGGCCTGCTGGAGACAGCTGTGGTCTTCTTAAAGAATGTCCACGAAAAGATGACAGTTCTTAAAAGCACATTTTCAGATAAATTTGTCCACGTGACTTGTCACATTTCTCTTCCATTTCTTTTATTAAAAGATGTTTGACATAAATTCATGGGTTGTTGCAAACACTTGGCTTTAAAAGTACCAAGCTGTCACACAGTGAGAGGAAAAAAATCCGGAGAAAAACAAACAAAAAAATGCATCGAGAATCGTTTTGGAATCAAATCGGAGACCCTGAATCATAATTGTATCGTGAGGTGCCAAAAGATCCCCAGACCTAACTTGGACCTCAGCTGGGGATCAGGACTGATTGATCGGACCTCTTGCATTTTTAGTAGGTGACCCCTGCCCAAGAGTATGCAACATTTACATGAATGCAATTAATAAAAGACTGATCCATGCGTTTAGCAATCAGTGCATCATTGCTTGTGCCAAGATCCGTTGTCAAATCGATCTTTTGTCCCACTGCTACTATATAAATACAGTATCATAAGCTAAACAACTCACCATAACAGCTGTGTAGTTCTCTGTTTTGTTTTTTCTCACACCACAGATTAACTTCTTGCTTGTAGCCATTATTTCTCCTGATCCTCCTCTGCTCCTGGTCTCAGTGATGTCTAACAGGTTCATAGTTATAAGGCTGTGGTCCCTCATATGCGCACAGACCAATATTTTCCTCCTCTTTAGAGGCTAAATTACTGCATATTTTCATTACTGACAGTTAGTCGGTGGTCTTCTAGTCCCTCCGCTGATGTCATGGCCAAGCTGCTCTTTTTAAGGAAGGCCTGACACTCTGCTGCAAAGGCATCTTTAAAAGTTGTCCTAAGATGATCATATTTTTTGTAATGTGTTTATTAACTCAATTTTTTATTATAGTCATTAACTGGTGTGGCCAACCCAGGAATTGCACTTTAAGAGAAAAAAGTCACAAATCTGAGAGGGAAAAAACAGAAATCTGCAAGAAAGGAGTCTAAAATTGAAGGGGAAAAGCTCACAAATTTACTGGGGGGAACTATTTAATAAGAAGTCACAGATGTTCTGCTCAGTGTAAAAGCCTCTGCCCTAAACTATAGCAGCTTGTGTTAAAAACTGTAAGGTAAAGTCCACTTGGTAATCTACACAGTGGGAGCATGTAAGCTGCCATCACATGTTTTCTCAGTTTGCGTCCCTGGCACCTCCTCTCACTCAGCTCTTGTATTTTATTAATATTATTTTCCCCTGACAGGATCCGCTCCCTTTCAACGGCTCTTAGCACTTACACCAGCAAGCGGAAGAGGAAGGGGCAGCAGAAAGGCAGAGGTGGACGGGGCCGTCCCACAGACACGAGGCCCGGTGTCACAGAGAGGAGAAACAAAGGCGGGAGGACCACCAAGCGTCAGAGACGGCGGCGCACCGGGAACAAGGTGCACAGTGAAGACTGACGGAGTGTGTTGTTCTGTTGGGGCAACATTTTGGACTTTGGGGTATTTCTGCACCTGTGTGTGCAGCAGTTGTTTTTTTTTTTTTTGTAAAATTATGGTCATGTGACAGTGGCCTTTTTTAATGTGCTTGAGTTTGTATGCTTCCAAAACACTTTTGTAATTTTATCTGTTAACTGAATTGCATTTGATTCACTTTTGATTAAAGAAAAGATGAATCTTTGCTACTGACCTCATGCTTTCCATGACTGTTGTGTGGAATTTTGCAGCTTTGTGCTCTGTTGTTTAATAGGAAACCCGATGCGGTTGTCAACATCCTCTGTAGAACGTCAGGAAATCAACCCTTAGCTCCATGTTTCCTCGTCGCGTGGTGTTGCCTGTGTGTTATCTTTGAGCCCCTTTATTCAGACCCCACACTGCTCAACCCTCAGTTACCGCGCACCTCAGACACCCCCGCCCTCGCCCTTGTTTATTTATTTACGTTAACCTGAGCCCGCATGTGCCAGCTGTCACTAGCCATGAGCGTTTCATTTTGCTTTCTAAAGCCTCATGATATTTAATACAACCTCTCAATGGAGGAGCCAGCGGGCCACCGCCTCCATCTTGGTTCTAACGTCTGGGTGTGCTCTCGGGGTATCCACAGCATTAGCTGAGAGCCGCCATGGCTGTCATGGACGCTTCTGTTTCGCTCATTGTGGGAGCGTCCAATCGGGTGATTTGAGCGTATGACAGCGTGGCAGGACAGGGAGCGTGGGGGATGAGGGGGGCATGTGTGTGATGATCAGCTCACCCTCAAACTCCTCATTCAGTGTGGAGCTGACAGCTGGAGTCCCTCCTATCTGGTAATTCTCATTTTTTCTTACTTTTATATGTCAAAGCTACTATAAAGCATTCTTAATCTGCCACTTTTTACATTATGAACAGGTTGATTTTTAGTCGGTGTGTTATCAAAGGTTCTAAGATGCCTGAAAGCTGTTAAATGACAGTGCATTTACTCTGGTTTGCAGTACAACAGGATTGTTTTTCATTGTCAGTGGTTCAGCTTTAGATACTCCATGAACTTTGAAATAAAACAGGCCTTACATCAGATGCTGTGCTCACACCTATCTCTGCATCAGAACTACTTCCATCCACCCCCATTCAATTCTGAATACTATTATTGTTATTGTTATTATTGTTTTAGTTGTTCTCTCAGTTTTCTCTGTTGGATGCGATGACCGAGCGGGTTCTCCTTCGGACTCGGCATGCCTCCTCCCGGCGACGAGCCCATCTGCCCCAAATTCCAGCCCAACATCTTTGACCCCTCCCGCTGCCATGACTGCCTGCGGCAGAGGCACCTGCACACAGGTGCAGGGGAGAGCGCAGAGGCAGCGCCACAGCAGAAGTCTGCAGCGGAGCTTGGGACCAGGATCGGGTCCAGCAAAGGAGCTCTGCTCACACCCATCGCCTCCCATTCAGAAGAGAGAGACACCAGCAGCAAGGTAAGAAAGAAGGAAAGTGAGAACAGAGGATGTGGGGGGGATGGGAGGGGCTACTGGTAACCAGGAAGAGATAAAGAGATGCCAGGAGCACAGAGTGATAGGATTATTGGAACTGAGCACACTAGAGGTCGCAGGTGAGGTCAGCGACATACGGAGGAAGTCAAAATGAACAACGTCGTGCAGTGGTATCGCTTGACTTTGCCTCAACTGTTGTAGATTCAAAAGTTTCGTGATGTAGTTTAAATCTCATTTCTCAAACTCGCTGTATTCAAACAAAATTACAAATTGCTTCCTACTTTAGGGCAGGCGGGGGGGGGGGGTGAGCATTTATTTCCTGTGAGTGAGTGAAGAAAAGGTCAGAGATGAGGTATAAGAGGTAATGACGTGGAGCAGGGTGACAGTTGTGGTTCCTGTTATTAATTAATGAACCAGGATCGGTTACGGCCCTCATGGGAATCGCTTGTAATATTAGACAGAGGTTCGGAGTGCAGAGGGGATGGGCGAGCTTCAGTGCAGCGTTAAAGCCCCCATATCTGCTGCGGCTTCTGCATTACAGCTGTTTGGTCATTTTTTTGCTATTCTCTGCCTAGTTAATAAAGAAAAGTCCAGTGGTGCCTTGTTGTGCCATGTTTATAGTCAGTTTAAGAGCCTATTCTAAAGGTGAATGTCAGCCCAAATGAAGCGATGCCTTTCCTGTTTATCATCTGCGTTCATCAGCAAATGCCATCTAATTAGAGATGGGTAGGATAACCAAAAATTCTCAAGTAACAGTAGTGTTACTTTGTGATATTACTCATTAACAAATAAGGGTAGTTACCAAAAATAAGCTATTTGAGTAGTCATGACTACCCTGTCCAATTTCAGATTTTTCTCATAAACTTTTGACTTTTTTCTTGTAAATGTACTTTTTTTTATTGTATATTTTAAACTTTTTTTGGGGGGGGGGATTTTTGATTTTAGTTAACATGAATTTGCAACTCAAATGTACAACTTTTTCTCGTTTTTTTTTTCTATCATAAATTAATGACTTTTGTATGTTTTTCCTCGTGACTGACTTTTCTCTAGACCAGGGGTCTGCAACCTTTGTCAAGCAAAGAGCCATTTTGCCACCCTCAGTGGCTAATATAGAGCTGAGGGACACAACAGGTATTTGACCATTAAAATAAAGATTATGCTGCTTATAAAGTTATATATATATATATATATATATATATATAAACAGTATATACAGTGGTGTGAAAAAGTGTTTGCCCCCTTCTTGATTTCTCTTTTTTTTTTGTATGTTTGTCACACTTAAATGTTTCAGATCATCAAACAAATTTAAATATTAGACAAAGAAAACACAAGTAAACACAAAATTCAGTTTTTAAATGAAGGTGTTTATTATTAAGGGGAAAAAAATCCAAACCTACATGGCCCTGTGTGGAAAAAGTGATTGCCCCTAAACCTAATAACTGGTTGGGCCACCCTTAGCAGCAACAACTGCAATCAAGCGTTTGCTGTAACTGGTGATGAGTCTTTTACAGTGCTGTAGAGGAATTTTGGCCCACTCATCTTTGCAGAATTGTTGTAATTCAGCCACATTGGAGGGTTTTCCAGCATGAACCGTCTTTTTAAGGTCATGCCACAGCATCTCATTTGGATTCAGGTCAGGACTTTGACTAGGCCACTCCAAAGTCTTCATTTTGTTTTTCTTAAGCCATTCACAGGTGGACTTGCTGGTGTGTTTTGGATCATTGTCCTGCTGCAGAACCCAAGTGCACTTCACTTTGTGGTCACAAACAGATGGCCGGACATTCTTCAGGATTTTTTGGTAGACAGCGGAATTCATGGTTCCGTTTATCACAGCAAGTCTTCCAGGTCCTGAAGCAGAAAAACAGCCCCAGACCACTACACTACCACCACCATATTTTACTGTTGGTATGATGTTAATTTTCTGAAATGCTGTGTTACTTCTACGCCAGATGTAATGGGACACACACCTTCCAAAAAGTACAACTTTTGTCTTGTCAGTCCACAGAGTATTTTCCCAAAAGTCTTGGGGATCACCAAGATGTTTTCCGGCAAAACTGAGACAAGCCTTTATGTTCTTTTTGCTCAGCAGTGGTTTTCATCTTGGATCTCTGCCATGCAGGCCATTTTTGCCCAGTCTGTTTCTCAAGGTGGAGTCATGAACACTGACCTTAACTTGAGGCAAGTGAGGCCTGCAGTTCTTTGGATGTTGTTGTGGGGTCTTTTGTGACCTCTTGGATGAGTCGTCGCTGCGCTCTTGGGGTAATTTTGGTCAGCCGGCCACTCCTGGGAAGGTTCACCACTGTCCCATGTTTTCACCATTTGTGGATAATGGCTTTCACTGTGGTTCGCTGGAGTCCCAAAGCTTTAGAAATGGCTAGAAAATTGAACTCAGCTTTCCAAAGATGTGATAAACCACATTAATTTAATGTTTTAACGGGGGGGGATCACTTTTCACACAGGGCCATGTAGGTTTGGATTTTTTTTTACTCTTAATAATAAACACCTTAAATTTAAAAACTGCATTTTGTGTTTACTTGTGTTACCTTTGTCTAATATTTAAATTTCTTTGATGATCTAAAACATTTAAGTGTGACAGACATACAAAAAAAAGAGGAATCAGGAAGAGGGCAAACACTTTATCACACCACTGTGTGTGTGTGTGTGTGTGTGTGTGTGTGTGTGTGTGTGTGTGTGTGTGTGTGTGTGTGTGTGTGTGTGTGTGATCAAAATGAATATACCAGAAATGTAGTTTATGCAGCATTTATGAATTCATACTAAACAGTGAAGAAAACTGATGGAACTTTGCTACAATGTGTCACAACAAATGAAAAAGCCAGACTTTTCTGAAAAAAAATATTCTATGGTGTCATGTGTATTCTAGAGAAATCCAGCTGTCAGATATCAAAATGCAAATATTCTCCTTCCACATGTGGCTCCCGAGCCGCAGGCTGCCGACCCTGCTGTAGCCAGTTTGGAAGGTCTTTCTCAAATTTGTTAATCTAAGGAAAACAAGGTAAAAAATGATCTCTACGTGCTGTCTAATATAATCCAAACTGTAAACAAGAGGGCACTCTGGGAGCGCACACCTCCACCAAGGCCTTATCTTGCAGTGTTAAAGAAAGTGGAAAAAGTGATCCAGAATCCACATCCTAACCTCCAAAATCTAATGGGTTTATCCATAGCCCAAGGGCTGCTTCTTGAAAATGTCATCAAAATTTGTCCAGTAGTTTTTGCACAATCCTACACACACACAAACAAACTGCAACATTTGCATCATCTCCTCGGTGGAGGCAAAAGTATTTTCTGATCCAGAAAAGAGCAATTATTTCAGCTCTCACTAAAATGACTAAAAGATGCAGTCCTAAGAACGAGTTCTTACAGCATAAACAAGCCCATTTCTAACCAGTTTTCAAGTCTCATGCACACACTCTTTCAACTGCTCCCTGTTCAGGGTCACCACAGTGGGTCATGGGTCCACATATTTGATTTGGGAAGGACTTTACACCGGATGTTCTTCCTGACCCAGCCCTCTCCATCTAACCAGGCCCTGGCACTAGGAGTATGATGGTTTTCTGCTTCACCTCTAGCAGGGTAACCAACTTTCTTTCCCCTCCATTCTGTTTATGCTGAGCACCAAGCTAAAAGGTGGAAAGTACAGTTTGTATGGTCTTTGGTATGACCTGGCTGGGGCTTGAAACCACAACATCCCAGCTGTGGGGTGGATGCTCTACCACTAGGTCACCACTCCAGTCAACCAATTTTTAAGTCACCGGAATTAAATGCAACTTATAGAGTACAACCAACATTTTTCTTCATAAATGTACTCAAGTCAGAGTGATATGTAGTAGAACTACTAGGTCATGTACAATTGTGTAAAAAAGTTACTTGAGCACACTTGAATAATTAACTAGTTACTACCCATGACTGGAGCTAATGTTTTTAATGTCCTTTTAATGGTATTTACAAAATGTTAATGAGACACAACTCATGTACCTTACTACAGACAGAATAGTGAATATAATCAGTTTTACAGGTTAAAAAATTAAGCTTTTTAATGCAGCTTCAGACAGACTTTTTCTTCTTCTTGTTAATTTGTGTATTTACTCTAATTCATTTTGTAAGCTATTTATTTACAAATTGTTCAATAATTTTTGTACTTTTTTCTGTCTTTGTTTAAATTTTATTTATAAAAAGAAATGGGCCACCACACTTTTGGTTATTCTGCCTTAGTGCTGCACTAATTTTACAAAAACACAGGGCTGTTCATCATATTTTGTTAATAATAATAATAATGTGTTCTCATGCCACAAGTTTTTTATGGAGCACTTGGCCTTTAAGAAAGACTGCTGACCTCTGATCTAGTCTATGATGGTGTGAGTTGCCCCTTCTTCTACCAGACTGAGCAGAAGTGTATGTCTACCCACGATGAGAGGCTCGTGCTTGAGACAGCATGACAGGATGCAACCACTGATATTTCCCTCTTGTCTGCTCGCTCATTTGTTTTGGTTGGCACAAGTAGATGGTGGAAAGAAAACAGTACATACCCAGAGTTGTTCACAACAGGGTTTGTTGTCTTGTACTGACGCCACAGAGCGACACCATCCTAGATGAACTGTATTCATGAAGAAACTGACATGTTTATAGCTGACCAGCAGCAACACCCGGTGAATACTGCGTGCAAGGACCCACTAACCAACCTCTGCTCCTCCCAGAGCTCAGCTGGACTCTTATGTTGACCTGACGTGCACCTCTCCAGAAATATAACTACACGTCGTGGCACCGTTTTGAGTAGGATGGCCTTCAGTGTAATTGGTCCCTTGGTTTTTTTTCTTTAAACTCTCTCTACCTTAATATTATCATTTATTATATATGGCATAACAAGCCACACATATCAGTGAGACTGTCTTACTTTCTTATTTTATTAACATTTTATCTTACAAGTGTTTCTTTTTATGTGAACATTGGTTTGTGCACCTTAATGAGAAGCTTCATAATTGTGTACACTGCAATAACAATAAAGGTCTTCTATCCTTTCCCAGAGAGCACTCTACGTGCGATAATGCTGGCATTACATAACCTTGTGTTTCAGTGCGACTTTAAAAGCTGACATTTCCACATGCCAGTAATGCGTTGTTTTTGTATAGCATTGAAGGAGGATTACTGCTCCAGTATTCCTATGTTCAAAAGGGTATTTAAAGCATTAAACTTTTTTTATGTTTTCATATTAGTTTTTTATTGAAAGTAAAATGCACCTTGGGCTAATATTGCATGGAGGCTTTAAACACATGGTTGACATACAGTACATTTACCTCATTTACTTAATACATTACTTTATTCTTCAGTCATGATATAGTGTTTTACTCTTATATGTCCTTTCACTTTTACTCTTTCACTTTAATGAATTTAATTTCTGAAATTTATGTGACTTTTTTCCCCACATAAATTTGTGTCTGTCATAAATTTGCAACATTTTTCCAAAATTTAGCTTTTTCTTGTAAATTTGAAACTTTTCTTATAGAGTTGAAACTTTTCTCATGAACAAGCATTTTTTTTTTCTCAAATTAGCTTTTTTTCTTGTAAATTAAAAGCTTCCTCATACCCACCAAGTTTCTCCTCATTTGACGTTGTACTGGTCTGTTGTGGTAAAGAGGGAGCTGAGCTCTAAAGCAAAGCTGTCGATTTACCGGTCAATCTACATTCCTACCCTCACCTAGGGTCCTGAGCTTTGGGTAATGATCAAAAGAATGAGACTGCGGATACAAGCGGCTGAAATGAGCTTTCTCTGTTGGATTACTGGACTCACCCTTAGGGACAGGGTCAGTCATCCAGGAGAGGCAGAGTAGAACCGCTGCTCCTCCACATTGAAAGGAGCCAGATGGACATCTGATCAGAATGCCTCCTGGACGCCTCCAAGGAGACTCCGGGGCAGACCCAGGACTCGCTGGAGAGACTACGTCTTCCAGCTGGTCTGGGAATGCCTTGGTATCCTCTCTGAAGAGCTGGAGCAGGTGGGAAGTCTGGGCTTCTCTGCTTGAACTGCTGCCTCTGCAACCTGGACCTCCGAAAAAGTGGTAGAAGATGGATGGATGAAGTTTGCTACATTTGTAAACTTGCAATATTCATATGGATTCTGGCTTAATTTTTGTATTCTGTAATGGTTCATTTTTTTTCTGCTGATCCAGACTATGATCCAGTTTGTGTTTTTAATATTTTTGTTGCGAGGGAAGTGTTTCTCATCCTTTGTAAAGGTTTTGGTGGATAGATGGTTGGATCTTCATAAGACATCTTCCTGGGTGTATTTACAAACATTTTAAATTCTCAGTAATAAACACTGAGATCTGTATGCTAAATAATATTGTTTAAACACATTATTTTTAATAGAAGACAATTGTGTCCTTCACATTTCTGCTTTTCTAAAATGAGTGGGATAAACAACAGTCCAAATTCAGAAGAATATTGAGGAAGTTAGTAGACAGAACATTTGTATGACTTGCCGTAATCCCAATTATAAACATTGTTAGATGAGGCATACTGTTACATACTGTTTTGTCGTCTTTTTTTCCCCTGTTGCAGTGACTGTATGAAAAGTTGTTTTCTACTTTTGTCCATTGATATTTAATAAACAAAAACATGGTTTGAACACAAATCACTGGACACAGCAGAAACCCATTTTGGCAATGCAAGAATGCATTCAAAGCAGCGCACAAATAGAAATGAGCGGATTAAATGTTGGTCAGTCTCCCAGCTTCCGGCCTTCATCTCCTGGTCACACCCAACACGAACAGTCAGGGTGTGCTTGTTTCTTTCACCAGCATACACCTTAACGGGGGTTATATGAGGGGATTAAAGTAAATAAATGTGAATATAGTTAAATGTAAACCCAGCGGTAACCTGTATCTCCATCTTCCCGTCAGTCCACCATGTCTGTATTGTGGCGAGAGACCCACTGGTCTTAAACTCTGCCGACCGTGTCGGGTACACTTGATTCCTCCCCCTTCGTTCACCTCCACCACTAAAGGTCGGTCAAAAAAAGGACACCTTTGACTCTTTTATGGTCAAGCCTTCAGTGAAACTATGTCAGGTGCACACTTCAGGTATTGTGGCATCACCATGCGAGAAATGACAGCCTATGGTCAAGTGGCCTCTGTGTTACTAAGGGGACAAAGTTTCTGCCACATACATATTCATACCACAGAATCCCTTTTATATATGTAGATAATTCTAGAATTCTAAAATTATCAGGTCAGGTCACATCAACTGATAAATACTGCTGCAGAATAAGAAGCATGAATATTTGATTTAGGAGTGAATTGTGTCTTGAAAGCAATGTACTTTCAAGAGAACCCCTTGTGGCAAGAAAAAAACCTGATGAAATATTAATGAGGAAAGCCATGATCAAGGTCGAGTTACAGAGGTGTAACCCTAATCGAACAGCGGCGTTAACGTGAGTGTCTGTCAGGGAGGACAGAGGGGAGAAGACACTATTATCAGAACCAGACAGAAGTCGAGGAGAGCTCTTGGATCCGTATAACGTATGTACTCTAGTACTTCAGAAGCTGCTACTTATCACAGCCGTTATGTTCCATTTATGGCCTTTACTCAGATGCGATTGTTGTCAGGACGTCTATATTTAGCAAGCTTGTCATTATGTTGTGATTGGTTTGTCTCTTCCCTTGTTGTCCTATCAGGAGGATTCCGACGGTCAGTCAGTAGTGAGCAGCTACTGTGGTGTCAATGGAGGTCGCCCAGGTTATGAGGAGACTTCTCTGTGCATCCTGAGCCCTGACTGTGAGCTCTACATCTGCGAAGGTGACGACGAGAGCACAGACAGGTAGGAGAGCTTGAAAGCTGTGACTGAACAGCTTACATTTGTGTGTTCACCATTTTCTGACCAAAAATTATCATGCTTCATGCATCTTTGAATCTCTCCACCCTCCCGTCCCTGCTCTTGTCATTCTTCTCCATATCTTCTTCCATGTAGCTGTCGTGACCAGGGCGACTACCAAGAGTTTAGTGGCTCCATCAGCACAGAGGACGAATACCTGCCAATCCATTGTGGTAGAAACAAGTTCAGCATGACCCGGCTTGACCCTCCGCCTCACCGGCCCAACCCCCGGGCCTGGATGGATGAAACTCGGAGCAGAGATGGCTTCAGTAGGCAATCAGGTCTGTGCAAACATATGTTTCTTCTTTTTTAATAACTATCTTAGTATACAGCAGCAGATCTCTGTTAGGTTAAAGTAGGTCCAGTTCCTTTTTTAAACATCAGTTTTCAATATTCTGTGCTGCAGTTGACTGAGTCTTTACTAAACCTTTGACTTACATCAATTGACCAATCTATATCCAGTTACAGCCAGAGGTGTTCTTTACGCGGTAATGCTATTTGCAGCCACACCTGAGGTGTCTAAGAGCAATTATCAGTAATACAATATTGCCGGTGTGTGTCAGGAAACCACTGCTAGTTGCTCATGAATGAACATTAATGTGTACATCTTGTATTTCTGTTTCTTCTTCTTCACTCTTTTTTTTCATTCTAGGGTTAAAAGAAGACAGAGAAAAGCGTGAAAGTGTCTACTTCTGCCCTGGGAGGGCTGCAGGTGCTCGTTCACTCCATGATAACAGCTCATGTGCTCCTTTCCGCCATATTGAGAGAGGCCATCCCATCTTCAGCCACAAAAACGTGGAGCCCAAAGACACCGTCCCCTTCAGAAATCCTAATCTTGGCGTGCCCTCAGACAGACAGATACCAGAGCCGCTAAATGAGGATTTAGTGGATTTTCCTCCTCCTGACCCCTACGAAATTGCAGTCGAGGTTGAAGCACAAGTTGGTCCTCGCTCTCCAAGCCCTACCCCTTTCAAGATCGCTGAGTCGCTTGCATCAACTGGACGGAAAGGTTTGAGTAGCTCATACAGCCGTGGAAACCCATCTTCACACGTTTCGTCCCATCAACATCCAGAACGTTATGATTCATCAAGGCAAGGCTCAGCTCTTCAGTCACGTAGCTCTTCTCTGTCACGTGGAAACTCATCATTCAGACGCAGTGAGTCCACTGCTTCTCTAAACCGTCAGAACTTAGATCATGGAAGGCGGTCTCCAGGGAGAGAGTCGGGATCAAGAAGCTCCTTGCAAGGTGCACATGGACGACATATTGAGTCAGGAACACTGCCAAGAAACTTTAAATCATTCACAAATTCAGTCAAATCTCAGTCCAGCATAATCTCTGATTTCCGGAGCGCCTTGCGGAAAACTGAAGTAAAGGAGTCTTTTAGTGGTCGCCATGGCGACACCAGTTTATCTCTATCAAGGAGGGACTTTAATACCTCAGGTCAAATGTCTCGCAAAATTGAAATGAGTACAAGTTTATCACAAGGTCGTATGAACGGCAGTCGTACTTCATCTCCAGCAAGGAGATCTTTTGATGGTCTGGACAACAATCGCAACTCCTCTCCAACAAGAAGAACTTACAGTTCAACCCTTCTTCGTAAATCAGAATCAGTTACATCTCTAAATGGACGTAGTCACCAGGGACGCTGTGGCTCCCCCATAAGAGAGGGTTATGATATAGAAAGCCAGGCCCTGATGCGTAATCAGTCAGCTAGAAATGAACTGAATGATCAAGAAAACGAACCTCACACCTCGTCTTCATCTAGACGAGGTTATGACCCACCAGCTCAGTCCATACTCCGTAAGACCGAATCAAGCCCTGCAGGAAGCATTCGAGGTCGGGACAGCCGTTCTTCCTCTCCTGGAAGAAGAGGGCGTGAAATCTCAGGTCAGTATCAGCTTAAGAAAACAGACACCAACAGTTTGTTACGTGGCTATAAACAGGAAAGTCGTACCTCTTCCCCTTTGAGGAGAAATTGTGACACTCCAGCTCAGTCTCTGCAAAGCAAGTCTGAATTTAAGAGTTCTGTCAGAAGTCCTGACAGGTATGGTTCAGTGGCTTTAAGGAAGAGTTATGATTCTTCTGATCGTCGCTCATTGCGAAATTCAGAAATTGGCACATCCTTTAATGGCAAGAATCCAAACAGTCGGAATGCCTCGCCATCTAGAAAAGGCCACAGTGATCCACCAGGATATTCGGTCCTCAGATGTGCCTCAAATGGAGAATCCAGCCTTTCCTTTGAAAGAAAAAGCACTTTCAGTGAATCAAAATCTGACTCCAAAAGCTCCCCGCACTCATGGAGAGAATCCACTCACTCACTGCGCAGCTCTTCATTATCCCGTGCTCCTTCACCTTCTAGACACAGCAGCAAGTCAGATTTTTCCACTTTGGAAATACCTAGGAGCTCTGGCAGTGTTAGATCTGGGGTTGGTGGACACAGTTATGAAGATCATCGTATCTCTTCTGTTGACAAGAGGCAAGCCTCTCGCCGAGCGCGCAGCCCTTCTCCTCCTCAGATTCAAGTTCAGAGGTACACCTCCTCTCAAAGCTCCATGGAGTCTTCGGAGTCAGGCCAACTCTCAGTGGGAACCACAGGACGGAGCAGGGAAGAGTATGCCATGATGGCTGACCTGCCAAAGGTCAAAATAATCCACCAGAAGGAGAGTTCAAGTCACATGGGGAGGCCACAGAACCAGCAGTCCACACGAAGGCAGGAGCTCTTCAAACCTGCCAGGTCTGAAGGATTAGTACACCTGACTCTGTGTGCTGTTACTGCAATGATGTCCTTACACTTCAGATTCTCAGCTTTATTCAACAAAGACAGTGTTTGAGCCACTGTATAATTGAAGTAATATTTAATTGTAGTCCACTATTTTAGGACATCAATTGTAATAGAAAAATTCACATATCCATTACTTTTTTTTAAAGATACACTCCAGTTGATATAAATCCCTTATAAAAACAAATCTAGATTTTGTAAAATGATATCTTATGCCCCTTTGTCTACAAAAACCCTTTTATTGTCTTACAGTTTCGTGCCAAAATCTTTTCATTTTCCTCCTCCTTCAAACGCCAGAATCTGTGAATAATCCCACCCACATACCACAAGGCTAATAGTAGCTCGCTCTATATTAAACAGAATAAGTCCTGTGATAAAAAAGACTAACTGGTTGAAGGACATGCCCAGTTGTATGCACAGTGGCCCAGTATAATGACTGAAACTGCATCGGTCCTTAAAGGTAGTTTAATGGTAAAACCCATCGTAATTTGGATCCAGTTTTCAAAGCAGCTGGTTAAAAATGCTAACTTCACTTAGGCCACAGAGTCCTGACTGACTCAACACTATGGACCTGCTATAGTTGCATCACCAAAAACGTTCCATCTAAACTTTCCTTTTTTCAGGGGGCGGTGCTTAACCGAGTTTCAAAGAAAAAAACAGGCATGACAAATTTGAATGATTTCACTCTTGATACAGTATGTCTTGTAAATCATTAAAAACATGTTAGACATGTTAACAAGAGGGAAAAAAAACTTGATTTTTGGTGGAGTGTCACTTTAAGTTTATCATTATTCAAAGAATTAACTATATACCTACTTTATTTGTTTTACTGGCTCTATAGTTATTTTTTCAGAGACGGTAGTAATGAGTTACCGCAACTCAAGTACATGTAGTCAGTTTTTTCACAAATGTGTGGTTTACACTGTAGTTTGGGGTAAATCCACATCAGCTTACCAGATTTTAAAAAATATTCCAACTGACAAATCTCCAATTTCCCTCATATTTTTGACAAACTGATGCTATTAGTCTCAGTAACCACCATACAAAGTTTTAGCCTTATATCTTAATTAGTTTTTGAGATATTAGGGTTCTGAAAATGGGGCATGATGTTGATTTTATTGTGAAAATGAGTGGTACAAGAAAAGATGCTAAGTTTGCAACTAGAGGGCACTCAGAGTGCATACCTCTGCCAAGGCTCTGTTCTTCCCTCTCTTTGTCCTCCCCTCTGTACCTTTGTCCATCCATATCGCCATCCATCTGTACATTGGAAAATAGGGCCTTGGTGGCAGTATGCACTCATGGATCGTCTCCAAGATCTAATGAGTTCATCTTTGGGCCAAGAGCCATCTCTGGTGAAATTGTCATCCAAATCCATCTAGGAGTTGTTGTGTGATCCTGCTAACAGACAGAGAAATGGCAGAAAAAAAACAATATGACCACATTATATGACTACATTATCAAGAATCAAGAACTCTTTATTGTCATTATGTGTGCGCATAACGAAATTCTGTATGGCTACTCTCGGCTTTGGAAAGACACAGTACCTTGAAGAAAACAATACCTTGAAGGACAAAACAAAACTCTATAAATATAATTATGTATATGTATATAAAAATATATACACACATGCATGTGTGACAGAGATCATCCTGCGCAGTTCGCCCCACACGGGACACGAACCCGCGACCTCTCAGTCAACTAACAGTTCGAGCATGGGAGACACAGCACGATCGCGCTGAGCTAAAGGTCCGACCGGTAGCTCAGCGCTACCGATACTGTATGAGGCTTTGGGAGGGAGGTTTTACTAACGTTCTACGCCGAACAGCACTAGTTGGCATCCGTTACACATGTATAAAGCGGCCCCAGGTGTGGATGTGTGTGTGAATGGTGAAAGGGTTGGGCACCGCACCAGTGGCTGCTCATCCACTCATGTGGTTGCCCTGTAATTTCCCCATTGTGGGACTAATAAAGGAATCTTTAAAAAAAAATTAAAATATACACACACACACACACACATATATATATATATATATATATATATATATATATACACTACCGTTCAAAAGTTTGGGGTCACTTAGGAAATTTCCTGATTTTTGAAAGAAAGCACTGTTTTTTTCAATGAAGATAACTTTAAACTAATCAGAAATACACTCTGATATCTAATATACATTGCTAATGTATATTAGTGTGTGTGTATTACTTATTCATATTCTACCTTTTATTACATGCAGTTTTTTATTTTTATCTTTAGTGCTACTCCATGTTTAATGTTGCAGCATTGCACCGAGACAAATTCCTAGTTTGTGTACTACATGAACAATGGCAATAAATCTCATTCTGATTCTGATTCTAATGTGGTAAATGACTATTCCAGCTGCAAATGTCTAGTTTTTGGTGCAGAATCTACATAGGTGTATAGAGGCCCATTTCCATCAACTATCACTCCAGTGTTCTAATGGTACAATGTGTTTGCTCATTGCGTCAGAAGGCTAATGGATGATTAGAAAACCCTTGTGCAATCATGTTGGCACAGCTGAAAACAGTTTAGCTGGTTAGAGAAGCTATAAAACTGACCTTCCTTTGAGCAGGTTGAGTATCTGGAAAAAATTATTATTTCAAATACAAATCATTATTTCTAACCTTGTCAATGTCTTGACTATATTTTCTATTCATTTTACAACTCATGGTGGTAAATAAGTGTGACTTTTCATGGAAAACACAAAATAATTGTCTGGGTGACTCCAAACTTTTGAACGGTAGTATGTGTGTGTGTATGTATATATACAGTATATATATATATATAATATGCATACATACATACAGTATATACAGACACACACACACACACACACACACACATATATATATATATATATATATATATATATATATATATATATATATACATATATACACATATACACACACAAAAAGTTAGGGATATTTGGCTTTCGGGTGAAATTTATGGAAAATGTAAAAAGTTCACGCTACAGGGATATTATATCATGAAAGTAGAGCATTTAAGTAGAAACATGCAATGGTGATTTCCTCATCTCAAACAATTTATTGAAACAAAAGCCAACAACAGTGGTGGGTATACCACAACAAAAAATGTCAGTGTCTCAATAACTTGTCATGTGCCCTTGAGCATCAATTACAGCTTGACAACAGCGTCTCAAGCTGTTCACATTTCGACTTATTGTCTGCTGAAGCATGGCATTCCACTCTTCTTGAAGGGTGGCCCTCGGGTTATTGAGGTTGTGGGGTGCAGGGTTACGAGCCTCTACATGGCGACTCAGTTGATCCCATAGGTTTTCTGTGGGATTCAGGTCTGGAGAAAGTGCAGGCCACTTCATTTGAGGTACCCCAGCCTCCAGCAGCTGTTCTCTAATGATGTGACCTCGATGAGCTGGAGCATTGTTGTCCATGAAGATGAAATTAGGCCTGTGTTGTTCATGCAGGGGCACAATGACTGGATTAATGATGTTTTTCAGGTAGTATCAGCTTGTCACTGTATCATTCACAAGGTGTAGGGCAGTTCTGTATGGACTAGACACACCTGCCCAGACTGTAACACCACCACCACCAAAGGCTCGTCTTTTGACAACAGTGACTGATGCATAGCACTCCTCTTGATGTCGCCAACATTGTTGGCAGCCATCATTTCTGCTCAACATATATAGACTTTCATCAGAGAACAGCACTGAGGCCCACTGGTCCCTTGTCCAGCGTAAATGCTCCCTGGCCCATCCAAGACGATGAGGCCTGCGCCTGGTGGTATGGTCAGTTACCCTTGCAGGTCATCTAGCACGCAGACCACGCAGATGTAAATGGTTTTGAATGGTCTCACGTGGCACTTGGGTGCCTGTCACCTTCCTTAAATATGCCTGGAGTTGAGTGGTGTTCATCATCCAATTCCACAGGGCACTGTTCACAATGAAGCAGTCATCGGCGTGGGATGTGGCCAAAGAACGTCCACTTTTATGCCTTTCTGTGACTCTTACAGTCTCTCTGTACCTCTGTTGCAACCTGCTGATGACACTCTGTGACACTCTAAGCTCAGTGGCCACTTCCCTCTGAGAACATCCTGTTTGAAGCCTTGCAATGGTGAGGTACTGTTGATCAACTTTTAGGTGTCGTCTTGGTCTCATGATGTCAAAATGTGAACAGCATGATGAAGACGACTGTTTAAACACCATTGCTAATTGAACCAGAAAATTTATTGGTCGATTCATGGATCAAACACTTGTTGTGAATTTTGCTGTTGAGCACCTTGTTAGAGAACAGCAAGTCATGCAAAAAGTACTGAAACACTGAACAGTTAGATATGTGCATTCTAAAGGTTAGAGAAGGTCAAATTAAGTTCACCTGGAAAGATTATTGTGCATTTTGGGTGCATCCCGAAAGCCGAATATCCTAACTTTTTGTGAGTAGTGTATATTAATGCAGGCATGCGCGTTCCAGTGATATAACTGTTTTTATGGTTGACCCTGTCATACATTAGCAATATGCATTTGAAATATAGATGTGAAAGGATTTTTTTCATTATTAATGCCTCATAAATCAGAAAATTTTATTTCTTTTAGAAAAATACTTACTCACCATAATAGTACTGCAACTTGAGAAATGAATAACAAAAGTTGAAAGATCTGATATACTTCAATGTGGAGCTAGAGGGCCAAATTTGCTCTGAAGCAAATTTTTACAGTTTTCAGCAAGCTATAATTTGGCAAATATGCAACTGTGGGTCTTCTTTTACAGAAGTTAAAGAAATCATGTAAAACAACTCTTGAAATTTTCAAGCATCTATCATGAATAGTTCCAAAGTAATGACAAATTGAACTGAGCAACTTTTTCTGTACTACTCATTTTTACAGTCAAATCAGCATCACACCCCATTTTCAGAATCCTAATATCTCAAAAACTAATGATGATATAAGGCTGAAATTTTATATGGTGTTTACTAAGATGAAGTTTGGTGGAAATTGGAGATGATCAGTGGGAATGCTTCCGGTAATTTCACGCGGACTGACCCTTTTAATTAGAGGATATTTTTCGCTCCATCTTGAAGATGTACTGCAGTGGATATTAATCCCCTAAAAACAAATCTACATTGTCTAAAATAATATCTTATGCCCCTTTTCCACAAAAAAAAAAAATCATTGTCTTACAGTTGCTTGTGTAAATCTTTTTTTCTTTTCCTCCTTCAAACACCAGGATCTAATTAGGCCCACCCACAAGCACACTGATGCGCTGCCTTTCCTCGAGGACCACAGCACACAGAAGTCTGCAAGCTAGCAAATTTAACCAGAAAATGACAGTACTGAAGAGTCTGATGTTTAAATAAATTGCACTACAACGCTGCTGTGACAATGACTGTTTAGATCAGGGGTGTCCAACCATGTGCCATGGAGAGCCAAGACCCTGCAGGTTTTACCTCCAACCAGTGTCTTCAACAGCAGATTTCAGTGAACTTCTTCCCACTGATTGCTGATAAGTGAAAACACCTGCTGAAGAGACTGGGTAGAAGAGAAAACCTGCAGGGTCTTGGCTCTCCATGGCACATGGTTGGACACCCCTGGTTTAGATGAACGACCAGATCAATCACATGCAACCACACATGCACCAGGGCAGCATGGATCACAGCGCAGAGGCTGCCAGAGCTCTCCCCAGCAATTGCCAAACAACACTACACATTCATTCTGTGTACAATCATCTCTGCACAATCTCAACACACTCCAAAATATATATTTCACTTTGCTGCGCTGCATCGGGGCAGAACTGTCAGACAACCCCGTCTGATTACATCTCTTTTCTCCTCTTGTCTTTAACATGCAGCAGCGTCTCTCCAAAAAGGTGAACAAATAAATCAACGTGTTTAGTTGTGGATAATTTTTTCTCTAACACATTGGCTATTTGACACAAGGCTTTGGACATTTACTGTATGTAAAATTGTACCGTTAGTAGACTGCAGTATCAGGCAGATTAAAGGCTAATGGCGGCTAGGTCTACATTACACTAACAGAATAAATCCTGTGATAAAGTACAGAGTTGCTAGTTAAACAACATGCCCGCTAGTCACAAGTTTATCACAAAAAAGCCACCAATTTGTAAGAACAGAAGTAAAAAGTTTGCAAGAAAAATGTCTCAAACGTATGAAAATCAGGTCTCAAATGGACAAGAAAAAAGTTACAAATTTACTAGGAAAAACACAAAATTATGAGGAAATAAAATTATTAGTTTGAGACATTTTTGCATACATTTCAAACGTAATAAATTTGTGAGAAAAAAAATCCCAAATGTTTGAGAAAGAACTGCAAATTTACAAGGAAAACCTCACAAATTGGCCAAAGTAAAGTCTTAAGACTCAGGCAACACTACCTTTAGTTAATTCCTGCTACTGTACTCGCCGCTGTTTATTTGTGTGTCCTTTGTGCACAGAGATGATATGACTGACTCTGAGTTACTTTTATCATTACTGTACTGTTGCTGGCTGAAGGAGGGCAGAAAGAAAAGCACCTTTAAACTCCAGAATTCGTCCAGCTGCACAGGTTTTACAGGTTGTGTTTTTGGATCATGACCTGCTCAAATCCTTCTCTGTACTCTTGTTGACATGCTACAGTTAATCGCAGAATCTCTAGTTTCTGCCCAAAGAACACTGCTTTTAGAGAGATTTTTTTTTCTGTTTTGGAGATTGTTAAATTGTATGTATCTGTTGCTGAATCCGAGGGCACTGGAACAAGGGGCACCCTGTACTGCGCAATCAACCGGGCCATCCGTCCGCTTACACAACACGGCTGTTTCATTTTTATGTATACACACATTAGGCAGCTATCTCAAATCACCTCAGTAACCACAGTTATGCTGACCTGTTTTGGGTTTTTTTTAACTCTTAATCAGACGTACATTACAATGTACAGCAATAAACCACCAAACAGTCATAACAATGAAAGCACTGCTAGCTTCACATTATAAACATGAGCATAAACAGTCATATAATCAAGACCATTCTCTGTAACAAAATTTTCTTCAGTTCAAAAGACCCCGGGCCTTTAACTGTGACACTTGAATATTGTCACTATGTTATCCCAAAAAATATTCCTTCACAATTCCCTGCCGGTTGAAGACCAATGGGATTGACCTGCACCAAAGGGGGATTATGGTATGAGGCAGTCTGTCTGTCTGTCCCACTTTTGTGAAATCAACTCCTCCTACAGTTTTGTTGTGGTACTTTTGACACTTGGTACCATGGTTTGATATACAGTGATGATGTGCATATTACAGTTTGTCTCAGATTGGATGATTTTTGCGGGAGTTACAGCCCCTGACTTATGATCTCTTATTTCACCTCAATTCATAGACAGTAACTGTCTTGTGAGATCAACTCCTCCTACAGTTTTGTTCCAAATGTTTTGAAACGTGGTACCAGGGTTTGATATACACTGATGATGCACATATTGCAATTTGACTCTAATTGGATGATTTTGCAAGCTCCCACTCCAGAGTCCAGCACTCTACCTTTGTCACCAAGAGGGTCGACCCTTGCCCTTGTGGACAGCTCGGTGGCACAATGGTTAGCACTGTGGCAGCACAGCGAGAAGGCCGTGGGTTCGATCCCACCCCCTGACCTAACTATGGGTTTGGGGTCAAAAGGTCAAAGTTAATATTCCATTTGTACTATTACTGTAGAACGAGTAAAGCTAGCGTCACCAAACTGGGTACACGTGTTCACCCTGAGATCCTGACCTCTGATTATGGATTTGGGGTCAAAAGATCTAAGGCAAGGTTAACATTCCGTTTGCACATTACCATAGAATGAGTAAAGCTAGAGTCACCAGTACACAGGTTCATCCTGTGACCCTGAACTGTGTCTATGGGTTGGGGTCAAAAGGTCAGAGGTCAAGGTTGGCATTCCCTATGCCCTATTTCTATACAACAGGTAAAGTTAGGGTTACCAAACTTGGTACACGGGTTCACCCTGTGACCCTGAAGTGTGACTATTGTTTTGGCATTGCAAGGTCAAAAGTCAGTGTCAAAATACCAAATAAACTATCTCAACAACAAAGAAAGCTAGGGTCACTAAACTTGCTACACAGGGTCACCTTGAGATCCTGACCCCTGACTATGGGTTTTGAGTCAAAAGGTCAAGGTTAGCACTCCCTATGCCCTCTTACTATAGAACACGTAAAGCTCTCTATGGTCACCACACTTGCTACACAGGTTCACCTTGGGATCCTGACCTTACAGCTATGGGTTGTATACGACTATATTTGTTGTATATTCATAGATGATAAGCTTATCATAATTTGGTTCTGCCTCAGTAAATATATGGAGAAGTTTAAAGTGGCACTCCGCCAAAAATTGAATTTTTTTTTTCTTGTTAACATGTCTATAACATGTTTTTTTTATGACTTACAAGACATGTCAAGAGCAAAATCGCTCCAGTATCTCATATCTGTTTGTTGTTTTTTTTTTACTGTAAAATTTAACTTAAGCCCTGCCCCCTGCAAAAAGGCAAGTTGAGACGGAACGTTTTTGGTGACATAACTATTCATGGTGCTGGCACATGGGTAGTGTTGAGCCAGTCAGGACTCTCTGACCTAACTGAAGTTATCCTCCAGGCTAGTTAGCATTTTTTAACAAACTGCTTTGAAAACTTGACCCAAATTAAGATGGATTTTACCATTAAACTCCTTTTAAGGACTGATGCAATTTCAGTCATTACCCTGGGCCACCATGCATACAACTGGGCATGTCCTTTAACCAGTAAGTATTTTTGTCATAGGATTTAGTCTGATAATGTAGTGCTAGCCACTATTAGCCTTGTATGTGGTTTGGCCTAATAACACAACATAACAAAAATAATTTTTTTGTAAGTTGTCTGTGTTTTTTCAACTGATTTAAGACAATTTTGCACCGCTGAAAACGAAAATGACATCCGTTTCTCTCGGTCAGGTCAGGTTTTTATGTTAAGTTATAAGCAGTTGTACTACAGTTGTACTGTAAATTGAATAGTAGACATTGATAAAAGTAAGTACATGTAAATTGAATGTTATGTCATCATTGTTCAAAATTCCGAGAATTTCAAGAAATAAAGAATTTTGCATCATATAAAGCGAAAATACCCGTACATGTAAACAAAAACGTAAGAAAACATGTGGCCATAGTTCAAAAAGTTGACCTGATTGAGCAAAACCAATGTGATTTTTGGATTCAGCACATCAAAATTGTCCTAAATCAGCTAAAAAAACTTAGACAATAAATTTGGTGTTGACCAGTGTAATCACTGATTCTGGCGTTTAAAGGGTGGTTGTGAAAAGATTTTGACATGAAACTGCAAAATGAAAGGGTTTTTTTGTAGAAAAAAGGGCACAAGATACCATTTTAGACGATGTAGATTTGTCTTTATAGGATATTTATATCCACCGGAGTGCATCTTTAAAACTGCTCTCCTTCAGTAACACATTGGGATCTTCAGAGAAAACTGAGGTGGGGGATATTGCACTCAGAGTGCACGTGTTAAATTGAGATTACAGTTTGTGTACTTCTGCAGTTTTTATCCTCCACCAGTTGAAGACCAAAGGCAGATAAAAGACCCCTTTGGGCGACTGAAAGGGGATTATGTTAGTGGATGGTCTATCCGTCTGTCTATCTGTCCCACTTTAATGAAATCAGCTCTTCCTACGGTTTTGTTCTAATTGTTTTGAAACTTGGTACCAGGGTTTGATATACACTGATGATGCACATATTGCAGTTTGGCTTTGATCAGATGATTTTTGCAGGAATTATAGACCTTGAGGTCAAGGTCAGAGGTCAGTTTTTCCCCAAATCTTGTAAACATGATAACTACTGAAGGAAATGATGTAGGCTTTTCAAATTAATGCCATAGTTGTATCCAAGACAAATCTTGGACGATTTACACCTTGACCTGACTATGGGTTTAGGGTCAAAAGGTCAAAAGTCACAGTTAACATTCCATTTGCACTATTACTATTGAACGAGTAAAGCTCGGGTCACTAAACTTTGTACACAGGTTCACCCTGTGATCCTAAAGTGTGACTGTGGTTTTTTGATCATAAGGTCAAAGGTAAGTGTCAAAATGGCATGTAAACTATATCTCAACAACAAAGAACGCTAGGGTCACCAAACTTGGTACACAGGTTCACCCTGAGACCATGACCTCTGACTATGGGTTTGGGGTCAAAAGGTCAAAGGTCACAGTTAGTATTCCCTGTGCCCTCTTACTATACAATGTCTCAAGGGTCACCAAACTTGCTACACAGACCTACAACTATGATTTGTATACAACAATTTTTGTTGTATATTCATGGATGATAGGCTTATCCCAATATGTCTCCTTCAGTGACATATTGGGATCTTCAAAGAAAACTGAGGCGGGGGATATTGCAGTCACCTCAGAGAGCTCTGTAAAGCTTTACATTACTGATCAGCAGCTGTTTGGGTACTATTAATAATACTGGCAGATGAGATTTAAAGCCTATTTTATTTGTTTGTTTTTCAGGATCACAGAACCACAAGACATCCCACTATTTTTCCCTACATTTGACATACTCAAATGTCCTGCACCAGGCATTTGCAATCTAGGCCTCTTTTGTACTAATCTGTGGCTTTGACAATGGAAAATAATAATAATTTGTACTTGGAAGATGCTAATTAGGAAAAATTGAAACGTGTAAAAAAAAAGAGTTGTAAATTTCATAACAAAAAAGTTGTACACTTGCAAGAAAAAGTTACCTTTAAAAAAATTCTGGCAAAGGGGAAATGAGCTAATGCCATGATACTGCATCTCTCATCCAACTGTCTTGTCTGTCCACAATTCCTGACATTTGCTCTTCCTCCTAGACAACTGCACAGATGCTAACCAAGCTCACACAGTGATCCTCAGGTGGGTCACCATACAGGTTGTACTCAAAGGTCAGGTTCACAAGATAATGAATGCTTGGCTCTGGGTGTGTTTGTCGGTCCAGAATGAGCTACTCTGTCATTGGTTTTTGTTGTTGTTGTTGTTGTTTTTACTTTTCACTCATAATCTTGCAGCTTTTTCTTGTAAATTTGCTACTTTTTCTTGCAGACCCTTTGGTTACATACTGTATGTGTATTTTTGAGCCATCCTGCTGCGACTAACTTTGCTGCTTTCACTTGAGCAGTGTGAATAAATTTGAGCAGATCAAACACATTAATAACCTGTTTTTGTTGTTTCAGCCACTCCCTGAGCAAGTTTCCCTCCAGAGAGTGGGAGGACACAGGAGACACTGACAGAGAGTGGCACTATGGTGGCTCGGGCTATCTGTCCAGAGCTCAGTCCTCCACCTCACTACAGGTAGGCTGGCTGCAGTGCTGCAACCAGTAGGCAGTTTGAGGGGAATGTCATCCCTCTTGTTGACAAAATGATCCAAAGCCATCCCCCTTGGTAATCTTCAATTCCCCTAAAGAGTAAAGATAGTTTATACGCAACTGAATATATCAGTGAAAGTATAGTCTCTATAGTAAAGTTGCAGAATAAAGTTGTAAATTTATGAGTATTCATAGTTGTGAATTTGTGTGGGAAAAGATAAGTTTATCACAAAAAATCCAAAATCTATTAAAAAAGTCGCACATCTGCCAGGAATAAGTTGCAAATTTATAAGAAAAAGTTGTAAATTTCCAAGAAAAATGTTACAAGTTTACAAGAAAAACCTCACAAATTGATGAGAAATGGGAAATTTATCCATCCATCCATCCATCTTCCGCTTAATCCTTTTCAGGTCACAGGGGGGCTGGAGCCCATCCCAGCATGTTTGGGCGAGAGGCAGGGCACACCCCAGACAGATCGCCAGTCCGTCGCAAGGCCAACAGAGAGACAGACAACCATTCACTCTCACTGTCATACCTAGGACAATTTAGAATCCCAAGTTGATGCCACTTAACCTAACCTGCATGTCTTTGGCCTGTGGGAGGAAACCAGAGTACCCGGAGAAAACCCACGCAGACATGGAGAGAACATGCAAACTCCACACAGAAGGGTCACGATGGTCGAGGGTGGGATTGAACCCGTGACCTTACTGTGCTGCCACAGTGCTAACCACTATGCCACTGAGTTGCCCGATAGTAAATTTGTGACTTAAAATTGCAAATTAGCATCTTTTATCATATTTTTGCAACCTTTCTTTCTTGCAAATTTGTCCTCAATTTATGTTTATGCTTTTGTAC
Organism: Pholidichthys leucotaenia; assembly: GCA_020510985.1. Taxonomy (NCBI): domain Eukaryota; kingdom Metazoa; phylum Chordata; class Actinopteri; order Cichliformes; family Pholidichthyidae; genus Pholidichthys; species Pholidichthys leucotaenia. The sequence continues at coordinate 402,941,328 of CM035838.1, forward strand.
CTTACGCTAAAGCCACATGGGTCCACCCTCCAATGGGCTCACCACCTGCAGGAGGGATCATGGTGCTGTGTGAACTGGGTGGTCTGGGTTTCTCTGTTAGGACTGCTGGATAAGAGGTATAAGATGGATGGATGGACCATATGCTAAATTTGTGAATACCCTCCATCACCATCCCACTTGTCAAAAAGTATTAAAGATGCACTCAGCGGTCCAGCAACCACCTCAAAAACAAATGCGATGTGTATTGCTCAAAATGGTATATTGTGGCTTTTTATCCACAAAAAAACTTTCATTGCCTTAGAATTGCTTGGAAAGAGCTTTTACATCTTCTATCTACTTAAGTATGCACGGATCTATGAATATTCTAATTAGCCCCACCCATACTCCCACCCACCAGTAACGGATGCTGCAACGCCAGCCCTCCACAGTCCTCTGACCTGAGAACACAGAAGATTTCCTTGCTAAACAATGGCTTGTCAAAACAGAGTGATGCAGACATACATTTGCATGACATCAACCTTCGCCAAAGCAAGCTGGTTCTTGGTGGTTCCACCTGGAGGCTGGCGGGTGCCCACCGGGCAGCTAGCTAGGGGTCGGTGGTCCAGTGCGCCCACTCACCGGCGTGGAACCACGACCTCAGCGCGGCACGCACGGCCTCTCCCCAACCATTGCGCCACACACACCCCGGTTACCCAACTCACCTCCCTCCTCTGAAGGGTGCCTGGGGAATTTAATGTCTTCTCCTCCGTCCTCCCTGGCGGGGACGGAATGGAGTGACAAGGGGGAGTTTTGTGTCTTCACCCGAAAACCCCTTCACCAAACCGAGTCAAACGAATGCAAAACAGATGGGTGGCGGTCTTGGTGCCTTCATCCCCCTAAAACCCTTTATGTACTCCTCAAAAACAGAGAATTTTTTTTCTTTTTCTTGAGGTACCAAGAACAAGAACAAAGTTCTTTCTGTCCAGGACATTTCATACTTCACAAGAAACTCAAGTGCAGAACTCCTGGGAAATTCACATTTCTGACCAATCACACAGTAGTTCTTGGACACCACGCAAGAAAAAAGTTCTGCCACAATGATGTGTCAAGAACAAGCTGCAAGAACTCCCAAACCAGGGCTACAAGAACAAAATGATGTCATTTTGTTGTTGTAGCCCCTGGGAGAGAGAACACATTTCTCTGTTCTTGCGGAGTATGTAATGGCCTTAAGAGCAGACGTCTCTCTCTGGTTCGGCCTTGCAACCATGTGCCTCCCGTTCCTTCGTGGGCGCCTCCAGAACACCGCACGTGCAGGCGTGGCAGCTGGTGGCTTCCAGTCTCCAAGCTGACACCGTCCCACATGTGGTACGGGGTTCCAGAATATGGGAGCCCCAGTAGTGGAAAACTATGGGCAACCGCGGTCGGTTTTGCGCTGTCCCCAGGAAGGGACACTGAGTGTCGGCGTGATCAGTGGTAGGTAGATCGTGAGCCTCTGTTCACAAAGCCATGTCGGCTCCTCCCTCTTCCCCTCTTCCTTCCCTCTCCACCATCGCCAAGTGCTGCTTACAGGGGATCGCCTGATTGCTGGGGTCTTTCTGCAATTGTGGGGTTTTCCTTTACAGTTTGACAGTGCTATGAAATGACTGTTGTTGTGAAATGGCAGTATATAAATAAAGTTGAATTGAATTGCATTTTCCTGGGGGAGTGAACTCAGGTGTTTAGCCATGCCCAGTTATTGGTTAATGTTATAACCAATCAGGCTAAGCACGAATGCTTATGTAGCTAGAAACGCTCTGTCCAAAGTCACCTTTTTTTTGGGGGGGGGGGGGGCTTAACTGGACACTCATAGCAGAAAAACAGAGATTTGGGACTGATTTTGCTCTTGATGTGTCTTGTAAGTCACAGAAACATGTTACAGACATGTTAACAACAGAAAAAACTTCATTTGGCAGAGTGTCATTAAATCTACTGGCTGCAACTAATGATTATTTTTGTTACAAGTTATTTCTTCAATTACTTGACTAATCATTTGGACATTTGTGTTTTTTCTCAGAAATTTGTGATTTATTGAGAAGTTCGTGACTTTTTTTTTCCAAATATTTGTGAGTTTTTGTTGGAAATTTTTTTTTCCTCCTTAAATTGCAGAATTTTTCTTGTAAAATTTGCAACTTTTTCTCCAAAATGGGTGATTTTTTTTTTTTTCCTTAGAATACTTTTTCCTTGTAAGTTCAGAACATTTGTCTCAGTTTGTGACCTTTGTTAATAAGATTTTTTTCCTCTTAAATGTTCTCTTAAATGCGAGACTTTTCTTTTTCTTTTTTTTCTTGAGACATTTGTGTTTTTCCCTCAAAATTTAGTTTTTTAGATTCCCCTGATAATTTTTTTTTTAATTTAAAAGTTGCAACTTTTTTCCTCATTCATTTGTGTTTTTTTTTTTTCTTCTACATTTGTCACTTTTTTCTTCTACATTTTAGAGCTTTACCCAACTATTTGATTTTTTGGATACTCTTTCTTCCATCCATCCATCCATCCATCCATCCATCATCTACTGCTTATCCGGGAATCCGAGTCGTGAAAGCAACAGTCCAAGCAGAGAAGCCCAGACTTCCCTCTCCTCAGCCACCTCCTCCAGCTTCACATGAAGGACACCAAAGTGTTCCCAGGCCAGCTGGGAGACGTCTCTCCAACGTGTCCTGGATCTGCCCTGGAGTCTCCACCCAGTGGGATGTGCCCAAAACTCCTCACATGGGAGGCATCCAGGAGGCATTCTGATCAGATTCCCAAACCACCTCAATTGGCCCCTTTCGATGTGGAAGAGCAGAGGCTCTAAACAGGCCCTCCTGGATGACTGAGCTCCTCATCCTGTCTCTAACACCAAGTCCTGCAACCCTAGGGAAAAAAGCTAATTTCAGCCACTTGTTCCGGTTCCGCCGGACCGGCGGCGCCACACGAGTTGGCTGCCCGTTGCAACAGCCTTTTTTTTTTTTAATCTTTCTTCTTCTTTCTACACCTTTCACTCTCTCTATATATATATATATCACGGACACACAGATCGCCCCAAAGGTCTCCCGAGTCGGCGGACGGAGCCACTGTTTACAGCAGGAGACGTTACAGCAGGAAGAGCTAGTGCTAGCTAGCACTCAACCGCCACCCGGTGCTAACGGAGGAACTCGACGTACCGGGAACTGTAGCGAAAACAACGCGGGTGCCGGGCTGGAGTTTAGGCGGCGTGCAAGAAATATAAGACAGAATAATAAAGAGTGATGGCAAGAACCAAGCAGACCGCCAGTAAAATCTACTGGAGGAAAAAGCCCCCCAGGAAGCAGCTAGCCACCAAGGCTGCTCGGAAAAGCGCTCCGGCCACCGGCGGAGTGAAGAAGCCTCACCGTTACAGGCCCGTGGCTCTGAGAGAGATCCGTCGCTACCAGAAATCCACGGAGCTGCTCATCCGTAAGCTGCCCATCCAGCGCCTGGTGAGGGAGATCGCTCAGGACTTCAAGACCGACCTGTGCTTCCTGAGCTTCGCCGTCATGGCTCTGCAGGAGGCCAGCGAGGCCTGCCTGGTGGGTCTCTTCTTCGCTAAGAGGGTCACCATCATGCCCAAAGACTTCCAGCTGGCCCGCTGCATCCGCGGAGAGAGAGCTTAAGACTTTCTGCTGCACATTCACCAACCACAATGCTCCACACTGTGTGTCTATATATATATATATATATTTATAGTAATATGTACATATGTTTACTAGCTGTTCTTGTTTTTTCTTGCCTTCTGATTGTTGCTCTGAGTGTTGCTATCCCTGTGCTGTTGCAATCCTGGAATTTCCCCATTGTGGGACTAATAAAGGCTTATCTTATCTTATCTTATCTTGTACCCATTATGTCATTCTTTCAGTCATTGCTCAAAGTTCATGACCATAGGTGAGGGTAGGAATGTACTGTAAACTGAGCGGTAAATTGACAGCTTTGCTTTAGAGCTCAGCTCCCTTTATACCACAACAGACCAGTATTGTATAACGTCCGCATCACTGCAGATGTTGCTCCAGTCCATCTGTCACTCTCCTGCTCCATTCTCCCTTCACTTGTGAATAAGACCCCAAGATACTTGAACTCCTCCACTTGGGGCAGGAGCTCAACTCCACCCAGAGAGGACAATCCACTCTTTTCAAGCAGAGCACCATGGACTTGGACGTGGAAATACTCATTCTCATTCTGGCCACTTCACACTCGGTAGCAAACCATGCCAGTAAGACCTGTAGGTCATTGCTCAGTGAAGCCAACAGAACATCATCCACAAGCAACAGAGACGAGATCCTGTGACCACCAAACATGACACCCTCCATTCCTTGGGTGAGCCTAGAAATCCAGTCCGTAAATATTATGAACAGGATTGGTGACAAAGCACAGCCTTGGTGGAGTTCAGCTCTCAGTGGGAACGAGTTTGACTGATTGTTGGCAATACAAAGCAAACTCTTGAAACTGTCATATAGAGACCGGATAGCTCGTAGCTACAAGCCTGATGCCCCATACTTCTAAAGCACCCCCCACAAGAAACCACAAGGGATGCAATTGAATGCTTTCTCCAAGTCCACAAAACACATGTGGACTGGTTGGTCAAACTCCCACAAACCTTCAAGGATCCTTGAGAGGGTGAAGAGCTAGTCTGATAGAATAGGCTTTATTGTCATTGTACAGTTGTACAATACAACGAAATTGTGGGTGCTCCACCAGGCTACTGCACAATAAAGTAAGAGAGAAGGATTAGATGAAACACAGTTACAGAACACATGACTGAAATAAAAATAAAAATGGGCCCAGGATTATGGTAATATACACAGGTATGGTAGTGGCTTCATGGATGGAACTATGTACATAAGAGTGCAGAGAGCAGAACACACAATTGAGTAAAATGGCCCAAGGATTATGGAAAATATACATAGTAGTGGTTTCACGGATGGGTTAATATACATGAGAGTGCGGAGTGCAAAGACAGGTGTGTTATTGTGATGATTAAAAGGTCCTCAATTCTGTGTATGTGAGCGTTCGGAGGGAGGGGGGTGGGGTGTCTGACTGTTTGCAGTTCGAATGGCACAAGGGAAGAGACTGTTTGTCAGTCTGGAGGTGTGGCACCTGATCGATCTGAACCGTCGTCCAGAGGGAAGCAGGTCAAACAGGTGGTGGGCGGGATGTGAGGGGGCTCCTGTGATGGCCTTGATCTTTCTGAGACAGGAGGATCTGGGGATGTCCTCCAGGGAGGCCAGAGGGCCGCCAATGATTTTTTGGGCGGTGTTGATGACCCTCTGCACAGCCTTCCTGTTCTCGGCCGTGGAGCCGGCGTACCACACTCCCAGACAGTAGGTGAGCATGCTCTCCACTGAGCAGCAGTAGAAGGCCAGTAGCAGCTTCTGGTCCAGGTTGTTCTTCCTCAAGACATGGAGGAAGGGCAGCCGCTGCTGGGCTTTCTTCACCAGGGCCTTGGTGTTGACAGTCCGGGAGAGGTCAGAGAAGATGTGCGTGCCCAGGAACCTGAAAGCGGGAATGCTTTCCACGTGGTCACCATTTATTGGGGGGGGGGGGGTCCTGTCTGTTCTTCCTGAAGTCCAGTATGAGTCTTTGTTTTTTTGGACATTCAGTTTCAGGTTGTTTGCTTGACACCACAGCAGCAGGTTCTCTGCTTCCACCCTGTATGCCTTCTCATCGTCATTGGTGATGAGCCCAACCAAGGTGGTGTTGTTTGCGTACTTCGCGATAACAGTGGTTGGGTGGGTTGGAATACAGTCAAAGGTGTACAGGGAGTACAGTAGAGGGCTTAGCATGCAGCCCTGGGGGAACCCAGTGCTGAGAGACAGTGTGGAGGAGTGGTGGGGGTCAAGTCTGACTGTTTGTGGGCAGTTGGTGAGAAAGTTTTTTTATCCAGGAGCAGGTGGGGGGATCTGGAGGAGGTGCAGTTTGTTGATTAGGATGACCGGGATGATGGTGTTGAAAGCTGAGCTGTAGTCCACAAAGAGCATCCTCACATAGCTCCTTGGGTTCTGCAGGTGGCTCAGCGCCCTGTGAAGTGTGGTGGTGATGGCGTCTTCTGTAGACCAGTTCTCCCTGTAGGTGAACTGGTGGGGGTTGAAGGAGGGGGGAAGACAGCCCCTGATGTGAATGAATGAATCTTTATTTCGGATAGATTAAAAGTAAAGATTAAAAGAAAGGAAAAAAAATCTAACAAGGTCAAATTAAACAATAACTCCTCTGATTATACAGTTTAACATAAGTTATCCAAAATGGGTGATGGCTGAAGCCGCATTCAAAACAAAAAACAAAACAGGAGCCATTACAATTCAGAGCAAAGCTAAGACAAAATGTGACAAAAAAACCCCCCCAAAACTAAGCAACAGCACAACACGGACTCATTCATTCATCTTCTTCCGCTTAATCCTTTTCGGGTCGCGGGGGGGGCTGGAGCCTATCCCAGCATCTTTGGGCGAGAGGCAGGGTACACCCTGGACTGATCGCCAGTCCATCGCAGGGCCAACACAGAGAGACAGACAACCATTCACTCTCACAGTCATACCTAAGGACAATTTAGAATCCCCAGTTTGATGCCAGTTAACCTAACTTGCATGTTTTTGGCATGTGGGAGGAAACCGGAGAAATCCCGGAGTAAACCCACACAGACGCGGGGAGAACATGCAAACTCCACACAGATCACTGTTGGTCGGGGGCTGGGATCAAACCCAGGATCCCCCAGCCAAGGGTGAGTTGCTGTGCTGCCGCAGTGCTAACCACTCCGCCACCGTGCCGCCTGAATATGATAATTCTTATGTGATTTTACATGTCATCTTGTATATATGTTTGTAGTATTTCTTCCTTTAGTTTTTGTTTAAACTATCCAAGCGTTGTACATGATTTTAATTCAGGTCAAAAAGCGTTCCACAGTCTGACTCCTTGCACTGAGACACAGTGTTGCTTGGTGGTAGTTCTCACTGAAGGTTTTTGAAATATACATGTTCCTCTGAAATGATATTGTTTCTCCCTTATTTGGAACAACCTTTGGGTATTTGCGGGCAGTGATAGATTCTTCACTTTAAACATTATTACTGCAGTTTTAAAGTCAACCAGTTCTTTCACTTGAGAGCTTTTATTTTAAGAAAAAGTGGGTTTGTTGGTTCCCTGTAAGCAACTTTGTTTATTACTCTAATAGCTCTCTTCTGAAGCATAAAGATTGGATATACTGTATGTTTGTTTTATATGTATTTCCCCATACTTCAGTGTAATATGTCATGTATGGGAGTATTAATGAGTGAAACAAAGTATATACTGTAGTGTGGGTTGATTCAGCAAATATTTCACTCTTTGTAGTATTGCGATTGATTTGGATATTTTACCTTTAATATAATTAATATGTGACTTCTAACACAGTTTATTATTATTACTCCAAGAAATTTAATTTTGGATACCCTTTCAATCTCTACACCATTTACACTGAGTTTAGATACTGAGTTGTTGTGATGGTTGTTAAAAATTATAAATTTTGTCTTACTTAAATTGAGCGTTAATTTGTTTGAATCAAACCACAGTTTGAGCTTTCCTAATTCCTTTCCGAGTGTATCCAAAAGTTGTTCCAAATTGCTTCCACTGCATAATAAATTAGTGTGATCTGCAAACAATATTAAATCCATTTTTTTCTGAAACTTTACATATGTCATTTATATACATATTGAATAACAATGGCCCCAAAACTGAACCCTGTGGGACTCTGCAAATAACCTTCAGCAACTGTGAGCTTTTGGTACCAACGCATACATACTGATATCTGTTCTTTAAGTAACTACATAACCAGGACAGTGCTACCCCATAATACCATAATTTTGTAGTTTCTTTAATAATAATTTATGATCCACTGTATCAAATGCTTTTTTAAGATCCAGGAATACCCCAACTGAATACTCTTTATTTTCAATGGCAGTTGATATTTTTTCTATAAATTCCATTAGAGCAAATGCAGTTGTCCTCTTGTGTCTGAACCATTGCTGCTCACACAATAAATTATTCTTCATTATGAAGTTGTCAATTCTCTCACAGAATATTTTTTCAAGTATCTTGGAAAATTGCGGCAATAGTGAAATTGGTCTATAGTTTGAAAGTTCCCCTCTGTCACCCGTCTTGTATATCGGAATTACTTTAGCTATTTTCATTGCATTGGGAAATATACCTGTTTGGAGAGACAGGTTACAAATATATGTCAGTGGCTTCACTAAGCATTCAATGATAGTTTTGACTAAAAGCATGTCAATACCATCACAATCCGTAGATGTTTTACTTTTAAATGATTTAACAATTTCAATGACCTCTCTCTCATCTGTGTTCTTTATGAAAATGGAGTCTTTAATAGCAGTGTTTTTACTTATTGTATCACCTGTAGATGCCGTAATGGGTATTTCTCGAGCCAAATTAGGACCAATGTTAACAAAAATTTATTAAATTCGTCTGCAGGTGAGACTGCATTCACACTCTTGAGTCGTTTTTTGAAAGATTGGTTGGGTAGCTTGTATTTCTGTTTTTATTTCCAAGAATATTGTTAAGTATTGTCCATGTATTTTTAATGCTATCTCTGGTTTTATCCAGTTCTTTACTGTAATAGTCTCTTTTACTACATCTCATTATATATATTAACTTATTTTTGTATGTTTTATACCGCTGCTCTGCTTCTTTTGTCCTTTTCTTTAGAAAAGCTTTATATAATGAATTTTTCTTTTTACACGCTCTTTGTAAACCTTTGGTTAACCATGGCTTGTCGACAAATTTCTGTTTAAGCTTTTTCTTTACTAATGGACATTTTTTTTCATAAAGAGTGGTTACAATGTTCATGAATATGTCATAGGCTTCATTTACATCTGATACATAGACTTTTGTCCAGTCTTGCTTCAGCAAGTCTTCTTTAAAAGAGCTGATTGCATTTTGTGATTTGTATCTGAAAGATTGTAAATTTTTTTCTGCATTGGCCCCCGTGTGGCCATGGATAAGTGCAAAGACTGGCAAATGGTCACTTATGTCATTTATCAATAATCCACTTTCTATTTTCTTATCAATAATATTAACAAACAGGTTGTCAATAAGTGTAGCAGTGTGAACTGTGATTCTACTGGGATGTGTTATTGTGGGATATAGACTCATACTCTACATAGAATTCATGAACTCTGTAATTACATTTTGTTGAAATGGATTTAGTAAATCAATATTGACGTCTCCACAGATTACAACCATTTTCTTACTAGTTATATTATTGTACAGCTCGACTAACTTATCTCTGAATGTCTCAACGCAAGTTCCCGGCATTCTATATATACAACTTATAATAAGATTTTTTGTTTTATCTTGGTCAATCTCAGCAGTTACTCATTTTAGAACCCCTGGTAGTGCAAAGGACATTCCATTTACAAGTTTACACCTATACAGGTCATCAATATACAGTGCAACACCACCACCCTTTTTTTGGGATCTATTAATATAAAACATCTGATATCCCTCTATTGTCATCAGAGAAGCCTGCTCTTCATTAAGCCAAGTTTCAGAGACTGCGATTGCTGTAAATTTTCTATCTAGCTGTTTTAAATAGTCCTGAATCTGTGGAAAGTTTTTGTTAAGACTTCTGCTGTTAAAGTGTATTATTGATAGTTTACCATCACTAATTGCACTTGACTTTTGAATTGCTTTTCAGTATAATATTCACAGTGACTATGAATATTATTGAAGAAGTGGTTATCAGGATCAGTATGATTCTCCATCTATTGTGGTTTATGTTCAGCATAATGGCATATTTTCTGAGTTTGAATTTCCTCACTCTGTGTCAAATGACTTCCCCCAACTGGGGATGATTGATGTTTACTAAAGTCAGTCATAAGTTTTTTTGTTTTGTTTTGTTTTGTTTTTTAAAGTAAACATTTGTCCTCACTGTGATTTACTTCCTTACATACTGTATATTTATCCAGCTCCTCCACATTTCTGATTATCAGCACTTTGGACTCCTCTGGTGTTCCATTCAGTTTTATAAAAACTTTGCAGTTGAATGTCCATGTTGATTGGATTTTCTTCTGTTTTTGCAAGAAACGCGCCTTTTTGGCGATGTCTCCATTTCTCTTGGTCAGGTGCTCATTCAGATAAACTTCTGTCCCCTTCAGCTTCCTTCCGTGTTTCAACAGATCCATTTTTATACTTTCTGTTTGTAAGACGGATGATTATTGCCGATTTTTCACCCTTCCTTCTTTTAGGAAGAGGATGACAAGCCTCTTTGTTGTTACTGTCTCTCTGTATGCCTTTAGAATGGAGGAAGGTTTTCACCTGTTCTTCCACCGATCTGGCATCCAGTTCACGAAGGTCTGTATCATCCGTTCTTGCCACAGCCTGGGCATAGGATCTGAGCTGTGTTTCTAATCCTGCTGGGACACCAGTCGCTCAAAACACTTCATGGCTACAGACATGAGTGCTATGGGTCCGTACTCATTCAGGCTGTTGACGGTGGACTTTTTGGGGATGGGGATGATGGTGGAGGCCTTGAGGCAGGAGGGGACGGTGGCATGCGTCAGGGAGAGGTTGGACAACCTGGTGAGGATCCCTGCCAGCTGGTCTGCACATGCTTTGACCATCGCTCCTGGGATGCCGTCTGGACCAGCAGCTCTGCGGGGGTTCACTGCTCTCAGCTGCCTCCTCACCTTGTGCACCTGTATAGAGTGAGGGGGGAGGTGGAGGGAGAGAGGAGGGGGAGAAGGGGGGACGAGTTTGGGGGGGAGGTGTGCTCAAACTGGGAAAAGAAGCTGTTAAGCTCCTCTGCCAGAGTGAGGCTGCTGTCTGATGTTGAGGGGCATTGGCCTCTGTAGTTGGTGAGGGCCTGGATGCCTCTCCACCTCTGTTGGGGGTTGTTGTCTGTGAGGAAGCCCTCCACTTTCCTCCTATAGGTGTTCTTAGTGAGTTTTATGCCTCTCCTCAGGTTGGCTCTGGCAGTGCTGTACAGAGAGCTGTCCCTCCGTCTGAAGGCTGGGTTGCGGGCTCTGATCAGAGCCTGGACTTCACTGGTCATCCAGGGTTTGTGGTTTGGAAAGACCCAGATGTGTTTGGTGGTTATCACATTTTCTACACAGCATTTCATGTAGAAAAGGACAGACTCGGTTTAGGAGTTCAAGTCCTGCTGTTCAAAGATACTCCAATCAGTGCGGGCAAAGCAGTCTTGTAGCTGGAGAAGAGCATTTTCAGGCCTGATGTGCCACGACCAGGATGAAAACCAGATTGCTCCTCCTGAATCTGAGGTTTGACCAATGGCCGGACTCTCTTCTCCGTTACCTTGGCATAGACCTTCCCAGAGAGGCTGAGGATATTCTTTCATTACATTACATTCTTTCTTTCACTACATTGTTATTCATTTTTCAGATTTGGTGTTCAGAAATTAATTTCCCCCCAAACTGATTTATTTTAATAAAAGTAAATTGCAAATTTAATTTGACCAAATATAACAAAACAAAAATGCAAATAAAAGTGGAAAATGTCACAAAGTTACAAAAAATAATACCAACCTGATAGTCACAAAATTTACCGAAAACATCACAAATTTACTTTATTAAATGTGCAAATATATAAGAAAAAAAATTCATTCATGTGATACTTCACAAATTTATGAAGAAAAAAGTTATTGAATTTAAAAGAACTACTGTAAAATTCTGAAAAACAGCTGCATATGTAGAATAAAATTCAAATTTATGAGGAAGAAAGTGTCAAATTTACAAGAAAAGCTAAACATTTCTGAAAAAAGGTTGCAAATTTACATTTAAAAAGTTACAAATTTCTAAGAAGTTACATTTCTGAAAAACAATAATACTGATGCAGTTTGCTGAGGGACAAGAAAGACGACAGAATATGTGAATAGTCACACTGGATTGCCCCAACATATTTGAAGCCTCACAACTGATACTCAGGGGCAGCGTGGTGGCGGAGTGGTTAGCACTGCGGCAGCACAGCAACTCACCCTTGGCTGGGGGATCCTGGGTTTGATCCCAGCCCCCGATCAACAGTGATCTGTGTGGAGTTTGCATGTTCTCCCCATGTCTGTGTGGGTTTACTCTGGGATTTCTCCGGTTTCCTCCCACATGCCAAAAACATGCAAGTTAGGTTAATTGGCATCAAACTGGGGATTCTAAATTGTCCTTAGGTATGACTGTGAGAGTGAATGGCTGTCTGTCTCTCTGTGTTGGCCCTGCGATGGACTGGTGATCTGTACAGGGTGGACCCTGCCTCTCCAGATCCCCTGCGACCCAAAAAGGATTAAGCGGAAAAAGATGGAACTGATACTCAGGACAACCCTTAGGCAGCAGTGTTGCCTCACAGCTAGAAGGTTCCAGGTTTGAATCCCCAGGCTGACAGGGGTAGGAACCTTTCTGTGTGGAGTTTGCATGTTCTCCCTGTGCTGTGTGGGTTTACTCAGGGTGCTTCAGTTTCCTCCCACGATCTAAAGACCTACATGTTAGGTTAATTGGTGACTAAATTGTCCCTGTGCATGTGTCTCCAATAGTCCCTTAGAATAGAGGATCAGTGCTAGTGAAGCACATTGAGTGGTCATTGAGACTAGAAAAGGTGCTATAATAGTACAGGTCCTTATCCTAATACAGTTGTGATAATTTTGGAATAAATTTGAGACTTTATTCTTTAAAATTTTCATCCTTTTTCATGTAAATTTGTGACTGTTCTCATTTACATTTGTGACTTTGTTCTTGCAAATTTTGTCCTATAACACTTTTTTAAATGTTCAGTTGAAACCTTTTCCTGTAAATTTGCTGATTTTTTTCTTGTAAAATTTTCTGCTTTTTAGTCAGTTTGTAACTTTTTCTTCACAAAATTTAACACCTTTTATGATAACTAGATACTTTAAGCTTTTTTCATGCAATTTCTCAGCATTTTGGGAGTATTTTTCACTGAAATGTTAATTTGAGGAAATTAAAAATAAATTATTAATTTTTAACAAGGGGATGGAACAAACATGTAAGCATAAATGTAAATGAAGTAATAAAGATGACTTGCAAGAATAATGTGCAAAAAATGCTAAGATACAATTTAAAAGTCACAAATTTACCAAAAACATTGCAATTTTACAAGAACAAAAGCTGCACTTATATATACTTTATTATTTATTTATATAAAATTTTGACTTGTTTCCTCATAAATGTCCATTTTCTTAGCTATTTGTGAGGTTTGTTCATGTAAACTTGTACCATTCTTGGAAATTCATAACTTTTTTTCTGTTAAATGTGCAACTTTTCCCAAGCAACTTTGTGATTTTTCTGATAAATTTAGTAATGTTTCCTATAACATTGCCACTTTTTGTGATCAGTTTGGTAACTTTTTTCCCTCAGGACTTTACAGTGATTTACTCATAAACTTGACAGCCTCTAAAAGGCTGAAGGGATATTGTCACCTTGCCGCGGGGCAGTGTTTACACCTGCCTTGTGAGCACGACAACTAGAGAAAGAAATGACCCGGGCTTTTCAAATCAATACCATAGTTGTATCTGAAAAATCTTGGACAAGTTTGAACTCCTGGTTCATTTCCATCAGCAACAGCAGAGCAGCAGAACAGGCAAGTATATACTCGTTTCTCATTACCACCTAATGAGATGCCTTGCCTTTTTTTCAGGTGAGGGGTCTCAGCAGCAGCCCTCTTCTGCTTCTGAGTCCCCACCTCCTGCTTCTGCTGTCACCCCTATATGTGTGCTGTCACCCACCCTGGACTCTCTGTTTTTCCCCAAGGCAGCTGCTCCGGCAGTCTCAGAGGTGCACAATTCTGCTCCAGCTGCCCCCGAGGTACACATCCCAGCTCCAGGTCTCCCAGAGGTGTACGCCTCTGCTTTAGTTTTCCCCGAGTTGCAGGAAGCAGCTCCAGCAGTCTCTGAGGTGCACAAGCCTGCTCCAGCTGTCCCCGAGGTGCACATCCCAGTTCCAGCTGCCCCCATGGTGCACGCCACTACTCCAGCAGTCTCCGAGGTGCACACTGCTGCTCCAGCAGTCTCCAAGGTGCACGGCGTTGCTCCAGCAGTCTCCAAGGTGCACGACGTTGCTCCAGCCGTCTCCGAGATGCACGCCGCTACTCCAGCAGTCTTTGAGTTGCACGCCACTGCTCCAGCAGTCTCCAGGGTGCACACGGCTACTTTAGCAGTCTCCAAGGTGCACGTCACTGCAGCAACTCCTCTTCATGGTTGATGCTCCCCAGCAACAACTTCTCTCTGTGGTCAAAGCTCCCCAGCAGCAGCTTCTCTCCATGGTCAAAGCTCCCCAGCTACTGTTCAGAGCGCCCCTACTGCCGCTTCCTGAGCTCAACGCTTCTGCAGTGTCATGCTTATCCACCTGGTGGGTAATGGGCTTTAGGAGACCACCAGACTCATCGTGTTTTTTGGGTTGGGGTCCATGGATTCTGGTCAGCCCCCTGACCCGCTGTGCTCTGTGGTCAGGTGGCCCTTGGACTGTAGTAGGCCACCAGACTTGCTGTGCTCCCTGGTCTGGTGGGCTAGAGGCTCTGGGAGGCCACCCGACTCCCCACGTTTCCGGGGCTGGAGGCACTGGAATGCTGGTCGCCCCCCCGATTCACTGTGTTCCCCGGTCCAGTGATCCCAGGACTCTATGAGACCACCTGTTGGACATTTTTTTTTGTTTTGTTGTGTTTTTGTGAGATTCCTGCATTTGTGTTTTCCTACCGTGCCTTGTCCCCCTCCTTCCGCCCATTTTGGTGTTCCTTTGTTTTCTTTTTTAGGGGTGTCTGGAATCCACCCCTTAAAGGGGGGATTATGTTATGATAAGTGTTGGGAGTAACACGTTACAAAGTAACGCCACTACTTTTGCAGTAACATGCTGTGTAACGAAATTACTGTTTAAAAATTCAGTAATGCGTTACAGTTCCTGAAATTTGATCAGATGCATTACTCGCATTACTCGTTTTATTTATCTGGATAGATATTTTTAGCACAAATAAATACAAACTGACCCTATGTAGCTAACGCAGCCGTCAGTCAATGTAACCTGTTCCAAAGAGCCTGTTCTGTGCTGCAGCCAGCAGCCACAAATGGAGCTTGCTCCTGTTGGGAAAAGATGAAGCTGCTTTGTTTTTGTGGAAATAGATTATTTTTTCTTTGTTACAGTTAAGGACAAAAGCATATTGGTGGGTTGCAAGCTAAAGTACAGTTGAGACCAACTGCAATCTTCAGAAGCACATGAGAACAGCAAGAAGATCCAACAAAGCTAGTGCTATGCTATTCTAACACCGTGTTAGTGGATTTACGCTATGTAAACAGCCATGGCTGGATTTCAAGCACAGGTATGCATCTGGACAGTTTGTGACCCAGCAAGAATTAAACCGACTGATTGCCAGATACGTCGTTACAGAATGAACCTCTGATAACAGTCATTTTCCATCAGACAGCTGAGACTGTGATCCACTGAAGTTAAAACACATTTACCTGCTACCAGGATAAAGATTATTCAAAAATGGACTTGATCTCCAAAAGGAATTTAAGGGACTGGATCAAGTCTCTGTCACAGCAGACATTTGGACTGTGGATAATGGACATTTTCTTTGGATCACTTCACATCGGATTAAATCCATAATATAAAGGTAAGAAACGACAGCTTTATGCAGTGTTGACAACTCACTCTTGTTCCCTCTTTCTCACTCCACAAACCCTATTTCTCACTCCAAAATGAGGAAATTACTGTAAGATAAGATAAGATAAGCCTTTATTAGTCCCACAATGGGGAAATTCCAGGATTGCAACAGCATAGGGATAGCAACACTCAGAGCAACAATCAGAAGGCAAGAAAAAACAACATCTAGTAAACATATGTCCATATTACTATAAATGTATATATACTGTATATAGACACACAGTGCAGAGCATTATGTCTGGTGAATGTGCAGCAGAAAGTCTAAGCTCTCTTTCCGCGGATGCGGCGGGCCAGCTGGAAGTCTTTGGACATGATGGTGACCCCCTTAGCGAAGAAGAGACCACCAGGTGGGCCTCACTGGACTCCTGCAGAGCCATGACGGCGAAGCTCAGGAAACGCAGGACGGTCTTGAAGTCCTGAGCGATCTCCCTCACCAGGCGCTGGACGGGCAGCTTACAGATGAGCAGCTCCGTGGATTTCTGGTAGCGACGGATCTCTCTCAGAGCCACGGGCCTGTGACGGCGAGGCCTCTTCACTCTGCCGGTGGCCAGAGCGCCTCTCCGAGCAGCCCTGGTGGCTAGCTGTCTCCTGGGGGGGGGGGGGGGGGGGGGGGCTTCTTCCTCCAGTAGATTTTACGGGCGGTCTGCTTGGTTCTTGCCATCGCTCTTTATTATTCTGTCTTATATTTCTTTCACGCCGCCTAAACTCCAGCCCGGCACCCACGTCGTTTTCGCTACAGCTCCCGGTATGTCGAGTTTCCCATTAGCACCGGGCGGTGGCCAAGTGCTAGCTAGCACTAGCTCCTCCCCGCTGTAACGTCTCCCGCTGCAAACCGTGGCTCCGTCCGCCGACCCGGGAGACCCCCGGGCGATCCGTGCGTCCGTGATATATATACAGAGTGAAAGGTGTAGAAAGAAGAAGGAAGATAAAAAAAGGCTGTTGCAACAGGCAGCCGACTCGTGTGGCGCCGCCGGTCCTTTTTTCTGTCAATTTTGTGTTGATTTTCTTCAGATTTTTCCCACAACAAGAGCTCTCAAGGCAGGATAAAGCAGACTGAACATGTTCTAAAAGCTCTGTCTGAAACGGTTTGTTTTCAGCCTGACATTAATAAGCCCGTAATGTAATCCATTAATTAAATTATCTTGCTATGTGTGCAAGATGATTTAAGGATGCATTTAAACATAACATGAAAGTTGCTTTTCCATGTAACTGGTTACTTTTAATCATGAAGTAATTGGTAAGTAACTCAGTTACTTTTGAAAAGAAGTAACTAGTAACTGTAACTAGTTACTATTTTTTAGTAACTTGCCCAGCACTGGTTATGATCTAAGCACGGTCAGAGACAATGCCCACGCTTTGTGTTTATTCTGGTCTTTGTTTTTTCTTCTTCTTCTTCTTCTTCTTCTTCTTCTTCTTCTTCTTCTTCTTATTATTATTATTATTATTATTATTATTATTATTATTATTATTATTATTATTATTAAGTGTCCCTTGTGGAGGATAACAGGGGATAAGGACCTGTACTTATATAGTGTTTTTTCTAGTCTCAAAGACCACTCAAAGCACTTCACTAGTACTAACCCTCTATTCTAAGGGTCTATAGGAGACATAACTAGGGACAATTTTGAATGATCAATTAACCTGCCTGTCTTTGGATTGTGGGAGGAAACCAGAGCTCTCGGAGTAAACCCACGCAGCACAGAGAGAACATGCAAACTCCACACAGAAAGGTTTCCACCCCTGCCAGCCTGGGGATTCAAACCTGGAACCTTCCAGTTGTTAGGCAACAGTGCTAACCACTGTACCACCATGCTCCCTGGTTGTTGTCTGTTGCTTGTAGTCCTGTCCTCATCCCCTGTTGTTGTTTCGTGATTGTCCTTTGTAATTTGATTATCATTAGTATTATTATTTGCATTATGTGACTCCTGTGTTGCCCCTGGTCCGCTGTGCTCATCCCCTGTCGTATGTCATCCCCTGTTATCTGTATCGTCATCATTGCCCTCATGTGTAACTGTTCAACCCTGATTGTCTCCCAGCTGTCCCATGTTCCCCTGATTATTTTGCTCCCTATATATGTTGCCTTTTGCTTTCGGTTCATTGTTGGGTCATTATCATTGCTGTTGTTTTCTTCTGCCATGCTCCCTGTGTGTCTGAATTCCCGGAGAGTTTACCCATTTTTTCTGAGTTATTTTCCAGCCCACTTGCTGTGCTTTTGTTTCTCTCTGAGTTTTTTGTTAAATAAATAATTAATTGCACCTAAATCCTGCCTGTGCTCATGGACCCTTCCTTTAAGCCCAGAGGGAAAATTCTAACAAAAGGTCAATGTTAATGTTCTCTTTGCACTATTACTATGGAACGAATAAAGCTAGGGTCACCCTGTGACCCTGACTATGGTTTTGGGATTGCAGGGTCAAGGTCAAAATGCCATATTATGGGCCTCAGGTTATTTCACATCTTAGACAGAGACAATGAATACACATGGGAGAACAATGCCCAAGTGGGTGAGAGGGGGTTGAATGAAGCGTAGTGTAGATGTCATGCTGTGATGAGGAAGTGCCTTGATCCTTGTGAAGTGTGACTTGATATAGAGAGAGGAATGCTTGATGTGGCCAGTCAGTCTGTTCTTTGCTTGTGAGATGTGAGTGTGTAATAAATCGTCTGAAATGAATACACCTCTTCATTTACACACTCCACAATATAAACTATATCAACAACAGAAAAAGAGGCTGACGATTACCACTGAAAGCCGCCAGTATTTTCTCTATCAAATTTGCACCTTTTTTCGCATAAATTTTCAACATTCTTCTTGTACGTTTACAGCTCACCAATTTTCTTGAAGTGTTAGCTTGAAGGAAACCATACAGACGTCGCACATTAGTCATGAAAGTACAGTTTTGTGAAAAAAATACTTGAGTATGTGAAGTAACTGTAACTCATTACTATGCTATCCTTGCACTCTTTATGGGGATAGGAATTTGGGGGATGGCATGTTAGCAATGGGGGTGATTTGGGGCCATTTTGCGAACAAGGGGGATAGCATCCCCCCCTCAAATCACCTACTGAGTGCATGTACTTGAGTAAACATAACTCCTACCTTACCCACTGCTGCGTAGTTACTGTTTAATGTGTTAATGCTTAACCCCATCTGCCACATACCAAGCACCGAGGTTTAATCTGGATGTGAAACGCTGAAAACCTTTGCTCACTGGGATATTGTTATAACATCAGCATTTCTTTTCCAGAGATCTGGCAGTCCCACGGCAGATGAGGGCAGTTCTTGGAAAGGTAACCATCCCAGATCTGAGCCAATGCAGGTATGTGAAGCGGCCATTGTGCTGACACAGTTTAAAGTTATCTCACTAGTACTATGAACAGTATGGATATGCGAGAACTAAATCACGTTGGATGAAGTTGCACATTTCTTTAGTATTTGTGATGGCTGTAATAAAACACATCAGTAAAAGTTTTATTGCTGTTGAGTGTGTTTGATTCTTGTCGTTCTGTTACATATTCACCGGTGTTTACACTGCATCTGTGTGTAATTGAGCAGCTCTTAAGCTCCTGGTATGTCTGTGTCTACACTGCATGCTCTCTTTACATTACTTTTTAACAGCTGATAGTGGCGTGTCTGTACACTCCACCTACAGGCATTTCATAACACTGACTGACTGAGCTTTGGCAGTTGTCTGCCGGGGCATGTGCAAAATTCCTGAACTGAATCCAGACTGAGAACATTTTGAAGGAGAGGGGGGAGTGCCACTGTGTTTGCACGCCCAAAAGATTTTCAGTTCAGGGAGATGGGGCATGTTTGGAAAGAGGGGAATAACTAAACTTCACTGCTTCAACTCTACTGTATATTTGTTTCAGGATATGTTAGTGCTGCCATGATTAATTGACTAATCGATTGAAGGAAAATGAATTGACAACTAATTTAATAATCAACTAATCACCCATTCACCCTTTTCCACTCATTTCCAGCTTAGGAGGAAAAACATTTCTGAGGAAAAATAAATCACATATTTTGGAGTAAAAAAATTGCAAATTTATAAGGAAAAAGTAACCATTTTTCAGGGAAAAAAATCCACATATTTCCTAACAAAGTTGCACATGTTTGAGGGAAAAAACATCTAAACTTATATTAAAATGTCACAAACTTATCAGGGGGATAGAAAATTATGACAAATTTCTGAAGAAAAAAAATAAAAACAAAAATGTCTTAAGAAAACAGTCACAAATTTATGAGACGAGAAAAAGTAGCAAATTTCCAAGAAAAAAGTTGCTGTTATTAGAAAAAAGTCACAAGGAAAAAATTGTAAACTTAAAGTGGTCATTGATGCACTTTCTCCACATAGTGCAGCAGATTGCTGAAACAATCTTTCACTTGCTGATACAAACACCAAATTTGGTACATATGTGCTTCAGGACCTACACTCTCAGAAAAGTACGTTATCAAATAGAATAGAATAGGCTTTATTGTCATTGTACAGTTGTACAGTACAACAAAGTTGTGGGTACTCCACCAGGCTACTGTGCAATAAAGTAAGAGAGGATTAGATAAAACATGGTTACAGAACACACGATTAAACACACGACTGAAATAGAAAGAAAAAAAATGACCACCATTTTTCAAGATGGCCACCATTCGAAGTGATTTTAAACTGTGTTTGAACTAGATTTTGATTGAATAACCCTGTTTTGAAGGTCTATATATCGAAATATATGTTTTTAATATGAGAAATCCAATTCCATATTTAGAAAATCGAAATTATTGAAAAAATTATTATGATATAATAGGAATTAAATGAAGAAACACTCCCTCTGTGATGTTTTCAATGTGATGTCTGGAGGTATCTGACCACCCAATGTAGAGACATGTATTTGGACAGTAATACTGTGCATGTACTGTTGCATTTCGACAGTACTGGAAGATGTAGCAGTGGTGTGAAAAAGTGTTTGCCCCCTTCCTGATTTCTCATTTTTTTGTGTTTGTCACACTTAAATGTTTCAAATCATCAAACAAATTTAAATGTTAGACAAAGATAACACAAGTAAACACAAAATGCAGTTTTTAAATGAAGGTGTTTATTATTAAGGTTAAAAAAAAATCCCAACCTCCATGGCCCTGTGTGAAAAAGTGACCGCCCCCATCTCCATTAAAACATAAATTAACTGTGGTTTATGACATCTTTGGAAAGCTGAGTTCAATTTCTCTAGCCACACCCAGGCCTGATTACTGCCACACCTGTTCTCAATCAAGAAATCACTTAAATAGGACCTGCCTGAAAAAGTGAAGTCGACCAAAAGATTCTCAAAAACTAGACATCATGCTGTGATCCAAAGAAATTCAGGAACAAATGAGAAACAAAGTAATTGAGATCTGTCAGTCTGGAAAAAAGGTTCTAAAGCCGTTTCTAAAGCTTTGGGACTCCAGCAAACCACAGTGGGAGCCATTATCCACAAATGGGGAAAACATGAAACAGTGGTGAACCTTCCCAGGAGTGGCCAGCCGACCAAAATTACCCCAAGAACGCAGCGACAACTCATCCAAGAGGCCACAAAAGACCCCACAACAACATCCAAAGAACTGCAGGCCTCATTTGCCTCAGTTAAGGTCATTGTTCATGACTCCACCATAAGAAAGAGACAGGGCAAAAATGGCCTGCATGGCAGAGTTCCAAAACGAAAACCACTGCTGAGCAAAAAGAACATTAAGTCTCGTCTCAGTTTTGCAGAAAACACCTTAATAATCCCCAGCACTTTTGGGAAAATACTCTGTGGACTGACAAGACAAAAGTTGAACTTTTTGGAAGGTGTGTGTCCCATTACATCCGGCATAAAAGTAACACAGCATTTCAGAAAAGGAACATCATACCAACAGTAAAATATGGTGGTGGTAGTGTGACAGTCTGGGGCTGTTTTTCTGCTTTAGGACCTGGAAGACTTGCTGTTGTAAATGGAACCATGAATTCTGCTGTCTACCAAAAAATCCTGAAGGAGAATGTCCGGTCATCTGTTTGTGACCTCAAGCTGAAGCGCACTTGGGTTCTGCAGCAGGACAATGATCCAAAACACACCAGCAAGTCCACCTCTGAATGGCTTAAGAAAAACGAAATGAAGACTTTGGAGTGGCCTAGTCAAAGTCCTGACCTGAATCCAATTGAGATGCTGTCGCATGACCTTAAAAAGGCGGTTCATGCTCAAAAATCCTCCAATGTGGCTGAATTACAACAATTCTGCAAAGATGAGTGGACCAAAATTCCTCCACAGTGCTGTAAAAGACTCATTGCCAGTTATCACAAATGCTCGATTACAGTTGTTGCTGCTCCAAAAAAAAAAAGAAAAAAAGATACAAAAACGATACAATGATACAAAAAAAAAAAATGAGAAATCAGGAAGGGGGCAAACACTTTTTCACACCACTGTAGTATGGCTTATCTGGGGTAGACCAGTGCATTAGAAATATAATTACACTTTGCGGATATACAGGCTGATGTTAACTTCCATGCTACATTTTACAAAAAATGTGAAAAAAATAATTCACGTGTGTTGTTTAAATCAAGAAACGACTTTCTGTTGATGCACAGGTTGGACTAGTTCTTTTTTTCATCCTCACATTTGCAGGCACACAACTGTGTACACTTGAGGCTGAAGCAATAGCATTTGCATTGTCCTCGACATTCAGTGTTGCAGGGGCATTTTGTCAACTGCTGTCAACTCTGGGCAATCGGTGGAAGGGTGGTCCAAAGAACTTGCCAGTCCTCACCATCTTTTTGCCACCCCCAGTTGGCAGGGCTTTCAGTTTGCATTTTGCACACTGTTGCCTGGCCCCATATGCAGGCAGCTTGGAAGGCAGACCATTTCACATGCTGAATGAGGGATGCGCTTGTCGGTGAAATGGCATCATAAGATCTTTGCTTCCAAGCAAACAAGTCCAGTCTTGCCTCGTCAACCTTGTCTGTAGTGCTGTTCTTGTCATACATCGTGATGAAAAAACTTCTCAAGGATGTTGAGGTGTGCATGTTCTATTCTTCTTCTACTTCTTCTAGCTATTCCCACATTCTGGTGGGGTCGCTGCAGCAGACACCTTCTGTTTCCACTTGACCCTGTCATAGACATCATTCGCTGATGCACCAGTCTCTTCCAATTCCCGTTTAACACAGTCTGACCATCTCAATTTTGGACATCCTCTTTTGCGCTTTCCTGGTGGTACCATCTCTAATGTCCTTCTACACACATTGGTATCATCTCTCCTCTTGACATGCCCAAACCTTGTAAGCCTGCTCTTTCTGCTCTTCACACCAATACCTTCAATGCCCATTTTCTTACGGATGTCATCATTTCTAACATGGTCTTTCAACATGTGTCCACAAGCCCATCTAAACGTCTTCATTTCTGCTACTCCTAATCTCCTAGCTTGTTGGCTGTTCAGCGGTGTTGTCTCCATGGCATAGAGCATTGCAGGCTGAATGACTGTCTTGCGTATCTTTCCTTTGACTTTTGGTGTCACTCGCTTGTCACATATGACTCCAGACATCTTCTTCCAATTGCTCCACCCACACTGTATCCTCCTGGTTACTTCAGCATCGCTTCTGCCATCAGTCTGCAGGGTACTTCCCAAGTACTTCAAAGTTCTCACTTCAGGAATCGCACTTGATTGGAGTTCCACACTGCCTAACGATTGTCCATTCATGCAACTTCGATGATTGGAGGATATTGACTTAGCATTTTGAAGACAGAGGTCACTTCAGGGCAAACTGTTATGTCCACAAACCTGGTATTGAGGAGACGGATGAGGAGGTTGCACTGGAACACAACTTTGTTATACAACTGTGTACAATACAGGCAACACACCATGGCGGAGTCGTCCTGGCAACAGCGCAGCCCCAAATGGCAGACGCCCCTATTATAGGGCGGTGTGATGACGCAACCAGAAGGCGTGCCATCACACTGCACTTCACAATAAATCCCTATCCCACATCCCTCCCCCCTTACAAAATCAGAAAACACAGCCAATTAAACCCACCCAAATTTGGAACTCAAACCCCACACAAAGACACCAAATAAAGCAAACACAAAATCATAAGGAACACTAGAACACTAAAAAAAAACAAAAAAACTAAGTTATGGCCAGTGTGTAGATTGTCACACGGCCCGCATGGCGAAGTGGTTTATTCTGCCATTTTTCCCCTTTTTTTTTTTTTTTAAACAGTCCAGCCATGCTCCTACCTAACAAGTCCTTTTATTTTTCTACACCGTCTCCCACGGTAAGGGTGGGTTGGGCGGGGAAAACAGTTCAGTCCGAGGGGCTTTGAAACGCGCTCGTGGCGGCCACCTCCCTGGAGCTGTTGGACCCCTGTGGTCAATCTTCATGACGCCGGGGCCTGGGTCCCACACTGCGGCAGCCGATCCCTGCGGAGCCCCGCCGCCTGGAGCCGCCACCCAGACACACCGTAGTCTGTTCACATGCCGAACCAAATCGTCCATCTGCCAAAAACACATTGTCCTCAGCTATACCGCGATCCTCAGCAGCACCTTACTTGTTTTCATGACTGTCATTGTGGTCCCGGTGGCTTTGCGTGCTTGTTCGGCTCGGGATCTCCGCTGTGCTGCGGCAGTTCCGTTGTCACCATGTTCACTGCGGACCCTTCACCCGCTGTCTCTGTTGTCAACTGCAGCTCGTCTCGAGTACAGAAGCAGTCCGGTACCTCTCCGGT
Organism: Pholidichthys leucotaenia; assembly: GCA_020510985.1. Taxonomy (NCBI): domain Eukaryota; kingdom Metazoa; phylum Chordata; class Actinopteri; order Cichliformes; family Pholidichthyidae; genus Pholidichthys; species Pholidichthys leucotaenia. Next base: position 402,965,698 of record CM035838.1, read on the forward strand.
GTTGCTCGTTGAAATGGACCCTCCACCCGCCAACTCGGCCGCTTCCACTGCAGCCGACCAAGCGCGGGCACCGAAGCCGTCCAGCTCCTCCACGGAGCTGTTCTCCCGAGAGCATGAAATGTGCGCTTTGGTGTCGGTCATTAAAGCGGACTCTTCACCCATCTGCTCGGTCATAACCTCCATTGCTTGTTGGGTGAGGGCACGGGAGCAGTCCGGTTCCTCCTCTTTGTCATCTGAAGTGCTCCGCTGTGCCGCGTTGTGCATTGTCTCTGTGCCTGGCTGCCGCCGCTGTGCTTCAGGGCTCTCAGCATGCTCGTGCTCCCTCTCCCGCGGCTTCGACTCTGGATGCGGGGAAAACGGGGCCAAGTCTGATCGCTGCTCTCCCTCCGTGCCATCTTCGCTCTCCATGCCATCTTCGCTCTCGGTGCCGTGCTCACCCACAGTGCTGCAGTCACTCTCGGCTCGGAATTCTCCCTCTTCGCTGCGCTCACTCTCTGTGCTGTGCTCTTTGGCTGGCTCGTCATTCTCGATGGGCACAGACTTCCTCTCCTGTGAATCCGATTCCACCGTGTCAGCTAGCTTGTAGCCTGTAGCGTCTAGCTTCTGTGTCTGGTGTCCATTTAGCTCCATGGCTAATTTCTCCGTTACTACTAGCTGGGCCGTTAGCTCCCCTGAGCTAGCTAGCTTTGTGCCTTTTGGCACCAATAGCATCTCAACCCACAGCTTCGTGCTATGTGTGTGTTTGGCAAAGTAGCCAGCAAGAAGCTCCGACAGCATCTGTATATGACTCTGTCTCTTTTAATGTGTGGAAAATTTTCCAACCTTCTACGCCAAGTTTGTGAACCAGAAGTGCTCGCCTCCTTACTTTGTCGAGTTTACCCAGGCCCAACGCTGCAATGTGCTTCTCGAACGCGGCCAATCAGCAAGGCCACAGTATTGCTGGTTCTCCTGGGTACTCCAGAAACGGCCGTAGAGGTGCCTGACACGCCTCCATGAGTTAATCCTTAGTCGCCAAATGTTATGTCCACAAACCTGGTATTGAGGAGACGAACGAGGAGGTTTCACTGGAACACAGCTTTATTATACAACTATGTACAATACAGGTAACACACCATGGCGGAGTCGTCCTGCCAACAGCGCAGCCCCAAATGGCAGACGCTCCTATCATAGGGCGGTGTGATGACGCAATCAGAAGGCGGTGTCATCACACCGCACTTCACAATAAATCCCTATCCCACACAAACCTCCCATGGTTGCCATGCAGTTTTCTTGCCTTTGCCACGAAAAGCTGATGCAGCATCACAGCCAGGACAGGCGTGAAAGAACGGCATGCCACTGGATTTCTCTGGGCCAAGATTCACCACCATATCATGAATTGGCAACCACCTGATGGACCTGACCCTGGCCAAATTCAACCCAAAGCATTTCTAAGCCTGCATCCTGGAGATTTACAAAAACACTGAGGGCAACAACAAGAATATCTGTGTCGCATGCTTGAAGCTAGGTTTCCACTATAACGTTTGGACTGATTTTTACTGACGTTTTGAAAAATCAGAGAAATCAGTCCAAACGTTAGTGAAATAACTAACACCCAACTTTTACGAACTTTTGCTAGCATTTCCCAGCATTACATTCAGCGTTGTCAAACTCTTGCCAACTTGGGCTTGCGTATGTGTAGCAGTTGCCAATTTAGGTTAACTTAAGCTAAGAATACTCAGCGCAGTTCAGCTGACATCAGCGTCAGGTGCCGCTCATATAAAGATCAGTGTTTGTGGAGGCTTCTTGCCATTCTGGACCTGCTTTTTTAGGTGGATTCACACTACAACATTTGGACCAACTTTTACTGATGTTTTGGCAAACGTCTGGCTCTGCTGGCAAAAGTTGATAAAAGTTAATGATAGTTGGTGTTTTTTGGCAAACACTTGCAAAGGTTGTATTCATTGAGAATTTTCAGCATGCTGAAAATTTGGCAACATTTGGAACTAAACATTGGTGAAAGTTGCGCCCAGTTTGTAAAAGTTCCTGAGCACTGGGCTAAGTAATGCAGAGTTCGCGTAAGTCAGTAAAGTAAAGCTCCATTGGCAAACGTTGACTGAAATGCTGGTGAAAACAGATGTTTTTAGATAGAAACTCACTTCAGACATGCACGAACAAAAGAGACATAGAGAGAAGGGGGAATTTAAAAAAAGAAAATGTATATGTAAGCAGACAATGTGCAGTATTTGTTTGGTGATAACATGATGTGTATGACATGTTTTTGTTTTGTTTTTTTTATTTAAGTTTTTGTAAAGGGTATACAGGTCATTACGGCATTGTGAAGCGGCATGAAAAAATAAAGGCAGCGTTGGAGTTTTTAGTTGGTTTATTGAATCATACCGCCTTCATCGGAACACCTCCCCAGCCCTCGTGCTGTGGGCTGAGGTGATGTCCTCAGGCTCTCAGAGAGGAGACACAAAGTGCGTGTCTGCAGCAGTTGAAGGAGTCAGTGAATGAGAGAATGAACATGAAAATCAGACAGCTTATATACTCAGCTCAGACAATACATCAAAGACATTCACAGCAGTCAATCTGGGCATTTGCATATCAGAGGTACAGACAGGATGCATGAACACAGTGCATGGATGACACTTTAACCTCACAGCTGTAAACGCAGCATGCAGCGGAAAAAACCCAGGAGTGCGAGCTGACTGTCTCTGTGTGTTGTGGGGGGGTTGAATTCAACCCGCTACACCGCTCCCCCCCAGAGGGCACGGCAGGCGGCCGAGACCTCGATGTTGCAGTTTGGGCAGCGAGCAGGGAAAAGCTCTGTGCAGGTGGAGGGGGAGGGGGGAGGTGGGTAGTAAGTGCTGACCGGGCGCGGTGAAATCGTTCAGGCCGCGCCAAAAATTGTTTGCTGCTTCGCGATGTCGAGGGGCTGTCCCGTTGAACTAGCGGAGATCACCAGAAGAAAAATTAGTCTCTGACTCCTCTCGTGGCCATGAAGAAAAACAGGAGCGGCGGGGTTGCGTAAACAAAAGCAGAGGAACTTGGCGTGTTGACTTTAGTTGCGTGCGCAGCCCTAAAGCCCTCGGGAAAAGCAGACGGCTGAATCCTTTGTGCGCCGTGGCTGAAACCATCAGTGAATCATGTGGGCGCGCTGCGCATGTGCTTGCTTCAGGTGAGCGCGCAGCCCTGAAGGTTCTGCGTGCAGCTGCGCAGGACGATGGCTGTCTCTGGAGCCATTCTTGTTCCGTGCGTGTTGCGCCGTCCTTGTCACCCCCGGTGCGTGTGCCGGGGCTCCTTGCGTGGGTGGGCCCGCTGGAGAGGAAACCAGGGTCGGAAACTTGGTGGAGATCGGCGCAGTCGGCGCCGAAAAACATCTATGATGAGCTGTGGCTGCAGATTAGTCATGGTGCGTTGGAGCGTTGAGGGGAGATAGACGATCTTTGTCCCTCAGGCTGTCCCGCATGGACGCCCCGATCTCGGCGAGGGTCGCGCTATGACGTTTACTGCCATTTACCCGGTCTTGGGCGATGTCCGGAGAGTAACTCGCCTGCCGTGGGCTCTGCGTTGAGGCCTCCCTGAAGCCGCAGGGAGGGCAGATCAGTCAGGCTGCTGCGTTCGTTCGGCGGTGGAGCATCACTGCCCGGTGCTGCGTTCGCCGGCAGCTCATTTTCTTCAGCGTCGGGTCGCCAGCGTGGCTGTCCAGACCAGAAGGTTGCGTTGCACAAAGCGTGTGCATGTTCGGGGTCACCAGTGAAGCGTTCACTGGCAGCGTGTTCTTTTCTGCCTTCAGGTCATGGTGCGTTGGAGCGTCGAGAGGGAGGAGACTTCTTGTGTCCCTCGGCCGGTTCAGCGTGGATGTCCAGACCAGAAGGTTGCGTCGCACAAAGCGTGTGCGTCTTTGGGGTCACCACTGAAGCGGCATGATAAAATAAAGGCAGCGATGGAGTTTTTAGTTGGTTTATTGAATCATACCGCCTTCATCGGAACACCTCCCCAGCCCTCGTGCTGCGGGCTGAGGTGATGTCCTCAGGCTCTCAGAGAGGAGACACAAAGTGCGTGTCTGCAGCAGTTGAAGGAGTCAGTGAATGAGAGAATGAACATGAAAATCAGACAGCTTATATACTCAGCTCAGACAATGCATCAAAGACATTCACAGCAGTCAATCTGGGCATTTGCATATCAGAGGTACAGACAGGATGCATGAACACAAGGCATGGATGACACTTTAACCTCACAGCTGTAAACGCAGCATGCAGCGGAAAAAACCCAGGAGTGCGAGCTGACTGTCTCTGTGTGTTGTGGGGGGGGTTGAATTCAACCCGCTACAATTGCATTGTTTACATTTTCATCACATGTTCCCTTATTTTTTGCTATTTGACAACATTGGTAGAATAATTATTACAACACCCCCTTTTTTTTTTTTTTTTTTTTTTATTTAAGTTTTTGTAAAGGGTATACAGGTCGTTACAGCAGTGCATTGTTTACATTTTCATCACATGTTCCCTTATTTTCTGATATCTGACAACATTGGAAGATTAATTCTTACAACACCCCCCTTTTTTTTTAAAGTGAAAGAAAAAGTGAAATTAAAGAGAAAAAAAAAACAAAAAAACAAAACAAAAAAAAAACAAACAAACCAGCAAAAAACAAACAAAAAGAAAAAGTAAGTAAATAAAGGTAAAAGAGCATCTGAGTAGCGTTGGAACAAAGAGCGGAACCATTATTGAAATGGTATTTGTCAAAGATTAGATCTAATGGAAGACACATATGCGATCCAGGGTTGCCAAAAGTTCATGAACCCATCCATGTCCTGTCTCAGTGCGAATGTCAACTTTTCCATCGAGTAAATGTCTTGGATCACGTTAATCCAATCTTCAGGTGTAGGACAGTCCTTCAACATCCATTTTTTAGTTAGAGCTTTTTTGTTTGCCAATATTAAAACATTGAATAAGTATTTTTCTCCTCGTCTTTCCAGTGAGTCCGGTAGTAAACCCAAATACAAAGTTACAAAAGAAAAGGGAACTGTTATTTTGAATATTTTCCCCAATATTGTCTGTACATTGGTCCAATATTGGTGGATAACTGGGCATGACCAAAACACATGAAAATGATTTGCAGTCTTTTCACCACACAAGCGCCAACAGTTCAACCCCTTATGGGTAAATTTGTTTTGTACAGGTGTTCTGAAAACTCTTACCAAGTTTTTCCATCCAAATTCTCTCCACTGCAGGGATGAGGTACTTTTCCATTGCTGTTTATTTAGCTTTTCCCATATTTCCAGTTGTAAAGTGAAATTCCCCTCTTTTTCCCATCTCTCTTTTATATAAGATGTGTTGTCTCCTTTTAAGTCTTGAAGACCTTGGTATATTTTAGAAATGTATCTGATCCCTGGGATCCCTTTATATGCCATTAAGAAGACCTTCAGAACACCTGACTGGGCCCTGTCACGCCGCGCCGCTCATCAACGGCGCCACCTGCTCACACACCTGTCAGTCATCACCGGCGAGGGATATAAGCCGCCTCGCCCTGAGCTTCGGTCTGAAGCCGTAGACTTCATTTCCCTTCCATGGGCTTCTACCACATTCTCTTCAGCATCCTCGTCACCGGTAAGAAAATCACTTACCTCATCTCTCCAGTCTGCTCCCCTGTGCACAGGTGGATTCCTCGGCGGCGGACAATCCCGTCCCTCGTCTCTCCTCGCTGCTGCACCGAGCCCTGCAGGTGGCTGTCTCCCGGGCTTCCATCCTTGAAGCGCCAGTCATCTGTCCTAACAAGTAAGCTTCTCTCCCTCGCCTATTCTCCTCCTGTGTTGGTGTGTGCTCATCACCCTGTGTCTGATTTCTCCCATAGGGTTGCCGGCTGAACGGTCTCCTGCCTCTGGGTCCGAAGCAGATGCCACCACCAACACATTAACATTCCGCAGACACGCACCCAAACATCCATCCATCCATCCATCTTCTACCGCTTTTCCGGAGGTCCGGGTCGCGGAGGCAGCAGTTCAAGCAGAGAAGCCCAGACTTCCCTCTCCCCAGCCACCTGCTCCAGCTCTTCAGAGGGGATACCAAGGCGTTCCCAGACTAGCTGGGAGACATAGTCTCTCCACCGAGTCCTGGGTCTGCCCCGGGGTCTCCTCCCAGTGGGACGTGCCTGAAACACCTCAAGTGGGAGACGTCCAGGAGGCATCCTAATCAGATGCCCATACCACCTCAACTGACTCCTTTCAATGTGGAGGAGCAGCGGTTCTACTCTGAGCCTCTCCCGGATGACTGAGCTCCTCACCCTATCTCTGAGGGTGAGTCCAGCAATCCTACGGAGAAAGCTCATTTCAGCCGCTTGTATCCGCAATCTCGTTCTTTCGGTCATTACCCAAAGCTCGTGACCATAGGTGAGAGTAGGAACGTAGATTGACTGGTAAATCGACAGCTTTGCCTTAGAACTAAGCTCCCTCTTCACCACAACAGACCGGTACAACGTCCGCATCACTGCAGATGCTGCTCCAATCCGTCTGTCGATCTCTCGCTCCATTTTCCCCTCACTCGTGAACAAGACCCCAAGATACTTAAACTCCTCCACTTGGGGCAGGAGCCTGTCCCCAACCCGGAGAGGACAATCCACCTTTTTCCGGCTGAGGACCATGGACTCGGACTTGGAGGTGCTGATTCTCATCCCAGCCGCTTCACACTCAGCGGCAAACCGTCCCAGCAAGAGCTGTAGGTCATTGCTGGATGAAGCCAACAGGACAACATCATCTGCAAACAACAGAGATGAGATCCTGTGGTCACCAAGCATGACACCCTCCATTCCCTGGCTGCGCCTAGAAATCCTGTCCATAAAAATTATGAACAGGACCGGTGACAAAGGGCAGCCCTGGCGGAGTCCAACTCTCACTGGGAATGGCTCAGACCGAGTGTTGGCAATACGAACTAAACTCTCACAACGGTCGTACAGAGACCGAATAGCTCGTAACAACAAGCCCGATACCCCATACTCCCGAAGCACCCCCCACAAAAATCCACGAGGGACGCGGTCAAATGCCTTCTCCAAGTCCACAAAACACATGTAAACTGGTTGGGCAAACTCCCACGAACCCTCAAGAATTCTCGAGAGGGTAAAGAGCTGGTCCGATGTGCCACGGCCAGGACGAAAACCACATTGCTCCTCCTGAATCCGAGGTTCGACCAACGGCCGGACTCTCCTCTCCAGTACCTTGGCATAGACCTTCCCAGGGAGGCTGAGGAGTGTGATCCCTCTAAAGTTGGAGCACACCCAAACATCCCTGTTGTTAATAAACAGTTTGAACTACTCTGAGCCTGTGTGTGTGCGTCTCCTGAGCCGAACGTTATGTCAGTACGGCTTCAGCAGAGCGGCTCGGCAGACGGCGGGCTCGCACACCGGTTTACCATCCTCGAGGCTCGGGTGGATCAGATTGTTTATCAGCAACAGGTGGTTCTTAATCAATTATTAGAATTAACTAACCGATTGAACCGCTTGGACCCCCAACAGCCGTTCCTCCCGACTCGCCAGGGTGGCGCGGCTCCTGCTGTTCCAGCGGCCGTCCAGCCGGCTCCAGTGGCACCGGTTCGGCTCACACCGATTCCGACCCCCGCCCGCTTTAGCGGTAAGCTCGGCGGAGCGCGGGGGTTCATTATGCAGTGTGAGTCCGTGTTCCACCGTGTGCCCGGAGATTTTCCCTCAGATCACAGCCGAATTGGTTACATAGGGAATCTTCTGGAGGGGCGTGCGTTAACTTGGACCTACGCCGTAATGGCGAGGCCCAGTTATGCCACCCTCACCTATGATCAATTCGTGAGGCGCTTTCTGGAGGTCTTTGACCATTCTCAAACCGAAACGGTCCAGGTCGATCGGCTTCTCGCTCTCCAGCAGGGAAGCCGGTCGGCAGCGGACCACTCAGTCGACTTCCGGGTAGCGGCGGAGGAATTGGGCTGGGAGGAACGCTCCCTCTGTGGCCTGTTCCTCCGCAGCCTCAATAGTGATCTGAGGGATGAACTGGCTGGTCGGGATATCCCTGGGACGCTAGCGGAGCTGACGTCCTTAGCGGTAAGTTTGGATAACAGGCTGCGCGAGCGCTCCTCGGGGCGGAAGTCTTCTTCTTCTCGCCCTCGTGGAGCCTCGCCGCACCTGTTCCAAGCTCGCCCCCTGGCGGCGCCGCCAGCATCGTGCCCCGAGGAGTCGGAGCCGATGGTGACGGGCTGGACTAAACTTTCCCCTGTGGAGAAACAACGCCGCCGTGAGTTGGGCCTCTGCATGTATTGCGGAGGCGACCAACACACCGTGGAGCGTTGTCCACGGAAAGCCAGTCGGTGGGGTCCGCGAGTCACTGTTGGAAGCCTCGTGGACGTCAATCGGTTAGGATCACTCACCCAATTGAAGCTGCCCATCCGTTTCTGCTATAACCCCACTGGGCACCTCACACACGCACTGGTGGATTCGGGCGCAGAAGGCAGCTTCATTTCACAAAGCCTGGCAACCCGATTGGGCATCCGCTGCCAGGCACTCAACACTCCCATCTCCCTAGTCCACCTCTCCCGTGCCACCCTTGGGAGAGTGACACATCAAACTGTCCCCCTACCGGTCATCATCTCGGGAAACCACCGGGAGGAGATGACCTTTTACGTCCTTCCCAACTCTGTGTCGCCCGTCATCCTGGGGTATCCCTGGCTCCGCCTTCACAATCCGGTCCTGGATTGGAGATCAGCTGGGGTATCGGCATGGAGTACATTTTGCCTGGGCACCTGCCTCCAGTCCGCTGCCTGCTCGCCGTCCGCTCCTCCCCCCGCGACAGACGCTGCACCCCCGGACCTGTCCCTGGTGCCTCCGGAGTTTCACAACCTGGGTATGGTGTTCAGTAAAGCGAAAGCTATGTCTCTTCCCCCTCATCGGCCCTACGACTGTGCCATCAACCTCCGCCAGGGGGCGCCGTTACCTTCTGGTCGGCTCTACAGCCTGTCAGCGCCGGAGAAGGAGACGATGAACACATATCTGAAGGAGTCATTAAACGCCGGGATAATCCGCCCATCATCGTCACCCGTGGGGGCAGGGTTCTTCTTCGTGGGAAAAAAGGATGGGTCCCTCCGCCCTTGTATCGACTACCGGGCCCTCAATAATATCACGGAGAAGGACCGTTACACCCTGCCTCTCATGGACACTGCTTTCCACTCCCTCCAGGGGGCGACCTGGTTCACCAAGCTGGACCTACGCAGTGCTTACCACCTCGTCCGGATCCGGGAGGGAGATGAGTGGAAAACGGCCTTCCGTACCCCGAACGGCCACTTTGAATACCTGGTGATGCTGTTCGGGTTGACCAACGCTCCTGCAGTCTTCCAGCGCCTCATTAATGACGTCCTCCGGGACTTCATTGGCCTTTTCGTGTTCGTCTACCTGGACGATATTCTCATCTTCTCCAAGTCCAGGGATGAGCACCAGGTCCACGTGAGGCGGGTCCTCCAAAGGCTGCTGGAGAATCGTCTGTACGTAAAGGCAGAGAAGTGTGAATTTTACGCCAGGAGTACGTCCTTCCTGGGGTTCATCATCGCCCACGATAAGGTGCTCCCTGACCCAGAGAAGGTAAAGGCGGTGGTGGAATGGCCTACACCTGCATCCCGGAAGCAGGTGCAGCAATTTGTTGGCTTCGCCAATTTCTACCGCCGCTTTGTCCCCAACTTCAGTACCATCGTTGGACCACTGACCCGCCTCACGTCCCCGAAGGTCCCGTTCCGGTGGACCGAAGAGGTCGCTGCCGCCTTTGAGGCGCTGAAGGCGGAATTCTCCTCCTCCCGGGTCCTTCGCCAGGTCGACCCCGCGCTGCAGTGCATCGTCGAGGTAGACGCTTCGGACACGGGAGTGGGAGCAGTGCTGTCCCAGCGGTCACCGGACGATGGCGCCAAACGACCGTGCGCCTTCTTCTCCCGGCGCTTGTCCCCGGCGGAGAGGAACTACGATGTGGGGGACAGAGAGCTCTTGGCCATCAAGCTCGCCCTGCAGGAGTGGCGCCACTGGCTAGAGGGGGTGAACCTGCCGTTTGTGGTCCTTACGGACCACAAGAACTTGGAGTATTTACGATCTGCCAAGCGCCTGAACGCCCGCCAGGCGCGCTGGTCTCTGTTCTTCGCCAGGTTCCAATTTTCTATCACCTTCAGGCCTGGCTCTAAGAACGGCCTGCCTGACGCCCTCTCTAGGCAGTTCACTCCCGTGGAATCAGAGGAGACGCCCCACTCCATCCTGCCCAGGTCGTGCGTCGTGGGAGCCATCTCGTGGGATATCGAGGCAAAGATCCGGAAGGCACAGGAGGTGGAACCTGATCCTGGCGGCGGACCGGAGGGAAGACTGTTCGTCCCATCTGCGGTCCGAGGAGAGGTCATCCACTGGCTCCACACCTCCCGGCTCACCTGTCATCCCAGCACCTCCCGGATGATCAGCCTCCTCCAACGGTCTTTTTGGTGGCCAGGCCTGCGGAGGGATGCAGCCCGCTACGCCCGGGCTTGCCCAGTCTGTGCCACCAGCAAGTCAGGAAATGCCCCTCCAGCGGGTCTGCTCCTGCCTCTGCCCGTCCCCGGCAGGCCCTGGTCGCATATCGCACTGGATTTCGTCACCGGACTCCCCGTTTCCAGCTCCTTTAACACCATCCTGACCATCGTGGACCGTTTCTCCAATGCGGCACACTTCGTCCCCCTGCGAGGTCTCCCTACCGCCCTGGAGACGGCGGGCCTCCTCATCCAACACGTGGTCAGGCTGCACGGGATTCCGGTGGACGTGGTCTCGGACCGGGGTCCCCAATTTTCATCCGAGGTTTGGAGGTCCTTTTGCAACGCCATCGGAGCCAAGGTGAGCCTCTCCTCCGGCCATCACCCCCAGTCTAACGGGCAGTGTGAGAGGACCAATCAGGAGCTGGAGGCTGCGCTCCGCTGTGTTGCAAGATCCAAGCCGACGTCATGGAGCAACCATCTCGCCTGGGTGGAGTACGCCCACAACACCGCCCGCTCTTCTGCAACGGGGATGTCCCCCTTCAAGGCGTCCCTGGGTTACGACCCCCCGCTGCTTCCAGCGCAGGAGAGCGAAGTAACTGTCCCGTCAGTTAGGGCGCACATGAGGCAGTTCCGCTCCACCTGGGCCGCCGCGCGTCATGCGCTTTTACGCACAGCGGCGCGCAACAGGACCGTGGCGGACCAGCGTAGAAGACCTGCCCCGGCGTACAGAGTTGGGCAACTTGTCTACGTTTCCACCCAGGACGTCACCCTAAAAGGCGAGAGGAGAAAGCTGGCACAGCGCTTCATGGGTCCCTTTCCCTTCACCCGGATCATCAACCCGGTGGCTGTGCGCGTGGCTATTCCCCCCTCCCTCCGCATCCATCCCACTTTCCACGTGTCGAAGGTGAAGCTGGCAGTTACCGACCCCCTTTGCCCTCCTCCTGCAGCGCAACCCGCACCCCGGATGGTTGGTGGCCATCCGGCCTGGTCCGTCTCCTCCATCCTGGACTCCCGGCGCCGGGGTCGTGGGTTGCAATACTTGGTGGACTGGGAGGGCTATGGGCCCGAGCATCGACAGTGGGTGCCCCCGTCGTTTGTGTTGGACCCATCGCTCATCGCGGACTTCCACCGAGCGCACCCGGATAAGCCATCGCCAGGAGGCGCTGCTAGAGGGGGGAGTACTGTCACGCCGCGCCGCTCATCAACGGCGCCACCTGCTCACACACCTGTCAGTCATCAGCGGCGAGGGATATAAGCCGCCTCGCCCTGAGCTTCGGTCTGAAGCCGTAGACTTCATTTCCCTTCCATGGGCTTCTACCACATTCTCTTCAGCATCCTCGTCACCGGTAAGAAAATCACTTACCTCATCTCTCCAGTCTACTCCCCTGTGCACAGGTGGATTCCTCGGCGGTGGACAATCCCGTCCCTCGTCTCTCCTCGCTGCTGCACCGAGCCCTGCAGGTGGCTGTCTCCCGGGCTTCCATCCTTGAAGCGCCAGTCATCTGTCCTAACAAGTAAGCTTCTCTCCCTCGCCTATTCTCCTCCTGTGTTGGTGTGTGCTCATCACCCTGTGTCTGATTTCTCCCATAGGGTTGCCGGCTGAACGGTCTCCTGCCTCTGGGTCCGAAGCAGACGCCACCACCAACACATTAACATTCCGCAGACACGCACCCAAACATCCCTGTTGTTAATAAACAGTTTGAACTACTCTGAGCCTGTGTGTGTGCGTCTCCTGAGCCGAACGTTATGTCAGGCCCTTTCCAAATCCTCCTTTTTAAGTATATTGTTTATGTGGTGTCTAAGCTGGAAGAACCTGTAAAGGTCTTGATTTATTAGGCCTTGTTTTTTCAAATCTTCAAAACTTCTTAAGATTTGCCCTTTAAAAAAATCGTAATATTTTATCAGCCCTTTCTCCTTCCACTTTTTAAATCTGGTGTCTGTTTTATTAGGAGTAAAGTCTTGATCATAGGCAACCCATTGCAGAAGTCGATAGGGCTCTTTAGTTTGATTCTCTCTGACTATCTTAAACCAAATTTTTAGCGGGGTCTCTATCCACGGGTTAGTGTTATTCAAAAGCTTAGGTAAGGCATTGTTCCCTATTATCGCCTGTAGGGGGATGTCACTTGTTATTTGGCATTCGATCTCCTTCCATTGTGCAGTGTAGACTGGGTTACATATCTCTACTAAAGTTTTAATTTGTGCGGCTTTAAAGTAGTCCCTGATATTTGGCAGCACGAGCCCACCTTTGTCTTTGTTTAGCTGTAGGGTTCTATATCTGATTCTAGGTCTCTTGCCCTGCCATATGAATCTTGAGATCCTTCTGTCCAGTTCCTGCCATGTTTTTTTGGGAGGTTCTACCAGTATTGTTTGGAAAAGGTATAGAAGACGTGGAAGTATATTCATTTTGACTGCTTCAATTCTTTGTGCAGTACCCAAGAATGGTATCATATTCCATCTTGTTAGGTCAGATTTTATTTTTGTCACCAGTGGATCATAGTTTAGTGATATAATTTTGTTGAGTTGTTTCGGGATATTGACCCCCAGATATTTCATAGATTCCAACTCCCAGTTAGTTTTGAGTTCACTTAGTGAATAATGATTTGGGTCATAGTTGAATGTTAAAACTTGGGTTTTATGCATGTTTAATTTGTACCCCGATAAATCTCCATAGTCTGAAAAAACTGAGATTAGTTCTGGTAAAGAAGTGTCCGGCTGCCCTAGGTATATTAAAATGTCATCAGCAAAGAGTGCTATTTTATGTTCCTTCTGACCAAGTGTAATACCTTGAATTTTTTGATTTTGTCTTATTCATTGGCTCAGAGGTTCTATGAAGATTGCAAAGAGCAGTGGAGACAGGGGGCAGCCCTGACGACATCCTCTTTCCAGGTCAAAAGATGATGACAAATTACCGTTAATCCTTATTTTAGCTGTTGGTTTTTTATATAATGCCTGTATAGTTCTAATGAAGTTGTTATGAAAATTGAAACTGGATAAGATTCTATATAGGAAAGACCAGTCAACCGAATCAAATGCTTTTTCAGCATCTAATCCCAATATGACTGCATTTAAGTTATATTTTTTTATATGATGAATTATGTGTAAAGTGCGTCGAATGTTGTCTTGTGTCTGTCTTTGTCTTATAAAACCTGTTTGGTCTAAGTGAATTAAGTCTGTCAGTATGTTTTCTAACCTTTTGGCAAGGATAATGGTAAAAAGCTTATAGTCCTGATTTAATACACTGATTGGTCTGTAGTTGGAGCATTCTAGTTTATCCTTTTCAGGTTTAGGTATAACTGCAATGACCCCTTCTCTCCAGGAGGGGGGGATTTCCCCTGTGTGGAGGACATAGTTAAATGTTTTCAGGAGGAGAGGAGATAGTTGCTGTTTAAAGGTTTTGTACCACTCTGCTGTATAGCCATCTGCTCCTGGGGATTTGTTAGCTTTAAGTTTCATAATTGCTTTTTCCAATTCTTTAGGTTGTATTTCTGACAGTAGTGTTTTATTTTGTGACTCTGTAAGTTGGGGAAGGTTTAATGTGTTTAGGAATGTCTCAGATGCGTTTTTATGTTTTTTGTGGGAGTATAAGTTCTTATAGTAATTCTCGAAGCTTTTAAGAATATCCTGAATTCTGAATTTTATTTCCTTTGATACTGGGTCTCTGATTTTGTAGATTGCTCTTTCTGTTTGTTGTTTCCTCAATTTATAGGCTAGTAATTTTGCCGATTTACTGCCTGCTTCATAGTGTTTTTGTTTCAGAAATGTAAGTTTCTTCTGGATTTCTATTGTGTAGATCTCATTTATTTGATTTTTAATTTCTTTAATCTTGAGCGAGTCATTAGAATGAGTGTTGCCTTTGTGTTCTTTTTCTAGGTTCTTGAGTTCTGACTCTAATGTGATTAGTTTTTCTTGTCTCAGTTTCTTTTGGTTTGCCAGTTTTGCAATAATTTTTCCCCTTATTACAGCTTTGCACGCATCCCACAGTATTAAAGGGGATACTTCTCCATTATCGTTTTCTTCCAAATATCTGAGAATATCTGATTCCAATTCATGTTTCAGTGGTCCTTTCAGGACATTTGAATTCAACCTCCAGGAAAATGTATTATTTGTGTATTTTTGGATGTTTAAGTCCATATAGATCGGACTGTGGTCAGAGAGATCCATCAGTCCTATTTTACATGTTTTTACTCTTCCAATGTCTCTATTAAACATAAAAAAGTAATCAATCCTTGAGTAAGATGAATGTGGCGTTGAATAAAAAGTATAATCTTTTACACTGGGGTTGAATTCCTTCCACACGTCACAGATTCCCATTTCTTTTAATAGCGTCCGAGTTTTCCTACTTTGTTATTTTGATGTGAAGAATTACCTGTTGCATCCCAGTATGGATTCAGTCTTAGATTGAAGTCTCCACCACATATCACTAAACCTTGGGCTTTAGTTATCATTAGGTTGAATACATTTTTATAAAATTTCCATTTAGCCCCTGGTGGTGCATATACATTCAGCAGGGTGATATCTTCTCCCTCTAGCTGCCCAATTACCAAACTGTACCTCCCTTCTTTATCTTTGTGTTCTGATTTTTTTTCAAATGTAATTTTGGTTGATATCAATGTCGCTACTCCCCTCCTCCTCCCTGACTTATATGAAGATGAAGAGATCATTTTAAACCCTTGTCTATTGAGTTTAGTGTGTTCCACGTCTGTTTGGTGGGTTTCTTGTAAAAATATTATTTCTGCTTTGTCTTTTTTCATTTTGCGTAGAATCTTGGATCTTTTAACTGGATTCAGGATCCCTTTTACATTATATGAGGCTATTTTGGTTACACCCTGTTTCTCCATTGTATTTTCTTATTTAGTATAACAGTGTGGTGGCCCTCTTTTTTGCTACTCAGAAATTGAAAGAACATTAAGAACATAAAAAACATTAAGAACATAGTGTACAAAACTTTAAAACAAAAAACTGTCAAAAAAACTTCCTGAGCTGGGGTCTCTTTAAAGACCCTGTAAGAGCCCTGATGGAGTGTAGGCTCTGAGGGAAATTCCTCAAACTCTGTTACGTGTTGAGGGCCCTCTCTTACCCCTGTAAGTTGTCCCATGTTTTTAACGTGAATTTCAGATCCCAATCCGAATTTGTAATGATTTTTTTTTTTTTTATGCCTATACCCTGTGAGATTGTGTGCACCCTCCCACCCCCATCACAGCAAACATTCACTCTAATACAGTATTTGTTAGTGTGGGGAGAACATGTGGGTCATTGTCACATTTCTATTTTAACAAGATTTTTTTTTTCCTTTAAATTAAGAAGACATTTGTTTCTAATGCTATAACTGCTCCATGAAAGGTTTTACCACATGCTGATTCTGCATCTCCTTTAATGTTTGTTACCTTGTAGGAGGGGGGATGGAAGTGCAGAATGACTGAAAAGAAAAAAAAAAAGGTCACTATTCCTTCCTGGAACTGGAAAGCTTATCTTTGTAGCTCTGGGGCTGGGTTTCCCGCTGCTGGCCCGTGGATTTTGAAGGTCTCTGAGTGGACCATGTTTCAGCCTTGATCCTATCGCTCAGGTCTGCTGCGGGTTTAAACACCGATACCGGGAGCCCTCTTCTCGCCATGTCAATTGTTGCTTCTTCCACCGAATTATAGAGACATGACTCTTCACCGTAAAAGACCCTTAACTTTGCAGGAAATGGCGTCTGAAAGCGTAGATTCTGTTCCCGTAGTACCTTTTTGGCGTCGTTATATTCCCGTCGCTTTTTTAGAACCTCCGGGGCGTAATCGTGCTCCACGAAGACTTTTCTCTCTTGATGCATAAATCCTTTTTTCTGCCAAGCCCGTCTTACAACCTCTTGTTTTATTTTGAAATTGGAGAATCTTACCACCACCGAACGTGGGGGCGCTTCTGCCGCTGGCTTTGCGGCTAATGTACGATGGGCCTTTTCTATCTTCAAATCAGTGGTTTGTGGAATATCCAACTTCTCTCTCAGTAAGGATTCCACGCATTCCGCCATTGTGTTGAAACTATCTTCAGCTCCTTCTTTCAGACCGTGAATTCTAATGTTGTCTCGTCTCTGTCTTCCTTCTTGGTCGGTTAGCTTAGCCTCCAGCCTTGACTGTTTTTTGTGTAAATCCAGCATAGAATCTTCAAGCACTTTTATTCTTTCTTGAGCTTCCAAGATTCGGTTCTCGGCCTGGTCCACTCTGCTGTTCGTCCTTTTTAATTCCTCTCTGAATTCATGAAATTCGGCCCGAAATCGTCGTAATTCTTCAAATAGCGATTTCAAGCTAACCTTCTTGTTAGCTACGTTCAGCTCCTCGTCTTCTGAACGGAGGTCCTCCGGTTCAGATTCTGCGGCCGCTGCGCGTCCTGGCCTGGAGAATGTCAGTTTCTTCTGTTTTTGGTTAGGCATGGTGTTTTTGTCTTTTGATTTTTATTCTTCCAAAAATCCGTTAAGTCTGCTTTTGAAGATGTTTTCCTGGATTGGGTCTGGGAGCTTCAGCGTTAAGCTGCTATCACCATGGCGTCCAGACCGGAAGTCGTATGACATGTTTTTAAATTTTTTTTTAAAATCTATGGTGTATATACACTACCGTTCAAAAGTTTGGGGTCACTTAGAAATTTCCTTATTTTTGAAAGAAAAGCACTTTTTTTCAATGAAGATAACTTTAAACTAATCAGAAATACACTCTATACATTGCTAATGTGGTAAATGACTATTCTAGCTGCAAATGTCTGGTTTTTGGTGCAATATCTAGATAGGTGTATAGAGGCCCATCTCCAGCAACTATCACTCCAGTGTTCTAATGGTACAATGTGTTTGCTCATTGCGTCAGAAGGCTAATAGATGATTAGAAAACCCTTGTACAATCATGTTAGGTCAGCAATGCTGTAATTGCTGCAAATGGAGGATTCTTTGACGAAAGCAAAGTTTGAAGGAAAAAATTATTATTTCAAATACAAATCATTATTTCTAACCTTGTCAATGTCTTGACTATATTTTCTATTCATTTTACAACTCATGGTGGTAAATAAGTGTGACTTTTCATGGAAAACACAAAATAATTGTCTGGGTGACCCCAAACTTTTGAACGGTAGTGTATATATAAAATAATGGGCAGTTGATTCGTTTTGAATTGTTTGTGAGTTTTTTTGCTCCAGGTGATGGGTGTGGTCTGGTGGGTGGTTTTGTGTCTTTGCAGTGTCATTTTTCTACCACTAGGCTGTGCTGTTGCACAAACGTGTCTTTTGCCAGTACGGATTATTGGTTGCCTTGGAAACAACAGCCATTGGAGACAGATTTTTTTTTGCTGTCTGAAAAACATTTTCTTGGTACGTGGAATAAAGTTTTTTTCATGAAATTTTCTGTCAGAGTCTGTCTACTCTGTGCCTCATACATACGTATATACAGTGGGGCAAAAAAATATTTAGTCAGCCACCAATTGTGCAAGTTCTCCCACTTAAAAGATGAGAGAGGTCTCCAATTTTCATCATAGGTATACCTCAACTATGAGAGACAAAATGAGGGGAAAAAAAATCCAGAAAATCACATTGAAGGATTTTTAATGAATTAATTGGTAAATTCCTTGGTAAAATAAGTATTTGGTCAATAACAAAAGTTCATCTCAGTGCTTTGTTATACACCCTTTGTTGGCAATGACAGAGGTCAAACATTTTCTGTAAGTCTTCACAAGGTTTTCACACACTGTTGCTGGTATTTTGGCCCATTCCTCCATGCAGATCTCCTCTAGAGCAGTGATGTTTTGGGGCTGTCGCTGGGCAACATGGACTTTCAACTCCCTCCAAAGATTTTCTATGGGGTTGAGATCTGGAGACTGGCTAGGCCACTCCAGGACCTTGAAATGCTTCTTACGAAGCCACTCCTTCGTTGCCCGGGCGGTGTGTTTGGGATCATTGTCATGCTGAAAGACCCAGCCACGTTTCAGCTTCAATGCCCTTGCTGATGGAAGGAGGTTTTCACTCAAAATCTCACAATACATGGCCCCATTCATTCTTTCCTTTACACGGCTCAGTCGTCCTGGTCCCTTTGCAGAAAAACAGCCCCAAAGCATGATGTTTCCACCCCCATGCTTCACAGTAGGTATGGTGTTCTTTCTCCTCCAAACACAACAAGTTGAGTTTTTACCAAAAAGTTCTATTTTGGTTTCATCTGACCATATGACATTCTCCCAATACTCTTCTGGATCATCCAAATGCTCTCTAGCAAACTTCAGACGGGCCTGGACATGTACTGGCTTAAGCAGGGGGACACGTCTGGCACTGCAGGATTTGAGTCCCTGGCGGCATAGTGTGTTACTGATGGTAGCCTTTGTTACTTTGGTCCCAGCTCTCTCCAGGTCATTCACTAGGTCCCCCCGTGTGGTTCTGGGATTTTTGCTCATCTTTCTCGAGATCATTTTGACCCCACGGGGTGAGATCTTGGGTGGAGCCCCAGATCGAAGGAGATTATCAGTGGTCTTGT
The DNA here is from genome assembly GCA_020510985.1 of Pholidichthys leucotaenia. Taxonomy (NCBI): domain Eukaryota; kingdom Metazoa; phylum Chordata; class Actinopteri; order Cichliformes; family Pholidichthyidae; genus Pholidichthys; species Pholidichthys leucotaenia. Next base: position 402,984,643 of record CM035838.1, read on the forward strand.
ATGTCTTCCATTTTCTAATAATTGTTCCCACAGTTGATTTCTTCACACCAAGCTGCTTACCTATTGCAGATTCAGTCTTCCCAGCCTGGTGCAGGTCTACAATTTTGTTTCTGGTGTCCTTTGACAGTTCTTTGGTCTTGGCCATAGTGAAGTTTGGAGTCTGACTGTTTGAGGTTGTGGACAGGTGCCATTAATACAGGTAACGAGTGGAGGACAGAGGAGCCTCTTAAAGAAGTTGTTACAGGTCTGTGAGAGCCAGAAATCTTGCTTGTTTGTAGGTGACCAAATACTTACTTTACCGAGGAATTTACCAATTAATTCATTAAAAATCCTTCAATGTGATTTTCTGGATTTTTTTTCTCATTTTGTCTCTCATAGTTGAGGTATACCTATGATGAAAATTGGAGACCTCTCTCATCTTTTAAGTGGGAGAACTTGCACAATTGGTGGCTGACTAAATACTTTTTTGCCCCACTGTATATGATCTCCCAAAAATGTGACAGCAAAAAGAAAAAAAAAAAATCTCCCTGTTGAGAAATTTACTGTTTTATTTCATTTCAGTGAACCTGTAACCACGTGACTATGATCCTTGGGACAGGAGCATTATACCAAATTAACCACACCTGTGGATGCACACCTTATATATACCCCTTGCATCCACCCATTCTTCCTCTTTCTATCCTCCTGGTCGGTAAGAGCTTATACCAGTATGTTTAACATCGTGTTTTTTGTGCTATTTGGGCTGCCTTACCCTGGGTACCACATCGCTGTGTCATAAAATTGTTGTGTTTTCTGCTGAATGAAAGAAGGCTTGCAGCGGCTGTGCAGCATGATGTGCACTCCCCGTGCCTGCTTAGAAATATGTAATATACACTTGCCTTCTTTTCAGCTGGAACTGTTAACAGTTTAGCAGCGTGAGGTATGTACTACCCTTACCTGCTTAAGGTTTGTGATGTATTTTGTGCCTTATCTTAAGGCAGAAGAACTGTTTAACAGCTTAACAGCACGCAATATGCTTTATCTGCTTGGGATGTGCAATATATTTGGCCTTTGTCAAGCAGGAATTGCTTAACAGTTTAACAGCATGGTACAATTTGTCATTAATTCTGTATTCTTTTCTTTTTCTCGACTGACATCCGTCTTCTTAAAAAAAAGGGAAGACTTCTTCTTTGTCTGAGTACTGAGCACTCCTGTGCTTGGTGCACTGTCGTCATCTTTTGTGGGGGAGTGGAACTGCATACAAGTGGGAACTGAAATCTGATATTGCTATGTTGTCTTCTGACTAGCGCGCTTGTACCTCATGGAACAGCCCTTTGGCCTGTTTTGGTGGTGTGGTGGAGCAGAGGTTAGCACTGTGGCTGCACAGTAACTCACCCTTGGCTATGGGATCCCGGGTTCGATCTCACCCCCTGATCAACGGTGATTTGTGTGGAGTTTGCATGTTCTCCCCGTGTCTGCATGGATTTACCCCAGGATTTCTCCGGTTTCCTCTCACATGCCAAAAACATGCAGGTTAGGTTAATTGGAGACTCTAAAGTGGCCCTAGGTGTGAATGTGTGTGTGATAGCGCCGTACCGTGGCTGCTTCATCCATCCAGATGGATGCCCTGAACTTCCCCTCTGGGGATCAATAAAGTACACAAAATAAAATAAATTAAAAAAAATAATAACGGTCTTGTTTTCTCTCATATTGTTCTCTTGGAGGAATAATGGCTTCTGCGGGGAGTGAAGGAGGGGGAATTGGCCCGGACACTGGTATGCCACCAGCCCAGGGCTCCATCCCTCCAGGTTCAGTGCTCCAGCTGGAAGTGGGAAGGCCAGCAGGAAGCAGAAGCAGGTTGAAGGAAGCCAGTAAGGCAATCCAGCTGGTGGATTTCATGCAGAACCAATTGGAGAAAGTGTGTAAGACCACTGAACATATGGCTGTAAATCACCGTCGCTTTTGGGTATGCCACAACAGGCTCCCGTATGTGCCCTGAGGCCACATCCTGATGCAATGTCTGTCATGGCCTCTGATAACTTGGGTAAGACCATCAGCTATGGCTGTGGTGCCATTGGGAGAGTGGATGTCTCTCTGAGGATCATGATGAAGTCGACGGTGACTCTACGGTCGAGAAGACCTTCTTGAGCCCTATGATATATCTGTCAGGGCACGGCTCTCTGGGGCAGCATCAGCTGCTGGTCTTCCTCCCCCATCGTTTCTGCCTAGGGCTTTGGCTTTGGACAGAGGTCCTGTGACCCAGAGGCGGGTTCTCTTGCCAGGTTATCCTGACTGTGTGGGACATCTGCAGAGGTAGTGGGCACGTCTAAGAAGGCTGCTGCCCCTCATTCTAGACTCAGTATTTTGAGTGGTGCTGCAGAGCAGGGCTTGGGTGGTGCGTTAAAGGTGGCTCTCCCATTGCACTGCTGGCTGGAGCTCCCCCCACAGGCAGCAAGTCTATACACCACCCTAACGGCAAGTGTTGTGGCACTGATGGGTGAGTGGCTAGCGCCTACCAGTCTGTGGCTTGGTCTCTAGGCTGGCAAACACTAATATACTTCTTTTAGTGTATTTTGAAGGTCTGATAAGGGACCTAGAGCCAAAAGCGGAACTGACCTTCTACCAGAGTTGGTAGAGGTGGTGGACACTGTGATTCAAGGAGCTAGCTCACAGGCTACAGCACTTGAAACTCCCTGGCCCAGCTGACCATGGCCCGGCAGCATGTGCAGTTGAGCCAGTCTGGATTGGCGGATATGGACAAGGCTGTTGTTTTGGAGGCTGCGGTAGCACCTGGTGAGGTCGTTGCGCCTGCAGCAGAGGCGGTGTTGAACAAGGTGCAGAAGGTGAGACTGCGCATGCAGTCCTTCATCAGCCAGGACCATCCAGGTCGAGTGTCCGGAGACCTCTTGAGGGGTGTGAGAACCCACAACGGCTTTGTTTCACAGAGCCAGGTTCCTTTCAGAGCTCGGGTCACCCGAGGCAGAGGGCCTCTCAGCAGTGGGTGCAGGTTCAACAACATTCACGTCCGCGCTCTCGGGAGCATGTAGGCCGTGGTCCTGCCAAGCCCTGCCAGCGTCTCTGATGGTACGCTTCCCCTGACGTCAACCTTCTCCGCAGTGCACCTCATGAGTTGGCGTTGGTGCACCTCATGTCCATGGGTAATCGATACACTGGAGTATTGATACTGCCTACAGTTCAGATCTCATTCCCCAACTTCAAGGGGTTTGGAAGCAAAAGTAAAGAGGACACTCTTTCTGCGGTTTTGTGCAGCGAGGTCTCTGCCCTGCTGGGAAAGAACATAATATGGTCTCTGTCTCCAGAAGAGAGGTGAGGCTTTTTACACTGCCTATTTCTTGTCTCCAAGCGAACTGGTGCGTGACGCACAGAACTTCTATAGGACTGACCCCTCCGCTGTAGCTTTCGCTACTTACAGTGGCTGTGTGGTTTAAGGTCAGAGAAGCGGAGATCGGCGCTGCCCTATACTCCGTTTGGCATCCCATATGCTGTGGGAGGGAATTTACTAATTAACTAAGTGAACTGGGGGTCTCTGTCCGGTTTTGGACTTGAGGTGGTTGAACCGGTATCTCAAGGTGCTCCCTTGTCTGGTGCTCAGGGTGAGGACATTATTAGGGCCAGGCTGTTGGTTCACAACAGTGGACCTTGGCGATACTGATTTCCGTATTTCCATACATTTTTTTGATTTTGATTTTTGATTTTGTATACTTTATTGATCCCCAGAGGGGAAATTGAGGGCATCCACCTGGATGGCTGAAGCAGCCACGGTACGGCGCTATCCCTTTACCATTCACACACACATTCACACCTAGGGCCACTTGAGAGTCTCCAATTAACCTAACCTGCATGCATGAATCCAGCCCACAGGAAGTTCCTCAGGGTTCCTTTAGGACAAGTCTTCGGTTACAACGTCCTGCACTTCAGTCCATCCCTGTCGCCTCGGATATTCACCAAGTGCATGGGTGCTGTCTGTACTCACCCCACTGCGGCAGAAGGGCATTCGAGTTCAATTATAATTGAAATTTATTTTCTAAGTTTTTTTTAGCTGATTTAGGACAATTTTGATGTCCTGAATCCAAAAATTACATTGGTTTTGCTCAATCAGGTCAACTTGTTGAACTCTGACCACATGTTGTTTTTTTATGTTTTTGTTTACATGTACAGGTATTTTTGCTTTATGTGATGCAAAATTCTTTTTTATTTCTTGAAATTTCTCAAACTCTGAAGAATTTGCATGTGCCAATTTATGACTAATTGGTATTTTTATTTTACAGGTGAATTAAATGGCTTCGACCACAAGATTTTGTAAAAATCAACTTAGCATAAAAACCTGACCTGATCGTGAGAAACGGATGTCATTTTCAGATTCAGCGGTGCAAAATTGTCTTAAATCAGTTGAAAAAACACAAACAACTTACAAAAAAATTATTTTTGTTATGTTGTGTTATCTGGACGATTGGCTGGTTTGTGCACCATCGGAAGCCATAGCGAGCAGCCATATGGAGACCATATTGGCTCACCTGGCGGCACTTGGGTTGCATTTGAATGCGGAGAAAAGCTGCCTGGTTTCAACCAGGATTGTCGAGTACTTGAGGCTCACCCTGGATTCAGTTGCCATGAGGGCATCTCTGACTCCAAAGAGAAGGCATACTATCAGGGAATGCATCAAGAGCTGCGTCTCACAGAAGACTGTGTCAGTGCAGCAGTGCCAGAGGATCTTGGGTCTCTTTGCTGCATTTGCCCAGGTGATGCCACTGGGTCTTTTACATACTCGTCCCCTTCAGCAGTGGGTCACGCTTCAGAAGGTGGTTTTGCCCAGAGACAAAAGTAGGAGGCTAGTTCTTTCTGAAGAAGGCCTCATGGTTCTCAGGTGGTGGAGACATTCCTCAGCAGTCCAAGATGGTGTTCCCCTGGGCCAAGAGGGCTGTAGGGTGACCATTATAACCGACGCCTCTCTAACAGACTGGGGTGCAGTCTGGGAGAGCAGGTTTGTTCAGGGACATTGGGCTCTGGCTGAGCAATCTTGGCATATAATCATCTCAGGATGGAGGTGACTGCATCCAGAGATAGTCGAGCAGATCTGGCTTCGGTTGGCCAGGCAGAAGTAGAGCTGTTTGTGATGGCGGAGAACACTCACTGTGCTCTCTGGGCCTCGATGCACGGCCTGCCAGGTCCACTAGGTGCAGATGCTATGGGTGTTGCCTGGCCTCCAGTGAAACTGTTGCATTTCCACTACTGCCTCTTCTGCCAGCTTTCCTTGCAAAGGTAAGGCTACTGTCTGTTCAAGTAATTTTGATGGCCCCGAATTGGCCACAAAGACCGTGGATAGTGGAGATCCACAAGATGTTGGGGGGCTATCCTTGGTCTCTCCCAATCAGACTGGATGTGCTCTCACAGGCACAGGGCAGGATTTGGCATATGAATCCCCAGCTCCTGAGGCTTCATGTGTGGCCCTTGAACAGGAGCAATTGTGTAAACTTGGCTTAGAGAAGGAGGTTATAGATGCTGTGCAGGCTTCACGGGTCCATCTACCCAGCTGCAATGCAGTGTGAAGTGGAGAGTGTTTTGAACTGGTGTCGGACCAAGGCTGAGAATCCCTTGACATGTCACATCTCTGTCATCTTGTTTTTTCCCTCCAGTACCTCTTTGCCGAAGTTGGGGGAGTCAACTATCAGGGGCTACCTGGCAGCAGTGTCAACTGCCCATGAGAAATGTGATGGCTTGTCGCCTGGGACACATTTCTTGGCTAAGCAATGTTTGAGAGGCGTGGGACGGAGCCACCCATCCCAGCGTACTTGCTGCCCACTTGGAATCTCCAGGGAGTTCTCAGGGCTCTATGCTTGCCCCCTTTTGAGCCACTCTCCATTGCTGACCTTTGTCTGATTTCTGGGAAGAGTGCTTTCTCTTGGCAGTTGCCTTGGCCAAGAGGGTCAGTGAATTGAATGCGGTCACTGTGGACACAGCATGTCTTAGGTTTGATGGTGATCAGGTGGCCCATCTGCAGCCCAACCCAGCTTTTCAACCCAAAGTGCTACTAGTGGGGTTGTTTTTCCTGCCCTCTTGTGCTTCAAGCCTTCTGCCTCCCCCACACACTTCTTCGGAGGCTGAGAGCCTCCTTAGTTGTGCCGGTAGGGCCTTTTAGGTTATGTTGACCATATGAGGTCTGTCCGCTCTTCAGACAAGCTTTTTGTGTTCTATGGGGAGTCCACAATGGGCAGACCTGCCTCTTAGCAGCACCTGTCCCATTGGATAGTCGACCTGAGTGCCTTCGCATATGTGCAGGTTGGAGCGGAACTATCAGTTGAGCAGGTGGCTCGCTCGACACGGGGCTTGGCCACTGCATGGACGTTGTTTAGGGATGCACCCCTGAAAAAAGTATGTGCAGCCGCTGGTTGGGCTTCTTCCTCAACGTGTTCCCGTTTCTATAGGCTCAACCTGGCCTCATCAGTCATCCCCTCACCTGTTCTGGAGGTCGCAGCAGGTTCTTAAGTTGCATCTTAGATTTCCCCCGTGTAAGCCGGCATATGTGCCTTGTGCTCAAAAGGTTTTTGTTTCAACTCCGGTTACCTGTAGGAACCAGCTTAACTTGTGCACACTCAGTTAAGTACAGCAAAGAAGCCAAACTCATTTGATTGTTTTTGTTCTTAATGGCGTGATTGGGGCATTGTGCCCCTTCGGCCTGTGGGTGATGCCACCTCCATTCTCCTCAGGACTCATTTGGTATATGGTTTCTACATGGTTATAGGTTCACTGAAATGAAATAAAACGTACGTTTACAGATGTAAAGGCAGTTTTATGAATGAAAGTGAACCTGTAACCATTCATTGTCCTTTGTCTGTGGAGGCAGGCTGCTCCCAGTCGTTATAAAGAGGAAGAATGGGTGGATGCAAGGGGTATATATATGGTCTGCATCCACAGGTGTGGTTAATTTGGTATAATGCTCCTGTCCTGAGGATCATAGTTACGTGGTTACAGGTTCACTTTCATTCATAAAACCACATTTACATCCGTAAATGTACGTTCTTAATTTTCTGCTCCATGAGTAATCATTCTCCAGGATTTATTGGTTCACTTCCATTGTGGGGAATCAAATAGCGCTGATGTGGTGTCAAAAAGTAAATGACATTTAATGGGATTTTATGTTATTTTAATGGAGATTTGTAACAGTCAGAATATAATCACCCGTCATTTTATTTATATGATGATACACTAAATATTTTTTTTTATTCCAGCCACATTCACATTTTAATTGTGGACTTAGTGCTGGAATCTATAGCATTATTATTATTTTTTTAGATGAATGAATGAATGAATGAACAGGGGAAAAGGGTATGCAGAAGTAACTACATAGGAATATGAAACGAAAATAAATACTGAAACGTATGCCCAAGGGAGATGTGTTCACTCCAAAAGCAAAACGGCAAGAAGCCTCCACAAACGCTGATCTTTATATAAGCGTCACCTGACGCTGATGTCAGCTGACCTGCGCTGAGTATTTCTCTGATTTTTCAAAACGCCTGTAAAAGTTGATCCAAACACTATAATGTGAACCCAGCTTTAACTTAGGCTGACTTAGGTGAACGCTGCATAACTTAGCCCAGCACTCAAGAACTTTTACAAACTTAGCACAACTTTCACCAACGTGTATTTCCAAACGTCGGTAAATTTTCAGCTGAAAATTTTCAAAGAACACAACTTTCACCAGCGTTTGCCAACAAACACCAGCAATCATTAACTTTTGCCAGCAGAGCCAGATGTTTGCCAAAACACCAGTAAAAGTCGGTCCAAACATTGTAGTAACTCCACCTTTAGGGTGCTTTCATATCTAAATTCATTTAATTTGGTCCGAATCAGCTGACAAGTTTGTTACTTTGTATCATTTTCTTTCATTATTTGTTCGTTCCCCTTTCACACAGGCAAATATTCAAGCGGACCAAACTGTGAACGTTAAATCCTGCGAGACTTGCGTCAGAATGTTTTCTGTTCTTATTGGCCAGATTTTGTTGCCATGAGAACAGGAAAGGTAAAAACAGGAAATAGGATGACCACTGTCTGTCTATGCATTTCTGGGGAGAAAATAATACAAATCGTAGCATAATCTACAGGGGGTTTTCATCGCCCTGGTTATCATTTATTACATAAGTGCATATACCACTTTTGGCAAATCATACAGTTTGAAAATGAAGTGCGGCTACTGTTGTAAAATAGCATGTTATTGTTCATTAATCCGCCAGAACCGTGACATGCTCAGCCACAGATATTTCCAAAGATCCATCAGGTATGTAGAGTGACATAAAATGTTTTACAGTTTGCTGCTGGTCCTGTTTTAGTGCGATCACTTTCTCACCTGTAGGACCGCACCAGAGTTCACCATTTGATTTGAATTGAGACCACCTCTTTCAGGAGGTCTTGGTACGGTTCCTTTGGTGCGCACTTGAGTGCAATTACCGTGTTCTCACCAGACAAATTAAACCACACTGACGGAGAAAACGAACTCAAGTTTGATTGAAATGAACTAAAGCCTGTAGGTGTGAAAGCACCCTTAATCAACACAGATTTCGTCTGTTGCTTGGCTGCATGAAGAGCATCTGTGAAGTTTCGGGAGTCAGCTTCTTTGTGGTTGCACTTAAGCTTTAAAGACTGATGGGTTTGTTGGAAAGAGCCTGTTCTCCTTTGGTCACAACTATGACATTGTCGGGACACGGGGTCACTATCTTGTCAGCTAGGAACCCAAAGAGCTCAGTCTTGTTGTCACTGTCTCACAGAAAGCTTTTCCAGTTGGGTGGTACCTTGGTTTTGTCTGTCACTCTAGGTTGATCTCCTTTGCCTCTCCTTGAGCTTGTTTCAGCCTTCAGGTTTGAAGTCCAGTAGACCTCAAAAACTATGTCTGTCCTCTGATACTTTGATGAGTATATCTGTATCTTTGGAACTACATCTTGGACAGCATATTCTCCAAAGGTCTTTGATGTCTTTGGAGACAATGAATATACGAGAAAGGACCTGTCAATGATAATAGCATCACATTGTGGTTGTGTATCAGGAGGAGAAATGGTACCTTCCAGAATGTTTGCAAGCTGAGACTTCTGACCAGTGTGGAGTTTCCCAGTGTCACTCAGTGCTGCAGGGAAAACTCGTTTTTTCACATTTCACGAGATGGCCATCTTGAAAACTGGTGGCCATCTTGGATTTTCTGGTGGATAACGTGCTTTTCTTAAAAAGTAGATTCTGGGCGTCATTTGTGCCAAATTTGGTGCTTGTATCACCAAGTGAAAGATTCTTATGGAATATTGACTTGATCTGCCTCACTAACATTTAAACAGCTCACATATGTCTTCCTTGCACAATTCATTGTGGAATTCGGCAAGGACCGCCATCTCTGTATAGCCTTTATAGATCTTAAGGCTGCCTTCGACACTGTGGACCACGCTTCTCTTTGGAGTATCCTGCAGACCCTCGGAGCCCCACCCAAGATTGTAACCCTGTTTAAGTGGCTTTACAGCAGCTTGGAAAGCTGCGTCTGTGTGAACGGAAAGGAGTCCGACTGGTTTCCCATCAACAGTGGAGTCCAACAAGGTTGTGTGGCTACTCCTGATCTCTTCAATTGTGTCATAGACTATCTAATGACCAAGGTCTGCGAACGGGTCCCTGCCATGCAGTTTGGCAACTACCATCTGGCTTACCTTGAATATGCTGACAATACCATCCTGTTCAGCCCATTCTACAGTCAGCTGAGAGCTGCTCTAGATGCTCTAGTTGTCTACCAGAAAGAGGAAGCAAAGCTGGGCCTTCAGGTGAACTGGACGAAGACTAAGCTAATACATGTCACGATGGACTGGACCCACCCCCGTTACAGCTTGGGAATGATGCCGTCGAGTTTGTAAATTCCTTTGTATATTTGGGCACCACAGTGACCAACAACAGGGATATGAAACCAGAGATCAACCGCAGACGTGGCCTTGATGCATCAGCCCTGCAGGCACTATGGAAACCTCTCTGGCGCCATTGTTCAATCTCCTGAAAGACGACACTCCACATATACAATGCATCAGTCCTCTCCATCCTACTCTATGGGTCAGAGACATGGCCACTGAATAAGACTCTCGCCTCAAGAGTGGATGGGTTTCACAGTTGGGCCCTCAGAACCATCAAGAACATCAGGCGGCCCCAGCGCACTTCTAATGATGCACTCCAAGCCCATACACATCAGCCAGCAGCATCCCACCTTATTACACAGCGGTGTATCCGCTGGTTTGGCCATGTTCTCCGCCTCTCACCAGAACACGCCGAAGCCGAGAGCCATTAACAGCGGCGGTTCTCGGCGAAAAAAGCAAGCTTTTATATGTGACGGACGGACACACCGGCAAGCGGTTCCTTATCGACACGGGAGCTCAACTAAGTTTTGTCATGCCCTTCCAAGCAGACCGGGCCATGGGCACCCGGGGCAATGGAGCGGTGGCAGCCAACGGCTCCACCATCGACACTTTTGGCGAAAAGAGCCTGCACCTCTGCATCCACGGCCGCAACTACAGATGGACATTTGTTGTAGCGGCGGTGAGTTTTAACTTGTTGGGCGCAGATTTTTTGTGTGCACATGGGTTATTAGTTGATCTAGCGAACAGACGCTTGGTTAATGCACTGTCCTTTGCTTCTGTTCCCTGCTCAGCTCGTATTTCTCCACCACCCGTGCAGGCCAGCGTCACCACAGCAGGAGGTAAGTTTGATCAACTCCTCACCCAATTTCCAGCACTCACAATTCCCAAATTCTCAGCCACAGTGGCTAAACACGGGGTTGAACATTTTATTCCCACAACGGGCCCACCAGTATTCGCCAAAGCTCGGCGCTTAGACGCGACCAAGCTCGCCATAGCTCGGGACGAGTTTACTACCCTTGAAAAATTAGGCATTATCAGACGCTCGAAAAGCCCCTGGGCCTCACCACTTCACATGGTTCCGAAATCCGACGGTTCTTGGAGACCGTGCGGCGATTACCGCAGATTAAACAATGCGACAGCGCATGACCGCTACCCAATTCCTCACATTCAAGATTTTTCACTGCATCTGGCGGGTGCGCGCATTTTTTCAAAAATAGACCTGGTCCGTGGTTATCATCAAGTCCCAGTTCGAGCAGAGGACATTCCTAAAACAGTTGTAATAACCCCTTTCGGCCTTTTTGAATTTTTGCGAATGCCTTTCGGCCTCAAAGGCGCTGCTCAAACCTTTCAGCGGATGATGGACGCAGTATTACGCGACCTCCCTTTTGTTTTCGTCTACCTCGACGATATGCTGGTAGCCAGCTCGTCTGAGGAAGAACACGAGCAGCATCTCACTATGGTTTTTCAGAGGCTAGAAGAGCACGGGTTAATAATCAATCCAGCCAAATGCAAATTCGGCGTGTCACAAATTGATTTTTTAGGACACAGAGTTTCTCTGAAGGGGGCAGTCCCACTTCCAGACAAAGTTCACACGATAAAAAGTTTCCCACGGCCACAAACGGTCAAATCGCTGCAAGAATTTTTAGGAATGGTTAATTTTTACAACCGTTTCCTCCCCCACGCAGCTCAGCTCATGCAGCCCCTATATGACGCGCTCAGAAAACAGAAAGCTTCCAACGCGGTCGAATGGACCCCGGAGCGCAAACACGCCTTCGCGGAAGTAAAAAGCGCCCTAGCTAATGCCACATTGTTGGTTCACCCCGATCCCTCGGCCCACATTGCGTTAACCACAGACGCTTCGGACCTAGCTATAGGGGCAGTTGTAGAACAACATGTCAGCGGAATCTGGCAACCTTTGGCATTCTTCAGCAAATCGCTAAACCAAACTGAGCGTAAATACAACACTTTTGACAGGGAGCTGCTAGCGCTTCATTTATCCATCCGCCACTTCCAGTTCTGGTTAGAAGGGCGGAGTTTCACGGCTTTTGTAGACCACAAACCGCTCACCTTTGCCATGGCTAAAATTTCCGAACCGTGGTCAGGCAGACAACAAAGACAGCTGGCTGCGATTTCAGAGTTCACCACAGACATTCGACATGTGGCAGGCAAACTTAACGTGGTAGCAGACTGCCTCTCTCGCGCTGTGACATCGTCAGAGCGCGAGGAGACAGATTATACTACCTCAGCCGCAGAACTCTTCGCCAACGCGGACACATACGCAGCACCAATCCATGCAGGGATAGATTATGCAGCCATGGCAGAGGAGCAAAGTAGTGACGCGGACGTGCGCGCACTCTTGTCTGGACCAACAGGGTTAAGGCTGGAGGAAAGGGGTTTACGCGACGGCGTGCCCCCCCTAATATGCGATATCTCAACCGGCCGACCTCGCCCGTTAGTTCCAGCTGCATGGCGCCGCCGTATTTTCGACTCAATTCACTCCCTCGCGCACCCAGGTGTGCGCGCCTCGGTTAAAATGGTCGCCGAAAAGTTTGTGTGGCCTGGCCTGCGCAAAAACGTAAAAGAATGGGCAAAAACTTGCATTTCTTGTCAGCGCGCCAAAATACACAAACACACAAAAGCCCCTCTGGAGCCTTTTCCAATCCCTGCTAGAAGGTTCGACCACGTTCATGTCGACCTCGTGGGGCCACTACCTTCCTCCCAAGGTTTCACACACCTGTTAGCAATGATAGACCGCACCACGCGCTGGCCAGAGGCAGTCCCTCTGGCGTCAACCACAGCGGAGGAAGTCGCTCGCGTTTTTTTGACAAACTGGGTGGCACGTTTCGGCGTCCCATCGGACATCACGTCCGATAGGGAGCCTCAATTTGTCTCGGAGCTTTGGTCAGCCATGGCCAGCAGCTTAGGGGCGACAATTCACCACACCACCGCTTATCACCCTCAGGCTAATGGGTTATGCGAGCGTTTTCACAGATCTTTAAAGGCCGCCCTCAGAGCCTCACTAACGGATACAAATTGGGTAAATAAACTTCCCTGGGTTTTATTGGGGTTGCGTGCTGCGCCCAAAGAGGATCTAGACGCCTCCCCAGCAGAATTAGTTTTTGCACAGCCTCTCAGGCTCCCAGGGGAATTTTTACCAGAGAACCCAGAGCCAGGGCATCTTCCAGCCCCGAGGTTTTTAGGCAGCAGCGGACCGGACTCTCTCCCCGGTTCGGCACATCACTCTTTTCCACGGGTTTTTGTCCCACAAGCTTTAAAGAACGCTGAATTCGTTTTTGTTAGGCATGAAGCTTTAAAACCAACTTTCCGCCCACCATACGATGGACCATTCAGAGTGCTGGAACCTGGTGATAAACACTTTGTGCTTGATTTTGGGGATAGAAAAGAAACAGTCAGCATTGACAGACTTAAACCTGCCTTCTTGTTGAAGGACGAGCCTGCACGGTTGGCGAGAGCACCTCGGCGGGGTAGACCCCCCAAGAGAAAAGACTCAGCCCCCCTGCAGGGAACAAATAATCACTCTCCTCCCCAAGCTGCAGATTCCTTACAGGAAGGTCCCAGCAGGACGCCCAAGCGGACCCACAGCAGATTCGGGAGAAGATTAAAACCCAGACGGCACAGAGACTGATGCAAACTACTCAACAGTTGTTCACTACTTGTGCTGTAACAGTTTAGGACTGACTTGTGATTTTACTATGCTGTTATGATTACCACTGAACTCTCTTAGGAGCATGGCTGCTGGAAAGTTTCTTCTGTGGCAAGAGGTGTAGCAGTTAGTATGTCATAGTAATTATCTTAAACTGTGAATTTTTCTATTGTCCTTTTCTTAGTCGTTTGGGGGGGCTGTGGTCTATATTAATCATATATTCCATAACCTACATATGTTGAAGCATGTGAGAATGTTTGGTGATTACATATGTAAGGCGACTTCACACCTCAGAACAGGACAAAGAGTCTCAACCGCCAGTGAAGATCAGAGAGCATCCAAGGCACTGCGGTGGAGACCGGATAGGTTGCCCTGACCCCCCAGGGCCAAGAGGAGGAGTACGAAGACAACGGGGGGATTAAGATAATGAGGGATGTCAGCTTTTGATATGCATGTCTTTTGTTATGTGCAAGTATAAGTTCTCAGAGCCGAAGGTGTTCGGTCTCTTTCCTTCTTCTGCTGCTGCACTTAGATGAGACTTGTTAGAGGAGCTGATAATAAACTTTGGTTTATATATCACATCGCCTCGTTATTTCAAGCTCTTCTATGGCGCCGCGGATGGCAGCCACTGGCTTCTGCTCTCTGATGTTTTTGATAATTTTGTGTGTTTTTTTGGACTTCTGCTCTTCTGTCCGAATCTGTGAAGAGGAGGTGCGCCGGGTCTTTCAGAGACAAAAGATCAAGAAGGCTGCAGGACCTGATGGTGTGTCTCCGTCCTGCCTGAGAGTCTGCTCCAACGAGTTGGCCCCCATCTTCACCCGGATCTTTAACAGATCACTGGAGCTGCGTGAAGTGCCTTCCTGCTTCAAACGCTCCATCATCATTCCAGTTCCCAAGAAACCCTCTATTACAGGATTAAACGACTACAGACCTGTTGCCCTGACCTCTGTGGTCATGAAATCCTTGGAGAGATTGGTGCTGAACCACCTGAAGGTCATCACAGGCCCCCTGATGGACCCACTGCAGTTTGCCTACCGGTCAAACAGGTCAGTGGATGATGCAGTGAATATGGGACTACATTACATCCTGCAACACCTCGACTCCCCAGGGACGTACGCCAGGATCCTGTTTGTCGACTTCAGCTCAGCGTTCAACACCATCATCCCAGGCATTCTTCATCAGAAACTCCTCCAGCTCAAGGTGCCCCCCTCCACCTGCCAGTGGATCTCCAGCTTTCTGACTGACAGGTGGCAACAGGTGAAGCTAGGGAGATTTACATCCAGCTCCCGAAAAATTAGTACTGGCGCCCCCCAAGGATGTGTCCTTTCCCCACTGCTCTTCTCCCTCTACTCCAACGACTGCACCTCAGAGGACCCTTCGGTGAAGCTCCTGAAGTTTGCGGACGACACCACGGTCATCGGTTTGATCCGGGATGATGATGAGTCTGCATACAGGCGGGAGGTGGAGCAGCTGATCCTCTGGTGCAGCCAGAACCATCTTGAACTTAACCCAGCCAAAACGGTGGAGATGACTGTGGATTTCAGGCGACACCCCCCTTCATTCCCCCCACTCACCATCCTCAACAGCACAGTGTCCACTGTGGACTCCTTCAAGTTTCTGGGTACCACAATCTCCCGGAACCTGAAGTGGTCCTCCCATATTGACACTGTCCGGAAAAAGGCCCAGCAGAGGTTGTTTTTTCTGCGTCAGCTCAAGAAGTTTGATTTGCCTCAGGAGCTGCTGGTTGTCTTCTACACCGCCATCATCCAATCTGTCCTCTGCTTTTCCATCACTGTCTGGTTTGGATCTGCCACTAAACAGGACAAGACCAGACTGCAGCGGATCATTAAGTCTGCGGAGAGGATCATTGGTACCGACCTACCCTCCATTGAGAACTTATATCGGTCCATAACCAGGAAACGGGCGGGAAACATCTGTGCTGACCCATCACACCCCGGCCACAAACTGTTTGAACTTCTATCTTCTGGTCGTCGTTACAGATCACTGAAGGTCAAAACCACCCGTCACAGGAACAGTTTCTTTCCTCAAGCCATCACTCTGATGAACTCCTAACATTCACCTAGTCCTACCTGTTTGCTGTACTCATGACTTTTCATCCATTATTACATTGCACATAACTCTCACACTGCTTTTTACTTCATTCACATTATATCACTGAATCTGAGTCCACATTGAAATACTGTGTGATTGTATATTTTTTCATATATTTCTGCAAAGTGTGGTTAGTCCGAGTAAATAACTGCATATATTCCTGTATATATTTGCATCCTTTTATAGAAACATGGACAGACTGTAATTTACTGTACATACTCTGGTTGTCATTGAATCCTTATTTAAATCCTTCACCTGAACAACGAGAGCAAGTTTTTAGCCAAAGTCAAATTCCTTGTATGTGTTGTGCATACTTGGCCAATAAAGCTGATTCTGATTCTGATTCTGATTCTGATTCTACACCCTACAGCTAAACAAAGACAAAGTTGGGCTCGCGCTGCCAAATATCAGGGACTATTTTATAGCGGCACAAATTAAAACTTTAATAGAGATATGTAACCCAGTCTACACTGCACAATGGAAGGAGATGGAATGCCAAATAACAAGTGACATCCCCCTACAGGCGATAACAGGGAACAATGCCTTACCTAAACTCTTGAATAACACTAACCCGTGGATCGAGACCCCTCTAAAAATTTGGTTTAAGATAGTCAGAGAGAATCAAGCTAAAGAGCCCTATCGACTTCTGCAATGGATTGCCTATGATCAAGACTTTACCCCCAATAAAACAGACACTAGATTTAAAGAGTGGAAAGAGAAAGGGCTGATAAAATATTACGATTTTTTTAAGGGGCAAACTTTAAGAAGTTTTGAAGATTTGAAAAAACAAGGTCTAATAAATCAAGATCGTTACAGGTTCTTTCAGCTTAGACACCACATGAACAATATACTTAAAAAGGAGGATTTGGAAAGGGCCCAGTCAGGTGTTCTGAAGGTCTTCTTAATGGCATATAAAGGGATCCCAGGGATCAGATACATTTCTAAAATATACCAAGGTCTTCAAGACTTAAAAGGAGACAACACATCATATGTAAAAGAGGGGAATTTCACTTTACAATTGGAAATATGGGAAAAGCTAAATAGACAGCAATGGAAAAGTACCTCATCCCTGCAGTGGAGAGAATTTGGATGGAAAAACTTGGTAAGATTTTTCAGAACACCTGCACAAAACAAATTTACCCATAAGGGGTTGAACTGTTGGCGCTTGTGTGGTGAAGAGACTGCAAATCATTTTCATGTGTTTTGGTCATGCCCAGTTATCCACCAATATTGGACCAATGTACAGACAATATTTGGGAAAATATTCAAAATAACAGTTCCCTTTTCTTTTGTAACTTTGTATTTGGGTTTACTACCGGACTCACTGGAAAGACGAGGAGATAAATACTTATTCAATGTTTTAATATTGGCAAGTAAAAAAGCCCTAACTAAAAAATGGATGTTGAAGGACTGTCCTACACCTGAAGATTGGATTAACGTGATTCAAGACATTTACTCGATGGAAAAGTTGATATTTGCACTGAGACAGGACATGGATGGGTTCATGAACTTTTGGCAACCTTGGATCGCATATGTGTCTTCCATTAGATCTAATCTTTGACAAATACCATTTCAATAATGGTCCCGCTCTTTGTTCCAACGCTACTCAGATGCTCTTTTACTTTTAATTACTTAATTTTCTGTTTGTTTGTTTTTTGCTGTTGTTTGTTTATTCGTTGTTTTTTTTTATTTAATTCTCTTTAACTTCACTTTTTCTTTCACTTGAAAAAAAAAAAAGGGGGGGGGTTGTAATAACTATCCTACCAATGTTGTCAAATAGCAAAAAATAAGGGAACGTGATGAAAATGTAAACAATGCGATGCTGTAATGACCTGTATACCCTTTACAAAAACTTAAATTAAAAAAAAAAAAAAAGGAATACAACGCAAAACCAAAAGAGTAGTCATCTCTCAACTACAGTTGTATCTCAATAAATCAGAATGTCATCAAAAAGTAAATTTATTTCAGTAATTCAATTCAAAAAGTGAAACATATAGTATAGAGATTCATTACACACGGAGTGATATACACTACTTACAAAAAGCTTTCCGGTGAAATTTATGCAAAATGTTAAAAGTTCACGCTACAGTGATATATCATGCAATGGTGATTTCCTCTTCTCAAACAATTTATTGAAACAAAAGCCAACATCAGTGGCTTTTTGTTGTATACCACAACAAAAAATGTCAGTGTCTCAATAACTTGTCGTGCCCCTGAGCATCAATTACAACTTGACAACGGTGTCTCATGCGGTTCACAGGTCGACTTATTGTCAGCTGAGGCATGGCATTCCACTCTTGTTGAAGGGCGGCCCTCAGGTCATTGAGGTTGTGGGGTGCAGGGTTACGATCCTCTACCAGTCCCTCCAGGATTTTGCGGGATGTTTTTATGATTGTTGCGGCCCAAAAAGCCTGAATTTGCGGGAGCTTTTTTGAAAAGTTGCGATATTTTTAGAGTGTTTTTTGCTCTAAAAGTTGTGGGAAGAATTACAAATTTTAAAGCAGATTTTTTTTCCAGTTGAATGCAGTGATATTCTATATAACAATACAAGAAAAGCACAGGATTGTCAAAAATTTCCTATTATAGTGATTTGTAAATTAAGCAGAAACTTCTGCTATACAGAAAAACTCTTGTGCAACGGCAAATACAAACATTAACTCCATTACAACAGCTAAATTGCATTGAATGCATGTTAACGAGCAGAGATTTGGAAATTATTATCAGCACCTTAATTTGAAAACTCCCTACGGTCCCAAACCACTTGATACCGAGTGGGGAGGAAAAAATAAATAATTTATTTTGTTAGTCTGTATTGTCTATAGGAGTCTGTGTTTTTCTGAAAAAAAAAATATGGAGAATAATCTCTCTCTTTCTGGTGCCTAACTCCTACCTGTCTGCTGCACATCTGTCATGACTCTCCCCATGCGCTTTTACGCAGCACACGGAGAGGGGAGAAATGATGAGGATTTATGCGCTGGGTACACCACAACACATTTATTAACGTAAAGACAAGACAAACGGTTCCCAAAAAGGTGAAGACTAACAAAAATACAAAGAAGCACTTACGGTTAGCGTTCGGGGGTCGGCATCGCCCCACGAACGCAAGGGGAGAGATGTGTAGCCACACTGGCGTCCCACAGCCAGCATTGCTGTGAGAAAGCAAGGGAACAATGGCAAACGATGAGTGGCTACACGTCAAAATAGAGCAGACAGCAAACTACTCACTGACCATGTAATTCAATACGATATATAACATTGACAATTCAATGACCCAGCAATGCGTGACTGGCAACAGGCTGCTTAAGTACACGCACTGCTGATGATGGTGTGATTGGAAGCACCTGGGTGAGGAGCGGGGAGATGGCAAATGGGAGTGGGAACAGCTGATAGTAATGAGAGAGGAGGTGTGGTCGGGCCGACAGACTGTCAGCCAGTGCTCACGGAAGAGTGAGCCAAAAAGAGCTCCTTCACAGCTGCCGGCCAGAGAGCAGTGACACAAGATAGGGAAGCGCACTGAAAAACATAATACACACATATGCAGCGGCACCTAAACCCACAGGGAGGTCAGGACCGAGCTGGGGAAACCAAGCCAGCTCAGCTTCTGACAGAGCCACAGACACCCAAGGTAACATCCCGAGGACCACCCCCCTCCAACAGGAACAACAGCAAAAAAAATAACCCCAGGGTGGGAGGTAGGGGGAACAGGAAAGGAGGGAACAGAATACCCCGCCCAGGGCCCACAAAAAGAAAGACACAAACCCCCCAAGTCCACGGGCGTTGGGGCTCAGGAGGCTGCCCAGAGTCCCAGGCCCAGCAGAAGGTCAGGTGGACAGAGTCCAGCGGCCTGCCGGAAAACATGGGCCACCTGACCCGGAGAGTCAGTCTTTCCGGCGGCCTGCCCACACCGTAAAGCCACCAAGACCGGAAAGGAGCGAAGAGGGCCAATATGGCATCTGGTGGAGGGGTGTAGGCCCCGGCGTCCTCAAGCTGGCCAGCCGTACCTCCGATGACCTTGACCATTAGACAATTCTAATTGAACCAGAAAATGCATTGGTCGATTCATAGATCAAACACCTGTTATGAATTTTGCCATTAAGCACCTTGTTAGAGAACAGTAGGTTATGCAAAAAGTACTGAAACATTGAATAGTTGGACATGTGTATTCAAAAGGTTAGAGAAGGTCAAATTAAGTTCATCTGTAAAGGTTATAGTGTGGAGGAACAAATAAGTTCTGGCGGGACACGGCGAGCGGAAGGTTTAAGAGTTTTATTCCTCTATCATCATGAGACACTGCAGCACTGTGTGCTGAGTGTGAGCTCTCAGTACATTCTGAGTGAGTGCGTTAGTGAGGCATACAAAGTCAGCTCTTTTATACAGTGATACAGATAGAGAATGCATGGCACATTAGCATATCAATTGTCATCCAGTACACATCGGTCAATACACATGATTAGCATGACATTGGTTGGCACAGAAGATGCATGCATTCAGTCCCGTCTGACTGTCTCCTGTGGTTCTTTTGGTCGTATGCAAATCCCTGCTGAGCGTGAATATTATCAGTCTGCATTGTGCTGGGTGCCCACACGTGTGCTGGGTGCCCACACCGCTCCCCCAGAACGGTCAGAAGGGGTTGTGCCCCCCCCCCTTCCCCGTTGTTTGGCTCCAGCTCCGGTAGAACTGTCGGAGGGCATGTCAGTCCGTGAGGGGGACGGGGGAGGAGTGGAAATGGCAGTGTGCTCCGCTCCGAGTTCCAGAGGTGCGGGAAAAGCTCTGTGCAGGAGGAGGTTGAGGGGGTGGGAATAAGCGAGTGCCAGCCCGGGACGTGGTGTCCGGGCCGCACAAAAATTGCATGTGGATCCACGATGGTGAGGAACTTTTCCCGTTAAACGTGGCGGAGATCCACAGCGGCTGTGAAAAAAATTATATCTCTGACCTCTCTCGTGTTTTGGTCCAGCGAGGATGTGGGGAAGGCGAGCAGCCAAATTCCCCCATGGCTGTGATAAACTGAAGTTGTGTCAGGGACTCGGCAGTTTGGCTTTAGGTGTGGGAAACAGTCCTAAAGTCATCGGGGAAAGCAATCGGCTAAATTCCCCTTGTGCGCCGTGGCTGAAAAACTCATACAAAGTCCTGTGTGCTGGCTGCACGTCTGCTCCAGGTGCGCGAGCAGCCCTGAAGGTTCTGAGGGTGGCGATCGACTGTTGAACTCGGGCCTGTGCAGCGGCGGAGAACGATGTATCAGTCTGTGGAGCCGGTTTTGTCCCGTGCATGGCGCGCGCTTGGCGCAGTGACCACATAGCTGAAAGCTGTGCAGAAGGTCCATTGTCAAGAGTTGAAGTCAGGATCAGGGAGCTTGATGGAAATCAACGCAGTCGGCGCCGATGGTCTTCCCTGTTCAGGCTGTTTCTGTGCGTTCGCTCGTGTCACTGATTAGAAGGTTGCGTGTGTCTTGGTCCCAGCGCTGCACTGTTGGCCCTTGTTGAATATTTAATTGTTCATAATGGTTCATACACATAAGTTATTAGTTATTACATATTGAAATACACGTGAAAACAAACAGATATTATAAACATTTTATAGTTAATCAGAAAGGCTATTTATAGTAGTAATTTAATTAGAATCCCAAAGGTGTTTTCCTTCAATGCAGTCGCTAGACATTGTCCACTAGACGGCGCTGGTGCTGTACCTTTGGCCATGAAATGTTATTGTTCAAGCTGCAGACCGAAGAAGAAGAAGTCAGTGCTAAGCGATGCAGTGCTATCAGAGAGACGGACGCATGTTAGCCAGCAGGAACGACAAATGTGTTGTAAATTGAGACGCAGCATTCTCCAGTAAAGCCAAATGAAGGTAAAGTTGGGTGTTTGGACATTCTTTCCTTATAACAACTGATGTTACAGCTAAATCCACAACATATTTTTTGGTGCCGAAACCCGGGAAGCGGAAGCTGGGAAGCGGGAAAAGTGAAGAGAGAACGTTGTTGGGATTAAGCCGATAGCTGTAACAACACGGAGACGAAAGGAAAAAATGTCGGAGCGACTTCAAAGGCTAAAACAGAAACGGACCGTGCTGCGGACGTCCGTTACAAAGCTGCTGCAAATTATACAAGATGAAACAAGTAAGACTGATATAAACAGTGACCGTTTGCGGGAGCTGTTAGCCATGTTGTCACAGAAAGAGAAAGGCCTGCAAGACATTGAACCAGATATAGAGCAGGAGATCCCTTTGGACGAGTTAGATGCGGACATGGTGCGGACACTTGAGTATCAGGACAACACAAATTTATGGAGGACGCGGGCAGAGAGAGCGATTGAACGGGCTGCCTTACAGCAACAAGAACAGGCAAGAGATGCCACCGTATCAGCGAATCCACATCGGCTGAGTGACGTGAGTACACGGTCAAATACAAGCAGACCCTCGGTAAAGCTACCCAAGCTCTCAATAAACAAATACAACGGAGAAGTGTGCATGTGGCAGGAGTTTTGGGACCAATTCGAAAATGCAATTCACCAAAACCCAGATTTGAGCAAAACTGAAAGGTTCACTTACTTGAAGTCATATCTCATCGGGCCAGCTGCACGCGCCGTCGCAGGGCTGAAAGTAACTGACATGAACTATGATGCTGCAGTAGACATGCTTAAGCAAAGATTTGGAAGGAAAGCGCTCATTGTAAGTGCACATCCAAGTCTAAGTCCAAGTCCAAGTCCAAGTCTGGATCTAAGTCCAGTTAAAAGGTCCTCAGACATTGTTGCCTTGAGACAACTTTTTGATGACGTTGAAGTACAAATCAGAAGCCTAGAAGCTTTAGGAGTCATGTCAGACAGTTATGGAGGTTTACTGTGCCCCATACTGTTCAAAATGATTCCTGCTGATCTTGCCCTTGAGTACACCCGCAAGACAGATATAGGGCAAAAGTGGGATGTTGATGGCCTTGTAAAGTTTTTGCAACAAGAAGTTGAAAGCAGGGAGCGTGCTGCACATTTGACACAAATGAGAGAGAATCATAAAGATACACATGCAAATCAGAAACAGCACTGCAGACCAGATTCAAGCAGAGAAAGGTGGAAAGGACCTAATGTGCCCTCAGCTGCAGCCCTCCACACAGGCAGTTCGAATACACCATTTGTGCACAGTTGCATATTCTGTAACAGTACCAGCCACAAGTCAGAACAGTGCACTGAAGACACAGTCACAAGCAGGAAAGAAAAGCTAAAGAAAATGGGAAGGTGCTTCATATGCCTAAAACCCAGACATCTTGCTCGAGACTGTAGATCCAAAAATGTGACATGCACTGATTGTGGAAGGAGACGTCATGCTGTTGTGTGTGACAGAAGTGAGCAACCAATAGAAAGGACAGATGCCGCTGAAAACACGAGTGATGCAGTGGTCTCCTCAGTATTTCCATATGCAGCCAAACCAACCCCAGAAAAATGGGAAACAGTACTGTTGCAAACTGTGAGAGCAAGGATTGAAGGACCTGGAGGAAAGAAGATTGTGCGTTGCTTAATTGATGGAGGAAGCCAACGGAGTTTTGTCCATGAGAAACAAGTGAAGGATTTAAAACTGCCAATACTAAAACAAGAGACATTAAACCTTCACACGTTTGGCTCAAAAAACCCAGTGACCACAAAATGCAATGTCATAAAACTAGTCCTGGAGAATGTGAGAAACAAAGATCAGAAAATTGAGATTGAAGCTGTTCAAACCCCACAGCTTTGTACTGCAGTCATGAAAGTCCCCAGTGAACAACGGCAGCTGGAGAAAAAAAGGGCTACTAGTAGCAGATGTGTCAGCGGGAGATAAAGATGGTTTGGAGCTATCAGTACTGATCGGAGCAGATTACTACTGGAGAGTAGTCACAGGTAAAACTGAGAGACTGTCAGACGCTTTGGTTGCCATAGAAACCAGATTCGGCTGGGCAGTGCAAGGACCAGTTGTCATGTCCAGTATAAGTGAAGCAACATGCATGCACATTGGACTCAGTGAAGACTCAGTGGAGATCTCAAACCAGCTAAGAGCATTTTGGGAGATCGAGTCGCTGGGCATCACTACTAAAGGTGAGGAAACACCTGATGACAAGAAAGCCAAGGAGAGCTTTGACAGGTCAGTCAGATTCATTAATGAGAGATATGAAGTGGCGTTGCCATGGCGCCAAGACACACCCAAACTCTCAGACAACAAGAAGGTTGCACAAAAGAGGTTTGAAACCCTGAAAAGAAAGCTGAAATCTGACGTAACACTGTTTAAAAGATACAACGATGTAATAGAGGATTACACAGAACAAGGAATATGTGAAGATGTGCCAGAGAGCAGTCATTCAGCAGAGACAGAGAATGTAACCTACTACTTACCTCATCATGCTGTAATCAGAGAGGACAAAGTAACTACCAAGTTAAGGGTAGTGTTTGATGCTTCGTCACATGAAGAAGGTTGTTCCTCTTTAAATGCCTGTTTATTACCTGGCCCAAACCTGAATGCTGACCTCATGAGCATTTTGATTAGATTCAGACAAAATCCTGTAGCTTTCACAGCGGACATTACTAAAGCTTTCCTTCAGATATCTATAACTGAAAGTGACAGAGATGCTGTGAGATTTTTGTGGCTTACAGGACCCCCAGATGTTGAAGGCACCAACACGCGTATAATGAGAATGGCACGTGTTGTGTTTGGAGTAACTTCAAGTCCATTTTTACTTGCAGCCACTATCAGACATCATCTGGAGAAATATGAAGCTAACCAACCAGACACAGTAAAACTAATGAGAGACTCACTTTATGTGGATGATCTGATCGCTAGCTCAAGTAACTCAGACGAGGCATACAGACTTACTACAGGAGCAAGAGAAATACTGGCTGTTGCCAACATGAACCTCTGTAAGTGGACAACAAACTCCCTTGAACTGAAAACCAAGTGGTCAAACAGCAAGCTTGATTTCACACAAGAAACAGAAACACATGGAAGTGTGTTGAAGGTACTTGGTTTGGTGTGGAGACCGGACACAGATGACTTTGCCTTTGACCTCAAACATTTGATGAACATTCTAAAAGGAAAAGAAAACACAAAGAGGAGTGTTTTGAGATCATCCGCCAGAATCTTTGATCCTATAGGGTTCCTAACGCCATTTACCATTCGAGTTAAATGTCTGTTTCAGGAAATGTGGCGACGGGGCCTGAGCTGGGACGACGAGCTGCCTCCAGACCTTTCACAGGCATGGCAGCAGTGGTGCATGGAGCTTCCTCAGATCCACCAAATAGTCATTCCGCGGTGGTATGGAACAGAAAAACTGTCAGATAAATCACAAGTTCTCCATGTCTTCACAGATGCAAGCGAAAAGGCGTATGGTGCAGTTGCGTATCTACAAGGACAAACAAAAGAAGAAGAGGTAAAAGCTGAGCTAAAGGCAAGTCAAGTCGCAGTACATCTCAGTAACAGTGAAAGAGTGCAATCTGAACCATTGCTACAGCTGGACAAATACAGCAAGCTACAGACTGTACTAAGAGTAACTGCATGGATTCAAAGATTTCTCCACAATTGTCATTCAAAGCAAAGACAAAGGGGAGAACTAACAGCAGAGGAAATGGCAAAAGCTGAAAGGGTATGGATACGTGAAGCGCAACTTAACAGTTTTGAAAGAGAAATAACAGAGTTGAAAACTGGAGAAAATGTGCACAAAGACTCAAAAATCAGAGACTTTAAACCCTTTCTAGACGAGCAAGGCTTAATCTGTGTAGGAGGAAGGCTGCATCAGTCAAACATGAGTTTCAATGAGCAGCACCCATGGTTGTTACCCTCAAATCACAGATTTGCACAACTTCTGATAAAATACAGTCACGAAAATGTCATGCATTCAGGCGTGAGAGACACTCTAGTTCATCTACGAGAGAAGTATTGGATTCCACGCGCGAAACAGTTAGTCAAAAAATGCATTTCAGACTGTACTATCTGTAAAAGATTCAAAAGCACAGCAAACAGCTGCACCTCTACCCAAAGACAGAGTTACTGAAGCACCGCCGTTTGAAGTCACAGGTGTTGACTTTGCAGGCCCACTGTTTGTAAAGTCCAAGAATTCTGCAGAGAAGGCGTACCTAGCACTTTTCACCTGTGCAGTTACACGTGCAGTGCACCTTGAACTAGTATCGAGTCTATCAACAGAAAGTTTCCTTTTGGCATTCAAGAGATTTATTTCACGGAGAGGACTTTGTAGAGTAATCTACTCGGACAATGCAAAAACGTTCAAGAGAGCAGATCAAGATCTAAAGGAACTGTGGAAGGCTATGAAGGAGCCAGAGCTGCTGGAATATTGTGACGTTTGCAAGGTTCACACAAAGACAATGGAGCAGATGGTTGTGATCAACCTGATTTATTTTACACACCCTGACCCCCAACCTGCTTCTGAGCACAGAGAGGAGGGGAGGTCATTCTCCCAGACCTCCGTTTCAATCATGGTTACACACACATGATACATCTTGCCCTAATCCTGCTAAACACCGCTGGGTCATTATAATGCAGTTATAATGACACAGCAGTATAACTCAGAAATAACACATTTAACACACATACAGTAACGTTTCAAACTGGCAAAGCATGCTGGGAAATCCCTGCCCCCCTTAACATGGCCCCGACGTTACACTGCCCCCCCCTGGACTGGTTTCTGTCCCCAGAAAATTCAAAGTCCACTTTCAGAAATCCAATGCGAGTCAGCCCGGTGCCAGGGCGGCATGCACGGGCCATCTGAGTCTCGGTCGGAGTATCTGGTTGGGGTAGGGTTCCGGTTTGGCCACCAGCGGGCGGATGGACACATCTGACAGCCTCTGTAGGACCACGCACAGTCCCTTCCCTGGCAGCGGGAGTCCCAGGCCCGCTCCGGCCGACTCCCACCGCTGCCAGGTCTCCCAGGTGGCCGCTGGCCCGCGTCCATGCGTCCAGCCCTTGCCGCGCCTGGAAAATGGCCGCATCCTCGTCCTGCTCGCTCCGCTGCGTCGCTCCTGCGCCGAGGGCCTCCGTGATGTCATCGAAAGGAAAAGCATTGGGTGGCGGTAGGACACGCACAGTTCCTCCTCTGGCAGCGGGAGTCCCATGACTCCCACCGCTGCCAGGACCTCCCAGTCGGCCGCTGGCCCGCGTCCAGGCGTCCAGCCCCTGCCGATCCCGAGAAAAGACCGGATCTGTCCTGCTCGCTCCACTGCTGCTGTGCTCCAAAGGCCTCTGTGACGTCACCTGCCGGGGGAAGCATCTGCAGGAGGCGGCTTTTTCCCCGTCCATGCCACCTCGCTCTAATTTAACGTCGGCAAGGGGCCAGTTTGTCGTGCGCTGTGTGCGGGGCAGTACCATGCCATGTACCCTGGCTCTGTGCAGCGGAAGCCGTCCTTCCTCGCGTCGCCACGGCTGTCTCCTTCATGCACGCGCTGCTGTGATCTGCCGTAGCTCCTCCTCCACTCGCTCTCAGCACGGTGGTTTCCTCCGATGATCAGCGCGGCAGCCAACTCGACCTGGGCCAGGCGGTCATCCAACAGGTTCTCGCCGTTGTAGTGGGGAATCTTGGCCCGCTGCTGGATGGATGGGACGGTCATCTCCCGGTCGATTGCTGCTCCTAATCGCCAGCCCGTCCTGCCCTGAAAAGGGCGGGAAACGGGGCTGGTTTGCTCTGCTCCGTCCATCGCGGCGAAGCTCTCCAGGGGCCGGCGTCTCAGCTCTACACTCCGTTCCCGGCTGAGCGATGAACCGCTCCAGCCGCTGGACCTCCGCCTGGATCCTCATCTTGCTCCATATCCCACTCCTGACACCAGTGTGACGTTTGCAAGGTTCACACAAAGACAATGGAGCAGATGGTTGTGATCAACCTGATTTATTTTACACACCCCGACCCCCAACCTGCTTCTGAGCACAGAGAGGAGGGGAGGTCATTCTCCCAGACCTCCGTTTCAATCATGGTTACACACACATGATACATCTTGCCCTAATCCTGCTAAACACCGCTGGGTCATTATAATGCAGTTATAATGACACAGCAGTATAACTCAGAAATAACACATTTAACACACATACAGTAACGTTTCAAACTGGCAAAGCATGCTGGGAAATCCCTGCCCCCCTTAACATGGCCCCGACGTTACAATATTTTTCTGAAAAGGGAATCAAGTGGAAATTTATTGCAGAAAGAGCGGCTTGGTGGGGTGGTTTTTGGGAAAGGTTAGTGCGCTCTGTAAAGGGATGCCTCAAAAGAGTAATGGGCAGAGCATCTCTGAGCTTTGAAGAGTTAACTTCTCTGTTGACAGAAATAGAAGCCACTGTTAACTCAAGACCACTCACATTTGTGTACAATGATTTACAAGAACCAGAACCTCTGACGCCAGCTCATTTCCTCATAGGGAAAAGACTTACCTCTTTACCACCAAAGCCATTTTCCACAACAGGTCAGATAGCAAATGCAAATAAAGAAAGGCTGACCCGAAGATAGAAATATCGCCATAGACTTGTTAAGGAATTTTGGAACAGATGGAGGAGGGAGTATTTGCTGGACCTCAGATCGGCTCACACTCGTCATACCCCAAATCCAACACAACTCAAACCAGGAGATTTGGTCCTTATTGGAGATGACAAGATACCACGTCAAACATGGAAAACAGGACTAATCATAGAGGTGTTCCCAGGGAGAGATGGACTAGTCAGATCCTGCGCTGTGCGCACTCCAACTGGGACGACGTTAAGAAGACCAGTTCAACTACTATATCCTTTTGAAGTTAATATTTGAACTGTCTTCTTGGGGGGAAGGGTGTTGAATATTTAATTGTTCATAATGGTTCATACACATAAGTTATTAGTTATTACATATTGAAATACACGTGAAAACAAACAGATATTATAAACATTTTATAGTTAATCAGAAAGGCTGTTTATAGTAGTAATTTAATTAGAATCCCAAAGGTGTTTTCCTTCAATGCAGTCGCTAGACATTGTCCACTAGACGGCGCTGGTGCTGTACCTTTGGCCATGAAATGTTATTGTTCAAGCTGCAGACCGAAGAAGAAGAAGTCAGTGCTAAGCGATGCAGTGCTATCAGAGAGACGGACGCATGTTAGCCAGCAGGAACGACAAATGTGTTGTAAATTGAGACGCAGCATTCTCCAGTAAAGCCAAATGAAGGTAAAGTTGGGTGTTTGGACATTCTTTCCTTATAACAACTGATGTTACAGCTAAATCCACAACAGCCCTGGAGGTCGCCATCGTGGAGAGAGGACAAGGCACGTGCGCTCCCGTGTGGGTGCGAAGAATGTAGGCGATCTCTGGTCCTCTGGAATCCACAGCGCGGTGAGAGGCAGCAGACGGTCATTCTCTCTCGTCAAAGGTCACCGGTGTGGAGGAACAAAATAGTCCACAGCGCGGCAGAAGGGAGAGACAGTCCATTCACGTCAGGTCGCCAGTGTGGAGGAACAAATAAGTTCAGGCGGGACACGGCGAGCAGAAGGTTTAAGAGTTTTATTCCTCCATCATCATGAGACACTGCAGCACTGTGTGCTGAGTGTGAGCTCTCAGTGTGTTCTGAGTGAGTGCGTTAGTGAGGCATACAAAGTCAGCTCTTTTATACAGTGATACAGACAGAGAATGCATGGCACATTAGCGTATCAGTTGTCATCCAATACACATCGGTCAATACACATGATTAGCATGACATTGGTTGGCACAGAAGATGCATGCATTCAGTCCCGTCTGACTGTCTCCTGTGGTTCTTTTGGTCGTATGCAAATCCCTGCTGAGCGTGAATATTATCAGTCTGCATTGTGCTGGGTGCCCACAATAGTGCATTTTAGGTGCATCTTAAAATTTCACCTAGAAGCCAAATATCCCGAACGTTTTGTGAGTAGTGTATTTCAAGTGTTTTTTTCTTTTAATTTTGATGATTATGGCTTATAACTAATGAAAACCCAAAATTCAGTTTCTCAATAAATTAAAATATTACATAAGATCAATTAAAAAAATGGATTTTTAATAGAAATGTTGGCCGAGTGAAAAGCATGTTCATGTACACACTCAGTACTTGGTTGGGGCTCCTTTTGCATGAATTACTGCATCAGTGTGGCATAGCATGAAGGCGATCAGTCTGTGGTTCTGCTGAGGTGGAGGCCCAGGTTGTTTTGGTAGCAGCCTTCAGCTCGTCTGCATTGTTGGGTCTGGAGTCTCTCACCTTCCTCTTGACAATACCCCACAGATTCTCCTTGGGGTTTAGGTCAGGAGAGTAGTAAAATCACACTGTGACAAAGTTGAATCTCAGTGTCAGCAAAAATGTGGCTCTCAGTTGGCTAATCATTATCATGTGGCACATATATTGAGTTCATATCTCCCACAAGTGTATGGCTGTATGTGTATTGGGGGCTTCACGTCTCGCGGGACAAAGAAAGTCTGGGTCTGCAGAGATCTACAGGAGATGACGAGGAGGTGCGAGTTTTGGCCTTTGTCTCAGAGAGGATGCCCCAGAAGGATTCCCGGAACATCGAGGGATAAGAGACGGACATCAAAGAGTTGCATTGTGACTGGGAATTAAATGCCATGTGATTGTATGTTTGCTAAAGCACCATGTGACTTAGGCAGTATAAGAGTGTGGTATTTCATTGCTCGGTCTCTTTTCTTGTTTAGAGATTGCTAGAGAATGTGTTCTCATAATAAAGCTGAACCTGAGAAATAAACTCAGCCTCATCCTTGAATGCATTCTCTACAATCATATATTTTGGAAAACAACGCTAAAGATGTGTGGGAGGGAATGAAACAAATAACAGTGCTAAGGGAGAGTGAGGCAGCCATCTGGGAGCCAGGAGAGAGCTGAGGAACTGAATCTGTTTTTTAATAGGTTCAACTCACAGTCTGTCACCCCAGCAACACAACCAGACCCCCACACACCCCTCCCCACTCACCCTCCTGTGCAGAACCTCTCTCCATCTCCCCCCTCCTCCTCCTCAGGGGGCACCAGGACCCTCCCTCACTTCACGGTGACTACAGACCAGGTGGAGAAACAGCTGGAGAGACTCTGTCAGCGGAAGGTGGCGGGTCCTGATGGTATTTCCGCCAGGACCCTGAGGACCTGTGCCAACCAACTAGCGCCGGTATTGAAACACCTGTACAACCTGAGCCTGAGTCTGGAGAGCGTACCGGTGCTGTGGAAGATATCCTGCCTGGTTCCTGTCCCCAAGAAGTCATCTCCGTTGGACCTGAACGACTATTGACCAGTTGCCCTCACATCTCATGTGATGAAGGTCCTGGAGAGACTGGTCTTAGCTCACCTGAGGCCGCAGGTGAAGACGTGGCTGGACCCTCTGCAGTTTGCATATCAGCCCCATTTAGGAGTTGAAGATGCTGTCATCTACCTGCTGCAACGAGCCCATCTGCATCTGGATGGTGGAGGAGATACTGTGAGAATCACTTTTTTTGATTTCTCCAGTGCCTTTAACACCATCCAGCCACTGCAGCTGGGTGAGAAGCTGCGGGTGATGGGGGTTGACAGCTCTGTGATCTCCTGGATTACTGACTACCTGACAGGCAGACCACAGTTTGTCAGGCTGGGCAAGGACTTGTCTGGAGTAGTGGCTAGTGATACAGGAGCTGCACAGGGGACTGTGCTCTCTCCTTTTCTCTTTACCGTATACACCACTGACTTTCAGTATAACACAGAGTCATGCCATCTGCAGAAATTCTCTGACGACTCAGCTGTTGTTTGGGTGTATAAGAGGAAGAGAGAAGGGAGAGTACAGGGCACTGGTAGACAGATTTGTGGAGTGGACGGAGCAGAATCACCTGAGGTTGAATGTCAGCAAGACCAGATAGATGGTGATTGACTTCAGGAAGAGAAAGACGCCTTCTCAGCCACTGGAGATTAGGGGGGGAGGATATGGGGGCGGTTGAGGACTACAAATATCTGGGTGTCAGGATCAGCAGCGGGTTGGACTGGAGATCCAACACCGATGCTGCACACAAGAAGGGGATGAGCAAACTCTACTTCCTGAGGAAGCTGAGATTTTTCAACGTGTGTAGCAGGATGCTGGAGCTTTTCTACCAGACTGTTGTCGCCAGTGCCATCTTCTTTGCTGCTGTCTGTTGGGGTAGCAGTATCAGGGCCAGAGACACCAACAGACTTGACAAGATTATCAAGAGGGCTGGCTCTGTAATAAGATAAGATAAGATAAGCCTTTATTAGTCCCACAACGGGGAAATTCCAGGATTGCAACAGCACAGGGATAGCAACACTCAGAGCAACAATCAGAAGGCAAGAAAAAAAACAAGCAAGCAAGAGCAGCTAATATACATATGTACATATTACTATAAAATATATATATACACACACACAGACACACAGTGCAGAGCATTGTAGCTGGATGGAATAAATATATGAATATGTGAACACACAGTGCGGAGCAATGTAGCTAGATGGAATAATATGTAGATATATAAACACACAGTGCGGAGCATTGTAGCTAGATGGAATAAATATATAGATATATAAACATAAACACACCCAGTTTGGAGCATCTGAGACCAATTGTAATTGGTCTCAGACGGGAGACCTTTGAAACAGTGGTGGAGAGGAGAACACTAAATAAACTGCAATCCATCATAGACAGCCCTGATGACCTTCTCCACCACACACTTGACAGACAGCGAAGCACTTTCTCCAGTAGACTACTACAGCTTCACTGTCAAACGGCCAGGTACAGGAAATCTTTCCTGCCACATGCCATTTCACTGTACATTAACTCACTATGTTGTTGTATTCTGGTCATAATAATGCTGCCACACTGCATCTTACAGACTAACTGGTACCTCACATTTCACTCTGCTCCTGATAGTCCTTCTTTGTGCAATGGGATGATTCATGTGTTTATACGGGTCATCATATATTAAGCTATGATGTGTATAGGTTTTATAGTTGTGTTAGTTTTAAGCTGATTATAATCAGTTTACTCATGACCATGTAAACAGGGTCATTGTGATGATTAAATTGAGTAGCTGCTGAATCCATATTTTTTCCAATAACTGCTATTTTATAACACTTCAGCTCCACATGCTGTAAAAAAGTGCTGTGTTGTACTGTACAAAACTTGCACTGCTGCCTCTAGTGGCCCAGCATAGTTATTACAATACCTTTTCCCCTGCATGGCTTCATTGAAGTGAAAGGTGAGTTAAATTTGTTTACTGTAAAAACAAAGCCTTATCTTGTAATTCTGGAAAATTAAAAGTTGAGAAAATATGACCATACAATGATACAAACCTTTAGTTTCACTTAATTTTGACTGGGTGAGCTGGAAAGCTGGTAACACACACACACAGACGCATTAACTGATTACCATATGCCTCTCAGTTGCTCTGAGGTATAAAAATACAAAAAAACCTTACACATACTTTTGTCATTTATGTAAACCAAGACAAGAAAATCCTGCAGGACAAAACGTGACTCTTGGTATTTTCTGACCTGTTTGTATACCACCAGAGACCGAGAGAGAACCTGAATTAGACAAGGCTCAGAGAGGGAAAGATGAGACAGACAAGATGAGCCAAAGAGAGCACAGTGTTCAGGCAGAGGGTCCAGGAGAGGTGAGAGCAGAGGGAGGAGAGAAGGATGACACCAGGAAAAAGTCCAAACACAGGATATCTGGGTAGGACCTCAACTGGCCCAGTATTCCAAGATTCAAATCTTGGTTGTACAATGTTTCATAGGCAAAGTTACTGTGCAAATTAAAAAAAAAAGAAAGAAATAGTATAAAATTAACATATTCTAACAGCTTGGCTAGTGATGCGATTGTCACTCTCCACACTGTTGAACCATGCTTCAGACTTACAAACTGTAAGTCAATTATTAAATCTTTTCTTGATGGGGCTGAATAACCAGACGTTGTGAGTACTGCAGGTGCTGTTAGATCTCACAATGATTTGGTTTGCAATGACCTTTCAGTTCATGGCAGTTTTTTTTTTCCTAATTGCTGGGTTTGCTGCTGTCCTGCTTTCTGTACAAACACCAGCTGTGGTGAGATGGGCCATTAAGTTTTAGTGTTAAAGGTTTGCTTTTTTCAACTGTTTTACAGTTGAAAAGACTTTTGTGTCACCGACAGATGTGAGGAATGTTTGTGAGACGACACTAATGTGACCCGGAGAAGGTTCTGGTTCTGCTTTAAAAGGATTTAAAACGATGGTGAACCGCGCTAACAGCAGCTAACTCAACTAGCCTAGCATAGCATAGCATAGCCGCTTTGGAACAATTTTTTCCCTGATCGTCCAGATTTATGCTGCGTTCCAAATGCTCTCTCCTTCCCCATATACTGTAAAATTGAGATGCACCTGTAGTCATTTATCTTCCATTGTTTTATGTTCTTCTTGGCTCCATTTGCTTTTAGGTTTTCTTATTTTGATGTGTTCTTAGCTCAGTTTATAAGTATGGGTTTTTAGTTCCCTTTGTTCTGTGTTCTATGTGGTTTTTAGTTCCCTTTTGTGGGGAGACTTGAATAACGAAACCGAATTGCCTTTCATTCCAGTTTATTCAAGTAATCATTCCACTGTCTGCTCTCATTCCTGAGCAGCGAACAAAGAGGGTGAACACACCAAAGTTCTCTCATTTAAACATTCTGACATCAAACCATTTCCCTCGCGGGGGAAATCACACATCTCTCTCAAAATCTCTTTATTCACATTCATTAGCCTTTTATTTACATAACTCCCCCTTCTCTCCTCTCGAGCCTCAGTGGTCAGGAAGTCTTCTGTCCCCTGTCCTCCGCAGGGGGTCCAGGCTCTGTGGCTCCGCACCGCAGGGGGCTGGCTCTCCTTCATCGTGGTTAAATCACATATGCAGTGTCCAACATATACATGTCTCACAACACAGCCATATAACCCCCCCCAAACGATGAAGAACAGACTAATTCCTAAAATTTAATAGCACCTTACTCACTACTGAATAATCAACACCAACATTCAGTCTGTGCGCCGCTTGGGCTTCAGCCGTCTGCCGAATCTGCTGTGCGTTGGCCCTGCCTTGCCTGCGGTGCGTTTCTGCTTCGGGTCTGTTGACTGAGGAAGAGAGTGATTAATTGCCCCCTGCGGGGGCCTGCCTCGTAGAGGCGCCACTGCGACCGGTACAGACACGTCCTTCATGACAAAAGCAGGTTTTAGTCTGTCAATACTGACTGTCTCTTTTCTGTCTCCAAAATCTAGCACAAATTGCTTATCACCTGCCTCCAGCACTCGAAATGGCCCTTCGTAAGGTGGTTTGAGCGTTGCTTTAAGGGCTTTGCGCCTGACAAAAACGAAATCGGCATTTTTCAAAGCCTTGGGGACGAAAACTCGTGGAAAAGCGTGATGAACCGGACCCGGGAGCGTGTCTGCCCCCGTGCCGACTAACGGTCCCAGAGCCGAGAGAGGTGGGGGCTCTGGGTGCTCTGGTAAAAACTCGCCCGGCAGCCTCAGAGTTTGTGCGAATACCAGCTCCGCTGGGGAGGCGTCTAAGTCCTCTTTAGGCGCAGAACGCAACCCTAATAAAACCCATGGAAGTTTATTCACCCAATCTGCATCCGTGAGCGACGCTCTGAGTGCTGCCTTCAAAGACCTATGAAAACACTCGCATAAACCATTGGCCTGAGGGTGGTAAGCCGTAGTGCGGTGAATTTTGGCTCCTAAGCCGTTGGCCATCGCTGACCACAGCTCAGAGATGAATTGCGGTCCTCTATCGGACGTAATGTCCGACGGAACCCCGAAGCGCGCCACCCAAGCCGTTAAAAAAACGCGAGCCACCTCCGCGGCCGTGGTCGTCGCAAGTGGGACCACTTCCGGCCAACGTGTGGTGCGGTCCACCATTGTCAAAAGATACGTGAACCCCTGTGATGCCGGTAGGGGGCCCACAAGGTCGACGTGCACATGGTCGAACCTTCTGGCCGGAATGCGGAACGGTTCTAACGGGGCTCTTGTGTGCCTGTGAATTTTGGCCCGTTGACAGGAAATGCAGGTTTTTGCCCATTCCTTCACGTGCTTGCGCAGGCACGGCCAAACAAACTTTTCCGCCACTAGTTTCACCGACGCGCGCACCCCCGGGTGCGCCAGTGAGTGGACCGAGTCAAAAACACGGCGGCGCCACGTGGCCGGAACCACCGGACGCGGGCGCCCCGTCGACATGTCGCAGATCAGGGGGGGCATACCGGTTTGTAAACACTTGCTCTCCAGCCTCAACCCTGTTGGTCCAGACTGGAGCGCGCGCACGTCTGCGTCCGCCCCCTGGTCCGCTGCCATGGCTGCGTAATCTATACCCACGTGCACCGGGGCTGCACGCGCCACCGTGCCGCTCTTCTGCGGCGCGGTCACGGTGGCCCGTTCTGCCTCTGCGCGTGTTGGGGTCGTGAACGCGCGTGAGAGACAATCCGCTACTACATTGAATTTGCCCGCGACGTGCCTAATGTCAGTGGTAAATTCCGAGATTGCGGCCAGCTGCCTCTGCTGCCTGCCGGACCACGGGTCTGAAATTTTGGCCATGGCGTATGTGAGCGGCTTGTGGTCCACATAAGCGGTGAAGCACCGTCCTTCCAGCCAGAACTGGAAATGACGAATAGCCAAATGCAGCGCCAACAGTTCTCTGTCAAACGCGCTGTATTTTCGTTCAGCCGCGCTTAAAGATTTGCTAAAGAAAGCCAAAGGCTGCCAAACTCCGGCTACCTGTTGCTCAATAACGGCCCTATGGCTAAATCTGAAGCGTCTGTCGTCAGCGCGATACGTGCTGCAGGGTCTGGGTGGGCCAGGAGCGCAGCGTCAGCCAAGGCTTTTTTAACCTCTGTGAACGCGCGCTCCCGCTCCGGGGACCATTCGACCTCCTGGGTCGGTTTTTGTTTTTTGAGCGCGGCATATAACGGTTGCATGATTTGAGCTGCGTGGGGCAGGAATCGGTTATAAAAATTCACCATCCCCAAGAATTCCTGTAGTGATTTGACCGTTTGTGGACGGGGAAAATCCGCTACCGCGCGTACTTTCTCTGGTAACGGAACCGCTCCCTCCGGGGAGACGCGGTGACCCAAAAAATCGATCCGCTCGACGCCGAACTGGCACTTGGCTGGGTTAACTATTAAGCCGTGCTCTCCCAGCCTCCTAAAAACTGCTGTGAGGTGCGTTTCGTGTTCGTCCTCTGAAGTACTCGCGACCAAAATGTCGTCGAGGTACACAAACACGAAAGGGAGATCGCGTAACACGGCATCCATCATCCGCTGAAATGTTTGTGCCGCCCCTTTGAGACCAAACGGCATGCGTAAAAATTCGAAAAGTCCGAACGGGGTTATTACCGCTGTTTTAGGAATGTCCTCCGGTTGGACCGGGACTTGGTGATAGCCGCGAACTAGATCAATCTTTGAAAAAATGCGCGCCCCCGCCAGGTGCACCGAAAAATCCTGAATGTGCGGGATGGGATAACGATCGTGCGCCGTAGCATTGTTTAGCCTGCGGTAATCCCCGCACGGTCTCCAGGAGCCATCGGCTTTCGGTACCATGTGCAGCGGCGAAGCCCACGGGCTCTTCGACCTACGAACGATGCCCAGCCTCTCCAGGCTGGCGAACTCCTCGCGCGCAATGGCGAGCTTAACTGCATCCAAGCGCCGAGCTTTTGCAAACACGGGAGGACCAGAAGTGGGGATAAAGTGTTTCACCCCGTGCTTCGCGACCGTCGCTGAAAAAGTGGGCACAGTGAGCGCTGGAAATTGGGTGAGGAGTGTGTGAAACTTACCACCTGCTGTAGCGACGTGGGTCTGTACTGGTGGCGGGGACACTCGAGCTGAACAGGGGAGAGAGTAAAAAGAGAGTGCATTTACCAGCCGTCTATTAGCAAGATCAACTAACAGATTGTGTGAACACAAAAAATCCGCGCCCAACATGTTGAAACTCACCGCCGCTATTACAAAAGTCCATTCATATGTGCGGCCATGTAAGCACAAAGGCAAGGTCCTTCTCCCGTAGGTGTTGATGTTCGAGCCATTTGCCGCTGTAGCTCCGCTACCGTGGGGTCCAGCCACCCGGTCCGCGTATGTTGGGGTGATGAAGCTCACTTGTGCTCCGGTGTCGATGAGGAACTCTCGTCCGGAGCGCGCATCCGTGATGTAGAGCAGCTTGTTGCGTTCTCCGAGGGTCGAAGCTGCTAGCGACCCCCGGTCTTGCCGTTTCCCGAACTCCTGAAGATGCAGGGCGGCACACACCTGCGTGCCTTCTCTGCGAACCTCCGATGGTAAAAGCAGAGATCTTCTCCTCCGCTGTGTCGTGCCCGCACCTCTGCCGCCGGGCTATTGGTTCCACCTCGTCGCGGCCGTGTTGCCGCCGTCGTCGGCCAGTCTGGTTCTGCCGCCTCTGGCTCCCCGCTGTCTCGGGTCGCCGCTGTGGTTGCTTGCCCGCCGCAGGCGTCCAGGATCCCATCTGCCTCCTGGGCCAGCTCCCAGAACTCCTCCAGGGTGTGACACTTTTTGCCGGCCAGCGTGCTTCTCGCATGCGCCGGGAGGTTGGAGAGGAAGATGAACTGAAAAATGAAATCATCGTTGTCCAACCCTCTCAGCTGTATCATCTCCTCCATCAGGGCGCTCGGCCTGTGTCCACCTTGGTCTAGCAAAGACAGGATCCTCCTCGCCCTCACTTCAGCCGAGGGGGTGAAAAACTTGATGAGGGTGGATTTCAGCTTGCCGTACCTGTCGGTCGCGGGTGGCTGCTCCACCAAGCTCTGCATGCACCGAGCTGTGCTGTTGTCCAGTTTAGCGATGACATGGTGGAACTTAGTGTCATCCACCGTTACTCCTGCGAGCACGAACTGCGACTCTGCTTGCAGAAACCACGACCGTGGGTTATCCTGCCAGAAATCAGGCAGCTTAACGGCCACTGCGCTCGCCAGCTCTGAGCGCTGTGAGTCCGGGACCCTGAGAATTTCTTCGTTCATTCTCAACGTCGTCAGTCACCAATGTGGGGAGACTTGAATAACGAAACCGAATTGCCTTTCATTCCAGTTTATTCAAGTAATCATTCCACTGTCTGCTCTCATTCCTGAGCAGCGAACAAAGAGGGTGAACACACCAAAGTTCTCTCATTTAAACATTCTGACATCAAACCATTTCCCTCGCGGGGGAAATCACACATCTCTCTCAAAATCTCTTTATTCACATTCATTAGCCTTTTATTTACATAACTCCCCCTTCTCTCCTCTCGAGCCTCAGTGGTCAGGAAGTCTTCTGTCCCCTGTCCTCCGCAGGGGGTCCAGGCTCTGTGGCTCCGCACCGCAGGGGGCTGGCTCTCCTTCATCGTGGTTAAATCACATATGCAGTGTCCAACATATACATGTCTCACAACACAGCCATACCTTTGTTCTAACTTCATTAAGGAATCCAAAGATTTTTATTCTTAAACGCTCCCAGTTGTATTCAGATTGATTGTTTTTGTTCAAGTCTTAATTAAATTGGTGCAAATACTCTGCTTGTTTGAATTAAGATCTAAATCCGATCAAATGAAATTGTATGTTAAATGGCATATTGTATGATATAGTGTAGTTAGAAATGTACTTTAAGTCAGTTAACATTATTCTTAAAATGATGTTTTAAAAACTCAAAAGCAATCAGAAAGTGGCCATAAGGACTGGAAGAAAAGTGGGAAAAAAAAAAAAAAGAAAAATCAGCAAAATTTAAAATAGTGTGTCATGGGTTTAAGTTTCTCCTGAAGTTTGTTTCCCGAAATTGTGACTTAGATTAACCACTATAATTCAATAAGTGACTCTGTGAAACACTCATGGCTGCTCTGTTCATTCACAGACCAGAAAATTCACGCTGTTACCCTGTTAAATCAAAGGGAATCTTCGTTCTTTTGCATGTCCTTTTGTTGTTAAAATTGTGTTAACAGGTCTGAGGAGTTGTTAGTTCCTGTCCAGCAGGTCAGTGGGGGGGGGGGGGGGGGGATCAGTGCTGTTGATAAAGCCATTGTCACCCTTTAACCCTTTGGTTTCCATCTCAGCATCAGCTCTGTTTGAATTGTCCTCAGAAGGGAACATGTAAATCGACAGAGGTGTGAAGTTTGGCCCAGCTGTTCCCACTGATGTCATGGGGGGGTGATCTGTTGGATGTCATGGGGTGTCATGTGTTTACTCTTCCTGGGTTAACTGGATTATTTCTGCTGCTGCGGATCACCTATTCCTCATCTTCTCCTTTCCCCTGCTGATTAATGCAGATTTGCAGGATTTAACACCTCTGAACATCACCGCTTAGTTCCTCCTCATGGCTGTCTTTTAAAAAAATGGTCAACACACGTCAATTTATCACATCCTTTTTCCATGTAAATTAGAAACATTCTTTTGTAAATATGAGGATTTTTTCATAAATTTGCAGGATTTTCCTGCAGGGTTAGAGCCATTCTACTCAGAAATGTGCAGCTTCTTACTTGAAAATTTGCAGCTTTTTATTATTCATAATTTTGCAGCTTTTTCCTCATGAATTTAGAACTTTTCTTACTCTTGAATTTGCAGTTATAAATTATTTTACTTTATTATTATAAAGTTATAAATTGTATATCAAGGATTCAGTGTACCCCGCCCGGTATGGGGTTACCGGGGCCCCACCCTGGAGCCAGGCCTGGGGGAGGGGCTCGAAGGCTAGCGTCTGGTGGCCGGGTTTCCACCCATGGGACCTGGCCGGGCTCAGCCCGA
Organism: Pholidichthys leucotaenia; assembly: GCA_020510985.1. Taxonomy (NCBI): domain Eukaryota; kingdom Metazoa; phylum Chordata; class Actinopteri; order Cichliformes; family Pholidichthyidae; genus Pholidichthys; species Pholidichthys leucotaenia. The sequence continues at coordinate 403,024,946 of CM035838.1, forward strand.
AGGAGTTACATGGGTCCGCCCTCCAGTGGGTTCACCATCTGCAGGAGGGATCATGGGGGTCCGGTGCTATGTGGATTAGGTGGCGGTCAAAGGCGGAGACCTTGGCGGACTGATCCCAAGCTTTCTAAACTGGCTTTTGGTACGTGGAATGTCACCTCTCTGGTGGGGAAGGAGGCTGAGCTGGTGTACGAGGTTGAGCGATACCGGCTAGATATAGTCGGCCTCACCTCAACACACAGCTCCGGTTCCGGAACCAGTCTCCTGGAGAGGGGCTGGAGCTTGGCCTTTTCTGGAGTTGCCCTGGGCGAGAGGCAACGAGCAGGGGTGGGTATTCTTGTATCGCCCCACCTTGCTGCCTCTATATTGGAGTTTTCCCCGGTGGACGAAAGGGTTGCTTCCCTGCGCCTTCGGGTTGGGAAACGGGTCCTGACCATCATTTGTGCCTATGCACCAAATGATGTTTCAGAGTACCCACCCTTTTTGGAGTCTGTGACTGGGGTGCTGGAGGGTACTCCTCCTGGAGACTCCATTGTCCTACTGGGGGACTTCAGTGTGCACGTGGGCAACGACAGTGAAACCTGGAGAGGGGTGATTGGGAGGAACGGCCTGCCCGATCTGAACCCGAGTGGTGTTCAGTTATTGGACTTCTGTGCTAACCACAGTCTGTCCATAACGAGCACCATGTTCAAGCATAAGGGTGTCCATATGTGCACCTGGCACCAGGACACCCTAGGTCGCAGGTCGATGATCGATTTTGTTATCGTATCATCAGACCTGCGACCGTATGTCTTGGACACCCGAGTAAAGAGAGGTGCAGAGCTGTCAACTGATCACCACCTGGTGGTGAGTTGGATCCGATGGCAGGGGAGGAAGCCATTCAGACCTGGTAGACCCAAATGTATAGTGAGGGTGTGCTGGGAGCGTCTGGCTGAGGCCCCTGTCCGGGAGGTCTTCAACTCCCACCTCTGGAAGAACTTCAACCACATTCTGAGGGAGTCTGGAGACATGGAGTCTGAATGGGCCATGTTCTCCACCTCTGTTGTTGAAGTGGCGGCCCAGAGCTGCGGCCGCAAGGTGGTCGGTGCATCTCATGGTGGCAACCCCCGAACCAGGTGGTGGACACCAGTGGTGAGGGGGGCCATTTAGCTGAAGAAGGAGTCCTATCAAGCTTGGTTGGCTTGTGGGACTCCCGAAGTAGCTGAGGTGTACCGGCAGGCCAAGCGGAGTGCAGCTCGGGTGGTTGCTGAAGCAAAAACGCGGGTATGGGAGGAGTTCGGTGAGGCCATGGAATAAGACTTTCGGTCGGCTTCAAAGAGATTCTGGCAAACTGTTTGGCGGCTCAGGAGGGGAAAGCAGCTCCCCGTCCACACTGTGTATGGTGCGGATGGGACACTGTTGACTTCAACTGGGGATATCGTCGGGCGGTGGAAGGAATACTTCGAGGATCTCCTCAATCCCACTGATACGCCTTCCACAGAGGAAGCAGGGTTTGGGGACGAGGGGGATGACTCGCCTATCACAGGGGCTGAGGTCGCCAAGGTGGTTAAAAATCTCCTTGGTGGCTGGGCCCCGGGGGTGGACGAGATTCGCATTGAGTACCTCAAGGCCCTGGATGTTGTTGGGTTGTCATGGTTGACACGCCTCTGCAACATTGCGTGGAGGTCGGGGGCAGTGCCTTTGGCATGGCAAACCGGGGTGGTGGTTCCTCTCTTCAAAAAAGGGGACCGGAAGGTGTGCTCCAACTTTAGAGGGATCACACTCCTCAGCCTCCCTGGGAAGGTCTATGCCAAGATACTGGAGAGGAGAGTCCGGCCGTTGGTCGAACCTCGGATTCAGGAGGAGCAATGTGGTTTTCGTCCTGGCCATGGCACATCGGACCAGCTCTTTACCCTCTCGAGAATTCTTGAGGGTTCGTGGGAGTTTGCCCAACCAGTTTACATGTGTTTTGTGGACTTGGAGAAGGCATTTGACCGCGTCCCTCGTGGATTTTTGTGGGGGGTGCTTCGGGAGTATGGGGTATCGGGCTTGTTGTTACGAGCTATTCGGTCTCTGTACGACCGTTGTGAGAGTTTGGTTCGTATTGCCAACACTCGGTCGGAGTCATTCCCAGTGAGAGTTGGACTCCGCCAGGGCTGACCGATCCTGTTCATAATTTTTATGGACAGGATTTCTAGGCGCAGCCAGGGAATGGAGGGTGTCATGCTTGGTGACCACAGGATCTCATCTCTGTTGTTTGCAGATGATGTTGTCCTGTTGGCTTCATCCAGCAATGACCTACAGCTCTTGCTGGGACGGTTTGCCGCTGAGTGTGAAGCGGCTGGGATGAGAATCAGCACCTCCAAGTCCGAGTCCATGGTCCTCAGCCGGAAAAAGTTGGATTGTCCTCTCCGGGTTGGGGACAGGCTCCTGCCCCAAGTGGAGGAGTTTTTTTTTTGTAACTTAGATTTTTATTCATTTTTCATCATATATAATGCATTCAGATCACATTCTACATTTAAAAAACAAAGGGGTTAGGGTAGGGAAAAATAAAAAAAAATAAACAAAATAAAAATAAAAAATAAAAAAAAAATAAAAAATAAAAGGGGGGGGGACAAATGTTGGAGCATCAAGTTTTTAGTTTCCATCTCTTAATTCTTCTGGTTTTTTCAGTGTCTTTGGTTATTCTTTCAATTTCTGCCTCGTTGTTGCACTTTGTAGTGTGTCCATTTCCGCCATTTTTTCTCCCATATTCCTTCTTGCATTCTTCGTCGATATGTTAGTTTTTCCATCATACGTATGTCCTCAACAATGTCAGTCCATTGTTCTTGGTCAGGAAGAACTTCTGATCGCCATTTTTTTGTGATAGTTTTTTTACATGCAATCAACAAGATTTTAACTAGATATCTGTCCTCAGCCTGTATAACACTGTCTTTTTTAAGATCACATAAGTACATCAGGTTACAGTTCATTGGTATATTATATCCTAATATCCTCTGTATTGTCACATGCATAGATTTCCAAAATGATGATATTTTGTAGCATTTCCAAAACATATGTGAGTGGTCTGCATTTTGAGCCCCACATCCCCTCCAGCATAGAGATTGGGTATTTGTATATTTTCCTTGAATCTGTGGTGTAATGAAAAAGCGAATCAGGTTTTTCCATCCAAATTCCCTCCATGCCCTTGAATTTGTTGATGTGTGTTGTGTTTTCCATATTTCCTGCCAGCTTTCTTCTGTTATGTTTAAATTGAGCTCTTTCTCCCATTTCTCCTTTATATAGTTACTTGTATGATTGTTTGTCATAAGTTTCTGATATAGTTTTGAAATAATTCTTATTTTATTTCCTGCATATGAGCTTAAAATAAGTTGTATAATCTCGTTCACATCTGTTTGGAGGTTATGCCTAATCTTCTTCATATAGTAATCTCTCATCTGCAGATATCTGAAAAATTCCGATCTTTCTAATTTAAATTTTCTCCTGATATTTACAAAGCTCCCGAGATCTTTTTTTCCGATATTGCCCCATGCTGTGATTCCCTTGTTCACCAGATTTTTGTATCCCCTATCTTGTTTTGCCGGTTCAAACTGACTGTCAAATGCTACCCATTTCAATAGTTTTATGTCTTCCTTTATATTATACTTTTGTACTATTTTATACCACAGTTCTAAAGTAAATTTAGTGATTGGGTCTATTTGTTTGATTTGCTTATATGCATCTTTATCCCCTATTATGCTTTGTACTGGGAGTCCCTCAATTTCCTTTTCCATTTCTTTCCATTTTGCCTCATATCCCTCGTCGCACCAACATATGATATATCTTATTTGTGCTGAGTAGTAATATTCCTTTAGACTCGGTAGGCCCATGCCTCCTTTCTCTTTTGGTAATTGGAGGGTTTTATATTTCACTCTTGGTTTTTTACCTCCCCAAACAAATCTCGATATCATCCTGTCCCACTTTGAGAATTGGGCATCTGGAATCTCTGTTGGTATAGCCTGGAAGAGGTAAAGTAATCTAGGTTGTATGCTGATTTTGACTGTCTCAATTTTTGAATTCAGATCCATATTTAAGATTGACCATCTATCAATATCTTTTTTTATTTCTTGTTCCAACCTATCATAGTTTGCTTTATATATTTTGCTTAGGTCTTTAGGTATGTTCACTCCAAGGTATTTTATTTCTTTTTGCTTCCAGTTTAGTTTGATCTTATCAGTTATCTGGTTTAGAGGGTTATAGTGGAATGCCAGTATTTGTGTTTTTGTTATGTTTATCTTGTATCCTGATAATTTTCCAAAATTTTCTATCAAGTTCATCATTTCCATTATTGATTTATCTGGTTGTTCAAGGTAAACTATAATATCGTCTGCAAATAGCCCAATCTTGTGTTCCGCCCCCTTTATTGTTACACCTTTTAATTTCTTATTTTGTCGTATCGCTTGAGCCAATGGTTCTATGAACAGAGCAAACAAGGTGGGCGATAAGCAGCATCCCTGCCTAGTTGATCTTTGTATATTTACTTTGTCTGTTAAGCTACCATTTATCTTGATTCTTGCCACAGGTTCTTGATATAGCGTCCTTATGCATTGTACTGATTTTTCGTTAAATCCAAAGCGCTCCAGTACACTATATAGGAATTTCCAGTTAACCCTGTCAAATGCTTTTTCTGCGTCTAAACTCATTATTACTGCGCTTTTCTTTTCTTTATGTATTTGGTTAATTATATGTATTGTTCTCCTGATATTGTCATGTGTTTGGCGTCCCTCTATGAATCCAGTTTGATCATCTTCTATCAATTCCGTCAAGAATGTCTTTATTCGTTTACATATAATTGTTGTGTATATTTTATAATCTACATTTAATAAAGAGATTGGTCTATAGTTTCCGCATTGTTCTTTATCTTTCCCTGGTTTTAAAATAACTGAAATGATTGCTTCGTTCCATGTTGGAGGTATTTTGTTGTTGTTCAGCGTCCAATTAAATGACTTTAGGAGTTGTGGCATGAGTTCTTCTATAAACAGTTTATAAAACTCAGATGGGTATCCATCACTACCTGGTGATTTACCGTTTTTAAGTGACTTAATCACATCTCTGATCTCTTGTGTTGTTATTTCTGCTGTTAGTTTTTCATTTTGTTGATTTCCTATTGATGGCAAGTCCAATGTGTCTAGAAATTTTTTGATATCTTTAGTATTTGTTTCTTCAGGTTGCGAGTATAGTTCTTGGTAGAAATTATGGAAAATTTCTTCGATGTTTTCTGGGTTAACTGTGGTTTTATTTGTGGTGGGGTCTTTAATCTTGTATACATTATTCATTGTTTGTTGTTTTCTTAACCGTTTTGCCAGCAGTTTTGTGGCTTTTGGCCCCGTTTCATAATATTTTTGCTTTAGATATCTATTTTTCCTTTCAATTTCATCCATTTGTGTTTCTTTTATCTTTGTTTTTTCTTCTTTAATTTCTTGATATATTTTTGGATCATTTGTGCTTTGATGTTTACGTTCTAATTCCCTTAGTCTCTCACATCTTTGTTCATACGCTTCCAGTTTAGTCTTATTTGCTTTTCCTGTTTCAACAATTAATTTACCCCTTAACACGGCTTTTAGTGCGTCCCATAGTATTGTTGGGTCCACTTCTTCATTGTCATTCTCTTGGATATATTCGTTTATGTTTATTTTTATTCTTTCTTTCATTTTCTCATCATTTAACAGTCCTACGTTAAGTTTCCATGTTGTTTGTCGTTTTCTATTGTTTAAATATATTTCCATGTATATAGGATTATGATCTGATATTTCTGCCCCTCCAATCCAACAATTTCTCACCCTGTGTCTGTCACCTTCATTCATAAGGAAGTAATCTATTCTAGAGTGTACTTTATGGGCTGCTGAATAATGTGTATAGTCTTTTTCGAGTGGGTGTAGCTCCCTCCATATGTCTACCATACCCATTTCTGCCAGTGAGGTTCTTATGAACTTTGTTACATGTTTTTTTGTCTTCTTAACACTTGTTGTGTCAACTTCATGATCCATGACAGCATTTAAGTCTCCTCCACAAATTAGGACTCCTTCACTGTGTGTTGCTATGAGATCAAACAGATGTTGAAAAAAACCCTTGTCACTTTCTGGTGGGGCATAGATGTTCACTAATGTGATCTGCATACCATCTATTCTTCCCTTTATTATTACATACCTGCCTTCTTTATCCTGGATTTCCTGTTCACTTTCAAATTGTATTTTGTTTGAGATTAGTATCATAACCCCCCTTTTTGCTCCTCCCTTAAATGAACTGTAGTAGGAGTTCTTATAGCCAAATCTCTTTAGTTTCACATGTTCTGCCTTGCTCAAATGTGTCTCTTGCATAAATATAATTTCAGCTTTTTCCTTCTTGAATTTTCTTATTATTCTTTCCCTTTTAACAGGTGAGTTCAGACCATTCACGTTTAGTGTCATTATCTTAAGATTTTTACCCATATTCATGTTTTTCCATTTTTTTAACTTGTGCTCCTAGCCCCTTTAACAACAAAAATAACACATATTTATATAAAAACACATTAAAAAAACTCGACCTCCGTACTTTGGGCCTTTCTTCTGCCCACTGGTCCCTGTTGGTGGGTGGGGGGTTTGTCTTCACAGAGTGAAGGGCCCTCCCTAGACTTCTAATTACTATCAAAGTAATAGTCATAAGTCTAGAAATGTCCAACAAATATCACTTAAACCTCTCCTAGCCGTCTGTTTCTCTTTTACCTTGTCTTCTTGGCCTTCATTTCTTCTGTGCCTTTCTTAATCTTTGTTATGATCTAGGCTTTCAGTTGAAAGCCTTGTAGCTTGTCCTGGGCCCGCTGCTCTACGTCTCTCCCCCTTCTTCCGCCGTTCACTCGTCTCCACTCCGTCTGTCGTGGTGCGTTCAGGGCCGCCGCTGCTCCAGCCGTCTCCTTCGGCACGCTCACCTCAAGGCCCCGCTCCATCATATCCCGCGCTGCCTCTTCGGCCGTGTTGTAGGTTCTTGTGCCTTCCTCCCAATGAATCCTCATTTTCGTTAGCGGCGTTTGGAATCTAATTTTTTTCTCTTTCAGCGTTTTTTTAATATTGGCATATTTCTTCCGCTTTCTGTCGGGTAGTCATGGTCAAAAAATACCTGTTTGTCGCCGATTCGTATCTTTTTTTTTCCATGCTTGCGTCAGGATTCTTTCCTTTATGTCATATTTCACAAAGTTTACCACAACTGACCTGGGTGGAGAGTTTGTTTTCGGGTTCTGTGCCGGTGTTCTGTGCGCCCGTTGAATCTGCAGATCCGTTTCTCCGGGTATTTCCAGTTCTTTTTTTAAGAACTGATCCATGAATTTTGTCATCGAGTTGCCTTCAATGCCCTCCGGAATTCCAAAGATGCGCATATTGCTTCGTCGGGATCTGCTCTCCAAGTCGTTTATTTTCTCCTGCATCCTCTGCGTTTGCGTCGTCAGGGTCTGTAGTTGTTCGTTTGCCTCGCTTTTCCAATCTTCTAGTTCCGAAATTCGGGTCTGCGCTTCTGTCATACACGCCCGCTGGGAGCACAGCTCCTCCATGTTTTCCGTTAATTTACGCTCCATTTCTCTTCGGAGGTCCATGATTTCCTCCTTAATTTCTTTTTTCAGTTCCTCCTTAAGAGCCGCTAAATCCTGTTGTAGCTGTCGCTTGAATTCTCTCAACTCTTCACCCAAACTGGCGATGCCAGCGTTCATGTTGTCGAGTCTGGTGTCCTCCATTTTCACTGCTGTGGACATCTCGTTTTTTTGGGCTTTGCGTACAGCGGTTTTTCCTGCGTTGTTGGAGAGGAATTCTTCAATTTTACCCTGTTTTTGTCCTTGTGCCCGGTTCCTTCGTGTTTTCATCCCTTAGTTTATTGATTCGTTTATGTCGAGTTGGCCATTTACCGATGATTTTTAATCCGGCTAGGGAGAGCTCTTTGTTTAAGTGTTATGTCTCTCCGCCATCTTCCCGGAAGTCCTCCCCCAAGTGGAGGAGTTTAAGTATCTTGGGGTTTTGTTCACGAGTGAGGGGAAAATGGAGCGAGAGATCGACAGACGGATTGCAGCAGCATCTGCAGTGATGCGGACGTTGTACCGGTCTGTTGTGGTGAAGAGGGAGCTTAGTTCTAAGGCAAAGCTGTCGATTTACCAGTCAATCTACGTTCCTACTCTCACCTATGGTCACGAGCTTTGGGTAATGACCGAAAGAACGAGATCGCGGATACAAGTGGCTGAAATGAGCTTTCTCCGTAGGATTGCTGGACTCACCCTCAGAGATAGGGTGAGGAGCTCAGTCATCCGGGAGAGGCTCAGAGTAGAACCGCTGCTCCTCCACATTGAAAGGAGTCAGTTGAGGTGGTATGGGCATCTGATTAGGATGTCTCCTGGACGCCTCCCACTTGAGGTGTTTCAGGTACGTCCCACTGGGAGGAGACCCCGGGGCAGATCCAGGACTCGGTGAAGAGACTATGTCTCCCAGCTGGTCTGGGAATGCCTTGGTATCCCCTCTGAAGAGCTGGAGCAGGTGGCTGGGGAGAGGGAAGTCTGGGCTTCTCTGCTTGAACTGCTGCCTCCGCGACCCGGACCTCCGGAAAAGCGGTAGAAGATGGATGGATGGATGGAAAAAAAAGCTTTACTCAGATCTTATATCTGCAGCGTTTTAGGTTGTAAACAGTTGGAAATTTACACCTTCTTTTGTCTTTTTGCTAAAGTTGCAGCTTCTTACCCATAAAATTCCACTTTTTTTGGTCAGAAATTGGCAGCTTTTAACAGAGTTAGATCCTTTTTTATTTATTTATTTTTTTTGTGCCAGGTCAGGCATTGCTTACTTGCTACCGGATAACCATGAAAACCGGTACTACCTGTCTCATGGGTCGGGCCGTCGGCGACTCAACCGGCATCCCCGCTCTTCCGAGGGCATGGAGGGTGAAACACAGCATCCTGGCAGAACTAAAAACAATATCTGCCACAGGTCTGTGGTGGACCACTCCCAGTTACACAGGGTGAGACTGGACATCCTGGCAGATAAACACATCTGTCACAACGTCTGTGGTGGACTGTGCCAGTCGGTGCATTGTGACATGCAGTACACAAAGAGCAGAGATAAACAAACCTATCATCTGGTCAGTCACTGCAACAGATACCGGAGTCAGTTTGTCTTGGCTTGTCCTTGCCAAGCAAAGTGCTGCTAGTCCAGTAAAAGCTAGCAGTACTCAAATACTTTGCAAGCAGTTTCATGAAATGGTTTTACTTTCCACGGATAATCCCTTTGTCATGTGTGTGTTTCTGTTATTTGGTTGTCTACTGTCATGCTGCTGTTACACTGTAATTTCCCAGTTTGGGATCAATAAAGTACATCTATCTATCTAAATGCGCAAATAGAATAGACTAGAACTTTTTTGTCATTGTCACATGGACAACGAAATTTAAAATGCCAACCAGTCAGAGCATCATTCATAAATGTGTAGGTTCAGTATAAAAAATGTATAAAAACAAGCATAAGCATACAGACATACACACATACAGTCCACACAATGCACACATACAGTCACACATTTCTGCCATTGCACAGTCCCTATATACACTTTCAGCATCCAACTGCTTTATACTGCATTTATTATAGTTGCATAGTTATTTATTGCAGTTGGAAAAAAAACTTTTTGAGTCTGTTTGTCCTTACTTTGATTGATCTGTATTGTCTGCCAGATGGCAGCAGTTCAAACGGGGAGTGGCCAGGGTGGGAAGTGTCCTTTATTATATTCAGAGCTTTTTTAAGACAACGGGAACTGTGTAGGTCTTCCAGTGTAGGGAGAGGGTAACCAATGATCTTTTGAGCCATCCTAATGACTTTCTGGAGCACTTTTCTCTGAGCTGCTGTACAGCTGGTGTACCACACGTGCATACAGTATGTCATTAAACTCTCAATAGTGCATCTGTAGAAGGACACCAGCAGTCTCTGGGTGATGTTCTTCCTGAGGACCCTCAGGAAATACAGTCTTTGCTGGATCTTTTTCAGCAGCTCAGTGGTATTTGCACTCCAGGTCAGGCCCTCCTCAATGTGGACTCCCAAAGAGCGGAAGTCCGACACCCTCTCCACACAATCCCCGCTGATAATTAACAGTAGAATGTCCGTTTTCTTCCTCCTGTAGTCTATTATAAGCTCTTTGGTCTTTGAGATGTTATGGAGCAGATTAATTTCTCTGCTCCACACCATCAGCCGCTATATAGAGCTATTAGTAGGAAATACACAGAGCCCTACAGAAGATACTATTTGATTTTAAAACCATGTATTTAGGATAAATACATGATGCATACTGTATATTGACAGTGGGGGAAAAGGCCCTTTCTAAGAAATGCATTTTTAAACCTGAGGATGCACATCTTCGTTCAACACTGGGGGGAAATGGGCGACATTTATAAAACCTTTGAGACAAGACTGTAAAGATGATTTGAAAGAACATCCATATTGTTGTTAATCTTCTTTTCTCTCCTAAGTACACTTTGCCTCCCTAGAAGGATAAACAGATTACTGTAATGTGTACATAAATATGTTAAGCCAAACGGGTTCTTTTTCTTTCTCCACATTCATTGGTTATACAATCTAAATCGCTGGCTGCAAATAGTTTTGCTGTATACCTATTTTATAACTGTTCTAAAAGCAGTATTTTGAAAACCAAAAATAGAGAAGTAAAAAAAGGATCCACGGTCCACATTCTGACCCAGGTGATCCCCAAAATCTAATGGGTTCATCTGTAGCCCGAGGGCCACCTCTGGTGAAAATGTTGTCAACGTCCATCCAGTGGTTTCTGCGTCATCCTGCTCACAAACAAGCAGCCCCAATCACATTACCTAATTGGCGAGGTAAAAAGTAGCGCATTTTAGAGAAAAAAGTTGTACATTGACAAGTTAAAGGGAAAAATGTTTAAGGTTATTTTAATTCCCCCCCCCCCCCCTTAGAAAATGTTGCTGGGGAACTTGTAGCTTGGGGGCCCCTAGTGGCTAAGAGGCTCATAGTATTTGCTTACTCTGCTTTATAGGCAGAAAGAGCTCTGGCGAAACTCGCATGGAGACGGCGTTTAGCAAGAAAAATGGGTGTAATGAGGCTCCGGAGCAGCAGGTTTTACACCCCCGGGTGTAGCGCTCCATGGCCCCGGCGTGAAGGCATGACGGGGCGGTGGAGGTTTGTTTTCTCCGCTGATCTCCGGGCCCGCCCAGGAAGTGTCGGACGGGCAGAGCAGCCACACGGTGCGGAGCTGCGCTAGAGAGAGAAACGCAGCCACAGACATAGTTTGAATAGTTTTGAGCGGTTTTAAAGCGGTGTTCGCGAATGGAGGTCGTCTCTGACCGTTGACGGTTAGCTTAAAACTGTTAGCATGGGGATGAATGGCGGCGTTTTATCCGTTTGGTGCAACGTCCGTGGACTATCACGAAGTTAGAAAGTGTTCCCACCCGGAGCTGGAGTTTTGACTCATGAGGAAGTGTAATCCTCAGTTTAAGTGAGTTAACAGTACTTTTTTTTGTGTTTTATTTCACCCTGTCCGGACCCCGTTACCATGACGGTAAGCAGCACCCTCTCTGTTAACGTTTTACGCTGTTTTTTCCTGTTTGTCACCTCTTCCTGCATGTAAAATAAACAAGTAAAAATGTGGTTCAGAAGTGATTTTAGGCTACATTTTTAAAAACGTAAAGGTTAATGGAAGTATTTTTTTTTATTTTAAGTCCAAGCTCGGCGTGCCTGTTTTTGTTGTGTCGTGTCTGTAAAGTGTGGGGTTTTCATTGAGACTGTGATGGTTTCCTGTTGTCGCTGGCCAGCAGCCTGTGTCGGCTTTTCCAGCCAGCCGGGACACATGTTCCTTGTTTGCACACACACCAAAGACAGATGCCACCGTGAAAGAAATAAGACGGCTACAAGGTGTTGGCCATTCACACGCTAATAATCCAGGAAATCTGAGTCGATTTTGTGTGCTGTGTGTGAGGAAACCGGGATCGTGCAGAAACGTCACCTGTCTGAGGGTGACGGCTCTCTTGATGTTGCTGTGACGAGAGACTGTCCAGCTCTCACGTGACCTTTCCTACAAGGTCACTGCTCTGTGGGTGCTCCGTTTGCCCTGCATGACACTTTCATTTTTATTCAAATTTTGTATGCACTAAACTATTTTACTCCGTTAAACAAGACAAATCAAAAAGGAAAGAAAAGCAGTCAAATACAGAATTCACTTGTCAGCGACTAACAACTTTGCTGTTGTATTTACAGCCATATGTTGAGGTAGTAACTGGATTTTTGTGTGTTATAATAAACCTCTGGTGGTCCACTTATTTTAATTAGCTGTAAAACATGTTAGATTAAAGATGGTAAGTATCAGAGATGAACTGCTTTAAAAAAAAAAAGAACAAAGAAGAATGCCTGAGACTTTCTGTACTGAAGAGAGTAGTTAAAGGGCAAACTGTCAAGAAGAAAAACCAGTGAAAACTGGAATAGCGTACTGGCATATTGACAGAGCTGAACAGTGTTCTAACAAGGGAATAAAATGAACCAAAAAAAAGAGTTTGAATGGAGAAGGAAAAAAGGGAGTGAGATGCCCGTGGGAGACGAGATGACAACCAGAGATTTAGAAGTGAGGAATGCACGTTCTAGTGAGGGGGAGAGATAAGCAAAGTGAGGAATGCTTGTTGGAAAACCTGGGTTCTCTTAATCTGGGATCACCTCACATTGAGGTACCTGGTGCATGTTTTCCTCTTCCTGTCATCGTATCTGAGGCAGCTGGATGGGAACCCTGTTATGGAAGCACAGCGTTGTTGAGATTGTATATTAGCTCTGCTAGGGGTCTCTTGACTCATTTAAATACATTGTGTTGGAACCATAGACTGTATGTAAATAGGACATCATAGTTTCACTTTCACTGTTGAAACGTGAAGCTCTGCTTTCCTGTACTTAGTGTCAACCATACCCTATTTTTTATGGAATCGGGTATTAAAAGGTCTTTTGGTGTACAAGGGGCGCTGCTGAAGTCATTCTATGACACGGTGGTGGCATCAGCCATCACTTTTGGAGTGGTCTGCTGGGGCAGTGGCATTACTGCAGCCGATAGGAAGAGACTGAACAAACTGATTAAGAAAGCTAGCTCTGTCCTGGGGCAGCGCCTTGATCCGATGGAGGAGATAGGAGAGAGAAGGACGGTGGCTAAACTGTCATCTCTGCTGGAGTCCGAGTTCCACCCTATGCAGGACATACTGAATGCACTGAGGAGCTCATTTAGCAGCAGACTACATCATCCCAGGTGCACAACCGAGAGGTTTCGTAGGTCCTTCCTACCAACGGCTGTCAGACTGTACAACCTAAGCAGGGCTGCTCGCAGAGATAGCAAAAAGACGTAACAAACTAATAGTTTTTTGAATGCAAAAGATGCAATAGACTTACACAATGGTCCCCTCCGGCATACAACTAGGAACTTACCGGTCGCTATGGAGGGTGAGAATATGTATGGGCACATAATCATACCATGTAGGATAACTAAGTAGACGGTTATGCTGTTTCATTCCATCTAGCAACAATGCTCTGCACTGTGTGTGTTTATATATTTACATATTTATTCCATCTAGCTACAATGCTCAGCACTGGGTGTGTTTATATATTTATATATCTACATATTATTCCATCTAGCTACATTGCTCCGCACTGTGTGTGTTTATATACTTGCATATTTATTCCACCTAGCTGCAATGCTCCGTACTGTGGGTGTTTATATATTTACATATTTATTCCATCTAGCTACAATGCTCTGCACTGTGTGTTCATATATTCATATATTTATTCCATCCAGCTACAGTGCTCTGCACTGTGTGTCTGTGTGTGTGTGTATATATATATATTTTATAGTAATACGTACATATGTATATTAGCTGCTCTTGCTTGCTTGTTTTTTTTTTTTTTTCTTGCCTTCTGATTGTTGCTCTGAGTGTTGCTATCCCTGTGCTGTTGCAATCCTGGAATTTCCCCTTTGTGGGACTAATAAAGGCTTATCTTATCTTATCTTATCTTATCTTAAAACCAAACTGATCTGAATAATGAAAACTTGAACGTATGTTAGCATGATGAAAACTACCTACCAGTAAAGAAGCCATCTGTTTGAAAGATTTATTTGAGGAGTATTTTTAGTTTTCATTTTGTCAAAATGCCACACACAATAATGGTGTATAAAAAAAAATAGAAATAATGGCACTTAAAGCCTCACTGCATCAGGAAGAAGCCATCTCTATTGTCATTCAGTCCATACATGTACAGTAGAACGAAATTACGTTTTTCCTATCTACAGTGTTAAACACATGCAGAATCAGAGGGGTCACCGCCATAAACAGCTTCTCCTTCCCCCATTCTATTACACGGAGCACCAAGCTAGAAGGCGGGAAGTAACATTTTTGTACTGTGGTCTTTGGTATGATCCGCCCACGACTTGAACCCCCAACCTCCCGGTTATGGGGCAGATGCTCTATCAACTAGGCCACCACTCCGGTGGTGCACAGGCTTCACTAGTAGAGAGACCTCATGTCATCCATCTTTATATGCAATCTGCAGTTGCCATCTTGTCAAAAACTGAGTTGGAAAATGACGGTAAGGCATATAAAAATAAGACGCATCCTAGATTTGATCTATTCTGAGTATTTTTAGCTCTTTTTTTATGACTCATCTGTTGGCTTTGCATGATTGTTCATACCTGTTCAACCTTCATATATTTTACACTTAAACGTGGTGCAAGCATTTAGTGAAATCATTGTCTGAAACAAGTCATTTTAGCTTCTTATAAGACAACCTTTTACTTCAGTTTTTGAAGCTTTGATTGATGTCCAACTATATACCAATATTAAAGATTATCAGCAAATGTTCTTGAACTATGTGAGAGCAGCTATGTGGGATTCACAGTTTAAAATAATTCATGTCATGCTTCTCACTTTATTCATTGTCTGAAATAAGAGGTTTTGGCTTCTCTTAAGGTTGTGTGCATGAGCTGTTAATGCACACGCTTTGACTTCACACAGATCCAGGTGTAGATTAAAATGCTTGAAAGCATTTTTTTCCAACGCGTAACCTCATTGTTTAAAGCTCCTGTGCAAGCATCCACCAATTATGTAAGTGTTTATGTTTGGGTGATGGCTAAAATTGTGTCATTATTTAATTTAGAATGGGATTTGTTATCTCTCCACCAGTGTAGGCCTACTCCGCTTCAGCCATTTTGAGTCAACATAATAGGCATTCAGGGATATTACTAATGGCAATAATATTTTACATCCCAACCTTAAAGTGATTAATATTACCTGTGTTTACTACAGTGCTGTGAGAAAGTATTTGTCCCCATCCTGATTTCTTATATTTTTGTATATTTGTGACACTTGAATGTTTCAGATCGTCAAACAAATTTTAATGTTAGACAAAGATGGCCCAAGTAAATACAAAATGCCATTTTTAAATGATGATGACATTTATTAAGTTAAAATGTTACATCATGAATTAACATGTGACAGAAAGCAACACACCATGCTGTGATCTAAAGAAATTTAAGAACAGATGTAGAAACAAAACCCCAGAACAACATCTAAAGAACTGCAGGCCTCACTTGCCTCAGTTTGGACACTGGTCCATGATTCAACAATAAGAAGGAGAGTTCCAAGGTGAAAACCGCTGCTGACCAAAAAGAACACAAAGGCTCATCTCACATTTGCCAAAAAAACATCCTGATGATCTCCAAGACGTTTAGGAAAATATTCTGTGGACTGATGAGATAAAAGTTGATCTTTCTTGGAGGTGTGCCTCCTGATACATCTGGTGTAAAACTAAGGCTGTGTTCAGAATGTTCACTCACTCCCTCCCTACTCACTGTATAGTGAATTTGGATATAGTGGACTATACAGTAAACTCAATATAACAACAACATTAACAGCTATTGGACACTACTGGGCTTGTTTTCATGGCACAGTTAATGACGTCATCATCGTGAGACAGTAAAACGTAACAGACTAACTGTGGTAAAAAATGAATACCTGCATGTAATTTGTAGTAAATATGTATTAAATTGTTTTTGCTGAACTAATATAAATACCTTAAGGTAGTTTATGTTGTGATGTGAGGCTTTCCTCTCACTGCTCTGTTAGCTGTGCATTGCATTATGGGATATATTGGCTAATGTAGTGACCATCCATTGTACACTACTTTTCAAAATGCATTGTGGGATATTTTGAGTGTATTATATAGTGAATGAAATTTTCAGTTAAGATTTTGAGCAGCACTACAAAATGGCTGATTCACTATATAGTACACTATATAGGGAAGGAGGGAACATTTCGAGCACAGATATACACAGCATTTCATATAAAGAACATCATACCAACAGTCAAACATGGTGGTGGTAGTGTGATGTTTGGCACTGCTTTGCTGCCTCAGGACCTGGGCGACTTGCTGTAAGGGCCCCTTTACACAGCATGGTGATTGTTGAGAGATTGGGCCAGTTTTTGATCTTAGGATTGTTTGGGAGAGCCTCGTATGTTTTGGACTGAGTCAAAACTTGGCCAGATCTCTCAGCAATCTCTCAATGATCTCCACACATGTGTAAAGGGGTTATAATTGATGGAACCATGAATTCTGCTCTCAACAAGAAAATCCTGAAGGAAAATGTCTGGCCATCAGTTTGTGACCTGAAGCTCAAGCCCTCCATTGCGGCTGAATAGGTAGCTCAATGGCGCAGTGGTTAGCACTGTGGTAGTACAGTAAGAAGGTCACGGGATTGATTCCACCCCTGACCATTGTGGGTTTGATCTCACCCCCTGACCATCGGTGGCCCTTCTGTGTGGAGTTTGCATGGTACTCCAGTTTCCTCCCACAGGCCAAAAACATGCATGTTAGGTTAATTGGAGACTCTAAAGTGGCCCTAGGTGTGAATATGTGTGCGAATGGTCAAAATATTGGCGTTGCACCATGGCTGCCTCATCCATCCAGGTGGATGCCCTGTAATTTCCCCATTGTGGAACTAATAAAGGATTCTAAAAAATTAAAACAATTCTGTAAAGAAGAGTGGGCCATAATTCCTCATCAGTGATGTAAAAGACTCATTGCAGGTTATCATAAATGCTTGATTGTAGTTGTTGCTGCCAAGGGTGACACAACCAGTTATTAGGTTTAGGGGCAGTTAGTTTTTCACATAGGGCCATGTAGGTTTGGATAGTTTTTTTCCCTTAATAAAGTTAAGTACAGTTAATCCATGATGTAATGGGGGAAAGCAAATCTGCATTTTGTATTTACTTGGTCTATCTTTGTCTAATATTAAAATTTGTTTCATGATCTGAATATTTAAGTTTGACAAATGCACAAAAATATCAGAAATCGGAAAGGGGATACTTTTTTATAGCACCGTATATGCATTACGACAAATTTACTGCTGTGCAAATAGGCCAGGGATAGTCTTGTGTGCTTGTTTACTCCAGATGTCATTTCCTTTTGCTTGGCCTTTCCATATTTTCTCTTTTTTATTCCTTCTTCTAAAATCTTTCCAAATGTATTTTTTAAAATTATATTTTTCTCAAATGCATTTTCTGCTTCTCAGCCTGACCTCTTGAACTTCAAAAAGGGGTGGATGTCAAAACTGGACGAGTGCGGGGAGGTAAAGTTTCCTCTATCTCCTCCTCACTACACTTGCCTAACATTACCTGTTCCTAATTAGAAAAGTGGTTAGTAACACAGTATGTGGAGTTAATCCTTCTTATCATGCTAATGACTTTGTGGCTTGAGGTGTTTCCTCTTTGAATGAAGTGCTTGACTGCGTTGGTTTCAGACTTTAATATGGGGCCCTTGTTTCACTTGTGCTGGTTACATTACACCCACTTTACACAAACCTGGGTGTGAAAAGACAACTTTATGTTATCTGGAAAAAGTCTGCCATTTGGGTAAAAAGGAAATAAGTTGTTTTCTGCAGTTACTGAACGTATGTTTAAATAACTTGTTTAACAAATCTTATGTTGAGATATCTGGAAAAATTTGGCTTTTTAATTTTTTTTTTAATTGGATTTTAAGATGGATTAAATACGGTCCACTTTTATCTCTTCCTATTTTGGGACAAAAGTATTGGGTGACACCTCTTAATCACTGAATTCAGGCGTCTCATTCCAGAGAAATGTTAATATTACAGCTTACCAAGACATTTTGGACAATTCTTTGTTTCCAGCTTTGTGGAAACCGTTTGGGGAAGGCTCTTTTCAGTCCCAGCGTGACTGTGTCCTAGTGTACAAAGCAAAGTACATAAAGGTATTAATGGATGAGTTTGGTGTGGAAGAACCTAAGTGGTCCATAGAGAACCCTGGACCTCAACCCCATCCAACACTTTTGGGATGAGCTAGAACAGAGATTGTGAGCCAGGTCCGCTCTTGTAGAAAGCCTTTCCCGAAGAGTGGAAGCTGGTATAGCTGCAAAGGCAGACTAACTCCATATGATGTCATAAAAGTAAAGTGCAGGTGACCTAATAGTTTAGTTTATGTAGTGCATGTCTAGCCAGCCAGATTAAACTCAAAAAAGCTATTTCTGTGAAGTCAGATATTGGTGGGTTAGCTCTTTCTAAATCTGATGAAAATAATACCCACAGTATTGTCCCACGTAGTCTTATTGCATTGTTGTAATTGTTTTCTATCTGGACATCTGAAGTAACATCTGTTTCTTTAGTGGAAGAAGCATTGGTTTGTTCTGACTGATGCAGGACTGAAGTATTACAGAGACTCAACTGCAGAGGAGGTAAATATATATACATATTTTACTTTGTGGCAAAATTGTATAATAACCACAATAAGGTGATTTCCTGGAAACCACATTTCCAGAATATTTCAAAGAAAGTATTATACTGTAAGATTAGTGTATTTGTTCCTGTGTTTTTTTTCCTCAGAAAGATGACCTGGATGGAGAGATCGACCTAAAATCCTGTGTGCAGGTGTCTGAGTTTGATGTGGAGAAAAACTATGGGTTTCAGATACAGGTCACTATCTCTGTTAAACTGTTTTCTTCTCTATATTCACCTTCTCTTGTCTTTCCCAGCAGCTTTAACCACACCCACTCTCAAGTTCTACTGAATTTTCTTGTTCTTTATCATGACACACATCTCTGCCTGTATTTTTTGCATTTTTTTCTCTAGTGTCACTCTGTTTCAAGTTTTATCTTATCTTGTCTGCATTGCCCCAACCCTGTTATATCTTTGTTCGAATAACTGTTTTTTTTCCCTTCAGACGAGGGAGGCTGTGTTCACGCTGTCTGCCATGACAGCTGGGATCAGGCGAAACTGGATAGAAGTTTTAAAGAAGTGTGTGCGGCCCAGCAGCTCTCCAGATGTCACACAGTAATTACTATCATATTTTAGCTTTGCTGAGAACGTTTGCATATAGAAGTTCAGATTTGCTTCTTTTTAATGTTGGTCCTTGGAGACACTTACTTTAGCAGGAAGTTTCAAGGGTGTTGTCAGCTGTTTTTATATTCACCTGTTAAGGGATTTGTCAGTAAAATAACGTTGCAACTGAGAAAAAATACAGTCTGTGTAGTTTGCTGGTTTGGATTCAGATCAAAATGAAGGTTGAGTTTGAAGTTTAGCAAGAGTCTAAAGACAAGCGGTGAGTACAGGATGCTAAAAACAGAATATTAAACTTTCCTTCGGATGTTGTGTCCATTGTTATGCTCTGTGTTTGCAGCAATACACTGAATGGAGAAAATTACTTTAAATTAGTTTATAACCAGATTATAAACCTCGAGATCTTGTTTTCAAGGCCTGCACACAAAATGATGCGATTACACCAAGCTTAATAAATTACAGTCTTTGAAAACATTCATATCTATACACCAAATGAGAATGCATTATCTGGAAAGTAACACATCCAATAAAAAAAACAAGAATGATGTGGGACATGAGCATAAAGTTAAAACAGAAAAATATGCCCCTTGGCCCTTGTACTTTTGGGTGCTATTAATCTAGCCAGTTCCAGACTTCACCTTAATTTTGATCACAGTTATGCATTTGTAAAGTTTAATGATTGGCCGCATATTTTGTCTTCATATTGCTTTTGCATATTGCTTTTGCAATTTGTGGATAGATGGACTACATGGACAAAAGTATTGGGCCAACAATACATTACTGCCGTGACATTTAAATTAAATCACCCTTTATTGTCATTCAACTGTACAACCAATCATGTACAGTAGAATGAGATTGTGTTTTACCTATCTACTGTGTTAATCACACACACTCCAAGTGTAGAATCAGAGGGCCGCTGCCATGCAAGGCGCCACCACAAATTTCCCTCCTCCATTCCATTTTTGCTGAGCACCAAGCTGGATGGCAGGAAGTTCCACTTTTATATGGTCTTCGGCATGACCCGGCCGGGATTTGAACCCCTGCCTCCCGGGTGTGGGGCGGATGCTCTACCAATTGAGCCACCACTCCGGTATCTAATTCTAAATCCATATGCTTTAGTATTAGGCTTTTTACAAGTTTCTGGAGTACATCTGTGGGAGTTAAGATTTCAATTCAGTTTCAGTTAATCCAGACGAACATTTCTGCAGGTGGACACCAATGGTGGATTAGGGGTGGGAATCTTGAGGCACCCAACGATTCAAGCCGATTACGATCCAGGAGGCTCTGATTCGAGCTGGTTATGGTTCTCAGTGCATTGTTTTGTTTGTTTTTGTTTTTTCCTTTTCAGGACCCCACCACCACCACCACCACCACCACTGTGTGACAACTTCTTACTTTTAAAGCATTTGCAATGGCCCATAAATTTACTTCCAATATCTTTTAATGTCTCAAAAAAACATGAAAAGTGCAACTGTAGCAGCAAATGTGCTGCTACAGTTACAGCTACAACACAGACTTCAGAGTATCCTGAATTTTAACACATACAGTGCATCCGGCAAGTATTCAGTGCTTCACTTTTTCCACTTTTTATGTTAGAGCCTTATTCCAAAATGGATTAAATTCATTTTTTCCCTCAAAATTCTACACACAATACCACATAATGACAACATGATAAAATATTTTTTTGAGATTTTTGCAAATTTATTAAAAATAAAAAAACTAAGAAATCACATGTACATAAGTATTCACAGCCTTTGCCATGAAGCTCAAAATTGAGTTCAGGTGCATCCTGTTTCCACTGATCATCCTTGAGATGTTTCTACAGCTTAATCGGAGTCCACCTGTGGTAAATTCAGTTGATTGGTCATGATTTGGAAAGGCACATGCCTGTCTGTATAAGGTCCCACAGCTGACAGTGTATGTCAGAGCACAAACCAAGCATGAAGTCAAAGGAATTGTCTGTAGACCTCCGAGACAGGATTGTCTCGAGGTACAAACCTGGGAAAGGGAACAGAAACATTTCTGCTGCTTTGAAGGTCTCAGTGAGCACAGTGGCCTCCATCATCCGTAAATGGAAGAAGTTCGGAACCACCAGGACTCTTCCTAGAGCTGGCCGGCCATCTAAACTAAGCGATGGGGGGAGAAGGGCCTTTGACAGGGAGGTGACCAAGAACCCGATGGTCACTCTGTCAGAGCTTCAGTGTTCCTCTGTGGAGAGAGGAGAATCTTCCAGAAGGACAACCATCTCTGCAGCAATCCACCAGTCAGACCTGTATGGTAGAGTGGCCAGACGGAAGCCACTCCTTAGTAAAAGGCACATGGCAGCCCACCTGGAGTTTGCCACAAGGAACCTGAAGGACTCTCAGACTATGAGAAGCAAAATTCTCTGGTCTGATGAGACAAAGATTGAAGTCTTTGGCGGGAATGCCAGGTGTCATGTTTGGAGGAAACCAGGCACCGCTCATAACCATGCCAATGGAGGTGGCAGCATCATGCTGTGGGAATGTTTTTCAGGGACAGGAACTGGGAGACTAGTCAGGATAGAGGGAAAGATGAATGCAGCAATGTACAGAGACATCCTGGATGAAAACCTGCTCCAGAGCGCTCTTGACCTCAGACTGGGGTGACGGTTCATCTTTTAGCAGGACAATGACCTTAAGCACACAGCCAAGACATTGAAGGAGTGGCTTCAGGGCAACTCTGTGAATGTCCTTGAGTGGCCCAGCCAGAGCCCAGACTTGAATCCAATTGAACATCTCTAGAGAGATCTGAAAATGGCTGTGCACTGACGCTTCCCATCCAACCTGCTGGAGCTTGAGAGGTGCTGCAAAGAGGAATGGGCGAAACTGCTTTAAGATAGGTGTGTCAAACTTGTGGCATCATATTCACAAAGACTTGAGTCTGTAATTGCTGCCAAAGGTGCATCAACAAAGTACTGAGCAAAGGTTGTGAATACTTATGTACATGTGATTTCTTAGTTTTTTTTATTTTTAATAAATTTGCAAAAATCAAAAAAAAAAAAAAAACTTTTCATGTTGTCATTATGGGGTATACCCTGCCTCTCGCCCAAAGATGCTGGGATAGGCTCCAGTCCCCCCCCCCCCCCCCACGACCAAAAAAGGATTAAGCAGAAGAAGATGGATGGATGGATGGATTATGGGGTATTGTGTGTAGAATTTTAAGGAAAAAAATTAACTTAATCCATTATGGAATAAGGCTGTAACATAACAAAATGTAGAAAAAGTGAAGCGCTGTGAATACTTTCCGGATGCACTGTAAGACTTACAGTGGTGGGAAAAAGTGTTTGCCCTCTTCCTGATTTCTCATTTTTTTGTATGTTTGTCACACTTAAATGTTTCAGATCATCAAACAAATTTAAATATTAGACAAAGATAACACAAGTAAACATAAAATGCAGTTTTTAAATGAAGGTGTTTATTATTAAGGGGAAAAAAATCCAAACCTACATGGCCCTGTGTGAAAAAGTGATTGCCTCCTAAACCTAATAACTGGTTGGGCCACCCTAAGCAGCAACAGCTGCATTCAAGCATTTGCAATAACTGGCAATGAGTCTTTTACAGCCGTGTGGAGGAATTTTAACCCCCTCATCTTTGCAGAATTGTTGTAATTCAGCCACATTGGAGGGTTTTCGAGCATGAACCGCCTTTTAAAGGTCATGCCACAGCATCTCAATCAGATTCAGTTCAGGATGTTGACTGGGCCACTCCAAAGTCTTCATTTTGTTTTTCTTAAGCCATTCAGAGGTGGACTTACTGGTGTGTTTTGGATCATTGTCCTGCTGCAGAACGCAAGTGCGCTTCAGCTTGAGGTCGTGAACAGATGGCCGGACATTCTTCTTTAGGATTTTTTGGTAGACAGCAGAATTCATGATTCCATTTACCACAACAAGTCTTCCAGGTCCTGAAGCAGAAAAACAGCCCCAGACCATCACACTACCACCACCATATTTTACTGTTGGTATGATGTTCCTTTTCTGAAATGCTGTGTTACTTTTACGCCGGATGTAATGGGACACACACCTTCCAAAAAGTTCCACTTTTGTCTCTTCAGTCCACAGAGTATTTTCCCAAAAGTCTTGGGGATCATCAAGATGTTTTCTGGCAAAACTGAGACGAGCCTTTATGTTCTTTTTGCTCAGCAGTGGTTTTCATCTTGGAACTCTGCCATGCAGGCCATTTTTGCCCAGTCTCTTTCTTATGGTGGAGTCATGAACACTGGCCTTAACTGAGGCAAGTGAGGCCTGCAGTTCTTTGGATGTTGTTGTGGGGTCTTTTGTGACCTCTTGGATGAGTCATCTCTGGACTCTTGGGGTAATTTTGGTCGACCAGCCACTCCTGCGAAGGTTCACCACTGTTCCATGTTTTTGCCATTTGTGGATAATGGCTCTCACTGTGGTTCACTGGAGTCCCAAAGCTTTAGAAATGGCTTTATAACCTTTTTCCAGACTGCTAGATCTCAATTACTTTGTTTCTCATTTGTTCCTGAATTTCTTTGGATTGCAGCATGATGTCTAGCTTTTGAGGGTCTTTTGGTCGACTTCACTTTGCCAGGCAGGTCCTATTTAAGTGATTTCTTGATTGAGAATAGGTGTAGCAGTAATCAGGCCTGGGTGTGCCTAGAGAAATTGAACTCAGCTTTCCAAAGATGTGATAAACCACAGTTAATTTATGTTTTAACGGGGGGGGGGGGGTGTCAGTTTTTCACACAGGGCCATGTAGGTTTGGATTTTTTTTCACCTTAATAATAAACACCTTCATTTAAAAACTGCATTTTGTGTTTACTGGTGTTGTCTTTATCTAATATTTAAATTTGTTTGATAATCTTAAACATTTAAGTGTGACAAACATACAAAAAAATGAGAAATCAGTAAGGGGGCAAACACTTTTTCACACACTGTATAACATTCTTTTATGTGCAACAAGTAACTGACCCTTCAGTCAAAAATACTCAATTTCTAACAGAAGTGTTAAACTTCTAATGAAAGTTCTCCTGTCATTTACAATAAGTATCTGAGTCCTTCATTCCAAAAACCCAGAACATTTTGCTGTATCAAAGTCACATTTACCTCATCCATCCATCCATCCATCTTCTACTGCTTTTCCGGAGGTCCGGGTCGCGGAGGCAGCAGTTCAAGCAGAGAAGCCCAGACTTCCCTCTCCCCAGCCACCTGCTCCAGCTCTTCAGAGGGGATACCAAGGCGTTCCCAGACCAGCTGGGAGACATAGTCTCTCCACCGAGTCCTGGGTCTGCCCCGGGGTCTCCTCCCAGTGGGACGTGCCTGAAACACCTCAAGTGGGAGGCGTCCAGGAGGCATCCTAATCAGATGCCCATACCACCTCAACTGACTCCTTTCAATGTGGAGGAGCAGCGGTTCTACTCTGAGCCTCTCCCGGATGACTGAGCTCCTCACTCTATCTCTGAGGGTGAGTCCAGCAATCCTACGGAGAAAGCTCATTTCAGCCGCTTGTATCCGCGATCGTTGGTACGTCACATTTACCTTTTATACAAAAATGTACAGTTACCGTTACAAATGATTCGGTGTCAGTGGATGTCCATACATCACACTTGATCGTAATCCTACCCGCTGTCTTCAGTGATTGCATGACTTCGGCTTTGGTCTCATTGTAGAAAGTGGGGATGGCTGTGTCAGAAACAGGTCAGGTGGACGGACCCCTGACCAAGTGAGCACCCCAAGTGGACCCGGGGATCCAATCTGTACATGTACAAGTACATTTTCAGTCCAGCGATTTACAGACTGATTCATAATTTCCTAAAGCCTCATTCAGAACATTATAGTTCCACATACCTAGTCTGTGGATTTTCATCTGGGGGCAGCCAGCAGTGACAAGCGGCAGCGATGGAGAAGAAAAGTCTTTTGAAAGCAGAAACAGAGCCAAAACCTCCTGCAGGTCAGCTTAGTTGTCATCTTACATATATATTTTTTACACTTGTTGGTAAACAGGAAAAGTCTTTCCAACAGTTTTACACAAATATTACAACATTGTAACTCGGCTCTACAGCATGCATCATAGCGCCAAAGCCCTGGTTCTCGACGACAGAATACGGGCGTAAATCCTTGGCAGTAAAAGCAGCAATACGTTTTGTAATTCGTTTTGCCCTTTCCGAGTTGTGTGGAAGTTTTGACATTACTTACTTAATGGCTGTCTGGTCGGCGGCGGCAGCTAAAACTGATTTTTCTCTCTGTCCACCGGCTGGAAATGTGCGATGTGGTTTTGCATGTCTGTTGTGTTTCCAAAATATTTTAGTTTAGGCTGACAGAGCTTACATACGGTGTGGGCCTTATCCATGTCTTTTTTCCCTTTGACTTCATAAAATTCGAAGTACTGCTATATATTTGCTTTTGATGAAAAGGGTGGCCAATCTCCCCTCCTATACTCTGCACCGCCATTTTGTTTCTTGTGTCATGCCATAAAGAGTCTGGTTAGGGACGGCTGCCGACTTTTTTGTTTCATCCACATTAATTACGTTATTAATAATATTTAATAATGGGAATTTTGACATCTGTGCATCGATTCAGAATTGTTCACGTCCACATCTAGATGCATCGGAAAAATGATTATTTCTCCCACCTCTATGGTGGGCCAGAGGCCCTGCCTCACAGTATCTGTTTTAGTTCATCCCAAAGTTGTTGGATGGGGTTGAGGACTATGTGCTGGCCAGCCAAGTTCAGCTACACCAAACTCATCCAACCATGCCCTTTTGGACCTTGTCTTGTGCACTGGGCTACAGTGATGCTGGAACAGAAAGGGGCCCTCCTCAAACTGTTCACACAAACTTGGAAATGAAGAATTGTCCAAAATGTCTTTGTATACTGAAGGATTAAGATTTCCCTACAATTAAACACCTGAATTCTCTGAGCTAGCAGTGTGACCCATTACTTTTGTTCATAGTGTATATGAACACTTGATAAAAATACTTGTATTACCTTTGGTACAGTTGCACTCTAAATTTTTCAACCCCTATTGCATATTGTTTTTCAAAATTTACAAACAAGAAACATTTAAATTGTTAAACAGTTGAACTGTTTAAGGGTGCTTTCACACCTACAGGCTTTAGTTCATTTCAATCAAACTCAAGTTCATTTTCCCCGTTACTGCGGTTCATTTTGTCTGGTGAGAACACAGTAATTGCACTCAGGTGTGCACCAAAGGAACCGTACCAAGACCTCCTGAAGGAGGTGGTCTCAATCCGAATCAACTGGCGAACTCTGGTGCGGTCCTGCAGGTGAGAAAGGAACCATACTAAACAGGACCAGCGGCAAACTGTAAAACATTTTATGCCACTGTACATACCTGATGGATCTTTGAAAGTATCTGTGGCTGAGCATGTCACAGTTCTGGAGGATTAATGAACATTAACATGTTATTTTCCATCCGTAGCTACGCTTCATTTTCAAACTGTACGATTTGCCGAAAGTTGTGTATGCATGTAATGTAATAAATGATAACCAGGGCGATGAAAACCCCCGTAGATTACACTACGATTTGTATTATTTTCTCCCCAGAAATGCATAAATACACAGTTGTCCTACTTCCTGTATTTACCTTTCCTGTTCTTGCGGCAAAAAAATCTGACCAATAAGAACAGAGATTCTGACGTAAGTCTCGCGGGATTTAACGTGACGCAGTTTAGTCTGCTTGAATTTTTACCTGTGTGAAAGGGAACCGAACCAAGGAGAAAATGATACAAAGTAACAAACTTGTCAACTGATTCGGACCAAATTAAATTAATTTAGGTGTGAAAGAAGCCCAAGTGTTTCTTATTTATTAGTTTTGCAAACAGCTGAAAGTTTGAAAGTTTTGGGAGTTGAATAATTTTTGGCGTAACTGTACTTCCTCTTAAAGTGTCGTCAGGAAAACCTTTTGCTATGAAAACAATATTGAACACAGGAATAGCAGATAGTAACTGGCAGCAACGATTTAGAAGTAAGACATCAATATAATGGTGGGTTACGACAATTTTTTTATTGTTTTTCTTTTAAGAATTCTACATCCTTCAAGTTTTGAATGCTCAGCTTTAGTCTCAGTCCTAATAAATGTAATTGCTTCTTTTTCCATTGAAATTGAACATATCATTTTCATGACTTGTACAATTTTCATGTCTAATCCTGTTTAGATTACCTGATGGCAATAGTGATAAGGAAAACTCCCACTCTCATTTTGTGTCTTCTCGACGGCCGTCATCACGCCACAGTGAAGCTCAGTCTGGAGTTCCAACCTTGGCCCCTCCAACTCACCGTAGGTTTGACTATGTGGGGGGGTCCCCTGTACCCCTCTCCCCCAGCCCCTTCCCCTCTGGTCAAAGAGAGGCGGGAGAGGGACAAGGGAGGGAGCACAGCCAGTGGCAAGAGGAGAAGAACACATCCAGCCACTGGGAGGCTTTGATTTCCAGGAAGGGCAATAACATGGGCTCAAACCAAAGGCAACGGCTAGAGGATGAAATTGAGAAGAGGTGGGCTGAGTTTGAACGATTGCCATTAAAGGAAATGAGCTCCGTCACACCAGTTGGATCACTGTCTTCCAGCCAGCCAGCCAGTGAGGCGCTGCAGAGGGAGGTAGTGTGTGGAGATGATTTTCTAATTTGCAAATTAAATAAAATGCAAATTAAACGTTCATCTTTTTGGATGAAGTAAATGCTTTGCACTACTTTGTTCTGGCTTACTCTTCAGCAGTGTTTTCCATCAGCAAATGAGAAGTGGGAGATTTAAAGTCAAAATAAATGGTTTGCCCAAGAAAACCCCAGGTTTTGAAATGGAAAATACTGCTGAAGGTCTTGTGTGCTTTTTGTGTGTGTGCTGTGATGTGCATCTTGGTTTGAGTTTCTTTTTGCACTCCTTTAAATATGCTATTATTACTATGCAAGAAAAGCAGTGAAATTCATCATCATCAACCTTTATTTAATCAGGCAAGTTAGCAAAGAACATGTTCTTATCGAAGGCAACAGCCTGGTAGGAGGCAAAGACCTAAGGGACTGGGGAAAGGGAGAGACTTTAAAAAACACAACAGCAGACAGCTCTAGTAAACCATTTAGGGAGAACATAGCTGTATACAACAACGAGCCTACTAATGTAAGGCAGAGGGTCAGGATCAAGGGCAACAGACAAAGGCAGTAAGCAACATAAGCAGACAAATGTTAAAACCTGCGGCAGAAAGAATGGAGAAATACAAACAGTAAAATGTGGCTGTTAGTCAGGACAATAGGAGGGGGGGCAGACAAATATTTATCTTGTGGTGTATGTAGAAGAGACACTTACAGGTATGTTTTAAGGAGTCTGTTAGGGTGGCCCACAAGGCAAGTTTATTTGTACAGTACATTTCGTGTACAAGACAATTCAAAGTACTTTACATAAAACATTAAAGCTTTACAGCAAGTTGAAAAGGAATACATAAGAATTTAAAAGCAAACTAAAAAATAAAAGAGAAACAGAAACAAGCTAAAATAGAATAAGACAGAAAAAGTGCAAGAAATAAAAGTTATAGTGCATTGTGGGAGATTAACAATTGTTCTACTGAAAGGCTGCAGCAAATATGAAAGTTTTTAACCTGGATTTAAAGCAGCTGAGAGTTTCAGCAGCCCTGATGCTTTCTGGGAGTTTGTTCCATGTGTGAGGAGCATAAAAACTGAATGCTGCCTCGCCATGTTTGGTTCTGACTGTGGGCACAGATAGTAGGCCTGACCCTGACAACCTGAGGGCTCTGGGTGGTTTATAATGGGTCAGAAGCTCTGAAATTTATTTTGGCCCAAAACCATTCAGAGCTTTATAAACCAACAGCAGTATTTTGAAATCTATTCTTTGACAGACAGGAAGCCAGTGTAACGATCTGAGAACTGGAGTTATATGATCTACTTTCTTGGTCTAGTGAGAACTCGAGCTGCAGCATTAAATAGATGTACTATATTAATCCCAAATTGGGAAATTGCAGTGTAATGATGCAGTAGATGTGGTAGAAATTTCTGAAGATTAGCACAGCGTTAGAGCATTTTTTGGCAAAATTATTCACTTATTGAATTTAAATGTTATATTGACCAGCTGATGTTGTTCTTCTATTAAGACAGAGTAAAGAGATGTTACAGACCTTATATTGACCAGTTTCAGTCCGTGTTTCTGCAGCTCAGTGGGCTTTACCTCCATCTTTACCTGTTCTCAGGTGGCGTCACTGAGGCTTCAGCTGGAGCAACTACAACAGGGAAGAAAAGGAGGAGGAGGGAGAGGGGGGGATGGAAGATGTGAGCGGGGTGGCTGTGGTCCTACGTCACCCTGTGGCCGCAGCCTGGTAGCAATGGAGCGCGCTCATCAACAGGTAATGGAAGAGCTGCAGAGGCAACATGACCGCCAGATCAAGGAGCTGGAAACTGAGAAGAACAGGCTATTGCTGGAGGAGACCCGGGACACGGCAAGAGGTCAGTCTACCAGACAGGACTGAAAAGTAAATCAGTGCCTAAGTAACTTAAACATTCTGTAACCATAGACAATTCTAACAGATAAGTTGGGCACACGCCATTGCCTTTTTTTTTTTCTTTTTTTAGCTGCAATACCACACGGAGGTTGTTTTTTTTTTTTTTTCTGGTCTTCAAAAGCTACCTGGGTATACAGTCGTATGCAGAAATATGACCATCCTGTATATATATATATTTTTTTTTTTAATAATTGAAAAAGATAAAAACACAATCTTTGTAGGATATGGAAAGGAAATGCAATATTACCACCAAACATTGATGCAGCATTACTTTTTATTTCATAAACTGAACAGAATTTTTAAAAAAGACAGTTGTGAGAGTGCAAAAATGTGATCACCCTGAACACATTTAATTAAACACTGCTATTTAAAAAAAATCAAAATATGCTATTTGAAAATCATGTTTAATTTGTAACGTTAAATAAGGAAAGGGTAAAACGTAAAAAATTTTTTATCTTTGTAAGGACTTTTTTGTTTCTGATTTGTTGAGGCCCTTAACACTTCTTTTCACTTATTAGTGATTGATGCTTTGAAGAAAAAGCATAAAGAGGAATTGGACAGAGAGGTGGAGAAGGTTAAGAGGCTGAGCAGTGGGATGCTAGACCCACAGACACTACAGGCTCAACAGCAGTAAGTAACCTCGGATGATTTTTTTTTTCTTTTTTGGTGAGTGTGATTTGGATGTTGGTGCTTACCATACCAGTGGCCACGTGGAACGAGGCTTTCAGCATTATGTAGTCAAAGTCAACTTTATTGTCATTTCTGCCATATGTACAGCACATATAGATCATTGAAATTACATTACACTGAGACCCACAGTGCAACAGGGAAATGCTAAGAAATATGAATATAAAGTATAACATCTAACACCAAACATTAAACATCAAACATCAGTGCAAAGAAAACCAACCCACCA
Source organism: Pholidichthys leucotaenia (assembly GCA_020510985.1). Taxonomy (NCBI): domain Eukaryota; kingdom Metazoa; phylum Chordata; class Actinopteri; order Cichliformes; family Pholidichthyidae; genus Pholidichthys; species Pholidichthys leucotaenia. The sequence continues at coordinate 403,055,705 of CM035838.1, forward strand.
ACCAGAAACTAACTAAAAATACTATGGGTGTGCAAAATAACTAAATACGATAAAAATTAAGACAACATGTAGTAACTTAAGGCACATATCAGGGCACATAGTGGTATGTAGTGCAAGGAGAGCAGTCAATTGCTGCATGAAGTGACTGGTGCAGCCCTGAGATCAGTGTGTGCGCGTGTGTTGGAGTGAGCAGTTCCTGGATGACAAATTTCAGTTTGAAGCGCCTGAAATTGGTGTGCGTGTGTGGGAGTGAACAGTGTCTGGGGATGGCAGAGTTCAGTTGTTGTTGGGGGGGGGGGGGGAAGGGGGAGAGGGGCCAGAGCAGGGAGAGAGTTGAGCTTCCTGACAGCCTGGTGGATGAATCTGTCCTTGGCCCGGAGACTCTGCAGTCTCCTCCTTGATAGCAGCAGGCTGAAGAAGCTGTGTGATGGGTGGGTGGGATCATCTGCAATGCAGAGGGCTTTGCGGGTGAGGCAGGTGCTGTAAATGGCTTCAAGGGAGGGGAGAGAGGCACAGACGATCTTCTCAACTGTTCTCACTATGCGCTGGAGGGTCTTGCTGCAGGATGCGGTGCAGGCGCCGTACCATATGGTGATGCAGCTGGTCAGAATGCTCTCGATGGTGCCTCTGTAGAAGGTACACATGATGGGGGGCTGGGGCTTTGGCTCTTCTTAGTGTGCGGAGGAAGTAGAGACGCTGCCGAGCTTTCTTGACCAGTGATGCAGTGTTGGTGGTCCATGAAAGGTCCTCTATGATGTGCACACCCAAGAACTTGGTGCTGCTCACCCTCTCCACAGCAGCACTGTTAATGGTCAGGGGAGCATGCTGGGTGTGCACTCGTCTGAAGTCCACAGCAATCCCCTTCATCTTCTCCACGTTCAGAGAGAGATTGTTGTCTCCGCACCACATGGCCAGGCGACTCACTTTGCTCCTGTAGTTTGTCTCGTCTCCGTTGTTGATGAGACCCACCACAGTTGTGTCATCCACAAACTTGATGAATAGGTTGGAGCTGTGTGTCGGTGTACAGTCATGGGTTAGAGGAGGGGGCTCAGCACACATCCTTGGGGTGCCCCTGTGTTCAGAGTGATGGTGCTGAATGTGTTATTGCCAACCTGTACTGCCTGTGGTCTCCTCATTAGGAAGTCCAACAGCCAGTTCCACAGTGAAGTGTTGAGTCCCAGCTGGTCCAATTTGTGAATGAGCTGTTGGGGGATGATTGTGTTGATTGCTGAACTAAAGTCTATGAACAGCATCCTGACGTAGGAGTCCTTTTTGTCCAGATGTGTGAGGGCAGAGTGGAGGGCAGTAGAGATGGCATCATCGGTCGAGTGATTGGACTGGTATGCAAACTGGAACGGTCCAGGGAGGGGGGCAGGGCAGACCTGATGTGCTGCATGACCACCCGCTTGAAACACTTCATGATGATGGGAGTGAGTGCAACAGGACGGTAGTCATTGTAGCAGGAGGGAGATGACTTCTTAGGGACTGGAATGATGGTGGTGGCTTTGAAGCACGTGGGGACAACAGCCTGTCTCAATGAGATGTTGCAGATGTCCGTGAAGACACCTGTGAGTTCCTCTGCACAGGCTTTCAGTACGCGACCAGGTATGTTGCCAGGACCTGGAGCTTTGCTTGCATTGTTCCTGCCAAGGGATCTTATGCTGTCCGGGGACAGTGTAATCACCTGGTTGCCAGGAGGAGGTGGTGACTTCTGTGCAGGGGTACTGTTGAGTACCTCAAAGCGAGCAAAGAAGTTGTTCAGCAGAGAGGTGGAGCTGTCACAGGTCTGCAGTGTGGGCTTGTAGTCCATAATGGTCTGTATCCCCTGCCACAGACTCTGAGTGTCTCTGCTGTTGCTGAAATGGTGGACTGTCCTCCTGGAGTACTGCCTCTCGGCCTCTGATGCCTTGGGACAGGTTGGCCCTAGCTGTCCTCAGGTCCACCTCGTCCCCAGCTCTGAAGGCAGCATTCCGAGCTTTCAGGAGCTTGTAGACCTCCCCTGTGAGCCATGGTTTCTGATTGGCCCAAACAGTGATGGTCTTGGTGTCCGTGACATCATCAATGCACTTTGCGATGTAGGCAGTAACAGACTCTGTGTGCTCCTGCAGATCTGTGGTGTTGTTGTAGGTGGCAGCCTGCTTGAATATGTTCCAGTCAGTGGTGGTGAAGCAGTCTTGAAGTGTCTCTAAGGACCCTTCTGGCCACACACGTACCTGTTCCCAAACTGGGTTGGTGACTTTAACCAGTGGTCTGTATGCTGGAATTAACATAACAGTGATGTGGTCAGAGGCACCGGGGAGGGGGAGGGCCTTATACGCTCCTCTCTGGTTAGTGAAAATGTGGTCCAGTGTGTTGTTTTCCCATGTAGGACAGTTGGTGTGTTGGTGTATTTCAGGAAACGCAGTCTTTGGGTCAATGTGGTTGAAATCTCCAGCCAAAATGAGAAAAGCATCAGTGTGGGCTGTCTGCTGCTCACTGATGCGCTGGTACAGTTCATTCAGTGCCTCACTCCTGTTGTTGTTGGAGCTGGGAGGGAAATAAATGTCAGCTAGCAGTATAGCCATAAATCCTCTTGGAAGATAGAATGACCGGCACTTGATAACCATAATTTCCAACAATGGTGAGCAGTGTTTACAGACCACAACAGCGTCATGGCACCAGGCATCATTAATATAAACACAGAGCCCGCCGCCATGAATCTGACCTCCCTCGACAACAGCTCTTGTCTGCTCGGTAGCATGTTAGCTGGTCTAGCTGGATGGCAGAGTCCAGGATGATGTTGTTGAGCCATGTTTCCACAAACACAAAAATACAGCACTCTCTCACAGTCCTTGAGGCTGAGTGTAGTAAATGGATGTGGTCCAGCTTGTTGTCTAAAGAGCATATGTTGGCTAGTACGATGGTGAGGATAGCTGGCTTGTGTGGGTTAGCTGCTAGCCTTGCTCGGGTACCTCCGTGCCTACCCCTTTTCTGCTTTCTGTCACGCCACTTATTGCGCCTCCACTGCGTGTGAGATGCATGGATGGGTGTCCGGAACAGTCTGCAATCCCATAGCTCTTCAGCGTGTGCAGAGTCTAACTCTGTGTATGTGGTTCTACCGATGTTGAGGAGAAACTCACGGCTGTATGTGTGTAGACGTGACGAACAAAAACACTGACTCACAAGACAAAAAACATGAAAACATCGTTCTGTCGGGGCAGAGAGAAGCTGCAGCATCTGCATGCACTGCCATGTATGGTGGAAGTAATTCATAAACGGTAGTGACATCATCAGCTCCATTTCCTGCTAATGTGGAAGAATTTTAAGCTGCCCTATGTAGCAAAATGCTCAAGTGGATAAGGCAACTCATTGTAGAATAATGCTGACTGTAGTTCATTTTACATCAGGAAAAAAAGAATATATTAAAGAGTGTGAAAACTGTTTTTGCTCTTCCATGTACATAGTCTTGTGAAAAAATTAGGACACCCCATTAAATGTTCAGTTCTTTATTAATAAATGTTCACATATCTAGCTACAATGCTCCGCACTGTGTTTTTATATATCTACATATTATTCCATCTAGCTACATTGCTCCGCACTGTGTGTGTTTATATACTTGCATATTTATTCCACCTAGCTGCAATGCTCCATACTCCATCCATCCATCCATCCATCTTCTACCGCTTTTCCGGAGGTCCGGGTCGCGGAGGCAGCAGTTCAAGCAGAGAAGCCCAGACTTCCCTCTCCCCAGCCACCTGCTCCAGCTCTTCAGAGGGGATACCAAGGCGTTCCCAGACTAGCTGGGAGACATAGTCTCTCCACCGAGTCCTGGGTCTGCCCCGGGGTCTCCTCCCAGTGGGACGTGCCTGAAACACCTCAAGTGGGAGACGTCCAGGAGGCATCCTAATCAGATGCCCATACCACCTCAACTGACTCCTTTCAATACTGCTCCATGCTCCATACTGTGGGTGTTTATATATTCATATATTTATTCCATCCAGCTACAATGCTCTGCACTGTGTGTCTGTGTGTGTGTGTGTGTATATATATATATTTTATAGTAATATGTACATATGTATATTAGCTGCTCTTGCTTGCTTGTTTTTTCTTGCCTTCTGATTGTTGCTCTGAGTGTTGCTATCCCTGTGCTGTTGCAATCCTGGAATTTCCCCGTTGTGGGACTAATAAAGGCTTATCTTATCTTATCTTATCTTATCTTATCTATGTCTAGCCTTGTTTTTGTTTTTATTTGCATTTTTTAACATTACATTTATTTTAGCCATTTTAAGTGGAAATGAATGTGGAGGTGTCCTAAAAAAGAGGGGGTGTCCTAATTTATTCCTCACTATTTGTTTACAATTAGATTTTACAGAAAATTTGAAAAAAGTCTTTATTTCATTTTTAATTGTTTAGTTGTATTATGTGAATCTCCCAGTATTTTTAACATTGATATTAAATGTCCATATGTCCAAATATGTTAAAAAAAACACACACACACAGGCTTATACAGGGTGTCCTAATTTTTTCACATGACTAAGTCATGGAATCACATTTTTGCAGCTTGGTCCTGTGACAGCACATGCTAACATTGGCAGTTTATATTGTTAGATTTTCTTTGCTGTCAAATAGGAGCTATTTAATACCAAAAGGGCATTTTGTGAAAAATAAAGGCTGAAGTTGTAGACTCCACAACAAACCAGAACTTGATTCTGAAGCATTGCCATTACCACAGTGGCTACTGGGGCCTATCAGGCACTTAAGGAATGTGAGAGAATTTGGTCATGGATTAGTTTTCTTTTGTAAGCTTCACTGGGCCTTTGACATAGACTGCTTTACTGGCTGCTACTGGCACCAGCATTTGAGGGCTTTTTCTTTGCTGCCTTCTCTGCATTTCACATTTTCTTCCTCGTGTTTGTGGTTACTGCTTATATGTAGCAGAGGGGTTTTAAAACCCAAGAGGAAATATGCAGCCTACAAAATACAGCACAAACCACAAAGTCGGTGTGTCAAACGCTCAATACTTTAAACACGTTATTCAAAAACATGTTGTGCAGAATGAAGAAGTTGCCATTTAGAAGGACGAGTACTCAGATGTTGAACTGTGTAGGATGTAAAGCTTCTCTGAAATGATGCATTTGGTTTTTTTCTATTGATTTTCTACTACTGTTGTTAACTGAAACTGCACAGAAGTTGTTTCTGTGTGTAGTTTTCCAACACAAACTTTGTTTTCTTCTGGGTTTTCTTCCTGTTGCTGCAGGGCAGAAGCTCAGGCTTTGCAGCGAGAGCTTGCTGGGCTGTCTGAGCGCTACTCTCAGAAATGTCTGGAGTTAAACGAAGCTGAGCAAAATAATGCGGAGAGAGAAAGGGAAATCATCCGCATAGAAAGAGACATGGAGTTAATGAGGAAAGAGAACCAGGTGCGTTAGCTGCAATTTTAAAGACCCAGTTCCTGAGACCACCATAGCCAAACAGTGCAGCACCTTCAGAGTGATTACTAAATCAAAACTACTTTTTCCTTTATTTTGGACTGTTGGTTTTCCTTTTATGGTTTTCAAATGTATTAAATTATGTATTATATACAGACGTGGACAAATTTGTTGGTAACCTTCTGTTAAAGAAAGGAAATCCATAATGGTCACTGAAATAATGAAACTGACAAAGGCAGTAATAATTTTTTTTTCTTAAAATGAACTAATGAAAATCAGAAATTGCTTTTGAATTTTGGTTCAACAGAATCATTAAAACTAATGGAACTGGCCTGGATGAAAATAATAATACCCTTAACTTAATATTTCGTTGCACAACCTTTGATGCAATCACTGCAATCAAGCAATATCTGTAACTCTCAATGAGACTTCTGCACCTGTCCACGGGTATTTTGGCCCACTCCTTATGAGCAAATTGCTCCAGCTGTCTCAGGTTTGAAGGGTGCCTTCTCCAGACTGTGTGTTTCAGCTCCTTCCACAAGTGTTCAATAGGATTTATATCAGGGCTCATAGAAGGCCACTTCAGAATAGTCCAATGTTTTGTTCTTAGCCATTGTTGAGTGTTTTTAGCTGTGTGTTTTGAGTCATTATCCTGTTGGAGGACCCATGACCTGCAATTGAGACCAAGCTTTCTGACACTGGGCAGCACATTTCACTCCAGAATGCCTTGATAGTCTTAAGATTTCATTGTACCCTGCACAGTTTTCAAGACACCCTGTGCCAAAAGCAGCAGAGGCCCCAGAACATAAGAACCTCCTCTATGTTTCACAGTAGGTACCGTGTTCTTTTCTTTGGATGTTTCATTTTTCCTTCTGTAAACATGGAGCTGATGTAACTGGCCCAAAAGCTCCAGTCTTGTTTCATGAGTCCGAAGGACAACTTCCCACAAACTTTGGAGCTTGTCAGCATACATATTGGTACTTTTTTTTTGGGGGGGGGGGGGGGTGACCTTAGGATTCAGCTTGAAAGATTTCAATGGTTTCCTCGGCTCTTTTTCTACATTACACACTATACTTCTGATCAACCTGGGGTGGTCATTTCCTCTTGTGTCCATGTCCTGGGACGTTGGCTACAGTCTTATGAACCTTATACTTTTTAATTATATTGGCAGCAGTGGTCACAGGACTATCAAGCTGATAGGAGGGGTCCTACAGCCTTTACCTTTAACATGCTTGTCTATAATTTTCATTCTAATCTCCTGAGTCAACTCTCTCCTTAACTTTCTGTGGTCCATGGTCAGTGTGGTGCACACCATGATACCAAACAGCACAGTGACTACTTTTCACACTTTAAACAGTCAAACTGACAGATTACAAGTTTGAAGACAACTGTGATTCTAATTACACACCTTAGTTAACATGTCCCTATAGTCACATTATTTTCAGTCTTTTCTAGGAGTATTATTATTTTTGTCCAGGCCAGTTTTATGTTTGTTTTTTAAAATGATTCTGTTGAACCAAAATTCAAAAGCAATGTCTGATTTTCATTAGTTAATTTCCCAAAAAAATTATTATTACTATTGTCAGTTTCAAGTTATTTGGGTAACTGTTATGGGATTTTCTGTCTTTAATGAAAGTTTACCAACAAATTTGGCCACATTTGTAAAGCATTGTGAGGGCACTGTTTAATGTTACTGATAAACTTTATTATATTGATATTGATAAGATTTTTTTTTCAGTCAGACTGAAACTTTCACTGTTTAAAATGTGTTTAATAAGAAATTAAACATTTAAAAATAAATAAAAATATTGTATTTAATACAGTCACATCATTTTCAAAATCATAATGCCATATTAATTCCCTTTAGGACCTAAAGACCCGTTTGACCGAGGAGCTCAAACGTATAAAAAACAGTGTCAGAGATCCTTGCCCAGAGGACAACAGAGACAGAACGTCCTGTGAACTAGAGGTAAAAACACGTAGGCCAGTGTGGCGATACACAGTGTAAATGATGGTAGCGTTTCCCTGTGAAAATCTGCTGCATTTGTTAAGCATAATGGAAACTGCTGACAATCCAGTACCAGAGAAGGTGACCACTGTTAGATAGACTTAAAGATGCTGTTACTGCATGTGTAGCTCAAATTTTACATTTTATTGCTTGCTTCATTCAACCAGTTTCCAAAATAAATGTTTGTCTTATGTGACTGACTATACAGTAGTAAGCTTGAGACACTGAACTGTACCAAATGCAAATTAGGAAAAGTTGAGACAGAATGGAAAACAAAATCTCAATTGTGTTACAAGTCTGAAATGGAAGAATTAATTTACAGTGGTGAGAAAAACTATGTGAACCCATTGGGATGACCTGGTTTTCTACATTAATTGGACATAAAATGTGATCTGATCTACATCAGACTGTAAATGTAAATTACATCAGACTGTAATTTACTGTACATACTCTGTTGTCATTGAATCCTTATTTAAATCCTCCACCTGAACAATGAGAGCAAGTTTTTAGCCAAAGTCAAATTCCTTGTATGTGTTGTGCATACTTGGCCAATAAAGCTGATTCTGATTCTGATTCTGATCTAAGTCCTCAAGTAAAGACAAACACAATGTACTTAAAGGGCTCATTGACTGCAGTTTTTACACGTTTTAACAGCTCACTCATGTCTTTAATGAAGTGCTTGTGACACTATGTTCACATTTTCTTGAATTTTTTTAATTATTGAAGCAATTTTGTTTTTATTTTTCTAGGCTTTCTTCAAACGCTCTGATTTATAGCCTGTCACTTTAAGAAATGGACTTCAGCTGTTTAACTCCGCCCTCCCTCTTATGTCAGTTAGCTATTAGCTGAGATGCTTCTCGCAAGTGTTCTGCCACTGGCTCCTTCCAGCTTGGATGAGCAGTGCTGGCTCACCAGTCCGCAGTCGTTTGTGCATCTCGCATGTGCATCATCCCAGCCCACCCAACAACCCCACCAAGACGCCACATTAAATCACCAGCATCACGTACTCCACCAATCGCCACAAACTGTGGCTGGTGGCTGAGCCACGGGATCTCAAAGGACAATGTCTCGCTCTGCAGTACTCTGTTTCTCTCCCACGGGCAGCTGGGGGCTCTGCCCCATCAGGAAGTAGCTCCCCCATGCTACCTGTGAGAAGTATGCCCGGAGGACGGTGAAGGAGTTGAGCCAGCAGCTCCAGGCAGCATCCCTGGGTTGAGTGCCAGGGCAGGCAGTTGCTGCGATCTGGGGATGCTGCCTGGTGCTGCTGGCTCTCAGCTCCTCATGACTGGCATGCCAGTGATCCGCTGCGAAACCACTGGGAGACTGGCTGGAGTGACACAAGACACATTGTGGACCACAGACCGTTGAACCAGGTGGCAACAGGGATGGTTATTAGGGTGATTAAGATCTGAAGAAAATAATATAAGCCATGCTGGGTTTGAGCTTCCTGTTACTAGTGTTAGCTTGGGAGCTAACAGCTCAGGGGCTAATAGGCTACCTTTAGCACCACTTCCATGTACATGACAAACAGTTAAACGGGCCAATAATAGAGCAGTGGGCTGGTCTCAAGGACGGCAGGGGGGTTGACTTCTTCAAAACGGGATGTTAACGATTTCCACAAAAAAGTCAAAAACGTTTCTGGGAGAGAAAAATAAGATAAAGGCTGTGGTTGGGTTTTTTTTTCCCAAGAGAATCGACTGTTTTGAACATTTTTGGATAATTAGGTGACCAGTAGACTCATTTCAGATAGTTACCACACAATTATAATATTTCACGTCTTTACTGGACATGTCCATGAAACGTTCACAGTGCCTGTGGGAAAAAGTAAGTGAACCCTTGGATTTAATAACTGGTCGAACCTCCTTTTGCTCAACATTCAGGAAGAATTTTGTACCATTCTTCCTTTACAAAACTGCTTCAGCTCAGCCATATTCTTGGGATGTCTGGTGTGAACTGCTCTTTTGAGGTCATTCCACAGCATCTCTGTTAGATTCAGTTTCACTCTGACTGAGCAGATGTGGATGTTCTTTTTTTGAAGCTTTTCAGCAGTAGATTTACTTGGATGTTTAGGGTCATTGTCCTGCTGCATCACCAAACTTTTACTGAGCTTCAGCTAGCAGACAAGCCATCCTGACGTTATTCTGTAGGATACCGTGATTAACTTGAGATTTCATTTTCCCCTTGATGATGGCGAGTGGTCCAGGCCCAGAGGCAGCAAAGCAGTCCCAAATCATGATTCTTCCTCCACCTTATTTTCATGTTATGCAGTGCCCTTTTTACACCATACATAGTACTGTATATTCTTCCCGAACAATTCAACCTTAGTTTCATCAGCCCGCAAAACATTTCCCCAGTAGCATTGTGGAGTGTCAGGGTGCTCTTTGGCAAACTTCGGTGATGTTTTTTTTTTCTTTTTTGGAAAGCAGCAGCTTCCTCCGTTATGTCCTGACATGGACACCATGCCTGTTCAATGATTTGTGTATGGTAGACTCATGAAGAGAGATGTTTACCAATTCCATTGATTCCTTCACGCCTTTAGCTGTTACTAAAGGGTTCTTTTTACCTCATTGCAAATTCTGTGTAGTGCCTTTGGAGTCATCTTGGCTGGGCACCCACTTCTAGGGAGAGCAGTCACAGACAAATTGTCTACAAATGGAGATAATTTGGTACTAACTGTGGACTGGTGAATACTTAAAGTCTTGGAGATTACTTTGTAATCCTTTCCAGTTTTATTCATCATAGGTCTTCAGAGATGTCATTATTGGCATGGCAATAAGTGAATAAAGTTTTTGACTAAATGTTGCTTGGCTCTTTTAAAGCATACTTGTCAAACATAAGAATTATTTACATTATAGAAGTGCAGAAAGAAGTCTCGCCTCAGGCACAGCTGTGCACTTTGCGCATTGGCTCAGCTCGGCTACAGGCTGGCACGCGGCAATATTGTGCCAAAACGCATCGGGGGGGAATAAAATAATTTCCCCTGGTGTGCACAGCAGAATTCCTCTGTGATACGAAGCATTTTTTAATAACCCTGATGTAGCTCATCATGGCTCGTTTCTATGCACTCTTCACCTCTGTTGTAGTTTAACCAGCAGAGTTAACAAAAAATCTGTGAGGGGCAACCATTATCGAATACTACATAGCACACATCTATGTCCAAAAAATCATTTTTTTAAATATCGGTTTAACACAGTACTCAGACGGGAGATGACTTCCTACAATGCAAAGATAAATGTTTAAAAAAGAGCAACTCCTTGAACAACCCCGAGCTCAGTCACAACCATAAGAAATATTTCGGAAGCTAAAAGTTTAATTTAGTTCTCTCCATTCCATCAAATAAGTACAGTTTTTTAAAATTCTGCTTAAATCTGTTGTATTTGCTGCAGTGACATAAACACATAAAGAACATTTGTAATGTGTATAATTTATAATTGGCAGCCTCTTTAATTGTTAAAACACTCATCTAAATATAACACAAGGCAACCATATCATCTGAAAGGTCGCACTGCTCAACAATCCCATCAAATAATTCTTCCACGCTGCCCTTATACAGAGACTTGAAAGTTTTCACAAGGTACACAATCTCAGAGCTGCTGTGAGATTTGAGCGTACCCTATGATTGATAAATATCGATCTCTGCCTTGAAATGATCATATGACCACTTTTCTGCCTTACGCACATTTGATAAATGAGGGCAGGTGTGTTTCTCTAGACTTGGGCTTAGATGTAGATCAGATCACATTTTATGACCAGTTAATGCAGAAAACTGGGAAATTACAAAGAGTTCACATTTTCTTGCAGCTGTAATTTTGCTGTCATTAAGCAAAATGTTTAACAGCATTAAGCAGGATATACATCTTAAATCAGCGCGTGAAAAATTGTTCTCCAGTTTAACACCTAATTTGATTTCATGAGGATTTTTTTGCCCTTTGTTTCATGTTCTATATTCGTTACGAAAAAACATTTTCTCTTGTAGGTGCTTCTCCGGATGAAATACAATGAGATAGAGTATCTGTACAAAGAGATCAGCTGTCTCAGGAATGAGCTACAATTTCTTAACAAGGTACAGTCTCTCTCCCCGGCCGGGTCATGCCAAAGACCATATAAAAATGGTACTTCCCGCCCTCTAGCTTGGTGCTCAGCATAATAGAATGGGGGAAGGAAAAATTGTAACCCACAGACAACAGATGGAAATTAGCCACTGGCTACAATCTGGCAAGTTTGCATTGATTGATATCAATGTTCATCAGCTTGCACTGTCCTTAAAAACAGCAATTCACAATTCAATTAACTGTCTTAAATCCACAAATTTTGATGTTGTGCCATTCTGAGATGGGCCCAATGTTGCCAAAAGAGCATAAAGACATTTTCTGCTGCTCTTTTCTTCTCAGGAGAAACAGCTGGCTTGCAAGCGATACACTGAGATACAAGAGGAGCTGAGTGGGATGAAGGGCCGAAATGAGCGTGAAATTCAAAACCTGAAGGAGCACTTGAGGCTCGCCATGGCTGCTCTGAAAGAGGGGCAGAAGTTGGGTAACAGCCTGGACCACTGACGGGGTGCTGCTGGCACTAAAGCTCTGGGAGACACATTTGCAGGTGTGGTCTGATGAAGATCGCACAGGGATCAGAGATGCAAAATCACACTTGTATGGTCTATAGTTTGTATCGGTTTTGTTGCCATTTGTGTGTTTTTGCAGGTGTGTCTTTAAAGGAGCCATTTGTAGATTTTCTTTTATATATTTATAAATGACAAATATTTAGGGCCCTATTTTGATGGTCTACAACTGGCTTTTGTGCCACGCCTTGTACCAGTGCTTTTGTCAGTTTCTCTCAGTGCATTGTCTGTTTTTTTACGCTTTGCGTCACGCCATCTAATTACCTGTAGACAGTGTGCCCACTTTGCACTACACAGAGGAGCCATTTAAAAGGGGTGTGTAAGTGATGCAGTCTCATGCACAGCGGTATTTTAGTGCATTTTATGACAGTGCTTTTGATCAGGAAAAAGGAGGTCTGTGGTCAGATGCACATTGTTAATGCTATTTCAGCAGTGTGTTTTGAAATCATGCGCCTCCTGCTGACAGGAGCACACGAAGAAACAGCATGCAGTGGGATTTTCAGTTATTTTAATGCACAGAGTTGTAACAGTTATAATCACCCGGCATTTCCATTATTATAATGATACACTTAATAGTTTTCTGTTCTGTCCACATTTTTATTTTAATCTTGGACTTGCAGGTGGAGTATAGCCTATAGATTAGGCATTAATGTATTTATTTTTTTATGGGGATGAATGAATGATTGAACAGAGAGTGTGTGGATGCAGTGCACGGTGGGGACATCGTGGGATGCTTTCAGTGTGAAGATTTTAAACTGCAAGCATGGTGGTGTAGCGGTCGGCACTACTGCCTCACAGTAAGAAGGACGTGGGTTCAACTCCACCAGCCAGCAGGGCCTGTCTGTGTGGAGTTTGCATGTTCTCCCCATGCTTGTTTGGGTTTACGCCAAGTGCTCCAGTTTTCTCCCACATTCCAAAAACATGCAAGTTTGGCTAATTGGAGACTGTAAAGCGGCCCCAGGTGTAAATGTGTGTGTGAATGGTGAAGGGATGGCTCTGCACTGTGGCTGCCTCATCCAGCAGGATGCCCTTGAATTTCCCTCTGCGATTAATAAAATATAACAAACTCTCTTCTGGGACAAAGTGTTCTGTCCATATACTAATCTATCATGTCTGTCATTATGTTGCATCATATGTCCATTCACACACATGTGTGTCCTGTCCCGGTTAATGAAAAACACACACTCAAGCCGTTGTTTTCTGTTAAACGTGTTAATCTGAGGACAGTTAAATACAAACTATTTGAAGATGCAGCTGACAGTTCTTCACTGCACAAAGAAAAAAAAAATGGTCCATGGGTTTACTGAATTATTCAGCAGATCGCTCTCTTTTCTTAAGTTTCAAACCCATTCATGTCTGCGTGCTGCATCCGTGCGCTTTACATTAAACCTATTAAATTCAGCTCAATTGTTCAGCCTAATTAGTCGATCATTTCCTCTTCCTCATCGTCCTCTGTAAAATAACTAACTGGGCATCAACTGTGATTAATGCCAAGCAGCTTAGCTACTGCGCTCATTTTTGCTCACACGTATGCCCTTTGGCCAGTGCAAAACTCGTCTTAAATAAGCCATCAGGATCAGAGTTCACCTTCGATTATGCATCTTTGTGCAGTAAAGGGATGGGCTGGAGCGCTTTGGTTGGAATACCCAAAACACACCTCTGAATAATTAGACTATCCCTAGACAGTTTTCCCTCTGCTGTGGTAACAAAATAGACCTGGACGCACACACAAATGCACTGCACCAAAGACAGTAGACTTGTTGAATAGATTGTCATAATAGTGTTCAGAAACAACAGTTACAATATTATAACAAAGATGCCAGTGTGTTAAATGACAGGGACCTGCACTGGGGTTACAGATGGCGCCAGTCAGGACCGTCCTGTAATATCATTGTTTCACTTGTCAGTGTTGAATGCGATCTGCCCAGGCCCTTTCTGGCACATCGTGTCCCCCAGGTGTTGATAGTTGGAATTAACTGAAAACTACAAATGGCTCCTTTTAATATGACAACTGAATCAAACCAAGATACGAGAAACGGAGAGTTGAACAGTTAAGTGGGGACTTTTCAAATGCCTTAGTTTTCATCCTACTGCCAATGAGTATGCACAAAGTAGTTTGTCTGCTGGGTTTTCTGATAGAAAGGCTTTTAAGATGTCGTTTTGCTTTGGGTTTTTTGCCACAATTAGAACTTTGTTTTCCTCTAACCCAAGTACTTTTATCTCTAAACCTAACCAAGTACAATTTTGCTGCCATTATACCTAAAACAAACACAAAAATCTCTCAAAATTGATGTAATGAATACCAAGGAGAGGAAAAACTGCAGTTTCATGGCTGTCTCTCTCTGATCCACTCATTCAGCACAACCTGCAGCCTCTGAGGATATTGTTGCTTATTTCACACTTTGACCGGACTTCCCTAAGGTTTTCTGTCAGGAAGCACTGTAGGCAGACATGGTAGAGTAGCCATTAGCTGGTTTCATTACACTGGTCCATATATGATGACTGCACTTTTTTTTAGCTTTTGTGAGAGCAAGTGAAGTGTGCGTGGATGAGCATTTGGTCAGAAAGCTGGACTGTGTGAATGATGTGTATTTTTGTATTTTTATAGAGTTCATACTGTATCTTTTCATTGTCTACTTATTTCCTCTCTGAGACATCAAGGATCAGATCAGCTACTTTCATCTTTATTTTCTACTGTCCTGCTTTTGACATTGTTTACGTTGAGAAAACGGGGCACGTTAATGGGGGTTTATTTGGTGGTTTTTTTAAACCTGAAAAGATTTTTGCTTGTGCTTTATTATTTGTGAACACAAAAAAATGCTAGGAAAAAAAACTATACCGGGATTAAAACAGGACAAGACAGCAACATTTCTAATTCTTAGCAGGCTGAGTTGTAAATGGATATAATATTTACATATACTGTAAATCCAATCTCAGTTTTTTGGGAGAGGTTTATAAAAGCTGTTGAATGAATGTTGATCCATCACGGATGTTATTTTTTTTCTCTCAAACCTCAAGTCCCTCCTCCCCCCGATCATTACCGGCATATACTGTATGTGCCACCAAAACAATAAATGATAGTTGATGCATTGATGAGCCACATTTTGAATATATTGTAATAAAAACATTTGTCTATTTGCCTCTTGAAAGCATTTTTTTTTTTAGTCAATAAAAAAAAACTCACCATAGAAACCTCTGTACATCTAGTTTCACTGCAGCTGCCCACACTGTTTTATATTGCTGCCAATCATACACCAACTTCATATGCACTAACGAAGAGGTTACTTGAGGAAAAAAAATGTTACGGAATCCCAGAGCACTGAGAAAGGCATAACTGTTATAAAGTATTTCATTATCAGTATTAATTTAGATAGAGCTGTGTGTTTCTGAAGTGACACTGATGATAATCTAAAACCGCAGGAGCTGTCACTTCCCATCAGACAAGCAAACCCTCTTAATCCATTAATAACACACATAGACAGTGTGTTCTGCTGCAGAATCTATTTGAACTCTATTACATATTTTCTTATTGCATGAGAAGTATCTGAATCACTTTGGACAGAAATGCACAAACCTACAGCTGGTTGTGAATTCACATTTTTTTTCTACTTTACAGTGCATGTAAACCATAAGTTTACATGCACTGTAAAGTAGTATACACTGTATACACTGTATGGTTTACATGCACTGTATATAAAAAACAACCTTTTTCCCCTGTGTCTGACATGAAATCAGACTAAACCATTCCTGTTAAGCCAATCAGGATTACCAAAATTATTTTTATTTGCTAAATAATTTTTGTATTTAAATAAATTTTTAGCAAATATATTGTTACTTTCTTTAAGTAACACCTACCTCTACGCTACCGCAGTGGTGGACTAGAGGGTTATGGATTATGAAAAATTACACAGGAATGGTGCTGGTTTCACAGATGGGTCAATGTACATGAAAATGCGGAGTGCAAAGACAGGTGTTATGTGATAATTGAAAGGTCCTCAGTTCTGTGCATGTGAGCGTCAGGAGGGAGGTGGGGCCTCTGACTGTTTGCAGTTCAGATGGGCCAGGGGAAGGAACTGTCAGTCTGGAGGTGTGGGACCTGATCAATCTGAACCGTTGTCCAGAGGGAAGCAGGTCAAACAGGTGGTGGGCGGGATGTGAGGGGTCTCCTGTGATGGACTTGATCTTTCTGAGACAGGAGGATCTGGAGATCAGAAACAGGCTGGCCGGCTGGCACAGCTGTTAACGCCGCCGAGGACACAGTCAAAGGACGGATAATTTTTTCACACGTAGGGAGTTGTTCAGAGCTCCTTATAAGAACTCCTGATGCAAAGATATACAGTGATGATATACAGTGAAGTACGTGGCAGCAATGCACCTGTAAGCTGGTTGCCAACCGCCATTCAAATCTAAAAGAAGAAGAAGAGGATCTGGAGATGTCCTCCAGGGAGGGCAGAGGGCTGCCAATGATTTTTTGGGGCGGTGTTGACCCTCTGCACAGCCTTCCTGTTTTCGGCCGTGGAGCCTGCGTACCACACACACCCAGACAGTAGGTGAGCATGCTCTCTAGTTTAATTTTTCTCCTAATTTTTTTTACTTTTTTTTTAAACAAAATATACATCATAAATTTACTGTATTCATCCATTTTCTTAACCCCTTACTCTATGTTGTGGGGTAACTATACATTTTATAGGTTTTTGATAAATTTAACTTTTGCACAATTTCACATTTTTCTGAAATTAGCTTTTTTCGTATACATTTGAAGCTTTTTATTTGTAAATTTTAAGCTATTTTTCTTAGTAAATTTGTGACTTTTGTCATCTTGTGAGGTTTGTTATGGTGCGTTTAGTTCAATGTTTATTTGAAAGGGACATTACATACAAGTGAACAGTGATACAAATGTAAGTATGCCAGATTTGGCAATACTGCCAATATGCATCTGTAGTCCCCCGGTGGGTCACAAAGACACACAGTCAGTCATACACGAGCAGAAGAACTGCAATGAAACTGTACAAAGTGGATATACTAAAGTGCAAGAGTTAAGGTGCTACTATGGGGTAACCCCCACAACAGCCACGGACAAACAGAGCGCCCAGCTGGGGCAATTAGCAGAGCAATGAGATGTGGGTGTTGAGATCAATAGGCAGCCTCTCCGTGTCTAGTTCAGGCGCCAGTATCCTGCTGTTATGTATGACTTCCTGCTCTGTACTCAAATGTAAATGTCCCATGCCTGAATGCAGTTTCTTTGATCATAACATACCTTTCATGTATTGTCTGAACTGGGTATAAATACCGCACATGTTCTGTAACTCATTCGCTTTTCTCCTTCTGACTGCTTCTGACTACTGCTCATGAGAGCCTGAGAGTGATCCCCAGCATGCATATACAGCAGGTGGGGTGAGCTCCATGATGGCGATGATTTGATCAATAAACTTCCTTAAAAACTCCAGTCGCCGTGCCTTAATCTAACATCGCCACACTGGTGACCCGACACTGAAAAGAACACGCTGACAACGAATGCAGCCCCGTTGGCATCTCTGACGACAAGCGAACGCAGCAGCCTGACGCGAGAGCACTGCCCTCCCTTCTGCCACACGAGAGACCTCGACGCAGAACCGAAATCAGGCGAACTCCCTCGGAGATCATCCACGACTGGGAAAGCTGCAGAAAGCGTCATTGTGCGATCCACGCCTGAGATCTGCACACCCAACGCACCATGACCCGGCACGAGCGACGACCAACAGCCCGAACGGGGGACACCATCGGCGCCGACTGCGCAGATCTCCATCAAGCCCCCTGACCCTGATTCGCCTCGCGAAAGCGGACCGGCCATGCACAGAAGCCTCGCATCTGAACAGCGCAGCTGGAAGGTACGCAGCCGCAGCGCGTGCCGCGCACCAGAGACAAGCTGGCTCTGCAGACCCCCACCCCCCTTCACCGCTGCACACTGGCCCTTCAGGGTTGCTCATTCACCTGAGGCATGCACGCAGCTGGCGCACAGGATTTTCTTATGGTCTCAGCCACGGCGCACAACGGGGATCCAGCCGTCAGCTGTCCCCGAGGGCTTTAGGTCCGCGAACGCACCTGAAGCCAACACGCCAAGTCCCTCACACAGCTTCAGCTCCTGTTTTTCTTCATTGCCGGACTGAATCGCGAGAGGAATCAGAGACTAATTTTTCTTCCCACAGCCACGGACATCCCCCGCCACTTGCTACCCCCACCCTCCTCCCTTTCCCGGCACAGACCTTCACCGCAGCTCGCCACCAAAGCGGGACTATCGAGGTCTCAGCTCCCCGCTAAGCCCTCTGGGGGGGGAGTGTATGGGGTAACCCCCACAACAGCCACGGACAAACAGAGAGCCCAGCTGGGGCAATTAGCAGAGCAATGAGATGTGGGTATTGAGATCAATAGGCAGCCTCTCCGTGTCTAGTTCAGGCGCCAGTATCCTGCTGTTATGTATGACTTCCTGCTCTGTACTCAAATGTAAATGTCCCATGCCTGAATGCAGTTTCTTTGATCATAACATGCCTTTCATGTATTGTCTGAACTGGGTATAAAAACCGCACATGTTCTGTAACTCATTCGCTTTTCTCCTTCTGACTGCTTCTGATTACTGCTCATGAGAGCCTGAGAGTGATCCCCAGCATGCATATACAGCAGGTGGGGTGAGCTCCGTGATGGCGATGATTTGATCAATAAACTTCCTTAAAAACTCCAGTCGCGACTTCCGGTCTGGACGCCATGGCGACTGCAGCTTAACACTGAAGTTCTCAGACCCAATTCAGGATAACACCTTGAAAATCAAACTTAACGGATTTTTGGAGGAGTGAAAATCAAAAGACAAAATCATCATGTCTAAAGGAAAACAGAAGAAACTGAAATTCTCCAGGCCAGGACACGTATCGGCCGGAGAATCCGAACTGGAAGATCTCCGTTTAGAAGACGAGGAACTGGTGATAGCTAACAAAAGGGTTAGCCTGAAATCACTATTTGAGGAGCTACGACGATTTCGCCGAGATGTTACGGCCGAATTTCGGGAATTCAGAGAAGAATTGAAAAGGACAAACAGCAGAGTGGACCAGGCCGAGAACCGAATCTTGGAAACAGAGGATCGAATAAAAGTGCTCGAAGATTCTGTGCTAGACCTACGCAAAAGACAAGCAGCTATAGAGGCTAAGCTAACCGACCAAGAAGGAAAACAGAGAAGAGACAACATAAGAATTCATGGTCTGATAGAAGGAACCGAAAATGGCTTTAACTCAATGGCAGAATGCGTGGAATCCTTACTAAGAGAGAAATTGGATATTCCACAAACCACCGACTTGAAGATAGAAAAGGCACATCGTTCATTAGCCGCTAGGCCGGCGGCGGAAGCGCCCCCACGTTCGGTGTTGGTAAGATTTTCCAATTTCAAAATAAAACAAGAGGTTGTAAGACTGGCCTGGCAGAAAAAAGGATTTATGCACCAGGAGAGAAAAGTCTACGTGGAACACGATTACGCCCCGGAGGTCCTTAAAAAGCGCAGGGAATACAATGACGCGAAAAAGGTGTTAAAAGAGAAGAAATTGCGCTTTCAGACACCATTTCCTGCGAAGTTAAGGGTCTTCTACGGCGATGAAACGTGTCTCTATAATTCGGCGGAAGAAGCAACAGCTGACATGGCGAAAAGAGGCCTCCCGGTAACGGTATTTAAACCCGCAGCAGACCCGAGTGAGAAGATCAAAGCGCAAACATGGACAACACAAAGACCTTCAAAATCCACGGACCAGCAGCGGGAAACCCAGCACCAGAGCGTCACGGATAAACTATCCGTTTTCAGGTTGGAATAGCGACCTTTTTTTTTTTTTTTTTTCTTTCTCTTGAATCAATCCGCACATCCAACCCCCCTCATACAAGGTAACAAACTTTAAAGGAGATGCATATTCAGCATGTGGTAAAACATTTCATGGAACAATCATATTATTTGAAACAAATAAGTCTTTGTAATAAAAAAAAAAAAAAAAAAACTTGTTAAAATAGGAATGTGACAATAATCCACATGTTCTCCTCATACTAACAAATACTGTTTTTGCGTGAATGTTTGATGTGATGGGGGTGGGAGGGTGCACACAATTACACAGGGTTTAGGCATAAAAGGAAAAAAAAAAAAAATCATTACAAGTTTGGATTGGGTTCTGAAACTCACGTTAAAAGCATGGGACTACTTTCAGTGGTAAGAGAGGGCCCTCAACACGTAACAGAGTTTGAGGAATTTCCCTCAGAGCCTTCACTCCATCAAGGCTCTTTCAGGGTCTTTAAAAAGACCTCAGCTCAGGAAGTTCTTATGACAGCTTTTTGTTTTAAAGTTTTTTACACTATGTTCTTAATGTTTTTCTTGTTTTTAATGTTCTTTCAGTTTCTGAGTAGCACAAATGAGGGCCACCACACAGTTATACTAAACAAAACAACACAATGGAGAAACAGGGTGTAACCAAAATAATTTCATATAATGTAAAAGGAATCCTGAATCCAGTTAAAAGATCCAAGATTCTAGGCAAAATGAAAAAAGACAAAGCAGGAATAATACTTTTACAAGAAACCCACCTAACAGACGTGGAACACAATAAACTCAGTAGACAAGGGTTTAAAATGATCTCTTCATCTTCATATAAATCAGGGAGGAGGAGGGGAGTAGCGACATTGATATCAACCAAAATTACATTTGAAAAAAAATCAGAACACAAAGATAAAGAAGGGAGATACAGTTTGGTAACTGGGCGGCTAGAGGGAGAAGATATCACCCTGCTGAATGTGTATGCTCCTCCAGGGGCTAACTGGAAATTTTATAAAAATGTATTCGACCTAATGATAACTAAAGCTCAAGGTTTAGTGATATGTGGTGGGGACTTCAATCTTAGACTGAATCCATACTGGGATGCTTCTGGTAATTCCCCACATCAAAATAACACCCAAAACAGGAAGACTCGGATGCTACTAAAAGAATTGGGAATCTGTGACGTGTGGAGGGAACTCAACCCCAGTGTAAAAGACTATACATTTTACTCAACTCCACATTCATCTTACTCAAGGATTGACTATTTTTTTATGTTTAATAGAGACATTGGAAGAGTAAAAACATGTAAAATAGGACTGATGGATCTCTCCGACCACAGTCCGATCTACATGGACTTAAATATCCAAAAATACACAAATAATACATTTTCTTGGAGGTTAAATTCAAATGTCCTGAAAGGACCATTGAAAGATGAATTGGAATCAGATATTCTCAGATATTTGGAAGATAACGATAATGGAGAAGTATCCCCTTTAATACTGTGGGATGCATGTAAAGCTGTAATAAGAGGAAAGATTATTGCAAAACTGGCAACCCAAAAGAAACTAAGACAAGAAAAACTATCCACATTAGAGTCAGAACTTAGGAACCTAGAAAAAGAACACAAAGGCAACACTCATTCTACTGACTCGCTCAAGATTAAGGAAATTAAAAACCAAATAAATGAGATCTACACAATAGAAATCCAAAAGAAACTTACATTTCTGAAACAAAAATACTATGAAGCAGGCAGTAAATCGGCAAAATTGCTAGCCTATAAATTGAGGAAACATCAAACAGAAAGAGCAATCTACAAAATCAGAGACCCAGTATCAAAGGAAATAAAATTCAGAATTCAGGATATTCTTAAAAGCTTCGAGAATTACTATAAGAACTTATACTCCCACAAAAAACATAAAAACGCATCCGAGGCATTCCTAAACACATTAAACCTTCCCCAACTTACGGAGTCACAAAATAAAACACTACTGTCAGAAATACATCCTAAAGAATTGGAAAAAGCAATTATGAAACTTAAAGCTAACAAATCCCCAGGAGCTGATGGCTATACAGCAGAGTGGTACAAAACCTTTAAACAGCAACTATCTCCTCTCCTCCTGAAAACATTTAATTATGTCCTCCACACAGGGGAAATCCCCCCCTCCTGGAGAGAAGGGGTCATTGCAGTTATACCTAAACCTGAAAAGGATAAACTAGAGTGCTCCAACTACAGACCAATCAGTGTACTAAATCAGGACTATAAGCTTTTTACCATTATCCTTGCCAAAAGGTTAGAAAATATACTGACAGACCTAATTCATTTAGACCAAACAGGTTTTATAAGACAAAGACAGACACAAGACAACATTCGACGCACTTTACACATAATTCATCATATAAAAAAATATAACTTAAATGCAGTCATATTGGGATTAGATGCTGAAAAAGCATTCGATTCGGTTGACTGGTCTTTTCTATATAGAATCTTATCCAGTTTCAATTTTCATAACAACTTCATTAGAACTATACAGGCATTATATAAAAAACCAACAGCTAAAATAAGGATTAACGGTAATTTATCATCATCTTTTGAACTGGAAAGAGGATGTCGTCAGGGCTGCCCCCTGTCTCCACTGCTCTTTGCAATCTTCATAGAACCTCTGAGCCAATGGATAAGACAAAACCAAAAAATTCAAGGTATTACACTTGGTCAGAAGGAACATAAAATAGCACTCTTTGCTGATGACATTTTAATATACCTAGGGCAGCCGGACACTTCTTTACCAGAACTAACCTCAGTTTTTTCAGAGTATGGAGATTTATCGGGGTACAAATTAAATATGCATAAAACCCAAGTTTTAACATTCAACTATGACCCAAATCATTATTCACTAAGCAAACTCAAAACTAACTGGGAGTCGGAATCTATGAAATATCTGGGGGTCAATATCCCGAAACAACTCAACAAAATTATATCACTAAACTATGATCCACTGGTGACAAAAATAAAATCTGACCTAGCAAGATGGAATATGATACCATTCTTGGGTACTGCACAAAGAATTGAAGCAGTCAAAATGAATATACTTCCACGTCTTCTATACCTTTTCCAAACAATACCGGTAGAACCTCCCAAAAAAACATGGCAGGAGCTGGACAGAAGGATCTCAAGATTCATATGGCAGGGCAAGAGACCTAGAATCAGATATAGAACCCTACAGCTAAACAAAGACAAAGGTGGGCTCGCGCTGCCAAATATCAGGGACTACTTTAAAGCCGCACAAATTAAAACTTTAGTAGAGATATGTAACCCAGTCTACACTGCACAATGGAAGGAGATCGAATGCCAAATAACAAGTGACATCCCCCTACAGGCGATAATAGGGAACAATGTCTTACCTAAGCTTTTGAATAACACTAACCCGTGGATAGAGACCCCGCTAAAAATTTGGTTTAAGATAGTCAGAGAGAATCAAACTAAAGAGCCCTATCGACTTCTGCAATGGATCGCCTATGATCAGGACTTTACTCCTAATAAAACAGACACCAGATTTAAAAAGTGGAAGGAGAAAGGGCTGATAAAATATTACGATTTTTTTAAAGGGCAAATCTTAAGAAGTTTTGAAGATTTGAAAAAACAAGGCCTAATAAATCAAGACCTTTACAGGTTCTTCCAGCTTAGACACCACATAAACAATATACTTAAAAAGGAGGTTTTGGAAAGGGCCCAGTCAGGTGTTCTGAAGGTCTTCTTAATGGCATATAAAGGGATCCCAGGGATCAGATACATTTCTAAAATATACCAAGGTCTTCAAGACTTAAAAGGAGACAACACATCTTATATAAAAGAGAGATGGGAAAAAGAGGGGAATTTCACTTTACAACTGGAAATATGGGAAAAGCTAAATAAACAGCAATGGAAAAGTACCTCATCCCTGCAGTGGAGAGAATTTGGATGGAAAAACTTGGCAAGATTTTTCAGAACACCTGCACAAAACAAATTTACCCATAAGGGATTGAACTGTTGGTGCTTGTGTGGTGAAAAGACTGCAAATCATTTTCATGTGTTTTGGTCATGCCCAGTTATCCACCAATATTGGACCAAGGTACAGACAATATTGGGGAAAATATTCAAAATTACAGTTCCCTTTTCTTTTGTAACTTTGTATTTGGGTTTACTACCGGACTCACTGGAAAGACGAGGAGAAAAATACTTATTCAGTGTTTTAATATTGGCAAGCAAAAAAGCTCTAACTAAAAAATGGATGTTGAAGGACTGTCCTACACCTGAAGATTGGACTAACGTGATCCAAGACATTTACTCGATGGAAAAGTTGACATTCGCACTGAGACAGGACATGGATGTGTTCATGAACTTTTGGCAACCCTGGACCGCATATGTGTCTTCCATTAGATCTAATCTTTGACAAATACCATTTCAATAATGGTTCCGCTCTTTGTTCCAACGCTACTCAGATGCTCTTTTATCTTTATTTACTTACTTTTTCTTTTTGTTTGTTTTTTACTGGTTTTTTTTTTTTTATTTGTTTCTTGTTTTTTTTTCTCTTTAATTTCACTTTTTCTTTCACTTTAAAAAAAAAAAAAAAAAAGGGGTGTTGTAAGAATTAATCTTCCAATGTTGTCAGATATCAGAAAATAAGGGAACATGTGATGAAAATGTAAACACTGCATTGCTGTAACGACCTGTATACCCTTTACAAAAACTTAAATAAAAAAAAATAAAAAAAAAAAAAACTCCAGTCGCCGTGACTTAATCTAACATCGCCACACTACAAAACATTCAGCTGTCACAGTGAAGTGCTGTGCAGGAATACACATGTGGGGCACATATGTTGGTTTCATATGCTCCACAGATATATTACTGTATGTTTATTGTGTGCTTCACACCTCAAGGGAACAAAGGGACTGAGCCTCCTAGGGTAACAGGAGGGTGTGAGATTTGGCCTTTTGTTTCAAGGAGATGGCCTTGAGAGATTTCCTGACCACCAGAGACTAGGGGGTGGATGGTGTGAAGATCGGGGGAAGTTACGTTGAGACTGGGATTAAGTACCGTGTGACTGTATGTTTGATTAAACACCATGTGACTGTAGGTTTGATGTCCTGGGTATAAAAGGACAGATGTGAGAAGGTTCATCCTCTTTTTCTGCTTTGGAATGTTGGAGTATGTGATTGTGAATAAAGCTGAACCTGAGGAATAAACTCAGTCTCGTCCTTTCAACACATCTCCACACTGGTGACCTTACGACGAAGCATGAGCAGACGTAATTCTCCCGAGCCGGGCTCGTCAGAAGCCAGCCTGACAAATGCCGCCACGTTCCAGCTGCCGGACTTCTGGCAGAACAGTCCGCGCTCCTGGTTTAGCGCGGTCGAGGCGCAGTTCAACCTCCAGAGAATCTCGAGAGACGACACAATGTTCTACCATGTGGTGGCGAAGCTGGACAACCACACAGTCCAGAGGGTGGAGAACCTGGTCAACCACCCACCGGACAGCGACAAGTACAGCGCATTAAAGGCTGCGCTTATCAGCCACTTCACCCCCTCGGTGCAACAGCGAGCAGAGGGGCTCCTGGCGTTGACGGAGTTTGAGAACAACAGACCCGCAGACCTGATGGGGAAAATGCTGAGGTTGAGAGACTCCGAAGATGACAGCTTTATCTTCACCCACCTTTTCCTCAGGACCCTACCGCCAGCGGTGAGAGTGACCCTGGCCGGCTCACCTCTGTTGGCCTGACGAGACTACCACAAGCTGAGCCAGGAGGTGCAACGACTCGTCGACGCCCACAAACGGAGCGCGGCTTCGGCCGCGGCAGCAGAGCTAGGCGCAACGTCCGGAGACGGCATGGGGCCAGAGGCTGCAGCACCAGAATCACCGACGACGGCAGCAGCAAGGGCCAGGCGACACAGAGCGGATGACATCCTTTGCTTCTACCATCGCCGCTTTGCAGATAGGGCACGCAAGTGCATTCCACCGTGCCATTTCAAGCGCTTGGGAAACGCCAAGACCGGGGGTCGGTAGCAGCTGCGGCCCTCGGGGAGAAGAACAAGCTGCTCTACCTGAAAGATGCACGCTCGGGGAGGCATTTCCTCGTGGACACAGGCTCCCAGCTGAGCTTCATCACGCCTTCCTACGCGGACCGGCTGGCGCCTTCCAGTGGTCCCCGGGTGTCAGCAGCGAACGGCTCAGCGATTAAGACCTTCGGTGAGAGGACTCTGCTTCTGTCTTTGCAGGGCCATGCATTTGAGTGGACTTTTGTTGTAGCGGCAGTCAATTTCAACATGTTAGGGGCTGATTTTTTGTGCTCACATGGTTTATTGGTTGATCTTGCTAACAGACATCTGGTTAATGCACTTTCCTTTCACTCTATTCCCTGCACAGCTCGAGTGGCCCCGCCAACTGCACAAGCCAACGTCACAGCTGCAGGTGGTAAGTTCCACACACTCCTCACTCAGTTCCCAGCACTCACGGTTCCAACATTTTTGGCGACAGTGGCTAAACATGGGGTGGAACATTTTATTACTACCACCGGCCCACCCGTGTTTGCAAAAGCTCGGCGCTTGGACTCAGCTAAACTGACCATAGCGCGCGAGGAGTTCGCCAACCTGGAAAGACTGGGCATCATCAGGCGTTCGAACAGCCCTTGGGCTTCACCGCTGCACATGGTCCCAAAGGCTGATGGCTCGTGGCGACCTTGCGGTGATTTCCGCAGGTTGAATAACGCCACAGCGCACGACCGCTACCCGATCCCGCACATCCAAGATTTTTCGGTTCATTTGGCGGATGCGCGCATTTTTTCTAAAATAGACTTGGTACGCGGTTACCACCAGGTTCCAGTGCGCGCTGAGGACATACCCAAAACAGTGGTAATAACTCCTTTCGGGCTTTTTGAGTTTTTGCGCATGCCGTTTGGGCTTAAGGGCGCGGCGCAGACGTTCCAACGCATGATGGACGCGGTCCTACGCGATCTCCCTTTCGTGTTCGTCTACCTGGACGACATATTGGTAGCCAGCGCGTCTGAAGACGAACACGAAAGCCACCTCACAGCAGTTTTCCGGAGGTTGGCAGAGCACGGGTTAATAATCAACCCAGCGAAGTGTCAGTTCGGTGTGGCGCAGATTGATTTTTTGGGGCATCGCGTCTCGCCAGAAGGAGCGGTCCCTCTGCCCGATAAAGTGCGCGCAATAACTAATTTTCCCCAGCCACAAACGGTCAAAGTGTTACAGGAGTTTTTGGGAATGGTTAATTTTTATAACCGTTTCCTCCCCCGCGCAGCGCAGCTCATGCAACCATTGTATGCTGCACTAAAAAAGCAAAAACCCACAAATAAAATCGAATGGTCTCCCGAGCGAGAGCGCGCATTCTCTCAAGTCAAATCAGCACTGGCAAATGCTGCGTTGTTGGCACACCCAGTCCCAACGGCCCGCATGGCACTCATTACTGACGCGTCAGATGTAGCCATAGGGGCGGTCGTTGAACAGTATGTGGCTGGAGCCTGGCAACCGCTCGCGTTTTTCAGCAAAACCTTGCGCGATAGCGAGCGAAAATACAGCGTGTTCGACAGGGAGTTGTTAGCTCTACACTTGGCCATCCGCCACTTCCAGTTCTGGCTGGAAGGACGCCGTTTCACCGCGTTCCTGGACCACAAACCGCTGACTTTCGCGATGGCCAAGATTTCAGAACCTTGGTCGGGCCGGCAGCAGAGACAGCTGGCCGCGATATTGGAGTTTACTACCGATATTCAGCATGTGGCAGGTAAATATAATGTAGTGGCAGACTGCCTCTCACGTGCTGTGGCGGCTCCAGGCCCCATGGGGGCAGACTCTGCAGCCATGGCCGTGGAGCAGGGTAGCGACGCGGAAGCGCGCACGGCCCCGGTCCGCGTAGGTATAGATTATGCAGCCATGGCCACGGAGCAGGTTAGCGACGCGGATGTGCGCGCGCTCCAGTCTGGACCAACAGGGTTAAGGCTGGAGAACAGGGTGCTGCAAGATGGTATGCCCCCCCTAATCTGCGATGGCTCCACGGGACGACCGCGTCCGGTGGTGCCAGCCGCGTGGCGCCGCCGCGTTTTTGACTCGATCCATTCTCTGGTGCACCCGGGAGTGCGCGCGTCGATCAAAATGGTAGGAGAGAAATTTGTATGGCTGAGCCTGCGCAAGCAAGTCAAGGAGTGGGCAGCAGCATGCGTCGCTTGTCAGCAGGCCAAAATACACAAACACACGAGAGCTCCCTTGGAGCCTTTTCACATCCCGGCTAAGCGGTTCGATCATGTGCATGTCAACCTCGTAGGCCCCCTCCCGCCGTCACAGGGGTGCACACACCTTTTGACAATGGTGGACCGCACCACGCGTTGGCCGGAAGTGGTCCCACTGGCATCAACCACAGCCGAGGAGGTGGCGCGCGCGTTTTTAACAGCATGGGTAGCATGTTTTGGAGTTCCGTCGGACATTACGTCTGACAGAGGTCCTCAATTTGTTTCCGAGCTTTGGTCAGGGATGGCCCGCAGCCTGGGGGTAACGATCCACTGCACTACCGCGTACAACCCGCAGGTTAACGGTTTATGCAAACGTTTCCACAAGTCATTGAAAGCAGCCCTCAGAGCGTCGCTTACGGATACAAATTGGGTGGACAGGCTACCATGGGTTTTATTGGGGTTGCGTTCTGCACCTAAAGAGGATTTAAAAGCCTCCCCAGCTGAGTTAGTTTTTGCGCAGCCGCTCCGGCTGCCCGGGGAGTTTCTCCCGGATAATCCTGCACCAGATTGCCCCCCCCCCGCTCAGCGGTTGCAGAGCGACACGGGATAGAGCACGCTTCCTGGCCCAGTTCATCACAGCTTCCCGCGCGTTTTTGTGCCTAAAGCTTTAAAAGATGCGGAGTTTATTTTTGTCAGACATGATGCCCATCACCCAAACTTGCGCCCGCCTTATGATGGATCATTCAGAGTGCTGGAAACAGGAGATAAGCATTTTTTGCTAGATTTGGGGGGCAGAAAGGAAACGATTGGCATAAACAGGCTCAAACCCGCTTTTGTGATGGCTGACGAACCTGTGCAGTTGGCGAGGGCTCCCCAGCGCGGCAGACCCCCTAGAGAGCATTCCCCAGAACACCCACAGAGATTGACTAACAGTCCTAATCCACAGGCAGCAGCCCCACAGCAGGAGGACACTGCGGAGGCAGTAAAGCCGGCTTACAGCAAATACGGCAGAAGACTAAGGCCAAGCGGCAGGTGGACTGATATGTAGTGATTTTATTATGACATGCATCTTTAGTTATGATTGTTCCATCTTAGACGTTTGGGGGGGTCATGTGGGGCACATATGTTGGTTTCATATGCTCCACAGATATATTACTGTATGTTTATTGTGTGCTTCACGTCTCAAGGGAACAAAGGGACTGAGCCTCCTAGGGTAACAGGAGGGTGTGAGATTTATCCTTTTGTTTCAAGGAGATGGCCTTGAGAGATTTCCTGACCACCGGAGACTAGGGGGTGGATGGTGTTAAGATCGGGGGAAGTTACATTGTGAATGGGATTAAGTACCATGTGTGGCGGGTTGGTGTAACCCCCACAACAGACTGGACAGACACAGTGCTCGGCTAGAGCAATTAACAGAACAGTGAAATGTGTGTATTAATGTCTACAGGCAGCCCTGCTTCTTCTGGCTCACTACTGTGATGTTAATGTGCCTTTCATGCATTGTTTTCATGCGTCCTGTCCTTACTGTGACCTAGAGACTGAGATCAATATGTAGATGTACCTTGTAACCTCTTTGTCTTGCAGCTGGAGCAGAGGCCAGCAATCTGCCTATTGTGATGTCTCTCAAATGCAAATGTCTCATGCCTGTTCTGCAATCTATTTGATCATACCAACTGCTGGGGAATGCTCTTTTATGTATTGTTGTAGTTGGGTATATATACTGCACTGTAATCCATGCTCATCCTCTCATTCACTCACTCTTCAGCTGCTGCTGCAGACACACCACTTGTGTCCCCTCCTCTGAGAGCCTGAGGATCCCGCTCCGGTCTGCTCACACTTGCACCGGAGCGGGGATCCTGTGAAGGCGGTATGATTTAATAAACCTGCTAAAACCTTCACCAACGCTGAATTATTTCATGCCGCTTCACATGTTTGATTGAACACCATGTGACTGTAGGTTTGATGTCCTGGGTATAAAAGGACAGATTGTGGGGGAGCCTTGAATAACGAAACTGAATTGCATTTAATTCAAGTTTATTTCAAGCAACCATTCCCACAGTCTGCTCTCATTCTTGAGCAGCGAACAAAGAGGAGGAAACACACCAAAGTCCTCACCTTTAAACATTCTCACAAAAAGGAATCTCCCTCGCAGGGGAGGTCACACATCTCCATCATAATCCCTTTATTCACATTCATAATCCCTTTATTTACATTACTCTCCTCTCGAGCCTCAGAGGTCAGGGAGTCTTCTGTCCACACCTATGACAAAAACGAACTCGTCATTTTTCAAAGCCTTGGGGACGAAAACTCGTGGAAAAGCGTGATGAACCGGACCCGGAAGCGTGTCTGCTCCCGTGCCAACTAACGGTCCCAGAGCCGGGAGAGGTGGGGCTCCGGGTGCTCTGGTAAAAACTCGCCTGGCAGCCTAAGAGGTTGTGCGAATACCAGCTCCGCTGGGGAGGCGTCTAAGTCCTCTTTGGGCGCAGAACGCAACCCTAATAAAACCCATGGTAGTTTATTTACCCAATCTGCATCCGTGAGCGACGCTCTGAGTGCTGCCTTCAAAGACCTATGAAAACGCTCGCATACGTCGGGAGGTTGGAGAGGAAAATGAACTGGAAGAGGAAATCATCGTTGTCCGACCCTATCAGCTGTATCATATCCTCCATCAGGGCGCTCGGCCTGTGTCCTCCTTGGTCTAGCAAAGACAGGATCCTCCTCGCCCTCACTTCGGCCGAGGGGGTGAAAAACTTAATGAGGGTGGATTTCAGCTTGTCGTACCTGCCGGTCGCGGGTGGCTGCTCCACCAAGCTCTGCATGCACCGAGCTGTGCTGTTATCCAGTTTAGCGATGACATGGTGGAACTTAATGTCATCCACCATTACTCCTGCGAGCGCGAACTGCGACTCCGCTTGCAGGAACCATGACCGTGGGTTATCCTGCCAGAAATCAGGCAGCTTGACGGCCACTGCGCTCGCCAGAACTGAACTCTGTGAGTCCGGGACCCTGAGACCTTCTCCGGTCATTCTCAACGTCGTCGGTCACCAATTGTGGGGGAGCCTTGAATAACGAAACTGAATTGCATTTAATTCAAGTTTATTTCAAGCAACCATTCCCACAGTCTGCTCTCATTCTTGAGCAGCGAACAAAAAGGAGGAAACACATCAAAGTCCTCACCTTTAAACATTCTCACATAAAGGAATCTCCCTCGCAGAGGAGGTCACATCTCCATCATAATCCCTTTATTCACATTCATAATCCCTTTATTTACATTACTCCCCCCTCTCTCCTCTCGAGCCTCAGAGGTCAGGGAGTCTTCTGTCCACACCTATATCTTCTCTCGCTGTCCTCCGCAGGGGTCTCAGACTCTGCGTCTCCTTCATCGTGAGGTTAGATCACATATGCATATGTCCAACATGTACATGCACAGCTACACAGCCATATAACCCCCCCCCCCCACAAACAATGAAGAACGGACTATTCCCTAAAATTCAATAACATCTTACTGACTACTGTATAATCAACATCAACATTCAGTCTGTGCGCCGCCTGGGCTTCAACCGTCTGCCGAATCTGCTGTGAGTTGGCCCCGCCTTGCCTGCGGCGCCTTTCTGCTCCGGCTCTGTTGACTGAGGGAGAGAGTGATTATTTGCCCCCTGCGGGGGCCTGCCTCGATGAGGCAGGCACCATCGCCAGCACGCTGCATCAGCTGACACAGAAGGGCCGTGCGTTTCAGTGGAGTGGGAGCTGTGCTGCTGCTTTTTCCCGGCTTCGCTCAGCGCTCATCGGAGCCCCCATCCTGCAGTATCCTGACCCAAACCGGCTTTTCATCGCGGACACGGACACCAGCAACCAGGGCATCGGGGCGGTGCTATCCCAGGAGGGAGAACACAAAGAGCAGGCAGTTGCTTTTTTCAGCCGCACTCTCAGCAGAGCTGAAAAGAATTATTGCGTTACTTGCAGAGAGCTGTTGGCTGTCATCCAGGGGCTTCACCATTTTCACCCGTATGTGTATGTTGGGAGGTTCCAGCTCAAGACGGATCATGCTTCCTTGACCTGGCTGCTGAACTTTAAAGAGCTGAATGGACAGTTTGTGAGATGGCTGGAGGCACTGCAGGATTATGATTTTCTGATTGTGCATCGGGCAGGCCGCCTCCATGCCAACGCTGACGCACTGTCTCAGCGTCCCTGTGCTGCGGAGGACTGTTGGCACTGCCAGCGGGCAGAGGATCGAGACCAAGCCATCTCACGGGCTGCTGCTCTCCAGACCGCTGTGAGCAGGAATAACACAGCGGCACACAGCTCCTCCTCGGATAATCAGTCAGCTCTCCCCAGCGATGACGTCACAGAGGCCCTAGGTGCGCAGCAGCTGCAGAGTGAGCAGGAAAGAGATCCAGTCATTTCCCGGGTTCGGCAGTGGCTGGACGCAGGCCAGCGGCCCGCCTGGGAGGCTGTGTCTGTGCTGGACCCAGAGACCAAGGCCCTACACTCCCAGTGGGCCAATCTCTGCTGTCACGAGGGTGTTGTGTATCGGCAGTGGCAGACTCCAGCTGGGCAGTGTCACATCTGGCAGCTGCTGGTTCCCTGGCGGCTCCGGCCCAACGTACTCCAGCTGGTCCACGGGGCGGTGGGGGCGGGCCACTTTGGGGTGACGAAGACTCTGCAGTGTCTTTGAGCCCGGTTCTACTGGCCCGGATGTCGCCAGGATGTAGAGCTCCATGTCCATTGCTGCGACACCTTCACTGCTCAGAAAGGGTCAACTCAGCGATCCCACGCCACCTTGCAGCAGTACTGGGTGGGAGCACCGATGGAGCGGATAGGAGTGGACATCCTAGGCCCTTTCCCTACCACGGACCGGGGGAATCGCTACGTGCTGGTCGCAATGGATTATTTCACCAAATGGCCAGAGGCGTAAGCGGTCCCTGATCAGAGCGCCGCCACCACAGCATCAAAACTGGTGGACAAGATTGTAACGTCGGGGCTGTGATAAGGGGGCGGGGATTCTCCCGGCATGCTTTTGCCGCGGAGGATTCAAAGAGTGTTATTATTCGTGTGTTCTAAGTGTTATTGCTGTGTCATTATAACTGTGTCATAATGACAGTCATTGTGGCTGTGTTATAATGACACAGCAGTGTTATAAGAAGAGTTAGAGCAGTGACTGATCATGTGTTTGTGTCACCCTCAGTGAGACGGGGGTCTGTGTGAATGACCTCCCCTCCTGTCTGTGTTGAGTGGGTGTGTATAAAATAAAGTCTGTTTTCGTCACAGTCATCTCTCCTTTCTTTTTCTTTTTTTTCCACAATATTTTTTATTGAACCTTTTTTACAAACACAACACAAACAATCAAACACTAACACTAAAGTAATTTAAAAAAAAAAAAAAAAATTGTACTAAAAAACACCAACAACCACTAACAAAGACAGGTCTTCAACAATGCTCCTCTGTTTAGTCTAGGCAATCCATTACATAAGTATACATATTACATCACCAGTACATATACATCACCAGTTTGGAATTTACAAGGTCCACACACATCATTCACCTTCTTCTTCAAAAGTTATGTTTAAATTCTTTACATAATCAATGAAAGGTCTCCATATATTCTCAAACACAATTTCCTTTGATTTCAGTATGTATGTTATTCTTTCTAGTGGAAGGTTTGTTAACATCTGTCTTAACCACTGAGTCACATCTGGTCTATGAGTCTTTTTCCACAGTAGTGCAATACATTTCTTGGCGTTAAGCAAACTGAGGTCTATGAATGCTCTTTCACTCTTACTAAAGCTATGCTTTTCTGGATACAGACCCAACAAAAACAATTTAGGATTCAACATGATTTGTTTTGAAATTATTTTTTCAATTGTTACCCTCACCTCTTCCCAAAACATTCTAAATTTTCTACATTCCCATAAACAATGAAATAGGGTTCCTTTACTTTCCATACATTTTGTGCACGTATCTGGTATGTTTTTGTTATATCTATTTAACTCCACCGGTGTAACATACATCCGCATTAACCATTTAAAATGTATCAATTTAAGACGTACATTTATTGATTTGGTTTGAGCTTCTGTTCAAGCCAGTTCCCATTGTTCCTCTGAAATTTCAGTTTGCAGGTCTTCTTTCCAATAACTCAATCTTTTCTGTGAGTTTTCACTTGAGAATAGTGTCAATTGTAGGGAGCTTGAAATGAAGAAGCGATGTGATTTTATAAATCAAGATTTGTTATCAGCTTCACCTCCCAAACATGTCTCATCTCGATGCAGAAGCAGAATGAGAGGTCGAGCGCAGTCAGACCTTCATACTTATACCCACACTCAACAAAAGACATTGCATATCAAAGCTGACATCCCGCATTAACATAATCCCCCTCCATTGTCCTCCATCTCCTCCACCTGACCCTGGGTGGTCAGGAAGTTCGATCCGGTCTCCACCGCTGCGACTCAGTCTGTTCTTTGATCCTTGCCGGTGGTTGAGACCTCTTGTCCTGTTCTGAGGCGTGAGGTCATTCCACATATGTAATCACTAAACATTCAAATATGTCTATACATATGTAGGTATGGAATATATGATTAATATAAGCCACATCAATGAGTTATAAAACGCTGAAATAATACCCTTTCTCTTACTATCTTTCGTCAAAATTTTTTCCAAGGATGAATAAGTAGGTCGGATGAGAGCATTATTTTGATTTGATCGAATAAAGTTCCTAAGCTGAAGATATTTAAAAAAATGTGTTCTATTAAGATTAAATTTGATCCTCAGTTCTTCAAAAGACATTATGTTATCTGAACATGACAGATATAAGTCTTGAATCTTTTGAATCCCTTTTAAATTCCATACTTTAAATACAGCATCCGCTCTCCCTGGTTTAAAATATTGATTACCCCATATTGGGCTAAATTGTGACAGTAAGTGTGGTTCTTTTAAATATTTTGTGGTTTCACACCATATTTTGATCATATGCTTTACAAATGGATTTTTAACTTGTTTCTGTAATTTTTTTGCCGAGTCTGAGTATATGAATATGGGAAGAGGTAAAGGTAAATTGTATGATTCCATTTCAGTCCAGTGAGGGAGATCATTTGATGAAAAATAATATGTCATAGACCTCAGTTGTGCTGACCAGTAATACAACATAAAGTTTGGACATTTCAGACCTCTACGATCAAATGGTAAATATAGTAAGGACAGATGTAATCTAGCCTTCCTATTGTTCCATAAAAATTCCACTAACTTTTTTTTAATTCTTGAGAATAGATATTCAATCATACGCCCATGCCACAACAGGACTGAGAGGTGAGGATGCTCCCATGAGTGAATCAGTCTCACTAGAAAACCAGGTGCTTCAGTTCCTGGATAGCAGAGATATTAAGGTAGAAGCGAATGCAATTTCAGCCTGTTATGCTTTACCGAAGAAAGACAACCAAACAAAGAAATCAATTGTGATGCGCTTTGTGAACAGAAGGGTAAAGAATGACATACTGAGGCAGGCCAGAAAGCTATGGGGAACACAAGTTTACCTAAATGAACACCTGACAAAAACAAACGCTGAAATAGCACAGCAAGCACGGATGCTGAAAAGGCAAAATAAGATACAGGCAACCTGAACAAGAAATTGTAGAATTTGGATTAAATTAAATGCAACACCTGAGCAAGCAAAGAGTATAATGATTAGAGATGCTACTGACTTAGATAAATACAGATGAACACTGATTAAGAAAATCATGAGTCAATGATAATCCATATTCACACACACGATAAAAATAGTTCTTTTGATACACCATGCCAAAGTACTTTAAAAAAAAATAAGCAAAACAAACAAAAACTTATGACTGACTTGTTAGTTAGTTAGTTAATCCCTTCACACCTGAAGGTGTATATGGGCGGCGCCTATCTCCGTTTCTCTGACCCTAGGCCACACAGCTACTGTAAGTAGTGAAAGCTACAGCGGGGGGTCAGTCCTCTGGTAGCTCTGTGTGTAACTTTACTTTCCCCATTCCATTATGCGGAGCACCACGCTAGAAGGCAGAAAGCACCATTTTTATATGGTCTTTGGTATGACCCAGCCGGGATTTGAACCCCTGCCTCCCGGGTGTGGTGCGGATGCTCTACCAACTGAGCCACCACTCCGGTTTATGACTGACTTGAGTAGACATCAATTATCCCCAGTTGGAGGAAGTCATTTAACACAGAGTGAGGAAACTCAAACTCTGAAAATATGCCATTATGCTGAACATAAACCACAAGAGATGGAGAATGATATTGATCCTGATAACCACTTTTTCAATAATATTCATAACCACTGTGAATATTACACTGAAAAGCAATTCAAAAGTCAAGTGCAACTAGATGGTAAATTATCAATAATACACTTCAACAGCAGAAGTCTTAACAAAAACTTTCCACAGATTCAGGACTATTTAAAACAGCTAGACAGAAAATTTACAGCAATTGCAGTCTCTGAAACCTGGCTTAATGAAGAGCAGGTTCCCCTGATGGCAATAGAGGGATATCAGACGTTTCATATTAACAGATCTCAAAAAAAGGGTGGTGGTGTTGCACTGTATTGTAACGTGCACACCCAACTGACGACGTCCCACCGGGAGGTTTGAACTCACGCCTCGTGCGCCGGAGTCCCGCACTCTACCTGTGTCGCCAATAGGGTCAACCCACTTGGCAAGCCAAGTAGGGTGCTCATATAGAGTTCGCTACACTACTCCCCCTCTGGTTCTCGACATCGTCCCGATGTCAGCGCCGCACCACAGCTTGGGAACCAGTAAATCCCACTTCTGACACCAATGTAACGTGCATGCCCAACTGACGACGTCCCACGGGGAGGTTTGAACTTGTTCTTTTATGAACTTGTGAAGATTTTTCACCTTGTTCATAAAAAGATTGCTTCAATCTTAGAAGACTTGAGGCAGCTCTATTCGCTGATTTTTTGTCATATTCAGCTCTCAGAATCAGTAATTCGTTCTCTAACTTTGGGTCACTTCCTGCATACACTTTTTCTTGAAGAATTTTAAGTTTATGTTCCACTTGGACTCTCTCCTCTCGAGTCTTCTTAGATTTTGAACCTGTATAACTAATAATATGCCCCCTAATAAAAGCTTTGAAAGCCTCCCACTTTATACATGCTGATGTTTGTGTAGTATTGATATCAAAGAACTCATCTATCTGTTTTTCTGTGTACTTAACAAATTCCTCATCCTGAAGCCATTTATGCTGAAATTGCCACCTACCTGGTTCCTTTGTCAATTTCTTATCTACATATATTAGACAGCAGAGTGCATGATCAGAGATCACAATATTATCATAGAAGCAGTTTTGAATCTTGGACCTTAATTCTGTGGAGATCAAAAAATAGTCAATACGTGAGAATGTCTTGTAGATATTAGAATAACAAGAGTAGGCTTTAACTTGTGGTTTCATTTCTCTCCATATATCTAGCAATCTCAATTCTTTCATAAAATGATTAATGCTCATCCTGCATCCATTGTGCGTACAGTCTAGTCCTGTTGATCTATCTATACCGGGATTCAATGTACAATTAAAATCCCCTGCTATTACATGTTGCCCTGTAAGTGAAGATAAAATAAGAAATAAATTAGTAAAGAAATTTTGATCATCTATATTGGGACCGTATAAGTTCACCAAATTTATATTTTCTAATAACAAAGATCCTTGAATGATTAGATATCTTACAAATTTGTCTCCAGTTACATTTTTCACTTGAAATGGGACTGATTTATGTATGAGAGTCATAACTCCCCTGGCTCGGGATGAAAATGATGAGGTGAATACACTTCCTTGCCATCTTCTCCTAATTCTTTTTATATCCTCCTCTATTAGATGAGTTTCTTGTAAAAACACAATTTTTGAACCCATGTCTTTTATTTTATTCATAACTTGTTTAAGTTTTTGTAAATTTTGTAGACCTCTGCAATTCCATGAGGTTAAATTGAGATTAACGCTTTGGTCTATGATCAATAAGGAGTTTGAGATTACCTCACAATGTAAACATGCTCATACAGAGAAGCAAAAACATGAGTGGTTGAACATTCATCCTACAAACTAACTACACACAAACAAATTCCCCCTTCCCACATTCGTGGTAATCCCCCCAAAATCAAAAAAAAAATTCCGTCTCCCGCTATTGCCATTGACTGATCCACACCCGCGAGGATCAGTCAAAACCACTCTTTCTTTCTTCTCTCAATCACCCTAACTCTACTGCTTTTAATGACGTAACATTAACTCTCTTCTGTAGTTTTCCAACTTAACTCCTAAATTTTATAGCAACTTTGTACATCATAGGGTTTTTTTTAATATATAATACAATCTATATTTTGTAAACTTGCTATATGCTTCAGATCAGTCAGATGCCTGTGCAAATGCTTAAATATTCTACCTTATATTTTGTTCATGCTTAGCTCCCACCAGTCTCTTCTTGGATCTTCTTGATGAACTCCTGCGCCTCCTCAGGGGTCTTGAAGATGTGGGTTCTGCCCTTATACGTGACCAGCAGTCTTGCAGGATAAATCACTCCATGACGAATCCCAAGGTTGCGTAGCTCTTTACGGGCGGGGTCGAACTGTTTCCTTAATTGTTGGATTCCTGTGGCCAAATCTGGGTAGAACCGCACCTGTTGATCCTGGTATTTAATTTCTCCTTTGGCTCGTGCCGCGTTGGAGATCGTCATCCTGTCTCTGTAGCTGAGGAACTTCATAATCAGCGTCCTCAGTGATGCCTTGTTATCTCTCGGTGGGCCAATTCGGTGGGCGCTTTCTAAGACGACTGATGACTGCAGCTCCGCGTTGTTCAGCGCTTCTGGGATCCACTTTTCCAAAAAGGAACATGGATCCAGACCCTCCGTTCTCTCCGGGAGACCCACCAGCCTCAGGTTGTTCCGTCTCGACCGGGATTCTAAATCCAGAACATTATCTTCCAGACGTTTATTTTTTAATTCCAATGTGCGCACCTTTAATTGTAGGCCGGAGACGTCATCCTCAGCACTGGAAATTCGGAGCTCCACCTGCGAAACTCTTTCCACACAGTCGTTCAACTCCTTTTTCATTCCTTCTATCGCTGCAAAAATCCCGTCAAGTTTAGAGGAAAAGTCTGCTGTCATTGAACTAATGGCAGCGAGCACCGCACCTGTGCCGTCGCCAGTAGTCACCGCTCCTCCACTAGCTTCCTCCGCCATATTTGGGGATTTTTCTGCTTCGTCACGGACGTGAAAGTCCGTTAACTTGGACTGTTTCGGCAATTCAGTTTTTCCTCCACCTGATTTCCCAGCCTTAGGCTTTACCGGCATGTCCTCGCCCAAACGTTGGGATAGGTTTTGTTCCAATTGAGAGAGTTATTTGCCGATTTTTTATTTTTTTTTTAGGAGCAGAGTAGAGTGAAGCACGTCCTTCTACGCGGCGGCCATAACCGGAAGTCCTATCTCTCCTTTCTTGTGTGAACCCTCACAACGTCACGATATAGTGGCAGACTTAAGAGGTACTTCTCACCCAGTGGGATTTGGGGTTGGGGGCGTGGTTTGTGTTTCCCAGTTTTGGAGCTCAGGGGCGTTGACTGTTAATTGTTAAGTGGCAGTTGAGGAGTAAAGATAAAAAAAAAAACCTCGTCTCCTGTGTTTCTTCCTCCTGCCACATTGGTGACCCCAATTCGAGCATGTCCGACACAGAAGATAAACTGCATTTCCTCGTCAGCCCTGGCCCTCACAGCCGGCTGCCTGCACTGTGGCTGTGAAGCTTCCGGAGTTTTGGCAGAGCGACCCGGCTGGGTGGTTCTAGCATATTGAAGCACTGTTCCACCTGTGAGGAATCACTGCAGATGAAACCAGGTATTACTTGGTCATCGCTGCTCTGGATCAGCAGTCTACATGGCGTGTCATGCAATTACTTTGCATGCCCCCACAGCACAGTAAACACGCCACCATCAAACAGTTCCTGCTCCGGAGGTATAGTCTATTGGCTGTGGACCTTATGGACAGAATACTATCGCTGCTTGGAGTGGACAAAGGTAGTTTCCTGTTTCCACACATATTCCTGCACCAGCTCCCGCCGCCTATGTGCACAGTTTTGACTAACTCCCTGCATTTGGCTACCGGTGACTACCGAGCTTTAGCTGAGGAGGCTGATCAGGTCCTGCTGGTTACCAGGCAGTTTGCTGTGCAAAGCGGGGTATCAGATATCCTGCAACCCACGTCAGAGGACGCGGACCTGGCAGCAGTAGCTGGAGTGGTGGCCCAGAGACGACGCAGGAAAGGTCTGTGTTTCTTTCACCTGCGGTTTGGCAGCAAGGCTAAGCGCTGCATTCCTCCATGCATGTTTGAGACGATGGGAAAACTCCAGAGCCAGCGCTCAGTAGCAGCTGTGGGTACTGGTGGACGAGGTGAGCTGCTCTTCATTAAAGACTTGCGGTCAGGGAGATATTTCCTAGTGGACTCTGGCTCACAGAAGAACCTACTCCCACCAACCAGCACAGACAGACCGGAGGCAGGCAACGGCCTATGTTTGAGTGCAGCTAACAACTCTTCCATTGAGACATTTGGCACAAGGTTTGTGACTGTTTGTTTCCAGGGGCACAATTTTGAGTGGGACTTTGTAATCACTTCCATTACAGTACCTACACCGTGTTCCAAATTATTATGCAGATAGGATTTTAGTGTCATAAACATTCAAATTTTTGTTTTTCAATTAAACTCATGGATGGTTTTGTGTCTCAGAGCTCTTTGGATCACTGATACCAATCTCAGACACCTGTCATAATTAGTTTGTCAGGTGAGCCCAATTAAAGGAAAACCACTAAAGAAGAATGTTCCACATTATTAAGCATGCCATATGTTTCAAGCAATATGGGAAAGAAAAAGGATCTCTCTGCTGCCAAAAAGTGTCAAATAGTGCAATGCCTTGGACAAGGTATGAAAACATTAGATATTTCACAAAAAACTTAAGCGTGATCATCGTACCGTGAAGAAATTTGTGGCTGATTCAGAGCACAGATGGGTTCGTGCAAATAAAGGCATAATGACAAAGGTTTCTGCCAGACAAATTCACCAGATGAAGAGAGCAGCTGCTAAAATGCCATTACAAAGCAGCAAACAAGTATTGAAGTATTTCTGGAGGCTCCTATACCTTGAGGCATAGGAGCCTCCAAAAGCTTGCAGTTGTGCATAAACCTACTATTCGGCCACCCCTATCCAATGCTCACAAGCAGAAACGGTTGCAGTGGACCCAGAAATACATGAAGACTAATTTTCAAACAGTCTTGTTTACTGATGAGTGCCGTGCAACCCTGAATGGTCCAGATGGATGGAGTAGTGGATAGTTGGTGGACGGTCACCATGTCCCAACAAGGCTGCAACGTCCGCAAGGAGGTGGCAGAATCATGTTTTGGGCCAGAATCATGGGGAGAGAGCTGGTAGGCCCCTTCAGGGTCCCAGAAGGTGTGAAAATGACCTTGGTAAAGTATATAGAGTTTCTGACTGACCACTTTCTTCCATGGTACAAAAAGAAGAACTGTGCCTTCCGTAGCAAAATTATCTACATGCATGACAATGCACCATCTCATGCTGCAAAGAATATCTCTGTGTCATTGGCTGCTATGGGCATAAAAGGAGAGAAACTCATGGTGTGGCCCCCATCCTCCCCTGACCTCAACCCTATTGAGAACCTTTGGAGCATCCTAAAGCAAAAGATCTATGAGGGAGGGAGGCAGTTCACATCAAAACAGCAGCTGTGGGAGGCTATTCTGACATCTTGGAAAGAATTCAAGCAGAAACCTTCCAAAAACTCACAAGTTCAATGGATGCAAGAATTGTGAAGGTAATATCAAAGAAGGGGTCCTATGTTAACATGTAACTTGGCCTGTTAAGATGTTTTTGATTGAAATAGCTTTTGATTTCAGTAAATTTGACCTCCTAATGCTGCAAATTCAACAAATGACCATTTTCAGTTCTTTACAACCAATAAAATGTTTTGAAACTCTGCTGTGCATAATAATTTGGAAAAGTGCAATTTGAGTTTTTTTTATTTTTGCAAAAAAATAGTTATCATTGAGAGGTTTGTTCATTAAAAGTTGAATTATGCTCTAACAGTTGATGACTTGAAAATTATACTGACTCTCATTTGCATCGACTATTTAGGAAAATAAGAGACAAATATCATTTGCATAATAATGTGGAACGTAGTGTATTTTTGGCGCGGATTTTCTGTCTGCAAATGGTTTGCTTGTTGATGTTGCTAACCACCATTTGATTGATGCTGTGTGTTTTGCCACTCCCGTGTGAGGCTGGGGGAGCTGGGCTGTTGTCACATGCTAACTTTTTAGCATCGGATAATGTTTTTCTGCATTTGCTGACAAATTTTCCATCGCTTATAATGCCTGCTTTTTCCACTGCAGCTACAAAGCACGGGGTGGAACATTTCATAGCGAAAGAGGAGTTCGCCACTATGGAACATTTGGGAATAGTGAGGTGTTCTAACAGCTCATGGGCCTTGACACTTCACATGGTGCCTAAGGCAGATGGGTCGTGGTAGCCGTATGGTGATTTTCGTCAGCTTAACAACGTCACCGCTAATGACCGTTATCCTATTCCGCACATCCAAGATTTTTCCGTGCATTTGGCAGGCTCTGACATTTTTTCAAAGGTGCATCTGGTATGCGGTTATCACCAGGTTCCCGTGTGTGTGGAGGATGTCCCCAAGACTGCGGTAATAACCCCGTTTGGGCTTTTTGAATTCCTGTGCATTCCATTTGGCCTTAAAGGCGTGGCTCAAACATTTCAGAGGTTGATGGACTCGGTGTTACGCGACCTCCCATTTGTGTTTGTCTACCTTGATGACATATTAGTGGCCAGTTCGTCAGCCAAAGAGCATCTGTTGCACCTCAAACAAGTTCTTGGGCACCTTGAAGAACACAGCCTGATCATCAACTCGGCTAAGTGTCAGTTTGGGCTGCTGGTGATTGTCTTCTTAGGCCACCGCATTTCGTCACAAGGCACAATTCCGTTGCCTTCTAAGGTTCAAGCGGCGGCAGAATTTCTCTGTCCGGACTCTGTTAAGGCACTGCAGGAATTTTTGGGCACTGTAAATTTTTACAATCGCTTCCTCCCTTGCGCT
The DNA here is from genome assembly GCA_020510985.1 of Pholidichthys leucotaenia. Taxonomy (NCBI): domain Eukaryota; kingdom Metazoa; phylum Chordata; class Actinopteri; order Cichliformes; family Pholidichthyidae; genus Pholidichthys; species Pholidichthys leucotaenia. Next base: position 403,098,890 of record CM035838.1, read on the forward strand.
GCTCACCTCCTGCAACTGCTTTATGAGGCTCTGAGGCTAAAAAAAGTCAACGACCCTGTCACCTGGACTCCCAAACGGGTCCAAGCTTTTGACGGAGCTAAGTGCACCCTTGCTAACACAGCACTGCTCGCTCACCCTGTGCCCATGGCGCCCATAGCTTTGACAACAGACGCATCTGACATAGCCATGGGGGCAGTGGTCGAGTAGTGCGTGGCAGCCCCTTGCATTTTTCAGTTGTAAGCTGCGGGATGGCGAGTGTAAGTACAGCATTTTTGACCGGGAGTTGCTGGCGCTGTACCTGGCGACCCGTCGTTTCCATTTCTTATTGGAAGGTCATTCTTTCACGGCTTATGTAGAGCATAAACCACTGACGTTCGCTATGTCCAAGGTGACCGAGCCGTGGTCTGCTCGTCAACAATGCCATCTGGTGCCCATCTCTGAGTTAACAACAGATGTTCAGCATGTGGCTGGCAAGTCCAACCCCACTGCTGATTGCCTGTCACGTGTGCTGGTGTGTCCGGTGCACCTCGAGATGGATTTTTCTGCCATGGCCGCTGAGCAGCCCAATGACCTGGACATCCTAGCCCTTCAGTCTAAAGGTACAGCCCTCAAACTGGAGGAGGTGGCGATGCAGGAAGGCGGTCCTACTCTCCTCTGTGACATCTCCACTGGCTGCCCCCACCCTGTTGTCCCTGCGACCTGGCGCCGTCAAGTTTTTGACTCACTTCACTCCCTCTCTTACCCTGGAGTTCGGGCATCAGTAAAACTGGTTGGAGCCAAGTTTGTCTGGCCCGGCCTCCACAGGGATATCAAGGGGTGGGCGGCCCCATGCTTGGTGTGTCAATGTGCTAAAGTCCACCAGCACACCAAGGCACCCCTAGAACCGTTTTGGATTCCGGCTAAACATTTTGACCACATGCATGTGGACCTGGTGGGTCCTCTACCCCCTTCGCAGGGTTTTTACGCACCTGTTCACCATAGTGGATCAGACCACTAGGTGGCCAGAGGCAGTCCCTCTGTCCTCCCCTTTGGTTGCGGACGTGGCACGCATGTTTCTTTCTTCCTGGGTTGCGCATTTTGGCACCCTATCATTTATTACCTCCGATAGGGGCCCCCAGTTTGTGTTGGAGCTCTGGTCGGTGCTTGCAAGGTCCTTCAGACTGCAGGTACACCGTACTACAGCATGCCACCCTCAGGCTAATGGCTTGTGTTTTGGTGACACATGGGGAGTGCATAATTGTATAGCATCTTAGACAAGAACAAAGAGCAGAGTTTTCCTGGGAGATAACAGGGAGGTGTGAAGGATGAATGCAGTGTGATCTTTTGTGTGTTAGAAACTTCAGAAAGGATGTTAAAGGATTAAGGAAGTGAATGCAATGTGACCTTTTGTGGGTTAGAAGCTTCTAGAAGAATGCCATGCTTTTTAAGAGGAGAGTCTCTGCTGAGTATCCATTCTGACTATGCTTCTGTGTGAGATGTGTAATAAACTGTCTGAGTCAAATCCGCCTCGTTATTTACACGCTCCACACTGGTGACCCAAGACGAATCATGGAACACGGCGAAAGATCCCTGGAGCCAGCCTCGTTGGGAGCCCCCAGCCAAGCATATGCTGTTGCAATCAAGCTACCGGATTTTTGGCAGCATAATCCGCACTCCTGGTTCCACCTAGTTGAGGCGCAGTTCGCCCTCCGGGGGATATCGGCAGATGACACGAAGTTCCACTATGTGGTCGCAACGCTCGACGCCCGCACGGCTCAGCACGTGGAGAGCCTGCTCGATCAGCCACCAACCAACGACAAGTACGGCGTGCTGAAGGCTGCACTCATCCAGCACTACACACTCTCGGATGGTGAGAGAGCAGAGAGACTCCTGACGCGGACTGGGTTAGGAGATGGGTTGGCCATTGACCTGATGGAGAAGATGCTGAGATTAAAGGGCACGGACGACGACCATTTCATTTTTACCCACCTCTTCCTCCGGAACCTTCCGTCAGCGACGAGAGCGACCCTGGCCAATTCGCCGTTGCTGGCCAAGCGGGACTATCGTGCGCTGGCCCGAGAAGCAAACCGGATCATCATTGCCAGCAGAGAGTTCAAGACCATGGCGGCAGCGACGGAGCTCGGCGCGACGGCCGGAGGAGGCAAGGAGCCATCTACGGCAGCAGCAGAGCCACCGACAACAGCAGCAGCGGGGGCCAAAGAACGCGGGGGAGACACCCTTTGTTTCTACCACCGCCGCTTCGCAGAGAGGGCACGCAAATGTATACCACCATGCCAGTTCAAGCGCTCGGGAAACGCCAAGACCGGGGGTCGGTAGCAGCCGCAACCCTCGGGGAGGAGAACAAGCTGCTCTACTTGACGGACGCACGCTTGGGGAGGCATTTCCTCGTGGACACCGGCGCCCAGATGAGTTTCATCCTGCCGACCTACGCCGACCGGCTGGCAGGATCTAGCGGCCCCGAGATGGCAGCAGCAAACGGCTCGGAGATTAAGACCTTTGGTGAGAGGACTCTACTCCTGTCTCTACATGGCCGTACATTTGAGTGGACTTTTGTCATAGCAGCATTGAATTTCAATATACTGGGGGCTGATTTTTTGTGCACACATGGTTTGTTGGTTGATGTCGCTAACAGGCGCCTAGTTAATGCACTGTCCTTTGATTCTATCCCCTGTATAGCTCGCGCGTCCCGGCCAACAGCACAAGCCAACGTCACAGCTGCATGCGGTAAGTTCCACACACTGCTCACTCAGTTCCCAGCACTCACTGTCCCAACATTTTCGGCAGCCATCGCTAAACACGGGGTGGAGCATTTTATCACCACCACGGGCCGCCCGTTTTTGCAAAACCTCGGCGCTTGGACGCAGCTAAACTGGCCATAGTGCGCGAGGAGTTCGCCAACCTGGAGAGGTTGGGCATCATCAGGCGTTCAAACAGCCCATGGGTTTCCCCGCTACACATGGTCCCGAAAGCTGAGGGTTCGTGGTGACCTTGCGGGGATTTCTGCAGGTTGAACAACGCCACAACGCACGACCGCTACCCAATTCCTCATATTCAGGATTTTTCTGTTCACCTGGCAGGAGCGCACATTTTTTCTAAAATAGACCTGGTCCGCGGTTACCACCAAGTCCCAGTGCGCACTGAGGACATACGCAAAACAGCGGTGATAACTCCGTTCGGTTTAGTCGAGTTTTTGTGCATGCCATTTGGGCTTAAAGGGGCTGCACAGACGTTCCAACGCATGATGGATGCAGTGCTGCGCGATCTCCCTTTCGTGTTCGTATACTTGGACGATATCTTGGTAGCCAGCGCGTCTGAAGACGAACACGAAACCCACCTCACGACGATTTTCCGGAGGTTGGAAGAGCACGGGTTAACCCAGCGAAATGTCAGTTCGGGGTGACGGGTATTGATTTTTTGGGGCACCGCGTCTCTCCTGAAGGAGAGTGACAAAGTGCGCGCGGTAGCAGATTTTCCCCGGCCGCAAACGGTCAGGGTGCTACAAGAATTTTTGGGAATGGTGAATTTTTATAACCGTTTCCTTCCCCGCACAGCGCAGCTCATGCAACCACTGTACACCACGCTCAGAAAACAGAAGCCCGCGGATAAGGTCGAATGGACCCCGGAGCGAGAGCGGGCGTTCTCGGAAGTCAAAGCAGCCCTGGCAAGACCCAACGAGACCCAACGGCCCGCATAGCGCTCACCACTGACGCTTCAGATGTGGCCATAGGGGCGGTCGTGGAGCAGCGCGTAGCCAGGGCTTGGCAGCCGCTCGCCTTTTTCAGCAGGACTTTGCGCGACAGTGAACGTAAATACAGCGCGTTCGACAGGGAGTTGCTGGCTCTCCACCTGGCCATTCGCCACTTCCAGTTCTGGCTGGAAGGGCGCAGTGTCACCGCGTTCGTTGACCACAAGCTGCTAACATTCGCGATGGCCAAGGTTTCAGAACCATGGTCGGGCCGGCAGCAGAGACAGCTGGCCGCGACCTCAGAGTTTACTACCGATATTCAGCATGTCTCGGGTAAACTGAATGTAGTGGCAGACTGCCTCTCGCGCGCCGTGGCGGCCCCAGTCTGTGTGGGGATAGATTACGCAGCCATGGCCGCGGAGCAGGTTAGTGACGCAGACGTGCGCGCGCTCCAGTCTGGACCAACAGGGTTAAGGCTGGAGAGCAGGGTGCTGCAAGACGGCATGCCCCCCCTAATCTGCGATGTCTCCACGGGGCGCCTGTGTCCCGTGGTCCCGGCCGTGTGGCGCCGCCGCGTGTTAGACTCGATTCATTCTTTGGTGCACCCGGGAGTGCGCGCGTCGGCCAAAATGGTAGGAGAGAAATTCGTGTGGCCGAGCCTTCGCAAACAAGTGAAAGAGTGGGCAGCAGCCTACATGGCGCCCACAGCGGTCGACATGGTGCTTCGCTGCGCTCTTTGTTTGTTTTTGTTTGTCAATTGTGTGTCTGCTTGCACTTATACCCGTGAAGAACTTTTAAATATCAGGACTTTGACCCCCACGGACCTCCTCCCAGTTTTTCTAGCCCCTGCCGCCGACCTGGTTTATTGTTTGGCTCGGAAAGTGAGACGGCGGAAGAGAGGAAGACGAGCGGGCGCTCTCGTACGACTTCGCAGGAGAGGCTCGCGAACGGCGCTGCCTGGCATATTTCTGTCCAATACCAACTCTCTCTCTAACAAGGTGGATGAACTGAGACTGCTGATGCGTTTTTTTTGTAACTTAGATTTTTATTCATTTTTCATCATATATAATGCATTCAGATCACATTCTACATTTAAAAAACAAAGGGGTTAGGGTAGGGAAAAATAAAAAAAAAATAAACAAAATAAAAATAAAAAATAAAAAAAAATAAAAAATAAAAGGGGGGGGACAAATGTTGGAGCATCAAGTTTTTAGTTTCCATCTCTTAATTCTTCTGGTTTTTTCAGTGTCTTTGGTTATTCTTTCAATTTCTGCCTCGTTGTTGCACTTTGTAGTGTGTCCATTTCCGCCATTTTTTCTCCCATATTCCTTCTTGCATTCTTCGTCGATATGTTAGTTTTTCCATCATACGTATGTCCTCAACAATGTCAGTCCATTGTTCTTGGTCAGGAAGAACTTCTGATCGCCATTTTTTTGTGATAGTTTTTTTACATGCAATCAACAAGATTTTAACTAGATATCTGTCCTCAGCCTGTATAACACTGTCTTTTTTAAGATCACATAAGTACATCAGGTTACAGTTCATTGGTATATTATATCCTAATATCCTCTGTATTGTCACATGCATAGATTTCCAAAATGATGATATTTTGTAGCATTTCCAAAACATATGTGAGTGGTCTGCATTTTGAGCCCCACATCCCCTCCAGCATAAAGATTGGGTATTTGTATATTTTCCTTGAATCTGTGGTGTAATGAAAAAGCGAATCAGGTTTTTCCATCCAAATTCCCTCCATGCCCTTGAATTTGTTGATGTGTGTTGTGTTTTCCATATTTCCTGCCAGCTTTCTTCTGTTATGTTTAAATTGAGCTCTTTCTCCCATTTCTCCTTTATATAGTTACTTGTATGATTGTTTGTCATAAGTTTCTGATATAGTTTTGAAATAATTCTTATTTTATTTCCTGCATATGAGCTTAAAATAAGTTGTATAATCTCGTTCACATCTGTTTGGAGGTTATGCCTAATCTTCTTCATATAGTAATCTCTCATCTGCAGATATCTGAAAAATTCCGATCTTTCTAATTTAAATTTTCTCCTGATATTTACAAAGCTCCCGAGATCTTTTTTTCCGATATTGCCCCATGCTGTGATTCCCTTGTTCACCAGATTTTTGTATCCCCTATCTTGTTTTGCCGGTTCAAACTGACTGTCAAATGCTACCCATTTCAATAGTTTTATGTCTTCCCTTATATTATATTTTTGTACTATTTTATACCACAGTTCTAAAGTAAATTTAGTGATTGGGTCTATTTGTTTGATTTGCTTATATGCATCTTTATCCCCTATTATGCTTTGTACTGGGAGTCCCTCAATTTCCTTTTCCATTTCTTTCCATTTTGCCTCATATCCCTCGTCGCACCAACATATGATATATCTTATTTGTGCTGAGTAGTAATATTCCTTTAGACTCGGTAGGCCCATGCCTCCTTTCTCTTTTGGTAATTGGAGGGTTTTATATTTCACTCTTGGTTTTTTACCTCCCCAAACAAATCTCGATATCATCCTGTCCCACTTTGAGAATTGGGCATCTGGAATCTCTGTTGGTATAGCCTGGAAGAGGTAAAGTAATCTAGGTTGTATGCTGATTTTGACTGTCTCAATTTTTGAATTCAGATCCATATTTAAGATTGACCATCTATCAATATCTTTTTTTATTTCTTGTTCCAACCTATCATAGTTTGCTTTATATATTTTGTTTAGGTCTTTAGGTATGTTCACTCCAAGGTATTTTATTTCTTTTTGCTTCCAGTTTAGTTTGATCTTATCAGTTATCTGGTTTAGAGGGTTATAGTGGAATGTCAGTACTTGTGTTTTTGTTATGTTTATCTTGTATCCTGATAATTTTCCAAAATTTTCTATCAAGTTCATCATTTCCATTATTGATTTATCTGGTTGTTCAAGGTAAACTATAATATCGTCTGCAAATAGCCCAATCTTGTGTTCCGCCCCCTTTATTGTTACACCTTTTAATTTCTTATTTTGTCGTATCGCTTGAGCCAATGGTTCTATGAACAGAGCAAACAAGGTGGGCGATAAGCAGCATCCCTGCCTAGTTGATCTTTGTATATTTACTTTGTCTGTTAAGCTACCGTTTATCTTGATTCTTGCCACAGGTTCTTGATATAGCGTCCTTATGCATTGTACTGATTTTTCGTTAAATCCAAAGCGCTCCAGTACACTATATAGGAATTTCCAGTTAACCCTGTCAAATGCTTTTTCTGCGTCTAAACTCATTATTACTGCGCTTTTCTTTTCTTTATGTATTTGGTTAATTATATGTATTGTTCTCCTGATATTGTCATGTGTTTGGCGTCCCTCTATGAATCCAGTTTGATCATCTTCTATCAATTCCGTCAAGAATGTCTTTATTCGTTTACATATAATTGTTGTGTATATTTTATAATCTACATTTAATAAAGAGATTGGTCTATAGTTTCCGCATTGTTCTTTATCTTTCCCTGGTTTTAAAATAACTGAAATGATTGCTTCGTTCCATGTTGGAGGTATTTTGTTGTTGTTCAGCGTCCAATTAAATGACTTTAGGAGTTGTGGCATGAGTTCTTCTATAAACAGTTTATAAAACTCAGATGGGTATCCATCACTACCTGGTGATTTACCGTTTTTAAGTGACTTAATCACATCTCTGATCTCTTGTGTTGTTATTTCTGCTGTTAGTTTTTCATTTTGTTGATTTCCTATTGATGGCAAGTCCAATGTGTCTAGAAATTTTTTGATATCTTTAGTATTTGTTTCTTCAGGTTGCGAGTATAGTTCTTGGTAGAAATTATGGAAAATTTCTTCGATGTTTTCTGGGTTAACTGTGGTTTTATTTGTGGTGGGGTCTTTAATCTTGTATACATTATTCATTGTTTGTTGTTTTCTTAACCGTTTTGCCAGCAGTTTTGTGGCTTTTGGCCCCGTTTCATAATATTTTTGCTTTAGATATCTATTTTTCCTTTCAATTTCATCCATTTGTGTTTCTTTTATCTTTGTTTTTTCTTCTTTAATTTCTTGATATATTTTTGGATCATTTGTGCTTTGATGTTTACGTTCTAATTCCCTTAGTCTCTCACATCTTTGTTCATACGCTTCCAGCTTAGTCTTATTTGCTTTTCCTGTTTCAACAATTAATTTACCCCTTAACACGGCTTTTAGTGCGTCCCATAGTATTGTTGGGTCCACTTCTTCATTGTCATTCTCTTGGATATATTCGTTTATGTTTATTTTTATTCTTTCTTTCATTTTCTCATCATTTAACAGTCCTATGTTAAGTTTCCATGTTGTTTGTCGTTTTCTATTGTTTAAATATATTTCCATGTATATAGGATTATGATCTGATATTTCTGCCCCTCCAATCCAACAATTTCTCACCCTGTGTCTGTCACCTTCATTCATAAGGAAGTAATCTATTCTAGAGTGTACTTTATGGACTGCTGAATAATGTGTATAGTCTTTTTCGAGTGGGTGTAGGTCCCTCCATATGTCTACCATACCCATTTCTGCCAGTGAGGTTCTTATGAACTTTGTTACATGTTTTTTTGTCTTCTTAACACTTGTTGTGTCAACTTCATGATCCATGACAGCATTTAAGTCTCCTCCACAAATTAGGACTCCTTCACTGTGTGTTGCTATGAGATCAAACAGATGTTGAAAAAAACCCTTGTCACTTTCTGGTGGGGCATAGATGTTCACTAATGTGATCTGCATACCATCTATTCTTCCCTTTATTATTACATACCTGCCTTCTTTATCCTGGATTTCCTGTTCACTTTCAAATTGTATTTTGTTTGAGATTAGTATCATAACCCCCCTTTTTGCTCCTCCCTTAAATGAACTGTAGTAGGAGTTCTTATAGCCAAATCTCTTTAGTTTCACATGTTCTGCCTTGCTCAAATGTGTCTCTTGCATAAATATAATTTCAGCTTTTTCCTTCTTGAATTTTCTTATTATTCTTTCCCTTTTAACAGGTGAGTTCAGACCATTCACGTTTAGTGTCATTATCTTAAGATTTTTACCCATATTCATGTTTTTCCATTTTTTTAACTTGTGCTCCTAGCCCCTTTAACAACAAAAATAACACATATTTATATAAAAACACATTAAAAAAACTCGACCTCCGTACTTTGGGCCTTTCTTCTGCCCACTGGTCCCTGTTGGTGGGTGGGGGGTTTGTCTTCACATAGTGAAGGGCCCTCCCTAGACTTCTAATTACTATCAAAGTAATAGTCATAAGTCTAGAAATGTCCAACAAATATCACTTAAACCTCTCCTAGCCGTCTGTTTCTCTTTTACCTTGTCTTCTTGGCCTTCATTTCTTCTGTGCCTTTCTTAATCTTTGTTATGATCTAGGCTTTCAGTTGAAAGCCTTGTAGCTTGTCCTGGGCCCGCTGCTCTACGTCTCTCCCCCTTCTTCCGCCGTTCACTCGTCTCCACTCCGTCTGTCGTGGTGCGTTCAGGGCCGCCGCTGCTCCAGCCGTCTCCTTCGGCACGCTCACCTCAAGGCCCCGCTCCATCATATCCCGCGCTGCCTCTTCGGCCGTGTTGTAGGTTCTTGTGCCTTCCTCCCAATGAATCCTCATTTTCGTTAGCGGCGTTTGGAATCTAATTTTTTTCTCTTTCAGCGTTTTTTTAATATTGGCATATTTCTTCCGCTGCTGCACGATTTCTGTCGGGTAGTCATGGTCAAAAAATACCTGTTTGTCGCCGATTCGTATCTTTTTTTTCCATGCTTGCGTCAGGATTCTTTCCTTTATGTCATATTTCACAAAGTTTACCACAACTGACCTGGGTGGAGAGTTTGTTTTCGGGTTCTGTGCCGGTGTTCTGTGCGCCCGTTGAATCTGCAGATCCGTTTCTCCGGGTATTTCCAGTTCTTTTTTTAAGAACTGATCCATGAATTTTGTCATCGAGTTGCCTTCAATGCCCTCCGGAATTCCAAAGATGCGCATATTGCTTTGTCGGGATCTGCTCTCCAAGTCGTTTATTTTCTCCTGCATCCTCTGCGTTTGCGTCGTCAGGGTCTGTAGTTGTTCGTTTGCCTCGCTTTTCCAATCTTCTAGTTCCGAAATTCGGGTCTGCGCTTCTGTCATACACGCCCGCTGGGAGCGCAGCTCCTCCATGTTTTCCGTTAATTTACGCTCCATTTCTCTTCGGAGGTCCATGATTTCCTCCTTAATTTCTTTTTTCAGTTCCTCCTTAAGAGCCGCTAAATCCTGTTGTAGCTGTCGCTTGAATTCTCTCAACTCTTCACCCAAACTGGCGATGCCAGCGTTCATGTTGTCGAGTCTGGCGTCCTCCATTTTCACTGCTGTGGACATCTCGTTTTTTTGGGCTTTGCGTACAGCGGTTTTTCCTGCGTTGTTGGAGAGGAATTCTTCAATTTTACCCTGTTTTTGTCCTTGTGCCCGGCTCCTTCGTGTTTTCATCCCTTGGTTTATTGATTCGTTTATGTCGAGTTGGCCATTTACCGATGATTTTTAATCCGGCTAGGGAGAGCTCTTTGTTTAAGTGTTATGTCTCTCCGCCATCTTCCCGGAAGTCCCCACTGCTGATGCGTTTTAAGGACCTCGCCTCCTCAGCTGTCCTCTGCTTTACTGAGACCTGGCTCCGGGAAAATATACCGGACAGCGCGCTGCGCCTCGACGGCTTTCAGCTCTTCCGTGCTGATCGTGACACAGAGCTTTCCGGCAAGACCACGGGAGGCGGAGTCTGCTTCTACATCAACTGCATCTGGTGCTCTGATGTAACGGTAATTTCCAAACACTGTTCTCCTGCCTTGGAATTTCTTGTTATCAATTGCAAGCCCTTCTATTCCCCGCGGGAGTTTGCTTCTTTTATAATGATCGCTGTGTACGCCCCTCCCGACGCGGACACGCGCGAAGCTCAGCGCGTGCTCGCGGATCACATTCAACACACAGAGCGGAGTTTTCCAGACTCGCTGATTATTGTGGCTGGCGACTTTAATCAGTGCAATCTGAGCCACGATCTCCCCCGCTACAAACAGTTTATTAAATGCCCCACCAGAGGATTAAACACACTGGATCACTGTTACACCACAGTGAAAGACGCATATCGCGCTGTCCCTCGAGCTGCGCTGGGATTATCTGATCACGTGATGGTTCACCTCATTCCCACATACAGACAGAGATTGAAGCTCACTAAACCTGTTGTGAGCACTACGAAGATACGGACCAGTGATGCTGTGGAGAAGCTGGAAACGTGCATGGAAATATCTGACTGGGGCATGCTTAAAGGAGCCACGCATGATCTGGATGAGTACACGGACACTGTGAACTCATATATCCACTTTTGTGAAGAGAACATTCTTCCATCACGCACCAGGGTGAAGTACTCTAATGATAAGCCCTGGTTCACTGCCAAGCTCAGACAGATCAGGAAGGAGAAGGAAGCAGCGCTGAAAAGTGGAGACAGGGACTGCTACAGGGAGGTTAAATACCGGTTTAACAGAGAGCTGAAGAGGGCTAAATCTGTGTACTCAGAGAGACTCCAGCAGCAGTTCACTGCTAATGATTCGGCTTCCGTGTGGAGAGGACTGAGGCAGATCACCAACTATCGGCCTCAGGCTCCTAAAGGTCAGGATGACAAAGCCCTTTGTCAGAGACTGTCCCAACACTATGCCCGTTTTGACACCTCGTCATCTGTGTCCAACTCCCCCCCTCCCTCCAGCTCCACAGCCTCCACATTCCCGACTTCATTTAAGGCACCCCCCCTCCTCCCCCCCTCCCCTTATCATCAGTGAGCAGGATGTGCTCAAACAGTTCTCCAGACTGAACCCGCGCAAGGCCCCCGGCCCAGACGGCGTGTCTCCCTCCACCCTGAGACTCTGTGCGAAACAGCTGGCTCCTGTATTCACAGACATTTTTAACACCTCCCTTAAGTTATGCCACGTGCCATCCTGCCTCAAATCCTCCACCATCATCCCTGTCCCCAAGAAGCCACGGATCACTGGACTTAATGACTACAGACCTGTAGCGCTCACCTCTGTAGTCATGAAGTCCTTTGAGCGCCTGGTCCTGTCCCACCTCAAGTCCATCACCACCCCTCTCCTGGACCCGCTGCAGTTTGCCTACCGAGCCAACAGGTCTGTAGACGATGCAGTCAACCTGGCCCTCCACTCCATCCTGCAGCACCTGGACTCCCCGGGAACCTACACCAGGATCCTGTTTGTGGACTTCAGCTCCGCATTCAACACCATCCGCCCCGCTCTGCTCCGGGACAAGCTGTCCCTGCTCAACGTGCCTGACTCCCTCTGCAGATGGATCATCGACTTCCTGACGGACCGGAGGCAGCATGTGCGGCTGGGAAAGACTGTCTCAGACTATACTAGCATCAGCACCGGATCACCCCAGGGCTGTGTACTTTCCCCCCTACTCTTCTCCCTTTACACCAACTCCTGCACCTCCAGCCACCAGTCTGTCAAGTTGATCAAGTTTGCGGACGACACCACCCTCATCGGGCTCATCTCCAACGGCGACGAGTCCGCCTACAGGAGAGAGGTGGCCCAGCTGGCGACCTGGTGCAGCAATAACAACCTGCAGCTGAACGCTCTGAAGACAGTGGAGATGATTGTAGACTTCAGGAAAGTCACTACTCCTCTGCCCCCCCTCACCCTCTCAGGCTCTCCCATCACCACTGCTGATTCCTTCCGCTTCCTAGGCACTACCATCACCAGGGACCTCAAATGGGAGCTGACCATCAGCTCACTCATCAAAAAAGCCCAGCAGAGGATGTTCTTCCTGCGGCAGCTGAGGAAGCTCAAGCTACCCATCAAGATGTTAGTGCAGTTCTACACAGCCATCATCGAGTCCATCCTCACCACCTCCATAACCGTGTGGTACGCAGGAGCCACTGCCAGGGACAGACTAAGGCTGCAGCGCGTCGTGCGCACTGCTGAGAAGGTGATCGGCTGCAAGCTCCCATCTCTCCAGGATCTGTACATCTCCAGGACCCGGAGGCGTGCTGGCCGGATCATAGCCGATCCCTCACACCCTGGTCACGTACTGTTTGCCCCCCTCCCCTCTGGTAGAAGACTTCGGTCCATCCAGACTAAAACCTCCCGTCACATGAACAGCTTCTTCCCCTCTGCCATTAGACTGCTGAACACTAAGTGACTCTCGTGCACCATGTACAGCAGCTCAACCAGACTCATGTCAATCATCACTGTTTTCTTCCTGCATTACCGACTGCACTATATAGTTCTCCACAGTATCTGCTGCTGGCTAATATATATTTTAACTGTTGACCAGTATCACTTAATCTTATCCTACACTTTATTACATGTATAGTTTATTTCTCTTATCTTATCATGTTTAATGTTGCAGCATTGTACCGAGACAAATTCCTAGTTTGTGTACTACATGAACAATGGCAATAAACCTGATTCTGATTCTGATTCTGATGGCGTGCCAACGAGCCAAAGTACACAGACACACGAAGGCTCCCTTGGAGCCGTTTCGCATCCCGGCTAAGAGGTTCGACCATGTTCACGTGGACCTCGTGGGCCCCCTCCCGCCATCACAGGGGTGCACGCACCTTCTGACAATGGTGGACCACACCACGCGCTGGCCAGAAGTGGTTCCACTGGCGGCAACCACAGCCGAGGAGGTGGCACGCGCGTTTTTAACAGCATGGGTGGCACGTTTTGGAGTCCCGTCGGATATTACGTCCGACAGAGGCCCTCAATTTGTTTCCGAACTCTGGTCAACAATGGCCCGCAGCCTGGGTGTCACAATTCACCGCACAACCGCATACAATCCACAGGCTAATGGGTTATGCGAATGTTTTCATAGGTCATTGAAAGCGGCTCTCAGGGCGTCACTGACGGATGCAAATTGGGTAGACAAGCTACCGTGGGTTTTATTGGGGTTACGTTCTGCTCCTAAAGAGGATCTGGAAGCTTCCCCGGCTGAACTTGTTTTTCCGCAGCCACTTCGGCTGCCCGGGGAGTTTCTTCCAGATAATCCCGCGCCGGGCAGCTCCCCATCTCAGCTGTTGCAGCGTAGCATAGACACAAGCATGCTGCCGGGCCCTGCTCACCACAGTTTTCCGCACGTTTTTGTGCCTAAAACTTTGAAAAACGCGGAGTTAGTTTTTGTCAGACACGATGCCCATCGCCCTCCACTGTGCCCACCTTATGATGGACCGTTCAGAGTGCTGGAAACAGGGGACAAGCATTTTTTGCTAGATTTGGGGAGTAGGAGGGAAAAGATTGGCATAGACAGACTCAAACCCGCTTTTGTGGTGGCGGACGAGCAAGTGCTGTTGGCGAGGGCCCCTCGGTGTGGAAGACCCCCACGGGGAGCTTCCCAGAGAAAAGATTCCCCAGAGCACCCACACGGACAGACTTTTACACCTCAAACATCAGCCCCCCCAGCATGACAGTGCCGCGGAGGCGGTGAATCCTGGTTACAGCAGATACGGGAGAAGACTGAAGCCCAAGCAGCATGTGGATTGATGTTTAATGATTTTACCACAGCATATGGACTGTCATTCTATTGTTCTATCCAAGACGCTCGGGGGGGTCGTTTGGTGACACAAGAACAAAGAGCAGAGTTTTCCTGGGAGATAACAGGGAGGTGTGAAGGATGAATGCAGTGTAATCTTTTGTGTGTTAGAAACTTCTGGAAGGATGTTAAAGGATTAAGGAAGTGAATGCAATGTGACCTTTTGTGGGTTAGAAGCTTCTAGAAGAATCCCATGCTTTTTAAGAGGAGAGTCTCTGCTGAGTATCCATTCTGACTATGCTTCTGTGTGAGATGTGTAATAAACTGTCTGAGTCAAATCCGCCTCGTTATTTACACGCTCCACAGTGTGAACATTTTCACTGGTTGTTGAAAGCAGTGTTGCGTGCTGCGCTTTCCGATAGTAATTGGGTGGATCATTTAACTTGGGTGATGCTTGGGTTGCGTTTAGCTCCTAGGAAGATCTTGATGCTTCGCCTGCTGAACTGGTTTTCGGTCAATTGCTCCATGTTCCGGGAGAGTTTTTGCCCAAAAGTTCCACCCCGCAGGCCGGCTCCGCCATCTACCCTTTTTCGTCCGATGGCACACTGGCTCTGAGCCCCGTTCACCACTGTGTTCCGCAATCGTTTGTGCCTGTGGCTCACATATTTTGACTGCATATGCATAGCACAGTGAGTGAGATGCTTAGGACTGCATGTGTATTTTGTGACCTCACGTCTTTGAAGGAACAATACGTCTGGACCTCCTGGGGATAACAGCAGGAGGTGGAGGTGCCTTTGGCGAGAACTCTGAGAGGACTTCCTGACCTCCTGGGGTCAGATGGAGGACGAAGGGACTTGGGGGGAGAATTATTGTCGATGGGGGGTTTGGTGACAATGTGATTCTGTTCTTTGATGTCCCAGGTATAAAAGTGGGGGTTTGGGGGAGTTCGGTCTCTTTTTTGCTGTTGAGAGCATGCTGGAGATGTGAGATCCTCAATAAACCTGAATTGAGAGAATAATTCAGCCTCTTTATTTCACGCTCTCCATAGTGCCTACTGAGCTCAGTGTGGCCCATTTCATTTTTGTGTGACATAACACTCACCGCTCGCCTCTCCAACCCCCAATATGATGGTTCATTTCGAGTTCTGGAGACGGGCCCTAAGAGTTTTGTGCTAGAGATAGGTTTGCGTAAAGAGCGGGTCATGTTGGATGGAGAAAAGTGGGGGAAAAGTGGGGAAAAGTGAAAGTGACAAATGTAGAGAATGTGGAGTAAAAGAAAATGTCGAGCACATCTTATTACACTGTCACAAATACGGAAATGAAAGACAGATAATGGAAAATGAAGTTGGAGAGGCCAGTTGGGAATGGGATTTAACTGGGATTCTGGGAACAGATGGAGATGGAGAGGCAATAAGAATCACGAGAAGGGCTCTTTTCTCTTTTATAAATAACACAGGATTAAGTCATAGAATTTAGGGGTCGGGCTCAGGTGACATAATGTTACACATTCTCGTACAGTAGGTGGCGGTATGCACCTTTCAGTTGTTTGCTATCCGCCAGTAACTGAGAGAAGAAGAAGAAGTACAGCAGCAATCATGGCGTCCTCAGTGACGGCCCGAACTGCAGTTGGTGCTGCTAAAGTCGTTAAACCGATTTTTAGCCGTGATTTGGACGAGGCAAAGCGCAGAGTCCGAGAGCTTTACCGAGCCTGGTACCGA
Organism: Pholidichthys leucotaenia; assembly: GCA_020510985.1. Classification (NCBI taxonomy): domain Eukaryota; kingdom Metazoa; phylum Chordata; class Actinopteri; order Cichliformes; family Pholidichthyidae; genus Pholidichthys; species Pholidichthys leucotaenia. The sequence continues at coordinate 403,114,776 of CM035838.1, forward strand.
GAGGTCCCGAATACGGGTACGTGTGTCCGCTGTAGCCGGATAAAATGCTTCAAACTAAGAACTGACACTCAAGGTCGCGATGGAAATCAGCTGCTAGCAAACAGCTGTATAACGATTAAAAAAAAAACTTTACACACATTACATATATTATGTATGTATGTATTATAATAGTGGTAATTTCTAACATGATTGATGCACATTTATTATTTACAAAATGATGCAGTACGTTTATACAGTGTGTTGGAAAGTAATATTTTCTTTAGTTAACTTCTCATTATATAAGTCAGTTTTAACTATAGACCCTTTACATGTGAGCGTAAAGAAGCATGAGCTGCTTTGTTTCGTTCTGGTGTACAGGAGGCCGGGGCAGGTGACTAGTGAGTTTCTCTGACATGTGCTGGTCTGAGGAAAATACAAATGAACTAGTCACAGCATGTACCCTGTAATATTACAGTTGTTTGTCAAGTGACAAGAATAGAAATGTTTTGAACTTGAACATTCCAAAATTACTTAATTACTAATATTGTCGCTGAATAGCTAGTCTGAAGGACTAAAGAATAAATTGTATAGCTGAGGAGCTGTAGCATTTATTTTGTTTGGCAGGTGAAGCCTCATGGCGCTTGTGGGCTTTCCTTAATTATGCAGAAAAATATTCAAAGCTTTGAGGTTTCTTTCTAAAGAATGCGACTGAAGCGCACTGTTAAAATCCCATGTCAGCAATAAAAGTTCAGAGACTGGTCATTGTAATCTGCTGATTTTTTTTTTTTTTAATTTATACCAGTGGCTCTTAAACTTTTTTTAATTCCCCATTTTGGGGGGCCAGACATTACCAAGCTCACACAACTATTTCTCTGCCCCTCCACAGCAACGGTGAATCCAAGAGCAAGCCAAGCATCATCATATTTCCTTTTCTTCTTGGCTTCTTTTGTTAATTATTGTCCAGAATTTCTCTTTGCTCATCATTTTGATGGAGAAAGTTTTAAAAATTCGGTCATGATATAATTTTAGCCATCCATCCATCTTCCACTGCTTAATCCTTTTTGGTCACGTATGTGTGTGTGTCGGGGGCGGGGGGGGGGAGCTTATCCCAGCATCTTTGGGCGAGAGGCAGGGTACACGCTGGACAGATCGCCAGTCCATTGCAGGGCAGATATAATTTTATTGATAATTTTAATTGTAATACGATAAAACACTGAGTAGCTTTTATTTTCATTTACATTTTCAGTTTTGTGAAACTTTTAACTGCAGGAAATCCAACCCCCCCCCCCCCTCCCCCAGTAGGTTTATATGTAAGTCTGGCCCTCGGGAAGTGAGGAAAAAATTTGCAACATGGTCAACACAAAAGTTGACCATCCCTGTGTTTGACCATTGGTCAGTTGTAGTTGCAAAGCACTCAACAGTTGTGATATCCATGTCTTTTTCATACGGTGCAGGTAATGCAACTTTGGAGAAATAATTGCGTAAGGGGATCACGTATTTCTTGTTCAGTGTTTTGCCCATGTTTCTGAAGCCTTCGTTGCTCACACAGTATTTAGTGGACACATGTCTTTGGCCAAATAAAACGCTATTGGATCAGTTACTTTAGCGTGTCTTTGGGAGGCGGATGAATACTGTGAAGCACTGTGCAGGGTTGATACTATGATTGCCTGGGTTGGCGCCGGACACAGACTGTAATTTAGTGAAGTGACATTTGCTTTAGCCTTCATGCATTTATAGTACTTGTGTTTGTGGCGTTTTTTCAGGTGGTTAAGTTAGCTGTGTTGCCCTGAGGTGCAGACACAGCTCTATGGCACTCTTTGCATACAATTTCTTTTTAGTCAGCATCACTTGCCTTGAATCCAGAACACGTCCAGACAACGGATGATGATCCTTTCGAGGCACTAGCTCCTCACCTCCACATGTTGCCGTACTGCCACCTTCTGCCTGCGACATCTGGTTTGTGTTTCACCATCACACCAGTCCGCTATTATTAACTTAAGGCTGCTACCACAGGGTGCACTCGCTGCTTGTCAGTTCTGCAGCTTAATGTTGCCCTAACTTTCGTTCGCTGACTGTTGGTTGAGAAAATCCTTGATTTGATATGCAGCAGAGCCCTCATTTTAAATGTTAATATCGCCGACGATCATGTTAATTTAATCGTGGCAGCCAAAATCGTGATCATGATTAAAATGTGATGAAATTGTGCAGCCCTGTGGTCCAGTGTCCAAACTGAGGCAAGTAAGGCCAGCAGTTCTTTTGACAATGTTCTGGGTTTTGTTTCTCATCTGTTCTTTAATTTCTTTAGATCGTGGCATGATGTGTTGCTTTTTGAGATCTTTTAGCCTACTTTGTCAGACAGGTTCTATTTAAGTGATTTCTTGATTCATCAGGTCTGGTAGTAATCAGGCCTGGGTATGGCTAGTGAAATTGAACTCAGCTTTCCAAAAAATGTAGTAGTCGCAGTTAATTATCTCCCGTCAGTCGAAGCTCAAAGGGGTTGAAGAGCCCTTTGGACGAAGACCTAAGGGGGATTATGTTATGGGTCAGTCCGTCTGTCTTTCCCACTTCTGTGAAATCAACTCCTCCTACAGTGTTGGGCCGATTGTTTTGAAACTTGGTACCATAGTTTGAGATACTCTGATGATGTGCATATTGCAATTTCACTCTCATCGAATAAGATAAGATAAGATAAGCCTTTATTAGTCCCACAACGGGGAAATTCCAGGATTGCAACAGCACAGGGATAGCAACACTCAGAGCAACAATCAGAAGGCAAGAAAAAAAAAAACAAGCAAGCAAGAGCAGCTAATATACATATGTACATATTACTATAAAATATATATATACACACACACACACAGACACACAGTGCAGAGCATTGTAGCTGGATGGAATAAATATATGAATATATGAACACAGTGCAGAGCATTGTAGCTAGATGGAATAAATATGTAAATATATAAACACCCACAGTACGGAGCATTGCAGCTAGGTGGAATAAATATGCAAGTATATAAACACACAGTGCGGAGCAATGTAGCTAGATGGAATAATATGTAGATATATAAAAACACAGTGCGGAGCATTGTAGCTAGATGGAATAAATATGTAAATATACTGTATAAACACACACAGTGCAGAGCATTGTTGCTAGGTGGGATGAAACAGCATAACCGTCTATTTAGTTATCCTACATGGTATGATTATGTGCCCATACATATTCTCACCCTCCATAGCGACCGGTATGTTCCTAGTTGTATGCCGGAGAGGACCATTGTGTAAGTCTATTGCATCTTTTGCATTCAAAAAAAAACTATTAGTTTGTTACGTCTTTTTGCTATCTCTGCGAGCAGCCCTGCTTAGGTTGTACAGTCTGACAGCCGTTGGTAGGAAGGACCTACGAAACCTCTCGGTTGTGCACCTGGGATGATGTAGTCTGCTGCTAAATGAGCTCCTCAGTGCATCCAGTATGTCCTGCATAGGGTGGAACTCGGACTCCAGCAGAGATGACAGTTTAGCCACCGTCCTTCTCTCTCCTATCTCCTCCATCGGATCAAGGCGCTGCCCCAGGACAGAGCTAGCTTTCTTAATCAGTTTGTTCAGTCTCTTCCTATCGGCTGCAGTAATGCCACTGCCCCAGCAGACCACTCCAAAAGTGATGGCTGATGCCACCACCGTGTCATAGAATGACTTCAGCAGCGCCCCTTGTACACCAAAAGACCTGAGTCTCCTCAGCAGGAACAGCCTGCGGTGTCCCTTCTTGTAGAGTGCGTCAGTATTGTGTGACCAGTCTAGTTTATTGTTCAGATGAATACCCAGGTACTTATAGGATGTCACCATCTCGATGTCTGTTCCCTGTATATTTACTGGTGCTGTGAGGGGCTGCCCATGCCTGCGGCAGTCCACCACCAGCTCCTTGGTTTTCCTCGCGTTGATCTGGAGGCAGTTCCGATGGCACCAGTCCACAAAGTCCTGGATAAGCCCTCTGTACTCAGCTTCATCTCCGTTGGAGATGAGACCAACGATCGCAGAGTCATCAGAGAACTTCTGTAGATGGCAATGTGTTGTGTTGTGTGAGAAGTCCGCAGTATAAAGAGTGAACAGGAAGGGAGCCAGCACCGTTCCCTGGGGGGCCCCCGTGCTACTGATGATCGTGTCGGAAACACAGTCCCGGGTTCTCACAAACTGAGGCCGGTTCGTGAGGTAGTCCAGGATCCATGATGACAGGTGCTGGTCCACCCCTGCGCGCAGCAGCTTGTCCTTCAGGATCATCGGTTGGATGGTGTTGAAAGCACTGGAGAAGTCAAAGAACATGATCCTCACCATATTCCCGGGCTTCTCCAGGTGGGACAGAGAACGGTGAAGGAGGAAGATCACCGCATCCTCCACCCCAATGCCATGCTGGTAGACGAACTGGAGTGGATCCATCGCTGGTTCCACCAGGGGGCGGAGATGAGCAAGGAGCAGTCTCTCCAGGGTCTTCATCAAGTGGGACGTCAAGGCCACCGGTCTGTAGCTGTTCAGGTCTTTGGGGTGGGAAGTTTTTGGTACAGGTACCACACAAGATGTTTTCCACAGCTGTGGTACCCTCCCCAGTTTCAGGCTCATGTTGAAGATATACGTCACAATCCCACACAGCTGGTTTGCACAGGACTTGAGGAGCTTTGCGCTGATGCCGTCCGGTCCCGACGCCTTCCTCGCCTTGATCTTCCTCAGCTCCGTCCTCACCTGGGTCTTGGTCAGGGTCAGGATGGGGGGCTGTGTGTTGGGAGTGGGGGGGGTGTCGGTGGAGTGGGGAGTGGGCAGCAGGACTTGATTTCTTAGAGGCAGCAGTGGTTGTTGTGCAGACAGGGGGGAGGGCGGTTGGTCAAATCTATTGAAAAACAGATTCAGGTTGTTCGCCCACTCCCTGCCCCCCGTGGCCTGGGGGGAGGTATTCTGGAGCCCCGAGATGGTTTTGAGGTTTCTCCAGACCCCGCTGATGTCACTCTGTTGCAGCTTGTCCTCCATCTTCTTCCTGAAGCTGTCCTTGCCTTCTCTGATCTTTCTCCTCAGCTCCCTCTGTACGGACTTCAGCATCTCCCTGTTCCCCGACCTGAAGATCCTCTTCTTCTCTCTCAGAAGTGTTTTTATCTCAGGGTTGATCCAGGGTTTGTTGTTTGAGTGACGCCGTATGGTCTTGGTGGGAACGGATTTGTCCACACAGAAGCTGAGGTAGCCCGTGAAGGTGTGAATGAGGCCATCAATGTCCTCACCATGTGGATCGCAGAGCTGCTTCCAGGCAGTGGCTTCAAAACAGTCCTTTAGAGTGTCCATTGTCTCCTCAGACCATAACTCCACAGTGTGCATGGCCGGAGGTTGTCTGTGCGCTAGGGGTTTGTACACCGGCCGGAGATGAACCAAGTTGTGATCCGATCTCCCAAGTGGGGGGAGTTGTGATGAGGTGTACGCCTCCTTAGTGTTTGCGTAGAATAAATCCAGTGTTTTATTGTCTCTAGTGTGGCATGTGACATACTGGGTGAAAGTGGGCAGAATGGGAGACAGTGAAACGTGGTTGAAATCGCCTGAGATGAGGAGAAGAGCATCTGGGTGTTCTGTCTGCAGCCTGCTGGTTACTGAATGGATGACGTCACGCGCTGTCCCAGCGTTCGCCGTCGGATTTGCATAAACAACAATGCAGATCACGTGTGAGTGTTCTCTCGGGAGAGAATGACCCTGAGGTCAAAGGTCAGGCCATATTTTTCCCTAAATCTTCTAAACACAATAACTACTGAAAGGAATGATGTAGGCTTTTCAAATCAATACAGTAGTTGTATCTAATACACATCTTGGACGACTTACACCTTCACCTAACTATGGGTTTGGAGTCAAGGGGTCAAAGTTAACATTGCAGTTGTGCTATGGTAAATGCTAAATTTTACTATTGCTATAAAATGAGTAAAGCTAGGGCCACCAAACCGATTCACCTTGGGATCCTGAATTCCAGCTATGGATTTGGGGTCAAAAGGTCAAAGGTCAAATTTAACATGTCTTATGCCTTATTACTGAAGAACGCATAAAGCAAGGGCCACCAAACCTGGTACACAGATTCACCTTGGAATCCTGACCTCTGACTATGGGTTTGGGGTCAAAGGTCAAGGTTAACATTCCTTATGCCTTTATTACTTTCTTCTTCTTTCGACTGCTCTCTTTAGGGGTTGCCACAGCGGATCATCTGCCTCCATCTCACCCTATCCCTTGCATCTTCCTCTGTAACACCAACCCTCTCCATGTCATCCTTCACTACATCCATGAGTCTTCTCTGTGGTCTTCCACTTTTCCTCCTGCCTGGCAGTGCCATCTTCAACATCCTTTGTCCAATATATCTACTATCTGCACATGTCCAAACCATCTTAACCTTGCCTCGCTTACTTTGTCTCCAAACTGCTCAACCTGAGCTGTCCCTCTGATATACTCATTTCTAATCTTGTCCCTCCTAGTCACTCCCAGTGAAAATCTTAGCATCTTCAGCTCTGCTTCCTGTCTTTTTGTCAGCGCCACCATCTCCAAACCATACATCATAGCAGGTCTCACTACCATCTTGTAAATCTTCCCTTTCACTCTTGCTGCTACCCTTCTGTCACAGATCACCTGACACCCGTCTCCACCCACTCCACCCTGCCTGCACTCTCTTCTTCACCTCTCTTGTGCATTTTCCATTGCTTTGGATGGTTGACCCCAGGTATTTAAACTCATCTACTTTCACTACCACTACTCCTTCCATCTTCACGTTGCACCTGCCTCCCTCTCATTTACACTCATGTATTCTGTCTTGCTTCTACTGACTTTCATTCCTCTTCTCTCCAGAGCATACCTCCACCTCTCCAAGTTCTCTTCCACCTGCTCCCTATTCTCACTGCAGATCACAATGTCCTCTGCAAACATCGTGGTCCATGGAAACTCCTACCTGACCTTGTCTGTCAGCCTGTCCATTACCATGGCAAACAAGAACGGGCTCAGAGCCGATCCCTGATGTAATCCCACCCCCACCTTGAATCCATCCATCACTCCTACATCGCATCTCACCACTGTCTTGCTGTCCTCATACATATCCTGTACCACCCTCACATACTTCTCTGCCACTTCTAACTTCCTCATACCGTACCACACTTCTTCTCTTGGCACCCTATCTGTACAGTGAGTAAAGTTAGGGCCACCAAACTTGGTACACAGGTTCATCTTGGGATCCTGATCTCTGACTATGAGTTTGGGATCCAAAGGTCAAAGTTAGCATTCCTTATGCCTTATTACTGTAGTAAAACTAGGGCCACCAAACTTGGTACCCAGGTTCACTTTGTGACCCTGAAGTGTGACTGTGGTTTTGGGATTGCAAGGTCAAAGGTCAACATCAGAATGCCTTATAAAGTATATCTCAACAACAAAGAAAGCTAGGATCACCAAACCTGGTACACAGGTTCACTCGGAGACCATAACCTCTGACTACAGGTTTGGGGTCAAAAGGTCAAAGGTCAAGGTTGGCACTCCCTATGATCTCTTACTATAGAATTTGTAAAGCTCTCTAGGGTCACCATACTTACTACACAGGTTCACCTTGGGATCTTGACCTACAACTATGGGTTGTATACTTTGTTGTATATTCATGGATGATGGGCTTATCATAACTTGGTTCTGCCACAGTAATTATATTGAAAAGTTGAAAACTGCTCTCCGTCAATAAGTATTGGGATCTTCAAAGAAAACTGAGGCGGGGGATGTTGCACTTGCCTCAGAGTGCACTTGTTCATAATGTAACGGGGGGCATTTACTTTTTCACATAGGGCCAAGTAGGTTTGGTTAGCTTTTTTCCCCTATTAAATTAAATAATTTAAAAACTGCATTTTGTATTTACTCAGGTTATCTTTTTCTAATATCTAAGTTTGTTTGATCTGAAACATTTAAGTGTGACAAAAATATAAGAAATCGGGAAGTGGGCAAATACTTTTACACAGCACTGTATTTGTTTTATTTTGTATAACAGTCCAAACCCACCAACGTGTATTTCATCCCTTATAACCATCATGTCAAATATAAACAATCATTTATTTAAAATTTTCTGGTTATTGCTGGTAACATTTCTGTGCATTGAACTCTTAATTTATTGACATCACTGCTACTATAATAATGATGATTATCTCCTAGGGCTGAGGTCGTTGTGGTGGAAAGCGTGTGACCTTGTTGTGTGTTTGTTTCTGTACAGTGGCCACCTTTCAGCTGGACATTACAACACGTCAGGGGAGGGACAAAGTGAGGGAGATGTTTGAGAAGAACAAGCATGTCACCGACCCACGTGTGATTGACTTGCTAGTCATTAAGGTTAAAAAAACTATCCAGCCATTTTTGATGAACCCTAAATATCTGTTAACTCAGCAACACTCAGTCGTTTGTTCTGATATTCTCCATTTGAATTTTCTTTAAAGGGTAAAATGGATCTTCAGGAAACAATCCAGGTGTGGAAGCAGAAGACACACATAATGCGCTATTTCCACGATTCCCAGGAGCCTCGTTCCACTGATTTCTTGTCCAAATTCTACCAGGGCCATGACCCCTGAGCTTGTATAGCTGTTAGCTGACGTGTGATCTGCTTTCCAGTGTGACAGATGTTTCTCTTTATTGTAAATACACACTTTAACACTCACAAGTTTTGTTCAGTGTCTTTTGTTCAGTCTACATGGTTGGTGTTACAGAGGAAGATGCAAGGAATAGGGTGAGATGGAGGCAGATGATCCAGTGCGGCGACCCCTAAAGGAAGCAGCTGAAAGAAGAAGATCTGGACTGAAATGCATCCTTAAAATGATGCTTACCTTTGCTGAATGATGAAAAAAAATCACCGTGGAGCAGCCGATGGCTTTAAGTCCAGTTTTGCACAACTCCTCAGCCCACTGACGTGACATTGCCTTTTTTTTTTAACTTGTAATGTTTTTCTAAAAGTTATAACTGGAGACTCCTTATCAAATATTCAAAGTAGCTGTCAGTAAGTTACATTGTTTTTATTGCCTGCAATTGCACAGGTTATTTATTTATTTAGCCTATTTATTTATGACTCCCTCATTCTTTCAACTTCAAAAAATTGTATATATTTCTTGCAGGGGGAATCTGACGTTTATAGTTGTAGTTTTCTAATCCAGAATCCCTCTGGGTAAAATATCTACTTGTAATCTGTTAGTTACAACAACAGTTTTCACACCTTCGGTGAATCCGAGTACATACGTGGTTGCTTTGACGTGTCGTATGCGTGCAGATCTTTTTTCTCTGGTTCTAAAAACTAAAATGTCGTGTGCACCAGTGTTTAAATGGGGGAAAAAAACATGGTAATTATGTGAAATTTTGTGTGCATTTTGCAACCGGAGGACAAAGAGCAGCAACAATTGAACTATATAGATCAGTGTAGTCCAATCAACCACTGATCTGCTGAGTTTGACACTGGGCAGTAAAATTAAAACTTGTAAAAATGCTGGTGCCTCTGAACTAGTCATTAGCGACTGCTCATGTGACATCAGCGAGGTGAGGACATGAAACTTGATACACTGAACAAATGCACTGTTATCTGAGGGAGCTCAGACCCACATTTCCTTGAAGTTTGAAAAATCCATGGAGGGTTGTTGAGGTGTTATTTTATGCTAATGGAACCCTCAACTGTGGCTCACCTGTTTGACAGTGGCTTAAGAAGACCAGTGTGTGGAATTATGGCAACAACACAAGTGCCTTTATAATGACTCATGCAAAACATGGAAGAATAGGGCTGATTGTTCATCTTTGTTTTTCTTTGAAGTCTTGTTTTATCACATGAGAATCTGTGCACTCCCATGTCAGTGGAATCACATTTGAAATCACTCCTACAACTTGGAGGCTTGTGTGGTCTGACTGAATGTGTATAGTGTGTGTGTTCAGAGTTATATTGTTAAAAATCAGGTCAAACTGCCATTATGGCTGCATTTATGCTGTAGGCCTTCATACCAGATCTGATGTTCTACCTACAGTGGATATAAAAAGTCTACACACCTCTGTTCAAATGCCAGGTTTTTGTAATGTAAAAAATGAGACCAAGCTAAATCATTTCAAAACTTTTGCCACCATTAATGTGACACATAACCTGTACAACCCAATTGAAAAACAACCTGAAATCTTTTAAGGGGAAAAGTGAAATCTTACACCAACCTGGTTGCATAAATATGCACACCCTTAAACTAATATTTTGTTGCAGCACTTTTGGCTTTTACTACAGCACTCCGTCTTTTTGAGTAGGAGTTTATCAGTGGCACGTCTTGATGTGGCAATATTTTCCCACTTCTGTGCAAAAATGCTCCAAATCTTTCAGATTGTGAGGGCATCTCCTGAAGTTCCAGTTCCAGATGAAGAAAAATAGCCCCGAAGCATGATGCTGCCACCACCGTGCTTCACTATAGGTATGGTGTTCTTTTGGTGATGAGCAGTGTTGTGTTTGCGCCAAGTATACTACTACTGGCTGTCACTCCTGTGGAATATGATGACTTTGGCAATGTCGTTCATGGCCGTACAGTCCAATATGGTGGGAACATCGTCTGCTGCAGTGGCGGCAGGAGAAGGAAGAGATATGAGCTTGAGGATCAGCAGCTGAGGCAGTCTTGGCAGCACGCTTTCGACTGTGCTCCGCTGTCTCCTCAGCTAGATGGTCATTGAGCTTCTGACAACAGATTTCCACCAGAGACGGTTGCTTGCTCCAACCTCCCAAGAATCAACATCGATGGCGCAGGTCTTCAGGTGTCTTTTGAGAATGTCCTTAAATCTGAGCTTGGGTCTGCCTGTTTCTTGTACCACTGTCAAGTTCACCATAAAAGACAGTCTTAGGAAGCCGCGAGTCATCCATACAAGCTACACAGCCGCTCCATCGCAGTTGACTCTGCAAGAGTAGTGCCTCAACGCTGGGTGTGTCTGCTCGTGTTCTTACTTCCACGTCAGTAATCCTGTCTTGCCAGCATACCTTAAGATGTGTCAGCTAGTTCATCTGAGCAGGCTGGAGTCCCTTAATGTGATGATGATACAGGGTGTAGGTTTCAGAGGAGTAGAGCAGGCAGGTGAGGACCACTGCACGGTACACCTTGCATTTAGTTGCTAGCTGGATGGCTTGCGCAAAATATACCTTTTGGAATTATGGGCAAAAAGTTCAACCTTGGTTCCATCAGACCATAACACATTTTCCAACATGCATTTGGGAGATTTCAACTGTTTTTGCAAAAATGTAGCTGAGCTTGGATGTTTTTCTTCTTAAGGCTTCCATCTTGCCACCCTACCCCATAGTCCAGACAATTGAAGAAGACGGGAGATTGTTGTCACCTGTACTAAACAGCCAGTACTTGCCAGAAATTTCTGCAGCTCCTTCCTGTTGCCGTCAGCCTCCCTGACCAGCTTTATTCTCATCTTTTCATCAATTTTGGAGGGATGTCCAGTTCTTGGTAATGTCACTGTTGTGCCATATTTTCTCCAGTTGATGATGACTGTCTTCACTGTGTTCCATGGAACACAGTGAAGACAGTGAACAGTGAACACAGTTTAATGTCATGGAAATTCTCTTGCACCCGTCTCCTGACTGATACCTTTGAACAATGAGATCCCTCTGATGCTTTGGAAGCTCTCTGTGGACCATGGCTTGTGCTGTAAGCTGTGACTACAGAATTGTCAGCAAAAGCCTACTAGAACAGCTGAACTTTATTTGAGGTTAATCAGAGGCACTTTAAATGGTGGCAGGTGTGTGCTGACTCCCACTTAACATGAGTTTGAATGTGATTGGTTAATTCTGAATACAACTACATCCCCAGTTAGAACAGGGTGTGCATACTTATGCAACCAGGTTATTGTAAGTTTTTTTTATTTTTCCCCTTAAAAGATTTCAGTTTGTTTTTCAATTAGGTTGTACAGGTTATAGGTCACATTAATGGTGGAAAAAAGTTTTGAAATGATTAATCTTGGTCTCATCTTTTTTACATCACAAAAACCTGGCATTTGAACAGGGGTGTGTAGACTTTTTATATCCACTGTAAAGCAGGATTTTTTTTTTTTGGACAGCCTGCTTACATATCCCTATACTCATGTAAAAAAAAAAAAAATGGGACACCATATGAAAGCCTGTGTGTGTTTTTAACATATTTGGACATATGGATATTTAATATCAATTTTAACAATCCTGGGAGATTCAAGTAATATAACTTAACAATTAAAACTGAAGAAAATTTTTTTTTAAATTTTCTGTAAAATGTAATTCTAAAAACATGCAATTTCTGGTGAGGAATAAATTAGGACACCACCACATTTATTCCCACTTAAAATGGCTAAAATCACACACAGATGTATCGCATCAGGTGCACATGATTAGAACATTGTTACTCAGCATTTTGAAGGAGGCTTATCCTATTTAAACCATAGACATTTAGTTTGGTGTGCTCCTGACTGCTGATGGGAAAGTGAACACCATAGTGAGATCAAAAGAGCTGTCTGAGGCCTTCAGAAAGAAGATTGTAGCAGCTTATGATTCTGGTAAGGGATTTAAGAAGATCTCAAAAGAATTTGAAATCAGTCATTCCACTGTATGGAAAATAGTCTACAAGTGGAGGACATTCAAAACAACTGCCAACATGCCCAGGTCTGGCCGTCTAAGCAAGTTCACCCTGAGAACAGGCCACAAGATGCTAAAAGAAGTCTCCAAAAACCCTAAAATGTCATCACAGGACCTACAGCAGGCTCTTGCTACTGTTGATGTGAAAGTACATGCCCCTACAATCAGAAAGAGACTGCACAAGTTTAATGTGCATGGGAGGTGTGCAAAGAGGAAACCTTTGCTCTCCAAGAGAAACATGAAGGCCAGACTCAAGTTTACCAGAAAGAATGTAGCCAAAGACCAGGACTTATGAAATAATGTTCTTTGGACAGATGAGTGTAAAATTGAATTATTTAGACACCAAATCAGAGGACGTGTTTGATGTAGACCAAATACAGCATTCCAAGAAAAGAACCTCATACCAACTGTGAAGCATGGAGGTGGAGGTGTCATGGTTGGGGATGCTTTGCTGCAGCAGGGGCTGGCCAGCTCATAGAATCCACCATGAATTCTACTGTGTATCAGAGGGTGCTTGAGGACCACGTGAGACCATCTGTAAAAAAAATTAAAGCTGAAGTAGAACTGGACCCTGCAACATGACAATGACCCAAAACATACCAGTAAACCCACCAAGGACTGGCTAAAAACTAAGAAATGGAGAGTCCTGGATTGGCCGAGTCAAAGCCCAGATCTTAATCCCATTGAGATGCTGTGGGGTGACTTGAAACAGGTTGTACATGCAAGAAACCCCTCAAACATTTCACAGCTGAAAGAATTCTGCATTGGGGAGTGGTGCAAACTTTCCTCAGACTAATGTCAGAGACTGGTAGATGGCTACATCAGAGACTGGTAGATGGCTACATCAGAGACTGGTAGATGGCTACAAGAAGCGTCTCACTGAAGTTATTTCAGCCAAAGAGGGTACCACTAGCTATTAGGCGGTGGGGTGTCCTAACTTTTTCCTAAATTAGAACACACATTTTTGTTGATATCTTTTGTTTAATGAGTAAAACAAGGTCGATTTCTGATATTTACCTGCAATTAAATCACCTTCTTTTCCAGAGATAAATAAAAACAAGATTAGACATCAATATGTGAACATTTCGTAATAAAGAACTGAATATTTAATGGGGTGTCTTAATTTTTTCATGACTATATAAAACCGACCCATAACCCATTCATTTACACTCCAAATTCCCCAAAGGCTTTAAAGACATGTTACCTTCCCATGTGTTCACTGACCACTTTCCCTGTCATGTTTTTAAATCTTTGTTTTATTATAGGTAACAACAGAACAGGTACAAAACAGAGATGCCAGAGGATTATAACAAATGTCCTACATAACATTATATATATAAAGAACAGAAGTTCATGGTTTTGATTGCTTTTTGGTTTTTCCTTTGCATCAGAAAATGTGGAACCATGACATTTTCAGTGATGCAAGACTCGCACTGACAGGGATTAGCTGATCTGTGCACTTACACTGTTGACATTTGACAGATTTGCGATTCGTATCTGACTTATTCCCACATATGACTGAGGCCTGAGTCAGACCTGAGTCCATGTGGTTTTTCCTGCTTCTGAGTGCATAATCCAGATTGGATCTGTGCTACAAGGGCAGAAAAAGAATCAGAATTGGGCCACTTGATCCATGTAGTGTGAATGAGCCCAAGTCTGTGCTCTCCCGTGTGTTGGTTAAGATTTGAAAATTATCCTTTAAGTTGATGATTCTGGTACTTTCTTGCTATTAAAACAAAAAAAAGTTGTCACAAACTGCTATTGTTCTCTCATTTACACTTGACTGAATTAAGTACAAAGAAGCTACAAAGAGACTGACATTTCTAAGACTTAACAAAAGTGTAACAGTATGTTTTATTAAGATTAAAGTAGTGCATACAGGTACAGTACAGTGGAATCAGCCTGGGCCCTGGATCCAGTGCAGACAGAGGCAACTTCAACAGATACAGTAGGAACAACCATGGAATTTATCCGCTCAGATGCTCACCGACACTTGGCTGCAGAAGTGACAAAACAGGATAATCTGTGGATGAAAAGTGATTTTTTTTAATTGTACTTGCATAAGTTGCAACACTGTTAACAGCACAATAAAACCTGATCAAAGAGTGTACATTAACACCTGCAAAGGTAACAAAAAGGGAATCGCACACTCAAACTTCTGATGATAAAATGTCAGAACTCGTTAGTTGCCTGTCAGGCTTTTGTAGCGTAGCGTGATTCAGTTCAAAATAACCTTTACTCTGATGCAGCCCTCTAAATTTAACAGCATTTACTGATCACTGACTTTCTCCCCCCAAACATTTACATCCCATTTCTTGCAACTTTGTGGCCATTTTTCTTCAACTTTTTTTCCTAGTAAATTTGCAACTTTTTACTTAAATCTGAACTCCTTTTTGGTAAATTTGCTATTTTATTTCTTGCAAATTTGTGTGTGTGGGGTGTCGTTATCTTTTTGTATAAATCTGCAGCTTTTTTTTTTTTTGGCACAAATTAGTGGTTTTCATCTCTGTGACTTTTTTCTGTAATTATGAGACTTTTTCCCCACAAATTTGTGGATATTTTTCTGCATAATTTTGCATTTTTCCCCTCCCCCAAATCTGAAACTGTTCTATATAAGTTTGCAACATTTTGTACAGATTAGTTTTTTTTTTTTAATTTTGCACCCTTTAAATTTCTGCAGCTTTTTTCTTTTCTTTAGGTTTTTTTTTTTTTTTTTGTTACTTATTTGTACCCGTAGGTAGATTTGGTTTGCAGTCTGGTGACAAGCCACCGGCTGCTGGTCGCTGCGTGCGCGAGCGCCCTAAACCTACATGTTTTTGGTATGCGGGAGGAAACCGGAGAAATCCCGGAGTAAACCCACGCAACACGGGGAGAACATGCAAACTCCACACAGCTCACTGTTGGTCGGGGGCTGGGATCGAACCCACGGTCTCATGATCCCCGCGATCCCCCGGCCGAGGGTAAACTGTGCTGCCACAGTGCTGCCCTTCTTTCTATAGGCTCTAATTTTTAAAAGAATTTTACTATTGTTTCTAGTAAATATGTTTTTTTGGTGAACATTTTACATTTATTTTTTTTACAAATTTGTGACCTTTTCTAAAAAGGTGCAGCTTTTCTTGAACATTATTTGTGGATATTTTCTTGTAAATGTGCAGTTTCTCCTAAATCTATAACTTTGAGCAGGATGGTTGGATTTTTGTCCCTCAAATTTTGCAGCTTTTGATGTGAATTTTTTCCCCTCCCTTAAATGCACTTTTTTCTTTTTAAATGCTGCCTTTTTTTCTTGTAAACTAGTTTTTTCCTGAATTTGAGATGTTTTTCCTAAATGCAGTAGTTATTACAATTTCACTTTTTTTTCTTGTAAAATTGAGGTATTTATTGGGTGATTTTACTTTTTCTCAGAAATTTTTTCCCTCTACTACAATTGCAACTTTTCTCTATATTTTTCAACCTTTTTCCCACAAATCTGTGTATTTTTTCTTCTCATAAATTTGGATATATTTTCCTCCCATATTTGCAATTTTTTGTTCAGATTATTTTTAAATTTTTCTTTGTCAATTTTTTCTCATATTTTTTTCCCTAAATTCTCTATTATAATTTTGCTATTTTTTCCTTGTAAATCTGGGATGGGGGGGTGATTTTACAACTTTTTCTCAGAAATGTTTGGGGTTTTTTCCTGCTAAATTGAGATATTTTTCTCATAAATTTGCATATACTCTCCCAAATTTGCAACTTTTTGTGCAGATTAGTGGATTTTTATTTTGCTTTATCATTTTTAAATTTTTAAAAATAAATTTACGACTCTCTTCCCAAATGCACTGTTATAATTTTACTAATATTTTCCTCTTAAATTTGAGCATTTTTAGGGAGGTAAATTTACAACTTGCCTCATTTTTGGTCAACAAAAACACTCCCCCACAGGGACCCACTTGTTCTGAGTAAAGGCGCTGCCTCCGGCCCCGGAGCCGGAGGTTGGGGACCCCGTTCGTGGACGGTGGACAGCACTTCTTGTGCGTCACAGTGGACCCGTGCCATACCTGCTGTGGCGCCCACGGAGCCTCAGTCATCATCGTCGTCGTCCTCGGGGACAAAGATGTCGTGCTCCTCCAGCAGCGCAGCAAAGTTCTTGCTGATCTGAGTGCCCACATACAAGAAGGGCACCACTACCAGAGCGATGCGGACGGGGCCGAAGGGGGTCTGCTCCCCGGCGCCGACAGCCCACCACAGAGACAGACGTTAGTGAGCACCAACCAGCCTGCTGCCCCGTGCCTTATACCACACCACCACCCACACACAGGCGCTCACCTTCTTCGGTTTGGGCAGAATCGCCCCGGAGGATGTGCACACCGCGGTCCGACACGCTGTCACGGTACCACCCGGCCCTCTGGAGGGCGTCCGCGGCGAGAAGAGGGCCGACAGCTTGACCAGACGACCGAGGGCCGACGCCATGTTTACAGCGGTTGATACAGCAGCAATAATGCGGGGAATAAAAAAAGTTTTTTTGGACTTGGAATAGCAGCGCCCCCTTCTGTTACTGCATCGACACTGCGCTATGGGTGGAATTTATAACAAAACATATGATTCAAAGATTTGTATTTGTCATTACTGCTATATGTACAGGACATACAGGAGAATTGAAATGCCATCTCTCTCTCTCTCTTAGTGGTGTGGGCAATATATAAGACAAGGAATAAGGATGAAAAACAACTATCTATGTACAGTAATGCTACCCATAGTGCATGGCGGTGGGCCGAGTGGCGCTGTCTGCTTTAGTTTTTGAGATGATTGAGTAGCTGAGTTTCACAGATAGGCTAACTCATATTTTTCAGTATTTTTCACTTTACATAAGTGTTCATTCTAAAGATAACTACATTGTGTTAACATTGTCTGTGCTGTTCTACAGGTAACTCCAGCTGCCCAGATGTTCCTGACACTCCTGGACCTGTCTGGATCTTTCTGTCTTGTCTTAAATTGACTATCAGTGTTTACACTCATTAATGTACATGATCAGTTCAGATGGATTTCATCAGATTAAAAATGAATACTCACCATCACTTGAGTGTACTGATTTTCTTTCAATATTTCTTGTATCAGCATACTGCTTGTAGCATCGTCTATGATAGCCCATGTTAACTGACACATCTGAAGGGTGGCTATTATGCAAATTATATTTTTCTACTGCCTTTTCAGCTATTTTGCTTTCCTTTGTATCAAGATTTACCCACTCTATTGAACACTGCACAAATTTTTTCCAACTCCTGTCTGAAAATTGAATTATATTTTGTAAAGAGCTCGTAGCGTGCATACAGCGCTCCATACCTGACCCTGATATCCATACTAGCTAATGACAGCACGTGTCTGACTTGACATAATTGACATGTTATAGATGAAGAGAGGCTCATACCAAAGCAAGAAAGTGGGCAGCAGACATAAGGTTGGGACAAACTAGTTTATTTTAATATTCTTTTCTAGCTATATAAGAAGTGATGCTGGTGTAATAGTATATTATAAATAAATATCAAATTTCCTAAGGATGTTGTGAAACATTGTTCTTAATGGTATATATTTTGTTCACAGAATGACCTGAAAATGTGATAATCTGTGAGCTCATGAATCAAGGCTTATAAATGTATTATGCTCTATAATTTTGCTCGTCTGGCTGTTTTTCAACAATCAATACATGTTTTTTTGTAAACTACTTAAATTCTTGAAAACGAATAATCACGTCAGAGCCGCTGTATTTTGATTTTTTTTTTACACGGGGGGGGGGGGTCCTGATTAAGTCGAACGTGATTGGTGTATGCGGTCACATACCGCAATCTGATTGGTTCCTCAGCTAAAACTGTTCTGAGAGATGCCGGAGAGAACTGACGATAAAAATGTAAGTTTAAAAAAAAAAAAAATGCCGGCAAACCGAAGCTGCCAACAAATTTTCTCAGATTTACCAAAAATAGAGAAGACTATATTTTAAAAGATGGCGTACTCTTCCGATGCGGATCGATCAATGACACGAAAAACGCACTTGGCCCACCACCTATATAACAGTAAAAACACAGCAATCCTCTGTACAGTAAACTGGATTGCTGTTTTTACCATTATTTGCACTATGGATAGCATTACTGTACATATAAGTGAAATAATAGAAATTGTTCAGAGAGCCCATAATCATCCTAGAGCCAGGTTTTTAGTTGGATCCAACACACCATATTCTGCATACTGAAAGATACCTTTCAGTATGCAGAATAGTGTAGCGAACTCAATATGAGCACCCTACTTGGCTTGCCAAGTGGGTTGACCCTATTGGCGACACAGGTAGGGTGCGGGACTCCGGAGCGGGAGGCGTGAGTTCGAACCTCCCGGTGGGACGTCGCCATGTCGAGCAGCACGTTACACTGGTGTCAGGAGTGGGATCTCCTGTCCAAAGCAGTAATGGGGCGCTGACATCGGGACGATGTCGAGAACCAGAGGGGAGTAGTGTAGCAAACTCAATATGAGCACCCTACTTGGCTTGCCAAGTGGGTTGACCCTATTGGCGACACAGGTAGGGTGCGGGACTCCGGAGCGGGAGGCGTGAGTTCGAACCTCCCGGTGGGACGTCGCCATGTCGAGCAGCACGTTACACTAGTCCTGCACCCTACCTGTGTCGCCAATAGGGTCAACCCTATTGGCGACACAGGTAGAGTGCGGGACTCCGGAGCGGGAGGCGTGAGTTCAAATCTCCCGGTGGGACGTCGCCATGTCGAGCAGCACGTTACACTGGTGTCAGAAGTGGGATCTCCTGTCCAAAGCAGTAATGGGGCGCTGACATCGGGACGATGTCGAGAACCAGAGGGGAGTAGTGTAGCGAACTCAATATGAGCACCCTACTTGGCTTGCCAAATGGGTTGACCCTATTGGCGACACAGGTAGGGTGCGGGACTCCGGAGCGGGAGGCGTGAGTTCGAATCTCCCGGTGGGACGTCGCCATGTCGAGCAGCACGTTACACTGGTGTCAGAAGTGGGATCTACTGTCCAAAGCAGTAATGGGGCGCTGACATCGGGACGATGTCGAGAACCAGAGGGGAGTAGTGTAGCGAACTCAATATGAGCACCCTACTTGGCTTGCCAAGTGGGTTGACCCTATTGGCGACACAGGTAGGGTGCAGGACTCCGGAGCGGGAGGCGTGAGTTCAAATCTCCCGGTGGGACGTCGCCATGTCGAGCAGCACGTTACAATATGTATATGAATATGTATTAAACACATTAATACAAACATCGTTGGTCTTCTTTTTTTTAAACTTGGGTAACTCACAGAGCAACTACATGTGAAACATATATACTAACTACGTGGCTCGGGCAGTTCACATATTGTAGAGACTTGGGTGAGTCAGCTCAGACAGCATCTCAGTCAGGTTGCAGAGGGTAAACAGAGGAGGACAACAGTCAGGGAGATCATGGGGAGTTGGCAGGAAGAAGGAGTCAGGGGGTTTAAGGGGAATGCATTGTGATGTGAAATGTCATGCAGATGTGAGATGAGCGGTGGGGATAAAAGGAGAAACCGTGCTTGGATGCCCCATGCTTTTTCTGTGTATGATTGATGAGAGAGTGTAATAAACGTTGTCTGCTCGTAAACCTGCCTCCTCATTTCACACTCTCCACAATATTAACATTTTGGTTCAAGCACCCTGGCAAAATTTTGTAAAATGAGCACTTAACATAGCCGGTTATGGGCATTAACCATGTTGACAAGACAACAACACAGCCTGGGTAGTACGCACGTTAACATTTCAGCCATTCACATGTTAATAATTCAACTTAAACACATCGCCCCCCTACTGCCATACAGTCCCGATAGTGAAACCACCCCCCGGAGACCCGTCTGGCGGGTCCCGTCCAGAGCTTCTTCTTCACTTCGCCCCTGGAGATGAACCACGTCGGGGTCCCGACACCTCCTTCTCCTCGTTGGCGCGCTGCAACTCGTTGGGGTGTCTCCATGAGTCATCGGACAATTGAAGATCACTGTTCTCCAGAACGGCCACCACCTGCAGTCGCTCCTGGCCCTCTCGTTGTTTCCGCTTGCCATGGATCCCTCTCAGCCGAGCCTCCTCCCTGGGTCAAACCACATCAGCGAACCTCCAGGGGAGCTTGACTCGGCGATGTCCACGATGTCTACACCTGGCCTCCTCACTGGGTCAAACCACACCAGCAACCCCTTGAGAAGCCCAACTCGGCCTCCAGTGCTCCTGTGTGGCACACCGGTTCACTGTGCCAGCCGGTCCTGCCCCACTCTCTTTCATTTGTAATGCCAGCGAAGCCGTTGCAGCCCCTTGCTTCTCGGTACCTCCCGGCCGAACTCCAGAAGCGGAGGGAGCCATCCTCTCAGCTCCACCCACCGTCACAGGTGTTCCACCGTGCCGCCCAGTTCCCACATCCAGGGTAACTTGGGCCCTGGCACCGGAACCCTCCCACGATGGCCCTGGGTGGGATTGGTCCTGTCCATCTCCCAGAATACTAGGCCAATAGTCGTCCCATACCACATCATCCACCACACACGGAACCGGCCGGTCCCACAAACCACAGCCCGACCACTCCCCTCCAATGCCACTGGTGATCGTGAAACCCAGTCCGTAGAATAAGTCGCAGCCCATTACGTTCGACCCGCTGACAGTCACCATGAACTGGATATTGGACACCACTGCCGACTTGTACCTCACCGTTAACTCCAGCGAACCCACGATGGCCAGCTTATTACCTCCATAGCCACAAAATGGCATTGACAGTCCTCTTACACGGTAATGCAGGAACAAACTCCTTACAGTAGGCCAGTTCAACACGGATACCACTGTGCCTGTGTCAACCAGTAACGGCACTTCCATGCCATCCAGAATCACCTCACAGTATATGCGGCCATCTGTGCTCGGGGAGACAGTGTGAATAACCATAGGAGTTGTGACGGGGGAATCCGCTCCGTGTCACCATTCGCCTTGCTCAAACTTTTTGCAGGCCCTGGCGAAATGATGTAGGAGTCCACACTTGCCACAGTGTTTACCCCTTGCCAGACACTGTCTTGCCTTATATCGGTGCTTGGTGAACCCGCAGCCCAAACATCTGGGCGATCCCGGGGTGGACCTAATTTTAATAGCTGTAGCGTAGTCTTCTTTGCCTTCTGCGCTATCATTGCTACCCGGGTCCACAGCCTGTGCCGCTGACTGTGAGTCAGGTTGCCTCAGCGTCATTCTCTCACCAAGGTCCTTTGATAGTTTAGCCGCTGCTTCGTACTGCTGAGCTATCTCCACAGCCATGGTTAACGTCAGCTCACCGGAGTGCATGAGAAGTCTTGACCGTACCACAGAACATAGCGTGTGTTCCGCTAACTGATCGCAGACCATTTTGTCCTCCAAAGCCCCGAATTGACAATCTCCAGCCAGCTGGTGCAAGTCCACAACATACCATTGCACCAACTCCTCCGGCTGCTGTCGGAACTGGATCCTCCGGAAGATGATGTTCTCAGAAGCGTGAAAATAAGCAGTGACAATTTCCCAACTGTGTGCCCCGCCGGATAATGGTGTAAACCTAAATATGACGGTATTTTTCAGATTTCCACAGCAGGTAGAAAGCAGCTGCAGAAATTATCAAGGTGACCCTGCCCCTCTGCAAGGCTTTACATGATCGGACATGATTTTGTGTGTATTCACGTCTTTACATTCACTTCATATACAATTGCACCACATGGAAAATTTGCTCTTTGCATTTGGTCTGAACAGAGCTGGTATGTGCTGGCAGGCAAATGCTTGGTGCCCCAGGCCAGAACTGACCAACTCTGAATCACTACTGGTGTGACAATGTTGAGAGTTTGCAATGACAGTGGCAGGCCGGTGCAGAACTTCCTAAAGGGGCCCCACCCCCACCTCTCACTCTCGCAAGGACCAGTGCACATCTTATGTAAACAAACAAGTGAGAGCGGCTGTATCAAAATGAAGCAAAGTTATCCATCTTGCAGTGACAAAAGAAAGAAGAAAAAGGAAGAGGAGAAAAGAAAGAAAGATGGTGGTAAGTAGTGCAAATAATACAGTAGTTGATTTAGCTTAGAGCAGCTTAGTGTGTAGTGTTGTTGTTGGTCCTGAAAGAGAACTTTGAGAAATACTGAGATTCTGTACTTTTTATTAGGTGTATATTTTCGAAGTTAATATTTTTTAATATTTATAATACAATATTTATATATTTCCCCTGTATATCGTGTCAACTGTGTACACTGCATTTATTTTTTTTGAAGTTCAGTTATTTACGGTAATTATTTATGTTTTTACTGTTCTGGTTTTGATTGTTCTGCTTTTTATTGATCTTCAGAATTCCATTTTTGAATTTAATGTTTATCTTATTTTGAAAAGATACTAATGTGCACTTCTGAAACTAAAAAAAGTTTACATTTCCCATTTTTTTGTTAGTGTCAGATTATTTATGGTAGGGGTGATGAGCACTGGTTGGAGGGTCCCCTGTCAATGTTTGCCTAGGGTCCCAAGAGACTCCAGGATCATCTCTGGCTCTGAACATACCTTAAGTGCTTCTGCCACTGAGTAAAGCCCAAATAGTGGCACAAATGCACTGTACGTATGATGTAAATTTCGTCATCTTCCCTTCTGCAGAGGGTGAGCGCAGACTGAACGCGTGCAGAAAGTACACAAGTGTGTGCACTTAACACCTGTGTTTATCCTGAAATGAGCTCCTTTTTGTTCTTTCTCCTCATTTTATTTAATTCATCAGGTTGCTGGAGTATCACTGTCATACTATGTGGACATCTGGACCGTAGATTACATTCAGTACATGAGCGTGAAACATGGCTGTGTGGCAGACAGCTTCATGAACACACCACCATAGTGTACTGGCATGAACTGGACTGAAAAAGAAAAATCAATCCACAATAAAAACAAAAATGACGATTAAAAAAATATCAACTATAGAATGGCTAGCCACACCACAGAAAATCCCCAACCCTTCATGAAACTTCTCAAATTTTTATCATCCAGATCACCGATGTGCCCCTTTGGGTGAAATCAAAAGTAAAGCAAAGAATAACTGATTAAAAGCATGTATTTTTCTTCATAAATATGTTTGAATAAGAGTAAAAAGGATTAGCTATAAAAGTGTAATGAAGAGTCACCAACCACCTCTTAAAATAAAGGACACAGCATACATAATGCAGTTTTATATCTCTTGCAGTATGACAAGTTGCAGTCACAACCTCCAGTAACAGTTCATTATGTAATCATAAAAATTTAGACAGCACAAGTCAAACAAAACATAAAAATAAACCAATAAATACTGTACAGCATTAAATAGTATTTACATACTCAGTACTACCCAACAGAAAATTCATTTTAAAATGGATCTAAAACTAAGGAATGACAACAGATGAAAATACTGGCCCTGTGACAGTAGTGAGTGATGCTTTTCCTCTGTATTACCGGTAATAAACTATGCTGTTACGTTACTATTAAAACATTCAATCAAAATATTAAAGACGCTCAATGTGCAACATAAATACCACTCAGATAAGAGGAAGTCTATGAGCGTTACAGGATGTAAACTCTTCAGGGTGAATGTGTATTCGCAGTGCAGGACTGTCCTCAGCGTTTGATCTCTTTATCCTTCCAGCAGTGCTCGTAGTTGGACCTGTACTTCAGTGCTTGTGGTTCTTGTGTGGTAGACCAGGTGGATCATCACTGCACAAACAAGATGATGCTGAGTTGACAGAGCGACAAAATTAAAAGACCTGTAAAAAACGCTAGCGACACTCAACTACACTGAAACAGATCAGCAGCCAGTGACCGTGCACATCACCAGCTTCCAGGCTGACCGGAATGTTTCTGTGATGTCGGCGACATGAGGACATGAAACTTGATACACCGGAGAAATGCAGAGATCAACAGCTACTGGCTGCTCTGGTGGCTGGCAGTGGTACCCCTCAGCCTGCAACTGACCTCTGCCTTTGGCTTTGAGATCAAGGTCACCCAAATTATCATCATGTCATATATCTTATATCAAAGCCTTCCTCATTTCCTTCTTGAGTTATCACATTTACAAGGTTTAGGGAAAAAACTCAGCCCTGACCTTGACCTCAAGACCAAAGTCAGGAGTCAGAAATGAGGTAGGGGTTAGCGTACATCATTTCTTTCTTTAGTGATCGCAATCACAAGGTAGGTGTTGATGCCGCTGCTGCACATCTGCTCGGTGGAGAGACAGCAATTATATTTTGAAAGTGCATGCATAGCTGTGAATAACATTGTAGATGGGAGAAACATGAACTCATTCTCCTGTAAATGCTTTGCTATGTACAGACTGAATGTCAGTCAAGTTGGTTTTCTTTCTTATATTGTCCTGCATTGGGTCGCTCACACTTTAATTGGAGAAATCTGCCATTTTCCTCACCTGATACCTGAAGGACAGGCGCCTGAAGAACTTGTTCAGCTCAGATGTGCTTGGTTTCATGGCTGCCCCGGTCTTGCTGCTCTCCCCCAGCCTCACTATTCGTCCTTTAGCAATGGCTGCTCTCAGGCTAATGCTCTTGACTATCCGAGCAGTGGGCTCAGAGTCAGGCGTGGGCCGGGAAGACACGGTGATGTAGGTGGCGTCTTTCTGATGCTCCTGATAGCTCACTGCAGGAGGTAGAGGAACAGTGAAAATGTAGTTTAAACACACAGAGAGAGGCACTGTTGTGGTTTTCATTATTTTCTGTCAAATCTATACTATTATTTATATTCAGTGCCGCCACAAACAGGCAACCAGTTAGAAGAGAGTTGGCTTAAAGCAGGAGTTTACAGCCTGTGGTTCTGGAGCTACGTACATACAGATCTTTTGCCTGTAATCAGTGACTCCTGTGGCTTTGAAAATTTTTTTTAAAAATCCCCAAATTTACAAGAAAAAACTGCATATTTATCAAGAAAGTACAACATTTACAAGACGGAAGAAAAAAAATCACAAAATCCAAGTTCCAAATTTACAGCAAATAAAAAGCAAAAATAAGCATCTCTCCCACACACACACACACACATACCTGGGAGAAAAAAAGCTGCCAACTTAAGAGAAAATAGAAAAAAGAAGTCATAAATTAAGAGTGGAAAAAACAAATATGTGATGAAAAATGGAAAAATAACAGGGAAAAAGTTGCTAATTTACAAGAAAAAAGTTGGAAATATACAAGGAAAAATTCAAAACCAAATTTCTGAGAAAAGTAGCAACAGTCATCATGAAACTCTCAGGCTTACAAGAAAAAACACCCAAGTTTATCAGAAAAAAAAGTTTGCAGCAAATTTTAAGAAAAAAGTGGTGCATTTAAAAGAGAAAAAAAATCCCAACCTCACAGGAATAATTGGAAATATCCAAGAAAAAAGCAAAAAATATGAACCCCCTCCACATACACACTCTCGAGAGATAAAAGCTACAAGATTTTATGAGGAAAAAGTTGCAATTTTAAGTGTTAGAAATGCATGATAAAGGGTTAAAAATACAATAACACAATAAATTACAATGTAAGGCTACAAATTTACACTAAAGTCACAAATCCACTTTACAGGAAAAAATTATTTCTATAAAAATAACTTCTACGTTTACAAAAAAAAGTAACAAATGTACAAAAACCCAACCAGCAAGTCCATGTGGGGCCCACCACAGGTTGAACCTGGGCTATGTTGTGGGTCCCATGTGGGGTTTGTCCACGGTTCCCACACTGGTCCCCTATGTTTGCCCATTTGCACCTGTTTTAGAATTTGGACCTGGAATTTCCCCACTGTGGGACTAATAAAGGCTTATCTTATCTTATCTTATCTTATCTTTACCTGTTAACCTGTGGCCCAAATAAACAGGTAGTCTGCTTACCCACTTTGACCCCATATGGGACCCACATGGGTTTAATGTGGGTGAGCAGGTTTCAGCAACACTGCCACAACAGGTAAAATCCATGTGGGCAAACACAGATGGAACCAACATGGAACCCGTGAACAAACCCACATGGGACCCATACCACAGCCCTGGGTCAACCCATGGTGGACCTCACATGGACGTGCTGGTCCGGAAGTGGCAAATTTATGGGAAAAAGTTGCAAATTTAAGAGGAGAAAACTAGAATTACTAATACTAACAATCATTCTTGGTTGGATTTACATTTCTGTGCTGCTTTTTGGTTGCCGACTCCTGTCCTAATGGATGGAAGGGCGGAACTAAGAGGGGCTAAAGTTCTTGATTTCATACAGATCAGTATATGACGCCTTATACATCATGCAAAGCTACTCTAGAAAAATTCAAATAATACAGAGCTGAAATAAACACAAATCAAGTGCAGTGACTTCACCTGCCGATGTGACTGCAGTGTCTGTGGTACTGCTGAGCTCCAGCAGAATGGTGGGATAGACAGGATGCAGCAAAAAAAGTTTTCTGATGAGAGGCTCCCCTAGAGCAACACCAGGCGCCACCTAGACAACCAACATGGACAGAAATCTGTCGCCTCACTCTTGGCTCTATTTTCAAGCATAAATCAGTTAAATAAAACATGCACACGAGCCATTGTTGTCTTACAGATCATGCATTTCCTTCAGCAAATTCGATGAGATTCAATCATTGTCTTGTTTTCTAGGGAAGACTCACGGTTGTCTTGGTAACATTCCTCTTGCCTCTGATTGGCTCGCTGGCCCAGAACAGGAAAACCGATTGGCCGGTGGAGGTGGAAACTGTAGATGCTTCTAAAACAAGATGGGGGCACAAGAACTCCGCCGTCCAAAGAAGGTGTCCGTTGGTTCCATTGATGATCTGTGCCTGAGAGATAAAGAAAAGAAAACCCAGTAAGACTGAAGGAAACATAAACGTCAGTACAAGAAGGAGGAAAAAGAGTTTGAAATGAATATTTTACCGTCATGGTGCCATAGGCTGAATGCTGCATAAACAGATCAAGGACGCCGTCGTTGTTGAAGTGTCCAGGGGTTGGCTGACTGTGGCGGGCAAAGAGCTACTTTAGAGGAGCTTCACAAAACTGTGATGCATCAGAATGCTGTCTGATGTTGAACTCTCTGTGGCCTACCTGCGAACTGAAGCAGAGCTAAAGGTCCACTCTTTCTTCAGGTCCTTGTGCCTCAGCAGAGACAGTTTACTGGAACCGTAGACCAACGCCCAGTCACTTCTGGAGGCGTTCAGGTTGGAAACTGCATCCAGGCTGTTGTGGTTGCTGCCAAAACCAGCAACAAGCGGGAGCAGGAACACCACAAGCTCAGCTCCTCTGAAATCACAGACATCCACTGGTTTCAGTCAGAGAGGGGTTAAACAATGTGGCTTCGACAATACTCAGACTAACTCTGTGAGGGGAAAATACCGCTGATTTATGAGGGACAAACACCCAAATTTACAAGAAAACTGCTGCGAAAAAAGTTGGACATTCATGAAAAAATAAACCCCAAAGGAAAATGCTAATATAGGTGGATAAAACACAAATTTACGTTTAAGGGGGAAAAAAAGAAACTTGAGCAAATTTGTTTAAAAATGGTTGTAACATTAAGAAGTCCCCCAACTACAAGATCAAGTTTTTAAAAAAAAAAAGGTTAAAAGAGGCTCTTAAGTCATTTTTGAGGTCAGTGTGGGTAGCACCGAAGACATTTCAGTGGTGTGGGAAGCCTCCAAGGCATGTGGGGGAAACTGACTGCACGAGAAGAGGGAGAAGTTAAACAAGAGTTGAGAATTGGAAAAAGAAATGAAAATAAAAGAAACTAAGTTATCAGAAGTCTTTTCGGACTCAATGTATCAAGAACTTTGTAAGCCTAAATTTCAACTATATGATATTTATAATAAGGAGGCAGACTATGCACTGTACTGATTAAAGTCCAGTTTCTATTAAGGGGTGAAAAAATAGGCAAATTGCTCACCAGGCAATTGAAAGAAAAATATATTTCCAATATGATTCCACTAATTAAACAGGGGGATAAACTAATTTCATCCAGTAAAAATATTAATGAGGTTTTTCATCAGTATTATAAAAAATTGTACACTTCAACCGTATCTATAAACACAGAGCAGGAGGAACTAACAAAGTTTTTGATGAATGTAGAGGTACGTAAGTTGCAGGCTGAGCTGGCAGAAGGGTTGGAATCCCCAGTAAGAGAGAAGGAGATAAAAACAGCAATTTTACATATGAAAAATGGGAAATCACCTGGAAATGATGGCCTTCCTGTAGAATATTTATAAGGAATTCATAGATAATCTCTCACCAATATTAAAGGAAGTGTATGAAGAAATATTTTCCAAGGGAAGGTAGCCTCCAACATCTAATGAGACTTTGATAACGTTAATTCCCAAAGTGGATCGGGATGTAACCAGTCCCTCAAACTATAGACCTACAAGTTTGCTAAATCTGGAATGTAAAATACTGACAAAAATTTTAGCTTTAAGATTACAAAAGGTACTACCAAGTATTATTCATCCTAACCAAGTGGGTTTTGTGAAAAATAGATCATCTTCTGATAACATAAGAACACTATTACATCTGATATGGCAGAGTCAATCAAAAGACGTCCCTATAGCTGCTGTTTCTTTAGACACTGAGAAGGCTTTTGATAAGGTGGAACAGGAATTCCTTTTCTCTGTCTTGTCACACTTTGGAATAGGATCTGGTTTTATTAAATGGGTGAGAGCATTGTATAGAGCCAAAAGCTGCAGTAATGACAAATGGAGTAACATCTTCCTTTTTTATGCTTTTTAGAGGGACACAACAAGGCTGTTCTTTAAGCCCTCTGCTGTTCATAATTTTTTTGGAAATATTAGCTATAGCCATTAGGACTAATCCAAGGGGATTAGATTATTATTAGGACTAATACAAGGGGTTGAGTGAGGTGGTACAGAACATAAACTACTGCTTTATGCAGATGATATTTTGGCTACAATAACAAACCCAATGACCTATCTACTGCATTTAATGGACACTACACAATGCTTTTCAAAATTATCAGGTTATACAATTAATTGGAATAAGTCAGAGGCTATGCCAATTTCAAAAAGTTGTCACTCTCATATGTTAAAGAAATTTAACTTCAAGTGGATTCCAGAAGGAATGAAGTATCTAGGGATAAAACTGAGTCAGGACTTGGGGGAAATGTCTCAGTTAAATTTTAATCCTTTGTTGCAAAAAATGAAAACAAACTTAAGTGGGAAAAGATTAAACCCAGCCTATGGGGTAAAATAAGCATTATAAAGATGGTGATAGCCCCTCAGTTTAACTATATTGCTACAATGCTATCAATTAAAATACCAGACATAACTTTTAAAAAGTATGACAACATAGTTAAACATTTTTTGTGGAAGGGGAAAAGACCAAGAATTAGTTTAAGCAAAGTGCATGCCCCTAAAGAGAAAGGAGGGCTAGGCCTGCCCAATCATAGACTGTACTGCTTAGCATTTGAATTAGCTAAACTGGCAAAACACTGGAAGTCTGTGGACAGAATGGGTCGGGTAAATATAGAGTCAGAACTGTGTTCTCCATTCAATGTCTTTGATATGTTCTCTCAAAATCCAGGAAATATAAAAAATCCCATCCTCAGTCATGCAAGAGATGTCTGGGATAAATGTCATAGAATGTATAAGCTGTCAGTGTATGTTCAGAAGTATTCATCATTGTGGAACAATCCTGCAATCCGCAGTGGGAAGACGACTATATACTGGGAGCAGTGGTGTTCCAGTGGCATACGTACTACAGGAGACCTATATAATGCCGGAATATTCTTATCTCATGAAAATTTAATTCACTGATACGGCTTGGATGATAAGGGTCACTTTTGGAGGTACCTACAAATGAGAAATTGTGCGACATCTGTTTTCAAAAGGGCTGATAACAGCTAATGTAGGTGGATAAAACACAAATTTAAGTTTAACGGGAAAAAAGAAACTTTAGCAAATTTGTTTAAAAATGGTTGTAACATTAAGAAGTGCCGCACAGCTTCACAGTTTTATAAAATCACTAATACCGTATTTTTGGGACTATAAGGCGCACCGCATTATAAGGTGCAATATCAATGAACGGTCTATTTGATGGTCTAATTTCATACATAAGGTGCACCGGATTATAAGGCGCATTAAAGCGAGGTAGTCGGAGCAGGGAAAAATTTTTTTTTTGCGTGCATGGAAAGAAAATCCTATCTATAGTCATTACAGACACATATAGCGCGATTGTCTGCGAGTGTGAATGACCTGTTCCACAAGCAGGCGGAACGTTTTTAGTCCGTGGCTGTTCATCGCCATATTGGCCAGAATACTCGCTCGGTACTCGATACGGCTCGCTCTCCAGCGGAGAGCGATCTCATATCGAGATCCGAGATCTGGGAATCCGTAGTCGGATCTGGGAATTTTTTTTTTTTTTTTTTGCGTGCATGGAAAGAAAATCCTATCTATAGTCATTATAGACACATATAGCGCGATTGTCTGTGAGTGTAAATGACTTGTTCCACGAGCAAATGTACATTTTTTGGTCCGTGGCTGTTTACATCACCATATTGGCCAGAATACTCGCTCGGTACTCGATACGGCTCGCTCTCCGGCGGCAGCCCGGAGAAGTAAACAATGCAAACAAATGCCGGGACGCTTGAATTCTTTCATCCCGAAAATATCATTTTTGAATATTAATTACAGCTAAACAGGAGCAGTTTCGATCCACGATCCATTGGCAGATAGTGGCGTAACTCGCTAGCAATTTAATTTTGAACGACCTGTTGACACCAATATAGCGGTTGGAGTTCTTTGGTTAATCCACCCGGAATGATGGCAAGCTCCGAATTAGTTTGCTTCACTTGGGTTTTGACAGTATCGGTGAGATGGGCGAGCATGGAGTGGCAGATCAATAGGGATGGAGATTTGTGGAAAAAGCCATCCGGCCATTATGTTGAAGCACATATTACTCCGCGAGGCTCCTGACTACCATAATGCTCCGACAATCCATCAAGCGGTTCGGCTTCGTAGCTTACCAAAGTCGTACTAAAACATTTTTGACAGATTTTTGAGCGCCGTGTACCACATAAAATCGGTTCGAGGTCAGTAAGCACAACCAGAATTAATACATAAGGCGCACCGGATTATAAAGCGCACTGTCGATTTTTGAGAAAATTAAAAGGATTTTAAGTGCGCCTTACAGTCCAAAAACTACGGTAACTTTATAAGTAATGACTGTACCAACATGAAAAGGCTTTGGCAGAAAGATTTAGGAGAGGAAATTGATGATGATGGATGGTGTGGAATTGTGAAAGAATGTGGAAAATTTATGAAAGAAGCTAAAGGAAAGTTTACTCAGTACAAAATATTGTATAGGTATTATACTCCACTGATATTGTACAGAATGAAACTGGCAAAAAATAATTTATGTTGGAAATGTCAAACAACGATGGGAACATTTTTGCACCGTCTCTGGGATTGGTCTCAGATAAGGCCATTTTGGGTTAGAATCTTATCAATTACGTATGTCTGGATGGTATGGTTCAAAAATTCCTATGACTCCTGCTCTTTGTTTGCTGGGGGACAGATCGCAAATATCAAACATTTCAGAAATGGATTTTTCAATTATCGTGGTTGGTTTAATCACGGCATCAAGGATTATACTGAGACACTGGAGAACAACGGAAGTTCCAACAGTGAGAGAATGGACAGATGCGATGGTGGAGACAGCATCATATGAACGGATGCTCAGTAGACTGAAGGGAGAGACGGGGGAGAGACCCTCAGCGTGGGACCTTCTGTGGACATATGTGAAAACAACCTCTGACTAGTGGTTTAGGTTAAATATTAATGATCTGCCAAGAGATAACCATGTCCTAGTTTATACATCAGTACTTTGCATATTGACCATATGTACAACAAGCTGTCTGGTATTATTGCTCTTTTACACACCATGTATATGGCCTTCCAAAGAAAAATTAATAAAAACTTAAATAAAATAAAAGAAGTCCCTCAACATACACCTGCACACAAAAATGTACAAATTAACCCACAGAGATGCTAGTTTATAAGGGAAAAAGGCAATCCTGTGAGAAAAGCAAGAAAAAGCCACAAATTCAAAAGGAATAAAAATTATGAGACAACAGCTGCATATTTGAGAAAATTTCTAAGTTTACAAGAAAAGAGTTAAAAATTCATTACAAAAACAAAACAGATTCAATTTTTTTTTTTTTTTTTGGGGGGGGGGGGTGATGCATGAGTCTCAGTCTCACAGTTGAGATTGTGAGGTATCACAATACCTCATAGTGGTGATACTGTACTGATTCACTGTGTCGACTAGATGGTGCTAAATGTTCACTTTCTGGTTAGGTCAGCACAGCAGAGAGACTCCTGAGATTTAGCCAGGAGCTGAACAAGACAAAGATCAGGATGGAAAATCGCAATATATGATATCACAACAGTCAGCGTACTGCAAGATCGTAATAGTATTGCATCGCAGCCAAGGCATCGTGACAGCATTGTATTGTGTGGTCTCTGGTGAGTCCCACCCCTACAAAAAACTACACATACACAAGAAAAAGTTGCAAATTTACAGAAAAAAAGGTCACAGATTTACAAGAAAAGTCACAAATTTATGAGAGAAAAGCTGCACATTTAAAAAGGACATCTGATGCACGGTGGCGGAGTGGTTAGCACTGTGGCAGCACAGCAACTCACCCTTGGCCAGGGGATGCTGGGCTCGATCCCAGCCCCTGACCAACAGTGATCTGTGTGGAGTTTGCATGTTCTCCCCGTGTCTGCGTGGGTTTACTCCGGGATTTCTCCGGTTTCCTCCCACATGCCAAAAACATGCAAGTTAGGTTAATTGGCATCAAAACTGGGGATTCTAAATTGTCCTTAGGTATGACTGTGAGAGTGAATGGTTGTCTGTCTCTCTGTGTTGGCCCTGCGATGGACTGGCGATCTGTCCAGGGTGTACCCTGCCTCTCGCCCAAAGATGCTGGGATAGGCTCCAGCCCCCCCGCGACCCGAAAAGGATTAAGCGGAAGAAGATGAATAAATGAATGAATGAATCTGATGCATTTTTTCTACATCTTGAAGCAGTTCCCAGAGGTCTGAATGAATTGTCTGTGACATGCCTTGGTCACAAATACATCAGCCTTTAAATTTCAGCACCATTCTTCAACCATTTTACCGGGCTTCCTCAGAACATCTCATCTCATTGCATTTCTCTTTAAATGCTCATGAGCCCCAGCTCAGCCCACTCTCCATCTTTCATCACCTACAGAAGTTTGGTTGAGGCGGGGCAGGTTCCAATTTGAGGCTAATGTTAGTTGGTTAGCTAGGGATCCTCAAAAATACTGGAACATTCATGTTATCGGCCGATAAGACATTTAAAATCATTTATGGGCACTGCCACAAATTAAGCAATTCAAGCTCTTAATATTTACAACTGATAAATGTGACAGATGACTGGCCCTGGGGCATAAAAAGCCCTGAAACAACCCTGACAAAGTGAATGACTAAATCTGCTAATGCTAAGTGAGCTAATATGTTGCCCTCTCGAGAGAGGAGCTCCAACACAACAGCCAGCCAGTCCTCAGTTGGCTAGCCAAGGTGCTAACAATCCAACGTGCTGACCCATTACACCTAAATTATAATAAAATAAGCCAGAATGACATAAGATGTCATCTGCTGGACTAACACCAGCAGATGACATGGCTCTCCAAATCAGTTGCTGAGTCGTCCAGACTCTGGGAGGAGTCTGGAGGAAGGACGGAGAGGCACAGAATTCAAGCTTGAGGTCCAGTGTGAAGTTTCCACTCAGTGCTGATTTGTGGAGCCATGTCATCTGCTGGTGTTGATCCACTGTGTTTTATCAAGCACAATCGTCTACCAGGAAATTTTAGAGCACTTCATGCTTCCGTCTGATGACAAGCTTTATGGAGATGCTGGTTTCATTTTCCAGCAGGACTTGGCACCTGCCCACACTGCCAAAAGTACCAAAACCTGGTTTAATGACCATGGTATTACTCTGCTTGATTGGCGACAGACTCTCCTGACCTAAACCCCATAGAGAATCTATGGAATATTGTAAAAAGGAAGATGAGAGACACCAGACCCAACAGTGCAAACAAGCTGAAGGCCACTATCAAAGCAACTTGGACCTCCATAACACCTTAGCAGTACCACAGACTGATCACCTTCAAGCCACGCCGCATTGATGCAGTAATTCATGCAAAAGGAGCCCCAACCAAGTACTGAGTCTGTACGCAGACAGACTTTCAGTTGGCCAACATTTCTATTAAAAATCATTTTTTTCTTATTGGTCTTTATGTAATATTCTAATTTTCCGAGAAACTGAATTTTGGGTTTTCATTAGCTGTAAGCCATAATCATCAAGATTCGAAGAAACACTCTGTGTGTAATGATTCTATATAAGAGCTTCACTTTTTGAACTGAATTACTGACATAAATTAACTTTTTGATGATATATGATACGATATGATATGATATGATATGAGATGAGATGAGATATGATATGATATGATCGATACACCTGTAGCAACATAACTTGCCATCACCAAGCTAACTGCATAGTTGGCTAACAGACATAGTCAGACTATCAGTGTGAGTTTGGACATTCACATCACACTGGGAGCAAATTCAAAATTGCTCGTTTAGAAAGAGGTACGGAGACAAAGGTTGACCCTAACAATGTGATAGGGTTGTGTTTGGTTTTTCTGTTGGTAGTCACCCCAGATACCCAAATAGATGTGCAAAAGTACTGCAAAAGTGAAACTGTGAAAACAATTACCTAATATTAATGTTGATGGACTTATAACTCAGCTTTATTTTAGGACTCAGATACATTTTTTTTTTACTCCATACAGTTTTTTTTATAAGATAAGATAAGATAAGATAAGCCTTTATTAGTCCCACAACGGGGAAATTCCAGGATTGCAACAGCACAGGGATAGCAACACTCAGCACAACAATCAGAAGGCAAGAAAAAAAAAATGTATATTTTATGGGCTAAAACTCAGCTTTATTTTAGGACTCAGATACATTTTTTTTTTTACTCCATACAGTTTTTTTTATAAGATAAGATAAGATAAGATAAGCCTTTATTAGTCCCACAACGGGGAAATTCCAGGATTGCAACAGCACAGGGATAGCAACACTCAGCACAACAATCAGAAGGCAAGAAAAAAAAAATGTATATTTTATGGGCTAAAATATATATTTTATGGGCTAAAATAGCTTAAAATGTCACCTTCCACAAAATGGATTACCAACCCAGACACAGAACATGTAGCTTATTGGAAGAAACCGTTAAAAAAGCAACATTCAGAGTTTGTAAGTGTGTCTGCTCTGTACCAAATGAAAGGTTCTGTAGTCAGCAGACAAAGAAAAGCCTGTGCTGTGTAAGCTGAGATGTGTGCTCTCACCTGTATATGAGGATGAAGGAGGAATTGGTCTTCTTGAGTCCCTCCCACTCTGAATCCTTCCTCTTAAGCCCCTGATTTATGGGCATTTTCTTAGTGGCATTAATGTAAATGTCTTGCAGTGAGATGGCCTCAACATTACCTAAAGGAGCACACATCAAAAACGTTAAAACAAAGGGGGAGAAATAAACACAATCTATTAAGGAGAACATGAAACATGAGGCGAATAATGAGCACAACTCTTCAAATGTCTAACATTCCAGTACCTAGTCCAAAGAGGATGTAGTATGCTCCTTGTTGGGTCTCATGCAGCAGCGGACCTATCAGCTTCCCTTGCCCGGTGAGGTTGTAAGACACAGGGTCTCCAAGTATTGCTCCAGTCTCTCCAGAAATCAGAGTCAGAGAGAGATCCAAGATCTGAAAGTGAAACAAAGTCTATTTAGTCACAGAATGCAATTTTTCAAGTCCCAAAACCAGACATCTAGAGTCCTATTACAACAAGAATTTGCGCCTTCTGCCAGTGGTTTTGGTAGTATCTGGTGGCATAGTGCCTATTTTCATGCTTTGTGCACATGTTGTCCAAATAATGATTGACTCTGTACATGCTTTATGCTCATAGGAGTGGACTCATTTAAAGTGGGTGTGGCTGGGTGCCAAGTCGGCATGTTGCCTTTTTCTGTTTTTTGACTGACAAAAATCACATCTAAAGTCAGTGGCACATTACCACTGGCTACTTAAGCAGCACGTTTTATAACGTGTGTGCACGCCACCTGTTCCTACACGTTGGCACATGGGGGCACACTCAGAGACTGTGCTAGAATGTTGCAATGTCCATTATTTTGATAAAGTTTTAACAATGTTTGTCATAATCCATTATCTGACCTGTCATTTTGTCATTTGATAAAACACTGAATAGCTTTTGTTCTCCATTGCATTTTCTGTTTTAATTGTGAACCAAAAAACAAAACAAGCCCACACATTAGGCATGTAGTATTTATTTTAATTGCTTCTTAAGTGAACTGGTGAACAGACTGTGGGTGACTTGTGACACTAGAGACATGGGTCTACATTTATGGACCCTTTTATGGACACCTCCATGCCTTTGACAATGCACTTTTGAATAGATCATCATAATACAGCCCCTCATCTTCAACAGGCCTGTAACTTTCATGTGAAAACTATGCTAACTCTAGCACCATGTACTGTAATACAGTATACTGCATTCAGTATACTGTAATGCTAGAGCTGAAAACTGTTGCATTGATTTAAACCATTTCAAACTGTTCGACTAGGCTAATGTGTGGATTCCAAAAGGTGAAAAGATTCCTACAAGGGATGGATTTTTTTATGCTAATATGTTCCCTTCCCCTCTTTAATTCCCGTGGTGGTTCTATCTGTCTGGGGTTGCCTGCATTCTTCACTCCTCTGTCTGCTCTGCTGACACTCCATCACCATTCTTGGATGGCGGTGGTGGCGGCAGAGCTGGTCTGCCTCCGGGGGATGGGTATCTGCTAGCTGTGTTCCTGGCACTGAAGGAGACTGCTGCCGAAGGTTTTTTGTCTTTGCCGTTGTGTATTTTCTCTTGTTTGAGCTTCCTGGGCTCCTCATGTTGTGTTTTTTTCCCTTCCTTGTGTGGCTGTGTGGAGGCAGACATGTTTGTTTTGGGCGCATGCCCAACGAGATGATGTCATTCCCTTGCACCGCAGGGAATAATGTCACACTGTTATATTTTATCAGTTGTAAATATTCATTTTTGCCGATGCGGATAAATAATTTTAAATGCTTTATCAGCCCATACCAATGACGTGTCGATATCGTGCTGTTTTATGCTGTTTTCTACTACTTCCTTCACAGAACAGAAAAGAAAGTCTCCAGCATACAACTGAGCAAACAAACTTCATTAAATGCTTCCTATAAGAACCATGCAGACTCTGCAGTTTTCTTCTTTTAATTTATGCATCAAATCTTTTTTTTTTAGCAATTTTTTTTGTGTTAAGCAACCCTTGTGTTTTTGGAATAAAAGCAGTGGCATATGTAACTTAACATTGCTCAGAGAAATAGAATAGCTAGCCAGAACAGCCAGAATTAAAGAATCTAAAAGCCCTATCCCACCTTGACAATTTAGGCAGTATTTGCCGATATATCAAAATTCCTCTAAAACGCTGGCATATGGCATATGGATCACGTATCCATAACGAGTTGGATGTATACATAATGTATTAGTAACTTATATAGAACATTTCTATAACTCATAGATAACTTATACTAATGAATGCTTAGCACGTTACCGGTGTTCACAACTTATGAGCAACCATAGTCTAACTTATGCATAACTTATACATAGCTTATCCTAACTTATGCATAGTGTGGTCATGCCAAACTGCTGTCACCTCCCGGTCCATGAATCCTAGGTGTGTGAGAGATCATCTCTGTTCAACCCAGATGATTCTCCCTTCCAAAGACTGTCGCACGGCGGGGGCGTGACCGACCTGGCAGAGCTGTCAAATCTGTCAGGTCAGTCACATCTAAAACAGCTGATGTGATGCGTCACAAACGTCAGATGACAGTTGTCACAACCTGGCTCAACCGTTATGATGGCACGCAAACTGATGGTGATAAAAAAAGTTTATTTTCAATAAAGTGAAAAAAAACCAAGATAATGCATGGAGCGTGCTTTCACCAGTGTGGACCCAAAAACAGAGCTGCTGACAAGGGAGAGCAACAGGGCAGGCCACCGCCACACAGGAAGTGGGATTTATCATCCCACAGCTGATGGAAAACAGCTGAGCTCTGTGCTTCGGGTGAACTCATCAGCTGACTGGATCCACCTCCTCAGATGTTCTGACATTTTGGCATACCTATCAGTAGATCGCACAGTACAGAGTTCAGTCAAAGGTAAAAACATGGCAAGGAGGGCTAAACAGCGATTTGGAGCTTGATAATATCCTGACGCTTGAAAGTATTGCACTTAAGTTGGCTTGGACACGTCCCTGACAGGTCCCGTTACACAAACAAGTACGTGTGTGTGTATGCACTCTGCGTGTGTCTGTGCTGCAGGCAGCAGCTGAGCTGATCAGAACAGAGAGCAGGTGGATCTGTAAAAATGTCCACAGAACATCACAGACTCTTCAGCAATATTATTAGTCAATTATTTCTACAAACTTGTCATGTTCTCCCCGTGTGCTTTTACGCAGCACACGGAGGAGTAGAAGGAAGACGGATCTAAGTGCAGAGTTACACCACAAACACATTTATTAAGGAAAGAAGAATCAGTTCACAAAGGTGCAGACAAACAAAAACGGTAGACAGGGTACACTTAACAGCTACACGACGGGACGTGAAGCAGGCAGACCACAGTGTACAGTGGCACAACACAAACAGTTCAAAAAAACAAAGCTGACATACAAAAAGATGACAGGGTACACTTACTGGCTACACAACGGGACATGAAGTGGGCAGACCACAGTGTACAGTGGCACAACAGAAACATCTGACAATTCAATAGTCCAGCAATGCTTGGCTGGCAAGGGGCTGCTTAAGTACAAGCATTGCTGGCAAGGAAGATTGAGTGCACCTGGGCGAAGCGCAGGAAAGGCAATTACTGGGAGTGGAACAAGCTGGCTGTCATGAGAGAGGAGGCATGGTCGGACCGGCAAGTGTCAGACAGTGCCCACACGAGTGTAGGCCAAAGGAGGCTGCCTCACAGCTGCCGGACAGAACACAGTGATTACAGGTACAGAAATAAAACTAGGGAACATAGAAACTACAAGAATCTCAAAAGATAACACAATACATAAATAAACAGATAACCTGAGACACAGAGAAAGGTCAGAACCGAGCCTGAAGAGCAAACTGGCTCGGTTCATGACAGAGTCCCCCTCTCAAGGGGTGGATACCAGACACCCACGGCAACATCACAAGGAAGGGACCCCCCCCCCCCCCACAAGCAGGAACAACAACAATAAACAACCCAGGGTGGAAGGTGGGGGGAACAGGTCAGGAGGGAACAAAATAACCCCGCGCAGAGCCCACAACAGAAAACACAATTACCCCCCCAAGTCCAAAGGCGTGGAGGCTCAGGAGGCCGCCCAGAGTCCCAGGCCCAGCAGACAGTCCGGTGGTGGACTCCGGCTGGAGCTCTGCAGTACCCGCGGTGGACCCTGGCTGGGCCAACGCTGCACCCTCGGTGGACCCCGGCTGGGCCAATGCTGCACCCTCGGTGGAACCTGGCTGGGCCGGCGCTGCACCCTCGGTGGAACCTGGCTGGGCCAGCGCTGCACCCTCGGTGGACTCCGGGCTGCAGCGTGGTGCCCATGATGGGTCCATGCAGGAGCGCAGCACCCATGTCGGGCTAACACTGGGACGCAGCGCCCACGAGGGTCCCAGACCAGAACACCGCACCCACGGAGACTCAGCCTGTGGAGGAACCCACACGACGGCCTCAGGCAGAAGGGGAGCTGGACCCGCGACATTGTCTGGCGGAGAGACCAGATCCACGGAGACCCCTGGTGATGATGGGTCCCCTCCAGCGGCCCTAAGAGGAAGCTCAGGGACAACAGAAGGAGAAATGTGGTTAGGGTTGCCGGCAGCGGTGAAGCCCGGCGAGATGAGTTCAGATGCAGCTGAGAGCTGCACCTAACTCTCCTCCCTAAGAACCAGGCAAGATCTCTCCAACACAGACATAACAAAAACAAGAGAGATAAATTGCCTGAGCTCAAGCTCCACCGCCGTCCAGGACTCCGTCGATCCTGGTGATGAAGTCTCGGGCCTGGCCTCCAGGAGGTCCAGCTCTGGCTCCCAATCCACTGCAGTAGCCTCCGCAGCTGGCAAGATGGTGGCAGTAGCAGTCCTGTTGTTCCCCGGCAGTGGCTACAACGCTGGAGGCTCCTCCAGCACGGTAGCAGCAGAACAGCCCCGTGCTGACACCGGAGTGGAATCCTACGAAGCCACCGGCTCCTCCACCATCCGATGGCTCTGATCTTGGACCAATGGATGCTTAGGAGAAGATGGAGGAGACACAGAGAGAGCAGAAAAAGAGCAAACATCTGCAGCTGGAGGAGAGAGCCCAGTGGACTTCTGAGACTGGGCCTCTCCCTCGGGAGACAGACAAGGTTTATCACGATTCAATTGAGTAGAATGAAAAAAAACACTTGCCTGTCATCCCAGTGTTTGATGTTCACAGCTGCAGGGAACAGACAGTCATCCTTCTCCGCATCCGCGATGATTCTGGCTTCCCCTCTGGATGATGGAAGAGCTGGCTCGGGAAACGCGGAAATGGGCGTTACCAGGGAAACCATGACGGACCTCTCAGCAGCTGGAGGAATGATGGCTGCCGAAGATGATGAGGGCCTCTCCCGGCGTCTCCCCACAGGATGACACTGTTTGTGGGTGGCTGAAGCTGATGGCGAAGCTGAAGAAGAGGGGACAGCAGGCTGTGGAGAGCGTCTCTGCTTGGGCTTCGTGCTGAGCGCCCCCACTCCTCAAGTTGGTAAACACCTGATCTAACGCACAGACCGAAGACAACAGCCCCTCGTGCTGTGGGTAGCCCCAGAGCCCAGGATGTGCTTCCAGGACTCCTACGGCTGAATCCAGGCAGCTCCACTTTGCCTTCGGTCCGTGGGCTTCATGAGCCTCGTCCATAAAGTCCTGGATATCGGCCGCCGCCCACTCCTCCTCCATAGTCGGAGTCCTGGATGTCAAACTCCTCCTGCTGAAGTGAACGCAGCATGCCAGAGGCGCCAAGGAGGAAACTGATGGTAGAGATGGTAGCGGGGGAAAATTGAGCGCGATCACCTGGGGATGACAGCGTAGACTGGGACTCATCTCCAGCTGGCTCGCCACTCCACCCCAGCACAGCCTTTCGTCCTCGCGGGATCTGCAGTTCCAAGCACCCTCTCGCCAGATCCTCAATAATGGAGACACGCTGCAGCTCCTCCCGACTCCACCTCTTCCTCACTCCAACAAGATTGCCTGCCAAATCCATGAAAAAAACCTCCCACAGGCAGGTGAGTGAAAACGGCAGTTCAAAAAAGAAAAAGGTTATGTGTGGGTGTAACCCGCTAAACCCTTTTATGGCTGGACTATTCTGCCACGTTTTCCCCGTGTGCTTTTACGCAGCGCACGGAGGAGTAGAAGGAAGATGGGTCTAAGTGCTGGGTTACATCACAAACACATTTATTAAGGAAAGAAGAATCAGTTCACAAAGGTGCAGACAAACAAAAACTGTAGACAGGGTACACTTAACAGCTACACGACAGGACGTGAAGCAGGCAGACCACAGTGTACAGTGGCACAACACTAAACAGTTCAAAAAAACAAAGCTGACATACAAAAAGACGACAGGGTACACTTACTGGCTACATGACGGGACATGAAGCGGGCAGACCACAGTGTACAGTGGCACAGCAGAAACATCTGGCAATTCAATAGTCCAGCAATGCTTGACTGGCAAAGGGCTGCTTAAGTACAAGCATTGCTGGCAAGGAAGATTGGGTGCACCTGGGCGAAGCGTGGGAAAGGCAATTACCGGGAGTGGAACGAGCTGGCTGTCATGAGAGAGGGGGCGTGGTTGGACCGGCAAGTGTCAGACAGCACCCACACGAGTGTAGGCCAAAGGAAGCTGCCTCACAGCTGCTGGCCAGAACACAGTGGCTACAGGTACGGAAATAAAACTAGGGAACATAGAAACTACAAGAAACTCAAAAGATAACAATACATAAATACTCAGATAACCTGAGACACAGAAAAAGGTCAGAACCAAGCCTGAAGAGCAAACCGGCTTGGTTCATGACACAAACCTATTACAAAAAGGTCAGAGCACCCACAAGTTGGGATACAAGGAAGGCGGCAAGTTAGCTCTTTATTAGTAAAGGTGTCACCCAGTCTACACAGAGACCATCAGTCAAAACATATCAAGGCAGGAAACATCTCTTTACTTTGTCTGAATAGAACAAGACCAGTTTGACATGGACATCTGCTCATCATGGAGTACTGACAGTTTTCTCCTGTGAACCAACGCTGCCAATATGTCGTTATACAGTAGCTGTAAGTTAGAAACACTTCAGTAAGTTACACATAGGTTCAAAGAGTGTCAATCATAGGTTAGAAATAAGTTTTGGGTATGCTAGACATTTATCTTAACGTATTTCGATTTATGAGTAACTTATGAGTAACGTCTGTGAATGATCACATGACTTACACTTAACTTATGGCCTGCGTATGCGGGACGTATGATCCACATGTTGGATATGTCGGAAATCGCCGTACTGCGACGTACACCAGCGTACTTCAGTGTGCTCTTAACTTATACAAAACTTACCCTTAACTTATTAGACGTATGCCAGCGTATTCTTTCTCCAAATTTTTTATACGTTGGGATACGCTGCTTAAATCGTCAAGGGGCTTTTGTGAGTAAGCCCATATAACCAACACACCCCATATCAGAGCTCTCACTGAACATAGTAACGCATCCCCTCATCTGATGCAAATATAAACCCTGCATGTAGCCAAAGGAATTAGTGTCTTTTTCAATAGAAAAAAGTTCATATCCAATTCCTTCAAGTTGTTGGTTAACCTGCCCTCATTATATTTATGTCTAAATCAAACTCATCCAAGGTATTGATGAGTTAAATCTTCTGTATAAATTTGGAAATCAATCTGATCAGAAATGTACAAGTAAAAGTGGAGACAACAGAAAATGTTAAATGGATGGATGGGTCAAACTCCCATAACTTTGTTGCATGGGATATAATAATAACAGGTAGCTAACATATCTCTACCTCATCTTCTGGCAGAGTGGCTACCAGCAGATCTGGGACTGAGTCGCCCTGAAGGTCTGGAAGCAACACTGCCTGGGATTCAATGCTCCTGAGGCGGACTGACCACACCTTCATCCCTGGGGAGTGAAAAGAAATGTAAACAAAAGATAAATGTGTGTGTTGTGTGTTCTGAGTTTGTCAGACCTAAATCTGTTGTTAACCACTCAGTCAAAGCTGGAGCTGTGTTACAAACTGTATATGACTGACTGTACAGCTAGTTTGACATATGTCAGTTCAACTGATGGCTGACAAAGAAGTAGTGAGAGGATAACCACTATGCTAGCCACCTCCAGGGACAAGAGCTACCCAGCGCAACTGGAGAAAAATGCAGAAAAACTACAGAGGAGGTAAAGTTAAGACGTGGCTGTGTTATGTGCTATGGCGTGTGACTATTAATGTAGTTCTAATTACTGAGAATTAGAACTACACAACAAAAAGTTACCTGACCTGCGGGGAGTCACTTCGGCCAGTGTTTCTTATTTAACCAGGGTTCCCTGGAACATTCAGGTTTCAGTGGGAAATGTTCTAATTTCACTTCTTAATTGGTCCAAAAAAATAGCAAAGAATTTGCTCTTGTAAGCTGGGGAGGTTCTGTAGGCACCCATACACAACAGCAACAAATCATTTTAATTTCTAGGGAAGCCTGGTTGAAAAAACACTAGAACTAATGTGCTCAACATATTTAGACAACTGCAGCTAAAAGGGAGGGCTTATCTTAATGGCGGACTTTACTCAGACTCCGGTACGCAGGCATTACGTGTCATACCCATAGTCACTATATTTATTGATGATACCACATGACCCTGAGTGTAATATTGCTTTTATAGAACAGTTCCGCAAGCACAGTTTATTAAAGGACAGCAATACTGGACAAAATATCATGATTTTTTTTGTTTAACCAGTTATTTTGTGCAGCTGAAAAAAAAAAGTCTCTTCTAAATGTAGCCAGTAACTGCTGCTAAACATCTCAATCAGCATGAAGACGTCCATCGTCATTTCACACATGTAACAAATTAAATATTGTCAAGTGCAAAAGTCAGTGTTTGTTAATACATAACGGTCACCTGTTGAGTCGGTACCATAAAAGGGTGGAGATCAAAACGTGGCCAATGCCAGTGGCTAGTTAGCAATTTGGCTATGGCACACTTCGCTCGATTTTTTTTGGCATTTTCAGATGAAACAAAGAGTCC
The DNA here is from genome assembly GCA_020510985.1 of Pholidichthys leucotaenia. NCBI lineage: Eukaryota > Metazoa > Chordata > Actinopteri > Cichliformes > Pholidichthyidae > Pholidichthys > Pholidichthys leucotaenia. Next base: position 403,159,764 of record CM035838.1, read on the forward strand.
ATCACCACAAAAGTATTGTGGTTTGTTAATCAAGACAATAAATCCAACTCTAGCATTGCCTATTTTTTTAAACATATGTAAAATACAGTGGTGTGAAAAAGTGTTTGCCCCATTCCTGATTTCTCATTTTCTGTATGTCTGTCACACTTAAATGTTTCAGATCATCAAACAAACTTAAATATTAGACAAAGATAACGCAAGTAAACACAAAATGCAGTTTTTAAATGAAGGAGTTTATTATTAAGGGTAAAAAAAAATCCAAACCTACATGACCCTGTGTGAAAAAAGTGACCCCCCCCCCCCCCCCCCGTTAAAACAAATTAACTGTGGTTTATCACATCTTTGGAAAGCTGAGTTCAATTTCTCTAGCCACACCCAGGCCTGATTACTGCCACACCTGTTCTCAATCAAGAAATCACTTAAATAGGACCTGCCTGACAAAGTGAAGTAGATCAAAAGCTAGACATTCAATAGAAATTCAGGAACAAATGAGAAACAAAGTAATTGCAATCTATCAGTCTGGAAAAGGTTATAAAGCCATTTCTAAAGCTTTGGGACTCCAGCTAACTACAGTGAGAGCCATTACCCACAAATGGTGAAAATATGGAACAGTGGTGAACCTTCCCAGGAGTGGCTGGTTGACCAAAATTACCCCAAGAGCGCAGCGATGACTCATCCAAGAGGTCACAAAAGACCCCACAACAACATCCAAAGAACTGCAGGCCTCACTTGCCTCAGTTAAGGTCAGTGTTCATGACTCCACCATAAGAAAGAGACTGGGCAAAAATGGCCTGCATGGCAGAGTTCCAAGACAAAAACCACTGCTGAGCAAAAAGAACATAAAGGCTCATCTCAGTTTTGCCAGAAAACATCTTGATGATCCCCAAGACTTTTGGGAAAATACTCTGTGGACTGATGAGACAAAAGTTGAACTTTTTGGAAGGTGTGTGTCCCATTACGTCCGACGTAAAAGTAACACAGCATTTCAGAAAGGGAACATCATACCAACAGTAAAATATGGTGGTAGTGTGATGATCTGGGGCTGTTTTGCTGCGACCTGGAAGACTTGCTATGGTAAATGGAACCATGAATTCTGCTGTCTACCAAAAAATCCTGAAGGAGAATGTCCGGCCGTCTGTTCGTGACCTCAAGCTGAAGCGTACTTGGGTTCTGCAGCAGGACAATGATCCAAAACACACCAGTAAGTCCACCTCTGAATGGCTTAAGAAAAACAAAATGAAGACTTTGAAGTGGCCTAGTCAAAGTCCTGACCTGAATCCGATTGAGATGCTGTGGTATGACCTTAAAACAGCGATTCATGCTCACTCTCCTGCCACATCTCACCGCACCTCAGCCTCCACTCCACCCGGTCAGGCACCATCAGCTCATCTTCCCCCACCCTACTGGTTTGTCTATTCCTCGCTGGGTCCTGCCGGTTCTCCCTGGATTTCCCAAGTAAGTGGCAATTTGGCTCGCCCATTTCCCCTTACTCCATTCCTCTGCTCATGGCTCTTGTCTTCTCTCCACAGGGATATTCCTCTGGTGAGTGACTGTTTCTGCAGCTGTGCTCTTTGTTTTTTGTTATTTAATAAAACTTTCAAATGTGACCCTCTGTGTGGTTCCTTCCTGTGCTTTGGCATCGTGCACGTGAGCTGTCAATCTTAATTAGTCATGACAGATTGCAGTTGTTGCTGCTAAGGGTGGCCCAACCAGTTATTAGGTTTAGGGGGCAATCACTTTTTCACACAGGGCCATGTAGGTTTGGATTTTTTTTCCCCTGAATAATAAACACCTTCATTTAAAAACTGCATTTTGTGTTTACTTATGTTATCTTTGTCACACTTAAATGTTTCAGATCATCAAACAAATTTAAATATTAGACAAACATACCAAAAAATGAGAAATCAGGAAACACTTTTTCACACCACTGTAGCTTCACGATGTTTATACAAGGTCAGATTTTGTAAACCCAATAACAAAATTTTTCAAAAGGGTGGGACTTCGGGGTTACAGCTGTATAATTTCTTGTCAAACAGCACCTCACTGTGGAAATTAAGGTATCCAACACAGTGTTGCAATTCTAGTCTGAAGACTTGACAGTAAATTAGTGTTAGTAATTAACGGTTACATGAACACCTTTGAAGCAGAGTGATACATATCCAGTGAAACGTTGGGAGTGCAATTATTGTGGACTATAGTAACTCCTGGAATCCCTATTGTCCAATCAAATTGCTCGGTCGGAACTAACTGTTGTATGATTCTATTTTTTGTGCTTGGGAATCATTGCGCAAGAACTATGATCTGACTACTGAACTCAACCCTCAGAGATTTTGGAAATGTTCCTCCAACCTGTGATGCCATTCACAGCCATGATGACAGATTTGCCAATGAGGAGACACACATTCTGGGTGCTGTGTTGCAGACCGCACTGGATGGACATCACAGACTCCCGCAGGACTTTCCTCCACAGCTCCCGCCCGCCGACGGCAGACAGGGCCACCGCACTGTAAACTGGGGGAGGAAGATTCACTGCTAAATGAGGTAGTCAAAGAGAAAGGAATGAGCGTCATTATTATCAGTGAATTTCTGCCATACTTTTACTCCCTTGTGTGGCGTGGGTGTCATTGGTCCATTCAGTGACACCCAGGAACACGTCCTCCACTGAATCACCATCGGCATCCCACAGCGCCAGAGCAGGTGGAGTGACACCTGGAGAGGAGAACAAGACGAACACCCACCCATCAGCAACAATCCCAATGTCTGATGTCAGGACGCACCTGTGGCTGGCAGCATGACGCTTACAATCCTCTGTAATTATGGGTGGCTAATTACAGGCCTACTGTCACTGTCTCGCCACACAGACTGCTAAATAAACGTTTACAATGTGGGTATTATTACTGGTGTCCCCACTGAAGTTACGTAAAAACAAAGGGGATCAGGTCATACTAATGAAGCAGGGGCATCAATAATAAATTATAATGATCATGTTAATATCATGGTAACAACAAACAATCGTTATGAGTAACTGTTTTATTTGTACAGTTATACATACAGTATTAAACACACACATATTTTGTGTGTCAATGCCAGGCTGTCTTTGTAAATAAGAACATGTTCTTAATGACTTGCCTATAAAATAATATTGTCACCGCAAAAAATCAAGACAGTGGGAAAAAAAATCTGCTGTTGCAAAAGTGCTAATTTGAAGTGAATCTAAGTAGCTGTGATGTTTAATGTGTTTGTCAAACATGAGCAGTTTCACATATTGTGGTTAGGGTATATGAGCCAAAAGCTCAGGCTTCAGACTGTTGTTCTACAGTTGACGACAGAACTACGAGGCTCCCTGAGTGAAAATACAGTTTTTAAGTATTTCCCAAGTGCTGTTAAACAGCACAAAGATTTTATTTCCAACACAGCTTTTCCAAACATCCTTGTTTTCTTCAGAAAGCATAAATCATTTGACTTTGCTCACAGAAACAAAATTATTTCAAAAACCAAAAACTACCAGGGGCAGAATTATGAGCTCCTGAAAAACTGACATTTTTTATTAAGCCATAGTACAAACCACTGCTGTGCAATGATGTGCTTTAACTTTATAATGCTCAAAGCTTGTAAAATCAAGTTAAAACTGATGATTAACTTCCAATTTACACACAGTATAAAAACTTCAGCGGGGTTTGAGCTGTCATTTTAGAAAACAAACAAAAGACAAAAACAAAAGAAATCAGTTTAGACTTGAGTTAAAGAATAGTTGATGCTTGACAAAGCAGGAGATGGGATACACAAAGTTATCACAGTGTTTCCAAGTGTCAAGAACTGGACTGAGGAGTATCAAAGAAATTCAAAGAGAGCCACACAATACAGAACAAGCCTGACAGTGGTAGGAAGAGAAAGATTTCAAAGACTCTGGAAAGAAAACTAGTAAGAGACATGCTTAAAGACCCCAGAACAACTACCAAGACACTAGTGAATGACTTGGCCAAGTCAGGAATTGTAGACTCAAAGAAGACAATCACTAGAACCCTGCACAGGAATGGACTGTGAGGCTGTTGACCAAGGAAAAACTCCACTTCTGTAGAAGGGACACCTTAAAGCCAGACTGAAGTATGCTAAGGACAACCTGGAGAAAGACTCTTCATACTGGAAGCATGTCCTTTGGTCAGATGAGACAAAACTAGGGCTCTTTGGTCAAAAAGACACTGCTGATGTTTGGAGAAAGATGGGAGAGGTGTACAACCCAAAGAACACCGTCCCCACAGTGAAACATGGTCGTGGCAGTATTATGCTGTGGAGATGGTTTTGTGCGTCTGAAACTGGGAATTTCATCAAAGTGGAAGGAATCATGAAGCAAGAAAGATATGTAAAAATTTTGAAGGAAAACCTCAAGCAGTCAGCAGCAAACTGGTTCTGGGTCACTGCTTTGTTTTCCAACACGACAACGACCCAAAACATATGTCCCTCCTGGTAAAGAACTACCTCCAGAGAACCAAAGTGAATGTTACTGACTGGCCTGCACAAAGTCCTGACTTGAATCCCACTGAAATTCTGAGGGGTAAACTGAAGATCAAGGTCCACGCCAGAAGACCATCAAAGCTTGAGAGATTCACCAAAGAAGAATGGTCTGGGGTTGCTCAGGAGACATGTGTGAGACTTGTTGAAAACTACAACAAATGACTGCAGGCTGTTATCCAGCAAAAAGGAGACACAAGTGACTATTAGCATCAGGGTCTCATAACTTTGACCCTGGTCGTTTTTGTGAAATAATTTTATTTCTGTGTGTAAAGAAAACTAATGTAAACACGCAAAATAAAACTAGGATGTTTGGAAAAGCTGTGTTAAAAATTCTCTGTGCTGTTTAACAGGACTTGGGAAACACTTTAAAAAAAGAGACATTTTAGGAGGCGGGGCTAATTCTGTCCCCAACTTTGTTCTCGTCTGATTAGCCTTTATAAGTACTTTCGTATTTAAAGGCAGAGTTTCTTTTCTAGATTGATTTATTATCAGGTGTGTTGAAATTCTCTTCATTTTCTCTTTATTTCTTCTCTATCATTAACAAAAGAAATGTAACAGAAGAAGAAATAAAATCTATCCTTTGGGGCAGTCACAGGACTGCAAAAATGTCAGCCAATCAATTAATTTGGACCAAATCAAATGATTGTACAGTCTACCTTTTTCCCTGCCCATTTACGTGTGTCCACTCAATCCATGGTTTTTCCACTTAACAATGACTATGTGAAATCCTTCACAATACATTCTGGTAATAGTGTTGCCCAACTCTTTAAATATTAAGCAGTTGCTAATACCCCCTTTACACAGGGGTGGAGATTGCTGAGTGATGAAAAAAAGGCCAGATCTCTCAATGATCTTTCAGTGAACGCCCAGTGATCGTCATGATCTCTCAATGATCTCTTAATGATCTTCCAGTGATCTTCATAATCTCCTCAACATTTTGACTCCAAAACACACAAGGCTCTCCCAAACGTTTACACACAAACACCTTTTTCCAGGCTTTAGGAGATCGTTGAGAGATCAGGCCAATTTTTGTTCTCCCAATAGTCACCCAACAATCTCCATGCTGTATTAAATTAAAAATGATTCGGCTACTTATATTCCCTTTTACACAGGGGTGGAGATCATTGAGCAATCTGGCCAATTTTTGATCCATCAATGATCTTCAAGTCTCCTCAAAATTTTAACTCAGTCCAAAACCCACAAGGATCTCCCAAACGATCAAAAATTGGCCCAGTTCTCAACGATCTCTGTGCTGTGTAAAGGGGCCCCAAAGAGCTTATTTATCACCTCAAATTAAACACACTTCACTGTTTTGACTTCAGAGTATCAGAGAAAGGTTAATGCAGAGCCGTCCGACACAGACAGTCCACATATCCCTGGACAGCCCGCCCACGACTCCAGACATCATCCACTCAGGAGCAACTCTGAGTTGGCATCAGCTGTCGAGGGATAAACAGCCTCAGCCACCTGACACGCAAACCTTCTGTTTGTGAGAAGCAGCCAATCAGGAGAAAGCCTGTGCAAGAGCTGTAAAACATATGTGAGACTGTCCTGTCCTCTTAACATTAGTAACAGGACAGGTTTTCCCTCTTTAATATGAAATCTTTCTGTCATAAATTTGCAAATTTTTACTCAAAAATTGTACAAGTACAATTTTTTGTACAAGTACAATTTTTTTTCTCATAAACTGCCAATTTTTTTCTTGTAAGTCAACATTTCTCTCTGTTAAACTGTGAACTTTTCCTGTATATTTGGAACATCTTGTAAATATAAGGCTTTTCTTCTAAAATAGAAGCTTTTTTTCTCATTAACTTCCAACTAGTTTGTCTGCCGTCAGAACGAACCAGTACTCTTTGGCTCCACCCTTCATGATAAAAACTTTTTCTTGGAAACAAACAACTTTTCTTAGTTTAATCTGAAATTCTTTTCTTGTTAAATTGAAATTAAATTTATGGGTTTTTCACAAAATTGTGATTTTTTTATTGTTATCTTACAGCTTTTTTCTCATTAATCCTCAACTATTTTCTTTATAATGTGTAACTTTTTTCTTGTAAATTTGCAACCTTTACTATAACTACATTTACAACTCTTCCATCCATCCATCTTCTACCTTTTCAGGTTGCCGGGGGGAGGGGGGTGGAGCCCATCCCAGCATCTTTGGGTGAGAGGCAGGGTACACCCTGGACAGATCGCCAGTCCATCACAGGGCCAACACAGAGAGACAGACAACCATTCACTCTCACAGTCATACCTAAGGACAATTTAGAATCCACAGTTTGATGCCAATTAACCTAACCTGCATGTCTTTGGCCTGTGGGAGGAAACCGGAGTACCTGGAGTAAACCTGCAAACTCCACACAGAAGGGTCACCGATGGTCAGGGGTGGGATCAAACCTGTGACCTTCTTGCTGTGTTGCCCCAGTGCTAACCACTGCTCCAACAAGCTGTCCGACCATTTACAACGTTTCTTCCTATAAATTCACTTTTTTGTAAACTGATGACATTTCTCTCTCAAATTAGCATCTTTTCCTCAAAAGTTTTATGACTTTTTTTAGTAAGTTTGCCTTTTTTGTTCTTTGCCAAAGCAACATGGAGCCCTTGGTTATTAGAACTACGTGTGGCTCCAAAGCTGCAGGTTGTAAACCCCTGTAATACACTATAATCCTATATGCACTTTGTGTAATTATATGGTGAGAGAAAAGCTTAAAACCAAACACAGTTCCCAGAGTTCTGTGACAACTAAACTGACTTTTTATGCTCTGAGTATTCTGAAAATAAGTTCTAATCTGCTTTAGATTTCAGAATAAAAGTCTTAATGTCACATTACTAAGGTGTCTACAAAGTGTGGAGATTTGTTTCTAGAAGGATGCTGTTCTCAACAGCAGTGCTGCCACTGAAAAACTGCTGACTCTCTTTACCTCCCGCGTCTCCCAGTGCTCTCTCCCACTGCAGCCTTTTCTCCAGTTCCCTCTTCTGGCAGGGAATCAGGAATGCACACAGCAGCACGACCAATGTGGCACAGACCAGAGGCACGAGGAAAAATGCACTTCGGACGGCATTCGTCATCCTCATCCGCTTTTCTTCCTCGGTAATGTGAACCCCGCGCCCAGAGCCCCCCAACACCCCAGCCCCCGCTCTTTCCTCCCCAATCCTCTCACTGCTCAAGTCTCTGTGGCTCCAGTACTGCAGTCCCTTCACATCATCTCTGCCCTGCCTCGATTTGCCAGAGAGTCGCTCCCTCCACTCATCCTCTTCTTCCTCTTCCTCCGGATCGTCCTGCTCCTCATCCTCGGCTCCAACAAGTCGTCCGGGTCTGCTGCTGCTGCGCATCTTTGAGGAGCCCGTGCCCAGGCAGCCATCCCTGCCGAGGCCATTCCGAGGGTAGTTGAGCACGAGGTCGTCCTCCTCGCTCTCATCTTCGCTGTCTGCTTGAGTAAGAGGGTCGTACTCCCCGAGCTCTGAGCCCTTCTTCCCTGAAAGGACAAAGAGGTTGCCAGTTGAGATCGAGTGTGATTAGTTTGTTGTCTGCCTTCTAATAGACTGCTGACACATGAAGAGAAATCCAGCTTATTTAAACACGTACTGTGCATTTTCCAGTGATTTTTTTTTAACGTTTTGACATCCTCAAGGACATAAAATGCTGTGAAAAAGTATTTGCCCTCTTCCTGATTCTTACATTTTTGCATATTTGTCACACTTAAATGTTTCAGATCATCAAACAAATTTTAACAACAAAGACAAAGATAACCAGAGTAAATACAAAGTGCAGTTTTTAAATGATAATTTCATTTATTAAGGGAAAAAGCTATCCAAACCTACCCGACTATGTGAAAAAGTCAATGCCCCCTCCTCTTGTTACATCATAAATTAAGAGGGCCTGTACTTATATTGCTCTTTCCTAGTTTCAAAGACCACTCAAAGCGCTTCACTAGTACTAGCCCTCTATTCTAAGGGCCTATCAGAGACAGATACCTAGGGACCATTTAGAATCACCAATTAACCTAACATGCATGTTTTTGGATTGTGGGAGGAAACCAGAGATCCCAGAGTAAACCCACGCAGCACAGGGAGAACATGCAAACTCCACACAGAAAGGTTCCCACCCCTGCCAGCCTGGGGATTCGAACCTGGAACCTTCTAGCTGTTAGGCAACAGTGCCGACCACTGTACCACCGTGTTGCCACAGTGATTAACCACATTTTTTGGAAAGTTGAGTTCAATTTCACTCGCCACACCCAGGTCTGATTACTGCCACACCTGTTGAATCAAGAAATCACTTAAATAGAACCTGTCTGACAAAGTGAAGTAGGCCAAAAGTTCTCAAAAAGCAACACATCCTGCTGTGATCTAAACAAATTAAAGAACAGATGAGAAACAAAAACTCAAGCCATCATCCAAAGAACTGCAGGTCTCACTTGTCTCAGTTTGGACACTGGTCCATGATTCAACAATAAGAAAGAGACTGGACAAAAATGTCGTCCATGGGAGAGTTCCAAGGTGAAAACCACTGCTGACCACCAAGAACACAAAGGCTCATCTCACATTTGCCAAAAACATCTTGATGATCCCCAAGACTTTTGGGAAAATATTCTGTGGACTGATGAGACAAAAGTTGAAGTTTTTGGAAGTTTTTTTTGCCAGCTAGATTTAGATATCTTTTTTCCCTTAATGAAAAATTAAGGAATTTACTCAGGTTATCTTTGTCTAATATTATCATTTGTTTGATGATGTGAAACATTTAAGTGTGACAAATATGCAAAAATATAAGAAACCAGGAAGGCGGCAAATACTTTTTCAGAGTACTGTATGAAAAGGCAAAATGGCAAAAATGGAACAGAGGAGGGAATTATGGGTGACAGTGGTTAAAGAGGTAGAGCAGATTGTCCAATAACCAGCGAGTTGGCGGTTTGAATCCCACTCTCCCCAGCCATCCTGCCCTTGTGTCCCTGGGCAAGACACTTTCCCCACCTTGCCTCCAGTGTCCATGACACTGGGCATGGATGTGTATAAATATTCGGTAGTGGTCGGGAAGGCCGTTGACGTGGATTGGCAGCCACATATCCATCAGTCTGCCCCAGGGTAGCTGTGGCTACAGAGGTAGCTTACCACTACCACTGTCTGTCTGTGGAGTGAATGCATAATGGACTCATTGTAAAGCACTCTGGGTTTCTTGAAAGGCGCTATATAAATACAATTTATTATTATTAAAGGTAGAATATGCAATATTTTCTACTTTCAAATATTCCAGAAATACCTAAAAAATATATTTAGACTGCAAAGATGTTGATGTTTTCTGGGCTGATAAAATGATAAATACAACATTTCACCAGCAGGGTGAGTATAAGCCAGTTTTCAGGCCAGAGCCAAAAATCCTGTGTTGTAACTTAATTACGTTAATTTCTAGAGTAGGGTAGAACGTGTAATGATACCATTTAATTACCGGTTCACTTGGAGTAAACAAACTTGAATCTGACTGGATTAAAGTCTTTTGAGAGGACCAATCAAAAGTAAGGAGGTCGTCAGCGTGTTTGTTTGACTAACTTGGAGAACTGTGGCCAGGGCTTGTTAGTTTGTGACATCATAACTTGGGTCCTCATGTACAAACATTTCCTTGGTCCATCCCTATCTAGGCAGAATTGAGCGCACATGAGGGAATACCAGACTCGTCCCTTGACACAGCTCCACTAAACTGTGCAAACAGATGTAATAGGCTCTGGATATGAGATTCTCTTCTCTGCACGATCAAAAATCATGTCTACACGTGGGAAGAAGAGTAACGTCACACTTGAAATTACTTCAGCTGACATATAGCCGTGATGCTTTTGAATTGTGGTTCAGCAGAATTACTTTAAAAAACAAACTCATGAAACAGGCCTGGACAAAAATGATAGCCCCCCTAGAAAAGATTGAAAATAATGTGACCACAGGGACATGTTCAACCAAGATATGGCCTCTAATTAACATCACAGGTGTCTACAAACTTGTAATCAGTCAGTCGGTCTATTTAAAGGGTGACAAGTAGTCACTGTGCTGTTTGGTGACATGGTGTGTACCACACTAAACATGGACCAGAGGAAGCAAAGGAGAGAGTTGTCTCAGGAGATTAGAAAGAAAATTATAGACAAGCATGTTAAAGGTAAAGGCTATAAGACCATCTCCAAGCAGCTTGATGTTCCTGTGACTACAGTTGCACATATTATTCAGAAATTTAAGATCCACGGGACTGTAGCCAACCTCCCTGGACGTGGCCGCAGGAGGAGACGGATAATACGAATGGTAACAAAAGAGCCCAGAACAACCTCTAAACATCTAAACACATTCAAGATGAACTCCAAGGTCAAGGTACATCAATATCAGATTGCACCATCTGTCATTGTTTGAGCCAAAGTGGACTTCATGGGAGACGACTAAGGAGGACACCACTGTTGAAAACAAATCATAAAAAAGCCAGACTGGAATTTGCCAAACTGCATGTTGACAAGCCACAAAGCTTCTGGGAGAATGTCCTATAGACAGACGAGACAAAACTGGAACTTTTTGGCAAGGCACATCAGCTCTATGTTCACAGACACAAAAATGAAGCATTCCAAGAAAAGAACACTGTCCCTACTGTGAAACATGGAGGAGGTTCTGTTATGTTCTGGGGCTGCTTTGCTGCATCTGGTACAGGGTGTCTTGAATCTGTGCAGGGTACAATGAAATCTCAAGACTATCAAGGTATTCTAGAGAGAAATGTGCTTCCCAGTGTCAGACAGCTTTGGTCTCAGTTGCAGGTCATGGGTCTTGCAACAGGATAATGACCCAAAATACACAGCTAAAAACACCCAAGAATGGCTAAGAGCGAAACATTGGACTATTCTAAAGTGGCCTTCTATGAGCCCTGATCTAAATCCTATTGAACATCTGTGGAAGGAGCTAAAACATGCCTTCTGGAGAAGGCACCCTTCAAACCTGAGACAACTTGAGTAGTTTGCTCATGAGGAGTGGGCCAAAATACCAGCTGAGAGGTGCAGAAGTCTCATTGACAGTTACAGAAATCGTTTGATTGCAGTGATTGCCTCAAAAGGTTGTGCAACAAAATATTAAGTTAAGGGTACCATCATTTTTGTCCAGGCCTGTTTCATGAGTTTGATTTTTAAAATAATTCTGTTGAACCACAATTCAAAAACATTGTCTGATTTTCATTGGTTAATTTTCATAGAATTTTTATTTATTACCAATTTTGTCAGATTCAAGTTATTTCTGTGACCATTGTGGGTTTTTCTTTCATTAACAGAGGGGTACCAACAATTTTGTCCACGTGTGTAAAAAATGTGATTCCATCTTTACTGTAGTCTTGATTTAGAAAGTTGAAACTATATACTGTAGCATTCTGGGGACTACATTCTGGGGAAATGTTTAATGTCTAAAAATGAGAATGTTCTCTTCAAGCAAGTTGTGTGAAAACCAGTTAACTGGTTAGTTAACTGATCAGTTAACTGGTCCACAGTTTAAAGACCAGCATCTTGTTAGGTTAACTGGGGATTTTAACTCATCCACTGGTGATCTGTCCAGAAGAAGCTGCAGCTCCAACCCCTCTATAACCCAAGTAGGATGAAACAGTTAAGAAATTAAGGTTATTGCTTTTTAAACCATATGATAATCCATCCATCTAGCTACAATGGTCCGCACTGTGTATATATATTTATGTGTACATATGTTTATTCACTGCTCTTATTTTCTTATCTTCTAAATTATTGCTCTGAGTGTTGCTATCCCTGTGCTGTTGCAATCCTGGAATTTCCCCATTGTGGGACTAATAAAGGCTTACAGTGGGGCAAAAAAGTATTTAGTCAGCCACCAATTGTGCAAGTTCTCCCACTTAAAAGATGAGAGAGGTCTCCAATTTTCATCATAGGTATACCTCAACTATGAGAGACAAAATGAGAAAAAAAATCCAGAAAATCACATTGAAGGATTTTTAAAGAATTTATTTGCAAATTACGGTGGAAAGTAAGTATTTGGTCACCTACAAACAAGCAAGATTTCTGGCTCTCACAGACATGTAACTTCTTCTTTAAGAGGCTCCTCTGTCCTCCACTCGTTACCTGTATTAATGGCACCTGTTTGAACTCGTTATCAGTATAAAAGACACCTGTCCACAACCTCAAACAGTCAGACTCCAAACTCCACTATGACCAAGACCAAAGAGCTGTCAAAGGACACCAGAAACAAAATTGTAGACCTGCACCAGGCTGGGAAGACTGAATCTGCAATAGGTAAGCAGCTTGGTGTGAAGAAATCAACTGTGGGAGCAATTATTAGAAAATGGAAGACATACAAGATCACTGATAATCTCCCTCGATCTGGGGCTCCACGCAAGATCTCACCCCATGGGGTCAAAATGATCACAAGAACAGTGAGCAAAAATCCCAGAACCACACGGGGGGACCTAGTGAATGACCTGCAGAGAGCTGGGACCAAAGTAACAAAGGCTACCATCAGTAACACACTATGCCGCCAGGGACTCAAATCCTGCAGTGCCAGACGTGCCCCCCTGCTTAAGCCAGTACACGTCCAGGCCCGTCTGAAGTTTGCTAGAGAGCATTTGGATGATCCAGAAGAGGACTGGGAGAATGTCATATGGTCAAATGAAACCAAAATAGAACTTTTTGGTAAAAACTCAACTTGTCGTGTTTGGAGGAGAAAGAACACCATACCTACTGTGAAGCATGGGGGTGGAAACATCATGCTTTGGGGCTGTTTTTCTGCAAAGGGACCAGGACAACTGATCCGTGTAAAGGAAAGAATGAATGGGGCCATGTATCGTGAGATTTTGAGTGAAAACCTCCTTCCATCAGCAAGGGCATTGAAGATGAAACGTGGCTGGGTCTTTCAGCATGACAATGATCCCAAACACACTGCCCGGGCAACGAAGGAGTGGCTTCGTAAGAAGCATTTCAAGGTCCTGGAGTGGCCTAGCCAGTCTCCAGATCTCAACCCCATAGAAAATCTTTGGAGGGAGTTGAAAGTCCGTGTTGCCCAGCGACAGCCCCAAAACATCACTGCTCTAGAGGAGATCTGTATGGAGAAATGGGCCAAAATACCAGCAACAGTGTGTGAAAACCTTGTGAAGACTTACAGAAAACATTTGACCTCTGTCATTGCCAACAAAGGGTATATAACAAAGTATTGAGATGAACTTTTGTTATTGATCAAATACTTATTTTTCACCATAACTTGCAAATAAATTCTTTAAAAATCAGACAATGTGATTTTCTGGATTTTTTTTTCTCATTTTGTCTCTCAGTTGAGGTATACCTATGATGAAAATTGGAGACCTCTCTCATCTTTTAAGTGGGAGAACGTGCACAATTGGTGGCTGACTAAATACTTTTTTACCCCACTGTATCTTATCTTATAAATAAACAGTGCAATAGCAGGTCACTTTATGTTGAAGCTGCAGTTTCAAAATCAACATCCACCAACTGCGTCAATATATCTTATTTCTTTCACTTAACTTTTTATATTAAGCTTTTAGTTAATGAGTTACTCATTAATTAACCTGGTCGCATTCTATCTGGCCAACATTTCCTGTCACAAGCTACGTATTTGAGCTTTAAATGACCAAGAAGTAATAAATGAGTCCTGTTGCCAGTCAGACATCTTCAAATGTGCATAAAGATGTAGTTTCCTCTCTGTTTTCGTCCAGTGACAATAAAAACCTACCGCAGCTAGCAGCTAGCTAACGGTTACAGTCAGACATCATCCATCTTACCTCATAGTTCAGCATCATAAAGCCTTATGATGCTGAACTGGTGATAACAGCTGAATAAAAAGGCGAAGATTAAATGAATGAATCAGTTTAATTCAGAGCTGATATCGTGAACACAACCTCTACAGAATGTCTGTCATTTCAGGGAATTAGCGGCTAAGGGCGGTTCAGTATTTCTGTAATTAAATGCGATCGGTAAAGTCTACCGGACTGTGGCGGTGAGCTTAGATAAAATACGTTACCGGGCAGTTTGAGGGCACGGGACAGAGCTGCAGCCATTTCTCCTGTAACGGAGACGACCGACACAGGAGGAGGAGGCAGTGGTGCTCTTCTTCTTCTTCTTCTTCTTCTTCTTCTTCTTCTTTTAGATTTGATTGGCGGTTGGCAACCAGCTTACAGGTGCATTACCGCCACTGACTTGATTATCATCACTCTATATCTTTGTATAACGAGTTCTGAACAGCTCCATTTGTGTGGAAAAAATTATCCGTCCTTGGACTGTGTCCTCGGCGGCGCAGTTCGACTGTCTGCGTGTCTGTCTGTGTGTAGGCAGCGGCGATGAGCCCCTCCAAGATAGCCAGCAGTTTGGATCAGCGCCAGCCCAACTGCATCATGGGACTTGGAGTCTTCATTCTCAACAAGTGTGGGACAACAACATCCGTCTAACAACTGGGAGCTCTGGCTAGGTCATACCAAAGCCAGTGTACTCCCTGTGCCAGACCCGGTAATAATGGGGCGGGCTGTCATCTGGTGACATGCGGATAATCCTGACATCAGGTGTGGCGACCCTGAAAGGGAGCAGCAGAAAGAAGAGAGAAGTTAAAGGTGTCAGCTATGGCTGTGTTGTGAGACATGTATATGTTGGACACTGCATATGTGATTTAACCTCACGATGAAGGAGAGCCAGCCCCCTGCGGTGCGGAGCCACAGAGCCTGGACCCCCTGCGGAGGACAGGGGACAGAAGACTTCCTGACCACTGAGGCTCGAGAGGAGAGAAGGGGGAGTTATGTAAATAAAAGGCAAATGAATGTGAATAAAGAGATTTGGAGAGAGATGTGTGATTTCCCCCGCGAGGGAAATGGTTTGATGTCAGAATGTTTAAATGAGAGAACTTTGGTGTGCTCACCCTCTTTGTTCGCTGCTCAAGAATGAGAGCAGACAGTGGAATGATTTCTTGAATAAACTGGAATGAAAGGCAATTCGGTTTCGTTATTCAAGTCTCCCCACATTGGTGACTGACGACGTTGAGAATGAACGAAGAAATTCTCAGGGTCCCGGACTCACAGCGCTCAGAGCTGGCGAGCGCAGTGGCCATTAAGCTGCCTGATTTCTGGCAGGATAACCCACGGTCGTGGTTTCTGCAAGCAGAGTCGCAGTTCGCGCTCGCAGGAGTAACGGTGGATGACACTAAGTTCCACCATGTCATCGCTAAACTGGACAACAGCACAGCTCGGTGCGTGCAAAGCTTGGTGGAGCAGCCACCCGCGACCGACAGGTACGGCAAGCTGAAATCCACCCTCATCAAGTTTTTCACCCCCTCGGCTGAAGTGAGGGCGAGGAGGATCCTGTCTTTGCTAGACCAAGGTGGACACAGGCCGAGCGCCCTGATGGAGGAGATGATACAGCTGAGAGGGTTGGACAACGATGATTTCATTTTTCAGTTCATCTTCCTCTCCAACCTCCCGGCGCATGCGAGAAGCACGCTGGCCGGCAAAAAGTGTCACACCCTGGAGGAGTTCCGGGAGCTGGCCCAGGAGGCAGATGGGATCCTGGACAAGCAACCACAGCAGCGACCCGAGACAGCGGGGAGCCAGAGGCGGCAGAACCAGACTGGCCGACGACGGCGGCAACACGGCCGCGACGAGGGGGAGCCAATAGCCCGGCGGCAGAGGCGCGGGCACGACACAGCGGAGGAGAAGATCTCTGCTTTTACCATCGGAGGTTCACAGAGAAGGCACGCAGGTGTGTGCCGCCCTGCATCTTCAGGAGTTCGGGAAACGGCAAGACCGGGGGTCGCTAGCAGCTTCGACCCTCGGAGAACGCAACAAGCTGCTCTACATCACGGATGCGCGCTCCGGACGAGAGTTCCTCATCGACACCGGAGCACAAGTGAGCTTCATCACCCCAACATACGCGGACCGGGTGGCTGGACCCCACGGTAGCGGAGCTACAGCGGCAAATGGCTCGAACATCAACACCTACGGGAGAAGGACCTTGCCTTTATGCTTACATGGCCGCACATATGAATGGACTTTTGTGATAGCGGCGGTGAGTTTCAACATGTTGGGCGCGGATTTTTTGTGTTCACACAATCTGTTAGTTGATCTTGCTAATAGACGGCTGGTAAATGCACTCTCTTTTTACTCTCTCCCCTGTTCAGCTCGAGTGTCCCCGCCACCAGTACAGACCCACGTCGCTACAGCAGGTGGTAAGTTTCACACACTCCTCACCCAATTTCCAGCGCTCACTGTGCCCACTTTTTCAGCGACGGTCGCGAAGCACGGGGTGAAACACTTTATCCCCACTTCTGGTCCTCCCGTGTTTGCAAAAGCTTGGCGCTTGGATGCAGTTAAGCTCGCCATTGCGCGCGAGGAGTTCGCCAGCCTGGAGAGGCTGGGCATCGTTCGTAGGTCGAAGAGCCCGTGGGCTTCGCCGCTGCACATGGTACCGAAAGCCGATGGCTCCTGGAGACCGTGCGGGGATTACCGCAGGCTAAACAACGCTACGGCGCACGATCGTTATCCCATCCCGCACATTCAGGATTTTTCGGTGCACCTGGCGGGGGCGCGCATTTTTTCAAAGATTGATCTAGTTCGCGGCTATCACCAAGTCCCGGTCCAACCGGAGGACATTCCTAAAACAGCGGTAATAACCCCGTTCGGACTTTTCGAATTTTTACGCATGCCGTTTGGTCTCAAAGGGGCGGCGCAAACATTTCAGCGGATGATGGATGCCGTGTTACGCGATCTCCCTTTCGTGTTTGTGTACCTCGACGACATTTTGGTCGCGAGTACTTCAGAGGACGAACACGAAACGCACCTCACAGCAGTTTTTAGGAGGCTGGGAGAGCACGGCTTAATAGTTAACCCAGCCAAGTGCCAGTTCGGCGTCGAGCGGATCGATTTTTTGGGTCACCGCGTCTCCCCGGAGGGAGCGGTTCCGTTACCAGAGAAAGTACGCGCGGTAGCGGATTTTCCCCGTCCTCAAACGGTCAAATCACTACAGGAATTCTTGGGGATGGTGAATTTTTATAACCGATTCCTGCCCCACGCAGCTCAAATCATGCAACCGTTATATGCCGCGCTCAAAAAACAAAAACCGACCCAGGCGGTCGAATGGTCCCCGGAGCGGGAGCGCGCGTTCACAGAGGTTAAAAAAGCCTTGGCTGACGCTGCGCTCCTGGCCCACCCAGACCCTGCAGCACGTATCGCGCTGACGACAGACGCTTCAGATTTAGCCATAGGGGCCGTTATTGAGCAACAGGTAGCCGGAGTTTGGCAGCCTTTGGCTTTCTTTAGCAAATCTTTAAGCGCGGCTGAACGAAAATACAGCGCGTTTGACAGAGAACTGTTGGCGCTGCATTTGGCTATTCGTCATTTCCAGTTCTGGCTGGAAGGACGGTGCTTCACCGCTTATGTGGACCACAAGCCGCTCACATACGCCATGGCCAAAATTTCAGACCCGTGGTCCGGCAGGCAGCAGAGGCAGCTGGCCGCAATCTCGGAATTTACCACTGACATTAGGCACGTCGCGGGCAAATTCAATGTAGTAGCGGATTGTCTCTCACGCACGTTCACGACCCCAACACGCGCAGAGGCAGAACGGGCCACCGTGACCGCGCCGCAGGAGAGCGGCACGGTGGCGCGCGCAGCCCCGGTGCACGTGGGTATAGATTACGCAGCCATGGCAGCGGACCAGGGGGCGGACGCAGACGTGCGCGCGCTCCAGTCTGGACCAACAGGGTTGAGGCTGGAGAGCAAGTGTTTACAAACCGGTATGCCCCCCCTGATCTGCGACATGTCGACGGGGCGCCCGCGTCCGGTGGTTCCAGCCACGTGGCGCCGCCGTGTTTTTGACTCGGTCCACTCACTGGCGCACCCGGGGGTGCGCGCGTCGGTGAAACTAGTGGCGGAAAAGTTTGTTTGGCCGTGCCTGCGCAAGCACGTGAAGGAATGGGCAAAAACCTGCATTTCCTGTCAACGGGCCAAAATTCACAGGCACACAAGAGCCCCGTTAGAACCGTTCCGCATTCCGGCCAGAAGGTTCGACCATGTGCACGTCGACCTTGTGGGCCCCCTACCGGCATCACAGGGGTTCACGTATCTTTTGACAATGGTGGACCGCACCACACGTTGGCCGGAAGTGGTCCCACTTGCGACGACCACGGCCGCGGTGGCGGCTCGCGTTTTTTTAACGGCTTGGGTGGCGCGTTTCGGGGTTCCGTCGGACATTACGTCCGATAGAGGACCGCAATTCATCTCTGAGCTGTGGTCAGCGATGGCCAACGGCTTAGGAGCCAAAATTCACCGCACTACGGCTTACCACCCTCAGGCCAATGGTTTATGCGAGCGTTTTCATAGGTCTTTGAAGGCAGCACTCAGAGCGTCGCTCACGGATGCAGATTGGGTGAATAAACTTCCATGGGTTTTATTAGGGTTGCGTTCTGCGCCTAAAGAGGACTTAGACGCCTCCCCAGCGGAGCTGGTATTCGCACAAACTCTGAGGCTGCCGGGCGAGTTTTTACCAGAGCACCCAGAGCCCCCACCTCTCTCGGCTCTGGGACCGTTAGTCGGCACGAGGGCAGACACGCTCCCGGGTCCGGTTCATCACGCTTTTCCACGAGTTTTCGTCCCCAAGGCTTTGAAAAATGCCGATTTCGTTTTTGTCAGGCGCGAAGCCCTAAAAGCAACGCTCAAACCGCCTTACGAAGGGCCATTTCGAGTGCTGGAGGCAGGTGATAAGCAATTTGTGCTGGATTTTGGAGACAGAAAAGAGACAGTCAGTATTGACAGACTAAAACCTGCTTTTGTCATGAAGGACGTGTCTGTACCGGTTGCGGTGGCGCCTCGATGAGGCAGGCCCCCGCAGGGGGCAATTAATCACTCTCTCCCTCAGTCAACAGCGCCGAAGCAGAAACGCACCGCAGGCAAGGCGGGGCCAACGCACAGCAGATTCGGCAGACGGCTGAAGCCCAAGCGGCGCACAGACTGAATGTTGGTGTTGATTATTCAGTAGTGAGTAAGGTGCTATTTAATTTTAGGAATTAGTCTGTTCTTCATCGTTTGGGGGGGGTTATATGGCTGTGTTGTGAGACATGTATATGTTGGACACTGCATATGTGATTTAACCACGATGAAGGAGAGCCAGCCCCCTGCGGTGCGGAGCCACAGAGCCTGGACCCCCTGCGGAGGACAGGGGACAGAAGACTTCCTGACCACTGAGGCTCGGGAAGAGAGAAGGGGGAGTTATGTAAATAAAAGGCTAATGAATGTGAATAAAGAGATTTTGAGAGAGATGTGTGATTTCCCCCGCGAGGGAAATGGTTTGATGTCAGAATGTTTAAATGAGAGAACTTTGGTGTGTTCACTCTCTTTGTTCGCTGCTCAAGAATGAGAGCAGACAGTGGAATGATTTCTTGAATAAACTGGAATGAAAGACAATTCGGTTTCGTTATTCAAGTCTCCCCACATCAGCAGCCTTTAGTCTACTACGTATATACAGTAGTACTATACAGCTACTGTATACTATATATACAGCTTTGTTCACCAGGCCATCAGGACCGTGAACTCTGCCCCCCCCCCCCCCCCCCGACTGTAGCGCACTCACCGGCACGACAACTATCTCAGCTGATGGCACAGAAAGCCTGGCACACCAACAGTAATACATCTGCAGCTGTATGTCTCTGCACTTTACTGCAACCATTTGCACAAATGCCTTATCTGCTGCTGTCTGTTTTGCAATAATGTTCATGCGCAGTCCTATCTGTCACTGTCTGCACCTACACTACCACATCGAACTTGCAACTATGAGTATTACTGCTCTACTTTTCTGTATATAGGATTGCTGGATTTTATCACTTATCTTTATTTGCACATGGGATGTCTGGGTTTTATCTTCTGTCACTCTGCACTACGGGTAGCATTACTGTACACAGACTGCTGTTGTTGTTTTTCTAGCCTTATCCCTTTCGGTTTTTTATATTGCGCACACCACTGAAGAGAGAGAGAAACGCCATTTCAATTGTCCTGTATGTCCTGTACATATAGTAGAATTGACAAATAAAATCTTGAATCTTGAATATGTATACTGTATATAATATAAAGGAGCTGTACATGTGTGTGGACCCATTGATATGTAAACATTATAAGTGATGAGTTTTGTTCTTCTAAATATGCAGCTTCTCTCTTAAAATTTGTGACTTTTCTTACATTTTTGCAGTTTTTCCTAAGTGTACCTTTTTATTTATATTATTTATATTAAATGTGTGAGTTTTTCTGATAACATTTTTGCAACCTTTTTTTCCCCTAAATTTGCCATTTTTTTTCTTGGAAAACTCTGACTTTTTATCTTGGAAATTTGTATATTTTCTCAGAAAACTACAGTTTTTTTTTACACCACATACATTTGTGACTTTTTTCTCATGAAATTCCGTTTTTTCCTCCTCTCAGAAATGTGTGACTCTTATTCTCAAAGATTTGTGGTCTTTCAGTCAAACTGCATATTTCTAACTTTTAATGTAAATGTGTAACTTATTTTGCCCACCCCCAGCAATTAAAAAAAATAAAAATCCACATGTGGCTGCAGAGTTGTATCCTATCTCACTTTGGAAATCTATGAGGAACTCAAATAAAGTAAGTTGAACTTGAAGAAACTGTTACTCCACTGTAGTATTATGATTTCTTAAAACATCAAAATGTCATCTGACATTTAATTTTAAAAACTTTTTTTTAATTAAAGTAATGTAAAATATGGACTGTTGGTGATGGAGTCGCTCATTTCGGCTGGATGAAATCACTCCAGGAGGTCAGATCTCCTGACTGGTGACCTTGAGCACAGCCTAGATGCAGACCCACTTGAGGATCATTGTGCATGAGTTCGTCAGACATTGGGGCAATTAGCAAGGAGGAGTAGCAATTTTCGTGAAATTGTAAATGTCCAGATCTCCCAACTTTTGACAATGACCTTGAGCTCAACCTGGATGCAGACCTACCTGAGTATCACTGATCATGTTTACAGCATGCTAATAATCCAGTTATGATTGGATTTCTGCAGTTATCTGATTATTCAAGTGGCCATGTAAACAGAATAATCTGATAAAGGCCATGTAACTTGGGTCATTAAATCAAATGGTTTACCCTCCAGTAATCCTTTATTCAGTGCATGTAAACACAAGAAAACTGATTATTGCTGATTATTACTGCTTCTTCTTTGTTGCTCAGAAACTTTGAACTTCATCACTGATCATCATCCTTATTGTGACCATGTAACTGGGGTCATTGTGAATGAGTTTGTTGAGTGCTTAGGCAATTGCCTAGGAGGAATAGCAATTTTCAAGAACTCACTTAAGTGTCCGGATCTCCTGACCTTTGACCTTGACCTTGAGCACAACCTGGATGCAAACCCACCTGAAGATCATTGTGAGTGAGTTTGGTAAGCATCAGGGAAAATACTTAGGCGCAGGAATTCCCGTGAAATGGGGACATATGGACAGATGGTGGATGCCAGGTCATTGCATTAGTTCCATTCGGCTTAGCCGGAATGAGCTAAAAATTCAAACCGCCTTCTAAATTCTCTAAGCAATATCCAGGCCAGAATGATGGGAAAATGCTTTAAAAATTTACATGAATGAAAAAAGCATTTGATATTTCACTTTTAAAGACCACTATAGAAGTCTGTGTATGGGAAACGAAATATTAGCTTTCATGCACCAAGGCATTTATGATGTTTTGAGTCATAATGAATAAAACCGATCATAATTTTCTACATTATCATGTGGGTAGTACAATATTTCTTATTAGCACCAAGCTTGTAATTGATGGAGTATACTACCTGTACCAAAGAGCAGATACAGTACAGTGCATCCAGAAAGTATTCACACGCTTCACTTTTTCCACATTTTGTTTTGTTACAGCCTTATTCCAAAAGGGATTAAATTCATTTTTTTTCTCACAGTTCTTCACACAATACCCCATAATGACAATGTGAAAAAGTTTTTTTTTTTTAAATTTTTGCAAATTTATTAAAAATAAAAAAACTAAGAGGCACAGTGGTTAGCACTGCACCAGCACAGCAACTCACCCTTGGCCATGGGATCCCTGGTTCGATCCCAGCCCCTGACCAACAGTGATCTGTGTGGAGTTTGCATGTTCCAGCTGTATCTGCGTGGGTTTACTCTGCGATTTCTCCAGTTTCCTCCCACAGGCCTAAAACATGCAGGTTGTGGAGTGTGTAAATGATGAGGCAAGTTTGTCTCAGGCAGTTTATTACACATTCTCTCACATGAGCATAGTAGAAAAGAGGACATCTCAAAGAGAACTCTTCTCTTAAATACTCAGGTCCTTCTACATATCAAAAGGTCACATTGCATTCACATAAAAGATCACATTGCATGCACTTCCTTAATCCCTTAACATCCCCCTCGCAGTCTCTGGCACACAAAGGATCCTCCAAGCAGTCTCTGACACACAAATCAGATCACACAGATCACATTTCACAGCTTGCTGTTATCTCCAAGGAAACTCTGCCCTTTGTTCTTATCAAAGATGCTGCTCATTATGTTTTGGCCATGTGCGGCCACAAGGTTAGGTTAAGTGGAGACTCTAAAGTGGCGCTAGGTGTGAATGTGTGTGTGAATGGTTAAGGGATAGCGCCGTACCGTGGCTGCTTCATCCATCCAGGTGGATGCCCTCAATTTCCCCTCTGGGGATCAATAAAGTATGGTACACAAAATTAAAAAAAAAAAAAATCACAAGTACATACTGTAAGTATTCACAACATTTGCTCAATACATTTAGCAGCAATTACAGCCTCAAGTCTTTGTGAATATGATGCCACAAGCTTGGCACACCTACCTTTGGACAGTTTTGCCCACTCCTCTTTGCAGCACCTCTCAAGCTCCAACAGGTTGGATGGGAAGCGTCAGTGCACAGCCATTTTCAGATCTCTCTAGAGATGTTCAATTGGATTCAAGTTTGGACTCTGGCTGGACCACTCAAGGACATTCACAGAGGTGTCCTGAAGCCACTCCTTTGATATCTTGGCTGTGTGCTTAAGGTTGTTGTCTTGCTGAAAGATGAACCGTCGCCCCAGTCTGAGGTTAAGAGCGCTCTGGAGCAGGTTTTCATCCAGGGTGTCTCTGTACATTGCAGCATTCATCTTTCCCTCTATCCTGACTAGTCTCCCAGTTCCTGCCCCTGAAAAACATCCCCACAGCATGATGCTGCTACCAACATTGGTATGGTTATGAACAGTGCCTGGTTTCTTCCAAACATAACGCCTGGTATTCACGCCACAGAGTTCAATCTTTGTCTCATCAGACCACAGAATTTTGTTTCTCATAGTCTGAGAGTCCTTCAGGTGCCTTTTGGCAAACTCCAGGTGGGCTGCCATGTGCCTTTTACTAAGGAGTGGCTTCCAGCTAGCCACTGTACCATACAGGCCTGATTGGTGGATTGCTGCAGAGATGATTGTCCTTTTGGAAAGTTCTCCTCTCTAAATAGAGGAACGCTGGAGCTCTGACAGAGTGACCATTGGGTTCTTGGTCACCTCCCTGACTGGCCCTTCTCCCCCGATCACTGAGTTTAGACAGCCGGCCAGCTCTAGGAAGAGCCCTGGTGGTTCCGAACTTCTTCTGTTTATGGATGATGGAGGCCACTGTGCTCACAGGGACCTTCAAAGCAGCAGAAAGTTTTTCTGTACCCTTCCGCAGATTTGTGCCTCGAGACAATCCTGTCTCAGAGGTCTACAGACAATTCCTTTGTCTTCATGCTTGGTTTGTGCTCTGAAATGCACTGTCAACTGTGGGTCCTTATATAGACAGGTGTGTGCCTTTCCAAATCATGTCCAATCAACTGAATGACATAACGCACGGCTCAGGAGACACACACGTAGGCTCAGGGTAGATTTAATAGCTTTATTGAACAACAAGAGAGTGTGGCTGCATGTCTGTGGAATAAGAATGTATTGGTGGTGGGCGTCTGCGTCAGGCACGGGGGCAGGAAGACGTTCAGCCAGACAACCCTAAGGGAGGAAGCAGAGGGAGAAGGGTAACGGGCACCACACCAATACAGAAGGCTAAGACAGTTTGCTGGCTTACTTGGTTTGGCAGGTGGCTGGCGATAACAAGGGCGTAGCCCGGGAGACAGCAACCTGGAGCGCCTGTAGCAGCAGCGAAGAGGCAGCGGTGAGGAGACGAGGTCCGCCGCCGGGGAATCCACCTGTGCACAGGGGAGAAGGCTGGGAGAAAAAGAGGTAAGGAAGGCTTACTCTGATTTCCTTGCGTGGCGAAGGGGGTTCCTTGCAGCAAGAGATGCCGAAGAGAACAGACGGCTTCAGGCCGAAGCCCAGGGCAGAGTGAGATAAATACCTCGCCGCTGACGAGGCGCAGGTGTGCGTGCAGCTGGCGCCGCTGACGAGCGGCGAGTCATGACACTGAATTTACCACAGGTGGACTCCAGTTAAGCTGTAGAAACATCTCAAGGATGATCAGTGGAAACAGGATGCACCTGAACTCAGTTTTGAGCTTCATGGCAAAGGCTGTTAATGCTTATGTACATGTGAGTTCTTAGTTTTTTACTTTTTAATAAATTTGCAAAAATCTCAAAAAAAAACTTTTTCACATTGTCATTATGGGGTATTGTGTGTAGAATTTTGAGGGAAAAAATGAATTTAATCCCTTTTGGAATAATGCTGTAACATAACAAGATGTGGAAAAAGTGAAGCGCTGTGAATACTTTCTGGATGCACTGTAAAAATAGTACTTTCTGCCTTCTACCTTGGTGCTCAGCATAATAGAACAGGGAAAAGAAAGTTAACACACAGAGCTACCAGAGGACTGACCTCCTACTGTAGCTTTCACTGCTGACAGTAGCTGTGTGGCCTCAGGTCAGAGAAGCGGAGATAGGCGCCCCCATACACCACATGGTGTCCCACATGCTGTGGAAGGGAATTAACTTAAGTTAATATTACCTGTGAACTTCAAGTTTTGCTTTACATCAATTATAAATCACTAACATTTTATTGGCACCCTTTTACCCCATTAATTTGTGGCTACAGCCACTCCTTTATTAGAGAAGGATGTACGCACTGCTGCAACTTTTTTTTTTTTTTTTTTAATTTAAGTTTTTGTAAAGGGTATACAGGTCGTTACAGCAATGCATTGTTTACATTTTCATCACATGTTCCCTTATTTTCTGATATCTGACAACATTGGAAGAATAATTATTACAACACCCCTTTTTTTTTTAAAGTGAAAGAAAAAGTGAAATTAAAGAGAATAAAAACAAACAAACAAACAAACCAGCAAAAAACAAACAAAAAGAAAAAGTAAGTAAATAAAGGTAAAAGAGCATCTGAGTAGCACTGGAACAAAGAGTGGAACCATTATTGAAATGGTATTTGTCAAAGATTAGATCTAATGGAAGACACATATGAGATCCAGGGTTGCCAAAAGTTCATGAACCCATCCATGTCCTGTCTCAGTGCGAATGTCAACTTTTCCATCGAGTAAATGTCTTGGATCACGTTAATCCAATCTTCAGGTGTAGGACAGTCCTTCAGCATCCATTTTTTAGTTAGAGCTTTTTTACTTGCCAATATTAAAACATTGAATAAGTATTTTTCTCCTCGTCTTTCCAGTGAGTCCGGTAGTAAACCCAAATACAAAGTTACAAAAGAAAAGGGAACTGTTATTTTAAATATTTTCCCCAATATTGTCTGTACATTGGTCCAATATTGGTGGATAACTGGGCATGACCAAAACACATGAAAATGATTTGCAGTCTTTTCACCACACAAGCGCCAACAGTTCAATCCCTTATGGGTAAATTTGTTTTGTGCAGGTGTTCTGAAAAATCTTACCAAGTTTTTCCATCCAAATTCTCTCCACTGCAGGGATGAGGTACTTCTCCATTGCTGTTTATTTAGCTTTTCCCATATTTCCAGTTGTAAAGTGAAATTCCCCTCTTTTTCCCATCTCTCTTTTATATATGATGTGTTGTCTCCTTTTAAGTCTTGAAGACCTTGGTATATTTTAGAAATGTATCTGATCCCTGGGATCCCTTTATATGCCATTAAGAAGACCTTCAGAACACCTGACTGGGCCCTTTCCAAATCCTCCTTTTTAAGTATATTGTGACGTTTGCAGGGTTCACACAAAAAGACAATGGAGCAGATGGCTGTGATCAACCTGATTTATTTTTCACACCCCGACCCCCAACCTGCTTCTGAGCACACAGAGGAGTGGAGGTCATTCCCCCAGACCTCCGTTTGAATCATGGTTACACACACATGGTACATCTTGCCCTAATCCTGCTAAACACTGCTGGGTCATTATAATGCAGTTATAATGACACAGCAGTATAACTCAGAAATAACACATTTAACACACACAGTAACGTTTCAAACTGGCAAAGCATGCTGGGAAATCCCTGGCCCCCTTAAAATGGCCCCGACGTTACACTGCCCCCCCCTGGACTGGTTTCTGTCCCCAGAAAATTCAAAGTCCACTTTCAGAAATCCAACGCGAGTCAGCCCGGTGCCGGGGCGGCATGCATCTGAGTCTCGGTCGGAGTATCTGGTTGGGGTAGGTTTCCGGTTTGGCCACCAGCGGGCGGATGGACACATCTGACAGCCTCTGTAGGACCACGCACAGTCCCTTCCCTGGCAGCGGGAGTCCCAGGCCCGCTCCGGCCGACTCCCACCGCTGCCAGTTCTCCCAGGCGGCCGCTGGCCCGCATCCATGCGTCCAGCCCTTGCCGCATCTTCGTCCTGCTCGCTCCGCTGCGTCGCTCCTGCGCCTCTGTGACGTCATCTGTCGGGGGAAGCATCTGCAGGAGGCGGTTTTTTCCCCGTCCATGCCACCTCGCTCTAATTTAACGTCGGCGAGGGGCCAGTTTGTCGTGCGCTGTGTGCGGGGCAGTACCATGCCATGTACCCTGGCTCTGTACAGCGGAAGCCGTCCTTCCTCGCGTCGCCACGGCTGTTTCCTTCATGCACGCGCTGCTGTGATCTGCCGTAGCTCCTCCTCCACTCGCTCTCAGCACGGTGGTTCCCTCCGATGATCAGCGCGGCAGCCAACTCGACCTGGGCCAGGTGGTCATCCAACAGGTTCTCGCCGTTGTAGCGGGGAATCTTGGCCCGCTGCTGGATGGATGGGACCGTCATCTCCCGGTCGATTGCCGCTCCTAATTGCTCTGGAATCGCCAGCCTGTCCTGCCCTGAAAAGGGCGGGAAACGGGGCTGGTTTGCTCTGCTCCGTCCATCGCAGCGAAGCTCTCCAGGGGCCGGCGTCTCAGCTCTATACTCCGTTCCCGGCTGAGCGATGAATCGCTCCGGCCGCTGTACCTCCGCCTGGATCCTCATCTTGCTCCATATCCCACTCCTGACACCAGTGTGACGTTTGCAGGGTTCACACAAAAAGACAATGGAGCAGATGGCTGTGATCAACCTGATTTATTTTTCACACCCCGACCCCCAACCTGCTTCTGAGCACACAGAGGAGTGGAGGTCATTCCCCCAGACCTCCGTTTGAATCATGGTTACACACACATGGTACATCTTGCCCTAATCCTGCTAAACACTGCTGGGTCATTATAATGCAGTTATAATGACACAGCAGTATAACTCAGAAATAACACATTTAACACACACAGTAACGTTTCAAACTGGCAAAGCATGCTGGGAAATCCCTGGCCCCCTTAAAATGGCCCCGACGTTACAATATTGTTTATGTGGTGTCTAAGCTGGAAGAACCTGTAAAGGTCTTGATTTATTAGACCTTGTTTTTTCAAATCTTCAAAACTTCTTAAAATTTGCCCTTTAAAAAAATTGTGATATTTTATCAGCCCTTTCTCCTTCCACTTTTTAAATCTGGTGTCTGTTTTATTAGGAGTAAAGTCTTGATCATAGGCAATCCATTGCAGAAGTCGATAGGGTTCTTTAGTTTGATTCTCTCTGACTATCTTAAACCAAATTTTTAGTGGGGTTTCTATCCACGGGTTAGTGTTATTCAAAAGTTTAGGTAAGGCATTGTTCCCTATTATCGCCTGTAGGGGGATGTCACTTGTTATTTGGCATTCAATCTCCTTCCATTGTGCAGTGTAGACTGGGTTGCATATCTCTACTAGAGTTTTAATTTGTGCGGCTTTAAAGTAGTCCCTGATATTTGGCAGCGCGAGCCCACCTTTGTCTTTGTTTAGCTGTAAGGTTCTATATATAGAATATATATATATATATATACAGTATATATATATATATATATATATATATATACACACATATATACAGTATATATATACGATAGACGGCGGTGATCTGCGGAGCTGAGCAGCGTCACTCGGCGGAGAAGCTGCGCAGGAGCGGCGGGTCCAGTAGCGACCGTGCTAGTTGAGGCCTAGCCGGATTCTCTGCTTATTTCTATCCACAGGTCAGTAAAATGCCACCCAAAAAAGAGGAAATGGAAGAAATTAAAAAAACTCTGAACTTTGTGTTAGAAGAATTGGCCAAAGTGACTAGCCAGCAGGACAAAATATTAGACCTAATACAGGAGGTACAAGCCCTACATTCAATAATAAAAGAAAAAGACAAAAAAATTATGGACCTGGAGCAACACGGGCGTCTTTTGGAGCAACGCGTCGAGGATCTTGAACAAGGTTCTTGCATTGATGACCTAGTTATAAGTGGACTAGACATCAGATATCAGTCCTACGCCCATGCCGCTACAGGACTGAGTGGTGAACATGCTTCCATAAGTGAATCAATGTCCTTAGAAAACCAAGTGCTTCAGTTCCTTAATGATAAAGACATTAAGGTAGAAGCCAATGCGATCTCAGCCTGTTATGCTTTACCGAAGAAAGATAACAAAACAAAGAAATCAATTGTGATGCGCTTTGTGAACAGGAGGGTGAAAAATGACATACTGAGGCAGGCCAAAAAACTAAAGGAAACTCAAGTTTACCTAAATGAACACCTGACAAAAAAAAACGCTGAATTAGCACGGCAGGCACGGATGCTAAAGAAACATAATAAGATACAGACAACCTGGACAAGAAATTGTAGAATTTGGATTAAACTAAATGGAACACCTGAGCAAGCAAAAAGTATAATGATCAGAGATGCTACTGACTTAGATAAATACAGATGAACACTGACTATGAAACACAGAGTGAGGAAACTCAAACTCTAAAAATATGCCACTATGCTGAACATAAACCACAAGAGATGGAGAATGATATTGATCCTGATAACCACTTTTTCAATAATATTCATAACCACTGTGAATATTACACTGAAAAGCAATTCAAAAGTCAAGTGCAATTAGATGGTAAACTGTCAATAATACACTTCAATAGCAGAAGTCTTAACAAAAACTTCTCACAGATTCAGGACTATTTAAAACAGCTAAACAGAAAATTCACAGCTATAGCAGTCTCTGAAACCTGGCTTAATGCAGACCAGGCTCCCCTGATGGCAATAGAGGGATATCAGATGTTTAACATTAACAGATCTCAAAAAAAGGGTGGTGGTGTTGCACTGTATATTGATGACCTATATAGATGTAAGCTTGTAAATGAAATGTCCTCAGCACTACCAGGGATTCTGGAATGTGTTACTGTTGAGATTGACCTAGACAAAACAAAAAATCTAATCATAAGCTGCATATACAGAACGCCGGGAACTTGCATTGAGACATTCAGAGATAAATTAGTCGAGCTGTACAATAATATTACTAGTAAGAAAATGGTAGCAATTTGTGGAGATTTCAATATTGATCTACTTAATCCACATCAACAAAATGTAGTTATAGAGTTCATGAACTCTATGTACAGCATGAGTCTATATCCCACAATAACACATCCCAGTAGAATCACAGCTCACTCTGCTACACTTATTGACAACCTGTTTGTCAATGTTCTCGACAAGAAAATAGAAAGTGGATTATTGATAAATGATATAAGCGACCACTTGCCAATCTTTGCACTTATCCATGGCCACACGGGGCCCAACCCAGAAAAAATCTCAAAATCGTTCAGACACAAATCACCAAACGCAATCAGTTCTTTTAAAGAGGACTTGCTGAAGCAAGACTGGACAGAAGTCTATGTATCAGATGTAAATGAAGCCTATGACACATTTACAAACATTGTAACCACTCTTTATGAAAAAAACTGCCCATTAGTTAAAAAAAAGCTTAAACACAAATTTACTGACAAACCATGGCTAACCAAAGGACTACAAAAGGCGTGTAAAAAGAAAAATTTATTATATAAAGCTTTCATAAAGAAAAGGACAAAAGAAGCAGAGCAGCGGTATAAAACATACAAAAATAAGTTAACATATATAATAAGATGTAGTAAAAGAGACTATTACAGTAAAGAACTGGAAAAAAACAAAGACAATATTAAAAATACATGGACAATAATCAACAGTATCCTTGGAAATAAAAGCAGAAATACCAGCTACCCAACTAACATTCCAAAAAATAATAAATCGACTCCGAATGTGAATATAGCTTCACCTGCAGATGAATTTAATAATTTTTTTGTTAACATTGGACCTAAACTGGCCCGAGAAATACCCACTACGGTGCCAACAGGTGATTCAATATGCAATAACACTGCTGTAAAAGACACCATCTTCATAAAGAACACAGACGAAAGAGAGGTCATTGAAATTGTTAAATCGTTCAAAAGTAAAACATCTACTGACTGCGATGGTATTGATATGCTACTAGTCAAAACTGTTATCGAATGCATAGTGAAACCACTGACGTATATCTGTAACCTGTCTCTCCAATCAGGTATATTTCCCAATGCAATGAAAATAGCTAAAGTAATTCCGATTTACAAGACAGGCGACAGAGGGGAACTCTCCAACTACAGACCAATTTCACTATTACCGCAATTTTCCAAGATACTTGAAAAAATATTCTATGAGAGAACTGACAACTTCATACTGAAGAATGATTTATTGTGTGAGCAGCAATATGGGTTCAGACACAAAAGGACAACAGCATATGCCTTAATGGAATTTACAGAAAAAATATCAACAGCCATTGAAAATAAAGAGTATTCAGTTGGAGTATTCCTGGATCTTAAAAAAGCATTTGATACAGTAGATCACAATCTATTATTAAAGAAACTACAAAATTGTGGTATCAGAGGGGTAGCACTGTCCTGGTTAAGAAGTTACTTAAAGAATAGATATCAGTTTGTATGTGTTAACAACAAAAACTCAGAGCTACTGAAGGTCACCTGTGGAGTCCCACAGGGTTCAGTTTTGGGACCATTATTATTCAATATGTATATAAATGATATATGTAAAGTTTCAGAAAAAATGGACTTAATATTGTTTGCTGATGACACTAACCTGCTATGCAGTGGAAACAATTTGGAACAACTTCTGGATACACTCGGAAAGGAATTAGGAAAGCTGAAACTGTAGTTTGATTCAAACAAATTAACGCTCAATTTAAGCAAGACAAAATTTATAGTCTTTAACAACCATCACAACTACCCAGTACCCAAACTCAGTGTAAATTGTGTAGAGATTGAAAGGGTATCCGAAACTAAATTCCTTGGAGTAATAATTGATAACAAACTGTGTTGGAAGCCACATATTAATTATATAAAAGGTAAAGTATCCAAATCAATTGCAATATTACACAGAGTGAAAAATTTGCTGAATCAACCCACACTATACACCTTGTATCATTCATTAATACTCCCATACATGACATATTGTAATGAAGTATGGGGAAATACATATAAAACAAACATATATCCACTCTTTATGCTTCAAAAGAGAGCTATTAGAATAATCAACAAAGCAGCTTACAGGGAACCAACAAACCCACTTTTTCTTAAACAAAAAACTCTCAAGTTGAAAGATCTGATCGACTTTAAAACCGCAATAATAATGTTCAAAGTGAAGAATCTATCACTGCCCGCTAATATCCAAAAGTTGTTCCAAACAAGGGAGAAACAATATCACTTCAGAGGAACATGTATATTTCAAAAGCCTACAGTGAGAACAACTACCAAGCAACACTGTATTTCAGTGCAAGGTGTCAGATTATGGAACGATTTTGGACCTGAATTAAAATCATGTACAAAGCTTGGACAATTTAAACAAAAACTAAAGGAAGAAATACTCCAAACATATTTACAAGACGACATGTAAACTCACATAAGGATTGACATTTCCAGCCTGTGTTGTGTTATAGCTTAGTTTTTCTTTTTTCTCTGTGACACTATGTCTTAGATTTGTTTTTGAATAGTAACCGCTTAACTTAGACTAGCTCAGTTTTCTTTTTCTCTCAGTCATATTTTGTCTTAGCCTTGTTTTAAATTGTAATCGCTCTTGTCTTGTTTTCTCTTTTTTCTCCTTTGAATTCTTGGATGGAATATGGGTGGGCAATATAAGCTGCGGCTTCAGCCATCACCCATTTTGGATAACTCACGTGGAATTGTATAGTAGAAAGAGTCTTTGTCTAATTTGACCTTGTTGTTATATTATACAGTTTCTTTTAACCTGTAATGTACTATCCGAAATAAATAAATTCATTCATTCATTCATTCATTCATTCATTCATATCTGATTCTAGGTCTCTTGCCCTGCCATATGAATCTTGAGATCCTTCTGTCCAGCTCCTGCCATGTTTTTTTGGGAGGTTCTACCGGTATTGTTTGGAAAAGGTATAGAAGACGTGGAAGTATATTCATTTTGACTGCTTCAATTCTTTGTGCAGTACCCAAGAATGGTATCATATTCCATCTTGCTAGGTCGGATTTTATTTTTGTCACCAGTGGATCATAGTTTAGTGTTATAATTTTGTTGAGTTGTTTCAGGATATTGACCCCCTGTAGAGGAGCTGGAAATGATGAGGCGATTTTGTATTAAAAACAGAGTCTTTAATGAACAGCTCTTCTATCTTGTCTCATCTGGTGCAGAGCTTGGCAGAAGGCAAAAAGAGGAAGATTTCTGCCCAGCTCGCTGGTTAAATACAGGCACACATCAGAGACATGCATTGCACAAGCTGACATCCCCCGTTATCTTAATCCCCCCATTGTTCTGTTATCTCCTCTCTTCGTCTTGGGAGGTGATGGGAATTCCTCTCCTCGCCTTGGGGGGCGAAGGTGTCTAGTCCATCTCCGCCGCCGCGTCCTGGGACATCTTTGATCTTCACACGGCGGGTGAGATTCCTTTGTCCTTTCCGAGGTGTGAAGTTCCTTACATATGCTGTCACCAAACATTTCCACATGCTCTAACATATGTAGGTATGGAATATATGAGTAATATATACCACAGGCCCCCCAAACAACTAGGAAAGGACACAGAAAGATTCACAGTCTAGGGTAATTACTACGACATACTACGTGTTACAGCTGTTGCCACAGAAGAAACTTTCAAGCAGCCATGCTCCTAAGAGAGTTCAGTGGTAAACATAACAGCATAGTACAATCATAAGTCAGTCCTAAACTGTTGCAGCACAATTAGTGAATAATTGCGGAATGGTTGGTATCAGTCCCTGTGCTGTCTGGGTTTTAATCTTCTCCCAAAACTGCTGTAGGTTGGTTTAGGCGTCCTGCTGGGACCTTCTTGTGAGGAATCTGCAGTGTGGGAAGGAGAGAGATTATTTGTTCCCTGCCTGGGGGCTGAGACTTTTCCCTTGGGGGGTCTACCTCGTCGAGGTGCTCGTGCCAACTGTGCAGGTTCGTCTCTCAACAAGAAGGCAGGTTTGAGTCTGTCAGTGCTGACCGTTTCATTTCTATCCCCATAATCAAGCACAAAGTGTTTGTCACCATTTTCCAGCACTCCGTACGGGCCATCGTATACTGGGCATAACGTTGGTTTTAGAGCTTCATGCTTAACAAAAACAAACTCGGCGTTTTTTAAAGTTTGAGGAACAAAAACTCGTGGAAAGGAGTGATGAGCTGGACCGTGGAGAGAGTCCGGTCCGTTACTGCCTAAAAACCTTGGGACTGGGAGGTGCCCTGGTTCTGGGTTCTCCGGTAAAAATTCACCTGGGAGTCTGATAGGCTGAGCAAAGACTAATTCTGCAGGGGGAAGCGTCTAAATCTTCTTTAGGTGCCGCACGCAACCCCAATAAAACCCAGGGAAGTTTATTTACCCAATTTGTGTCCGTTAATGAGGCTCTGAGGGCGGCCTTTAAGGACCTGTGAAAACGCTCGTATAACCCATTAGCCTGAGGGTGATAAGCAGTGGTGCGATGAATTGTTGCCCCTAAACTGTTGGACATGGCTGACCAGAGCTCTGAGACAAATTGAGGCCCCCTATCTGACGTGATGTCTGATGGGACGCCGAAACGTGCCACCCAATTTGTTACAAAAACGCGAGCGACTTCCTCCGCTGTAGTTGCCGCTAGAGGGACTGCCTCTGGCCAGCACGTGGTGCGGTCTATCATTGTTAGCAGGTGTGTGAAACCTTGGGAGGAAGGTAGTGGCCCCACGAGGTCGACATGAATGTGGTCGAACCTTCTAGCAGGGATTGGAAAAGGCTCCAGAGGGGCTTTTGTGTGTCTGTGTATTTTGGCGCGTTGACAAGGAATGCAAGTTTTTGCCCATTCTTTTACGTTTTTGCGCAGGCCTGGCCACACAAACTTTTCGGCGACCATTTTAACCGAGGCGCGCACACCTGGGTGCGCGAGGGAGTGAATTGTGTCGAAAATGCGGCGGCGCCAAGCAGCTGGTACTAACGGGCGAGGTCGGCCGGTTGAAACATCGCATATTAGGGGGGGCACGCCGTCGCGCAACCCTTTTTTCTCCAGCCTTAACCCTGTTGGTCCAGACAGGAGCGCGCGCACGTCCGCATCACTGCCTTGTTCTTCCGCCATGGCTGCATAATCTATCCCTTCATGGATAGGTGCTGCGTATGTGTCTGTGTTAGTGAAGAGTTCCGCTGCTGAGGCAGTGTAATCTGTCTCCTCGTGCTCTGGTGGTGCCACAGCGCGAGAGAGACAGTCCGCTACTACGTTAAGTTTGCCCGCTACATGTCGAATGTCTGTGGTGAACTCTGAAATCGCAGCTAGCTGTCTTTGTTGTCTGCCCGACCATGGTTCTGAAATTTTAGCCATAGCAAAAGTGAGCGGTTTATGGTCCACAAAAGCCGTGAAACTCCGCCCTTCTAACCAAAACTGGAAGTGGCGGATGGACAAATGGAGCGCCAGCAGCTCCCTGTCAAAAGTGCTGTATTTGCGTTCCGTCGGGTTTAGCGATTTGCTAAAGAATGCTAAAGGTTGCCAGACCCCGCTGACAAGTTGTTCTACAACTGCCCCTATGGCCAGGTCTGAAGCATCTGTGGTTAGAGCAATGCGGGCCGAGGGATCTGGGTGGACTAACATTGTGGCGTTAGCTAGGACGTTTTTTACTTCCGCGAAAGCGCGTTCGCGCTCCGGGGTCCATTCGACCGCGTTGGAAGCTTTCTTTTTTCTGAGCGCGTCATACAGGGGCTGCATGAGCTGAGCTGCATGGGGGAGGAAATGGTTGTAAAAATTAACCATCCCCAAAAATTCCTGTAGCGATTTGACCGTTTGGGGCCGTGGAAAACCTTCTATCGCATGAACTTTGTCTGGAAGCGGAACTGCCCCTTTCGGGGAGACTCTATGTCCCCAAAAATCAATTTGCGATACGCCGAATTTGCATTTGGCTGGATTAATTATTAGTCCGTGCTCTTCTAGCCTGTGAAAAACGGTAGTGAGGTGCTGCTCGTGCTCTTCCTCGGATGAGCTGGCTACCAGCATGTCGTCGAGATAGACGAAAACAAAGGGGAGGTCGCGTAGGACTGCGTCCATCATACGTTGAAAAGTTTGAGCAGCGCCTTTGAGGCCGAACGGCATTTGCAGGAATTCAAAAAGGCCGAAAGGGGTTATAACCGCTGTTTTAGGAATGTCTTCAGCTCGGACTGGGACTTGGTGATAACCGCGGACTAAGTCTATCTTTGAAAAAATGCGCGCACCCGCTAAATGCAGTGAAAAGTCCTGTATGTGAGGGATGGGGTAGCGGTCATGCGCTGTAGCGTTGTTTAATCTGCGGTAATCTCCGCACGGTCTCCAAGAACCGTCGGATTTCGGAACCATGTGAAGTGGTGAAGCCCAAGGGCTCTTCGAGCGTCTAACAATGCCCAATTTTTCGAGAGCTGCAAACTCGTCCCTTGCTATGTTGAGCTTGGTCGTGTCTAAGCGGCGAGCTTTGGCAAAAACGGGAGGTCTCGTTGTTGGAATGAAGTGTTTAACCCCGTGTTTGGCTACAGTGGCTGAGAATTTGGGGGTTGTGAGTGCTGGAAATTGGGTGAGGAGTTGCTCAAACTTACCTCCTGCCGTGGTGACGTTGGCCTGCACAGGTGGTGGAGAGACTCGAGCTGAGCATGGAATAGAAGCAAAAGATAGTGCATTAACCAGGCGCCTATTTGCTAGATCCACTAATAACCCGTATGCACACAGAAAATCTGCACCTAACAAGTTAAAACTCACCGCCGCTACAACAAATGTCCATCTGTAGCTGCGGCCATGAATGAGGAGGTGCAGGCTCTTTTCCCCGAACGTGTCGATGTCAGAGCCGTTGGCTGCCACTGCTCCGTTGCCCCGGGTGCCCATGGCTCGATCTGCGTGGGAGGGCATGACGAAACTCAGCTGAGCTCCCGTGTCGATGAGGAACTGCTTGCCTGTGTGTCCATCCGTCACGTATAACAGCTTATTTTTCTCGCCGAGAACCGCTGCTGTTAACGGCCCTCGGCTTTGGCGTTTCCCGACATCGTAAACTTGCAGGGGGGAACACATTTTCGGGCTTTCTCGGTGAAGCGGTGGTGATAATAACAGACGTCATTCTGTTTGTTGCGCTTGGGCCGCGCCGCTGTCACCGTGGGTTGAGTCTGCTCCGTGGGTTGTGGCTCTCCAAGGCTCGGGGCGTCAGTTTTGAGGTCTGCGGATGCTGCTGTGGGTGTCAGTTCCCTGCAGGCGTTGACGAGCCGATAAGCCTCGTTGGCCAGTGTGCGGAAGTCCTGATGATTGTTGCACTTCATACTGGCGAGTGTCCCTCTCATGTGTGGTGGTAGCGTGCTGAGGAAAATAAATTGGAAGAGGAAATTATCATTGTCCTCCTCCTTGAGCTGCAGCAAATCCTCCATGAGGGTCTTTGGATTGCCCCCTCTGTGGCCGTAGACCGCCAGGATCTTCTCGGCTCTTTCCTCCGCTGACGGGACGTAATTCGCCACGATGGTCGCCTTGAGTGTCTTATACTTGTCCTGGGCCGGTGGTCGCCGGATCAAGCTCCGCACACACCTCGAAGTGGCGGAGTCGAGTTTGGAGACGATATGGTAGAATTTAGTATCGTCTGCCGTGATGCCCGCCAGTATGAACTGGGCTTCAGCTTGTTGAAACCAAGAGGCCGGGTCTTCTCGCCAGAAATCTGGCAGTTTGACAGCGACGGCGTTCGTGCACATCATCACTGTTGTGCCCGCCGGGTGAGAGTGCCTTGCCTCGGCTCTCACGGCGGTGCTGGAGCTCGGTTGAGCTCTCTCGGTACCCTCTGCCGGGGGAAACAGCTGTCCGCTTGTTCCCTCGTCTGCGTCGTTGCTGGCGTATGCCAGAGTCGCCACGGATGAGTCGCTTGAAGAACACCTCCGGTCCATACTCGCGTCAAGGTCACCAGTGTAGAGGAGCTGGAAATGATGAGGCGATTTTGTATTAAAAACAGAGTCTTTAATGAACAGCAATTCTATCTTGCCTCATCTGGTGCAGAGCTTGGCAGAAGGCAAAAAGAGGAAGATTTCTGCCCAGCTCGCTGGTTAAATACAGGCACACATCAAAGACATGCATTACACAAGCTGACATCCCCCGTTATCTTAATCCCCCCATTGTTCTGTTATCTCCTCTCTTCGTCTTGGGAGGTGATGGGAATTCCTCTCCTCGTCTTGGGGGGCGAAGGTGTCTAGTCCGTCTCCGCCGCCGCGTCCTGGGACGTCTTTGATCTTCACACGGCGGGTGAGATTCCTTTGTCCTTTCCGAGGTGTGAAGTTCCTTACATATGCTGTCACCAAACATTTCCACATGCTCTAACATATGTAGGTATGGAATATATGAGTAATATATACCACACCCCAGATATTTCATAGATTCCGACTCCCAGTTAGTTTTGAGTTTGCTTAGTGAATAATGATTTGGGTCATAGTTGAATGTTAAAACTTGGGTTTTATGCATGTTTAATTTGTACCCTGATAAATCTCCATACTCTGAAAAAACTGAGGTTAGTTCTGGTAAAGAAGTGTCCGGCTGCCCTAGGTATATTAAAATGTCATCAGCAAAGAGTGCTATTTTATGTTCCTTCTGACCAAGTGTAATACCTTGAATTTTTTGATTTTGTCTTATCCATTGGCTCAGAGGTTCTATGAAGATTGCAAAGAGCAGTGGAGACAGGGGGCAGCCCTGACGACATCCTCTTTCCAGCTCAAAAGATGATGATAAATTACCGTTAATCCTTATTTTAGCTGTTGGTTTTTTTATATAATGCCTGTATAGTTCTAATGAAGTTGTTATGAAAATTGAAACTGGATAAGATTCTATATAGAAAAGACCAGTCAACCGAATCGAATGCTTTTTCAGCATCTAATCCCAATATGACTGCATTTAAGTTATATTTTTTTATATGATGAATTATGTGTAAGGTGCGTCTAATGTTGTCTTGTGTCTGTCTTTGTCTTATAAAACCTGTTTGGTCTAAATGAATTAGGTCTGTCAGTATATTTTCTAACCTTTTGGCAAGGATAATGGTAAAAAGCTTATAGTCCTGATTTAATACACTGATTGGTCTGTAGTTGGGGCACTCTAGTTTATCCTTTTCAGGTTTAGGTATAACTGCAATGACCCCTTCTCTCCAGGAGGGGGGGATTTCCCCTGTGTGGAGGACATAATTAAATGTTTTCAGGAGGAGAGGAGATAGTTGCTGTTTAAAGGTTTTGAACCACTCTGCTGTATAGCCATCTGCTCCTGGGGATTTGTTAGCTTTAAGTTTCATAATTGCTTTTTCCAATTCTTTAGGTTGTATTTCTGTTCACTTCCGCTTCTGAGAGAGAGCAGACGCTTTTCTTCCCTCTCCCTCCTAATCCTCTCCCTTCTGATCCCAGCTTGCAATGTCACTCTTCTCCTGGCTGAATCTTAATCCAAATGGAAATTATGGATCTGGAAAGCGACTTATATGCGATTGTCACCACTTTAAAAAGTAGAAGATCGGGTCAGGGGGAACCCAAGGGAGACTCATGGTATTGGAATTCATGTGTCTGTGTGATTCGACTGAGATTGAACTGATCACAGGATCTTCTGTTTGGCCCCTGGAGTTTTCCTAGTGTATCGAAATTATCTGGGTGAGCTAATCAAATGCGGACCCCGGCGTAGCTCCCTTAACAAATTCAACAATTCGTCCAGCTGGGGGGAGCACTGACTGTCAGCGGCAGGATTAACATGGAATTTACTATCTGGCATGCATTGAAGAGAGAACGAACTCTCTGGACATGTTTTACCTATGTTTCGGTAGGTGGATAACATCTGTGGATCGCTGAGTGCTCTCCAGAGAATGATCTAAAGTATGATTCAAGCCTGTTTGAAATTGAAGCACAGAATCGAAGAGAGAGAAATTTTTTATTCTCTGAGTGCACTGTGCAGATTTGACCTTGTGTTTTGGCGCCTTTGTTTACATTCCTCCTCGATGAAGATAACGCTGGGAAGTGGCTTATGTCTACCCATACATCAACAATCAGTTGTTGTCGTCAGCGGATTGGTCTCTCGAGGACATTGCCCATGTGCCTTCTGCAAGGAAGAGGAAAAGAGAGACAGACTCTGATCTCTGACTTGTTTATAAGTCACATGATTATAACATCTATCCACTGCCTGGAGGCGCCCTCTGCTGCTCACTAACAACTGTTACACTCACACTATACAATGACATGCAAATATACACACACTGCTCTCCCTCCCTCTGCTGTGTGATTGTATCTATCGTCTGCTAATGTGCATAGAGGGTTTTTTTCTGTGTAATCAAAATTTGGCTCATAAGCTTATATGAGCTTATACGAGCGTGATTCTGATAACTATGTTTTTTCTCTCTGCCTATTGTGTGGG